>CM076583.1:368018896-369276832 GCA_034641835.2 Pinus albicaulis | reverse complement strand
GTTTCCCGCCGGGCGAGCGCATCCATCCCTCTCTCCCTCTCCCTCTCACTCACTCCCTCTCTCCTTCCAACTCTTCTCTCTCTCTCCCCCCTCTCCTTCCCCTCCCTATCCCCCCTATCTCCTTCCCCTCCCTATCCCCCCTCTCTCCCTTCCTCCCTCCCTCCAACTCCCTCTCTCTCTCTCCCCCCCTCTAATTCCCTTTCCCCCCTTCCCCCTCTCCTTCCCCTCCCTATCCTCCCTTCTCTCCCTTCCTCCCTCCCTCAAATCCTCTCCCACTCTCTCTCTTTATCTCTCCCCTCTCCCTCCCTCCCTCTCCTTCTCCCTCTCTACCCCTCCCTCTCTCTCCCTCTATCTCTATCCCGCTCTCCACTCACTCGCCCCTCTCCCTCTCCCTCTGCCTCCCTCTACCTCCCTCTCTCCCTCCCTCCCTCTCTCCCTCTACCTCCCTCCCTCTCTCCCTCCTCATCTCCCTACTTCTCACTCCATTTCCGTCCCTTCCTCTCTCTGTCCCCCCTTCCTCTCTCCCTTCAGCCCATATCTCCCTCTTCCTCTCTCTCTATCACTCTCTGCCCTCTCCCTTCCTTCGTCTCCCTCTCTGCCTTTCTCCCCCTCTCTCTATCCCTCTATCTCCCCCTAACTCCCTATCCCTCTCCCTCTCACTACTAACCTATCCTTCCCTCCCTCTCTCCTCTCTCTCTCCTTCCTCCCCTCGCTCTCACCCCATCTCCCTCCCTTCCTCTCTCCCCATATCCATATCCCTCCCACTCTCTCTCTCTCCATCCCTCCCACTCTTTCTCTCTCTCTCTCTCTCCATTTCTCTCTCTCTCTCCCCCGTCCCCTCTCTCTCCCTCCCTCCCTCTATTTCTCTCCATATACCCCCCCTCTCTCTACCCCCCTCCCTCTATTCCCCCTATCCTACCCTACCTCGCTCCCCCGTATCCTACCCTACCTCTCTCCCCCCTATCCTACCCTCCCTCTCTCCCTATCCCTTCCTCCCTATCAACCTCTCTCTCCCCCTTCCTCCTCCTCCCACCCTCTCTCCCTCCATCTCCCTCTCTCCCTCCCACTCACTCTCCCTCACTCCCTCTCTTGCCATCTCCTTGTCGACCTCCCGCTCCGCCACCCTCCCTCTCTCTCTCCCTCTCCCCATCCCCTCTCCCTATCTCCCTCCCTCTCCCCTCTCCTTCCCTCCCTCTCTCTCTCCCTCACTCTACCTCTCTCTCTCTCTCTATCTCTCCCTACCTCCTACCCAGTCTCCCTCTCCCTATCCCTCTCACCCTCTCCCTCCCACTTCCTCTCCTTCCCTCTCTCCCTCTCTCTCTCCCTCCCTCCCCCCCTCCTCCTCCTCCTCTCTCTCTCCCTCCCCATGTCCATATCCATATCCCTCTCCCTCTCCCTCCATCTCTCCCACCACCTCTCTCCCCTCCTCCCTCTCTCTCTCTCTCTCTCTCTCTCTCTCTCTCTGTCCCCCGTCCCCCCTCTTTCTCTGTCCCCCGTCCCCTCTCTCCCTCTCCCTCCCTTTGTCTCTTTTCCCCTCCCTCCCTATATCTCTGTCTACCTATCTCTCTCCATATCTCTCTCTCTCTCCATATCCCTCTCTCTCTCCCTCCCCCTTCACTCTCCCTCCCTCCCTCCCTCTCACCCTTTCTCTCCATTTCCCTCCCTCTGTTTCTCCCTCCCTCCCTCTCCCTCCATATCCATCCCTCCCTATCCCTCTCTCTCTCTCCCTCCTTAACCCCCTCCCTCTCTTTCTCTCTCCCTCCCTCCCTCTCTCTATCTCCCACTCTCTCTTTCTCTCTCCCTCTTCCTCCCTCTCCCTCTCCCTCTCAACCACTCCCCCTCCTCCTTCCCTCTCTCTCCATATCCCTCCCTCTTCCTCCCTATACCCATCCCCCCTCAATCCCTTCTGCTCTCACTCTCCCCATCCCCCCTCCGTCACTCCCTCTTCCTCTCTCTCTTTCTACCTCACTCTCCCCTCTCACTCTCTCCCTCTTGCTCCCCCTCTCTCTCCCTGTCTTTCTCTATACCTTCCACCCACTCTCCCTCTCACTCCATCCCTCTCTCCCTCCAACTCCCTCCATATCTCCCTCCCCACCCCGCTCCATCCCTTCCTCTCCCCCCCCCCTATTTCCCTCTCTCTCTGTCTCCTCTCACTCCACTGCTCCCACACTCCTTCTGCCTCACCCTCTAACTCCCTCTCCCATGCTCACTTCTTCCCTCCATTTCCCAATCCTCCTCTCCCCCCCCTCACTCCCTCTACCTCCCTCCCTTTATCCCTCTCACTCCCTCCCTACCTCCCTCTCTCCATCCGTATCCCCCCTCCCTCCCTACCTCACCAAATCCCCCCTCCCTCCATCTGCCAATCCCCCCTACCTCCATCTGCCAATCCCCCCTCCCTCCCTCTCTCTCTATCCATCTCTCTTCCCTATCTCTCCCGCCCGCTCCCTCTCCCTCATTGTCCCTCTATCTCTCTCACTAGTGCCCTCTATCTCTCTCCCTACCTCCCTCTCCCTCTATGTCTCACTCCCCTCCTCTCCCTCCCTCCCTCCCTCTCTCATCTATCTCCTTCTCTCATCTCTCTCTCCCTCCCACCATCCCTCCTTCTCGCCATCCCTCTCTTCCTCTCTGTCTCCCAATCTCACGCCCTCTCTCCCTCTCCCTCACTCCCTTTCTCCTTCCAACTCCCTCTCTCTCTATCCCACCCTCTAATTGCCTCTCCTCCCCTCCCTATCCCCCCTCTCTCCCTTCCTCCCTCCCTCAAATCCTCTCCCTCGCTCCCTTCCTCTCTCCCTCCCTCCCTCCTCATCTCCCTACTTCTCACTCCATTTCCATCCCTTCCTCTCTCCCTTCCCCCCATATCTCCCTCTTCCTCTCTCTCTATCACTCTCTGCCCTCTCCCTTCCTTCATCTCCCTCTCCGCCTTTCTCCCCCTCTCTCTCTCCCTCTCTCTCCCCCTAACTCCCTATCCCTCTCCCTCTTACTACCACCCTCTCCTCTCCTCGCTCCCACCCCATATCCCTCCACCCCATATCCCTCCCTTCCTCTCCTCACTCCCACCCCATCTCCCTCCCTTCCTCTCTCCCATCCATATCCATCTCTCTCTCTCCCTCTCCCTCCATCCCTCACACTACCTCTCTCTCTCTCTCTCTCTCTCTCTCTCTCTCTCTCTCTCTCCATTTCTCTCTCTCTCTCCCTCCCTCCCTTTGTCTCTTTCCCTCCCGCCCTCACTCTATCTCTCTCCATATCCCTCCCCTTCACTCTCCCTCCCTCCCTCTCTCTTTCCCTCCATCCCTCCCACCCTCTCTCCCTTCCATCCCTCTCTCTCTCCCTCCCACTCACTCTCCCTCATTCCATCTCGATCTCCTTGTCCACTCTCCCACTCCCCACCCTCCCTCTCTCCCTCCCTCTCTCTCCCTCTCCCCATCCCCACTCCCTATCTCCTTTCCTCCCTCTCCCTCCCTCCCTCTCTCCCTCCCTCACTCTACCCTCTCTCTCTCTCTCTCTCTCCCTACCTCCTACCCGCCCTCTCTCCCTATCCCTCTCACCCCCGCCCCTCCCTCCCTCCCTCCCTCCCCCCCGCCCCTCCCCGCCCTCCCTCCCCATATCGATATCCATATCCCTCTCCCTCTCTCCCTCCCCCTCCCCCTCCCTCTCTCTCCCTCTCTCTCTCTCTCTCTCTCTCGTCCTCATCCCCCTCTCTCTCCCTCCCTCCCTTGTCTCTCTTTCCCCCTCCCTCCTACATTCTCTCTCTCTCTCTATACCTCTCTCTCTCCCTCTCTCTCTCTCCATATCCCTCTCTCTCCCCGTCCCCCTTCACTCTCCCTCCCTTCCTCTCTTCCCCCTATCCTACCCTCCCTCTCTGCCTCTGCCTTCCTCCCTCTCTCCCTCTCTCCCCCACTTCCTCCTTCTCCGACCCTCTGTCCCTCCATCTCCCTCTGTCCCTCTCACTCCCTCTCCCTCACTCCCTCTCTCGCCATCTTCTTGTACACCTCCCACTTCCTCCTACACACCCCTCCCTCTTTCGGACTCCCCAGCCCTCCCTCTCCCTCTCCCCCTCCCCACTCCATATCTCCCTCCCTCTCCCTCCCTCCCTCTTGCTCTCCCTCACTCTATCCCCCCCCCCTCTCTCTCTCTCCCTACCTCCTGCCCACTCTCCCTCTCCCTATCCCTCTCAACCTCTCCCTCGCTCTGTTCCTTCCACCCTCCCCCTCTCTTCATCCCTCCCTCCCTCCGTCACTCCCCTCCTCCCCCTCTCTCTCTCCCTTTTCCTCCCCCTCCCCCTATCTCTCTCCCTCTCTCCTCTCACTCCCCCGCTGTCCCTCTCACTTAGTCTCCATCCGTCACTCTCTCCCTTCCTCCCTCTCCCCACCCCCCCTACCTCCTTCCCTCCCTCTCCTTATCCCCCTAACCCTCTCCCTCCCACTTCCTCTCCTTCCCTCTCTCGCTCCCTCCCTCCCCCTTTCTCTTTCCCTCCCTCCTCCCACTCCGCCACCATCCCTATCCCTATGCCTCACCCTCTCACTCAGTCTCCATCCCCCCCTCCCTGCCTCCCTCCTTCCATCTCCCCATCCCTCCCTCCCTCTGTCCTTCCTCCCTCCCTCTCTCTTTCCCTCTCCCTCTGCCTCTCCCTCTCTCACTTGCACTATGTTTCATAAATAATAATTTTAATACCTGCAATAGGACATTCTAACGCTAACATAAGGTGAAATATACATACTTCAAATGAAATAAATTTAAACAAGTTTTTCACTATCATTAACATAATCACAATAATTATCATGATTAAAATAATTAAATATTTTAATGAAAAATATAATAAATATAATATAATATCCTATTTTAAATTCTTTTTCAATTCTAACATTTTGAATATTGAAAAAATATCAAACATAAAAATAAAATTCATCAACCATATAAAATAAAATTAACCCCAAAATATCAAAAAATTATATGAAAAACTAGGGAAGAATAGGAAAGTTATGAAGGAATAATATATAGAGAGATTATTTTGAAATTTTTATGAGTTTAAGAAGCATTAGACAATATACCGACTTTAAAATGGGAAAAATATAATTAAAAAATATATATTTAGGTATCTTTAATATATTTTAAAAATCAAATTATAACAGTGAAAATCAAAATGCGATTATTTTAATTTAGAAAAATTTGAAACCACATGAATATTTTCACACGTTACAACACCAAAATGCAGGAAATGAAGTGCGTTGATGATTTTGATTTAAAAAATCAATAACGTTGAGAGAGGACATTAAAATATGTTGAAATAATAGAATATTTTGTATAATGATATTAATGGTCAGTTTTCTATAATGGAAAGAGATTCACGAACAGGCACACTTGTCCACACATTCCAAGTTCTGGAAGATAAGGTTTCATTGCGTAAGGACCAGTTAGGCGTGCATGGACGTGTACGTGTTTGATGTATGAATATACATGGTAGTAAGAATATCACCATCGGCCTGATGAAACACAAGAAGTATGGTATCCACTATGCAATAATAGATGGCGATATAAGGGGCTGGACATTGCTGGTAGTTATCAAATTTCTAATATATTATAAAATCTTATGAAAGAGATAGAAGCAGCGAACCAAATGCTAAAGAGTATGAAAGAGGTAGAAGATAAGGAAGCAAGGATGATCCAAAATGGGCAAGACATTCCTGTGGACTGGGATAACTTACAGTCCTGTGGACTGGCATGGAACGCATTATACAGATTATGCAAAATTATCTATTGCAGTTCTGGTAATGCCTATGCCTAGTGGGGCAGGCATTAGTGGACAGATTGAAATGCTAACAGTGTAGACACCGGAACAAATATCATGTCCCTCTTAGACTTTCCATATGATGATGGGGCCGTTTAAGATTAACAGTATCGTCTGATCAATTCTGGTTGTTGTCTTCAATTGAAACCCATTAAAACCATTACGGACGAAACATATCACAATAAAATATGGGCAAATTCGCTTGGTTCTTCTTTATGTAAAAGTAATAGAGAACAGACCAGATTTCCGTTCTACCCAGATATTCAACAGTGAAACTTTCTTTACCTAAAATTTATTAAAAATATTACCCACTAACCAACTTTGTTGATATGATCAATTAATTTCTCTGCCTTTGCTGAAAAGCAAATTAATTATTGTATGGAATCAAAATTAGTTACAGATATCAACAAATGTAGTAACAAAGAGCTAAGTTCTATTCTGTTTTTTGAGAGTTTACAACTTAGAAAGCAACTGAGGACCCAGAAACAAAATATTGAACAGCGATATTAAATCCTAAGAGAAGATGGGGAGAATTGAACTAAAGGCATCCATAAATCTTTTCGGCATGACTTTTGAAGTTCATCGAAAAAACTTTACGACAATTAGTGGATTCGAAAAAATCAATGGAGATCGCCTTAAATAATCTTCATCGTGATTCAATAAAAGGCTAGTAAAATAAATCAATTCAGTTCCCACATACCCAAAAACCTATGTTCCTAGATCCTAGATGCTGTCAACACAACTTAAAACCCTGTCCATATGCTCCTAAAAAAGGTACCCATTAGAGAAATTAAAAGAAGCCTTTAACATAGGGGCTCAACTAATTTCAAAACAAAAACCTAAGAGGAGGTTGGTTTATTGAGACTAACCTAACAAATGACAGGTTAACGTAACTAAAATAAATAGCAACGAGAACATCACAGCAAGGATAGAGTTTATTTAAAAAGAAAAGCAGTAGCATATACAGCAAGCCTCCGCAGCTGTATATTAACCTGGAGTAACGATTTGATTTATTCAAGGAAGAACACAGCAAGCCTCCGCAGCTGTAACAGCCTCATGCAGGAGGATCCCACCGTCGATGGCAACAGATCAAAACAAAATAGTTCCTGTTGCATAACAAAGAAAAAACCTCCAGTCAATGATGAAAAACTAGGGCAGATTAAGCTTCTGAACGAATCTACACAAAGATGAACATTGCGTAGAAAGACTCAGATCAACATTGCGTATATTAGATCATAGAACTTGCGACCAAGAAAGCAGAAGAGGACCCACAATGTACATAACAGAGAGAGTAAAAAAAGAGAGAGATTAAATTGAAGATCAGATCATAAATATTTACAAAGAGTAAAAGAAGAGAGAGATACATACATCCATTGACAAAGAGCACAGATCTCCATTTTGAACCAGTCAACCATTTTCGAGGTGCAGTCCAGTCCAACTTCCTCCATTTCACACATCCACTCTACGGGCGGACTCCCAGATATGCCACTCTCCCACTATGAACTTCTACAACTACCACCATCACTCCCAGTTCTTCCAACGTGCTTCAGCTTGAAAATAAGACTCTGTAACAATGTTTGATATATATAGAGGCACTGACAATTCTTAAGAAGACTCTGTAACAGCTTGAGAATTCTTTGACAATTTTTGATATATATAGGCACTTTCCGATCTCTTCACAATGTTGTTAGAACTGACGCTTGAAAAGAAGGCAAGGTAACAAACTTTAGAATAGGCGCGCTTCACAAAGCTTGAAAATATCTTCCTTACAAACTTGAAAATATCTTCCAGGTTGTGTAACAAACTTTTAATGAAAAGGAGTGGTAGCATGAAAAATATCTTCCTTTAACGGATATAATAGATGCTTCTAGGCTTCCTTGCTTTCCTTTAACGGATAGAATGGATGCTTCCAGGGGCGGCCACATCTACTTCAACGGATAGCATAAAAGAAGTGCGCCCACATCTACTTTTAAAACATCTTAAAACAATGTGCAGTGTATGCTTTATGCAACTAAATCAAGAGCCATTTTTATTTGCAAAAACTCTTTTAATTAGTACAATTACGTAATAAGATTTAATACTGTGTACCTGGATGGTCGTATATATATAACATTATCTATTTGCTTTTTATTTTTAAATATAGAGTTTATATGTTTATTTTTAAATTCCACCTTCATTTTATCTTATTATGAGTAATTTTAATAATCAATTTTATATCATTAAATTAAAATGTTAAATTTTGATATTATAGTTTATATTTCAAGTTATAACCATTTTCATTAATGTAAATATAATTATATAATGTTATCGTTTAATTAATATTATTATGCAATGTTATTTTCTAAAAATCTTTGCAATCAACATCAAGTATTTTTTAATTCTAAAATTTAGCTTATTTTTATATAGGTTATTATTATTAAATACTATATTATTAAAGAAATAAAGTTTTTGTTTTTAAATATATTATAGTCTAAATTTTTTGAAATGCATATTGTTTTAGAGTGAAAATTTTGAAAAAAAATTATACTTCTAAATATTTGATCTTTCTTGCATCTGAACTTTGAAGGAATTACAAATTTCATACATTTTGAGCAACACACTAATACAATGTTTTAACTACAAATTTCTATTTTCAATTTTCAATTTACAAATTAAGAATATCCATGGTAAATCTAGATAGTTAAAAATATTTTTAATTTCTTTTTTAAATAGATATATGTTTAAATCATATATTACTTCTCTTACAATTGATAAAAATTATAATAATAACAATTTTAAATAAAGTTAAAATTTGGTTATTTTTATGATTTTTTATAAATCTTGGTAATGTGAGATGTATGAAAACATAAGTGTCATGCCCACAAATTAGACCAATAATTCAAGATGCCTTGTCAGTGTGACACCAACATGTTCCCTCAACAATGACATGACGAACTTGCGAGTGCTTCACTTACACTATGCCTCTAAGCTTATACTTTTGTTATACATTTAGTTAACAATGTTTAGTGGAATATAACATATAACCAAATCACATCTACGATTTCTCTTAACTTCAATCTTGCATAAACATAACATGTAATCATACTATCTTCATGAAACAATAAAGTTGCACCGAAATGTATAAATCACCATATACATGTGATACAAGTCTGCACGAATACAATGTGTATGGAATGGTCCTCATACAATTATAAGAAATAAAAATCCATAGTGTACTCCAGGATTGGGTGTGCTTTATCAAACTCACTCTCTCACAAATATAAAACATTATGAATCAAATGTGAGACTTCTCAATACTTGAGCATGGATTCTCAAGTCACCCTAAAATGCAATAAAATGTTTGCACAATTCTTCATTGTTTACTCGAGTACAACTTCCCAAGCCAACCAAAAGATAAATTTGAATCCATACTCGAGTCACCCTACCTAACAGATTCTAACCTAATGTGAGTATTGTAGTGAATTATTTATACTAGACCTACAACAACTTGAAACACCTCCCAAATTTATCTACACAAAGAACGTGTTGATGACCAGTATTCGAACTATACAAAATGGTTCTAAATAGTCTACCTCTCAAGGAACATATCAATCGTCTCAAAAGGACCTCATAGTTATCCCTCAATTCATAATGTGGGTTATGATTCACTGTAATGTTTTACCTTTTGCAAGTGTCAATTTTTTTTCTCCTCCAAATTCCAACCATTATGTATAAATACCCCCTCCAAAGGGTTACAGGTGGACGGTAAATGTTTGTGAACACTAGCCACACCTTGATCTAACAATTCAACTTTGAAGTATAACAAAACCCCAATTTAATGTATAAATAGGTGCACACAAGTATCATCACCTAGGCTGGCCTATTAATCTTGCCATTTACCAATTGGCTCGACTCATAGTGTGATCATCTCATGATGCCATTGAATAATATGTACCACTATGAACGCACATTGTGTGCCATGATAATTGTATTGACCTCTTCCTTGGTTCCTCATGCCACCCTGATGCCAACATGCCACACTAATCTAGTGACTCGTTTAATTTTGTAGTCAAATCTCATGTATTCACCATGTCTTGGTCCATCTAATTTCTTGTTTTACCTCATTGATCCCATATCAAGGGTGGAAGGTGGAAGGTCAAGTTTTGTGTCCCTTGGTCGCATTGTAAGCAGACACTCTAAATTTTTTATGTAACAAAACCACCATATAATATGTAAGTAGGTGCACACAAGTAGTGGCACCCATGCTGACCTATGGGTCATGACATCTCCAACCTTGGTTGACTCATTATGCCATCATCCCATAATTTCATTGCACCACATGTGTTCGCATGCATACAATTCATGTGCCATGCTCCTCATCTTGTCCTCATATTCAATCCATCATGCCACATTGAGGTAATTGTTCCAAATTCATCCCATGACTCATATAATGTTGTGGCCTCATTATGGTCCCATCCCATGTCTCAACGATGTCTTCGTCCATCTCATTTCTTGTTTTGTCTCATGTCCCGATACCATATCAAGTGTAAGTGCATTTTTTCCTATTGTGACTTCCCCCCTTCACATGTGTGCTCATAAAAAATGGTGTAGGAGAGTAACCCATGTCTTCTCAACACAAATCAACATCTCAACTCTCCATTTCATCCCATCATGAGAAAATTTACAAACGTTGCGACTAATTTTACAAATACTATGACACGCATTCCTCCATGTTCTTTGTCTGAGTTATAGTTGAGGAACATACGTGGACCAATCTTAGGAGTGTTAAATCATTACACACTCACCAAATGTTATCTTCCTAAAAAATGAACTCCCTTGGAATCTTATCAATCCTTTAGCCATAAATACAATTAAAGTAAAACTTATCATGTTTGTGACATTGTATATCATCTACTTGTGAATACTCAAACCTAACTACCATGTGCTAGATATCATTATGTATTTATATAATTAGGTAGCTAATTTGATTTCGATGCCAAATCAACAATAACACATGCCACTCCATACATGTGAAATGACCATAGAATTTCAATGTCATATAAGAATCCTCCCCATAAGCTCATCGTCTCTAGTCATGAAGGAAGTACCCTTAGGTCACTCTCAAACATCTAAGATTCACCACCCCGAGTAACTAGCAATGATCCCATCTCCAAGTGGCTCATTAAGAATATGAAGTGGAGTAGCCTCGAGGACTACCTATACCAACTAAATTGTCTAGTATTTTTTCTCTTGGAATTTCTTATTCTACCCCTCAATGGAAGAATAGGAAAGTTATGAAGGAATAATATATAGAGAGATTATTTTGAAATTTTTATGAGTTTAAGAAGCATTAGACAATATACCAACTTTAAAATGGGAAAAATATAATTAAAAAATATATATTTAGGTATTTTTAATATATTTTTAAAATCAAATTATAACAGTGAAATTCAAAATGTGATTATTTTAATTTAGAAAAATTTGAAACCACATGAATATTTTCATACGTTACAACACCAAAATGCAGGAAATGAAGTGCATTGATGATTTTGATTTGCAAAATCAATAACGTTGAGAGAGGACATTCAAATATGTTGAAATAATAGAATATTTTGTATAATGATATTAATGGTCAGTTTTCTATAATGGAAAGAGATTCACGAACAGGCACACTTGTCCGCACATTCCAAGTTCTGGAAGATAAGGTTTCATTGCGTAAGGACCGGTTAGGCATGCATGGACGTGTACGTGTTTGATGTATGAATATACATGGTAGTAAGAATATCACCATCGGCCTGATGAAACACAAGAAATATGGTATCCACTATGCAATAATAGATGGCGATATAAGGGGCTGGACATTGCTGGTAGTTATCAAATTTCTAATATATTATAAAATGTTATGAAAGAGACAGAAGCAGTGAACCAAACGCTAAAGAGTATGAAAGAGGTAGAAGATAAGGAAGCAAGGATGATCCAAAATGGGCAAGACAGTCCTGTGGACTGGCATGGAACGCATTATACAGATTATGCAAAATTATCGATTGCAGTTCTGGTAATAATATTGCAGATATTATTGCAAAAGTATCGATTGCAGTTCTGGTAATGCCTATGCCTAGTGGGGCAGGCATTAGTGGACAGATTGAAATGCTAACAGTGTAGACACCGGAACAAATATCATGTCCCTCTTAGACTTACCATATGATGATGGGGCCGTTTAAGATTAATAGTAAAATCGTCTGATCAATTCTGGTTGTTGTCTTCAATTGAAACCTATTAAAACCATTACGGACGAAACATATCACAATAAAATATGGGCAAATTCGCTTGGTTCTTCTTTATGTAAAAGTAATAGAGAACAGACCAGATTTCCGTTCTACCCAGATATTCAACAGGGAAACTTTCTTTACTTAAAATTTATTAAAAATATTACCCACTAACCAACTTTGTTGATATGATCAATTAATTTCTCTGCCTTTGCTGAGAATAAAATTAATTATTGTATGGAATCAAAATTAGTTACAGATATCAACAAATGTAGTAACAAAGAGGTAAGTTCTATTCTGTTTTTTTGAGAGTTTACAACTTAGAAAGCAACTGAGGACCCAGAAACAAAATATTGAACAGCGATATTAAATCCTAAGAGAAGATGGGGAGAATTGAACTAAGGGCATCCATAAATCTTTTCGGCATGACTTTTGAAGTTCATCGAAAAAACTTTACGACAATTAGTGGATTCGAAAAAATCAATGGAGATCGCGTTAAATAATCTTCATCGTGATTCAATAAAAGGCTAGTAAAATAAATCAATTCAGTTCCCACATACCCAAAAACCTATGTTCCTAGATGCTGTCAACACAACTTAAAACCCTGTCCATATGCTCCTAAAAAAAGTACCCATTAGAGAAATTAAAAGAAGCCTTTAACATAGGGGCTCAACTAATTTCAAAACAAAAACCTAAGAGGAGGTTGGTTTATTGAGACTAACCTAACAAATGACAGGTTAACGTAACTAAAATAAATAGCAACGAGAACATCACAGCAAGGCTAGAGTTTATTTTAAAAGAAAAGCAGTAGCATATACATAGTACCTAGAGTAACGATTTGATTTATTCAAGGAAGAACACAGCAAGCCTCCGCAGCTGTAACAGCCTCATGCATGAGGATCCCACCGTCGATGGCAACAGATCAAAACAAAATAGTTCCTGTTGCATAACAAAGAAAAAACCTCCAGTCAATGATGAAAAACTAGGGCAGATTAAGCTTCTGAACGAATCTACACAAAGATGAACATTGCGTAGAAAGACTCAGATCAACATTGCGTATATTAGATCATAGAACTTGCGACCAAGAAAGCAGAAGAGGACCCACAATGTACATAACAGAGAGAGTAAAAAAAGAGAGAGATTAAATTTAAGATCAGATCATAAATATTTACAAAGAGTAAAAGAAGAGAGAGATACATACATCCATTGACAAAGAGCACAGATCTCCATTTTGAACCAGTCAACCATTTTCGAGGTGCAGTCCAGTCCAACTTCCTCCATTTCACACATACACTCTACGGGCGGACTCCCAGATATGCCACTCTCCCACTATGAACTTCTACATCTACCACCATCACTCCCAGTTCTTCCAACGTGCTTCAGCTTGAAAATAAGACTCTGTAACAATGTTTGATATATATAGAGGCACTGACAATTCTTAAGAAGACTCTGTAACAGCTTGAGAATTCTTTGACAATGTTTGATATATATAGGCACTTTCCGATCTCTTCACAATGTTGTTAGAACTGACGCTTGAAAAGAAGGCAAGGTAACAAACTTTAGAATAGGCGCGCTTCACAAAGCTTGAAAATATCTTCCAGGTTGTGTAACAAACTTTTAATGAAAAGGAGTGGTAGCATGAAAAATATCTTCCTTTAACGGATATAATAGATGCTTCTAGGCTTCCTTGCTTTCCTTTAACGGATAGAATGGATGCTTCCAGGGGCGGCCACATCTACTTCAACGGATAGCATATAAGAAGTGCGCCCACATCTACTTTTAAAACATCCTAAAACAATGTGCAGTGTATGCTTTATGCAACTAAATCAAGAGCCATTTTTATTTGCAAAAACTCTTTTAATTAGTACAATTACGTAATAAGATTTAAGACTGTGTACCTGGATGGTCGTATATATATAACATTATCTATTTGCTTTTTATTTTTAAATATAGTTTATATGTTTATTTTTAAATTCCACCTTCATTTTATCTTATTATGAGTAATTTTAATAATCAATTTTATATCATTAAATTAAAAGGTTAAATTTTGATATTATAGTTTATATTTCAAGTTATAACCATTTTCATTAATGTAAATATAATTATGTAATGTTATCGTTTAATTTCATTATTAATATTATTATGCAATGTTATTTTCTAAACAAATATCTTATCTTTGCAATCAACGTGAAGTATTTTTTAATTCTAAAATTTAGCTTATTTTTATATAGGTTATTATTAAATACTATATTATTAAAGAAATAAAGTTTTTGTTTTTAAATATATTATAGTCTAAATTTTTTGAAATGCATATTGTTTTAGAGTGAAAATTTTGAAAAAAAATTATACTTCTAAATATTTGATCTTTCTTGAATCTGAACTTGGAAGGAATTACAAATTTCATACATTTTGAGCAACACACTAATACAATGTTTTAACTACAAATTTCTATTTTCAATTTTCAATTTACAAATTAAGAATATCCATGGTAAATCTAGATAGTTAAAAATATTTTTAATTGCTTTTTTAAATAGATATATGTTTAAATCATATATTGCTTCTCTTACAATTGATAAAAATTATAATAATAACAATTTTAAATAAAGTTAAAATTTGGTTATTTTTATGATTTTTTATAAATCTTGGTAATGTGAGATGTATGAAAAAATAAGTGTCATGCCCACAAATTAGATGAATAATTCAAGATGCCTTGTCAGTGTGACACCCACATGTTCCCTTAACAATGACATGACGAACTTGCGAGTGCTTCACTTACACTATGCCTCTAAGCTTATATCACATCTACGATTGCTCTTAACTTCAATCTTGCATAAACATAACATGTAATCATACTATCTTCATGAAACAATAAAGTTGCACCGAAATGTATAAATCACCATATACATGTGATACAAGTCTGCACGAATACAATGTGTATGGAATGGTCCTCATACAATTATAAGAAATAAAAATCCATAGTGAACTCCAGGATTGGGTGTGGTTTATCAAACCCACTCTCTCACAAATATTAAACATTATGAATCAAATGTGAGCCTTCTCAATAATTGAGCATGGATTCTCAAGCGAACCTGGAATGCAATAAAATGTTTGCACAATTCTTCATTGTTTACTCGAGTACAACTTCCCAAGCCAACCAAAAGATAAATTTGAATCCATACTCGAGTCACCCTACCTAACAGATTCTAACCTAATGTGAGTATTGTAGCGAATTATTTATACTAGACCTACAACAACTTGAAACACCTCCCAAATTTATCTACACAAAGAACGTGTTGATTACCAGTATCCGAACTATACAAAATGGTTCTAAATAGTCTACCTCTCAAGGAACATATCAATCGTCTCAAAAGGACCTCATAGTTATCCCTCAATTCATAATGTGGGTTATGATTCAGTGTAATGTTTTACCTTTTGCAAGTGTCAATTTTTTTTCTCCTCCAAATTCCAACCATTATTTATAAATATCCCTTCGAAAGGGTGGCAGGTGCACGGTAAATGTTTGTGAACACTGGCCACACCTTGATCTAACAATTCAACTTTGAAGTATAACAAAACCCCAATTTAATGTATAAATAGGTGCACACAAGTAGCATCACCTAGGCTGGCCTATTAATATTGCCATTTACCAATTGGCTCGACTCATAGTGTGATCATCTCATGATGCCATTGAATAATATGTACCACTATGAACGCACATTGTGTGCCATGATCATTGTATTGACCTCTTCCTTGGTTCCTCATGCCACCCTGATGCCATCATGCCACACTAATCTAGTGACTCTTTTAATTTCGTAGTCAAATCTCATGTATTCACCATGTCTTGGTCCATATAATGTCTTGTTTTGCCTCATTGATCCCATATCAAGGGTGGAAGGTGGAAGGTCAAGTTTTGTGTTCCTTGGTCGCATTATAAGCAGACACTCTAAATTTTTTATGTAAAAAAACCACCCTATAATATGTAAGTAGGTGCACACAAGTAGTGGCACCCATGCTGACCTATGGGTCATGACATCTCCAACCTTGGTTGACTCATTATGCCATCATCCCATAATTTCATTGCACCACATGTGTTCGCATGCATACAATTCATGTGCCATGCTCCTCATCTTGTCCTCATATTCAATCCATAATGCCACATTGAGGTAATTGTTCCAAATTCATCCCATGACTCATATAATGTTGCGGCCTCATTATCGTCCCATCCCATGTCTCAACGATGTCTTGGTCCATCTCATTTCTTGTTTTGTCTCATGTCCCGATACCATATCAAGTGTAAGTGCATTTTTTCCTATTGTGACTTCCCCCCTTCACACGTGTGCTCATAAAAAATGGTGTAGGAGAGTAACCCATGTCTTCTCAACACAAATCAACATCTCAACTCTCCATTTCATCCCATCATGAGAAAATTTACAAACGTTGCGGCTAATTTTACAAATACTATGACACGCATTCCTCCATGTTCTTTGTCTGAGTTATAGTTGAGGAACATACGTGGACCAATCATAGGAGTGTTAAATCATTACACACTCACGAAATGTTATCTTCCTAAAAAATGAACCCCCTTGGAATCTTATCAATCCTTAAGCCATAAATACAATTAAAGTAAAACTTCTCATGTTTGTGACATTATATATCATATACTTGTGAATACTCAAACCTAACTACCATGTGCTAGATATCATTATGTATTTATATAATTAGGTAGCTAATTTGATTTCGATGCCAAATCAACAATAACACATGCCACTCCATACATGTGAAATGACCCTAAAATTTCAATGTCATATAAGAATCCTCCCCATAAGCTCATCGTCTCTAGTCATGAAGGAAGTACCCTTAGGTCACTCTCACACATCTAAGATTCACCACCCTGAGTAACTAGCAATGATCCCATCTCCAAGTGGCTCATTAAGAATATGAAGTGGAGTAGCCTCGAGGACTACCTATACCAACTAAATTTTCTAGTATTTTTTCTCTTGGAATTTCTCATTCTACCCCTCAATGAGCTCCATCAGATATTGTAAAAGCTCATTTTAATCCTAGGATTACTCCCCCATACCTATTTGGAACTGTAGGGGAAGAAATCTCAAGCTTTAATGGAAGTTCCCTTTTTGTACCGTCATGTGAAACTATTGTGTTGCGTTCCAGCTAATTGCATGGGGTTAAGCCCCTTTCACGTACCCCGCCACTTATGTCTTACATTCCTTTCTGTTACAACTATCCATGTGGAATTCATGACTTCCACATCACCATGGGAATAAAATACCCATGGGATTGCGACTAACACCTCAAGAAATCATAGGGATAGAGTCACCGTGGTGATGTCATTAACTTTTTTTATTTAGGGTGATGTGACACCCTCCACAAGGCTCCACTTAGAAATTTCCATGTGTCACCCATTTATATGCCACTTGGCCCCATAGAAAACCCCAAATCTATGTGACGCATGTCCTTCGTTTGAGGTTTCCACAAATATATGAGGCCACCACACATAACACACTAGCCATGTGTCCCATCCAGGTATTATCATGACCTAAATGATTAACCTGACCCCCGACAAGGAGGTCCTACCCAATATTACCACTTTAATCGACTTCCCACGAGGTACAAACTAGCAAGACCTTCTCTCCTCTAGCTAATGAAATTAGAGTTCTTGTGACATACATAATTATGTTTTGGGATTTCATTGGTGCTTGGTCATGGTTCTCTACCACAGATGGCCTATTACGACTATAAGGAATATCCTTTAATTAATTAAGGCTCATACCACACACTTTTCCATACGAGTACATTTTTATATATATGGTAGTAAATATATTTAGAGATATCCCTCCTGAGCTTATATTGTGTGCACATACACAATGTCGTGTTATCCTTCCTGACCTTATAGAGGCTTTGGCCGGGTCTTCAATATATATATATATATATATATAACATGCATATACTATCCTTCCTAAGCTTGGCACTAATAAAATGAGGTGTGACGGACAATATCTTAAATGCACAATTAAGTTGTACAAGGATTTATCAATTCATTCAAACTAATTCCCATTAGAGAAAATTCAATCTCATAATAGTTCAAGAATACACATGCCCCTTAGGATAATAATGAAATTAAACAAGTTTATGAATGCATGTGAGAATCCATTCAATTAACAAATAACCTTACAAGAATTCAATATTCCTCAAATATGCAGGAAACCACATTGCATACTAAATCACAAACATTGACCAACACATTAAATAAGTACCAATACATGCCTTAATTCAACACATTAAACATATTCTAAATATTAAAGTGCAAGACCTTTAGTATCAATTATCTTGTAAAATGTGTTGAACAAATGAGATTGGGACATTGACTCTCCACCCAACCATAGACACACTACAACTAAGCCTTTGTTGTAATAGTCACCCCAATTCATATTTTGATACTTCAAGATGCGTGCTCAATGGATTGAACGAATGTTGCCCTCTGAAATAGGGACTCTATACGACCATCTACCTCCACATTCCAACTACTACATTCAGTCACTTTATCACATCGAATCCAAAGGAGCGCGCCTAAGAGATCCTCTTCCACCTCCCTATGCTTAATGGAATGAATTGTCTACTCCTTGCATTCTACTAGAAGCATATGGATATTCACTCTTTCTTCCCCCACAGTAGTGCCTGAAGTGTGATGGATGATGTTGTCTCCACTCCATTATATTCCAAGAGTAACTCCTCAAGAGTTCCATCTTGGTGGCTCTTTTCGACTACCATAATAAAACCATTTTTGGTTGCATGACAAAGACTCTAGTCACTTGTTATCTCTAAGCTCGGCCATAGTGGTTATGTTTTTTTACAAAATTTCTCTGCAATCCCTCATTCAATTTACCTACTGGGGATTAAGGGAATGTTTTCATGGTAGCACAACTGATGTATTTCATTAATATTCTTTCCTCCCTACATTTTGAATTCATACAAGGAAGTATGGTCCTTTTTTCTACTTTGTTGTTGTAACAGATCTGACCTACAAATTTAATAAAATGAAAAATATTCGCAATATCTATCAATAATCCCAAAATAATGAGAGAAAAAAAAATATAGAATATTCAAATATTTATTAATCTAAACCCTTGAGGTAGGGTAACACCGTACAACTACTCCTTAAGGAAGGAGATCACTCCAGAAGCCATATTATTGTCAATACAATAGTCCTTGACGTCCCTCAATGGAGAGTCTCTAGCCTCTATATAGGCTTCATACATAAAATACAATGGGTAGCTACCATGGGTCATACATCCAATACCATGGGCTTACAACATTATTTCCTAACTACTTGTAGTCCCTTGCATAATGTGGGTTAACCACTCTATTTATTAATTATGGCTCATGTATTTATCATCCTTACATTACATTATTTCCATGGGTACCTCCCCATTTACCCCTTATGGTCCCCCCTAAGTATACATCATATTATCCCACCTAGGTATACCTCATATTATCCCCCTAGGTATACCACAATATTGTCAGTTTGTGTTTTCTTATTTTTAATCGGCCTCTTTCTACAATTATGTTTACATAGCCAACACCATTTTTTTATTAAAGAAACTATGTTCATCATTATCATACTTTTTATTTTTTATGCATTGATGTGATTCTCTTTCTCATCAAAACTTGAGTTATCTTGATTGCTTTGATGACCGCCCTTTTTCCTTTGTTGTTAATGTGCCCTATTTTATAGTGATATGTTGTTTGGAGCATTGTTTTTGGATTTATTGGAGCACTCTTGCTAATTTATTGAATCTTCCCTACAACTTCATTATATCTCTAATAGATTCCACTCCATGTATACTATCTTTTAATATCTTTATGGATGCTGGATGAATCCCTCTTAATTGGATTTTGCAATATTTTTGTTACCTTCGGTTACCAACATGATACCATTTAAAGTTAAACCCATACATCTAAAGTTGATTAATAAAAAAACTTCTTTGGCAATAGATTCTGATGTAACACAATATATAACTTGTCATTAAGGTTGGATAAGGAAAATTGGGACTCGTATTTCAATCATAGTGTTCAAGTAAGAGATGATATCAACCATAAAATTCATTGAGTTGAAGTGGTGGAACTGCCTCTAGGACTTTGAGATAGTATGGGTGTACTAATTTGCAGGACGGAGAAATTGGAATGTCAATCCATTCACTCCATATTGATTAACAATAAGACCTTCAATTTTTTTTCTATTCCTTACAGTAAAATCAACCATTGTGTTTATGACCTACATTAAGCCTTTAAAGGGGATGATATTTCCAATATAGGTGTACTTTCTCCATGAGATGGTCTTCCTGAAGTTTGAAGTGACAACGTATTCTCACCAGTTCATTTGAAGGAGAAACATAACTTCCCAAGAAATGACTAAAAGGATGTCTAAAACCCTCTAAGAAAAATGGTTTCTCTATGATAGAAGCTTCATGCTTTAGAGGTGTATGTAGTTTAGTTATACAAATATCATCCTAAAAATCCTTTCTTTTTAAATATTCTACTCTCTAAAAAAATCATGATCTTGTTTGCACTATGATTAACATTATCAATAGAAAAATCTTAGATGGAGGATCCCCTTTTTTCCTAAATCTATGGAGATGTTTGTTATTCCTTAATCTTCATCATATTTAGTAGAATACACTAATTCAAAAAGGAAGAGGTCACGACCTTGAGCTATTTAGATCTCTCTAAGAAGCATAATGTGTAATATTAAGAAAGTGGGAAATGGAATTGATATCATTTGTTGATCGTAGAGATTTCAGATGAGGTTTTGCACCACCACAGGGCAAGGTAATAAGCATAGGTATATGATATATGGAGCTTATTTCTCTTTTTACAATACTTTCAATAGGCCAATCTTCCACCAAAATTATTTTTCAATGTCATTTAACCCTTGGAAGCTTGTAAAGGTATCTGGACATCTCAAAAATATGTAATTGTCTTTGATAATGGCTACAATTCTTGGCATAGGATAAATAAAGAAGTTGTGAAATAACATAGCAATGTGGAAATATTACGATTTCAATATAATTGAAATAGCCTATACCATGAGATTCACTCATGCAAAGTTTTAGCAAATGATATTGGTCAAATTATACAAGCCACTTGTTCGCGTGACTAACTCCTACATTGCTCACTGAAAATGGGATATTATTTTTTACTATTGTGAAAGTCAAACATGTCACAAGAACATATTTTATAATTTATTTTCATGGTCAAGACCTTTCATAAGCAAGCAACACATACGTGGGAAAATTAAAATTAAGTTTATTGGTTACCAAGTTCATAATATATGATAAAAAAACCTTTATAGTATGGTGTAATTGTTTTAACCAACCAACCAAGTTAGCTATGTCATTAAAAACATCTCCAAGAGTACTCATTGGGAGCTATAAAATAGAAAAACATGTTTATGAACTCAATGTACTTGTTTACAGAGGGCCAAATACGATGAAACCTACGATGCATTTTATCCAGATTCTTCAATTCAGGTTAGAAGAAACTATCCAACATCGAGAGAATATCCCCACTCATTGGATGAATCATTTTCCTTATCCTTTTCCAAAGAATCCCATGAAGGTTTTAGTGGCTTTAGATTATCAAAAATTTAAATCAATTTTGAAATCAAAGATGTACCACTTGCATTAAAAAAAAGTCATTGATATGGCATGAGTAGTTGCAGTTTTGATGCCTAAATTTAGGGGATGTGTTATAATGGAATCATGGGCTACCACCACTCATTATTTTCTTTCCATTTGTTTACTATCTACTTGAGAAGTTCTAACACAAAACTAGCTTGGGAATGCGAGTGAGCATATTGGTCCGTTAAAGTTGCTCATTAAGTGCAAAAATAAGAATTTTCAATTGAAATATGAGAAGATCAATTATTCCATGGAAGACCCACTGCAAAATTATGTTAAGAAGGATGAAGAGGGTACTAGGAATGATAAATCCTCAATTTCTAGGCATGGATATGTAAGTTTTTTTATTCTCCCTCTTGGCATAAACTGTGATTGAGTATAGATTCAAGGTTACTTTAATTTTTCCCAAATTTTCCTCAAGGATTGTCCTAATTTTGTTTCTTATAGTGATACCTGATGCCTACAGTGTGAAATAAAAGATAAATATAACTCAACATTATACAACAAAACATTAAACCGACATTCAAGGACCATCCTCATTTTGTTGCCTTAATTATCACTTGACGAAGCTAGTCGGAAATAAAAGAGCATGCACCTCTGTAGGGAATTAACTGTTGTTTGTTGTTTTCATGCCTCAGTTGACACTTCCGTTGATGATACACACCCATGCATTAGGTGATCACTCCTAATTTAACACTCCTAAATTGGCCTGGATATCTTTAGTTGAAATATACATGTGAAAGACGTATAATATTTCTATTTTTTCAAACTACTCTACTAGTAATTCAACTTTGGCTTTGTCTTACTAGGAAGACATCTCACAGAGTTGTCATAGTTTGGAAATTTTGAGACAATTCCTCTACACTCTCCCACTTTTCCAACTCTTTTTCGAGAAAAATATGAATCCCATTGATGGATGGTTAGTAATTGTTGTACATTAGCATGGTGAGAGTGAGTTTCAAAAGGAAATGAAAAGAAAGGAAAATGAAAGCTATGGAATTCCATACATTCATTCAGTCTATCAGTTCTTTGGATAAAATTATGCGTCTGCTTCCTAAAACTAACAAAATTAATTATTCATGAACCCTCGCAAGAGGATTCACCTGCACTCTTTACCAATGTTGCATGAATTATACTCGTATAAGACTTGCATTTCTATTTTCTTAGAATCCCGTGTAATATTTTGGAGTGACCTTTATAAGTCTTGTATAAGACTCATAAAACATTTTCTTCCCTCCATTTTCCCTTTCCCTCTACATGATTTCCAACAAAAAAGGAAAAAAAATAGAATTTTGAGGGTCTTCACGGGTCTTACATGGGTTAAATGTGATTTTAATGTAGGCGGATGAGTTTAACATGGGTGTTCATGGGTGCTTGTAAGAACTACAATTTCTATGTGAGTGACATGTCTCACTATAAGACCCATCAAGACCCGTGGGTAGTCACGGGTCTTATAAGGGTCATACTTAATGGCTCTCTACATGCATTTCCTTTTTTCTCAAACACCATACTCTGTGAACCTGAGTTTTTGACCTCCATTAGCATACTAGGGATTTAAAAAACAAGTTAGGAGCTTTCCTACTACCATCAAACTATTACATATCCTCGTCTTTTGTGTTTCATGAAGAGTAATATATTTCAATCTTCAAGACAAAACTATAGAAGAGGTGAGGAGGAATGGATTTCATGCATATTCATAATATTCATAAAATCCATGCCCAAATGCAAGCTATGGAGAGAAACAAGAATTAGTAACATCAAGTGAGTATTTTTTTTTTTTATGGAATGCCCATCAACATCATTAGAAATCCCACACGACAATAATTTCTGAAATATTTTTTTTTCTCGTCTACAAGTTTCTTATTAGTTCATACATAAGCCTAGTTCATTTTCAAGTATTATGAATGTTATCAAAAATCATATCCATTTTGTAAAATAGATTGTGGATATGAGTAGAAAAGGTTGTTTGGCACAAGTACTCCAATCTCATCTCTAGTGGCTATACCAAGAGAATTTATGGTAGAAAAATTTTTCCTTGGGTCCATCCTGGTTTGGCTACTAATAATATGTTCTACTTCCCATATTGTAGACAGTGACCACCTATCTTTGAAAAAGGTACAACATGTTTTCAAATTTTGGAATTTGGTGGATGTTAGACAACACTAGGTAATTTTTTTGACCTGTCTTTACATTCCAATATATTCCTGCAATGTGAATTAGTTCAACGCTAAGGGTTCAATAGTAAATTTATGAATCTTATGGCATTTTTTCTAGTCTAAAATTTTAAAAGTTTTAGAACTTTGACTTCTTCTTTTTTTCATTTTAAATCAATTAAAAAATTTCCTTCATATCTATAAAGTATTGAATACATGATTTTATCCACAGTTATGCATGTGCCTGAAAAGTAACTAACATAATAATCAACATTCATATATTCATTAGAGAAATTTATCCCTCATTAGTAATATCATATAATAATTGCATATCCATCAACAATGGAGCAAATACAAATCATCTAATACCCACATAGCCATCAAAAATGGAGTAAAAAGAACAAAAAAGAGTTTATGTTGGAGGGCTCTAGCTCAGTTATAAGGTTAAATAAATTGGAGCGGGTGTTTGATTCCCATAACAAACAATTTCTTTGTTGCCATTACAAAGGACAAGAAAGGTGTTGTTATATAGTAATCAGGGTGGAAAATATGTATTTCCATGCATTTAGATCTTAAAGTATGTGTCAATAAATGTGGAGAGATTCATATATGTTTTTTTTTAACCCCCATGCTTAATAAAGCTAGAGTGAAGATGGAGTTTTATATTTTTTATATTTTGAATTAACTAATTTGTAACAACGTGATATAGGTGAGCATGTGTTTTTATTTCTGGAGAGATGCTACTATTTTATTTTTCTTTTTTTTGTGAATTTGGTAGGTCCTTACTAGTTTCTATTACCATAAAAGCAGATTGCATCATATACAAAGCTGGTGGCCTCAACCTGCCCGTAGGAAACCAGGTTTGTTGGCCACCTTAGCGCATTGAAAGCCATCCAAAATTGAAAATTTTTCCTTCTTCTACTTTCCACAATGGCCAATTTACTATTTAAAGCATTAACTAAATGAAAATTAAAATCATAAACACTATTCCCAAATTTATAAAACATAGGTTGGGTTACTATCCATCTGAAGAGTCTATCAATGCATGATCCTTAGCAGTGGAACCGGGCATGTCCACTTGTTGCATATGTTAAATCTGCTTCTCAATTCAGTCTATTCGAGTTTTCATTTGATATTGTGACACCTTGATTTGCTGAAGCTAAATGTTAATATGCTGAAAAAGTGCAATAACTGACAGTGTTTCATTCCCTCACCCTGGACGAAGACTTTGCATTTCTTTAGCCAGGACACATTTCATTATCTAATACGTATGAACACTTTGATTGAACAATGAGAGACACCCTCTTATATTGCCTAGATTAGTAATGAAATCCATTATTTCCTCCTCTACCTCATTATCCTCCCCATTACTGTAACTTTATTTTTCCCATCCCTGGATTTTATTCTTGATTTGGGGAGGGTTCCCAAAAGAATACGCTTGCGAGATATTCTGTAATATTTCTTACTTAGTCTTCCTACCTCTTTTACTAGTCTCAACCTTGGGTTTTACCATCTAAACCTTCCCTTTATCCTGAGCAACCTTGGGTTTTACCATCTAAACCTTCCCTTTATCCTGAGCATTGACCTTACTCTTCTTCATTTTCCTCTTCACCATTTTTCTGTTCTTAATGTTCTCCTTAAAAACTATGTAATCTATCTGAGAGCCTGTATGATGGAAGAATAGAGATATTACAGTTAAACTTTGCATTTTGAGGGATAAATCTTCTTCTGGCACATAATTCACATAATGATTGTTGTAATTTCGTTAACTGAGGTAATTAACGAATAGATTTGGATAGCTAAGTTGTCAGATATAGAGACACTGACAAAATATATAGGAAAAATCCAAATATGACAATGACATTTTATTCCTTCTGAACAAAGATCATAAAATTTACCCTCACTGCGATGACCACTAGTATTCAAGAGATGCTTGGACTTTGACCAAACCAGATAGACAAGACATTCACGGAAACTATTATGAATTTTCCCTATGGTTTTATAGATTTGCAAACAAGGTATTTTCAAGATGTTCCCCTGCCTAAAATAGACGACCATTCAAACAGACAACAGAGGCCCCAATTATTCCCTAATTCATTTATATTATCCAAAAAAAGGTGGAAACATGTGCAAAAACACTTTCCAGAATCCTCAAACGAGGTTTCTTCCCCAATAAGCCTAGATTCAACTCCATGCATCCAGAAATTATAATAATTTGAAAACAATTTCAATTTACCATCAGAGTTAAACTTGCATGCATGCTTGAAATACATGGAGGTTATGAAATAGAACTCCTTGACACTACAGGTATCATGAAAACAAGGTTGAATGGCTTCCTCTAATACTAAGAAATTTGAATTCTTGACCTTTAGACTGTTGATTTCCAAATGCATTCCACACATTTTGAATCCTTCTCTATCCCGGCTCATCTGCAAATTAATAACTAGAAACGTAATGTTGGAATAGAGAGTTACATACCCCTGAACCCATAGTGGAAGCCTCTGAACAATGTCTGCACTAGTATCTGGCCTGAAATCACTGTGCCTCCTTCTTTGAAATGTTTTACGCGTATTCCCCTATTGCCTCCTTAATATTTTCTTATTTTTCATATTCCGATGCTCTCCTGACAATCCAACATGTCTTAATAAATGTGGCATCATTTCAAATAATGCCGCATACTTGGTGATATGCATGCCGACTGAGTTCTCATGCATGAACCATTGTCCAGTCAGTGAGATCACCTTCCACCTGCCTTGTGGCACTTAATAGAAAGCACCTTAATTGAGGGGCTACTATTTGCTACATTAGATGATAGCATTTGCAAAATTAGAATTTGATTTTGCATCTCTTCAGCTTTGAGTTTATGGTGGTTTTTATCAGCCCTCTAAGCTAGAGAAAGTTGTAATTTATGACCTTGTTGAAGACATGATTGGTCTATTGGATGCCTTGGATATTGAGAAGGAAACTATATGTTTGGACATACAATGAAATCCAGAGAATATGTACTACTCGGTTGGTGAAAATGTTCATTGTAACTACTTTTATTTCGCGTAAGTTGTGATTGAGAAATGATGTTTCTAGATTCATTCTTTGAATTATTTCGCAAATGAATTAATGTCAATTAAAATGTTAGCGGAAAAGTCAATATATTGTATTTTAGTGCAAGGATGGTCATTCAACTACTATCATGAGAATAATATAATATGTTATCAATGCAAACTTGTTAGGAGTTTCTCAAGAATAAGAATATGAATAATATTCCAACTATGAATCAGATCATTAATTTGCTAAATTTGCTAGGAAGTTGGAAAGGGGATTTGAAAAATATAAAGGAAAACTCCCCCTCAAAAATTTTGATTGTGGAAGGGTTGGAAATTTTTCATCAAGAATATTTACGTGTTTCCCTTAACCATTATTTTTTGAAGTTTCAGTTATGATTTGTGTGGATAAGTCCTCGAATCTTTAAGGACCGTTTGTGGATCACTGAATTTGAAATTTGTGGGAGAACAATAAACACAATCCCCAGTGTCCACATCCTGACTATATAAGGTATTATTCTGACAGTGAAGAAGGGAACCACTCGAATGTATTCAAGCACCATTAGATTGAGGACACAGTTCTTTCAATTTCCCCGTCACTTCCTTCATGCAATGTGAGTAGTCACTCGGATTCAAATAGTTCTGATTTCTATCATGGCAGAAATTTGCATCAACTACTTATTATAGAGATGGGATGCTTGAAACAAAGAAGCTGGTGCGAATTTTTGCCATAATAGAAATCTGACGGCATAGATGGGGTTTTTAATTTATTGGTTATACCCTTATTAATAACGTGGGTTTCAATATTCAGTTTTTATATCAAAGAAAGCATTGGAAGGGGCTTCAAATAAATTGGACAAGGGAATAAAATTAAGCAGTGCTCACAATTTATTCATCAAACATGGCATTAGTTTTCTATGTTGATTTCCTTCGTATGTAAATAATATATATTGTTTCTTGTCCAATTTTTGCAACAACAAAATTAAGTTGATAGAGATGAAACTATGTTTGATCTTGAGGAAAGAAAAATAATTGTCTTGGAATGGCTAAAGGCAACATCAAGGAATGGCAAAGAAATTTGTGGAGGAGGTAGTTGCATTCACATAGGAGCGAGTGCATGAAAATTATAACTCACACCAACCATCTCACGTGATGTTCTCACTAGAAAATGCATCGCTCACTGAGGTAAGGAACATGCCAAATACTATGAAGATATGGAACGTCGATTGAAGAATTATGCCATAACGTCATTGGGATGGAGATAAGAGGTTAAGGAATAAATGATTTATTTTTTTCAAAGTAGGATAATGAATCACCATGTGGGATAAGCTACAATCCTCATATGGGGCAGGGTTGTTCTACCAAAAATATGACTTTGTAAGAGCATTTATTAGTCTCTAGATGGTATTTTAAAATTTCCATTTGATGGTTATACTATTAGGACATGCGTAGTCTTTTAACCATTCCTCTATTATGGCCCTTGAAACTGACACATAATATATGGTTTCCTTATTTTCAGTATTCCTCTATTTTTCAACACTTTTGCATCATTTTCTCACGCAGATAAGGAACATGCCAAATACTATGAATATATGGGCTATTCATTCAAGAGTATTTCCATCAATTCAGTCAGATGGAGAGAAGACAGAAAGGAAGAAAGGTCTTCTGGTTTGGAAAATTTAGCATTCAAGGGGGTGGGTCCTGATCTATGCATATAAAATGACCATACAGAGTCTAAGTGAAAAAGCTTCATAGTTATATGGCATATCATACAGATATTGCAAAAGGTAGTATCTCATGTTGTTTCTTTGGTAGAAAAAACCACAATTATGGTAACGATTGGTGTAATTGTTATTACATTGAATAATGTGGGTAAGAACAAGATAATCATATGAAATATTCATAAATATCATTTTGACCCTTCATCGCGTGCTCTTTCCTCCCAACCAACTCGGTTGAAACTCCATTTTTTAGAAGAATTACAACCTGGAAACTTTACATCTCATAATGCTAGTATATATCCTTGTTGCTAATAAGGTTTTGCGGAAAAGTAAATGAGGTTCTAGAAAGAAAATCCTTGGAAATATAAAAAAAAATATCAGATGATAGAAATTCCAGGAAAATTTTGTGATTTATTCCATTATATTTGATGATTACATCTAATAAACTATAAATCCAATTTCATATTATGTTTTTCATGTTGTTTAATTCAATTATTATTATTTTTTTATGTTGTCTAATTGAATTCTTCTAAAGTTGTCTATTTAGATAGGTGACCATTTATTCTGGCTCATTTGTGACTTACAAGGTGGAGAATTCCAAAAAAATCTTACAACGTTCGAATCAAGGTTAATATCAAAATCAAAGTCTTTATGCTTGCACAAGTTTTTTTAAAAACAAAAATGGATAACGAAGATGTGTATTAATGCAAAATAAAATTCCAACATGGTGTTAGATTGCTGGTTTATTGGTTTATGGATTTGATACCTTATTTAGATAAGTTATATTTTATTGAGTTAAAAATAGGAGTTGCATGATTATGGACATTACAAAGATTATGCCATTATGTATCAAGAATTATTTTTAAATCAATGTTTGTCTATTCAATTTCAATGACTTCCATAATTTCTTATACAATTATTTAAATGGATCTAGCTCATTGGAAAAATAATTGTCTTATAACTAGCAAGTTGGTGGTTTGATTCCATTGTACCCTAACAAGAATCAATTAATAACATTGTAGTTTATTTTAAATTAAATACTTTTTATATTTATCTATTTCAATTGTGAGATATTTTTATGGTAATATTGTATTTATGTTAAAAATAATTTTTTATTTTCTCTAAAAAGAAAATATTTGGGATTAAAGACATATTGTCTTTATAAAGACAATATTATTTAATCTCAACTATTGTATCTGGAGAGAAAAAATAATTTTTTTCCGAATGGTATATATTTTCTTCATAGAGAAAATATTTTGAGACAGTAATTTGAGATAGTGGCTTAAAGAAAATCTTTAAGACAATACTCAACTTTTATTTTGCCTCAAGTTAAGACAATTTAACAAAAAATTGTCTCAAATTTTGTCTTTAAATCCCTTTATATGTAGTAGTGTATATTGTGTTTATAGAAACAATTTTTTAAGACAATAATTTGAGACACTTTCTTAAAGATAATCTACAATTTTTTTTAATCTCAAATTAAAACAATTTGCTCATAAAATATTTTAAATATTGTCTAAAAACACCCCTCTCTATAATATTATGTCGTTGGCTATGATTATTGTATTTGAAACACTTTAGTGCTATCAAGTATGCACATAAATTTGTACTACTACTCCGTTGATATGGAATTGTCTCTCGATTCTAGGGATTAGTTGATTAAAATGACACATCTATGAATTTCCTGAATGTCTATACATGATGTGTATTCAAGTGATTGAATACACTGAATTTTTACAAATTTAGTATATTTCATGGATGCCATTCCTCTTATGGGTTATAGTTATGGTGCATTTCTGTTTTTATTTTGCTCAGAAAAATCGCTATAATCATATAAGTTTGTTATACTTTGTGAATATATTTATTTTAATACGATGTATGACCATAGTTTACAAAAATTCCGAATTGAATTAGAATATAACTTCAAAATTTACTTAACTTGATTAACATATGGTTCGTTCTTGGGTGAATTTTATTTCGTGATATTTAGTTTCACTATTTGTTTGAAAAAAAAGATTTGTTTTCTCGAATTTTATTCTGCTAATAGAACTCGGTAAATTACACAATATATATTGTGTCTATTGTGTCTCTTTTTGATGATTCATTGTTGAGCTCTTATATATTTGATAACTGTCTGAGGAATATATATTTTTCGTACATGTTGTCACCATTGATTAATTCATATTGTTATTCAAAGTTGAATGTAATATTTTCACTTGACATCCCATTGTACCTGACGGTAAATTTCTAGTCTCTCCACTGAATGTGTTGTGTTGCCTAGTTCGTATTAAAACTAAACCATTCCAACATCGGCTCTGAATTGAGTTGAATGAACCACATTGCAAATTAGTAGTGTGGTTTCCTTTCATACTTTCTCCACTACACTCAATATCTATTGTGATAATGGAATTTGAGCAACACAGTTGCTATTTATTATTCCACTTTTACTAATAGTTTTCATAGTTGCTAACAAATTTCCTTACGTTTTCCATCTAGTTCCTTTCTTTATGTTATAATACTATTTCCCTTCTCACGACTATTACCATAAACCTCAAATTCATTCAAACGTTGATATGGGGACAGTATACTAGCATGATCACATTTATCAATGTGGTTGATATATGCGGATAGACGTATATGAAATAGATTTACAACCACATTCACTAATGTGTTTGATATACACGAATAGACCTCTATGCAACACCCACCACATATATTTAACCAAAATAGTCATTGTACATTTATGAATATATTTACCAATATATCTTATATATCTACTTGTAATATATTAATAATATAAACTATATTAATAATATATATTAAAATTATATATATATATATATATATATATATATATATATATATAATTTGATAATAAAATATAAAATAATAAAATATTGTTAAATTTTTTCAATACATTAATATTTATAATTAAAAATATACTAAAATTAAAATATAACATAATACTAGTATTTTATTACTATTTATAATAAGTGTATATCTCTTACAAATATGCAAAGGGATTATTAATACTATAATCCAAAAGAACTAATAATCCCAATGATCTAATATTATAAACCCAAGGAATTGGCAAACCCAAGGAGAGAATATTAAAAATTTAAGAGATCAACAAGCCCAAGGGATCCATATTAAAAAGAGAACAGATTAATAAAGACTAGGAATTAATATTTTAAATACAAATGAATGATAAACTCACATGATTATTAATATTATAAACCGAAGATAATAATCAACTTTAGGGATTGTTAATATTATAAAACCAATGAGTTAAAAATATAAAGGATTAATAAAAAAATGGATTGATATTAAAAACCCAAGGAAATAATAAAGCCAAGGGATCAATAAAGCCAAGGGATTAATATTAAAAAGACAAGAAATTAATAAACTCCAAGAATTAATATTTTATACTGAAAAACCTAGGATATTAATACCATAATAATCAATATTTAAACTCAAAAGATTAATAAACCAAAGGTGTTATTAATATTATAAACCAAAAGAACAAATAAATGCAAGGGTTTAATATTATAAACCAAAGGAATCGATGAACCCAATGGATAAATATTAAAAACATACTCGACCAATAAGTCCAAGGGATCAATATTAAAAACACAAAAGATTACTAAACCCTAAGAATAATGTTTTTTTAACTCAAAAACCTAAGCAATTAATAACGCCTAATAATTAATATTTTAAATTAAATAGATTAATAAAACCAAGACATTATTAATATTATAAACCAAAAGAAGAGGGTTTAATACTATAAATCAAAGTAATTGGTCAACCCAAGGATAAATATTAATATTATAAACCAAGAAATTAATAAACTCTAATCATTAATATCTTAAACTCAAAATATTAATAAACGCTAATAATTAATATTTTAAACTCAAGAGATTAATAAACCCAAGGGATTATTAATATTATAAACAAAAAGAACTAATAAAGCTGAGGATTGGATATTACAAACCAAAGGAATTGGTGAACCCAAGGGATAAATATTAAAGACATAAGTGATCAATAAGGCCAAGGGATCAAATATTAAAAACACAAGAGATTAAAAAACCCTAATAATTAATATTTTTAACTCCAAAACCTAAGAAATTAATAGACCCTAAGAATTAATATTTTTATCTCAAGAGATTGTAAGACCCAAGTGTGGTTTAATATTATAAACGAAAATAAATAATAAAAAAAGGGTTTTATGTGATAAACCCAATGAATTTGTGAACCCAATGGACAAATATTAAAAACCTAAGGGATAAATAAGGCGAAGGAATCAATACGAAAAACATAAGAGATTAATAAAGCCCGCAAATTAATATCTTAAAAAAAGGGTTTGATAAACTCACATGATTATTAATATTATAAACTCAAGGAAATAATATTAAATTTAAAATATTAATATTATAAACCTCAAGTATATAAAAACCTTTAGATAAATACTATAAACCGTAAAATAAACATGGTTGAGCATGTTTGACATAAAAATTGAGACAATTACTGTCTTAATGCGACGTTGGACGAAGAATGAGAATGATATGCCATGGTTGATTTTCATATTGAGACAATATTTTTCACTATGTGACATTCTACCATGGAAGTCCTTGATTGATTACGACTAACTATGATTAAAAATGGTAGCCCATGGTTGATTTTCATATAGAGAATGTTTTTCATAATGTCACATTGGACCATGTATTAATATTAAAGTGTATGACTAATATTTAATTCCTAATATTACCAACCCAAAGAATTAGGAAAATCAAGGGATTAATAAACCCTAGTAATTAATATCATAAGCTCAAAATGTAAGAAATGAATAAACCTTGAGAATTAATAATTTAAACTAAAGAAATTAATAAACTAAAGCTATTATGAATATTATAAACAAAAATAACTAATAAAACGAAGGGTTTAATATTATAAAACAAAGGAATTGGTGAACCCAAGGGATAACTATTAATATTATAAACCAAGAAATTAATAAAGCATAAGAATTATTATTTTAAAGTGAAGATATTAATAAACCCTAAGACTTAATATTTTAAAATTAATAAACTCAAGGGGTTATTAATATTATAAACCAAAATAATAAACTCAAGGATTTAATATTACAAACCAAAGGAATTGGTGAACGGAAGGGATAAATATTAAAGACCTAAGGGATCAATAAGGCCAAGGGATCAACATTAAAAACACAAGATATCAATAAACCCTAAAAATCAATATTATGAACCAAAATATTATAATACCCAATCTTATAAACTGTAAATACTAAACACAATATTATAAACCCTAATATTAAACACAATATTAACCCCTAATTATAAAAACTATATATTAGAATCTATATTATAACCTAACATATTACACCATAATGTAAATCATAATATTAAAACTCAAAATATTAGTAAATTGAATGGATTATTAATATTATGAGCCAAAATAAATAATAAACACAAGGGTTTAATATTCTAAACCAAAGGTATCTGTGAAACAAGGATATAAATATTAAAAACCTACATTATCATTAAGGTCGAGGGATCAATATTAAAATAGAAAAGATTATTAAACCCTAAGAATATTTTTTTTATACTAAAAAACCTAAGAAATTAATAAACCCTAATAATTAATATTTTAAATTAAATAGATTAATAAACCCAATACATTATTAATATTATAACCAAAAGAAGTAGTAAACCCAAGGGTTTAATATTATAAACGAAAGTAATTGGTGAACCCAAGGGATAAATATTAATATTATAAACCAATAAATTAACACACCCTAATAATTAATATTTTAAACTCAAGAGATTAAAAAATCTTAAGAATCATTATTTTAAACTTAAGAGATTAATAAACCAAGGGCTTATTAATATTTTAAACATAAAGAACTAATAACACCAAGGTTTTGATATTAGAAACCAAAGGAATTTGTGAATCAAAGGGATAAATATTAAAAATCTAAGGGATCAGTAATGCCAATGGATCAATATTAAAAACACAACATATTAATAAAGCCTAAGAATTAGTGTTTTTATCTCAAAAACCTAAGAAATTCATTACCGTAAGAATTAATATTTTTAACTCAAGAAATTCTTAGATCCAAGAGTGGTTTAATATTATAAATGAAAAAAATTAATAAACCCAAGGGATTTATATTATAAACCCAAGGGATAAATGTTAAAAACTTAATTGGTCAATAAGACGAAGGGATCAATATGAAAAACATAAGAGATTAATAAACCCTAAAAATTAATATCTTAAACAAAAAGGTTTGATAAGCTCACATGATTATTAATATTATATACTCAAGGGAATAATATTAAACCTAAGATATTAATATTATAAACCTCAAGTATATAAAAACCTTTAGATAAATATTATAAACTTGAACTATAGAAAAATATTTAGATAAATACTATACACCATAAAATAAACATGGTTAAGTATGCTTGATTTAAACATTGAGACAATTGTTGTCACAATGCGACATTGGGTGAAGAATGATCATGGTTTTCCATGGGTGATTTTCATATTGAGGCAATATTTGTCACAATGTGACATTCGACCATGGAAAACCTTCATTGACTTTAACTAACTATGATTAAAAATGGTAGCCCATGGCTGGTTTTAATATTGAGACAATGTTTTTCATAATGTGACATTGGACCATGCATTAATATTAAAGTGTAAGACTAATATTTAACACCTAATATTAGCAACCCTAAGAATTAATAATTTAAAGTGAAGAGACTAATAAGCCAAAGGGATTATTAATATTATAAACCAAGAAATTAGTAAAGCAAAAGAATTAATATTTTAAACTTAAGAGATTAATAAACCCCAAGACTTAATATTTTAAACTTAAGTGATTAATAAACCCTAAGGGGTTATTAATATTATAAACCAACATAATAAACCCAAGGGTTTAATATTACAAACCAAAGGAATTGGTGAAACCAAGAGATAAATATTAAAGACCTAAGGGACCAATAAGGTGAGGGGATAAATATTAAAAACACAAGAGATCAATAAAACCTATGAATCAATATTATGACCCAAAATATTATAATCCCCAATGTTATAAACTCTAAATATTAAACACAATCTTATAAACCCTAATATTAAACCCAAATATTATAAACTCAATATTAACCCCTAATTATAAACAATATATATAAGAATCTATATTATAACCCAAGATATTACGTCACAATGTAAATCATAATATTAAGACTCAAAAGATTAATAAACCCAAGGGATTATTAATATTATAAACCAAAGAACTAATAAATGCAAGGGTTTAATATTATAAACCAAAGGAATTGGTGAACCGAGGGGATAAATATTAAAAACCTTCATGATAAATAAGGCCAAGGGATCAATATTAAAAACAAAAAAGATTATTAAACCCTAAGAATAAAAATTTTAAAAATAAAAACCTAAGAAATTAATAAACCCTAATAATTAATATTTTAAATTAAATAGATTTTTAAACCCAAGACATTATTAATATTATAAACCAAAAGAGGTAATAAACTCAAGGGTTAGTATTAAAAACCAAAGTAATTGGTGAACCCAAGGGATAAATATTAATATTATAAACCAATAAAGTAATACACCCTAAGAATTAATATTTTAAACTCAGGAGATTAACAGACCCTAAGAAATAATATTTTAAACTCAAGATATTAATAATCCCAAGGGGTTATTTATATGATAAACATAAAGAACTAATAACACCAAGATTTTGATTTTACAAACCAAAGGAATTGGTGAACCAAAGGGATAAATATTAAAAACGTAAGGGATCAATATTAAAAGCACAAGAGATTAATAAAGATTAAGAATTTATATTTTTTTCTAAAAAAACTAAGAAATTAATAAACCTAAGAATTAATATTTTTAACTCAAGAGATGCTAAGACCGAAGGGTGGAATAATATTATGAATGAAAGGAACTAATAAACGCAAGGGTTTTATATTATAAACCACAAGAATTAGTGAACCCAAAGGATAAATATTAAAAACCTAAGGGACCAATAAAGTGAAGGGATCAATACGAAAATATAAGAGAGTAATAAAGCCTAAACATTAATATCTTAAACAAAAAGGTTTGATAAACTCACCTGATTATTAATATAATAAACTTAAGGGAATAATATTATACCTAAGATATTAATATTATAAAACTAAAGTATATGAAAACCTTTAGATACATATTCTAAACCTCAATTATACAAAAATATTTAGATAAATATTATAAACTATAAAATAAACATGGTTGAGCATGCTTGATGTAAACATTCAGACAATTATTGTCACAATGCGACGTTGGATGAAGAATGACCATGGTTTGCCATGGTTAGTTTTAATATTCAGAAAATCTTTGTCACAATGTGACATTCGAGCATGGAAGACCTTCATTGAGTACGACTAACTATGATTAACAATGGTAGCCCATGGCTGATTTTCATATTGAGACAATGTTTTTCATAACGTGACATTGGAACATGCATTAATATTAAAGTGTAAGACTAATATTTAGCGCCTAATATTACCAAACCAAAGAATTGGAAACTCGAGGGATGAATAAACCCTAATAATTAATACCTTAAACTAAAAACCTAAGAAATTAATAAACCCTACAAATTAATAATTTAAAATGAAGAGATTAATAAACTGAAGAGATTATTAATAATATAGACCAAATGAACTAATAAACCTAAGGGTTTAATATTATAAACCAAACGAATCGGTGAACCGAAGGGATAAATAATAATATTATAAACCAAGAAATTAATAAAGCATAAGAATTAATACTTTAAAATAAAGAGATTAATAAACCATAAGAATTAATATTTTAAACTCTAAGATATTGATAAACCTAAAGGGTTATTAATATTATAAACCAAATGAATTAATAAACCCAAGGATTTAAATTATAAACCGAGGATATTCATGAACCCAAGAAATAAATATTAAATACATAAGGGATCAATAAGTCCAAGGGATCAATATTAAAAACACAAGATAACAATAAACCCTAAGAATCAACATTATGAACTGAAATATTATAATCCATGATGTTATAAACTCTAAATATTAAACAAAATATTATAAACCCAAATATTATAAACGCAATATTAAAGCTTAATTATAAACCCCATATATTAGAATATATATTATAACCCAACATATTACTTCATAACGTAAATAATAATATTAAAACCAAATATTATAAGCCCTATATATATAGAAACTTAATATTATAAACTGTAATATTAAAACAAATATTATAAGGCTTATTATTAAACTCAATAATATAAACTTTCAAATTATACCAAATAATTGTCTCAATTACGACAATAATTGTCTCAACGTTTAACCACACTTCATGAGATTTCGTCTTCACTCACCTTGCATACTTTTATATAAATATTTTAATTAATATATCGTCAAATATTTTATTTAATGTTATTAAATTCTTTAATTAATTAATTAATGTTAATGTTGTAATTAATTAATATTAATGTTAATAATTGTTTTAATAGTTTAATTAATTAATGTTGTATTAATTCATTTCTTTAAACATATTTAAATTAATTTTATTAAAAGAATTTAAGTATAATTTTATTAAAAGCATTTAAGTATAATTCCAACATATTATTATTATTATTAACTAAATCTCAATATATTCATGTTTAGATATATTTGAATAATGTAATTAAATATAATAATTACATATTAATGATTTAATTAATATGTCAATGTAATAATGGCAATATAATAATTATTTCACTTTTTTATTAATTAATATTAATATAATTTTTTCCAGATTTTTGAATTAATCTTTATTGTTATTAAACATTTTTTTATACAAAAGTTTTAATTACATATTGTAAAATGTTTTAATTAATGCTATTAATTAGTATTTTACTTAATAATGTTTAATGCTCCAATTTATTAATATTTTAATGTTTAAATTAATTAATGTATATTAATTATGGATTGTATTAAAATACAATTTACTTGAGTAGATGTTTTTAATGGTTACAAGGTTAAAATATTATTAAAATAGATTCTAAATTTATTATTATTATTATTATTATTATTTTATATAATAATAATAATAATTTAATAATATAATATTATAATATAATTGTATTAATAATAATTATTAATTATTATATTAATAATTATTAATATAATTTAATAGAGGATGTTGGGCTCGCTGGACTTCTTTGTCTGCCTAGTGGGTAGCTCGCTAACTTTTTTAAAATCTAGATTTTCTATTAAATCTATCTTTTCTTTTAACGCTGCCCTTTTTATGAAATATAGATTTTATATTAAATCTATCAATTCTATCAAACCTAGCTTTTCTATTAAATATATATATATATATATATATATATATATATATATATATATATTTAAATCAAATATAGCTTCTCTCTTAAATCTATTTTTATGGAAAGCGAGCTTTTATATTTCCATCTTTTTTGAATTCTAGCTTTTCTTTTTCTATAATTTTTGAAATATAGCTTTTCTAGCTTTACTATTATTTCTAAAATCTAGTTTTTCTATGAAATCTATATTTTCTATGAAAATAAGTTTTTCTGTTATTTCTAAAATCTGCATTTTCTATTGAATCTATATATTTTGAAATATAGTTTTTCTATTAAATTTACCTTTTTTTAAAACTAGTTTTTCTATTAAATTTATCTTTTTTGAAATCTAGCTTTTCTATGAAATCTATATTTTTTTGAATTATAGTTTTTCTAGCCTTTTTATTATTTGTATGAAATATAGTTTTTCTATGAAATTTGTCTTTTCTAGTTTTTTTTATTATTTCTATGAAATCTAGCTTCTCTATTAAATCTATCTTTTTCGATATCTAGATTTTCTATTAAATTTATCTTTTTTTAAATCTAGCTTTTCTATTAAATTTGTCTTTTTGAAATGTATATTTTCTATTAAATCTATATTTTTTTAAATTTAGCTTTTCTATTTATGTATTCCTTGAAATCTAACTTTTCTAGATTTTCTATTATTTATATTTTTCTATTAAATCCATCTCTTTTGAAATCTAGCTTTTCTAGCTTTTCTATTATTTTTATGAAATCTATCTTTTCTATTAAATCTATCTTTTCTATGAAATCTAGCTTTTCTATTTCTAACTTTTCAGAAATTTAGTTTTTCTAGCTTTTAGATCTTTTCAGAAATCTAGGATTTCCAACTTGTCTATCTTTTATGAAATCTAGATTTTGTAGCTTTAGTACATTTTTTGAAATCTAGTTTTTTTATTATTTGTGTATTTTCTATGAAACTAGATTTTCTAGCTTTTCTAGCTTTTTTGAAATCTAACTTTTCTATTAAATCTATATTTTTTGAAATCTAGCTTTTCTAACTTTTCTATTATTTCTATGAAATCTATCTTTTCTAAAATTTATCTTTTTCGATTAAATCTATATTTTCTATTAAATCCATATTTTTTGAAATCTATCTTTTCTATTAAATATATCTTTTATGAAATCCAGATTTTCTATTAAATCTAGGTTTTCTAGATTTTTTATTAAATCTATTAAATTTGAAATCTTTTTCCATTAAATATATATTTTCTATTAAATCTATATTTTTTGAAATCTATCTTTTCTATTAAATATATCTTTTATGAAATCCAGATTTTCTATTAAATCTACTTCTATTAAATCTAGTTTTTCTAGCTTTTTTATTAAATCTATTATTTTTGAAATCTAGCCTTTCTATCTTTTCTATTATTTCTATCTTTTTTCTATGAAATCTAGCTTTTCTATTATTTCTATCTTTTTTGAAATCTATATTTTCTAATATTTCTATCTTTTTTTGAATTGATATTTTCTGTTAAATCTATCTTTTTGAAATATAGCTTTTCTAGGTTTTCTATTATTTTTATGAAATCTAACTTTTCTCTTAAATCTAGCTTTTCTGAAATCTAGCTTCTCTATGAAATCTAGAATTTTTATGAAACTATCTTTTTTAAATATAACCTTTCTAGCTTTTCTTTTATTTCTATGAAATTTAGCTTTTCTATTATTTGTATGAAATCTATCATCTCTATTAAAACTATCTTTTTGAAATCTAGATTTCTATTAAATCTAATTTTTTTTCAAATCTAGGTTTCATTTAAATTTATCCTTTTTCAAAACTAGATTTTATATATTTTCTCAAATCTAACTTTTCTATTTCTGTCTTTTTTGAAATCCAGTTTTTCTATTATTTCTGAAATCTTGTTTTTCTATTAAATCTGTTTTTCTAAATCTAGCTTTTCTATTAAATCCTTCTTTTCTGAATTCTAGTTTTTCTAGCTTTTCGATTATTTCTATGAAATATAGATTTTCTATATTTTCTCTGAAATCTAGCTTTTCTACGAAATCTAGTTTTTTCTATTATTTCTATTTGTTCTATGAAATCTAGGTTTTCTATTATTTCTCTCTTTTTTGAAAAATAGCTTCTTTATTATTTCTATCTTTTTTGAGATATAGTTTTTGAGATAAATCTATCTTTTTTTAAATCTAGTTTTTATAGCTTTTCTATTATTTCTTCTATATTTTCTCTGAAATCTAGCTTTTCTACGAAATCTAGTTTTTCTATTATTTCTATCTTTTCTATGAAATCTAGGTTTTCTATTATTTCTCTCTTTTTTGAAAAATAGCTTCTTTATTATTTCCATCTTTTTTGAGATATAGTTTTTGCGATAAATCTATCTTTTTTTAAATCTAGTTTTTATAGCTTTTCTATTATTTCTTTAAAATCTATCTTTTTCTAAAATCTATATTTTCTATGAAATCTAGCTTTTCTATGAAAACTAGCTTTTCTATTAAATCTATCATTTTTCAAATCTAACTTTTCCACTAAATCTATCTTTTTTGACATGTAGCTTTTCTTTTAAATCTGGCTTTTCTATAAAACCTATATTTTTTGAAATCTAGCTTTTCTATCCTTTCTAGCTTTTCTATCCTTTCTATGTAATCTAGGTTTTCTATTAAATCTATCTTTTTTGAAATCTACTTTTTCTACTAAATCTATTTTTTTCGAAATCTGGCTTTTCTAGCTTTTCTATTTTTGTCAAATCTAACTTTTCTATTATATCTATCTTTTTCTAGCTATTCTATTATTTCCATATTTTTTGAAATCTAGTTTTTCTATTAAATCTATCTATTTTGAAATCTAGCTTTTCTTTTAAATCTATTTTTTTAAACCTAGCTTTTCTATTAAATCCATTCTTTTTGAAATCTAGCGTTTGTATTATTTCTATGAACTCTAGTTTTTCTATTAAATCTATATTTTCTATAAGATCTAGTTTTTCTTATCAACTCTATCTTTTTCGAAATCTAGCTTTTCGAGCTTTTTGAAATCTAGCTTTTCTATTATATTTGAAATCTAGTTTTTCTATTAATTCAATCTTTTTTTGAAATCTAGTTTTTCTATTAATTCTGTTTTTTTTTGCAATCTAGCTTTTATATTCAATCTATTTTTTTATTTTTTTTAAATCTAGCTTTTCTATTAAATCTATCTTGTTTGAACTATTTCTTTTTTTATTAAATATTACTTTTTTGGAATCTAGATTTTCTATTATATCTATCTTTTTTGAAATCTAGCTATTCTATTTCTTTATTTTATTTTTTTTAAATCTAACTTCTCTAGCTTTTCTATTATTTCTATCCTTTTCTGAAATCTATCTTTTCTATTATTTATGAAATATAGATTTTTCTAGTTTTCCTATCATTTTAGAAATCTATGTTTTCTATCTTTTTCGAAATCTAACTTTTCTATTATTTCTATCTTTTTTGAAATCTAGCTTTTCTATTAAATCTTAGTTTTTTGAAATATGACTTTTCTATTATTTTTATGAAATTTAGCTTTTTTATTAGATCTATCTTTTCTGAAATCTCTTCTTTTTATAAAATCTATCTTTTCGAAAATATAAATTTTCTAGTTTTTCTATAATTTCCATGAAATCTAGCTTTTTTATTGAATACTTCTTTTTTGAAATCTATATTTTGTATTAAATGTATCTTTTCCGAAGTCACTCTTTTCTATCAAATTATTCTTTTCTGAAAATTAGCTTTTTTTTATGAATTCTAGCTCTTCTATAAAATCTATCTTTTTTGAAATCTAGCTTTTCTATTATTTCTATGAAATCTAGCTTTTCTATTATTTCTATGAAATCTAGCTTTTCTATGAATTCTAGCTTTTCTAGCTTTTCTATTATTTCTATGAAATCTATCTTTTTTGAAATTTAGCTTTTCGATTAAATCTAGCCTTTCTATTAAATCTATATATTCTGAAATCTATCTTTTGTATTAGATATATATTTTCTTAAATCTAGATTTTCTATTAAATATAGCTTTTTAAAATCTTGTTTTTCTAGCTTTTCTATTAAATCTGTTATTTTTGAAATCTAGTTTTTCTAGCTTTTCTATTATTTCTATCTTTTTTCTATGAAATCTAGCTTTACTATTATTTCTATCTTTTTTGAAATATATATTTTCTATTATTTCTATCTTTTTTATCTATATTTTCTATTAAATCTATCTTCTTTGAAATGTATATTTTCTAGGTTTTCTATTATTTTTATGAAATCTAGCTTTTCTATGAAATCTAGCATTTTTATGAAAACTATCTTTTTTAAATCTAACTTTTCTAGGTTTTCTTTTATTTCTATGAAATCTAGCTTTCTTATTATTTCTATGAAATCTATCATCCCTATTAAAACTATCTTCTTGAAATCTAGATTTCTATTAAATCTAACTTTTTTCAAATATCGCTTTCATTAAAATCTATCTTTTTTCAAATCTAATTTTTCTATCTTTTCTGAAATCTAACTTTTCTATTTCTATATTTTTTGAAATCTAGCTTTTCTATTATTTCTGAAATCTAGTTTTTCTATTAAATCTGAAATCTAGCTTTTCTATTAAATCTGTTCTTTTTTAATCTATCTTTTCTGAAATCTAGCTTTTCTAGCTTTTTGATTATTTGTATGAAATATAGATTTTATATCTTTTCTAAAATTTTGCTTTTCTATGAAATCTAGTTTTTCTTTTATTTCTATCTTTTCTATTATTTCTCTCTTTTTTGAAAACTAGCTTCTTTATTATTTCTATATTTTTTGAGATATAGTTTTTCTAATAAATCTAATTTTTTTTAAATCTAGTTTTTCTAGCTTTTCTATTATTTCTATAAAATCTATCTTTTCTGAAATTATATTTTCTATTAAATCTAGCTTTTATATGAAATCTAGCTTTTCTAAAATCTGGCTTTTCCATATAATCTAGCATTTCTATTAAATCTATGATTTTTGAAATCAAACTTTTCCACTAAATCTATCTTTTTTGAAATCTAGCTATTTTATCTTTTCTATCATTTCTATGTAATCTACATTTTCTATTAAATCTATCTTTTTTGAAATCTAGTTTTTCTATTAAATCTTTTTTTTTTGAAATCTAGGTTTTCTATTTTGTTCTCAAATCTAACTTTTATATTATATCTATCTTTTTTCTAGCTTTTCTATTATTTCTATCTTTTTTGAAATCTAGGTTTTCTATTAACTCTATCTATTTTGAAATCTAGTTTTTCTTTTAAATGTATTTTTTTTAAAACCTAGCTTTTCTATTAAATCTATTGTTTTTGAAATCTAGCTTTTGTATTATTTCTATGAAATCTAGTTTTTCTATTAAATCTGTCTTTATTGAAATATTGTTTTTCCATTAAATGTATATTTTATATGAAATCTAGTTTTTTTATCAGATGCATGTTTTTTGAAATCAAGCTTTTTGAGCTTTTCTATTATATTTGAAATCTAGTTTTTCTATTAATTCCATCTTTTTTTGAAATCTGGCTTTTCTATTAATTCTATCTTTTTTGCAATCTAGCTTTTATATTGAATGTTTTTTTTTGAAATCTAGCTTTTCTATTAAATCTATCTTGTTTGAACTCTAGATTTTTTTATTAAATCTTAATTTTTTTGAATCTAGCTTTTCTATTATATCTATCTTTTTTGAAATCTAGCTATTCTATTTCGATCCCTTTTTTTAAATCTAGCTTCTCTAGCTTTTCTATTATTTCTTTCTTTTTCTGAAATCCAACTTTTATATTATTTATAAATATAGCTTTTCTAGTTTTTCTATCTTTTTTGAAATCTAGTTTTTCTATTAAATCTTAATTTTTTAAAATATGGCTTTTCTAGTATTTTTATGAAATCTAACTTTTCTATTAAATCTATCTTTTCTGAAATCTAGTTTTTCTATTAAATGTAGCTTTTCTGAAATCTAGCTTTTCAAGCTTTTCTATTAAATCTAGTTTTTCTAGTTTTTCTATTATTTCTATCTTTTTTAAAATCTAGCTTTTCTATTATTTCTATATTTTTTGAAATTTAGTTTTTTATTAGATCTATCTTTTGTAGAATCTAACTTTTCTAGCTTTTCTATTATTTCTATGAAATCTAACTTTTTTTTATTAAATATTTCTTTTTTAGGAATATTGGTTTTGTGATCCATAAATTGTGAAAAAATCTTTTGGTAAAAATCACATCCAAATCTATATTTTATATTAAATGTTTCTTTTTTGAAACCTCACTTTTTCTATTCTATGAAATTTTTCTTTTCTGAAATATAACTTTTCTATGAATTCTAGCTTTTCTGTAAAATCTATCTTTTCTAGCTTTTATATTATTACTATGAAATCTAGTTTTTCTATGAATTCTAGCTTTTTTATAAAATCTATCTTTTTTGAAATCTAGCTTTTATAACTTTTCTATTATTTCTATGAAACCTATTTTTTCTATTAAATCTAGATTTTGTATTAAATCTATCCTTTTTGAAATCTAGTTTTTCTATTAAATCTATCTTTTTTGAAATCCTGCGTTTCTATTAAATCTATCTTTTGTGAAATCTAGCTTTATTATTAAATGTATCTTTTTTGAAATCTAGTTTTTCTATTTATGTCCTTTTTCAAATCTAGCATTTCTATTATTTTTGAAATATAACTTTCCTATTAAATCTATATTTTTTGAAATCTAATTTTTCTATTCAATCTACTTATTTGAAATCTAGCTTTTCTATTAAATATATCATTTTTGAAATCTAGCTTTTCTACGAAATCCAGCTTTTCTAGCATTTTTATTTTTTCTATGAAATTTGTCCTTTCTATTAAATACATCATTTTTCAAATCTAGTTCTTCTATTCAGTCCATATTTTTTTGAAATCTGTATTTTCTATCAAATCTATATTTTTTGAAATCTAGCTTTCCTATTTTTTTATTATTTTTGAAATCTAACTTGAATCTAGATTTTCTATTAAATCTATCTTTTCTGGAATCTAGCTTTACTATTAGATCCAACTTTTATGACATCCAAATTTTCTAAGAAATCTAGCTTTCTTGAGATCTAGCTTTTATAGCTTTTCTATTATTTCTATGAAATCTAAATTTTCTATTAAATCTATATTTTTTCAAAATCTTTCTTTTCGATTATTCCTATGAAATATAGTTTTTCTATTATTAGTATGAAATCTACCTTATTTATTCAATATATGTTTTTTGAAATCTAGTATCTCTATTAAATCTATCTTTTTTGAAATCTAGCTTTTCTATTATTTCTGAAATCTACCTTTTGTATTAAATCTAAAAACTAGCTTCTCTATTAAATCTAGATTTTTTGAAATTTAGCTTTTCTATCAAAACTATCTTTTTTGAAATTTAGATTTTCTACCTTTTCTATTATTTCTATGAAATCTAGATTTTCTATTTTTTCTGAAATCTAGTTTTTCTATCTTTTCTAAAATCCATCTTTTCTATGAAACCTAGCTTTTCTATTATTTCTATCTTTTTCGAAATCCAGCAGCTCCATTATTTTTATATTTTTAGAAATCTAGCTTTTCTATTAAATCCATATTTTTTGAAATCTAGTTTCTATAGCTTTTCTATTATTTCTATGAAATCTAACGTTTTCTATTAAATCTCTTTTCTGAAATCTATTTTTTCTATGAAATCTAGCTTTTCTGAAATCTAGCCTTTATATAAAATCTAGCTTTTCTATTAAATCTATCTTTTTTGAAATCTAGTTTTTCCATTAAAACTATTATTTCTATGAAATCTAGTTTCTCTAAGATTTTCTATTAAATCTCTCTTTTTTGAAATCTAGCTTTTCTATAATTTCTATGAAATTAAATTTTCTATTAAATCTATCTTTTTTAAAATCTATTTTTTGGAAATCTAGCTTTTATATTTCCATCTTTTTTGAAATCTAACTTTTCTTTTTTCTAGCATTTTCGAAATATAGTCTTTCTAGCATTACTATTATGGCTAAAAGCTAGTTTTTCAGTGAAATTTATATTTTATATAAAAATTAGTTTTTCTATTATTTCTAAAATCTAGATTTTCTATTAAATCTATATTTTTTGAAATATAGTTTTTCTATTAATTATGTTTTTTTTTAAATCTAGTTTTTATATTAAATTTATCCTTTTTGAAATCTAGCTTTTCTTTGAAATTTATATTTTTTGAACTCTAGCTTTTCTAATTTTTTATTATTTTTATGAAATCTAGTTTTTCTATTAAATCTATATTTTCTAGTTTTTTTATTATTTCTATAAATTCTAGCTTTTCTATTGAATCTATGTTTTTTGATATCTAGATTTTCTATTTAATTTATCTTTTTTGAAATCTACCTTTTCTATTAAATTTATCTTTTTTTAAATCTATCTTTTGTATTAAATCTATCTTTTTTGAAATCTAGCTTTCTTATTTCTATATTATTTAAAATTTATCTTTTCTAGATTTTCTCTTATATATAAAGTTTATTTTTTCATTAAATCCAACATTTTTGAAATCTAGTTTTTCTAGATTTTCTATTATTTTTATCAAATCTAGCTTTTCTATTCAATCTATCTTTTTTGAAATATATATATTCTATTAAATATAGATTTTCTATTTCTAACTTTTCTGAAATCTAGCTTTTCTACCTTTTCGATCATTTCAGAAATCTAGTATTTCAAGCTTTTCTATCTTTTCTGAAATCTAGATTTTCTAGCTTTCCTATCTTTTTTGAAATCTAGATTTTCTATTATTTGTATATTTTCTATAAAACCTAGATTTTCAAGCTTTTCTATCTTTTTTGAAATCTAAATTTTTTATTATTTCTATCTTTTTTGAAATCTAACATTTCTATTAAATCTATCTTTTTTGAAATCTAGCTTTTCTATTATTTCTATGAAATCTACTTTTTCTGAAATTTAGCTTTTCTATTAAATCTAGATTTTCTATTAAATCTAGATTTTCTTAAATATATATTTTCTATTAAATCTATATTTTCTGAAATCTAGATTTTCTATTAAATCTAGCTTTTTGAAATATATCTTTTCTAGTTTTTCTATTAAATCTATTATTTTTGAAATCTAGCTTTTGTATCTTTTCTATTATTTTTGTCCTTTTTCTATGAAATCTAGCTTTTCTATTATTTCTATATTTTTTGAAATCTAAATTTTCTGTTATTTCTATCTTTTTTGGAATCTAGATTTTCTATTAAATCTATCTTTTTTGAAATTTAGCTTTTCTAGCTTTTCTATTATTTTTATGAAATCTAGATTTTCTATTAAATCTAGCTTTTTTTATGAAAAAATCCTCTTTTAAATCTAACTTTTCTAGCTTTTCTTTTATTTCTACGAAATATATATTTTCTATTAAATATAGCTTTTCTATTAAATCTAGATTTTTTGAAATCTAGATTTTCTATTAAATGTACATTTTTTGAAATCTAGTTTTTCTATCTTTTCTATTATCTTTGAAATCTGTTTTTTATTTTATTTCTATCTTTTTTTGAAATCTAACTTTTCCATTAAAACTATCTTTTGTGAAATCTAGCTTTTCTATTAAATGTATTATTTTTAAAATCTAGCTTTTCTATTTCGATCTATTTTGAAATTTAGATTTTCTTTCGTTCTTGAAATGTAGTCTTCCTATTAAATCTATCTTTTTTGAAATCTAGATTTTCTATTAAATCTATTTTTTTTCTTCTAATTTTTTTTATTATTTCTATGAAATCTACATTTTCTATTAAATCCATCTTTTTCCAATCTAAAATTCTATTGAATTTATCTTTTTTAAAATATATCTTGAATCTAGCTTTTCTATTAGATCTATATTTTACGAAATCTAGGTTCTCTATTAAATCTAAATCTTCTGATATCTAGCTATCTATGAAATCTAGCTTTTTTGAAATCTAGTCTTTTAAGTTTTTCTATTATTTCTATCAAATCTAACTTTTCTATTAAATCTATTTTTTCTATTAAATCTATCTTTTTTTAAATCTAACTTTTCTATTATTTCTATGAAATCTAGCTTTTCTATTATTTCTATGAAGTCCATCTTCTCTATTAAATCAATCTTTTTGAAATATAGATTTCTATTAAATCTAACTTTTTGAAATACAGCTTTCATTTAAATCTATATTTTTTGAAATCTAGCGTTTCTATCTTTTTGAAATCTAACTTTTTCTATTTGTATCTTTTTTGAAATCTAGCTCTTCTATTGTTCTAATCTAATTTTTCTATTAAATACGAAATCTACACCTTTTCTATTAAAATTTTCTTTGTTGAAATATAACTTTTCTATTAATTCTATCTTTCCTGAAATCTAGATTTTCTAGTTTTTCGGTTATTTCTATGAAATATAGCTTTTATATCTTCTATAAAATCTATCTTTTTCTATGAATTCTAGTTTTTCTATTATTTACATCTTTTCCATGAAATCTGTTTTTCTATTATTTCTCTCTTTTTTAAATCTAGCTTCTTTATTATTTACATATTTTTGAGATATAGTTTTTCTAATTAATCTATCTTTTTTTAAATCTAGTTTTTCTAGATTTTCTATTCATAATCACCTTTGGCTTTTCCATTGAATATATCTTTTTTTGAAATATAGATTTCTATGAAATCTATCTTTTTTTGAAATCTATCTTTTAAAGCTAGCTTTTTCTATCACATCTAGCTTTCTATTAAATACATTATTTTTGAAATTTGACTTCTCCATTGGATCTATCTTTTTTGAAATCCAACTTTTTTTGAAATCGAGCTTTTCTATTAAATATATCTTTTATGAAGTTAGCTTTTTATATTTCTATTTTTTTGAAATCTAGCTTTTCTATTATTTATGAAATCTACCTTTTTTTATTAAATCTGAAAACTAGTTTCTCTATTAAATCAAGTGTTTTGAAATTTAGCTTTCCTATCAAATTTATCTTTTTTGAAATCTAGATTTTCTAGCTTTTCTATTATTTCTATAAAATCTAGATTTTCTATTTTTTCTAAAATAAGGCTTTTCTATCTTTCTGAAATCCATTTTTTCTATGAAATCTAGTTTTCTATTATTTCTATCTTTTTTGAAATCTGACTTCTCTACTATTTCTATCTTTTTAGAAATCTATCTTTTCTATTAAATCCATCTTTTTTGAAATCTAGTTTTTCTATCTTTTTCTATTATTTCTATGAAAATCCTAGCACACGATGCCTTGAAATCTAGCTTTTTAAGTTTTGAAATCTATATGTTCTATGAAATCTGACTTCTCTAAAATCTAGCTTTTCTATAAAATTTAGCTTTTCTATTAAATCTATCTTTTTTGAAATCTAGCTTTTCCATTAAATCTATTATTTCTATGAAATCTAGATTTTCCTATTATTTTTATGAAATTTGATTTTCTATTAAATCTATCTTTTTTAAATCTAGTTTTTTCCTAGATTTTTTATTATTTCTCATACCTAAGTTTTCTATTATTTATATCTGGTTTATAATTTAAAATATCTATTAAGTCTATCTTTTTTGAAATGTAGCTTTTCTATAAAATCTATATTTTTTGAGATCTACTTTTTCTTTTTATAACTTTTTTGAAATATAATATTTTTATTATTTCTAAAATCTAGCTTTTCAATATTTTTAGAAATCTAGCTTTTCTAATAAATCTATCTTTTTTGAAATCTAGGTTTTCAATGAAATCTAGCTTTTATATTATTTCTAAGAAATCTGGTTTTTCAATTATTTATATGAAATCTTGGTTTTCTATTAAATTTATATTTTTTTTAAATCTAGTTTTTCTATAATTCTATCTTTTCTTTGAAATCTAGCTTTTCTATTAAAGCTATCCTTTTTGAAATCTAGTTTTTTATAGTTTTTCAATTATTTCTATGAAATCTATCTTTTCTATTAAATCCATCTTTTTTGAAATCTAGCTTTTCTATTAAATCCATTTTTTTGAAATCTAGCTTTTCTATTAATTCTATTTTTTTTAAATCTGTTTTTTCTATTAAATCTATTTCTTTTGAAATCTACCTTTTATATTAAATCCATCATTTTTGAAACCCATCTTTTATATTAAATCCTTCTTCTTTGAAATCTAGCTTTTATATTAAATCCATCTTATTTGAAATCTATATTTTCTATTAAATCTTCATTTTTTGAAATCATTTTTTTTTCTATTAAATCTATCTTTTTTGAGTTTTATATTTTATAGTAAACCTATCTTTTTTGAAATCTAGCATTTTTATTAAATTCATCTTTTCTATTAAATCTTTTTTTTTGAAACCTAGTTTTTCTAGATTTTCTATTATTTTTATGAAATCTAGCTTTTCTATTAAATCTATCTTTTTTGAATTATATTTTTTTTTATTATTTCTCAAATCTAGATTTTCCTTTATTTCTATTTTATTTATATATTTTCTATTATTTATATATTTTCTATTAAATCTATCTTTTCTATTAAATATATTCTTTTTTTTTATATTTAGCTTTTAATTTAAATCTATCTTTTATGAAATCTAACTTTTCTATTTCTTTCTCTTTTGAGATATAGCTTTTCTATTATCTCTGAAATGTAATTTTTCCATTAAATCTGAAATCTATCTTTTTTATTATATCTATATTTTTTGAAATATAGCTTTTCTAGTTTTTGTCTTATTTCTATAAAATCTAGCTTTTCTATATTTTCTAAAATCTAGTTTTTCTATCCTTTCTTAAATATAAATTTTCTACTATTTCTATATTTTTTATAAAATCTAGCTTTTCTATTATTTACATTTTTTTTAAATTTATTTTTTGTATTATTTTTATCCTTTTTGAAATCTAGCTTTTCTATTAAATCAATCTTTTTTGAAATCTACATTTTCTATGAAATCTAGCTTTTTTGTTATTTCTATTAAATCTATCTTTTCTATTAAATCTACCCTTTTTGAAATCCAATTTTTCTATTAAATCTATTTTTCTATGAAATCTAGTTTTTCTATTAAATCCATCTTTTTTAAAATCTCGGTTTTTCTAGTTTTTCTTTTAATTCCACGGAAACTAACTTTTCTATTAAATCCAACTTTTCTATTAAACCTATCTTTTTTTAAATCTAGTTTTTCTTTTCAATCTGTTTTTTTTTTAAATCTAGCTTTTCTATTATTTTTGAAATCTACTTTTTTTTATTAAATCTGAAAACTAGTTTCTCTATTCAATCTAGAGTTTTGAAATTTAGCTTTCCTATCAAATTTATCGTTGTTGAAATCTAGATTTTCTATTGTTTCTATGAAATCTAGATCTTCTATTTTTCTAAAATCTAGCTTTTCTATCTTTTCTGAAATCCATCTTTTCTATGAAATATAGTTTTTCTATTATTTCTATCTTTTCTGAAATCTATTATTTCTAAGAAATCTTGTTTTTCAATTATTTCTATGAAATCTTGGTTTTCTATTAAATCTAATTTTTTTTATATCCAGTTTTTCTATCATTCTATCTTTTTTTTTAAATCTAGTTTTCCTATTAAATCTATCCTTTTTGAAATCTAGTTTTTTATAGTTTTTCAATTATTTCTCTGAAATCTATCTTTTCTATTAAATCCAGCTTTTTTGAAATCTAGCTTTTCTATTAAATCCATCTTTTTTGAAATCTAGCTTTTCTATTAATTCTATTTTTTAAAATCTATTTCTTCTGTTAAATCAATTTCTTTTGAAATCTACCATTTCTATTAAATCCATCATTTTTGAAACCCATATTTTATATTAAATACATATTTTTTCAAATCTAGATTTTATATTAAATCCATATTCTTTGAAATCTAGCTTTTATATTAAATCCATCTTATTTGAAATCTAGATTTTCTATTAAATCTTCAGTTTTTGAAATCTTTTTTTTTCTATTAAATCTATCTTTTTTTAATCCTATAATTTATATTAAACCTATCTTTCTTGAAATCTAGATTTTTTATTAAATCTATCTTTTCTATTAAATCTGTCTTTTTTTGAAACCTAGATTTTCTAGATTTTCTATTATTTTCATGAAATCTAGCTTTTCTATTAAATCTATATTTTCTATTAAATCTATTTTTTTTAAATTCTAGTTTTTCTATTATTTCTCAAATCTAGATTTTCTTTTATTTCTATTTTATTTATAGCTTTTCTACTATTTATATATTTTTTTTCTATCTTTTCTATTAGATCTATCTTTTTTGAAATCTAGCTTTTCTATTAAATTTTTTTTTTTTTGATATCTAGCTTTTCATTCAAATCTATCTTTTATGAAATCTAGCTTTTCTATTTCTATCTTTTTTGAGATCTAGCTTTTCTACTATATCTGAAATGTGATTTTTCTATTAAATCTGAAATCTAGTTTTTTTATTATATCTATATTTTTTGAAATCTAGCTTTTCTATAATTTCTATGAAATCTAGCTTTTCTATATTTTCTGAAATCTAGTTTTTCTATCTTTTCTTAAATACAGATTTTCTATTATTTCTATCTTTTCTATGAAATCTAGCTTTTCTATTATTTACATATTTTTTGAATTTTTTTTTGTTCTATTATTTTTATCTTTTTTGAAATCTAGCTTTTCTATTATTTCTATTAAATCTACCCTTTTTGAAATCTAAATTTTCTATTAAATCTAAATTTTCTATGAAATCTAGCTTTTCTATTATCTTTTTTAAAATCTATGTGTTTTCTAATTTTTCTTTTAATTCTATGGAAGCTAATTTTTCTATTAAATCCAACTTTTCTATTAAACCTATCCTTTCTTAAATCTAGTTTTTCTATTAAATCTATTTTTTTTTAAATCTAGCTTTTCTATTATTTCTGAAATTTACTTTTTTTTATTAAATCTGAAAACTAGTTTCTCTATTAAATCTAGTGCTTTGAAATTTAGCTTTTCTATAAAAATCATCTTTTTTGAAATCTAGGTTTTCTAGTTTATCTATTATTTATATGAAATCTAGATTTTCTATTTTTCTGAAATCTAGCTTTTCTATCTTTTATGAAATCCAGCTTCTCTATTATTTCTATCTTTTTAGAAATCTAGCTTTTCTATTAAATCCATCTTTTTTGAAATCTAGTTTTTCTAGCTTTTCTATTATTTCTATGAAATCTAACCTTTCTATTAAATATATCTTTTCTGTGAAATCTAGCTTTTCCAAAATCTAGTTTTTCTATAAAATCTAGCTTTTCTATTAAATCTATCTTTTTTGAAATCTATTTTTTCAATTAATTCTATCATTTCTATGAAATCTAGCTTTTGTAATATTTTATGAAAATAGATTTTCTATTAAATCTATATTTTTTGAAGTTTATTTTTTCTATTTAATCTATCTCTTTTGAAATCTAGTCTTTCTATTATTTCTCACACATAAATTTCTATTATTTCTATCTTGTTTAAAATCTAAAATTTGTATTAAGTTTATCTTTTTTGAAATCTAGCTTTTCTATAAAATCCATCTTTTTTGAAATCTAGTTTTTCTATTTCTACCTTTTTTGAAATATAGCTTTTCTATTATTTCCCAAATCTAGCTTTTCTATCTTTTTTGAAATCTATCTTTTCTATTATTTCTAAGAAATATAATTTTTCCATTATTTCTATGAAATCTTGGTTTTCTATTAAATCTTTTTTTTTTTTTTAATCTAGTTTTTCTATCATTCTATCTTTTCTTTGAAATCTAGTTTTTCTATTAAATCTATCCTTTTTGAAATCTAGTTTTTTCTAGTTTTTCAATTATTTCTATGAAATCTATATTTTCTATTAAATCCATCCTTTTTGAATTCTAGCTTTTCTATTAAATCCATCTTTTTTGAAATCTAGCTTTTCTATTAATTCTATTTTTTTTAAATCAGGTTTTTCTATTAAATCGATTTCTTTTGAAATATACCTTTTCTATTAAATCCATCATTTTTCAAACCCATTTTTTCTATTAAATCCATATTTTTGAAATCTAGATTTTCTATTAAATCCATCTTCTTTGAAATCTAGCTTTTATATTAAATCCATTTTATTTGAAATCTAGATTTTCTATTAAATCTTCATTTTTTGAAATCTTTTTTTTTTTTTTTTTTTGGTATTAAATATATATTTTCTATTAAATCTATCTTTTTTTGAAACCTGGCTTTTCTAGATTTTCTATTATTTTTATGAAATATAGCTTTTCTATTAAATCTATCTTTTTTGAATTCTAGTTTTTCTATTATTTCTTTTATTTGTATTTTATTTATAGCTTTTCTTATATATTTTTTTCTATCATTTCTATTAAATCTATCTTTTTTTGAAATCTAGCTTTTCTATTAAATATATTCTTTTTTTGATATCTAGTTTTTCATTTAAATCTATCTTTTATCTTTTTCGAGATCTAGCTTTTCTATTATCTCTAAAATGTAATTTTTTTATTAAATCTGAAATATAGCTTTTTATTATATCTATATTTTTTCAAATCTAGGTTTTCTATCTTTTATATTACTTCTATGAAATCTAGCTTTTCTATATTTTCTGAAATCTAGTTTTTCTATCTTTTCTTAAATATAGATTTTCTATTATTTCTATCTTTTCTATAAAATCTATCTTTTCTATCATTTACATATTTTTTGAAATTTATTTTTTCTCTTATTTTTATCTTTTATGAAATCTAGCTTTTCTATTACATCTATCTTTTTTGAAATCTAGTTTTTCTGTTAAATCTATTTTTTCTATGAAATCTAGCTTTTCTATTAAATCCATCTTTTTTAAAATCTAGGTTTTTCTAGTTTTTCTTTTAATTCTATGAAATCTAACATTTCTATTAAATCCAACTTTTCTACTAAACCTATCTTTCTTTAAATCTAGTTTTTCTATTAAATATTTTTTTTTTAAATCGAGCTTTTTTATTAAATCTATCTTTATTGAAATCTAGATTTTCTACTAAATCTATCTCTTTTAAAATCTAGCTTTTCTAGCTTTTCCATCTTTTCTTTCTAGATTTCTATTAAATCTATCTTTTTTTAAATCTAGATTTTCTATTAAATCTATTTTTTTAAATATATTTTTTCTATTAAATCTATCTTTTTTGAAATCTATCTTTTCTACTGTTTCTATCATTTTTGAAATCTAGCTTTTCCACTATTTCTCTCTTTTCGAAAATCTAGTTTTTCTATTAAATTTATCATTTTTGAAATCTAGCTTTTCTACTAAATCTATTGCTTTTGAAATCTAGTTTTTCTTGTAAGTCTATTTTTTTAAAATCTATCTTTTCTATTAAATCCATCTTTATCTTCTTTGAAATCTAAAATTTTGATTAAGTCTCCTTTTCTGGTTTTCCTATTATTTCTATGAAATCTAGCTTTTCTATTAAATCTATCTTTATTAAATTCTAGCTTTTCTATTATATCTATCTTTTTTGAAATCTAAATTTTCTAGTTTTCCTATCATTTTTGAAATTCTATCTTTTCTGAAATCTAGTTTTTCTAGCTTTCTTATGAAATCTAGTTTTTGTTAAAATCTATCCCTTTTAAATCTAATTTTTACAGTAAATCTAGTTTTCATAGTTTTTCTATCATTTTTGAAATCTACCTTTTCTATTAATTCTATCTTTTTTGAAATCTATCTTTTCTATTAATTCTCTTTTTTGAAATCTGGCTTTTCTATTAAATCTATCTTTTTTGAAATATATCTTTTCTATTATTTCAATTTTTTTTTAAATCTAGTTTTTGTATTATTTCTATTTCTTTTGAAATCTAGTTTTTTTCTATTATTTCTATCTTTTTTGAAATCTAGTTTTTCTATTAAATCTATCCTTTTTGAAATCTATTTTTTCTATTAAATCTATCTTTTCTATGAAAATTAGTTTTTCTATTATTCCTAAAATCTAGCTTTTCTATTAAATCTATGTTTATTGAAATCTATTTTTTTTTATTAAATTTATCGTTTTTGAAATCTAGTTTTTTCTATTAAATCTATATTTTTTTAAATCTAGATTTTCTATGAAATCTATGTTTTCTAGATTTTCTTTTATTTCTATGAGATGTAGTTTTTCTATAAAATCTATGTTTTCTATATTTTCTATCATTTCTATGAAATATAGTTTTTATTTACATCTATCTTTTCTGAAAACTAGCTTTTCTAGTTTTTCTATTATTTTAGAAATCTAGTTTTTCTAGCTTTTCTATAAATTCTATCTCTTTTGAAATCTAGTTTTTTATTAATTCTATTTTTTTAAATCTATATTTTCTATCAAATCTATTTTTTCTATGAAATCTAGCTTTTCTATTAAATCTATCCTTTTTGCGATCTAGCTTCTCTATTAAATCTATCTTTCTTGAAATCTAGCTTTTATATTTCTATCTTCTTTGAAATCTATTTTTTCTAGATTTTCTTTTATTTCTAAAATCTAGTTTTTCTATGAAATCTAGCTTTTCTATAAATTCGTCTTTTTGAAATCTAGTTTTTCTACCTTTTCTATTATTTTTATGAAATCTAGATTTTCTATTAAATCTATATTTTTTTAAGTCTATATTTTTTATTTTTTCTATTATTTTTATGAAATCTAATTTTTCTATTAAATCTATCTTTTCTGAAATGTATCTTTTCTTATAAATCTAGCATTTTTTAAATCTAGGTTTTTTTTTCTTTTCTAATAAATCTATTACTTTTGAAATCTAGTTTTCTAGCTTTTCTATTATTTCCATCTTTTCTATGAAATCTAGCTTTTCGATTATTTCAATCTTTTTTGAAATCTAGTTTTTTTATTATTTCTATCTTTTTGAAATCTAGTTTTTTAATTAAATCTATCTTTTTTGAAATCTAGATTTTCTATTAAATCTATATTTTTTGAAATATAGATTTTCTATTATTTCTATTTTCTTTGAAATCTAGCTTTTCTATTTCTATCTTTTTTGAATTATAGTCTTTATAACTTTTCTATTATTTCTATCTTCTTTCTGGCTTTTCTGTTAAATCTATCTTTTTTGAAATCTAGGTTTTCTATTAAATCTAGGTTTTCTATTAAATTTCTTTCGTTTTTGAAATCTAGCTTTTCTATTTCTATATTTTTTGAAATCTAGTTTTTTCTATTATTTCTAAAATCTAGCTTTTCTATAAAATCTATAGTTTCTATCTTTTTTGTTATTTTTATGAAATCTAGATTTCCTATGAAATATATCTTTTCTATTTTTTCTATTTTTTCTATGATATATAGATTTTCTATTAAATCCATATTTTTTGAAATCTAGATTTTTCAGCTTTTCTATTATTTCTATGAAATCTAGTTTTTTTATTAAATATTTTTTTTTGAAATCTAAGTTTTCTATTATATCTATCTTTTATGAAATCTAGATTTTCAGATTTTTCTATTATTTCTGAAATCTATATTTCTAGTTTTTCTATTAATTATATCTTTTTTGAAATCTACTTTTTCTATTAAATTTGCCTTTTTCAAAATCTTGTTTTTCTAAATCCTTTTTTTTTTTAATCTATCTTTTCTATTACTTCTATCTTTTTTAAAATCTAGCTTTCCTATTATTTGAGTCATTTTTGAAATCCAGTTTTTCTAGATTTTCTATTATTTTTGAAATCTCGCTTTCTACTAATTCTATCTTTTTGAAATATGGCTTTTCTTTTAATTATATCTTTTTTAAAATCTTGTTTTTCTATCAAATATATATTTTTTGAAATATAGTTTTTCTATTAAATCTATCATTTTTGAAAGCTCACTTTTCTATAAAATCAATCTTTCTTGAAATCTAGCTTTTCTATTAAATCTAACTTTTTAAAAATATGGCTTTTTTATTTCTATTTTTTTTTGAAATCTAGCTTTTCTATGAAATCTATCTTTTTTGAAATTGAGTTTTTCTATTAAATCTATCTTTTGTATTGAATTTTTATTTTCTAAGAAATTTAGCTTTTATATTAAATCTATATTTTTTGAAATGTAGCTTTTCTATTTCTATCTCTTTTGAAATCTAGCTTTTCTATCTTTTTGAAATCTAGCTTTTCTATTAGTTTTAGATTTTCTAGCTCTTCTATTAAATCTAGCTTTTTTGAAATCTATTTTATTTCTATCTTTTTTATAACTTTTCCATTAATTTCATCTTTTTTTGAAATCTAGCTTTGCTATTAAATCAATCATTTGTATTCAATTTACCATTTCTATTAAATCTATCTTTTTTGAAATCTAGCTTTTCTATATCTATGTATTTTGAAATCTAGCTTTTCTATCTTTTTTGAAATATAACTTTTCTATTAATTCTAGATTTTCTAGCTTTACTATTAAATCTAGCTTTTCTTAAATCTATCTTTTCTAGCTTTAGCATCAAATCTAGGTTTTTTATTTGTATCATTTTGAAATCTAGCTTTTCTATCCGTATATTTTTTAAATCTAGTTTTTCTATATATTTTGAAATCTAGCATTTGTATATTTTTTGAAATCTAACTTTTTTGAAATCTAGCCTTTCTATGAAATCTAGGTTTTTTATGAAATCTAGATTTTCTATCTTTTTTGAAATCCAGTTTTTCTATTAATTATTTTTTTTCTATGAAATCTAGTTTTTTCCATTATTTATATCGTTATTGAAATCTAGCCTTTCGATTATATTTTTTTTTGAAATCTAGCTTTTCTAGCTTTTCTATTATTTCTATGAAATCTAGCTTTTCCATATTTTCTGAAATCTAGCTTTTCCATCTTTTATGAAATCTAGCTTTTCTATCTTTTCTAAAATCTAGATTTTTTTATCTTTTTTCAAATATAACATTTCTATATTTTTTGAAATCATGTTTTCTATCTTCAATCTAGCTAGATTGAAATCTAGCTTTTGTATCTTTTTTGAGATCCAGTTTCCCTATTTTTTTTTGATATCTAGCTTTTCTATTAAATCTAGCTTTTCTATCTTTCTTGAAATCTAGTGTTTCTATCTTTTTTGAATTCTAGCTTTTCTATTAAATCTAGCTTTTCTATATTTTTTAAATCTAACTTTTCTATCTTTTTTGAAATCTAGCTTTTCTATTTTTTTGATATCTAGATTTTTTATCTTTTTTGACATCTAGCTTTTCTTTTCTTTTTTGAATTCCAACTTTTCTATTCATTATAGCTAAATTGAAATGTAGATTTTCTATATTTTTTGAAATCTATTTTTTCCATCTTTTGAATTCTAGTTTTTCCATCTTTTATGAATTCTATCTTTTCTATCTTTCGAATTCTAATTTTTCTATTAAATCTATTTTTTCTAGTTTTCCTAAAATCTAGTTTTTCTAACTTTTCCATCTCTATATTTTTGAAATCTAGTTTTTCTATATTTTTTGAAATCTGTTTTTTCTAGCTTTTCTATTATTTCTGAAATCTAGCTTCTCTATTATTTATGTCTCTTTTCTAGCTTTTCTATTATTTCTACCTTCTTTGAAATATATTTTTTCTATTAAATCTATTTTTTTTAAATATAGCTTTTCTATTTCTATCTTTTTTGAAATCTAGCTTTTCTATTAAATCTATGTTTTTTGAAATCTAGCTTTTCTATTAAATCTATCTTTTTTGAAATCAAGTTTTTCTATTAAATCTATGTTTTTTGAAATCTAGCTTTTCTAGCTTTTCTTTTATTTCTCAAATCTAGATTTTCTATTATTTCTATCTATTTTGAAATCTAGTTTTTCTATTAAATCTATCTTTTTTGAAATCTAGCTTTTCTATGAAATGTAGCTTTTGTATTATTTCTATGAAATATACGTTTTCTATTAAATCTATGTTTTTTGAAATCTAATTTTTATATTAAATCTATATTTTCTATGAAATCTAGTTTTTTTAATCAAATCTATCTTTTTTGAAATCTAGCTTTCCAAGCTATTTTGTTATTTCTCTGAAATTTGTCTTTTCTAGTTTTTCTAATATTTGTATCTTTTCTATGAAATCTAGTTTTTCTATCTTTTTTTTGAAATCTTGTTTTTCTATTATTTCTATCTTTTTTGAAATCTAGCATATTTCTTAAATCTAAATTTTTTGAAATGTAGCTTTTCTATTATTTGTATGAAATCTAACTTTTCTATTAAATCTCTCTTATCTGAAATCTATTTTTTCTATTAAATCTATCATTTCTGAAATCTAGATTTTCTATTAAATCTAGCTTTTCTAAAATCTAGTTTTTCTAGATTTTCTATTAGATCTATTATTTTTGAAATCTAGTTTTTCTAGCTTTTCTATTATTTCTATATTTTCTATGAAATTTAGTTTTTCTATTATTTCTATCTTTTTCAAAATCTAGTTTTTCTGTTAGTGCTATCATTTTTAAAAATTATCTTTTCTATTATTTCTATGTTTTTTTAAATTTAGTTTTTTATTTAATCTATCTTTTGTAAAATCTACATTTTCTATATTTTCTATTATTTCTATGAAATGTAGTTTTTTTATTAAATCTATCTTTTCTGAAATCTACATTTTATATTAAATGTGTCTTTTCTAAAATCTAGCTTTTCTATTAAATCTAGCTTTTCTGGAATCTATCTTTTCTATGAATTTTAGCTTTGCTTTAAAATCTATCTTTTTTAAAATCTAGCTTTTCTACTTTTGTATGAAACCTAGTTTTTCTATTAAATCTAGGTTTTCTATTAAATCTACCATTTTTCAAATCTAGCTTTTCTATTAAATCTATCTTTTGTGAAATCTAGTTTTTTTATTAAATGTATCTTTTTGAAATCTAGCTTCTTTATTTCTATCTTTTTTGAAATCTAGTTTGCTATTAGTTTTGAAATCTAGCTTTTCTATTTCTATCTTATTTGAAATCTAGTTTGCTATTATTTTTTAAATCTAGCTTTTCTATTAAATCTATCTTTTTTGAAATATATTTTTTCTATTAAATCTATATTTTTTGAAATCTAGTTTTTCTATTAAATATATCATTTTTTAAGTCTAGCTTCTCTATGAAATCCAACTTTTTTATCATTTTTATTATTTCTATGAAATCTATGTTTTGTATTAGATCCATCTTTTTTGAAATATAGTTCTTCTATTCAATCTATCTTTTTTGAAATCTAGCTTTTCTATCAAATCTATCTTTTTTGAAGTCTAGTTTTTCTAACTTTTCTATTTTTTTTGAAATCTAACTTGAATCTAGCCTTTCTATTAAACCTGACTTTTCTAAAATCTAGCTTTTCTATTAAATCTAGCTTCTATGAAATCTAGCTTTTTTGAGATCTACCTTTTCTTGCTTTTCTATTATTTCTATGAAATCTAAATTTTCTATTACATCTAAATTTTCTATTAAATCTATATTTTTTGAAATCTAACATTTATATTATTTCCATAAAATCTAACTTTTTTTATTATTTCTATGAAATCTAGCTTTTCTATTAAATCTATCATTTTTGAAATCATGTTTTCCTATTAAATCTATCTTTTATGAAATCTAGCTATTCTATTTCTATCTTTTTTGAAATCTAGATTTTATATTATTTCTTAAATGTACCTTTCGTCTTAAATCTGAAATCTAGCTTTTTTTATTAAATCTGGCTTTTTTGAAATCTAGCTTTTCTATCAAATCTATCTTTTTTGAAATCAATATTTTCTAGCTTTTCTATTATTTCTATGAAATCTAGACTTCCTATCTTTTTTGAAATCTAGCTTTTCTGTTTTTTCTGAAATTTAGCTTTTTTATTATTTCTATATTTTCTACAAAATCTAGCTTTTCTATTATTTATATCTTTTTGGAAATCCAGCTTCACTATTATTTCTATACTTTTTGAAATCTATCTTTTCTATTAAATCTATATTTTTTGAAATTAAATTTTTCTATATTTTCTATTATTTCTATGAAAACTAATTTTTCTATTAAATATATATTTTCTTAAATCTATCTTTTCTATGAAATCTAGCTTTTCTGAAACCTAGTTTTTCTATGAAATCTAGATTTTATATTAAATTTATCTTTTCTGAAATCTAGCTTTTCCATTAAATCTGTTATTTCTATGAGATCTATCTTTTTTGAAATCTAGATTTTTTATTTCTGTCTATTTTGAAATCTAGCTTTTCTATTATTTTTGAAATATAGATATTATATCTATTTTGAAATCTAGATTTTCTAATAAATCTATATTTTTGAAATATAGCTTTTTTAGTATTTCTAGGAAATCTGGTTTTCCTATTATCTGTATGAAATCTAGCTTTTGTATTAAATCTATATTTTTTGAAATCTAGTTTTTTCTATTTTTTCTATTATTTATATGAAATCTAACTTTTCTATTAAATCTAACTTTTTTGAAATCTAAAATTTCTATTAAATTTATCCTTTTTCAAATATGGCTTATTTATTAATTCTATCCTTTTTGAAATCTAGTTTTTCTATTAAATCTATCTTTCTTGAAATCTAGATTTTATATTAAAACCACTATTTTTGAAATCTAGCTTTTCTATTAAAACCATATTTTTTGAAATTTGTCTTTTCTATTAAATCTATATTTTTTGAAATCTAAATTTTTTTTTGGTTTCTATCTTTTTTCTAGTTTTTCTATTATTTCTATCCTTTTTGAAATCTAGCTTTTCTACTAAATCTTTTTTTTTTGAAATCTAGTTTTTCTATTAAATCCATATTTTTTGAAATATAACTTTTATATTAAATCCATCTTAATTGAAACCTAGATTTTCCATTAAATCTATATTTTTCGAAATCTAGTTTTTCTATTATATCTATCATTTTTAAAATCTAGATTTTATATTGAACCTATATTTTTTGGAATCCAACTTTTCTATTAAATATATCTTTTGTGAAATATAGATTTTTTATTAAATTTATCTTTTCTGAAATCTAGCTTTTCTATTAAATCGAACTTTATGAAATCTATCTTTTCTATTAAATCTATATTTTTTATTATTTTTCTATTAAATCTAGTTTTTCTATGAAATCTATCTTTTCCATTATTTTTGATGAAATCTAGCTTTGTTTCTATTACATCTATCCTTTTTGAAATCCAGTTTTTCTATTATTTATATGAAATCTATTTTTTTTGAAGTCTAGCTTTTCTATTATTTCCCAAATCTAGCTTTTCTATTATTTCTATCTTTTTTCTAGCTTTTCTGTTATTTAGATATTTTTTTCTATCTTTTTTATTAAATCTATCTTTTTTGAAATCTAGTTTTTCTATTAAATATATCTTTTTTGAAATCTAACTTTTTGTTTAACTCTATATTTTATGAAATATAGGGTTTCTATTTCTACCTTTTCTGGGATCTAACTTTTTAATTATTTCGGAAATGTAGTTTTTCTATTATTTTTATAAAATCTAGATTTTCCATTATTTATATCATTTTTGAAATCTAGATTTTCTATTATTTTTATCATTTTCAAAATCTTTATTTTCTATTAAATTATCTTTTTTGAAATCTAACTTTTCTATTAAATCTAGCTTTTCTCAAATCAAGTGTATATTAAATCTAGCTTTTCTGAAATCTAGCATTTCTAGTTTTTTTATTATTTCTCAAATCAAGCTTTTCTATTATCTCTATATTTTTTCTAGCTTTTCTATTATTTCTATCTTTTTTTAAATCTAGTTTTTCTATTAAATCTATCTTTTTTGAAATCTAACTTTTCTATTAAATCTCGCTTTTTTGAAATCTAGCTTCTCTATTTCTATCATTTTTGAAAGCTAGCTTTTCTATTATTTTTGAAATCTGACTTTTCTATTTTGAAATATAGCCTTTCTATGAAATATAGTTTTTCAATTATTTCTATTAAATCTAGCTTCTCTATTAAATCTATCTTTTTGAAATATATATTTTCTATTAAATGTATTTTTTCTATGAAATCTCGCTTTTCTATTAAATCCATTTTTTTTTAAATTTAGGTTTTTCTAATTTCTCTATTATTTCTATGAAAGATAGCTTTTCTATTAAATCCAACTTCCTTATTAAATCTATCTTTTTTGAAATATAGTTTTTCTATTAAATCTATCTCTATTGAAGTTTAACTTTTCTATTAAATCTATCTCTTTTAAAATCTAGTTTTTTCTAGTTTTTCTATTATTTTTACCTTTTTTCTAGCATTTCTATTAAATCTATCTTTTTTGAAATCTAGCTTTTCTACTATTTCTATATTTTTTTGAAATCTAGCTTTTTGAAATGTAGTTTTTCTATTAAATCAACCTTTTTTGAAATCTATCTTTTCTACTATTTCTATTCGTTATGAAATCTAGCTTTTCTACTATTTCTATCTTTTCTAAAATCTAGCTTTTCTATTAAATCTATCTTTTTTGAAATCTAGTTTTTCTATTAAGCCTACATTTTTTTGAAATCTTTCTTTTCCACTAAATCTATCTTTTTTGAAATCAAATTTTTCTATTCAATCTTTCTTGAAATCTACTTTTTCCAGCTTTTTTATTATTTCTATGAAATCTAGTATTACTATTAAATCTATCTTTATTAAAATATAATTTTCCTCTTAAATCTATCTGTCAAACCAGGAGGTAACTTCTCAAATCAGAATGTGTATTAGCTGAAGAATGTACATGCATTTATATATGGAGGTGAGGCTATTGGGATTCATGTCCCAATGACTCTTCGCCTTGCTTATTTCCTAATATTATTTATTATACAAAATTAAATATTCACACCCATCCCATAGGATTAGGTGTCAAAATTCCCCCCTTTAATCCGAAGGGATGTTGGTGAGCCCAAGCATTGATCTAAAATTTTCAAACTTTTCTCTTCCAAGTGCTTTGGTGAAGATATCAGCAGTTTGCTCATTTGTGGAACAATGATGTAGATGGATGGTTTTGGCCTGAACATGATGTCGAATTAGATGGTACTTTGTATTGATGTGCTTTGTTCGATCATGGAACTTTGGCTTCTTGGCCAACTTTATTGCAGAAGTGTTGTCGATCATGAGTGGTGTGGAGTACATTTGTTTCATCTGCAAATCTTCCAGGATTTTCTGGAGCCACACAATTTCCTTTGTTGCTTCAGCTGCTGCCACATATTCTGCCTCGGTCGTGGAATCTGCTGGAACTGACTGTTTGCGTGATCTCCATGAGACAGTGCCTGATCCAAGACTCATGGTGTAACCTGTAGTAGACACCCCTGTTTCTTTGTCACCATCAAAGTCTGAATCAGAGTATCCGATCAAGCTGAAGTCGCCTACCTGTGTATATTTGAGTCCAAAGTCTTCAGTCCCCTTCAAGTACCTTAACACTCTTTTTGCAGCAGACCAATGTCCTTCACAAGGTTTTTGCATGAACCTTGAGAGGATTCCAACAGCAAATGAAATGTCAGGTCTGGTGGTGGTCAGATAGATAACACTTCCTATAAGCTATCTATACTTAGTTGCATCCTCAAATTCCTTCCCTTCAATAGATGTGTTTTTCAAGTTTTGTTCCATTGGAGTGGTTAAGGGATTACATTCATCCATGCCAAATTTGTTCAAGAGATCTTTGATGTACTTCTTTTGAGGAATAAATATAAATTTAGGATGTTTAATTACTTCAATACCCAGATAGTAATAAACATGACCCAAATCAGTCATTTCAAAACCTTTATTCAATTCTTTCTTCATGGATGCAATATACCTCTCATTATTCCCTGTTATCAAAAGATCATCTACATATACCACAAGATATACAACTGTTTTTCCAACTTTATTAACAAACAAAGTTGCATCATCAAGATCAAAATGTTTGAAGTCAAGTTTCAGAAGATGCTCGGTTAATTTCTCATACCAGGCTCGTGGTGCTTGCTTGAGGCCATACAAGGATTTTATAAGCTTCTAAACTTTGTGTTCTTGTCCCTTTACCACAAATCCTTCTGGCTGGGACATATAAACTTTCTCCTTTAGATCTCCATTCAAGAAGGTTGTTTTTACATCCATCTGATGGGCTTTCCATCCATTCTGAGCTGCTAAGGAAAAGAGAGTATGGATGGTAGTCCATTTTACTATAGGAGCAAAATTTTCTTCATAATCAATTCCTTCTTTTTGTGCAAAACCTTTTGCCACAAGCCTGGCCTTGTGCTTGTCAAGTGAGCCATCTGCTTTATACTTGTTCTTGTAGACCCACTTACAACCAATTGGTTTTGTTCCCAAAGGCGGATCAACCAGCTTCCAAGTGCCATTCTTTATCAAGGCATCATACTCCTTCTGCATCGCTTCTTTCCATTCATCATGAGAAGCGTCTTCTTTGAAGGAAGTTGGTTCATGATCTGTAGACAAACTCAATTCACAGTTATAAGCAATATCCATATCAACAGGAGAATCAGAATTATCTACATCACCTTCGATTTTTTGAGTGGAACTTCTTGTTCCTGTTTTTCCAACCTCATCAGGATGAACATCCTCCAGTGTCTTTGTCAGCCATTTGGGAGGACCTTTCTGAGATGGCCCAGGCTGGTCATTTGACCGAGTTGGAATTGATTCAAGATTCAATCTCCCAATTCTGTCAATCACATCATCCAATGCGTCATCTGTGGTTGTTTCTTCATGTGGGGGAGAGAGTGCTTCAGGACATGATTCCACAGTTTGATTCAATATCGGAATCCCCCCTTCAAGATGTGGAATCTCATTATCAAATTCTTGGAAAGAATTTGCATGTGTGAATCCATCTAGGCGATCAAGTTGCCGCTTAACAACCTTGTCACTCTTGGAAGATTCAAGAAATATGACATCTCTTGCTATTACAAACTTATTATTTCCTTCATCATAGAGACGATATCCTTTGGAGGTATTGGAGTACCCCAAGAAGATACATTTTCTACTTCTAGCACCAAGTTTGTTCCTTTGACCCTTGGGTATCAAGGCATAACAGGTGGACCCAAAGACCCTAAAATGATTTACCGAAGGAATGTGGCCATGCCACATTTAAAAAGGAGTTTTTTTTTTAATTGAACTTGAAGGACAACTATTCTTTATGTAAATAGCACATAGAACTGCACTGTCAAAGTAAACATGAAGCCATTGAAACATGAAGCCATTATTGGTGATGAACTTTGAATGTCACCACAACACCTATACTTTCGGCGGCGCCACCTTTGGTGACGTTCAGTTTTTGGTGATGAAGGCTCTTTTGACCCTCACCAATGAGCTTATGGTGACCATTGCATTTCTTAGTATCTTTTCTTGTAGTCAACAACCCCCACAAAATTATTATTCATATACTCTTGGTTTTATAGCACTTGTGGAATACGTTGGAGAGCCTCCTTGGAGTGCTTTTCTGCTAGGATATCGAGTTCATGGTATATATGGCCACAAGAGAACCAATCCAACTTGTTGTAGACTTGTTTGATACCTTGCAAAATGTGAGCCAAATGAGGGGCCACTATGCTGACTTTGTCGCAGACTCAATCCACAACAAGTTTTGAATCCCCCAAAATATTTAGTTTTTTGACATCTTTTTGGTTGATCACATTAACAAGAGCCTAGAGAGTTGAAAATTCAACTCTCATGTTTGTGTCCATACTTGGAGCATATTTGATATGCAAAATATGAGCAGGGTTTTTCATATTTCTTTCCACAATGATTTTATTTCATTGCTTTGATCTTTGATGTTGTTTCATCCATTAAAGATTCCATTCCTCCATTAGCAGGACTACCTACATACAAACCTCCACTCTCAGGTTCTGTTTCTTTAAGTGGTTCACGCTTAATGAATTTCTACTCATTGATGCTAGTTGAGTCATATGGTAACATTTCATCTACTTTTCATCAACCTTTAAAGACAGAAAACATCATATCAAATGATTCACACCCATTAACAAGAAAAAATAAACTGGCTACAATCCATTTTGGTGAGATGCTGGATATATTGAAACCATTCCCATAGGCTTCAGAAACCACTATGGCTCCAATTCAATTTATGGATGGACGACAAACTCCTTGCCAGAATCTCTTGGCAATCAATCAATTTCTCCTGTAGTTGCATTTTTCAACAATGAAGATAACTGTAGTTTACAGTTTTCCATCAGTCCCTCATCTGAAGTATTGACTATAGATAAAGAATATGGAGGTAAACTGTCACCAATGAACATGCCTACTGTGACAACATGTGATCTCTCAAATGGTATGGTTTCAATTTGTTCTGTAGTTTCTTCACTTGATTCTGGATTAGATCATCATACTAGTAAAAAGAAAAAAAACATATCTAAAAAACAAGCAGGTATTTCAACAAATGAATGTTCAAATAAGATGACAAAATCTGAGCAGAAGCCTAAAAAGCAGTAGATGCAACATGTGTCATTGGTAGGAAGCTCTTCAAATATGGAAAGGGAGTCAAAAGGAGAGGTGGTTACATAGGAGTATAAACTTAGTGGTTCTCACAAGAAGGTGGAGGAGTTACTTTTGAGTGAGACTTCATCATCTACCTCAAAAATTCCTTTAATGACAACCCTACAGAAGACAATTAAATCTATTGATGGAGGGGCTAATTTTGACCTAGCTATAGAAACAATTCCACATTCTTCACTACCAAAGCCTAATTTCAAAGCCCATCCTTGTGGTTCATTTAGAAATCCCACAAAATGTGAAAAGATACTATTGCCAAAGAATTCATCAGGAAACATGGTTAATTTTGTGGATACTCCCTCGTTAAGAATATCAGGAGTTTCATAATCTGTAGATGAGATCACCGAAAGGGATATTTCGAGGGGAACCTTGGAACCTTTACAAGATTCCGAATCTGTGAGTGAATTGATCATTGCTGATATGTCCTCATCTTTGGGAAGCTCTAGTAAGGGATATGAAGGGAAAAAAGAGACTTCTGGGATAGTTATAGAGTTTTATACAAAGGATTTTGGAGTAGTAAAGAAAGTAGCAGAAGATATGAAGTTTGATAACAATAATTTTCTTGTAGGAACATTGAAGAGCCAAACATGCAATGAGAATGGAATTAACTCATATTCAAAACTTAGAAATGTGAATAATAAACAATCTAAATCAACAAGCGATAATGCTAGACAAAGCTGTAACAATAATTTTGCTAATTCTGTAATTGGAGAGAAGCAAGATCTTGGAAATGTTCTCCATCCTGAGCATGGGACTGTTTTAGTTTTTGATTCCCCATCTAAGTTGTCAAGTTTACCTGATGTTGACATAAACAAAGAGCAAACTTATTTTTCCAATTCTGTCATTGGAAAATAAAAAGCTATTTTGCAAGCTCAGGAGAGAAAAATCAATGCATGAGAGTAGATTGGCATCTCAATTGGCTACACATGACAATGGAACAATGGTTGTTGATCAAAATATGCTCAAAGAGAAAAAGGGTGAAGTGTTAGTTGCATTTGAGTAGTCAACAAAAATACAAGCAAGGTGTCTGAATGGGAATTACAATCAGAAGCTTCATCAGTCCTGCCTAAAGCTGATATGAATATTTTGGAGGAGAAACCAAGTTTTCTATCTGGTAATAAATTTGTTGACTACAAACAATCTTCTGGATACAGAAACAAAGGTAGGGTTAACCATGATAGTCGCAAAGTACTTGGGGAAGGTTCAACTGCCAATGTGAAGGAAATTGACACACAAGGGTTAAGTATTCACCACTAATAGTGATATTTGTGAAATGTATCCTCAACTTCAGGTGTTATATTTTCTTGTTGGAAGTGAAGGCAAGCAGGATTTAGTAGCTAGATTGACAAAAAAGGAGAATAAAAGTTCTTCCAATGTTTTTGCGAAGAATAGTGTTGCAAATATTGGTGATGTTGCCAAGGTAGTCGCTATCAACAAGTGGAAGAAAAAGAAGGATTTTTCCAGTAAGGAAAATGTTGCAGCTCTCACTGGGATTTATATAATAATTATAAGGTTCAAGAGGAGAAGGAGGAAGATATGAACCTTCCAGAACCATCCAAAATAGTAACCGATGTTGTCAAGAGTAAGACTTCTTCGAAAGAACCTAAGAAGCAAGTCCTAAAAGAAGTGGATGATTGGGGAGATGTAGTCAAGATTTCAAATCCTATGAATCAAGTAGCTATTTTAGTTACTGAATGTTCAGGAGATAGAAAGTACTCCAGAGATTTTTTGTTGACAATCAAGGATCAGTGCAAAGATCTACCAAATCATTTTAAAAATTTTCTAGACGTTATTGAATTACTTGGAAATTCCCAAGCACTTGTGAGTCATGTCGGAGAGGCTGATGGATTAGCAAGCACTGCAAGAGGACTTCACAGGCAGCTGAGTGGGAATTATCTACTTGAACATCGCGGGAGCAATATGTCTAGTTTGGATGATGATATATGGGCGAAGCTAGTGGATGATATTGTTGATGGTTGTGATATGCCGATGGATGTAGATCTTAGTGGTTCCTCTGCTGTGTTTCAACCTGGCTAGGGTTATAATATTGGATTTTCAAGAAATACATGTGAAACACAAATGAGTATGAATGTCATCCTTCCTGCAGGGCCTTATGTGCAAGCACCACTTCCAGAAGTTGGAATAGTGAGAAATAATTCTGATCCTGATAGGTGGCAGCCTGCTTCTGGTTCACATAAGGGTTCGATTCCTCCTCCACAGCCTTCCCTGCCCACAAGTCATATATCAGAGAATCGATGTGAAGTGGGCAAGGTTTCTTATGAGGATCAATTGAAACAAAGACAAATTAAATCCATCCTTAATAAATTAACACCCCAAAACCTTGAGAAACTTTTTGAGCAGGTCAAAGAAGTGAATATTGAATTGGCATCATGTCTTCATGGTATAGTATCTCAAATATTTGACAAAGCCTTGATGGAGCTTTTTTTGTGACATATATGCAAAATTCAATTTTCATCTTGCTGTAGGAATACCAGAATTTTATGAACATAATGAGAAGGTTGTTTTCAAGCGAGTTATTTTGAACAAATGTCAGGAATAATTTGAAAATTATGAAAGAGAAGAGGCAGAGGCTGAGAAAGTTGAAGAGCATGGTGAAAAAAGACTTTCAGCAGAAGAAAGACAGGAGAATAAGGCTGCAACATGATGATGAATGCTAGGAAATATAACGTTTATTGGTGAGATTTATAAAGAAAGTATACTGACCTAAGGAATTATGCATGCATGCATTAAGAAATTAATTGGTGAATTTCAGCATCTAGAGGAGGAAATTGTTGAAGCTTTGTGAAAAATGATGAGAACTATTGGTCATATGATAGGCCAAGGAACGTATTGATGCTTACTTTGATAGGATGACAAAAATGTCCAATAACCAAGGGCTTCCCTCTAGGCTGAGGTTCATGTTGAAGGATCTGATTGATTCGAGGAGGACTCGATGGCAACAAAGGAAAGTTGAGTGGTATTCGATGCGGGTCGATCGATGGTTGCAGAAGAGAATGGGCCATAGAAAGTGTGACAGTGAAAGGCAATAAGGGATGGGTGAAAATCGGGAGGCTACGATAGGAGGTGTAGGTGGTCTCAGCATAAACCACACCCTAGGGCTAACACATATGATCATCCGCGGGATTGCAATGTTGCAGTGTGTGTCAGATCCCCCTCCATAATGCGTCATTTCCGATCGCCGAACCATTTAGAAACCCTTGGTGAAAAAAATCCTCGATCGCCTTCCATCCTCATTCACATAATTCAATCATCAACATGGTAGAGATGTTTTAATGTCATCAACATTCCTATGTTATACCAAAATTATTTCTAGTTAACATTCCTATGTGATACTTGTGTAAAGGATTCTTTTATCGGCCATTAGATATAGCCAACTCAAAAAAACACTTTTCTGGTTATCATTATTAGTATATTAGTAAAATTGTGACTAATGCCACTCTCTTATTTGGTTCAAATTGAACGGAATCCAAAAATCTACCTATAAATTTTAAAATTGTATATTTATTTTTAAAATTGCAATATGTTAAAACATATTAACATGACTATTTATTTTTTTTAAAATTATGCAAATTCACAACATATATATGTAAAGGAAGAAAAACAAAAAAGGAAAAAGAAGAACCTATGTTTTCATTTAAAACAAAAATCAAATACTTATTCATATTAAGCTTAGATCCAAACCGAAAAGGTCAAAACATCTAGCCCCATTGGAAAATTTTCCACATAAAAAGACACCAAATACTGCGTGAAACATGGATGTTGAGTGAGCTATTATCAAATGGCTATCACATAAACCACAAAATTGAAATTTTGTGTTTGTTCTTATTCAAGTTTGAGTTTATTTCAAGACTGCTACAGTGTATTTTCATGTGCGATTATGAATTATAACTGTATATAATTTTGATATTTCTAGGTTGGAGACTGTACTATTTTCATTGGAGGATGCTACTATGGATGCACCCAAGGCTCTTGAGTTACTTTATAGGATTCTCGCAAAATTGGTTGTTGAAGGGATATTCTTTATTCAAGATATAGCAAGGGAAATCAAGGATGGAGGTACATAGCCATGAAGCTTATTAGAAATAAGGGGATTTTAAGGTATTTCTCAAGAAGAAAATTTCAAGGTAGTCTGCTCACAATTTTAATGCCTAATCAATTTTGTGGTTTATTTGTAATCTCTCATGTTGACAAGTGAATGGTTGGTTAGTTTTTAGCTCGTTCTCAAATTAGTTGGTTCTTGAAGCTCGAGCACTTTATAACAAAAATAGGCAAAGTCAAACAACACAAATGGTCCACTAGCTCTCTTTTCATTTACTAATATTATAATGAAGTTTTATTAGAGGCACTGTTTGTTTGTTTGTTTTGATTAGAAAAGGGTTTTATCTTGGTTTTATGTGATTTTCAATTTATCGTATGTAGCATGTTGAGAAATGGGAAAGAATAACGTGACATTTATTTTATAGAAATTGATGCTGAAGGAAAATTGCTTTGAAATTGTTGATGTTAAGGTATATATTGTATTAACTATTTATAGTCTAATTTATGTTATATTCTAGTGTTAATTGTCTTTCATTTCTTACACTGCATTGTATTTTCTTTTGTTTTCAGAAAATGAAATCAGTGTTGATGGTAAGAGGCATGAATTGAAAAAAGAGGAGAGCAATAACATTGGAGTGACAAATGAAAAAAGAGAGAGGAGAACTGGTCTGGTGATACCCTTAGAGACAGTATCTCGCATAAGACACACATATAAAGACTGATGATTAAGTCTTTAGAGTTGGTGAATTTCCATGTAATGCCTTGACAACACAACGATAATGTTTTGAAGTGATGAAACATCATTTCATGTGTAAATTGTAGTCCAACTAATATTAAGTTGCAAACTCATATTGTAATACTTTAACATTTTATATAATATAATTTATGTGATTGAAATTATTTATAGTTGCACTTGATGTTGTTTAGTATTGTAATTAAAATATGCGACTTTGTGTTTTCATATTAGATGAATATGCACATTGTATGACATTTTTTAAATCATACAAATTAATTTATGTTGATTAATAATGAACACAAAAAAATGAATACAAGACTAAATTAGTCATTTATAATGATTATTAACGAAAGTAAATGAAATGAATATAAACTACTAATTCAGTCATTTATATAATGAATAAATGGCTACTAGAAATGATAAATTTGTGACTGCAAATAATGACTAAATTTTGCATATAAATGACTATTAGTAGCTAATTTACAGTATCTTATAACACGACTAAAATTTAGTCATATTTCTTCGGTCATTAATTGGTTTCAAACGATGACTAAAATTTGCATATATATGACTATTAGTAGCTAATTTATAGTATCTTATAACACGACCAACATGTTGGTCATATTTCTTTGGTCATTAATTGGTTTTCTTGGGTGATTATATAGTAATATATTTTGTTGTATATTTGGTCATTAATTGTGAAATTTAATGACCAAATCAAAGACCAAATCAATGACTAAATGAATTACTAAATCAGTGACCAAATGAATGACTAAATCAGTGACAAATGAAAGACCAAATGAAAGACCAAATGAATGACTAAATTAGTGACCAAATCAGTGACTATATCAATGACCAAATATACAACTAGATAACAAAATTGAGATAACCAATTAATGACTAAGCTAAAAATGACCAAAAGTTGGTCGCGTTATAAGATACTGTAAATTAGCTACTATTGGTCACCGACTGAAAAATAGTCGTTTATATGCAAATTTTAGTCGTTTTTTTAGTAACGAATTAGCCATTTTGTACTAGTGAAAGTGGGATTCCAGAAGAGAGGAAAAGGGCAAACATGGAAAATTTGATTTTTTATGGAAGGGACCTTATGAAATTTATGGGTACAGGGGTAAAAATGCATTTTTTATCTGAAATTTGGATGGAACAGGAATTCCAGAAGGACCAGTGAATGGTAGGATGCTTAAACACTACTATTATTCTTAGTTCACTAACAACTAGTTCCAGATTGATTCCTTTTTTACATCATTGTAAATATTCATTGCAAGTGAGTAGATTGGATTGGATGTTTTCTTTTCAAAAGTTGAAGCCCAGAGTGAAGGCCCTAAGCTTTGAAGAGTAAAATATCATAAGTATGAGTTATTTCAGAAATCATAAGACAGTTACAGGATCATCAATGTTAAAAATTCAAGGCTACTGATCTTAGAGTTCTTGACATTTCACCAGGAAATGTCATCCCCATGTGAAGTCACTGTTAAGGTCCTATAAATATAGGATTCATAATTTGGAATTGACTTTTGATAGTCTTGTAAATATGTACATACTTTTTCTTCTGCAATTTGTTTTCCCATATTTTGTAAAAATAAAAGAAAAAAATTAAAAAATATATATCAAAAAGAGGGTAAAAATTCCTAAAAGAAAAATCAAAGGACTTAGAAAAAATAATACACCCCAAAAGGAAAAAGATGAATAAAACATGAAAGTGTGCAAGTCCAAATGCCACTAATTTTTACTTTTTGCAATTGATTATGGCAGAGTGTCAATAAATGCCATAATCCATGATGAGTTGAACTGGTTAATCTTGACTTGTCATGTTTCAATTTACTTGTTTTAGATAGAGAATAAAGAGTTGTCAGACAGTTTAATCCTGACAATTCAGTAGATAGGTATAGAGTAAAAAGGAACCACAGTTTAATCTGGGTCCTTGGATGAAATAAGGTAGAATTAGATATTTTTTACTGCTTTCAAAAGAATAAAATGTTCAAGGTTGCTATCTCAAAGCACCTTCACAAATGGAAGAAAAAATGTTAGATTAAAGATTGGGTAGGTAGAAGAAGGTGGGAAAATCATTGTAAATATCTTTCACCAGGCTATAATAACTAATTTCCCTCCCCTATAGTTATTCTGCATTCTAAACTTCCAGTAAAAAAGGCTCAGAGCATTTCTCTGACTTCTGTTGGGACCGGACCCAAGGCTCAATGACTATTAAGTTAAAAATGTTTGAATTCCTATAATAATCCCCAATTTTCATCATTTACCATTCATGCATTCATCACCATGCAATTTCATAAGTAAAGACTCCATTTTTACTTAATGATACATAAAGCCCCCATTTGATTAACTTCCTACATCTCATAAAGCATAAAAACCCTCAAAAAACATTATATCCTAAGTAAAGTTGGTGAGATTATAAAATGATAAGCTTTGCTTTAAGTTTTCACTTTACTTAGTCATCTAGTGTATTTTTTTGTTTTTCATTTTCCTAAGTCATATTAACTTCTAATTTACTTATTAAATCCTTATAAACACACCTTATCCTAAGTATTATAACTCCTTTATCTAATTATCCCCTAAACCCACTATTATAAGATTTTTTTGACCAAAGAATATTATCTACATGGTGAATTAAAACCTCAATTACACCCCCTTTGGTCTTGAAACTAACCCTATTCAAATACCCTGCCCCGTATAGTGAATATACATCTCCATAGTCTATAACTATATAATACAAATAAAATAAAAAAGCATTTTACACATATTTTATATGTCTAAAGCGGAAAAAATACTACTTCGCCTATGTCATTTTAAGCCTAAGTTTTTATAAAGGTGATGTCCCCATGTCTTTGTAATTCACTTATTACCCTTCCCGGTTGTATAAAACCTTAAGTTTTATATAAATATTAACCCGCCCCACACACCATTTACCATATATATAAATTCACTGTATATATATAAATTGCCCGATAAACCCCTTTTGGACTATACATAGGTATACGTCTATTTTACCATTACCCTCGCGCATATAAACATTTCTATATATAACTAAACTTTGGTTATAATCACACATTTTATAAAGGTTTTGTTATATATTAAACACGCTATATCATATATAGCACCTGCACCCCACCCATCCTTCACCGCAACTCTTTGAAAGATCCTGACTATTCGCATCATCCAATCAAATCCAATGGTGCGTGTTCATTATCGCGCTCCGAAAGTGATCGACCAAAGTTTTATGAAATTCACATGATAAAATTTGTTTTGCCAAACCTCCCAATGCTACATGTCTGATTTTAATTGGATCGCATTCAAAAAGGCTTAAACCACTTACCATCCAGGTCGAACGTGAAAACCACTGGTTGTTTTCACAAATCCACCTCCTGCCATTGAATAGACCTACAATAAATGATATTTATGATGGTAAACATTGAAGGTTTAAACCTTAATATATCATTTTTTTTATATCATTATTTTGCACTCCCAACTGATTTAGCCTTCGTCCCGACTATGTTAAAGAGATTTGAACCTTTGTTGGCCAATTTCTTTCCCTAAATCCAAAATTTCCCACTATTCTATATATCTGAAGCGATTGAAGCCACCTACTGCACCAATGGATTCAGTTTAAAGCTGAAGCCACCAGAAAACCCTCCTCTATTATCAAGATACCTATGAACCAGGTATTTTACTAAATTTGACCCATAAAATTCACAATTTGACTGCAAATTAAACCAATTAAGCTACTGAGACCAGAATTGCCAATTTTAACATGCCCAAACACTGAAAAAACAGGGTAAACCCTTGCAATTTTGTCTCAGAAATTTTCCTTTGCATAAAAATCTATTTTAAAGCCATTTTATCAATTTCCGGTCATTAAAAGACAATTTCCATGGTTCAAAAGATATAAAAAGTGCACAAAAATCTAGAAATCCCTTTTTTCAGTCCTCTACACCCAGAAAACATGCGTTTTCTATCCTAAATCCCTTGCTCAAATTCCCAGATTGGCCCTTTCATAGTAAACAATAGGGAGGCTGAGAAAGAAATATCTAGACAATTATCAGAGTATTAGTTTCAAAAGAGTTTTCAATGGAATTATGATCCCTAGGGTTACCTCAGTGCTATAAGGGTAAAATGCAAGCTTCAACCTTTTATACATGACTCAAAACCACATATTGATAAATTTGCAAATCAAATTGAATGGGTGGAAAATACATTGGTAGACCCTACTTCTGATACAGAAACAATGAAAAGGACAGATAATTCACAGACTGTAATAGTCACCAAATAGTCAGAATGTTCAAACAAAAGGACTAGGAATGAAGAAAGCTATTCAACATAGACCATTGTAGAAAACAAATTCAAGATTATTTACAAAAAAGGGAAAAAATGACTGCTGCTGAGAAAGAAAAAACAATAGAAATAGATGACAATGATCAAGAATTGAATAATAATTAGTAGGTAGATAAAGATGATGCCATAGTAATTGTTACTGAAATCTTAACAGAAATTCAGAAAGGACAGGTTGCAGCACAAGAGCAGGACAGTCAAATGATTGAAAAACAGCTCAATATTGAAATTCCCTCTTCCTCAAAAATAGCAGATGAAAAAGATTCAGATATCAAACAAAGTTACAAAAAAATTAAGGAGAAAAATGAGGAGATCAAAAGAGAAATTTACTCTCAATTTCTCGAAGAAAAGCCAGGTAACAAGGACAGACTATTAACAACATTTTATTATTCTACTAATAAAATGATCATGTCCTACCTCCAGCCAAAGGTTGCAGATCCAAAGACAGTCTCAGACTACAGAAAAACAAACTTTGAAGTTGATTTAGAAAATATCCATGAGCTGGATCAAATTTAATTTCATAGACATACATCTGAAATGCTATATTCAAAAATAGTGGATAAGACTAGGAGTGCTACTCAATTTCAAAACACCATTTTTAATATGCAGGACCAGATGAGGCTAGAAAAAACCTCTTTACACGAAAAAGAACTAAGGATTAAGTCCTTAGAAGAACTAGTCCTTCAGATAGGAGTCGATCCATCAAACATACAAGTTTCTCAGGCCTTGATAAAGCAAAAGAATGATTATATCACTGCTTTGAGGAAACAGCTAAAACTTCCTCAAAATGAACATCCTCGAGCAAAAGAAATCCTCCAAGAAAAAATTGAAAAAGATAAAATGGCCAAGTTAATAGTAAAACTGACTGCCGAATTCAAAGAGATGGAAGATCAGATGGACATCCTTATAAAAGAAAAATAAGTAGTAAATGAAGCTGATGTACGATCTATTCCCACTATTATTCCTATAATTATCATAGCTTTCCCTTCCACTTTGGCAGAACATTCAGCCCCAAAAGTGCCACTGGAAATTGTAGTGTCAGTGCAATCTATAGATACTTATGCCACAGGATCATCCACCACATAGGTACATCAAGCAGGTGAAGCAACATATATAGTAAAAGCCATGGAGGAGATGTCCCTAAAGAATAATGAGATAATCAATTTGAAAAAGACCATTCAAACTCTTGAATCATCAAACAAGAATGCATTGATTACCTCTAAGGGACATGAACAAAGAGCAAATAGACTTGAAGAAAAGGTAAAGATCTTGCAGCTGCAAGTAAATCTCAGTGAACAGTTGTCCTTCATCAAGAACTATCTTTGGACAAACATAATTCAAGGCATACATCTACAATGGCCTTCAATTCAAATCATATATGAGCAGAGAGATCTACTTAAGGCAGCACAGGTGGAAATTAAAAAAACAAAGGAAGAATTGGCTAATAAACCATCTCAAGCTTTAAATCTTATTACATTTTTAAACAACAAAAACAGAGAGGAGCTTGAAGAATTGAAAATACAAGACAGAATTGAAACAATTCTTCAAATCAAAAAGGTCCTAAATAAAATGAATATGATGAACAATTTGAAGGAAAAGTGTGAGGCCATGAATTTGTCAATAACAAATTTTTTGGCAAAATACACAATATTGAGACAAGCGAGCCTCCCAGACATTCATGGCTTTAATGAAAAGCTAATGGTTCAAATAGATTATGACAAGAAGATCAGAGCCCATGCCAAAGAACAAATAAATAAGCCTCTGCCACAAGGTTCCCCAACTGGTAAAGTTGTCTTGGAGTACTTTGAAAAGTTATTTTTTCTACAGAATGAAATTAAACATATTTTCATTATCAAACCAAATTTCTCAAAGTACATTGATGCTGATAAAAGTTACCATAAGTTGAAAGAATGAAAATACCAAGTGATCAGCAGTGGCAGGAATTCACAGATTTGTTATAGCAACATTGGAGCAGAAAAAATTAAAAAGTACAGGTAAAACAGTGAACTTAAGAGGAAAGGAACAAAAAACAGTTTATTTAATTTTGGATTTTTACTGCTGATATGAATCTTTTACAGCAGTAAAAGAGTAAAAGAAAAATTCAAGCAAGATAGAGAAATGATGGGACAGTTTTTTACCACAGTGAAAATTTCATTTTGCAGCTGTCTAGAGGTAAAAATAGTAGTTGAAAGTGTATCAGATCAAAGTAACAGGGTCAAAGTGTATCCGAGCAGAGACAATCAGCTAGTTTTTACTATGGTAAATTCTACATTTTACTAGCAGTAAAGTGATAGATGGACAGAGTAAAAGAGTATCAAGAAGAAAAGCATCGTTAAAGGATATAAAGTGAAAGAGTATCAATCAAGCAATCTTCAAATAGATATCTTCCAAATGTGCCAGCAAGCATGTACACCTAGTCAACAAATTGTTTGTATTAGATAATGTTAGTCCTATTTTTTCTAGATAGAAGGACAGGTTGCTAAGTTGTTAAGTAGTTGTCCCTGTTAGTGTGTTAAGATATTTTATTTTCCTAGAGTTATTCCTAGGTTTCTCTAGGATATTTTTTAATAAACATTTTGTATAAGTACTTCAGTTTGTGAAGTGTTTAGTGTGGAATAAAGTTTCTGAGATTATTATAGACGATTTTTCTGGTACTTTGGAGGCTCATGTGTTGATTTCATAGAAGCAATCTGGACAACAGCCAAATGGAATTCATAACTCAGGATTCATGCGAAAAGCTAACGAGTAAAGTGATTTCTTACTGTCATTTTTTCCGTTTCTGAAGTTTCATTCAATTTCATATATGTTGTTCAATCCAAATGATTAGTTAGGAATATTATTTCGGGATAAGTGTAAAAAATCCATGTCTTAACTACTTGATCATTTCAATGTTTTCTGTTGATTTCCGGACTTAGGAATTCTTAATTGCTCCTAGTCCCATTTGACCCCTGCCTCCTTCCTCTTTTTCCGGATCAAAGGATCCTTTACCGCCCTTTATCCTGAAAGCAAGCCATCCCATCAAATCAAACTATTCAAATGTCTGAGGATTATCTACCTTGACTTGAGTACATTAGCATCCTTTTTTCCTTGCCTTCTAGTTTTTCTTGCTACATCTTGACTCCATATCCCAATGGACTAGTAGATCCCTCTTTAATTTGTCTCCAAGTAATCTTATTTCCCACCAAAATTTCCAAACAAAAAACCAAATGCCCAATTATACCTAGCCTAAAATATCAATGCAAAACAAAGTTAAATTTGAAAGAGAGAGCCCTCTCTGAAATTTAGGAAGGCTAGATCCTAAATTTCCAAAGTAGGTTTGTGGTTACCCCTAGTTTTCTTTAACTATAAATCAAAATCCCACGACCTAAGAAATTACTAGGGTGATAACATACTGGCGACGAAACTGGGGACTAACCACTCTCCAATTTTAAATTTAATATTGAAGGAAGATTTTTAAATATATATTTTCTACTTTAAGATTAACTTTAAAGGTTGTGGGTATTAATAAATAGACATTCTGGCTTCTATGAAAGCCTACTATACCAGATTTAACCTGGATCCTAAGCCTGTAGTAATAGTAGATAACCCAGAATATATTGGAAAAAATAAAAAGAAAAAACAAATTGTTAATTTAGAAGCTGAAGTGCCCTTGAGAAAAGCTAATTCCTTACCCAAAGAATTAGTGAGCTTATTTGATATTGATTTTGATTTCAAGTTTGAAAATTCATTATTTAGAAATAAATATGAAACTGATTTAAAGGAAACTGTCATAGATCCCGTTTTTACTTATTTTGTGAATGAGAAATAGAAAATTATTTCAGCATCAATAAAATCAGACAAATCTGAAATTCAAAGTCTAGCAGAAAGGGTTAATGTTACACGGATTAAAGATGTTGATGAAGCTGTTAAATTAGCTCAATTTTTATCTCACTTTAAGCCTCCAGTTTCTCAATTACACACAACAATCTTTCCAACAGTAGATTCAACTCTTTATGCTTCCACTTCATTTTTAGACTCCACTGTCAGTTCACCTACTGAACCTTTTAGTCCTGAGTTTCCCTTGCAACTTAGGATTGTATTTTCATCATATCCTCAAGCCACTGCAAGTTCATCCACAGAACAATTTATTCCTGAGTTGCCTTTGCAGCCTAGGATATTATTTCCATCATTCACTCAGTCCATTGCATCCACCAGTTTTATAAGCACTACATTTTTTTCCATCTAGTTCCATACATATACCAACATCTTTTCCAAGTTCTTCAAATGCAGTTCTTAGCACATCAGCTACTATATCCAGCACTGCTCCTATAGTTATTGTTATACCTCCTAGTTCAAGAAAACTTCAAATCATGGCTGCAAGATATGCCCCTCTAATTTTACGCCAAAATCTCCATGATATGCCCCAAAATTACCAAAAGGATATCCCATTATTTGATAATTTTTCACAATGTATTGCACAACAACATGTCACCATAATGACTAATTTTTGTGAAATTTATGAGATAGATGAATCTGATGTCTGAATGAGTTTATTTGCTCAAAGCTTAACTAGAGAAGTAAAAACATGGTTTAGAAATTTAGGTGTTGGTAGTATAGCGGATTTAGCTGCATTTCATAGAGCATTCATAAATAAATGGGAAAATAAAAATAATCCCCTGCCAATTCTATCTTATTTTTATGCTTTAAAAAGAGCTCCTAATGAGTCTGTTCAGGATTACTATACTAGATATAACATTGTTTAGAATTCCATCCATGTTGCTCTTGAACCTACCCCCTATTCAGTACTTCTTAAATTTCCTGATGGATTTGATCCAGATATGGCATACCAATTAAGAGAAAGAAATTTTGAAACATTAGAACATATGCAATTAGATGATATCAGTGTAGAAATTAATATCCTAGCCAAAAAAGCCAGACTTAGGAATGAAAGGAGAGTCACAATCAAATAAGAGAGTTCAAACTTAGATGGTAAATTTGATCTTTTTGCTCAAAATTTAGAAAGAGTAGTTGAGAGATTAGACAACATTGAGAAAAAACTACAATGGGATAACCAACCCCAAATCAGAAATCCCAACTACAGAAAAAACAACAATCCTGGAAAAGGTAAAGAACCTTCTCTAGATCAAAGCATTAGGCCCCCTTTTCAAGAGAACTATGCTGAAAGTTCTCAAAACAATGTTGAGGATGAGGAAGAAATCAACATAGTGATAGGGATAGATGAAAGAAATACAATTTTCCTCACTCAGGAGGATCAAGAACTCTTTGAGATTCAACGGTTCAAAGTAGAATCTGGTGAATCCTTTGACTATAAGCAAGGTTATGACTTCGCAATCAATGAAATTCACAGCCAGTATAACCTTATGAGCAAGAAAAAAAATGAGCATTCTACAAAAAACAATGCTCCAACTCAACAAAATCAAAACAAAAAGAATGTAGAGGCTCCCAAAACAAAAAAATTGCAAATTCTTCAAAGAGAAAACAAGAAAAATTCAAACCCACCGAGTCCTAAAAAACAGTCTAGTCCAAAGATTTTTGATATCACTGATGAAGTGGCTCAATCCTCCAAAGATACCCAAAAGGCTAATACCACAAAGGCCACTAATTCAGCAAAAGCAACAGTTCCTGATCCAAAGAAGAATCCACCTGACTCTAAATCATCAAATCCTAAATCTTCTGCTGAAAATTCCAAATCTGACAAAGCCTCTGCTGCCACTCAAACTGTTCATGAAAAAGTAATCTAAGACAACAAAAATCAAGAAACTAAAACAGAAGATAAAAGAACAACTCAAGCTAAAGGTAAAACTGTTGAACCTCAAGAAAAACCCACTCAGTTAACAATCACAAAAGATAAACTTCTGCAGATTAGTAAATATAGAATAGCATTCAACATTCAAGCTGAAATAACCAAGTTAAAAATACCAATTCCTTTAACAAAATTGGCAAAGAATGACTTGTATAAATTAACAATCAATGAAACTTTAAAAATGAATGATGGTGAGGATTCAATTAATCTAAATGATGATCACCCTGAATTAATTTTTGGTCCTGATGTAAATGGTACACATGCTGATGGAGCAATCCCTCATTTTTACATTAGTCTTACTATTCACGGTCAGATATTACACAATGCAATGTTAGACTCAGGAGCTTCCCACAACTTAATGCCAATATCTATTATGGAAACTCTGAATCTAGAAATAACTAGGCCATATAAAGACTTGTTCTCATTTGATTCCTCTAAAGTTAAGTGCATTGGATTAATAAAAGATTTGTGTGTCAATTTAGTTCAATACCCAAGTAAAAGTATGATCATGGATATTGTAGTAGCTGAAATCCCACCAAAGTATGGTATGCTTCTTTCTCGCTCATGGGGAGCTAAGTTGCAGGGATCTCTACAACTAGACATGAGTTTTGCTACTATCACAGTATTTGGACAGCCCAAAAAACTTTACAGAGAAACTCTATTGAAATACATGGTCAGTAATGCAGAAAGGTCCATAAATTATCCCATCTATTCAACCCCAACTGACCTTGACTCTTTCATTTTATGCAACTTTGATAATGATGATATCCAAACTGAATTGATTGACAGAAAACTTGAACCAAACAATGATAATATTGGTCATGAATCCCTTTGGCACTTATATCTTGATGGCTTAGTGAACAAGATAGGGGCAGGAGCTGGAGTATGAATCACCAACATGGAAACTAGTCATTCGGAAGGACATTCCTTTAGACTCAACTTTGAATGCACCAAGAACATGGCAAAAAATGAAGCATTGATCTTAGGCCTCCAAATCATCAGAAACATAGGAGGTAAAATAATTTTAATCATGGGTGATTAATAATTAGTCATTAAGCAAATAAACGCTGAATATTCTGTTCATAATCCTAGATTAGCCAAATATAGAGATGCAGCAATTGATTTGGTTGATGATTTACTAGAGTCTAAGTTTGCTATTATTCCCAGAAATCAAAATTTGCAAGCACATTGCCTAGCAAATTTTGCTAGCACATGTAATTTACATGTTCAACCAACACATAGATATACTGCTGAAGTAAAATATAGACCCATTGTTCCTGACAATGTTAAATACTGGCATATTTTCTCTGAAGATGAATGGATTTTCAATTTTTTGAACAGCAAGGAAGAATTCCAAAACTGTAAGATAGACATTGATGATAATTTAGATTCAGAATGTAATGTAGATGATGATTTTAACTATGAAATAAATAGTGTAGATGTACATAAATATAAAAAGCCAATTGTATTTACTCAAACAGATATGGATAATTTAGAAAAACTAGACATAGACGAAATAATTGAAGAAGAAATAGACATGCTAGAATTGAAAGATAATATTTTACCTAAAGGTTTAACTCCTTTAGAAGACTTGTTTGATTCCAATGGTGTGCCCAAAAATCCTAAAATGGAACAAGTCAAATCTGATATTGAGGAGTGCAATATAGGAACAAAATTACATCCTAAAATGATAAAGTTGTCTAAATATTTTCCACAAGAAGAAAAAGTCAAATACATTGATCTGTTGAAAGAATATCAAGATGTATTTGCATGGAGTTATGAAGATTTAAAGGCTTATGACACAAATATAATTCAACATAAAATTCCTGTAAAAGATTACCAGAAGCCTTTTAGAAAAAATTAAGAAGGATTAATCCTGTCTTATTACCTTTTATAGAGAAAGATGTCAAACAAATGTATGATGCCCAAATAATTTCACCAATCAAATATTCTGATTGGGTTTCTAAATTAGTACCTACTAGGAAGAAAACTAGAGAAATAATATCATGTGTAGATTTCAGAAATTTCAATAAAGTGTTTTTGAAAGATAATTACCCTTTGCCAAAGATGGATCACATCTTGCAGAGAGTAGTTGGATCTTCAAAAATTTCTTTATTGGATGGTTTCTCAGGTTATAACCAAATACTTGTTGAGAAAGAAGACCAACCCAAGATAGCCTTTACTACTCCTTGGGGCACTTTCATGTATGTGAAAATGCCCTTTGGATTAATGAATGCTGGAGCTACCTTTCAAAGGGCTATGGATATAGCCTTTGCTAAAAAAATCCATGAATTTTTGGTTATTTACTTAGATGATATTACTGTGTTTTCTAAATCTGATAATGAACATTTGGATCACTTGAGACAAGTATTCATTAAATGTAGGAAATATGGCATATCCTTAAATCCAAAAAATCCTTTTTGGACTTGAAGAAGGTAAATTATTAGGACACATAATTTCCAAGGAAGGTATTAGGATAGATCCAGCAAGAATTGAAGCCATACTAAACATTCACCCACTTAGGAACATCAAAGAGTTACAAGCATTTTTAGGCAAAATAATTTTTTTAAGAAGATTTATTTCCAATCTAGCTGAAATCATAAAGGAACTTAATAACATGCTGAAAAAAGACTCGGTATTAAAATGGATAGTTGAAGCAAAACAATATTTTGAATCTATAAAACATGCTTTAACCAAAACACCAGTCTTAATTAGCCCAGACTTCAAAAAATATTTTATTATATTTTCATTTGCATCTGAACATACCATAGCTATAGTTCTTTTGCAGAAAAATGACCAAGGTTTTGAACAACCTATAGAATTTTTCAGTAAAACACTTAGAGATGCACCTTTGAGATATAACATCATGGAGAAACAAGCTTTAGCCTTGGTTAAAGCCATAAAATATTTCAGAGTGTACATTATTTACTCCCACATTGTTGCCTATGTTCCCAATTCTGTAGTCAAAGATATTCTTACACAGGATGGACCAGATGGTACAAGAGGAAAGTGGATTGCCACTATCCTTGAGTATGATATCGAAATCAAACCAACTAAGCTCATAAAAGGACAAGGGTTAGCCAGATTAAAGGTTGAATCCAACTGTAATGCCTTAGATATCAATTTCATTGCACAAATTGATGACCAAGAAGAGATGGCGACTCCATTGATCAGTGAGGCCTTTCTATACTCACCATGGTACTCTGATGTTATCTTTGTACTCACACATTTACAAGCTCCTCCTGGTTTAACTAGAACTAAAGCTAGATTTTTCAAACTTAAAGAAATGAGATATTGTATTCTAGATAAAATGCTTTATTGGAAAGAACAAAGTGGGATTTTACTTAATTGTTTACTGAAATCAGAAGCTGACAAGATTCTTGAGGAATTTCATGCAGGTGACTGTGGAGGCCACTTATACTGGAAGAGTACAGTAGATAAAATTCTTAGAGCTGGTTTCTATTGGCCAACATTGTTTGTTGATGTCAAAAAATATGTTACCTCCTGTCACCAATATCATTTTTTTGACGGGAAAAAGAAGTTTATACCTTTACCACTCAAACCTATTTCTACTGAGATTCCTTTTCAACAATGGGGTTTAGACTTCATTGGAGAAATTCATCCCCCATCTTCCAGACAACATAAATGGATTTTGACCGCCACAGATTATTTTACCAAGTGGATAGAAGCCATTCCTACTAGGCAAGCCATAGACTCAGTCATAATCTCTTTCATTGAAAACAATATTTTATCTAGATTTGGATGCCCACACAAAAATATTACTGATAATGCAGCTACATTTAAATCCAAGAAAATGATTTCCTTTTTCCACAAGTATCACATTACCCTAGGCCACTCTACTACTTATTACCCTCTAGGTAATGGCTTAGCAGAATTTTCTAATAAAATCCTGGTAAACATCATCAAAAAATTACTTCAAGAAAACAAAAAGACTTGGAACAAAAATTTGATCTATGCCCTATGGGCAGATAGACTTACCACCAAGAAGTCAATTAGTACTTCACCTTACCAGATAGTTTATGGAATGGATGCAGTTTTTCCTTCATAATTGGGAGTTCTACTAATGAATATTATTCAGGAATCACAAGTTGAGATTAATGACATTAAACGGAGAATAAATCAAACCATTCATTTACAACAGACTAGGGAGGAAGTATATGAAAAATTTCAAATAATTCATGATAATATCAAAAATATTTTTGATAAAAGGAGTAAGGAGGATGATTTTTACATAGGAGATAAAGTGTTAAAGTGGGATTCCAGAAGAGAGGAAGAGGGCAAACATGGAAAATTTGATTTTTTTATGTAAGGGACCTTATGAAATTTATGGGTACAGGGGTAGCAATACATTTTATATCCGAAATTTGGATGGAACAGACATTCCAGAAGGACCAGTGAATGGTAGGATGCTTAAACACTACTATTTTTCTAAGTTAACTAACAGCTAGTTCCAGATTGATTCCTTTTTTACATCATTGTAAATATTCATTACAAGTGAGTAAATTGGATTGGATGTTTTCTTTTCAAAAGTTGAAGCCCGGAGTGAAGGCCCTAAGCTTTGAAGAGTAAAATATCATAAGTATGAGTTATTACGGAAATCAAAAGATAGTTACAAGATCATCAATGTTAAAAATTCAAGGCTACTGATCTTAGATTTCTTGACATTTCACCAGGAAATGCCATCCCCATGTGAAGTCGTTGTTAGGGTCCTATAAATATAGGATTCATAATTTGGAATTGACTTTTGATAGTATTGTAAATATGTACATACTTTGACTTTTGCAAGTTGTTTTCCCATATTTTGTAAAAATAAAATAAAAAAATAAAAAAATATATATCAAAAAGAGGGTAAAAAGTCCTAAAAGAAAAATCAAAGGTCTTAGAAAAAATAATACACCGCAAAAGGAAAAAGGTGAATAAAACATGAAAGTGTGCAAGTCTAAATGCCACTACTTTTTACTTTTTGCAATTGATTATGGCAGTGTCAATAAATTCCATAATCCATGATGAGTTGAACTGCTTAATCTTGACTTGTCATGTTTCAATTTACTTGTTTTAGATAAAGAATAAAGAGTTGTCAGACAGTTTAATCCTGACAATTCAGTAGATAGGTATAGAGTAAAAAGGAACCCAACATTTTAATCTGGGTCCTTGGATGAAATAAGTTAGAATTAGATAGTTTTTACTTCTTTCAAAAGAATAAAATGTTCAAGGTTTCTAGCTCAAATGCACTTGCACAAATGGATGAAAAAATGTTAGATTAAAGATTGGGTAGGTAGAAGAAGGTGGGAAAATCATTGTAAATATCTTTCACCAGGCTATAATAACTAATTTCCCTCCCCTATAGTTATTCTGCATTCTAAACTTCCAGTCAAAAAGGCTCAGAGCATTTCTCTGACTTCTGTTGGGACATGACCCAAGGCTCAATGACTGTTAAGTTAAAAATGTTTGAATTTCTATAATAATCCCTAATTTTCATCATTTACCATTCATGCATTCATCACCATGCAATTTCATAAGTAAATACTCCATTTTTACTTAATGATACATAAAGCCCCCATTTGATTAACTACCTACATCTCATAAAGCATAAAAACCCTCAAAAAACATTATATCCTAAGTAAAGGTGGTGAGATTATAAAATGATAAGCTTTGCTTTAAGTTTTCACTTTACTTAATCATCTAGTGTATTTTTGTGTTTTTCATTTTCCTAAGTCATATTAACTTCTAATTTACTTATTAAATCCTTATAAACACACCTTATCCTAAGTATTATAACTCTATCTAATTATCCCCTAAACCCACTATTATAAGAATTTTTTACCCAAGAATATTATCCACATGGTGAATTAAAACCCCAATTACACCCCCTTTGGTCTTAAAACTAACCCTATTCAAATACCCCGCCCCCTATAGTGAATATACATCTCCATAGTCTATAACTATATAATACAAATAAAATAAAAAAGCACTTTACACATATTTTATATGTCTAAAGCGGAAAAAATACTACTTCGACTATGTCATTTTAAGCCTAAATTTTTATAAAGGCGATGTCCCCACATCTTTGTAATTCACTTATTATCCTTCGCGTTTGTATAAAACCTTAATTTTTATATAAATATTGACCCGCCCCATGCACCATTTACCATATATATAAACTCACTTTATATATATAAATTTCCCGATAAACCCCTTTTGGACTATACATAGGTATACGTCTATTTTACCATTACCCCCGCACATATAAAAATTTCTATATATAACTAAAATTTGGTTATAATCACACATTTTATAAAGGTTTTGTTACATATTAAACACTCCATTTCATATACAACACCTGGACCCCACCCTTCCTTCATCGCAACTCTTTGAAAGATCCTGACCATTCGTATTATGCAATCAAATCCAACGGTGCGTGTTCATTATCGCGCTCCAAAAGTGATCGACCAAAGTTTTATGAAATTCACGCGATAAAAGTTGTTTTTCCAAACCTCCAATGCTACGCATTTTATTTTAATTGGATCACGTTCGAAAAGGCTTAAACCACTTACCATCCAAATCGAACGCGAAAACCACTAGTTGTTTTCACAAATCCACCTCACGCCATTGAATAGACCTGTAATAAATGATATTTACGATGGTAAACACTAAAGGTTTAAACCTCAATATATCATTTTTTTATATCATTATTTTGCACTCCCAACTGATTTAGCCTTCGTCCTGACTATGTTAAAGAGATTTGAACCTCTGTTGACCAATTTCTTGCAATAAAGCCAAAATTTCCCACTGCTCTATATATCCAAAGCGGTTGAAGCCACCTACTGCACCAGTGGATTCAATTTAAATCCAAAGCCACCAGAAAACCCTCCTCGACTATCAAGATACCTATGAACCAGGTATTTTACTGAATTTGACATGCAAAATTTACAATTTGACTACAAATTAAACCAATTAAGCTACTGAGACCAGAATTGCCGATTTTAGCATGCCCAAACACTGAAAAAATAGGTTAAACCCTTGAAATTTTGTCTCAGAAATTTTCCTTTGCATAAAACTCTGCTTTAAAGCCATTTTCTCAATTTCCGATCATTAAAATACAATTTCCACGGTTCAAAATATTTAAAAAGTGCACAGAAAGCTAGAAATCCCTTTTTTCAGTCCTCTACACCCAGAAAACCTGTGTTTTCTATCCTAAATCCCTTGCTCAGATTCCCAGATTGGCCCTTTCATCGTAAACAATAGGGAGGCTGAGAAATAAATATCTAGACAATTATCAGAGTATCAGTTTCAAGAGAGTTTTCAATGGAATTATGATCCCCAGGATTACCTCAATGCTATAAGGGTAAAATGCAAGCTTAAACCTTTTATACATGACTTAAAACCACATATTGAGAAATTTTCAAATCAAACAAAATGGGTGGAAAATACATTTGTAGATCCTACTTCTGATACAGAAACAATGAAAAGGATAGATAATTCACAGACTATAATAGTCACCAAACAGTCAGAATGTTCAAACAAAAGGACCAGGAATGAAGAAGGATATTCAGCAGAGACCATTGCAGAAAAAAAATTCAGGATTATTTACAACAAAAGGGAAAAAATGACTACTGCTGAGAAAGAGAAACAATATAAATAAATGACAATGATCAAGAATTAAATAATAATCAGTAGGTAAATAAAGAAGATGCCACAGTAATTGTTACTGAAATCTTAACAGAAATTCAGAAAGGACAGGTTGCAGAACAAGAGAAGGACAGTGAAATGATTGAAAAATAGGTCAATATTGAAATTCCCTCTTCCTCCAAAATAGAAGATGAAAAAGATTCAGATATCAAACAAAGGTACAAACAAATTAAGGAGAAAAATGAGGAGATCAACAGAAAAATTTACTCTCAATTTCTCGAAGAAAATCTAGGTAACAAGGATAGACTATTAACAGCATTTGATTATTCTACTAATAAAATGATCATGTCCTACCTCCAGCCAAAGGTTGCAGATCCAAAGACAATCTCATACTACAACAAAACAGACTTTGAAGTTGATTCAGAAAATATCCATGAGCTGGATCAAATTGAATTTCATAGACATACATCTGAAATGCTATATTCAAAAATAGTGGATAAGACCAGGAGTGCTACTCAATTGAAAAAGACCATTTTTAATATGCAGTACTAGATGAGGCTATACAAAGCCTCTTTACAGGAAAAATAACTAAGGATTAAGTCCTTAGAAGATCTATTCCTTCATATAGGAGTAGATCCATCAAACATACAGGTTTCTTAGGCCTTGATAAAGCAAAAGAATGATGATATCACCGCTTTGAGGAAACATTTAAAACTTCCTCAAAACGAACATCTTCAAGCAAAATAAATCCTCCAAGAACAAACTGAAAAAAGTGAAATGGACAATTTAATACTAAAATTGACTGCCCAATTCAAAGAGATGGAAGATCAGATGGACATCCTTATAAAAGAAAAAGTAATAAAAGAAGTTGATTTGCGATCTATTCCCATTGTTATTCCTATAGTTAGCACATCTTTCCCTTCCACTTTGGTAGAACATTTAGCCCCAAAAGTGCCACTGGCAACTGCAGTGTCAGTGCAATCTATAGATACTTTTGCCACAGGATCATCCACAACATAGGTACATCAATCAGGTGAAGCATAAGATATAGTAAAAGCCATGGAGGAGATGTACCTAAAGAATAATGAGATAATCAGTTTGAAAAATACCATTCAAACTCTTGAATCATCAAACAGGAATGCATTGATTACCTCTAAGGGACATGAACAAAGAGCAAACAGACTTGAATAATAGGTAAAGATCTTGCAGTATTAGGTAAATCTCAGTAAACAAGTGTCCTTCATCAAGAACTATCTTTTGACAAACATAATTCAAGGTATACATCTACAATGGCCTTCAATTAAAATCATATATGAGCATAGAGATCTACTTAAGGCAGCACAGGTGGAAATTCAGAAAAAAAAGGAAGAACTGGCTAATAAACCATCTCAAGCTTTAAATCTTATTACATTTTTAAACAGCAAAAATAGAGAGGAGTTTGAAGAATTGAAAATACAAGACAGAACTGAAACAATTCTTCAAATCAAAAAGGTCCTAAATAAAATGAATATGATGAACAATTTGAAGGAAAAGTGTGAGGCCATGAATTTGTCAATAACAAATTTTTTGGCAAAATACACAATATTGAGACAAGCACGCCTCCCAGACATTCATGGCTTTAATGAAAAGCTAATGGTTCAAATAGATTATGACAAGAAGATCAAAGCCCATGCAAAATAACAAATAAATAAGCCTCTTCCACAAGGTTCCCCAACTGGTAAAGTTGTCTTAGAGTACCTTGAAAAGTTATTTTTTCTACATAATGAAATTAAACATATTTTCATTATCAAACCAAATTTCTCAATGTACACTGATGCTGATGAAATTTACTAGAAGTTGAAAAGTATGAAAATACGAAGTGATCAGCAGTGGCAGGAATTCACAGATTTGTTATAGCAACATTGGAGCAGAACAACATAAAAAATACAGGTAAAATAGTGAACTTAAGAGGAAAGGAACAAAAAACAGTTTATTTAATTTTGGATTTTTACTGTTGATATGAGTCTTTTACAGCAGTAAAAAAGTAAAAGGAAAATTCAAGCAAGACAGAGAAATGATGGGACAATTTTTTACCACAGTGACAATTTCATTTTACAACTGTCCAGACGTAAAAATAGCAGTTGAAAGTGTATCATATCAAAGTAACATGGTCAAAGTGTATCCGAGCATAAACAATCGGCTAGTTTTTACTATGGTAAATTCTACATTTTACTAGCAGTAAAGTGACACATGAACAGAGTAAAAGAGTATCAGGAAGAAAAGCAGCGTTAAAGGATATAAATTGAAAGAGTATCAATCAAGAAATCTTCAAACAGATATCTTCCAAATGTGCCAGCAAGCATGTACACCTAGTCAACAAACTATTTTGATTAGATAATGTTAGTCCTATTTTTTCTAGATAAAAGGACAGCTTGCTAAGTTGTTAAGTAGTTGTCCCTCTTAGTGTGTTAAGATATTTTATTTTCCTAGAGTTATTCCTAGGTTTCTTTAGGATATTTTGTAATAAACATTTTGTATAAATAATTCAGTTTGTGAAGTGTTAAGTGTGGAATAAAGTTGTTGAGATTATTATAGACGATTTTTCTGGTACTTTGGAGGCTCATGTGTTGATTTCATAACAGCAATCTGGACAACAGCCAATTGGACTTCATAACTCAGGATTCATGTGATAAGCTAATGAGTAAAGTGATTTCTTACTGTCATTGTTTCCTCTTCTGAAGTTTCATTAAATTTCATATATGTTGTTCAATCCAAATGATTAATTAGGAATATTATTTTAGGATAAGTTTAAAAACTCCCTGTCTTAACTACTTGATCATTTCAATGTTTTTTTATTGATTTCCGGACTTAGGAATTCTTAATTTCTCCTAGTCCCATTTGACCCCTAAATCCTTCCTCTTTTCCCGGATCAAAGGATGCTTTACTTCCCTTTATCACAAAAGCAAGCCATCTCATCAAATCAAACTATTCAAATCTCTGAGGGTTATCTACTTTTCCCTGAGTACATTAGCATCCTTTTGGCCTTGCCTTCCAGTTTTTCTTGCTACATTTTGACTCCATAGCCCAATGGAATAGTAGATCCCTCTTTAATGTGTCTCCAAGTAATCTTATTTCCCACCAAAATTTCCAAACAAAAAACCAAATGCCCAATTATACCTAGCCTAAAATATCATTCAAAACAAAGTTAAATCTGAAAAAGAGAGCCCTCTCTGAAATTTAGGAAGGCTAGATCCTAAATTTCCAAAGTAGGTTTGTGGTTACCTCTAGTTTTCTTTAACTATAAATAAAATTCCCACGACCTAAGAAATTACTAGGGTGATAACATACTGGTGACCATACTGGGGAATAACCACTCTCCAGTTTTAAATTTAATCTTGAAGGAGGATTTTTAAATCTATCTTTTCTACTTTAGGATTAACTTTAAAGGTTGTGGGTATTAATAAATAGACATTCTGGCTTCTAGGAAAACCTACTATACCAGGTCTAACCCGGATCCTAAGCCTGCAGTAATAGTAGATAACCCAGAACAGATTGGAAAAAATAAAAATAAAAAACAAATTGTTAATTTAGAAGCTGAAGTGCCCTTGAGAAAAGCTAATTCCTTACCTAAGAATTAGTGAGCTTATCTGATATTGATTTTGATTTCAAGTTTGAAAATTCATTATTTATAAATAAATCTGAAACTAATTTAAAGGAAATTGTCATAGATCCTGTTTTTACTTCTTTTGTGAATGAGAAACAAAAAATTATTTCATCATCAATAAAATCAGACAAATCTAAAATTCAAAGTCCAGTAGAAAGGGTTAATGTTACACGGATTAAAGATGTTGACGAAGCTATTAAATTAGCTCAATTTTTATCTCACTTTAAGCCTCCAGTTTCTCAATTACACAAAACAATATTTCCAGTAGCAGATTCAACTATGTATGCTGCTACTTCATTTTTAGACTCCACTATCAGTTCACCTACAGAACCTTTTAGTCCCGAGTTGCCTTTGCAGCCTAGGATTATATTTTCATCATATCCTCAAGCCACTACAAGTTCATCCACAGAACCATTTATTCATGGGTTGCCTTTGCAACCTAAGATAGTATTTCCATCATTCACTCAGTCCATTTCATTCACCAGTTTTATAAGCACTACATTTTTTCCATCCAGTTCCATACATATACCAACATCTTTTCCAAGTTCTTCAAATACAGTTCTCAGCACATCATCTACTATATCCAACACTGCTCCTATAGTTACTGTTATACCTCCTAGTTCAGGAAAACTTCAAATCATGGCTGCAAGATATGCCCTTCTAATTTTACCCCAAAATATCCATGATATGCCCCAAAATTACCAAAAGGATATCCCATTATTTGACTATTTTTCACAATGTACTACACAACAACATGTCACTAGAATGACTGATTTTTGTGAAATTTATGAGATAGATGAATCTGATGTCCGAATGAGGTTATTTGCTCAAAGATTAACTAGAGAAGTAAAAACATGGTTTATAAATGTAGGTGCTGGTAGTATAGCCGATTTGGCTAAATTTCATAGAGCATTCCTAAATAAATGGGAAAAGAAAAAAAATCCCCTGCAAATTATATCTGAGTTTGATGCTTTAAAAAGAGCTCCTAATGAGTCTATTCAGGATTACTATACTAGATATAACAATTTTTATAATGACATCCATGTTGTTCTTAAACCTACCCCCTATTCAGTACTTCTTAAATTTCCTGATGGATTTGATCCAGATATGGCATACCAATTAAGAGAAAGAAATGTTGAAACATTAGAACAAATGCAATTAGATGTTGTTGGTGTAGAAATTAATATCCTAGCCAAAAAATCCAGACTTAGGAATGAAATGAGAGTCACAATCAAAGAAGAGAGTTCAAGCTTAGAGGGTAAATTTGATCTTTTTGCTAAAACTTTAGAAAGAGTATTTGAGGGATTAGACAACATTTATAAAAAACCGCAATGGGATAACCAACCCCAAATCAGAAATCTCAACTACAAAAAAAAAACAATCCTGGAAAAGGTAAAGAACCTTCTCTAGATCAAAACATTAGGCCCCCTTTTCAAGAGAACTATTCTGAAATTTCTCAAAACAATTTTGAGGATGAGGAAGACATCAACATAGTGATGGGGATAGATGAAAGCAATACAATTTTCCTCACTCAGAAGGATCAAGAACTCTTTGAGCTTCAACAATTCAAAGTATAATCTGGTGAATCCTTTGACTATAAGCAAGGTTATGACTTCACAATCAATGAAATTCACAGCCAGTATAACCTTAGGAGCAAGAAAAATAATGAGCCTTCTACAAAAAACAATGCTCCAACTCAACAAAATCAAAACAAAAATAATGTAGAGGCTCCAAAAAAAAAAATTTACAAATTCTTCCAAGAGAAAACAAGAAAAATTCAAACCCACCGAGTCCTAAAAAACAGTCTAGTCCAAATATTGTTGATATCACTGATGAAGTGGCTCAATCCTCCAAAGATTCCCAAAAGGCTAATACCACAAAGGCCACTAATTCAGCAAAAGCAACAGTTCCTGATCCAAAGAAGAATCCAGCTGACTCTAAATCATCAAATCCTAAATCTTCTGCTGAAAATTCCAGATCTGACAAAGCCTCTGCTGCCACTCAAACTGTTCATGAAAAAATAATCAAAGACAACAAAAATCAAGAAACTCAAACAGAAGATAAAAGAACAACTCAAGCTAAAGGTAAAACTGCTGAACCTCAAGAAAAACCCACTCAGTTAGCAATCACAAAAGATGAACTTTTGCAGAATAGTAAATCTCAACCAACATTTAACATTCAAGTTGAAATATCCAAGTTAAAAATACCAATTCCTTTAACAGAATTGGTAAAGAATGACTTGTATAATTCAACAATCAATGAAACTTTAAACATGAATGATGGTGAGGATTCAATTAATCTAAATGATGATCAGCCTGAATTAATTTTTGGTCCTGATGTAAATGGTACACATGCTGATGGAGAAATCCCTCCTTTTTACATTATTCTTACTATTCACGATCAGATATTACACAATGCAATGTTAGACTCACGAGCTTCCCACAACTTAATGCCAAAATCTATTATGGAAACTCTAAATCTAGAAATAACTAGGCCATATAAAGACTTGTTCTCATTTGATTCCTCTAAAGTTAAGTGCATTGGATTAATAAAATATTTGTGTGTCAATTTAGTTCAATACCCAGGTAAAAGTATGATCATGAATATTGTAGTAGTTGACATCGCACCAAAGTATGGTATGCTTCTTTCTCACTCGTGGGGAGCTAAGTTGCAGGGATCTCTACAACTAGACATGAGTTTTGCTACTATCACAGTATTTGGACAGCCCAAAAAACTTTACAGAGAAACTCTAATGCAGAAAGTGTTGAGCCCTTAGTTAAACTGAGAGGGGGGGTGAATCAGTTTAACACATACATGGACTTTTAAAACTTTTCTCTTAAAACTTATTTACACCTTTACTTCATGATCAACTTAATATGTGAGCAATCTTTATTAGTGAGCAGCAAGTATCAAAAATATTTGTTAATGTAACAACAGTATTAATATGTGAGCAACAAGTATTAAGCAGATTAGATAAACCACATCAACACATAGACATCATGCACAGAGACACCAGATATAAGTGGAAACCCATGAAGGGAGAAAACCACATCTTATTATTGTTGTGATGCAAAGGCAAGCTCCAACTCCCTCTCACCACTGTTTTTCTGCAGGCACCAACCTACAGGAGGCTCCAACCTCAATTCTGCAAGCTACAACTTGCAAGGAAGCACCAACTCCCTTTAATTTTCTGCAGGCACCAACCTACAGGAGGCTCCAACCTCAGTCAGCTACAACTGACAGCTATCAAGCTGCAACTTGATAGGGAAGCTCCAACTTCCTCAATTTATCAAACTGAATGTTTGCTGATTTACTTCAGATATCAGCTCTGTTCTGTAGCTTCTCTTTCTGCTCTTCTTCTCTTAATCTTCTCTGCTTTATTCTTCTGTATTCTGCATTCTCTATATTTGATCACTCTCTCTCTCTCTCTCTCTTCATCTTCTTGAGCTTGTCAAAATTGATATTATATATAGAAATTCTCACATGACTGTTTGTATTTCACAAGGAATTTGAAGTGAACAGTCATGACTCTTTGGCTTCTATCTTCTTATTCCTTTTTCCAACTCATTTTTAGAATTACTACAATATGTACAAATTTCCATGCTACAGTGGGATTTTGTCTTTTCCTTAGGATACTTGCCTTTGCATCACAAACAATAAAAAATTAATTACAACATTTACATTCACATTTTCAATTACATATTTCAATTTCACTCAGCCCCTTTTCTGGATTTTGGCTTTAATGGATTTGTCTTTTCCTGCTGTTGTTAAGAACTTGTTCTGCATACCTTGGTTCACTGTAATTGTGTGCACCTGTGAATGTATACCTGTCAAACCTGTAATCTCTGTTTATCTCTGCATGTTCTCCTCTTCTTTTTCTTTTTCATAATTGCATTCAAGTTTCATGCCCAATCATTTCCCAAGTCCGGGCAATCTCACAATATCTGCTTTGTTCTACGCTGGCAGTTTCAATGCTTAAATCTGGAGTGTTAATAAATCAACCATATTCCCAGTTTAGCTTACGTGGCTCTTAATATTTTTTTTCATTTATTTATCACTTGACAAATAAATATATTCGCAACTTTCGAACTTAATTCTGGCTCCCAGCTTATATAAATTATTTTCGATCTTTAATTATGCCGCCAACCAATGTTCATACCTTCATGACCTTATATTAACATTCTACGCCTTTTAAATGAATGACTTTATTATAAACGTTTGTCTTCGGGCCCCACCTATATAACCAATAGCCAATCAACCGTGCGCACCATACCTGGCTTAACCTCCGCACACCTTCATTAAACTTCGAGCACGTTCTGCGAATGATCGTCGTCGGATATCAAGCCTCCAGATCAACGGTGTGTATCGATTTCGCTTGATGTATTTAGTCGATGTATAATGCGCGAAGGCGCACTTTCACAGGAGGTTTTGGAATAGGTCCACAGGCCACGTGTCAACAATCCTGTGGAATCGCTGCCCATTCCTCTAATACCGATTTCCGACGGATGGTGGTGCAAAAAAAACCACGGTTTCACTCCAACCCACCGTTACTGTTCACTAGTCCCGGTTTCGCTTCTTTCTTTCGCTCCAGGTTCTGGTCCTCCACGATTTCAATTATATATACTTTGTTATGACTATGGTTCCGTCTATTCTCATACAGAAGTTTATTATGCATTTCTTATAAATACTCTGCTACAGGGTCTCATCCATACGGAATTCTTGTCACGGAATTCTCTGCTACATTATCATACACTCTTCTTCCTGAATATACAGGCAGATTCTTAGCTTGATTTACAGGGTCCGGCTTCTACAAGAGCTTAAGGGAATTTCACGCAGGAATTTCACCAATAAATGCACAATTACAAAGGTACTCTCCATACATAATTTAACAACAAATGCACAGTTACACTGGGACAATTTCCTCATATGATTCGACCAAGAAGTCACACATGGAACTTATTCACAATTCTTCATAAACAGATATATGTTGTTTGTAAAATTTCTTCTCTCCAGCTCTCGGACTCTCCTCTCCAGCCCTCTTCTGCCATTTAAGCAATACTCCAACTCATCCCCAAGTATATTAAGTCTTTACTACAGATTTAGTCTATCATTGATGAATAATTGCTCAATAATTCATCTGCAAACAGTATTAAACCCCTAATTCATAAATAAACCAATTCTGCTTCAATTCCTCTGTTTCTTCTGCTGCCTCTGCTACATCTCTGTCTCTTTTTCCTTATGGATAGTTTAGGTGTTGCTCATGTCTTTACCTTTGCCACATTGCCTCATTGCCTTATTGCCATATTTCCATTAATGAAAATATTTCCAACAGTCTCCCCCTTTGGCATTGATGGCAATAACCTTTGTTTTCTTTTAGAAGCCCATTTTTCTTTTCCTCCCCCTTTGACAGCAATGGCAAAGGGTTGCTCATTTCATAGTTTTATTTTTGCATTTCCTCTCTCTGAGTAATGTTTAGGCCCTCTTCTGCTGACTTTGTACCATGCTGCTCCATAGTGATGTATAAGACTTGTTGAGGGAACACTTTGAGGATAATCGGATTTGAATAAACATTGTAAATTGATACAGTCCTTTCACTTATAAAGAGCTAAAAGTGAGAATAATGGTACTTCATAGAATATAGTTTATCAGCTTTATCTAGTCAGAGATGTATGATTGGATTCAACAACTAAAAAGCTGAGAGGCTTCAAATGATAATCACTACTCGTCTTTTATGTTTCAGATTCTTAATATACTGTTTCAGAACACAATACTGATCCTTTTGCTCTATAATTGACCTTTTGATGCTTGAATAATGCAGATAACTCTAGGATAATAACTTGGTGTTCTTTTTCCTTAAACCTTTGATCCTGAGGACCTGATTCATGCTTCCTTGCTGGCTGTTCTCCCCCTGGAATGATATTTTCGTTTTTGTTCTCCCCCTGAAATTGTGCTTTCTCTTTATATCAGAGAGTAGCATCTGCAGATACTACCCCTAGTCTATCTCTCAAATATTGAAATGGTTCTCTAGCAAGAGGTTTAGTAAATATATCAGCTGTCTGTTCTTTCGTTGGTACATATTCCAGTTTTACTATTTTCTGAGCCACTTGTTCTTGGTGAAATGATACTTGATTGGAATATGTTTAGTTTTTGAATGAAGCACAAGATTTTTAGATATACTTATAGCACTTGTATTATCACATTTGATTGAAATAGGTTCATCAATGCTTACCTTCATGTCTTGAAGAGTTTGCTTCATCCACATGACTTGTGTACAACATGCTGCTACTGCTATATATTCTGCTTCAGCTGTAGACAAAGAGATGGATGTTTGTTTCTTGCTTAACCATGCCACCAGACTTTCTCCTAGATAGAAAGCACCTCCACTTGTACTTTTCCTGTCATCAACACAACTGGCCCAATCTGCATCTGTGTATGCTGTTAAAGTGAAGCTTTTTCCTTTAGGATACCAAAGTCCATACTGTGTTGTTCCTTGTAGATATCTGAGTATTCTTTTTACTGCCAAAAGATGGTTTTGTTTAGGTGTTGCTTGATATCTTGCCACTAGTCCTACTACTAGCATGATGTCTGGTCTTGATGCAGTCAGATACAATAGACTTACAATCATGGATCTGTAGAGTTTTTGATCTATATCAGTAGACCCATCATCAGCACACAGCTTGCAACCTGTGGTCATGGGAGTTGACACAGGTTTGTAGTCCTCCATTTTGAACTTTTTCAGCATTTCCTTTAAGTATTTTTCTTGTGAGATGAATGTACCTGTGTTCTTTTGCTGAATTTGTAGTCCCAAGTAGAAACTGAGCTCTCCAATCATGGACATTTCAAACTCTATTTTCATCTCATCAGCAAACCCTCTTGCTAGTTATTCTCTGTTGCTTCCAAACATGATGTCATCAACATATACTACAACAATCAGGAGTTCATTTTCATGGGCTTTTATGTATAGATGGTTGTCTACTCCACCTCTCTTAAAGCCTTGTTTTTGAAAATATTTATCCAATCTTGAGTACCAAGTACGAGGAGCCTATTTCAGTCCATATAGGGCTTTCTTCAGTCTGCATACATAGTCTTCTTTGTCTGTCAGTGAGAAGCCTTCTGGTTGTTCCATGTACACTTCTTCTTCAAGTTCTCCATTAAGAAAAGCAGACTTTACATCCATTTGATATACCTTGAAGTTTTGGTAGCATGCAAATGCCAGGAACATTCTGATAGCTTCCATTCTGGCTACAGGGGCAAATGTTTCTTCATAATCAAATCCTTCAATTTGTGAGTATCCTTTGCAGAACAGCCTTGCTTTATTCCTGATTACTTGTCCTTGCTCATTCATTTTGTTTTTGAATACCCATTTTGAACCAATGATATTCTTCTCAATTGGTCTAGGAACTAGTTCCCAGGTATTGTTCTTCTCAATTTGGTCCAATTCTTCATTCATTGCTTTTACCCAATACTTGTCCTTGCTGGCTTCTTCAAACTTCTTTGGCTCTATTTGTGATAACATTGCTATGTATACTTCTTCTGTCTGTTCAGTTAGATGTCTTCTTGTTTGCACTCCTACACTCTTGTCTCCTATGATTTGTTCTTCTGGATGGTTCTTTTGAGTGTATCTTGAGGGAGTTTTTGAGTTCAGTCTAGCATCTTCTGATGTTTTGCTTGTTTCATCATCATCCTGGTCCTCTTCTTCATGATTTTCTGATGGACTGTAACAGTCTGTATCTCTTGTATTGTTTGGAAGTTCTTCATCAAATCTCATATCAATACTTCAACTATTTTCCGAAGAGCCTTGTTATAGCACCTGTACCATTTGCTTTTGGAAGCATATCCTAGAAAAATCCTTTCATCTTCTCTTGCATCAAATTTCCCAAGGTTTTCATCATTATTCTTTATGTAACATTTGCTTCCAAAGATTCTGAAATGTTTGATTGAAGCAGGCTTTCCATGCCATAGTTCATAGGGATTCTTGTCACTGCTTGGCTTTAGGTGAGATTTATTAAGGATATGTACTGTTGTGTGCACTGCTTCTGCCCAGAAGGTTTGAGCAATATCATTCTCTTGCATCATGGCTCTGGCAATTTGTTGAACAGATCTGTTTTTCCTTTCTGCTACTCCATTCTGCTGAGGTGTCCCTGCAATGGTAAATTGTTGCTTTATTCCATGTTCATTACAAAGGTCTGCAAAGTCATAATCTATGAATTCTCCTCCTCTATCTGATCTGATACATTTTAGCTTGCATCCAGTTTGATTTTCTGCTAATGCTTTGAATATCTTAAACTTTTCCAGTGCTTATGATTTGTTCTTGAGAAAAGCAACCCATGTCATTCTGGAGAAATCATCTATTATCAGCATGAAGTAGGATTCTCCACTTGGTGTCTTAGTTCTAGCAGGTCCACACAGGTCCAGGTGCACAAGCTGGAGTGGTCTTCTTGTTGATAGCTCATCTTTGGATCTAAAGGATGTGCGAGTCTGTTTCCCCAATTGACAAGAATTGCATATGGTATTTGAAGGCCTTTTTATTTCTGGCATATCTCTGATAGCTTTCTTCTTGCTCAGTCTGATGATATGATCAAAGCTGAGATGTCCCAGTCTCCTATGCCATAACCATGACTCCTCAAGTTTTCTAAGATGGCAGCTTCATCCTCCTCTTTTACTATGTAAACATTACTCTCTGTTCGAACACCTTTGAGCAGAGTCTTTCCTGTTGTGATTGATCTGACTTCACAATCTTGTGCTCTAAAGAGAACTTCACAGCCTTTGTCACACATCTGACTGACACTCAATAAATTTGCTTTCATCCCATCTACAAATAGTACATCTTGGGCCTTTCCTCTGCCATTATCTATGCTGACTGAACACTTTCCTTTGATCTTTCCTGACTTATCATTGCCAAAAGTAACATTACCATATTTCTTTTCATCAAGAGTAATAAACTTACTTTTGTCTCTTGTCATGTGTTTAGAGCAGCCACTGTCCAAATACCACTGGCTTTTCAGATATTGAGCAGTTAGAGCCAGGTCACACTTATTCTCCTTCTTTTTCCACTGGAGGCGTCCTTCTGTTTGATATCTTTTGTGAGGTGATGAATTACATCCTTTTAGAGGACATTTGGAAGGCATATGTCCAGCTTGATTGCACATAAAGCATTTGATCATAGTTTTTGCAGAGTTGTGAGTATGAGCAGACTTTCTTTGATTCATAAACCTTTTTGAAATGTTGAAAATCAATCTTTGTCCATACTTTCTACACTCAATGATTTTATGGCCAAATTCTTTACAATAAAAACAGTAACCATAGAAGCAACTTGCATACCTGATGTGAGGTTGTTTTCTCCAGTTGTTTATTTGAGACAGTCTCTTTGCTGTTTGCATCTTTAGCTGGTTTGAATTACTCTTCCTTTCATGACAGTAGGCAACAATGTGTCCCAACTTCTAGTAGACATAGCAGGTGGCATTATTCATAGGAGGGAAGAATCTCCTTTGATGGCTTGCAAATTTGACAAACTCAAGAGTATATGAACCTTTTTCTGTTGTCTGAGTATTTCTTTCATTCTTTGTTATTCGAGGATTCTTCTGGGTTCTGTCTCCCTCCTTACATTCTTCTTCTTTTGTAGGAATTATTTGAGGTGCTTCATCAGCCTTCTTTGCTTTCACAAAAATTATATTTTTGTTTTCTTTTTCTTTGCCTTTACTTGATTCTCCTTCATAGCCTATCCCAGTTTTTATTAGAGGAGATCTTTGAGCATCCAATATTTCATTCAACTTACCAAAGCTTGTCATTTGAGAAGGGTATATAGACACTTTCTATTGGGCACTTTCTAATTTCTTCCTCAGACATACAATTTCTTCTTCCAGCTTCTCTTGTTCTCGAGTTTTATCCTTGATTTGTTGAAGTAACATATCTTCAATCTTCTTGGCTTCTTCAAGCTTTACCTTTAGCTGCATGAGGACTTCTAAATTTTGTTCTTCTTTCACATATTTGAGGAGAATCTCTTTTTTTCTTTCTGCATTTTAGTTTGAGTCTGTCAATCTCCTCCAGAGCACTTCTTAGCTCCCCCTCAAGGTTGACTTCCCCTTATTCTTCTTCATCTTCTAGTAAGAGTCCTTCAAGGTCTTATATGGCCATCAGTAGAAATTCAGAGGTTCCCTCTTCTCCGGAGGATTCATCTGAGTCTTCAGATGTACTGCTGTCTTGTTGAGCATAGAAGGATTTTCTGTTGAATTTATTTCCTTTCTGCCAGTTCTTTGATGTGTTTTTCTCTAATTCTTGAGCCCGATTCCTTACTTTCTTGTGAGGATACTTAGCAGCGTAATGTCCTACTCTTCCACAGTTAAAGCATTTGAAGGGAAGTTTACCTTTGTATCTACCTGAGCCTCTATCCAGTTTCTTGACAAATTTAGCTTCTTCTTCATCAAAGCAAGAGCATATGTCTTCTTTTTCTTCTTTCTTCTTTTCTATTTTAAAATCTGCTTCCCTCGTACTTGGATTCTTCTGTGGGAGCCTCATCTCATATGCTGTTAGATTTCCAAGTAGCTGGTTCATGGTCAAAGTCTCCCAATCAGCTGTCTCTTCTATTGCAGACACCTTGGGATTAAATCTGGATGGGAGTGATCTTAGAATATTTTGCACAACTATACTTTCTGGCATGGTTTCTCCAAGAGCTTTCATATTGTTAACAATTTCTGCAACTTTTAAGAAGAAGCTGCCAATATCTTCATCATCATTCATTTTTAAATTTTCAAACTGGGCTCTATATATTTGAAGTTTGGCAGTCTTTACCTTTTTATTTCCCTCATGGATATTTTCTAGAGTGTCCCACATATCTTTGGCAGTCTTACTGTGCATTATTTTGATAAACTCAGCTTCATATAGTCCATTTAAGATTGCATTCATTGCTTTTGCATTAGCTACAAAGCTTTGTTTAGCTTCTTTCTCTGAATCAGTTGACTTTGTGACATATCCAAATTCCACAGCATCCCAAACTTCTAATCCTAAAGACATTATATATTCTTTCATTCTGATTTTCCAAAAGGCATAATTTGCACCTGTAAAGAAAGGGGCTTTATTGGTTGAGCTTCCTTCTTGACTAGTCATCTTGATAGCCTAGGATCTCCTTTCAGTGTTAGACTATTATAAAAGGAACCTTGCTCTGATACCAATTGTTGAGCCCTTAGTTAAACTGAGAGGGGGGGGTGAATCAGTTTAACACATACATGGACTTTTAAAACTTTTCTCTTAAAACTTATTTACACCTTTACTTCATGATCAACTTAATATGTGAGAAATCTTTATTAGTGAGCAGCAAGTATCAAACAGATTTGTTAATGTAACAACAGTCTTAATATGTGAGCAACAAGTATTAAGAAGATTAGATAAACCACATCAACACATAGACATCATGCACAAAGACACCAGATATAAGTGGAAACCCATGAAGGGAGAAAACCACATCTTATTATTGTTGTGATGCAAAGGCAAGCTCCAACTCCCCCTCACCACTGATTTTCTGTAGGCACCAACCTACAGGAGGCTCCTACCTCAATTCTGCAAGCTACAACTTGCAAGGAAGCAACAACTCCCTTCAATTTTCTGCAAGCACCAACCTACAGGAGGCTTCAACCTCAGTCAGCTACTACTGACAACTATCAAGCTGCAACTTGATAGGGAAGCTCCAACTTCCGGAATTTATAAAACTGAATGTTTGCTGATTTACTTCAGATATCAGCTCTGTTCTGTAGCTTCTTTTTCTGCTCTTCTTCTCTTAATCTTCTCTGCTCTATTCTTCTATATTCCTCATTCTCTATATTTTCTCTCTCACTCACTTCATCTTATGAGCTTATCAATTGATATTATATATAGAAATTCTCACATGACTGTTTGTATTTCACAAGGAATTTGAAGTGAACAGTCATGACTCTTTGGCTTTTGTCTTCTTATTCCTTTTTCCAACTCATCTTTTAGAATTACTACAATATGTACAAATTTCCATGCTACAGTGGGATTTTGTCTTTTCCTTAGGATACTTGCCTTTGCATCACAAACAATAAAAATTAATTACAACATTTACATTCACATTTTTAATTACATATTTCAATTTCACTCAGCCCCTTTTCTGGATTTTGGCTTTACTAGATTTGTCTTTTCCTGCTGCTGTTAAGAACTTGTTCTGCATACCTTGGTTCACTGTAATTGTGTGCACCTGTGAATGTATACCTGTCAAACCTGTAATCTCTGTTTATCTCTGCATGTTCTCCTCTTCTTTTTCTTTTTCATAATTGCATTCAAGTTTCATGCCCAATCATTTCCCAAGTCCGGGCAATCTCACAATATCTGCTTTGTTCTACGCTGGCAGTTTCAATGCTTAAATCTGGAGTGTTAATAAATCAACCATATTCCCAGTTTAGCTTACGTGGCTCTTAATATTTTTTTTCATTTATTTATCACTTGACAAATAAATATATTCGCAACTTTCGAACTTAATTCTGGCTCCCAGCTTATATAAATTATTTTCGATCTTTAATTATGCCGCCAACCAATGTTCATACCTTCGTGACCTTATATTAACATTCTACGCCTTTTAAATGAATGACTTTATTATAAACGTTTGTCTTCGGGCCCCACCTATATAACCAATAGCCAATCAATTGCGCGCACCGTACCTGGCTTAACCTCCGCACACCTTCGTTAAACTTCGAGCACGTTCTGCGAATGATCGTCGTCGGATATCGAGCCTCCAGATCAACGGTGTGTATCGATTTCGCTCGATGTCTTTAGTCGATGTATAACGCGCGAAGGTGCACTTTAACAGGCGGTTTTTGAATAGGTCCACAAGCCACGTGTCAAAAATCCTGTGGAATCGCTGCCCATTCCTCTAATACCGCTTTCCAACTGATGGTGGTGCGAAAAAAACCACGGTTTCGCTCCAACCCACCGTTACTGTTCACTAGTCTCGGTTCCGCTTCTTTCTTTCGCTCCAGGTTCCAGTCCTCCACGATTTAAATTATATATACTTTGTTATGACTATGGTTCCGTCTATTCTCATACAGAAGTTTATTATGCATTTCTTATAAATACTCTGCTACAGGGTCTCATCCATACAGAATTCTCGTCACGGAATTCTCTGCTACATTATCATACACTCTTCTTCCTGAATATACAGGCAGATTCTTAGCTTGATTTACAGGGTCCGGCTTCTACAAGAGCTTAAGGGAATTTCACGCAGGAATTTCACCAATAAATTCACAATTACAAAGGTACTCTCCATACATAATTTAACAACAAATGCACAGTTACACTGGGACAATTTCCTCATATGATTCGACCAAGAAGTCACACATGGAACTTATTCACAATTCTTCATAAACAAATATATGTTGCTTTTACAATTTCTTCTCTCCAGCTCTCGGACTCTCCTCTCCAACCCTCTTCTGCCATTTAAGCAATACTCCAACTCATCCCCAAGTATATTAAGTCTTTACTACAGATTTAGTCTATCATTGATGAATAATTTCTCAATAATTCATCTGCAAACAGTATTAAACCCCTAATTCACAAATAAACCAATTTTGCTTCAATTCCTCTGTTTCTTCTGCTGCCTCTGCTACATCTCTGTCTCTTTTGCCTTATGGATAGTTTAGGTGCTGCTCCTGTATTTACCTTTGCCACATTGCCTCATTGCCTTATTTCCATATTGCCATTAATGACAATATTTCCAACAGAAAGGTCCATAAATTATCCCATCTATTCAACCCCAACTTAACTTGAATCTTTCATTTTATGCAACTCTGATAATGATGATATCCAAACTGAGTTGATTGATAGAAAACCTGAACCAAACAATGATAATATTGGTCATGAAGCCCTTTGGCACTTATATTTTGATGGCTCAGTGAACAAGACAGGGGCAGGATCTGGAGTATGGATCAACAACATGAAAACCAGTCATTCGGAAGGACATGCCTTTAGACTCAACTTTAAATGCACCAACAACATGGCAGAGTATGAAGCATTGATCTTAGGCCTCCAAATCATCAGAAACTTAGGAGGTAAAAGAATTTTAATCATGGGTGATTCAGAATTAGTCATTAAGAAAATAAACGTTGAATATTCTATTCATAATCCTAGATTAGTCAGATATAGAGATGCAGCAATTGACTTGATTGATGATTTACTAGAGTCTAAGTTTGCTATTATTCCTAGAAATCAAAATTTGCAAGCACATTTCCTAGCAACTTTTGCTAGCACATGTAATTTACCTTTTCAACCAACACATAGATATACTGCTGAAGTAAAATACAGACCCATTGTTCCTGACAATGTTAAATACTGGCAGATTTTCTCTGAAGATGAACAGATTTTCAATTTTTTGAACAGCAAGGAATAATTCCAAAACTGTAAGATAGACACTGATGATAATTTAGATTTATAATGTAATGTAGATGATGATTTTAACTATGAAATAAATAGTGTAGATGTACATAAATATAAAAATCCAACTGTATTTACTCAATCACATATAGATAAATTAGAAAAATTAGACATATAGGAAATAATTGAAGAAGAAATAGACATGCTAGAATTGAAAGATAATCTTTTACTTAAAGGTTTAACTCCTTTAGAAGACTTGTTTGATTCCAATGATGTGCCCAAAAAGCCTAAAATGGAACCAGTCAAATCTGATATTGAGGAGTGCAATATAGTAACCAATCAGAACCAGCATAACAAATTGTGCACCAACAACAAAGCTTACTTGTAAAAGATGTATAACAGCAAGAAGGTCATGGCTACTTACCAAAGAATGTGCTAGAAATTTTTTTTGAAGCCGAACTACAATCCCATGCTAATAGACACGAAGATGTACTTGAAACATATAATCATCTATCCATGAAACACATCCATTCATGCTTAACCCTAAATCTAGTGCAAGTGAGGTAAGATATTGTCTGCTTGTAGAGAAATTTTTCAAATAAAATCCTTCAAGTAGAGCATCAACCTTGTCACAAGAGTGGGGATGATGAATTTGATGACATGGAGGAAATATGTGTTTTCCAGGTGAAATATTTAAGTGCATAAACCCTAGTTTGAAGTTGTCCATGGGTTTTTTCGAGGATGTGAGGACCTAACGTAACCTTCATTGAGAGCTGCAGTGCCTCACTACCCTAGAAAAACTCTGAACCTTCAAACAAGGAGCTAGAGAACTTCAGAGGTTTGTGAGACTAATTGGTGAATCGTTTTTTGCGGCTATTGGATAACTATTAATGATCATATTATTAATTTGTTTATATGTTTTCACAATGATAGACTGAAAATTCAAAATATCAGATTCTTTAGATTCCCAAGGATGAGATGAATTCATTAGGAGCATATTAGGTAATAGAGAGGTTGGGTAAAACATCATCTTCTTGTACTTGAGTGCAATCCGTACCGGCTGGGCAAAAATAAAATAGATTTGAGGCAATGGCTGGTGTCCTCCCTTCAAAAAATAAATTAGGGTATAGAGGTTGATGCATATCAACTGATAGGGGATTGAAATATGTTCTTAGGGTAAAATCACTTGAATCAGGGGCTTTCCAAGATGACCTAGCATTCGACGAGATTATGTCGAGAGGAGTGTGCTGCATGGAAACCCTAATTTCAAAACTCCTAATTTGACTTGGTTCAAAGGTCTCATCAAGATCGTAAGGACCTAACATAACCATCAGCGGAACCTGAAGTGCCTAAAATTCCTGATGAGTCCTTGAATATTTGAAAGGTGAATCATTGAATTTGGGTGGCTTCATAGGATCAAAATATAGATACGAGTGACAATCAGTAGAGGTATGAGTGAATACATTTTCAGAGAAATTACAAGCATTGAAGCAACCAATTTTATCAGGCTAGGTATCCGGTACATTAGGCTCTTCTTGGACCGAAAATGAGGATGAAACATTGAGAGAAACATCCCGAGATTGTCAAGACATAAGGTCTCTTTCTTGATCGATTAAGGACTACGAATGGAAGATATCATGAGAAAGAGATTCACCATCCTTGTAGTGCAATTTTGAAACATCACCCTCGTGTTCATCACTACCACCAACATGAGCAGAAGAAAGTTCTGAATTATTTGTAGAAATCATTGGTGTGGCAGACTCAAGAAATGAATCGGGGAATAATATATGAAATGATTCAGATGAGGGAGTACCAATCGTACTAGAACTTTCATCTCGCACATTATTGTCATCCAGAGGGAACAATGAGCCTGCATTAATTTCATGGTGCATGGACTTTACAGTACAATCAACTTCATTCAAGACAAATCCCAAGTCATTGTCGATAGGTGAATGAGATTTAGGACTAGACCCAAGCTTATGTTCAATGGAATCGAGATTGGTTTCATTAACATGGAGAGATGTTAAATCAAATTTTTTTTTGAGTCTTTATTTGACAGGGATTATGAAAGATGCAGAGGCGATACAACATGGTTCATTTCCCTGCAAGAATATTTCATCACTTAAACTATTTGCGAACAAAAATCCATTAGGTATGAAATTAGGAGGAGGATGAGAAATGTCACAAATAGTAAGTTCCTCCTTGGAGGCTTGAAGTTGTTACTGACTCAGAGATATGGGAAATAAAATATTCAGAACTGAATTTGGCCAGTTAGTAACTTGAGGATTATCATAACATCCATAAGGATCAGGGTTTATTTCAGATCGGAGGTGTTGCAGAGAAACAAAAACCAATTGTTGAAACTGTTCAATTAAATATGCCCAATCGACATCTCTTTCAGGGAACTCAAAACAAGTATGAACAAATATAATAGAAAAATCCTCTATATATTCATGAGGTTTCATTCTAATCTCATTTATCCTTATTAACGCATCTTGAAAATCGTACCTGTGAAAATCTTGTTGAGGCTCACCGATGAGTTACTCAAACGAATGGATGGAAGATGTTGGTAGCGTGCGACACCATTTATTGATGTGTCCTTCAAGGGTGAGGGGGAAAATAACACAAGAAAACTCCTCATCATCATTTTCATAATATTCACAAAACTCAAGAAAATCAGATAGGTGGTCGATTACGAAAATTCCATTTTCACCATCGAACTTCAACTGAGACAAGTGATAGAGAGGTTCGTCATGGATTAAGCATATACAAGTAGATAAACCCGATAAACATCTTGAGAGTATGATTTTGGGACGAGCCATTTACAGATATGAGACTAAACTATAGGCTCCAAGGGCTCTGTTTTTCATCTGGCCCTCCTTCTAGTGCCAAATCTGTTGATGGTTGAAAATGTCTCGCCAACACTAAGGGGATCTCCCCAGTGCAGAATCCCAATTAGACTCTACACCGTTTGGTTTGGGGGTCCCATCCGGTATGTAGGCCTGGTTTCCATTAAATTGGTGAATATGTTTTTTGGATAGAGAGGGGACTCGCTAAGATGGAGAATGCACGAATGTTGAACGAATACAAGTCAGTGATTGATGAATGCCCTTTGAAACATAATAGCATGAATAGAAAAGTGGAATTTAAAGCATGAAACTTATGAAAAGCATTGTTAGAAAAAATTTACCAAGATCATACTTATCACAAGATTCACTTAAAAAATGAGAAAAGTTTGACAATGGCTAAGTGTTTCATTTATCAACTATGCACATCCAAAGAAATATTTAAAGCAAATATCGATAAAGCAGTTCATCAACATTTATTTAAGTTAGAACATCATATATCATCCACGTGTTGCAAGGAAGCTCATAATACAAGGGAATACATGAGTAGAAATGTGCACCAATATTTGAAAGAAGCATTCATTCATTTGAAGATACCATATTCATAGCATAACCACATAGGAAAATTTCATCAGATTCAATAGTTAGATCCAATAACACTTCTTTGTATTCATAAAGAGGCATCTATTCAATAAAAAGCAATGTGTCTCTCTCAAAAGTCCACAACCCAAAAGTCCCTTACAAAATCACTAGAAGATGTACATATAGGCCGAGGTGACTCTTGGGTTTCCCGTGACCTTTGGTCTTCCCTGACTCTTGGGATTACTTGTGACTGAGGGGAAGTTGCAATCTACGGGAGATTACGACCTCATAGAAATTGCGACCTAAGGGAGATTGCGACCCAGTGGAAGTTGCGACTTAAGGGAGATTGCAACCTGAGGGATATTGCGACTTAAGGGAGATTGCGACTTATGGGAGGTTGTGACCTAAGCGACCTAAGGTATATTGCGACCTAGGGGAAGTTGCGACCTAAGGGAGATTGCGACCTGAGGGAGATTTCGACCTAAGAGACATTGCGACCTAAGGGAGATTGCGACTTGGGGGAGGTTGCGACCTAAGAGACATTGCGACCTAAGGGAAGTTGCGACCTAAGGGAGATTGCAACCCAGGGTTGATTATGACCTAGGGTGGATTGCGACCTAGGGCTGATTGCGACCCAGGGACTCCCTCATGTTTCTCTTAGTTTCTGATTCAATCTTCACCAATCTACTATGTTGTGCAACAAAAAATGAGATAGTATTTCTCATGCATTGACCATGTGCTAATGATCTGCTAATTGATAAGGCCAAAGTGTCAATATATTGATGCTCCCTGAGATAGTTCTTCCATGATTTGTAGTCTGTATCTATCATGACCAGTTGAGGCATGTCTTCCCCGTGTCCATGCATGCACTCGAGGGCATATGGAATCAACGTGATTTTCGGGGCGTTGACTTAGTTTCACAAGGTAGAAAATTTGGTGTGAACCCTGACTGGCTCAACCACATACTGCGTGATGCTTTCTCTTGTCACTTGCAAGTTGTTGGAGTTGGAAGCTTGTCTAATTGGGTCGAGAAATCCTTGCATTTCATGTAGTAGTTCCTCCCATTCCTTTGGTGTTACTAGTGACCTTATGGAAGGAGTGTGATGGACTTCGACCATCGATATAACCCACTGAGGAGATGATTATATGAATATATGACCTTGTCTACATCCTTAGCCATATTTTCCCAATATTGGATTCTCATGCGTAGATTTACTTTATCATTTTGTGTCGTAATCCAATCCTTCTTTGGAAGAGTATCTAGAGCTTTGAGATATTTGTTGGTTGAGACAAGGATGTTGTCTACTGTCGTTGAAGCCTCTCTCAAATTGGATGATTTCTCCCCTTTATAGGAGTGACTGAGTGGTAGAATGTGACCTTTGCGACCTATGTGACTAATGCAACCTATGCGAACTTGCGACTTTGTGACTTTGTGACCTTGCGACCTTGTGACTTTGCGACCTATGAGACTTTGCAACCTATGCGACTTTGTGACCTTGTGACTTTGCGACCTATGTTAATTTTCAACTTTACGACCTTGTGACTTTGCGACCTATGTGAATTTGCTACTTTGTGACTTTGCGAACTATGCGAATCTGCAACCTATGTGACTTTGCGACCTATGCGACTTTGTGACCTTGCGACCTATGCAACTTTGCAACCTTGCGATCTTGCGACTTTGCGACCTATCCGACTTTGTGACCTTGCAACCTATGAAAATTTGTGACCTTGCGACCTTGCAACCTATGCGAATTTGCGACCTTGCAACCTTGTGACTTTGTGACCTATGTGACTTTGCGATTTTGCGACCTTGCGAATTTGTGACTTTGCGACTTATGTGACTTTGCGACCTATGCAAATTTGCGACTATGCAACCTATGAGGCCTTGCGACCTTATGACTTTGTGACCTTGCGACCTATGCGAATTTGCGACTTTACGACCTATTCGACCTTGTGACCTTGCAACTTTGCGACTTTGCAACCTATGTGATTTTGTGACCTTGAAACCTTGCAACCTTGCGACTTTGCGAAGTATGTGACTTTTCGACCTTGCGACTTTTCAACCTATGTGGATTTGCGACTTTGCGACCTATGCAACTTTGCAACCTATGTAACTTTGCGACCTATGTGACTTTGCGACTTTGCGACCATGTGACCTATGTGACTTTGCGACCTATGCAACTTTGAGACTAAACCTATGCGACTTTGTGACCTTGCAACCTATGTGACCTTGCGACCTTGCGACTTTGCGACCTATGTGACTTTACGACCTTGCGAATTTATGACCTTGCGACTTTACAACCTATGTGAATTCGCGACTTTGCAAATTTGTGACTTTGCGACCTATGTGACTTTGTGACCTATGTGACTTTGCAACCTATGCGACTTTGTGACTTTTCAACCTTGTGACCTATGCGACTTTGCAACCTTGTGACCTATGCGAATTTGCGACCTTACGACCTTGCGACCTTGCGACCTATGTGTTTCTTTCCTCAAGTACAAGTGTTCCCCTTTTGGATGTGGATCCAGGCACATTTTCGTGGTGTCCTTAAAAGAAGATGAAACAAAAAAATTAGTTTACCAAAGCGATACTTTTCATGTGGGATCAATGAATAGATAAAAAGACAAACATTGATTCACTCTAGTAGCATGAAAATAATCCAAATTAATTTGTTATAAATTGCATTGATGGATCATCTCGTGCTTCACTTTGGAAATCGAATTCAAATTTAGACATTTAATGGAACCACCAATCGTGAATTTAATATATTTTGTTTCCCACGGTGATTATGTGATTTTAGAGAAAGTGCCTTGAAGTGCTATATGAAAAGAGTTCTAGATAGTGAAGGTTAATTCAAGGCATGGTCAGATTCTTGATCATAATAATTTATGATTTTAGAGGTGCAGAGGATAGCCAGCATTTTCCATACCCTAATGAAACTCAATTATTTCCCTAATCATCAACACAAGATGTATCCACTTCGTTTCAATGAACATGCCAGAGAAAAGGGGCTTGCAGATGCGTAGAACTTGTAATGCCTCAGTAAAACCTTGAAAACCTTAATTCACATGTTGAGAAGAGGGAAACCAATCATGAACCTGAGGAAAAATTATATTCGATGATTTTATCATGACTTCATGCAATTCATATCAGAATGTGCCCCAGGGGAATATGAATTAGGTAAAATGGGAAAGGGATGACTTTCTTGAGAAATTGGGGTTTCTCCCGAACCCTAACATGACCAGCATAATGCAAGCTAGATTGAAGCCTTATATGTCCAAGCTTGATGCCCCCAGTGATTGGTGATGACTACTATGGGAAACCTAGCATTAAATCCATGGAGGAACTCTAAATTCTCTTTGTAGCAACAAACCCCGCAAACCCTACTACATTCATGAGACAACAAGACAAGTGGGTGTGGTGTGCATCGTATGAATGGGAACAACGACAGGGTTTGGTAGGAATAGGTCATGGGGAGATTAACTGACTGAAGACCGGGTCAAAACCTTAATGGCCTAAGCAATCAGAGGGGGACTTGAAATTTTGAATATGCCCAAAATTTTGGGTGGCATTGTAGCATCTACAACATAACCATATTCATTAATCCAAGTGGATATTGGTGGTCACCCGCCTATGCCACTTGGACCCCCACCATTGTTTCTTTCAGTTTTCACTTTCCTTAATTATAGCAATGTTTACTATTTTTAGTAGTTTTTCAAGTCCTGAACTTCCGGAGCCGTTTTGAGCCCCTAAACGGCGTTTTTTTGGGGAAACCAAGGTTCCACTAATGTTTCTCAAATCAAAATTTGTATTCCTCAGATATATCTTTCTAACGAGGTATTGTGCGCATCAGACGGAGATGGTATGCCAAATTTATGTCCCTGGGAAGTTGATGTATGAATTTACCCAAACGGGGCCCGTTTTGGCGCTTCATCTCTTAGGGTTAGGTTTTTGGATGTTTAGGGTTTTCAACTATTTCTAAATAATAAATAGTCCTTTGAGCATCATTGTAACACAGTTCAGAGGCCTATAGCCACCACATCTCTTCTCAAAGATAAGATACTAGTGCCCTAGCTATTTTATTTCCATTATGTCTGTAAACATATTTCAGTTATGTGATATTAATGAAATGAAGTCTTATTTCCACTGCATCTCTGTGTTAATGTGTATTTACGTATTTTATTTCATTCCTGCATATTTCCGAACCAGTGGTATCAGATTTTTCTGCTCCTTCTCGATCCTTCTTTACATGTCCCCAATAAGATCGAGGTATAAGTATTTAAGGATCAATTTTGTTGAACCTTTGCAATATCAACCTCGAAAACCTCAATGACTACCCATGGGGGAGGAAAAGAAAGACGAGGGAGCAGGATATCCTATCAAAATATTTCTCGAGGTGGCCCTTGAGAAACAAAGGAATGTGATGATGGATAAATTTTCCTAGATTCTTCAACGCCTGCCCCACCAGTGGTGCATCTGCATCCAGCAACCACTCTGGAGGTGCAACTCCTTTTAAGGTACAAGTAAACTTTGACATTCCCATATTTGAGGGCCAAATAGATGAAAGAGTCACACACACACACACACACATATATATATATATATATATATATATATATATATATATATATATATATATATATATATGGTTGAATCTATTAGAAGGGTATTTCTCGGTTCGTGAATTTTCCAGCTAGAAAAAGATTACTTTTTCACTCCTCAAATCCGCACCCCATGTCAAGGACTAGTGGGAAACATACTGTGAGAAAAAGGATGGGAGGGAACCCTCTCTGTTTTTGGTCCCACCCACTTGGAATTTTTTTTGAGACACCATAAAGGAACAATATTATCCCATGGGGAGATATGAGGACAAGTATATACAATGGACAACGTTGCAGCAACAAAGGGATCAATATGTGCATGAGCTGACGAATTTTTTCCATACCATGCGCACAAAATTGGGTATCAAAGATTCGGAGAAACATTTTGTGCTGAAGTACCACAATTTTATGCAAAAATACATTCAAGAGGAGATGGATTTCCTCAACATCTCCTCGCTTGGCACAGAATATCGGTATGCTGCCAATATTGAGCAGAAGTTCAAACAAAAGAAGCAAGACTTTGGATCTACATATCAGAAGCAAGGGAAAGGTGGCCCCAAACCACAGAACAAAGTACAGCCCAGGATAACCCGCCAAAGTTGCAAGAAAATAATAATACTGTGAATCCAAATAAGGACACGGGAAAGTGGTGTGAGTTCCATAAGAGCTCCACTCACAACACAAGTGAGTGTCAGCCCAAGAAGTCACTAGTGGCCGAGCTGAAGGCTTCTAAATTAGATGCATGCTCCGACTCTAAATCAGAACCTAACAAGGGGAATGATAAAGGGAAGCATATTATCGATTCAGAGCTCAATTCCATTTTTTCCACCACAAAGATCCAGAAGGAGGAAGCGGAAGCTCCATAGGAGGGGGAGCGCATCCTCCATTCCTAGATTTGGGTAAAGGGTTCCCCGTTGCAGTTCATTGTTGATAGAGGGAGTCAAAATAACCTCATTTCAGAAGAGGTTGTGAAGCATTTGGGCTTTCTGACCACAGCACACCTGCATTCGTACACCATCGGGTGGCTTCATAAAGGACGCAATCTTCACGTCATCCAACAATGACGCCTTCCCTATAGCATCAAGCCCTTCACAGATGAGGTGTTATGTGAAATTCCTCCACTTGATGTTTCTGATGTATTATTAGGCTAACTATACTTGTGGAAGCGACATGATGTGTATGAGGCCCGACCTTGCGTTGTTATTATTACTTTTGGAATAAGTTGTACAAGATACTGGAGGTAGCACCACCTGTCGCCATCTCTTTGGTTACTACAAAACAATGCACTAAGCTCATTTCAAAATGTGGGAAATTTTTTTTCTCGATAATCTGCCCTCAAGACAAGAAGAATACTGTGGCCATGACCTGATAGAGCTCCTCCACACAACAACAACATATGGACAAGGTCGTGGAGGAGTATGGGGACTTCTTCACCTTACCTACAAGGGTGTCGCTACACTGTCAAGTCAAGCACCCCATCGATCTAACCCCAAGTGTTCGTTTCCCAATGGACCAATATTCGGTGCTCTGTTCTAGAGAACGATGAAATCAAGAGGCAGATTCAAGATTTTCGGTAGAAAGGTCACATCCAACCAATTTCATCACCCTGTGGGAGCTCGATCGTGTTGGTGCAGAAGAAGGATGGGACTTGGAGACTCTATATTGACTATCAGGCGCTGAAAAAAATAACTTTCCAAAATAGGTACCCAATCCCATGGATTGATGACCTTATGGACCAACTCGAAGGGGAAAAATATTTCAACAAGATCTACTTTAATTATGGGTATCACTAGGTACCAATCGAACCCTCCGATGTATGGAAGACTACCTTGAAAGCCAAGGAGAACCTTTTTGAATGGCTGGTCATGAATTTCAGGTTGACGAATGCTCCAAAAACCTTCATGAGCCTTATGGAAGACATCTTGTGGCCATTCACCAACTCATTTGTAATAGTGTACTTAGATGAAATCCTGATCTTTAGCCAGACCTGGGAAGAGCACCTCCACCACATCTGATTGGTCCTCCAAACAATGTGGTAACACAAGTTGTGTGCCAATTTGGAGAAGTGCACCTTTGGCATGACCCAGGTTCAGTATCTGGGATACATTATTGATGATTGAGGGGTGCATGTGGATCCAGCAAAGATCCAAGTCATCTAGGATTGGCCAGACCCAACCACTCTAATATATCTCCTCAACTTTCTAGGTCTTGCCAATTTCTACCTCATGTTCATGTTGGGACTCTCTCATATCACTTGGCCCTTGAGCCAAGTCACCAAGGGAGGAGTGAAAGAAAAATTATTTTGTTCTGAATATCAAAAGAAGGCATTCATAGAGTTGAAACATCACCTCTTCTCTGCCCCAATGCTCACATTACCAAAATTTCAACAAATATTTGATATCGAGACAAATACCTCAGATTATGCTATTGGGGAATTTCTTACTCAATAGGGGCATCCAGTGGAATATCACAGTGATAAATTGTCTGACACAGTCTGAAATTATCCCACTTACGAAAAAGATATGTATTCCATTGTGCGGGCTTGCTGAAAATGGAATCATTACATTTTGGGGAAGGAAAAAATCATCCACACAGACCACCGACCCCTGCATTTCATACAAACACAAGGGATGTTGCGGAACAATCACCATTATAATTGGTCAAAAAATCTGCAAAAATTTCATTTGAACATCAAGTACAAGAAGGAAAGCACCAATTATGTTGTGGACTACCTCAACCAACCACCGATCATGGCGCTAACCAACATGCTCAACTCTTATGGGCATGAGACTTCTTATTGGCCGCTTCTCTATAAGAGTGATCCAGAATTCGACCACACATACAAGATGCTCTTGGAGGGTAATAAAGTTCCAAATTTTCACCTCTAGGATGCACTGCTATGTCACCTGGGACATGTTTATGTTCCTTCAAGCGAGGGTGCCAAGAGTATTTTGGAAGTGCACTACAGTCGTATCACTAGGCATTTCAAGGTCGAAAAAAAAATGGCAATACTGCAGAAGTATTTCTATTGGCCGAACCTTCGACAATATGTTGGGAAGTACATCAGTTCCTGCACTACCTACACCATTTCCAAACCAACCATCAATAATTAAGGCCTCTATACTCTGTTTCTTATCCCTAGTCAACCTTGGGAATCCATCTCCATGGATTAAATGTTGAGCCTTCCTTCTACTAAGCATGGAAACGACTGTGTTTTTATGGTCATTGACAGATTCTTGAAGATGGCCATTATGATGACCTGGAAGAATAATATTACATAAGAAGCCATTGTTAAAATCTTCTTTGAATGAGTGTGGGTACACTTTGGGATCCCACAATCTGTCATATCAGATTGGGACAGTATGTTCCTCAATACATTCTAGTCCAGCCTCTGGTCAATGTTGGACACCAAGCTCACCAAGTCCACAAATTTCCATCCCCAAATGATGGCCAGACAATGATCATCAACAGGATGATCGTACACATTATGTGTATGTACAACTCAAAGCATCCACGAACATGGGATGGGAGCCTCCCAGGCTCTTCATAACTCAACTAGACACAACCCCTTTCAAGTGGGCTTGGGATTCCAGACACTATGTCCCATTGACGTAGCCATGCCATGTGTTGTCAATTAGGCTGATTTGGCTCATGTCCTATCTGAAGCTGACAACGTGAACAACTTCATTGAGTACATTCAGCACATCCACCAATAGGTTCATGACATATTGGACAGAGCCTATGCTAAGTACAAGCAACGACATGATCAACTTCAAGCGCCACACAAATTCCAGGTGGGTGACAAAGTGTGGTTATATTTGGAGAAGGAGTGCCTCATTAGACCCCACCACAAGCTTCGCCTGCTCCGGTATGGGTCATACACCATCACCAAGGTTGTAGACGACAATGCCTTCAAGCTCAGTATTCCACCATTCCTTGGTCTACATCCAGTGTTAAATGTGGACTGGCTTCGGCCCTAATTTCCACCTCTACTAGACACATCCAACATGGCAGAAGAACTCACAACAACAGAGTTAAATTGAGACTGCATGGAACAAGCCACCACTGACCATATCATGGATACACAGATCAAAAACACCCAAAAACAAATGATCCAGCTATATCAAGTTATTAAAGCAGACCAACTCTTTTAGCAAGGCAAGTGTCTCACATCAAAATTTGTAGTCCTCAGATAGATCTTTCTAACGAGGTATTGTGCATGTCAAATGGAGATCGCATGCAAAAGTTACTTCCCCGGGAAGTTGATGTACCAATTTACCCAAACGGGGCCCATATTTTTTGCGCTTCATCTCCTAGGGTTAGGTTTTTGGATGTTTAGGGTTTTCCATTATTTCTCAATAATAAATAGGCCTTCAAGCCTCATTTTAACGTAGTTCAGAGGCATGTAGCTACCACATCTCTTCTCATAGATAAGATACCAACGATCTAGCTAGTTTATTTCCATTTTGTATGTAAGGATATTTCAGTTATGTGATATTAATGAAATGAAGTTTTATTTCCATTGCATCTCTACGTTCATATGTATTTATGTATTTTGTTGCATTCCTACATAAGTTTGGACCATTCATGGTGCAAATTATCCTAACTCGTTTCAATATCATGTTTACCACATATAATGTATTTTCAAATGTATCTATATTTGAAAGGATTATGTAGTTGTTGGGATGTGGAAATGGAACTCAGTTTGCATCGATTTTTCCTATCTTTCACACCATTTTGACATTGATAGCCACATCTTGTCACTCTATTAATCACGTTTTGACCAATGTATGCCTCTTTTATATGTCACGTTAATTTATTCAGCTTTACTTGTATTTTGATATGAATTTGATTGTTTTAAATTATTTTATTAACAAAATCAATAAGAGGTTGTTTTAGGGAAGTTTAGCTCACTTAGATTCTACCATAGGGATATCATGTTGTTTCTCACAGTTCTTTCTTTCCAAATCTAGAACAACTACTTTGTTGATATTGTTGCTACTTTACCAATACTCTGCCTTCAAGATGCTCTCTTTTTCTAATGATAGTAATGATGGTCAACATAGATGATCACTTGGTCACGATCAACATTGAATTTTGTTCCAAAAAATAAAATTACTTGTTGATACCGCAACCAAAGTTTTTTGAGACAATTATGATCTTTGCTTGTTGGCCTTTAACTATTTGGAACTATTTTTACAATTATGCTTATTCACAGTAAATTGTTTTAATTTTTTATGTGAGGTTCCAATTTGGGTAGCATGAGGATCAAGATATTTTCATGGTTTATTATGTTTCAAAGGAATATGTAATGTAATATATAAGATGGAGAGCTCTCTTCCTCACTAGGGGGGTGGAATCATTATTGTAATTTTGGAGAAACTGTATACTTGCAATCAATTTCTAATATCAATGTAACTCTCATGATTTTCTATATCCATTTTGTAAGTAATTTTAACATATTCTCTATCAGGGGGGGTTTATATTTAATATATGATTATCATCACACATTATTTACATTTAAATTAATGATTGGTCGATTTGTAGAATATTAATCTATGTAACTCATGTAAAAACATAAGTCCTTGACCAATCCACTTGTTAATGTGTGTGTTTCTTGTTATTTTATCGTTACAACCATTATATTTTAATTGATTAATTGTTATGTGTCTATTAAAACGTAATTATTCAGATTTATTGAATGATTTTATAGTGAGATATTTTATTCAATGATATGTTGAGTGAATGATTCCAAGAGTGTTGTTTTCCTTCTGTAAGAATGGTTGAGTGATCAAGTGGTTTGTTCTGCAAGAGTGTTCTGTTTTGTGAGGGTTTCATTGTGCAATAGTTTTTTTTCCTTTCAGGACTGTGTGCAAGGCATGTTGAATATTAGAGTGTAACAACAATAGTTTGGTGTTCTAAGATTGAAAATTATAACAACTTGATTTTAGGAGTTTAATATTAAATAATGCTAGTTGGAATTTTCTAGGTCCCTATATTATTAGTATAGTCCCTTATTGTTGTTAGTGTAACCCCCTTATTGTTATTTTTGTTCCCCTCTAACCCCAATATTGTTATTATTGTGCCCTTACATTATTATTCTTAGGTCGGATAGGATTATATTGTGACCCCATGGACTCCTATATATAGAAGGAGGTTTTATCATTTCTCTATTCCAAAACTTGTTCATTTATGTAATGTAAAGGAGGTCTCCCCCCCCCCCCCCCCCTGAAGTGGCTTATTTCTAAGGTTTTCATCTCTCTTTTCGTCTATTTTTCGAGCTAGTTTCATAACATTTGGTATCAGATCTTTGGATTCTAGGGTTTCGCTGCTCCAAAAAGGTCATCATGAAATTTTCTCTATAACTTATTTTATACAAAGGTTCAGAAGATGAAATTTTTACAAAGAAAATATGAAATCCTAAGGAACGTCGTATAAAACGCTCAGATCTTGGTTCGCAATATTTTCAGAGATATGATATATGGAAGTTAGGGTTTTTTAAAGCTCCCAAATTTCACCTAAAATAGGTCATCGTGGAATTTGAGCTATAATTTCTTTTCGATGAAGTTTCAAAAGCTGAAATTTTTGCAGATCGAAGACAAAATCCTGAGGAACTTCCTGTAGAAATTTTAGATCTTGGTTCACAATATTTTTAGAGATATGATCTGTGGAAGTGAGGGTTTTTTAGGCTCCCAAATTTCATCTCAAAGAGGCTACCATGGAAAAATTATCATAACTCTCTCTCTAAGCGTCATATTGGAATTGTGTAAAAAGTGGTCACAAGAACACGGACTGTAGCTTCATGTGTATCAATTTCAGAGTTGAAGGAGGAAACAGCAGCACGTGGCACGTCGTACAAGTTCACTCTATTGAACCAGTCCATAATTAGGTCATTTTGGAAGATTGAGCATAACGTTGTCTTGAAGAATCCAAATCAGGTCAGAGCTGTGGCATTCGAAAGAAGATTCAAAGGGCTACTAAAGGGCTAAATTTCAGATATTGAAGATCCAAAATCACAGATATAATTCATTTTCAATATCGAGCTCCTTGAAAGCACCATAATTATGTCATTGTGGGAGATTGAGCATAACTTTGTCTTGAAGAATCCAAATCAGGTCAGACCTATGGCATTCAAAAGAAGATTCAAAGGGCTACTACAGGGCTAAATTTCAGATATTGAAGATCCAAAATCACAGATATAATTATAAAATGCCACCTAAAGAGAATTCAACACCCATTAAGCCTTCATAAGGCTCTACTATAACTCATGAATAGGAATAAGCACAACATGACATATCAAAATTACAAGAGAAAGTGCACCAAATTTCGCTCTCGCAAAGAACAACAAAAAATGAAATGGAAGTTTTGAAAAAATACGTGGAAACTAAGATGGATGGTTTGAAGAATGGCATGGAAGCTATGATGGATGACATGGAAGCTCATATGTATTACATGGAAGCAAAGATCGATGAAAAAATGAAAGACAACATGGAATACATGAAGAATGTTCTAAAAGAAGACATGGAAGGTTTGATGACAAGGTCAATACAAGAAATGATTCCTAATGGCGGAAAGATAGTAGAGGAAACTCATGATGAGAACAAAATAAATCTTAATCGTGATTTCATAAACTCTAATGTTGGATTGAAGAACCACCATATTCCAAAGATGGATATGAGGAATTTTGATGGCAAGGATCCCTTAACATGGATACTACAGATGGAGCAATATTTTGATCTCAATAATGTGCAAAACACACAAAAGGTACGCATTGCAACTTTACATTTAGAACAAAATACATTTGTATGGTATCGATGGCTTTTCTCCCATAAAAAAAAATTCACTTGGTCAATTTTTACGGAGGAAATGATAGCACATTATGAGGATACAAAGAGAAACACATTCTTTAGCCAATTGATAAATATCAAAAAAAAGGCTTAGTGGTGGAGCACATTGAAGAATTCAAAAAATTGAATATAAGGTTAATTTATATTCCAAAGGAACACATGATTGATGAATTCATAGGGAATTTAAAGGATAACATCCAACATGAAGTTTGCATTTGGGAACCTAATGCATTGGAGAAGGCATTCGGGTTGGCAAGAAAAATTGAATGTAAAATTATGGCGACAAGGAAGCCTACCTCTCACATCTATAAATATGGAAGTGTTGCTACTCCTAGACTTCCACAACCTACAAGGTTGACACCACAACAATTGGAAGAAAAAAGAGAAAAAGGGCTTTGCTACAGTTGTGATAGCAAATACACTAAAGGTCATAAGTGTGCCAAGAAGAAATTATTTTACATAGATTGTGAAGAGGATGAATAAAATTAACAAGAAACTTCAAAATAAGAGGATATACACCAGGAACCAACCCTAGAAGAAGAAGAAATGAGTCTGACCATATCGTGTAATGCATTGGCAAAAATTATCACTCCTTAAGCTCTCAAGATAGAAGGACATATCAAGAACAAAATGGTAATAGTTTTGATTGATTCGGGTAGTACCCATAAATTTATTCATTGTAAGGTAGCTAAGGAATTGAATTGTTTCATATACCCTCCACCAGAATGTCAAGTGATGGTTGCAAATGGAGGATCTATAAATTTCTCTGGAAAATTCCATAATATGAAGCTAACCATGGGGTAATATGTATTGAATAGTCAAATTCTTTCCATTCCAATGGGAGGTGCTGATGTTGTACTAGGAGTACAATGGTTACAATATTTGGGGACAGTAGATTTTAATTTTCAAGAACTTTTCTTAAAAAAATTTTCGAAAGGAAAGGAAATCGAATCATGGGGTATCGCAGGGAAGCCAAGAAAGATAATAAGCTCTAATTTCATGACAAATATTTTGAATAAAGAACAACAAGGTGTGATTTCACAATTATGTTCACTATAAGTTCCAATATCAAAATCATCTATTTCTCCAGATCTCCAAAAAGTCTTGGACAATCTTTCCAGGTTGTTTGAAAATCCCAAAGGACTCCCACCTATTCATGATCATCATCATGATATTCATTTTATTCCAGGAAGTGTTCCTCCAAACATCAGGCCTTACAGATATCCTTATCTCCAAAAGAGAAAAATTGAACGTATGATTGCATAAATGTTAGAGGCTGGTATAATTCAACCTAGTCAAATTTCTTTCTTTGCTCCAGTAGTATTGGTGAACAAGAAGGATGGATCATGGTGTATGTGTCCAGATTATAGGGATCTCAATAAGCTCAGTATTAAAGATAAATTTCCCATTCCTGTGATTGATGAAGTATTGGATGAATTACATAGAGAAATTTATTTTACCAAGTTGGATCTTCGTTTAGGATATCATCAAATTAGAATGAAGACTGAAGATATTCTGAAAATAGAATTTTGAACTCATGGGGGTCATTATGAATTTTTGGTCATGCCTTTTGGCCTTACCAATGCACCTCCTACATTTCAAGGGTTGATGAGTTCCATTTTCAAACCCTTCCTTAGAAAATTTGTGCTAATATTTTTTTATGACATACTAATCTACAGCATGTCTTGGAAGGATCATGTTCAACATGTTGATAGGGTGCTCAAACTATTGGAGGAGAAACAATTATATGCAAAAACATCCAAATGTTTCTTTGGAGTACAAGAGGTGGAATATCTGGGTCATATTGTATCTCACAAGGGTGTTAAGGTAGATCCTCGCAAAATTAAAGCCATTAAGGAATGGAAATTCCCCACAACCATAAATCATTTGCGATGATTTCTCGGGTTAAAAAGGTATTATCACAAGTTTGTTAATAATTATGGAAGATTAGCGGCACCTCTGACAACATTATTGAAGAAATATGAATTTTTATGGACCCCTGAAGCAACTAAGGCCTTTGAACATCTTAAAGAGGCAATGTGCCTAGCACTAGTCTTAGCTACGCCAGACTTCAAAAAAACACTTATTGTGGAATGTGATGCCTCAGGAAATGGAATTGGTGTTGTTTTAATGCAAGAAGGAAGACCCGTTTCTTTTTAAAGTCGTCCAATCAAAGGAAAGTATTTACAAAAAACTATTTATGAGAAGGAAATATTGGCAATACTACATGCACTAAAGAAATGGCGACCTTACCTAATGGGAAGACACTTCAAGGTAAAAATTGATCATGATAGTCGTAAACACTTTTTGGAAAAAAAATTATCTTTAGAAGAGCAGCAAAATTGGGTCACAAAGATGTTGGGTTATGACTTTAAAATCATCTACAAAAAATGGAAGCTAAATGTTGTTGCAGATGCACTCTCAAGAAAGTATGAAGAGGTGGAAGCATTTCTTAGTGTCATTTCTATTATCCAACCAGATTGGATAACTTACCACAAGGTGAAGAAAGAATTTTTAAAAACTTACCACAAGGTGAAGAAAGAATTTTTTTGGGAGGGACTTAAATCTGATATTCAAAAGTTTGTGGCGGAATGTTTGGCTTTCTAGTAAAATAAAGTTGATACAATTAAGACCCCGAGTCTTCTACAACCTTTATCCATTCCAAGTCAACGTTGGGAGGAGATTTCATGGATTTTATAATAGGTTTACCTAAGTCTAAAGGAAAGAGTGTCATCATGGTGGTAGTTGATAGACTTACCAAGTATGCACACTTTTGTGCATTATCTCACCCATTTAAAGAAAGTACATTTTCTACTGCATTTATGGAAAAAATTCAAAAGCTACATGGAAACCCAAAGATTATTGTAAGTGACAGAGATCCCATTTTTACTGGAAATTTTTGGACAGAATTATTTTCTTGCTTGGTTACTCAACTAGCTCATAGTTCATATTATCATCCTCAATCCAATGGTCAAACTAAGATAGTGAATCAATGTTTGGAAGGATATATTCGTTGCTTTTTATCTGATAATCAAACACAATGGGTCAAGTGGTTACCTCTCGCTGAATTGTGGTATACCACTTCCTTCCATACTGCAGCAAAAATGACCCCATTTATGGCACTTTATGGATATCATCCACCATCCATCACATCTTCTTTAAGAGAAAATTCTAAGGTTCAAGCAGTGGAAGATCACATCGAGCACCAACAATAAGTTCTCCAACTCTTAAAGGATAAACTAAATTTGGCACAAAATCGAATGAAACAATAGGTAGATCAACATCGCAGGGAGAGAATTTTTGATGTAGGAGACTGTTTATTTTTATAGCTACAACCATAAAAATAAATTTCCCTCAAGCAATATAAGAATGATAACAAATTATCGCCAAAGTACTATGGTACTTACAAGGTGTTGCAAAATATTGGTACTATGGCATACTAATTGGAGCTTCCTGCTTCTTCGCTAGTGCATCCAGTTTTCCATTTTTCATGCTTAAAGAAGGTTATAGGGGGGAAACTTCCAGTTCAAACAATATTGCCAGAACTTGATGAGGAAGGAAAAATCATATTGGATCCTGAAGCCGTCATGGAAACAAGAACTCGACAGCTATGAAATCGATCAATTTCAGAGTATCTCATCAAATGGAAGAACTTACCCACTAAATATTCTACATGGGAAGATGAGAATTTTATACAGAAGCATCCGAAGCTACTCAAGCGTTGAGGAAAACACTTTTTTGAAGCAGAGGGGCATGTTAGGTCCCTATATTATTAGTATAGTCCCTTATTGTTGTTAGTGTAACCCCTTTATTGTTATTTTTGTACCCCTGTAACCCCAATGTCGTTATTATTGCACCCTTACATTATTATTGTTAGGTCGGCCAGGATTATATTGTGACCCCATGGACTCCTATATATATAAGGAGGTTTGATCATTTGTATCATCCTAGAATTGTTCATTTACGTAATGTAAAGGAGGTTTCCCCCTCGAAGTGGCTTATTTATAAGGCGTTCATCTCTCTTTTCTTCTATTTTTGGAGTTGGTTTCATAACATAATTGTTACCTAATATACTTTGCATGATAACCCTGAAATAACCTACTTATCATCGTTGATCATTTTTGTATGAGTGTAATTAATTTATCCTAATTTAAAGATAATATTTCACCCAACATTTTGGTGCTATTTTTGGGGAGGTTATTAGAGGTGCATATGTGTGACTAACATTATTTTCAAGGGTGTTAGGTGTGTTCATGAATTTGAGGTGACAGGGGGGGAAGAAGAGAGGTAAGAACCTATGAATTTCTTCAATATACTAAAGTGGGCTTGGCCTCATAAGGAGTTAGTGTTATCATTATGGCTAATGTGTGTCCTTGATGGAAACCTGATTAATAAATATGTACTTGATGTCAACATTGATGATTGTGGTATTAAGGTAGAATCGTACAAATAATATGGACAGAGAAATGGTAGTTCAATGACAGATGGAAGACAAAAGTGAAGTTGAGAAAGTACATTATTCCTATGAAGAAGGGTCATGTACATATGCAGGTCTTATGAGTAAAATTTGCATACAAAATCTTAACCATGGAAATTTGGATACTAGGGGTCATTACCATGGTATTGGCCCATACTAATTGGAGCGGAAACATTTTTTTGATATCATCAACAAATAATAATGACATTACCAAGGGATTTACCTAAGTTATTAACTAAGGAAAAATCTATATAAGGAGATGGAGATCAAGGTTTTAGGTGTGAAATTAAATGAGTTGTTCATATATGATTTTATCTGAAAAAAGTGTGCACCAGGGAGAAAGGAGAAGACTCAAATATGAAATATCTGAAGACATGTTGAAATATATGATTGATTTATTTTATTGTTAAGTATATAATGATGATAGATATTTGGTTATAGTAATGTTGTGATATATATGTGTTTTCAGTAATATGATGTTTTGACAGTTAAGGTTTTCGAAATGAGAATTGTGTTTGCAGTGAAATTTTTCGCATTTGTACGTCGTTTTTCTTCTGAATAGTCACGTACATACGCGTATATACCTCTGAGTAATAACATATATATTTTTGGATGTGTTTTTCAGTATTTTTAGATCAATACATATGTGTTCCAAATTATAAGTGCATATATACTCTGGTCTATTTAATTATAGCCGCGTATATATTCTGAATTAGATCTGGTCAAGGTTTGCAATGTTGCTTGATGATAACTGTTGATGATGCTATTCTATTTTCTGTTGTCTGTCAATTTTGTCTTGATATATTTATGGCAGTGTTGTTTGAGTTGATTGAGTTATGAATTGTTATATTAATCAATTATGATAATTGGGTATGGTTCAATGATCTGTGATTGCCTCAATACTTGATTCAATGAGTGATCACTACAAGGAAAATATCCTCTAACAGAGGTTATAAAAGAGGTTTTTAGTGTTATAAAATTGGCCAAAATTGTCAAAAAAACATTTGCTACAACATCTATTTATGGTTATGGAGGTTTTGGCAGAGCTTTTAACATAAATTCAACACAACTAAAACAATTGGGCAACCGGAGGTTATTATGGATGTTTTTTTCATCGGTGCGCTATTAAGGTTTCAACGCATTGGTGTGTGTCATCTAGATAGTGGCCCCAGGGCAGTCAAAGGTTCCTGAACCAGGTTTTCATGGTATAAAACCACATCGAGCACATTTTTTGTGATACAACGCACGGGGTCGTTCCGATTGGTCTTGGGATTTGTGTGGTGCCCATAGGTCTTTTCAACGCACCGGTATGTAGACTTATAGAAACACGCCGGTGCGCCATATCATACAAACGCACCGATATTTATATTTTGTATTGGTATTTGTGCAGTGCCCATACATCGCACAAATGTACCAATGCGTAGTCTCACATAAGAGCACTGGTGCGCAATATCGCACAAATGCACCAAGATTTTTAATTGGTTTTGGTATTTGTGCGGTGCCCATAGGTCGTAGAAATGCACTGGTGCACTGCAGCATACAAACGCATTGGTGTACAGTAACTGACACTCACCGGTGTTCATTTTGTATTTTTTAGAAACATCAACCTGTGACAATGCAATTATTGTGATTTTTCTAAATTCATTATTCATCAAAAGTCGACACATATTATAACAATATTCATATTAATTAATTTTCTATTAATGCATTTGAATGTGATGTTTGGATTAACTTTTTATATCATATCATAATTATTGTGATTTTTTAAAACTCATTATTCATCAAAATTCGACACATATATATCTTATAACAATATTCATATGAATTAAATTTTTATTACTGCATTTGAGAACGAAAATGGAGAATGCAATAGAAACAATGGAGAACACAATAGAATAAATTAAAACATATTTTATTATTATTATTATATGAATAAGACAGTCTTTGTCATACAAAATGGGACAGTTATTGGTATCCCTTTGTCTTTCTATTGGGATATTATGTCCATTACATTAAACAAAATGTTTCACAGACAAATATTTGAAAAAATACAATGCCTTGCTTTGATATCTAAACATAGTGATCATCATTCTTTGCTTGAAATGTTGTCACTGTTAGAGCTACTTCCATGACTTGGGTTATTTTCAGGAATGTTTTGTTCACGGTGTTGATTGTTTTCTTCTTCTTCACCTTCCATCGACAAACATAAAAAATAAATAGTAATGAGTGTATATACATTGGTGAGAATAATGAAAATTGCAATATCAAATAATATACATCAAATTAAATCGAAAATAAAAATGACGTACCATAGCAACAATTGACTCATAAACTATACACATTCTTTCAAAACCATCTACCATGCCATCTTTCAAAATTTCATTTGTTGGCGCAGTTCCATACTTTGTTTACTACAAGTTTTATACCCCATAACAAATCATATATTTAATATAAAAGATTTTTTTGTTCTATTAATTATAGATGGAGCTAAGTAAAACAAGATCGATAGATTCTTACAAATTCCACAATTAATTTCTAATATGCCAACATATACTCACAACCCATATTTAACCCAATTTCAATCAATTCGCCTGATGGTTCTTTTTTCTATGTTACCACCTATTTGAAGACATTCAATGATTATTTTTGTAAAACAACTTAAAAAATAAAAAAATGAAATCTAGTTAAGTTGTTATAAGGAAGTAACAATTACTCACAAACTTAGATATCAACCCTTTTCTTCCTTGTCGCCCTATTTTATGTGCTGAATGGGTTCAATTTTATTTTCTTTTCTATAATAAAATACTTGAAAATTAGTATTTAATTCTAAATTGTTTATTTATTATAGCTAATGATCGAAAAATTCAATGATTACATATTACATTTGAAGCATGTTGTTGTTGAAATGGCTCCTCCTGCGATGCAATTTTGTCCATTTCTTTGACCATCTCCTTGTACACCTTTTTGGACATTCCTACTGGCATATTTCTAATATCATTTCATTCATCTTTTGAGATTTTCATAATCTTCCTGAAAATGTAACATGACAATAAACTATTTAATTTTTTTATTGATATATGAAAATTAAATATAACAAAAGATATATTTATAAATAATTCTAGACAAACATTTAAAGGAATATTACTTTTTCATTCCTTCTTTTTTGTTGTTGTACATTTTTGCTATTAAAAGTATGACATGTCTCATTGACCAATTCTCCGGAAACTCTTCCTGTAGTGTAGATAAAATTTGGTTATTGGAATCATTAGATTGATTTTTGTATTGTAAGTGGAAAGAACGTCTATACATTCGTTCCACTAGATCCCTCAAACTTTTGTAAAATATTTTCCCACTTTCGTTAACCTCCAGCACCACTCCAAATGAGCTAAGGAGCAATTCATTTTCATTTTCATGTTCTATTTTTTTTCTTTTCTTAGAACAGCATTCCTTTTCTGAGTTGTTGGTCCCTGTAGAACATTAAACAGATGTGAATTAATAGACTATTTGACACATGTTATCTAATAATTTTAAGTATATTATTAATGAAAATTAAAAAAATAAACTCATATTGGTTCGATAGTATTTTTTTCATTCACCTGATTCATCCTTTTGCAATCTTTCCATCAAGATTTTACGCTCTTCTGGTCCTAGATCAGAAATAATCTTATCGAGCTTCATCATTTTGTGGCTCTACATGATGCACAGTAAACAATACATATTAGTTAAACTCACATATAGTTCAAAAATAATATTTTTTGTAAATAATTTACAAAGAACTTGCCTTTTTTTCTTTTCTTGATGTGTTATCAGTATTTTTGTTACTTAATATCTTGTCAGTCATTTATTTATCAATCCCAAACATGTACCATATCATTCATTAATATATTTATAAATAAATTGTCAACTTTTTAGGTAAAAAAGAAATCTCAAGAAATCGACGCGCCTTTCATGTTGCATGCATCGACGTCGATGTGTGGGGGTCTTATAAACGCACTGCAAAAATAGTATAATAGACCGTATGGTGATCTATGTCAACAAGGAGCACCAGTGTGTTACATGTTAACCACCACATTGATTAACACAGAGAAAATAATAAAAATCGTCCAGTGTTAGTTTTTGTAGCATAAATGCCCTGCGAAAACAAGGGACCACCATACGGTGCTCTCTGTCAACTAGGAGACCCAGTGCGGTGTGTTATATGTTACATGGTGCACCGATTAACACAATAAAACATTTTTTTGTGAAACAACATGTTCGAGGTGCGCCATAATGTAATATCACGTTATTGGTGCGCCCCTCATAACCTAGCGGACCGATGCCTTATTTTAGATATGGAGCACTGATTTAAAAAAAAAATTGTTTTTATTTTTATTACACAGTACTTGCACGATGCGTTGGGATAATACAGCACACCAGTGTTGTAGGTTATGCAAAGCACACCGATAAAAAAAATCCTTTTTTTTTCAAAAATTCATGCAAGAGATGACATGGATTGGGATCCGACTATGCAAGTCATCTCGTGGGTTGGATGCCAATCTAAAATGAAAATCCCTAATTCTGAAATCACAAAAATAGGGAGAAGAAAGGGCAGAAACAAAAAAAATGAAGGGTTTAGGGTAAAAATGGATTTATTTTTTTGTTTCTGAAAATGAAAAACAAATTGAAATTTTTTTTCTTACTTCGTAAAAAAACTACAAAAAAAGTAAAAAAAATAATCAAATTTAATCACAAGATCGTTTGAAATCCTATGCTACAGGATTTGAAGCACTACAGGTTTGGATTTTGATTGTCTGAATACTTTTGTTCGAACGTATTTCGCTGCTCCACAATGGTCTCGTGCTCTCTTGCTCCAAGTATGTCTCCTGCAAATCTCTGGCTGAAATTTTTTGCAGAAACAGTGAAATAATGAAAAGTGTTTAGTATTTAAAGAATTGTTTTATGAAATTAGATTTTTGAAAATATTTTTGCACCCATTTTTTAATTTACCACTTTTTTCACTTAAAGAAAATAGAGTTATGTTTTTTTTTTTTTATTTGTGGTTATTCGTCGCCGGTGCGTCACTTACTAGCACCACACCATTGCGTCCATTGATAACACGACACTGGTGTGTAGTAACGAAAATGCACTGGTGTGCAATAATGAAAATGCACCGGTGTGGTTATCTATACATTAGCACTGATTTGCGGTTAAGGCACCAAAATTACTTTTTGGTGTTTACACCAAAATTAGACATGTTGGAAATGTACATTTTTCTGTGAAAATATCTGGGCCATTTATTTTCAAAACTACACCTCTTCTTCTTTCAGAAAAATAAACTTGAACCTTTCCATAACCTACAACAAGAAAATGTGCCCCATGATCTGCTTGCTCATTTGTAAGTTCCTCCTCCATCTTGGCATTCAATTTCCTCTTTTCTCCTTTGTGCTTTCTATCATCTTTGGTATCATCCTCTGTAAAATTCTTTCCTTTATCACTCTTATCTTTCCTTCCTTCACTATCATGCTCTCACTCTCATCGCTTGTGAGACCTTCCATCCATTTCTTCATCATAAGGATCCATATCCTTTGTCTCACAAGAACTCCTACCCCTATTAATAGCCTCGATTTACCTTTCGTCACTATCCCTATAGAAATGAGAATATTTCCCTTCATGGGACCTACCAGCCCGATCAACAACGTCAATTTATCTCTCTCTGTTGTCCTTAAGGGAATGATAATCCTTCCCTTCATGGTGCCTCTTGGATTTATCAACTTCCTCGATTGATCTTTCTCTATTTTCCAATCTTTCTCTACCATCCTTGTAATAATGAGAATCATTACCTTCATGTGATCTCTTAGCCCGTTCAAGAGCCTCAATTGATCTCTCTCTGGCATCCCTTAGCGAATAGGACTCCTTGCTTTTGAAGGACCATTTCACCTTGCTAGTCGCCAGAGCGTCGACGGAAATTTCTCTTCCATCAACTATGCTCTCCCTTTCCCCATCATTGGACCTCTTAACCCTATCATCGGCCTCATTTGAATGCTCTCTTCCATGATCAAGAAAACACTTACCCTCGTGATCAGGCCTCTTAACCCTATCATTGGTCTCAATCGATCTTTCTCGGCCGCCCTTCTTAGATTTTTCATAAATATTTTCTCCTTTTGTACTTTTTCAAGCTCTGTAGTTGTCTGCATCCTTGTAAGCGTAATCTTTAATCCCCCTATCGTCTTTCTCCTTTCTATCCCTATCATCATCTTTGTCCTTTTTACTTCTTCTGCCACTACCATGGCTCCCTATATCCTTCACCTTTTCATCCTTTGCAGAATGCCTATGCTTCCTATGTCCCTCTCTCATTCTTCTATCTTCCTTGTTAAAATAATTTTTGGCATCATCTCTCTCTTCGTAATATTTATGATGATCATGGGAATTAGAGAGCGTCCTAAGCCTATCAGTGAATCCATCCCTCGAACTGCCCCCCTTCTCATGGGACCTCAGCCTAACCCTGTCATCCCCATTGTCTTTGTCCATATTTTTGTTTGAATCACTCATTTTCTCTGCTATAAACTTCTCAACCGAAATTCAAACTCTCATCTCTTCAAACCCTCATCTCCTCAGAAAAATTCTTGCCCACATTTCGAACCCTCCGCTGCTCCAATACTGCAATTTAAAGAATAAATTTTCCTTCTTAGAAAATATATTTCAATGACATACCTGTTCCGCGCGAGGTTTTATTTAACCCTGTTCTGGTGCACGGGGTTTTATAGGTGCACCAGTGCGGTTTCGTAAGACCACACTGAGCACTTTCTATTTTGGTGCAGTGTTTTATGATGCACCAATGCGGAAGAGTTGTAAAGAAATGATGCGTTACAGTACTAAGACGCACCGGTCGGGTGTGTACAAAGCGCATGGTGTTCGGTGTACCAATTTTTTGTGTTCACCAGTGCTTTTGCTTGTTGAATGCACCAGTGCGGTTTATGATGGTAAGAGCACCGGATGAAAAACATCTGCAAAAACCTCTACCCGCCAACCTCCTCTAGAAACCTCCGCTAGAAACGGATGTCTGGGGTATTTTATAAGGGGCTCCTCAAAAACATCCACTAGAGAACATTTTCCTTATGGTAGATTCAGTTTTATAGTGATTCAGTTAGCCAAATTATTCAATTTTCAGTGATCCAAGATTTTTACACAGGTTTTATGTAGAGGAATCACATATATACGTTGTTTCTATTAATAAAAATCACGTACTTATTATGAATTTTATTTGTTCTGGTTTGGTTTTTTATTCAATAGTTTGATGCTTCAAAAATTGATTTGATTTATAAAGATTCAATGATTCATGTTTTACGGAAATAAAACCTACGGATAAGTATGCTTTCCCTAAGTGTGGTGGTGCACTTAGAACAACCAAAAGAAAGGTATCTGACCTTTTCCTTAAAATGAATAGATAAAGGGAGGACAACTTACTTGTAATCTATTCGCTTTTCCTCGCCTCCCTTCTTCTCTTTCGTCTCTCTCAATCTAACTGAACTTGCTTTATTGATACCTGCAATGGAAAACACAAGACAGAAAACAACATAAAGGCAATACGATCTATTCAAGTTAAACAAATTAAATCGATTAAATTCATAAATACACATATAAAATCATTGACACATGCATTAGGAAAGGAAAAAATGTCTTTATTATGAAGTAGAAGGAAAAGTACAACGAGTTGATCGATTCGCTATCACTCATCTAGATTTATTCCCATTCTCATCACATCCAGCATCAACAATCCAGCAACATCACAGTACATGAAAAATACCTCCAAGAGATTTGATCTCACCAGCATAAATATACTTAACACAAATTTTTGATCCCTTGTGCACTATGATCAGTGCTCTATTTATAAGTATATGAAGGTATTTTGACATACATGAATCATTGAATGTATTTTCTAAAAATGGATGAAGAGGTTTCCTTGTTCATGGGAATAGGAGGATAATAGGTTTAATGTCTTCATGGTGTCCATATTCGAAGCTATCAGATGAGGTGAAAGCTGGAACAACTTCTAGAAGCCACTAGAGGTTGGGAAGATTACCGGAATCCAATGAAAAATTCACTCCTAGTCAACCAACGCACTCTAAAGTGGGCCTAGATCCTCTGCAATGCAGGCTTGCATGGGAGTAGATGCTATGCAAAGTATTTACAACTATCTAGGGGTACGTTGATGGCTCAATGGGGCACTTCAACTGGAATCTAAGAAGTGAAACTTTCATGAAGGAAAACCACCAATGGGATGACTTGTTTAGGGCATGTAGCAACTAATTTAGAGTATGATAGACCCTAATAGATAATGATCTGTGTTTTGGGATGATGCCCAAATTGACCTGTAACACCTGCCCCCTAAAGAATGAAGTAAAAAATGATAATGTTGAGTGATTTTCTTTACGATGTGATGACGCAGATCTGAAGCGGACAGTGACCTGCTTCAATTACAATACATTACATCATGATATTTGTTCATCTTGGACATGAATTGCTGAGGGAGGCATATCCCATACTCAGCACATAAACTAACATAACATCAGAAAGTTGTCTACAGATATAGACCCATGATAGGATGACCATCTGAGTAATGACCATCGTACGGATGATTTTGTACTACTCCTGAAATCGCAACCCGAATGGATGAAACTAGATCCAGGGTCTTCAATCTTATTCACTCGATCGCTTAAAGTATGAGTCTAACCATGCGAATAATATATGATTTGAATTCAAACATGGGAAGACACCATCTGATTACCAGCTAATGATGTGAGTCGTTAACAGATGTGAGAGAAATCACCATTGATGATAATGGATCTCAAGGTACTATAGTACATTCTTCATGGTGTGAATAGATGATTTTATGTCGAACACCATAAAAATTCTTTCGGTCGAAGGCCTGTGATTTCAACTTGTTTCTGGAAGGAAGAAACATGTCGTTTATGTAATAAAGCTCCAACGTACTGAAAGGTTTTTTCTAAGTCAACTTCCTGGATGATGATCTGACGTCGAGAGGAAGTGACTCGTCGTAGGAGAGAATTAATGTTCCCCCCATCAACAACATGAAATAGGAGTAATGATTTTGGAGACAAAATGTGACTAAGGAAGAAATGTCAGGGATGGATGTCATGAAATGAAGTTTTATGAGTATTGTAAAGGATGATGAATAACTAAGTGACTTATCTTGAACATATCGATGACACTGAATGAATTGGCAGCATTTGACCCAAAATCGAAGCGATGGATGGTGTGATAGACCATAGGTACAATAAACCATCAAGAATATTACCCAACCCAAAAATCATGGAGATGAAGTGAATAAGCGTAATTTTCAAGAGAGACTTGCTACCATAAAGTGTTTTATCCCTTTCCAATTTTCCCCAGTCATTGCTGACGAGTACCTCTTTATTTTTTAACAAATTTGAGGAGGATAAGATATGCTTGATGTATAATTCCACGCTTTGGGTTAATCCATCGCTATTTGATGCTTTAATGAGTCTAGTGAAGGTGAAACTCAATCTTGTCATGATGGACAAGTCCGTCTCTATTTGATGCTTTAACGAGTCTAACAAGAGTGAAGACTCATTCCTTTTTCATGTTTAGACAGTTTGAAAAAGATACTAAAATAAAACTCCCCAAGTAATTTTTCGTATAATAGTCCCTCATATCCAAAAAAGCGTAAAATAATACCTGAGAGAACCTCCTAGCTATGTTAAACTAGGGTTTTCCTTTTTCATAAACATAATCTATCTCAGTGCGGAAAAGGGTTAAACTTATACTTAGTAGATGTCGTTTCAATTCCTTTTACGAACTCGAAAGGACAAGTGCTCGAAAATATTTTCATGTTTTGGGAGTTTGAAAACAGTTGAAAGAGAACTCTAGGGGGTTTCTTTTTCGTGTTTAACAAAGCTCAAAAAAGAGATAAAAGTGTGCTTTGAGTTTCTTTTTCATGTTTAACAAAGTTCAAAAAAGAGATAAAAATGTGCTTTGTGTTCCTTTTTCATGTTTAACAAAGGTCGAAAAAGAAATAAAAGTGTTCTTTGTGATCAAAATTTCATTTCACGATCATGCATGAATAACTCATTGTAATCAGTTGTAAACCTACTCAAAGAACCATCAAATGGATTAACAATCCCTGTTTAAATAGTAAAAATGGGTAAAAACCATAGTAATTTCATTAAATATGCATAAATTAATAAAAAGGACTTATTAAATAAGAAATTACCAAGTCATTTACCATTTCATATTTACCATTTGAATTTCAGTGCTCTGAGCATGTTTTACCATCAAACTTCAGCGGTTTATTGTGATAGATTCCATGGAACATTTCTCATGTCGTCCAGACTAGGTAGAAGATCTTACTCTCCTCTTTCTATTGGTTGAATTCTTGTTCAATTTGATGCACATTTTTTAGGGTTTTGGGGCTCCTAGGTTAAATATACAATGCACCCTTGGATGTCTAAAAGTACATTGCAGAGAGGCTAGAAAGAAGGATAGTTCCTCTTCAACGCTCTGTATTCCACTCAGGAGTCCATTGGGCGCAATTCAAAAACTTTCATCTTGTTTGCTGCCCAAAATTTCTCTAGTTTTTTGCATGGAATGGATCCTAACTAAGCCTATGGTGTGATTTCAAACTTTGATCAGATCAGAATGTCGATTACATGGCAAGAAAGATAACATGAAAAACATGATATGGTTGCCCTAAATGATCCTGGCACTATGAGATTCCTCAGATTCTGTGGGTTTCTCAAGTAATTTAGATTGTCAGGGATGAGGCAACACATGGAATTATTGTAGTTCTTGATCCGTTCATGGGAATCGACACTATTAGTATTTCACATTAGGGGAAAAGTGCTCCCAATATTGGTTGATGACATTTACTTTCTGATAGGTTTGTCGAGACGTGGTGACCCCATTTCCCTTGCGGGCTCCATCCGTGGAGGTGAAACAATGAAGAACTACATCTGACAGTTTTGTCGACCAAGAACTAAGCCTAGCAAATATTGAAAGAGAAATATCAAATATTTACGTGATATGCTTTTACGATCACTCCTATTCACTATCGTAAAGTGTTACACTAAAATTTGTCACCATGAAATTTAGTTGTCTATACGGGTTCATCATTACCTATTTATTGCTCCCTTAGAGGTCCAAAATCATAAAGTTCCTAAATCAAGTCTTGGAATTGGGAAAAAACTCATTAAAACCCTAAAAATCCTAACTCCACACTTTTCCTGGTAATTTCCTGCGGTATCGTGGTTTATTGCTCTAAAAAACTTCGACACATCTCGCACGTTCTGCTCTTTAAAACTGCGAACCCCCGTAAAAGATAAAATAAAAAGAAAAGTAAGTTCTAGAAACCCAGATGGTCGAATATTCTCCCAGATGGAGCCTTCTAGAAGCGATATCTGGTCAACCTTTGCCCCTTCCATTCATGAACCTCTATCCCTTCATAAATGGATCTATCCCTTGGTATTTGTAGCTAAAATTCATTTTTGAGAGGATTTTATCCCCCTTTATTTGGAAATGAAACCTCCTACCTTCTGCTATAAATTGAGACCATGTTTCAGTCTTAAGGGTACTAAGAATTTGGTAGTTTTTAGGTGAATTGTTGAAGAAATTATACTCTCTACATTTGGCATCATTGGCATGAGAAAGATTACATACTCATCGCCATAGTTTCATTCTAATTCAAAGAGTTAGAGTCTAGTCAAATTGAGGAAAACGGTTGTTCGGGACCCCAGAAGAACCTGTACAAACATCAAGGCATCAAGGTTGTAAGGTTTCTTCTTTTCATTCAAAGTTAATACAAATGGATTCTATTTTCTCATTAAGTTGTTCACATTAGGGGAATTTTGAGGTCTAAAATGGGCCTCCTAAGAAAAATGTACAACAAAATTAAACTTTATACCAACCAATAGGATTCAAGATGATGATGTCAACCATGGGGGATGATTTACCATTTTTTAAATAAAAAGGTAAAAATATTAAAAAATAATAAAATAATAAAACTACTTTTTCAACTCATATTTTCAACTTATCTCCCAAAATTTTTACTCAAATTTTGAGCAGGAGTACTCGTTGGATGCGAAATTTAATTCATCATCCAAGGAGTACCCATGTTGCATACTTTCGATGAACCCTACTACATGAAAAATGAGAAATACATAAAAAAAACGTGATTACAATCACGTTTTTTATGTATTTCTCATTTTTCGTGTAGTAGGTCCCATCAAAAGTATGCAACATGGGTACTCCTTGGATGAGGATTTAAATTTCGCATCCAACGAGTACTCCCGCTCGAAATTTGAGTAAAAACTTTGGGAGATAAGTTGAAAATAAGAGTTGAAAAAGTAGTTTTTTCATTTTTCCCTCTAAAATTTGATGATGTCATCAAATCTTATTTGATTTTTTCCACTATTATTTTATAATTTCCTTAGGAGGCCCATTTTAGACCTCAAAATTCCCCTAATGTGTATCTATTTGAGTAATTTAATTCTTGTATTCCTTGATCACTGAGATAGGTTAGTGTTTTCTGAATTATTATATCTTGCAGGTGCTTTTAATCCTTCTTTCTGTCTTTGATTGCAGGTTTCACATGTTGAAGTGACCTATTTTGGAGCAACTGGATATAAATATTACAGCAAGCATTGGACTTCAGGTAGGGGCATGTCCTCATACTTTGTTAATTAATAATTATGAATCATGAATGATCTAGAGAAAATGGTTTGCATTTGGTTGTTTGTTTCTAGATATCCTTAGGATAATAGGGAGATTGTTCTTGTCCTCAAGAAGGATTTATCTGCATAACAAAATGGTGACTCCACTAGGGAACGATCCCAGAATCTCTGTTTCTTCTAGTTAGAATCCATGACAAGTCACCATGAGGATAGTGTTGAACCCTTAGTTAAACTGAGAGGGGGGATGAATTAGTTTAACACGTTCATGGACTTTTAAAACTTTTCTTTAAACTTATTTACACCTTCATTTCATGATCAACTTATTACGTAATGTAATAGCAATATTAATATGTGAGCAACAAGTAGTAAGTAGATTAGATACACCATATCAACACATAAACATCATGCACATAGACAATAGATATAAGTGGAAACCCATAAGGGAGAAAACCACATCTTATTATTGTTGTGATGCAAAGGCAAGCTCCAACTCCCTCTCACCACTGATTTTCTGTAGGCTCCAACCTATAGGAGGCTACTACCTCAATTCTGCAAGCTACAACTTGCAAGGCAGCTCCAACTCCCATCTATTTTCTACAGGCTACAACCTACAGGAGGCTCCTACCTCATCCAGCTACAACTGAACATCTATCAAGCTACAACTTGATATGGAAGCAACAACTTCCTCACTGTAAAATAAAATCATATGTTGATTTACCTGGATATCAGCTCTGTTTTTCTCCTTCTTTACTGTTGTCCTTCTAGCCTTCAAATTTGCTTTATATCATCTCTAGATCTTCACAACTCCTCTCTCTTCTCCTTCTTCTTCTTACACTCTCTCACCTTATGCTGCTTTCTCTAACCTCGTGTTGTTCTGTCTTATAATCTTCTGCTCCCTTCCATTCTGCAACTTTCTAAAATCTTCAGCTCTCTTCAATTCTGTTGCATACTCCCTCTCTCTCACTCTATATTTTCGCCCCCTTCTGCACATGAATATTACCTGTTTTATAAAGCTAACTTCATGGTTGTTTTCATTCTACAGGGAATATGAAGTGAACAGGTACGACTCTTTGCCTTCCACCTTCTCATTTCCTCGCTCAGCACATTCAGGATGCTACAACAATATATACAATCATTATAGTATCAAATTGGAGTTTTGATTTGCCTACGGAGACTTTCCTTTGCATCACATACAAATTAAATCATTTACAGATACAGATACAATAATATTTCAATTCAGCCCTTTCAGCTCTTGGTTTTCCATATATTTGTCTTTTCTGCTGCTGTCACTGTCTTTTCAGTTTCTATTGTTATATTCTAGCTCTGCTGCATAACTATTATGTTTCTTCTGTTACCTGTGTCTTTTGTGTTGCGTTCACATGCATATCAACCTTTCATCAATCGGACGGTCATCGAACTCCACCTTTCCAATCCGACGAAATTTGCACATAAAGTTGCATTTTATTTAACTGTTCCCAACCTATGTGAAATAGGTGGTTTTAGAATGCCACCCGTCGCCCTCTTAACGCTATCGTGTTCGTTTTACCTTTTACCACTTACCTTCCAAAAATGGTGTGACAAACACTTACCGGTTTTGTAATCCTACCTTCATTGTTCTGCTTATTTTCCATTTCTGGTTCCACGTATCGTTTGACCATTGCCGATGATTTACATGCCTCTATGGTCAATCCTTCATCACACTATTCTGCTCATGCTCCAGGTCCTTTTTCATATTTTCAGGTCTTTCCTTTGTAACCCAAGTCGACCTCTGCTTCAATAGTTTTCTTCATAAAACACATAGCCTCGGACTTAACTTTGGTTGAAGGGTCCCACAACGCAGTGACCAATCACAGCGCATCGCATTTTTACTCATCCATCCAGTGGCTATCGCATTTCGGCATTCCAACTTTATTTTCTATATGGATCCTTAGTTCTCTGATGTGATTTAACAAAGGAAAACCACATACTTTTGGACTTGAAAATCTTTAGGCTTCAACATCGATTTGTATCGCATCCGCTCTCTTTATCGCACTTTGGCGAATCCTGTTACCCAATGTGGCTTCGTCCATCTGATCTCCCGATATGTGATATTCCTCCTGCCCCAATTGCAATATGCGATGAACTTCGCATCACATCTTCACATCACATCGCATCGCCACTTCATTATCGCACTTCACGCTTCGGCGATTCAACCCGATTCTCAAGCTCTTATTCTCCTGAGCTTGTGATGTCCGATATGCGATCAGGTCCCACTTGATTGCGATATAATCTCTGCCGTCGATCTCCTTTAATCTCATCCGTTGATCACTTCGGTCTACGACTGTACTTTTTAGCTATAAGAAGGTGGGTCCTAGTTCACGGCATTGTGAAGGCATTCCTTGGTATGGAATGGTCATCAGACATGTGCTACCGCAGTGAATGACAACCGTCGATCTACGGTCAACGCCCAATGGGTGGGTCAACTACGGAGGCACCCCCTTGGGTTAACCATTGGGCTGTTTGTGCCCCCGCGGTACCGTTGATCCCATATCAACGTTAACCGCGCTCATAAGATGTGCACGAGGTCTAACTAATATTCCTCTTCCTCCTTTGTTGCCCATGCTTGCTACCTCCTGGAATGCAGATTCTTTCTGCCCGACACGAGTCCACTTCACCTGTTTCGCCTGTTTTTTCAACTGCCGTTGTTCTATTCTACCTCTTTGCTGCACATTGATGCTACTTTCCTATTTTCTGCATAATGTTACTCCTCTTGAGATTTTCACTCTGATTTGGGATTATTTCTTTTGTTGCACACCTTTGCTGCTTCTATTCTGCCTTTGATGCCTCTACTACCTATTCTGCCTCTGCTGCCTTCGCTGCCTCTGCTGCACGCCTTTGCCTTCGCTATCTATGCTACTTCTACATATCTCTCCTAGGTTGCCTATGCTTCTTATTTCACTTGCTGCACGTGCTGATCTCTCCTGAGCTCCTTTTGCTGCCTTTGCTCCTTTTCTTCCTTAACTGCCTCTCTGATGCCTTTGGTGCCAAGTTGCATTCACTGCCTCTAGTGCTTTCCAATATTATGGTGTTGTTCCTTTGTGATCCTTTTCCTTTGCTGATAGTCTAATGCTACTCCTTGCCTCTCTTTTATGCTTTCATACTGCATTATTACTCCACTTCTTCTTTGCCTTATTGTTGCTGCTTCTCTACTCCTTTTCCTTAATGATAGTTATGGTGGTTCTCCTTTGTGCTCCTTTGCCATCAATGATAATATTTCCAACAATATCCCCCTTTTAAATTGATGGCAACACATCCACCAATACTCCAATGCTTCCTCCAGGTCTTCCTCCCCCTTTCATTCTAAGAAGTGTCTTTCTTCCTCTGCTTGCTTTTTAGAAGAGCCTTTCTTTTTCTACTTACTTTTCCTCCCCCTTTGACATCAATGGCAAAGGGTTGTACATATCTTATTGTAGATTCTATCTTTGCATTTCCTCTCTCTGAGTTGTGTTTAGGCCCTTATTCTTTTGAATTTATACCTTGTTGCTCTAGACTGGTGTACACGAGTTGTTGGGAGAACACTTTTGAGAATTATTGAACTTGTATATACACAGTAAGTTGATACCATCCCAAAGCACAGACTCCTTGCACTTGTTTAGAGTGTAGGTGATGATAGAACGACCATATATAATTAGACTTATATAATCATAGATGCATCATTGGACCAAAACTAAAATACTGAGAATGCTTCAAATATACTTCAGTTTCTAGTATGATCTTCATCAGAAATACATATCTGTTAAGGAATATTGTAGATGGAATATGTCTTCTTCTGCAATACACATTTGCAGTACAACATCTGTTCAATTATGATGATGCCAATATATATTTTATAGTTTTGGTTCACCTTTCCTGCCTGTTGGTGGTGATATGAGCTAGGATGTTGACAAGGATATTACACTTAATAGCTGAAAGGTCCTTGTCACTGATGTGAACAATGAATCAACCCAGAGCTTACAACTTATTGTGAGATTAGACGATATCTTTCAATATAAGAGACCAAATGACTTTACTGCTTGTACAATCTACTTTCAAAACAAACCCTTGAGGCTAGATACATTCAATGTATTGGTCAGTCTCACTTATCAACCATGCAATTTTATTTATGACATAAGGGGGTATGTATGTCAATGATCAATCTCTCTTTAATGGTGAATTACTAGAAAATCCTTTATGCTGAAGTAAGATTTAGATGAATTAATAAAAGACTTTTGAGCTTCAAATGGTTATCACAACTAGTCCTTCATACTTCAGATACTTTAACTATTCTGTCATGATGATTTTCAAAAAAAACATCTTCAAGTTGTTTAATTGATATCTCAGCCAACAGACTTAACACAGTTTTATGAATGATCTTAGGAAAGAGGCCTTTAAGATATATCTGTACTGACTTAAGGAAGGCATGCGGTTATATCTAGAAATAGATACTGCTTCAATGATCAATATACTACTTCAAGTGTAAACAAGATAATGATCCTTCTGCCCTTTCATTGACCCTTTTATGCTTTAATAATGCAGATAACGCTGGGTATACTACCTTGATGTACTTTTTCCATAATACTTTGATCCTGAGGACCTGTACATACCACTGCTCCACTGATAACACTTGGTATTCTGTTGATAGGCATGTTGCTTGTACCAAATACCAATTGATACTACTTTGATAAACCATGTAGATATTTCACTTCAGCTTGCACATGAACCCATAGTTTGGACAACCTTCATAGTTTCTACTATTGATATTTGCACTATTCACACCAACAATCAACAATATACTGAATTTGATCTTGGCATCATTAACCATTTTTCTTATTCTGTCTTCCTGTTCAAAGGAATGCCATTGCATGTTAATTTCTAGGACTGCTCCAAAATCATTTCTACTTTATATTCAATTCAACTTCTCTAACATAATGATCTTCAGGAAAACATCTTCAATTTCTATACTAGGAATCTTCATGGGTAGATCACTCAGAGATTTATCACCCACTTAACTGCATTCCTCCAAGGGTACTTTTCATAGATGAATGATGTAATGATATAATGATGATAGGCACTTCTCTTACTCATCCTTCTTAATGTGATTCATTGTTAATTCTAGCAGTATGATGCACAATGTGATCATCATTTATGGGTCTTTCTATTTCTATAGCTCGAAGCATAATTTTTGTGATTTTAACCATTCATCACTTAATGTGTTGATTTCTTCTTATCTTACATGTTCATGGCTAATGTTCCCTCTACCATCATGGTTGCTTGCTACCTTCTCTCCTTCCATCAACCTGTTGGCTATTGTGTGCTTCAGGTATTCTTCTTCCTCTATAGTTCTCTGTTAGAGAAATTGTCCTTTCCCTTCCTGATCTTATAGCTATTCTCATTCCAAGGAGCTCTTCTTAGACTACTTTCATGGGGACTATTTATGGACTTTTCTCCCCCTGGGATGTTTTTTCTTAGAGCAACTCCCCCTGAGACTGTGATGGATTCATTATGTTATTGAGTTAACAAGATCCCCCTTTCTCTTTTCCTTTCAAACTTTATTAGGGTTCTTCATAATGTCTGCACTTCTTTTTGATTCATAGTTTTTTCGGATTGGATTGGATTCCATCATCTGTCTAGATTTATTTAATGTATATGGTAGTTTACAACCTTTTGCTTTGTGACCAAGTTTGAGGCATACATAACATCTTATTTTACCAAGATACGTTTGAGCTGATGTATAATATTTTGTTCCCATTTTTTAACACAATTTACATTCAAAAGATTTATGTCCATATTCATTACATGAAAAACAGTAGCCATGGAATCGATTAGTGTACCTGGTGAAAGGTTGTCCTCTCCATTTGTTTGCTTGAGGTAGTCTTTTCATTTTCTGCATCCTTTGCTGGTTGGACTAGATTTGCTTTGTCTTACCATATGCTGCAATATGTCCAGGTTTGTGGCAGGAAAAACAAGTGATACTTCTCATAAGAGGCAAGAACCTCCTTTGACAGCTTCCGAATTTATTCAATTCATATTCAAGAGTGTATGAGCCTTTTTCAGCAGACTGTTTCTTCATTTCGTTCTTTTTCATTTTAGGTTGCTGCTTGTTTCTGTTTACTTCATTGCAAATCATGTTCTTGTTGGCTTCTGCTTCTGTAGGAATATTTTCAGTTGCTTCATTATCCTTTACAGCGTTTACAAAAATGATATTCTTGTTATCTTCTACCTTGGACTTATTGGTTTCTCCTTCATATCCTATCCCAACCTTTATGAGAGGAGACCTTTGAGCATTTAGAATCTTGTCCAACTGTTCATAGCTTGCCATTTGAGGATTATTCATTAATAATTCTCTTTGGGCTTTTTCTAATTTCTTTCTCAGGCACACTAATTCTTCTTCCAATTTCTCTTGCTTCTGAATTTTATCCTTTATTTTCTTTAGTAGAGTGTCTTCTACTTTCCTTGCTTCTTCAAGTTGTGTCTTTAGGCCAACAACTTCTTTCTTATATTCATATTCTTTCTCATCACATATTTGCACCAATTTCTTCAGGTCTTTGTTTTCATTCTTCAATCTTCCTATTTAAGTCAAGGCAATGTCAAGTTTGGTTTGTTCTTTCACTATAATTTCTTCATGGAACTTACTTTGATTCACACTAGCAGGTACCTCATTTGATTGAACATTTTCCTTTTGAAATGAATTTTTCTTCTTCTTGATTCTCTTCTCCTTCTTGACAATGCAGCCCCTAGTGTCTACTTCATGCATGAAATACAATCTATCCCAGATTTCTTTTGCAGAGGTTAGATCCATTATTAAATCAAGATCCTTGTTATGAAGACTGTTATATATCACACATTTTTCCTTGGCATTCCATTGTTGTTATTGCAAAGTGGTAGAGTCTGTGCAATAACCATCACATACAAGCGTCCATACCTCAGGTTCATAATCCATTAAATCTGTTTTAACCTTATCTCTCCATTCAGGAAAGTTTGTTGTATTTAGCACGGGTACATTTTGATAGTCCATGACTCAACCAGATCTCCTTCAAACTATAAGGCTTACACCAAAGGAACCTGGCTCTGATACCAATTGTTGAACGCTTAGTTATACTGAGAGGGGGGTGAATCAGTTTAACACATTCATGGACTTTAAAAACTTTCCTTTAAACTTATTTACACCTTCATTTCATGATCAACTTATTACATAATGTAACAGTAATCTTAATATGTGAGCAGCAAGTATTAAGCAGATTAGATACACCATATCAACACATAAACATCATGCACATAGACAACAAATATAAGTGGAAACCCATAAGGGAGAAAACCACATCTTATTATTGTTGTGATGCAAAGGCAAGCTCCAACTCCCTCTCACCACTGATTTTCTATAGGCTCCAACCTACAGGAGGCTACTACCTCAATTCTACAAGCTACAACTTGCAAGGAAGCTCCAACTCCCATCTATTTTCTACAGGCTACAACCTATAGGAGGCTCCTACCTCAGCCAGCAACAACTGGACATCTATCAAGCTAAAACTTGATATAGAACCACCAACTTCCTCACTGTAAAATAAAATCATATGCTGATTTACCTGGATATCAGCTCTGTTTTTCTCCTTCTTTACTGTTGTCCTTCCAATCTTCAAATTTTCTTTATATCATCTCTGGATCTTCACAACTCCTCTCTCTGCTCCTTCTTCTTCTTACACTCTCTCAACTTATGCTGCTTTCTCTAACCTCATGTTGTTCTGTCTTATAATCTTCTGCTCTCTTCCATTCTGCAGCTTTCTAAAATCTTTAGCTCTCTTCAATTCTACTGCATACTCCCTCTCTCTCACTCTCTATTTTCGTCCCCTTCTGCACATGAATATTACATGTTTTATATAGCTAACTTCATGGTTGTTTGCATTCTACAGGGAATATGAAGTGAACAGGTATGAATATTTGCCTTCCATCTTCTCATTTCCTCGCTCAACACATTCAGGATGTTACAAAAATATATACAATCATTATAGTATCAAATTGGAGTTTTGATTTGCCTATGGAGACTTGCATTTGCATACATACAAATTAAATCATTTACATTTACAGATACAATAATATTTCAATTCAGCCCTTTCAGTTCTTAGTTCGCCATATATTTGTCTTTTCTACTGTTGTTATATTCTAGCTCTGCTGCATAATTGTTTTGTTTCTTCCGTTACCTGTGTCTTTTGTGCTGCGTTCACATGCATATCAACCTTTCATCAATCGGAAGGTCATCAGACTCTGCCTTTTCTTAAGTTTCCAATCCGATAGAATTTGCACATAAAGTTGCATTTTATTTAACTATTCCCAACCTATGCGAAATAGGTGGTTTTAGAATGCCACGCAACGCCCTCTTAATGTTATCGCGTTCATTTCACCTTTTACCACTTATCTTCCAAAGCGATGCGACAAACACTTACTGGTTTTGTAATCCTACCTTCATTGTTCCGCTCATTTTCCGTTTCTGGTTCCACGTATCGTTTAACCATTGCCAATGATTTACATGCCTCTACGGTCAATCCTTCATCACACTGTTCTGCTCATGCTATGGGTCCTTTTTCATATTTTCAGGTCTTTCCTTTGTAACCCAAGTCGACCTCCACTTCCATGGTTTTCTTCATAAAACACTTAGCCCCGGACTTAACTTTGGTTGAAGGGTCTCACAACGTAGTGACCAATCACAGTGCATCGCATTTTTACTCATCCATCCAGCGGCTATCGCATTTCGGCATTCCAACGTTCTTTTCTATATGGATCCTTAGTTCTCCGATGTGATTTAACAAAGGAAAACCACATACTTCCGGACTTGAAAATATTTAGGCTTCAGCTTCGATCTGTATCGCGTCTGCTCTCTTTATAGCACTTCAGTGAATCCTGTTACCCAATGTGCCTTCGTCCATCTGATCTCCCGATATGTGATATTCCTCTTGCCTCGATTGCGATATGTGATGAACTTCACATCACTACTTCGCATCGCATCGCATCGCCACTTCATTATTGCACTTCGCGGTTTAGCGATTCAACCCAATTCTTAAGCACTTATTCTCTTGAGCTTGCGATCTCCGATATGCGATCGGGTCCCACTTGATTGCGATATAATCTTTTCCATTGATCACTTCGGTCCACAATTTTACTTTTGGGCTTTAGGAAAGCGGGCCCTAGTTCACGGCATTGCGAAAGCATTCCTTGGTACGGAATGGTCATCAGGCATGTGCTACCGCAGTGAATGAAAATTTTCGATCTGCGGTCAACGCTCGATGGGCAGGTCAACTACAGAGGCACCCACTTGGGTTAACCATCGGGCTGCTTGTGCCCCCGCGGTACCGTTGATCCCCAGGGATCATTTCTACTTTATATTCAATTCAACTTCTCTAACATAATGATCTTCGTGAAAACATCTTCAATTTCTATACTAGGAATCTTCATGGGTAGATCACTCGTAGATTTATCACCCACTTAATCGCATTCCTCCAAGGGTACTTTTCATAGATGAATGATGTAATGATATAATGATGATAGGCACTTCTCTTACTCATCCTTCTTAATGTGATTCATTGTTAATTCTAGCAAGATGATGCACAATGTGATCATCATTTATGGGTCTTTCTATTTCTATAGCTCAAGCATAATTTTTGTGATTTTAACCATTCATCACTTAATGTGTTGATTTCTTCTTATCTTACATGTTCATGGCTAATGTTCCCTCTACCATCATGGTTGCTTGCTACCTTCTCTCCTTCCATCAACTCCGTTGGCTATTGTGTGCTTCGTGTATTCTTTCTTCCTCTATAGTTCTCTCGTTAGAGAAATTGTCCTTTCCCTTCCCCGATCTTATAGCTATTCTCATTCCAAGGAGCTCTTCTTGACTACTTTCATGGGGACTATTTATGGACTTTTCTCCCCCCCGGGATGTTTTTTCTTAGAGCAACTCCCCCCGAGACTCGTGATGGATTCATTATGTTATTGAGTTAACAAGATCCCCCCTTTCTCTTTTCCTTTCAAACTTTATTAGGGTTCTTCATAATGTCTCGCACTTCTTTTTTGATTCATAGTTTTTTTCGGATTGGATTGGATTCCATCATCCTGTCTAGATTTATTTAATGTATATGGTAGTTTACAACCTTTTGCTTTGTGACCAAGTTTGAGGCATACATAACATCTTATTTTACCAAGATACGTTTGAGCTGATGTATAATATTTTGTTCCCATTTTTTAACACAATTTACATTCAAAAGATTTATGTCCATATTCATTACATGAAAAAACATGTAGCCATGGAATCGATTAGTGTACTCGGTGAAAGGTTGTCCTCTCCATTTGTTTGCTTGAGGTAGTCTTTTCATTTTCTCGCATCCTTTGTCGGTTGGACTAGATTTGCTTTGTCTTACCATATGCCGCAATATGTCCAGGGTTTGTAGAGGTGAAAAAACAAGTGATACTTCTCATAAGAGGCAAGAACCTCCTTTTGACGACTTCCGAATTTATTCAATTCATATTCAAGAGTGTATGAGCCTTTTTTCACAGATCGTTTCTTCATTTCGTTCTTTTTCATTTTAGGTTGCTCGCTTGTTTCTGTTTACTTCATTGCAAATCATGTTCTTGTTGGCTTCATGCTTCGTAGGAATATTTTCAGCTTGCTTCATTATCCTTTACAAAGCGTTTACAAAAATGATATTCTTGTTATCTTCTACCTTGGACTTATTGGTTTCTCCTTCATATCCTATCCCAACCTTTATGAGAGGAGACCTTTGAGCATTTAGAATCTTGTCCAACTCGTTCATAGCTTGCCATTTGAGGATTATTCATTAATAATTCTCTTTGGGCTTTTTCTAATTTCTTTCTCGTGCACACTAATTCTTCTTCCAATTTCTCTTGCTTCCTGAATTTTATCCTTTATTTTCTTTAGTAGAGTGTCTTCTACTTTCCTTGCTTCTTCAAGTTGTGTCTTTAGGCCAACAACTTCTTTCTTATATTCATATTCTTTCTCATCACATATTTGCACCAATTTCTTCGTGTCTTTGTTTTCATTCTTCAATCTTCCTATTTAAGTCAAGGCAATGTCAAGTTTGGTTTGTTCTTTCACTATAATTTCTTCATGGAACTTACTTTGATTCACACTAGCAAATGTACCTCATTTGATTGAACATTTTCCTTTTGAAATGAATTTTTCTTCTTCTTGATTCTCTTCTCCTTCTTGACAATGCAGACTCCCTAGTGTCTACTTCATGCATGAAATACAATCTATCCCGCATTTCTTTTGCAAGAGGTTAGATCCATTATTAAATCAAGATCCTTGTTATGAAGACTGTTATATATCACACATTTTTCCTTGGCATTCCATTGTTGTTATTGCAAAGTGGTAGAGTCTCAGTGCAATAACCATCACATACAAGCGTCCATACCTCGAGTTCATAATCCATTAAATCTGCTTTTTAACCTTATCTCTCCATTCAGAAAGTTTGTTGTATTTAGCACGGGTACATTTTGATAGTCCATGACTCAACCCAGCATCTCCTTCAAACTATAAGGCTTACACCAAAGGAACCCGGCTCGATACCAATTGTTGAACGCTTAGTTATACCGAGAGGGGGGTGAATCAGCTTTAACACATTCATGGACTTTAAAAACTTTCCTTTAAACTTATTTACACCTTCATTTCATGATCAACTTATTACATAATGTAACAAGAATCTTAATATGTGAGCAAGCAAGTATTAAGCGTATTAGATACACCATATCAACACATAAACATCATGCACATAGACAACAAATATAAGTGGAAACCCATAAGGGAGAAAACCACATCTTATTATTGTTGTGATGCAAAGGCAAGCTCCAACTCCCTCTCACCACCGATTTTCTATAGGCTCCAACCTACGGAGGCTACTACCTCAATTCTACAAGCTACAACTTGCAAGGAAGCTCCAACTCCCATCTATTTTCTACAGGGCTACAACCCTATAGGAGGCTCCTACCTCAGCCAACAACAACTGGACATCTATCAAGCTAAAACTTGATATAGAACCACCAACTTCCTCACCGTAAAATAAAATCATATGCCGATTTACCCCGGATATCAGCTCTGTTTTTTCTCCTTCTTTACTCGTTGTCCTTCCAATCTTCAAATTTTCTTTATATCATCTCTCGGATCTTCACAACTCTCTCTCTCGCTCCTTCTTCTTCTTACACTCTCTCAACTTATGCCGCTTTCTCTAACCTCATGTTGTTCTGTCTTATAATCTTCTCGCTCTCTTCCATTCTCGCAGACTTTCTAAAATCTTTAGCTCTCTTCAATTCTACCGCATACTCCCTCTCTCTCACTCTCTATTTTCGTCCCCTTTCGCACATGAATATTACATGTTTTATATAGCTAACTTCATGGTTGTTTGCATTCTACAGGAATATGAAGTGAACAGTATGAATATTTGCCTTCCATCTTCTCATTTCCTCGCTCAACACATTCGGGATGTTACAAAAATATATACAATCATTATAGTATCAAATTGGAGTTTTGATTTGCCTATGGAGACTTGCATTTGCATACATACAAATTAAATCATTTACATTTACGGATACAATAATATTTCAATTCAACCCTTTCAGCTTCTTAGTTCGCCATATATTTGTCTTTTCTACCGTTGTTATATTCTAGCTCTGCCGCATAATTGTTTTGTTTCTTCCGTTACTCGTGTCTTTTTTGTGCTGCGTTCACATGCATATCAACCTTTCATCAATCGGAAGGTCATCGGACTCAGCTTTTTCTTAAGTTTCCAATCCGATAGAATTTGCACATAAAGTTGCATTTTATTTAACTATTCCCAACCTATGCGAAATAGGTGGTTTTAGAATGCCACGCAACGCCCTCTTAATGTTATCGCGTTCATTTCACCTTTTACCACTTATCTTCCAAAGCGATGCGACAAACACTTACCGGTTTTGTAATCCTACCTTCATTGTTCCGCTCATTTTCCGTTTCTCGGTTCCACGTATCGTTTAACCATTGCCAATGATTTACATGCCTCTACTGGTCAATCCTTCATCACACCTGTTTCCGCTCATGCTATGGGTCCTTTTTCATATTTTCAGTGTCTTTCCTTTGTAACCCAAGTCGACCTCCACTTCCATGGTTTTCTTCATAAAACACTTAGCCCCGGACTTAACTTTGGTTGAAGGGTCTCACAACGTAGTGACCAATCACAGTGCATCGCATTTTTACTCATCCATCCAACGGGCTATCGCATTTCGGCATTCCAACGTTCTTTTCTATATGGATCCTTAGTTCTCCGATGTGATTTAACAAAGGAAAACCACATACTTCCGGACTTGAAAAATATTTAGGCTTCAGCTTTCGATCCGTATCGCGTCTCGCTCTCTTTATAGCACTTCGATGAATCCTCGTTACCCAATGTGCCTTCGTCCATCCGATCTCCCGATATGTGATATTCCTCTTGCCTCGATTGCGATATGTGATGAACTTCACATCACTACTTCGCATCGCATCGCATCGCCACTTCATTATTGCACTTCGCGGTTTAGCGATTCAACCCAATTCTTAAGCACTTATTCTCTTGAGCTTGCGATCTCCGATATGCGATCGGGTCCCACTTGATTGCGATATAATCTTTTGCCATTGATCACTTCGGTCCACAATTTTACTTTTTGGGCTTTAGGAAAGCGGGCCCTAGTTCACGGCATTGCGAAAGCATTCCTTGGTACGGAATGGTCATCAGGCATGTGCTACCGCAGTGAATGAAAATTTTCGATCTGCGGTCAACGCTCGATGGGCAGGTCAACTACAGAGGCACCCACTTGGGTTAACCATCGGGCTGCTTGTGCCCCCGCGGTACCGTTGATCCCAGATCAATGTTAACCACACTCATAAGATGTGCATGAGATCTAACTCATATTCCTCTTCCTCCTTTGCTACCCATGCTTGCTACCTCCCGGAATGCAGATTCTTTCCGCTCGACACGATTCCACTTCATCTGTTTCGCCTGTTTGTTCAACTGCCATTGTTCTATTCTGACTCTTTTCTGCACATTGATGTTTCTTTCCTCTTTTCTGCATAATGTTACTCCTTTTGAGCTTTTCACTCTAATTTGGGATTATTTCGCTTGTTTCACGCCTTTGCTACTTCTTTGCTGCCTCTACTGCCTATGTTGCCTCTGTTGCCTTCGTTGCCTCTACTGCACGCCTTTTCCTTTGTTGTCTATGCTGCTTCTGCATATCTCTCCTGGGCTACCTATGCTTCTTATTGTACTTTCTGCACGCGCCGATCTCTCCAGATCTCCTTTTGCTGGCTTTGCTTTTTTCCTTCCTTAACTGCCTCTCTTCTACCTCTGCTTCTTTCTGCTCCCTTTGGTGCTAAGCTACATTCGCTGCCTTTGGTGCTTGCCAGTGTTCTGGTGTTGTTCCTTTGTGCTCCTTTTCCTTTTCTGTTGGTCTAATGTTGCTCCTTGCCTCTCTTTTATGCTTTCATGCTGCATTATTACTCCACTTCTTCTTTGCCTTATTACTACTACTTCTCTGCTCCTTTTCCTTAATGATAGTTCTGTTGGTGCTCCTTTGTGCTCCTTTGCCATCAATGACAATATTTCTTTTTAGTTTGTCAACCTCATTAAAAATGGAATCAGTTCATCATGAGGATAGTTCCTTTTACTGTGTCAACCTCGTTAAAAAATGAAACAGGCCCTTATGAGGATAGTTCCTTTTACTGTGTGAACCTCGTTAAAAAATGAATCAGGTGATGAGAAGAGTTCTTGTTACTGTGTCAACCTCGTTAAAAAATGAAACAAGTTCCCATGAGGAGAGTTCCTTTTACTGTGTCAACCTCATTAAAAAATGAAACATGTATTGAGCATAGTTCCTTTTCTTGTGTCAAGCTCGTTAAAAAATGAAACAAGTTTCCATGAGGATAGTTCTTTTCCTATGTCAACCTCATTAAAAAATGAAACAAATCCTCTCCTGATTGAGTTGAGTCTTTGATTAGATCTCATTAGTATTAATTCGAGTCTTTCATCTGATCTCGTAAATGAACCTTCATTCCATCCAACTATTAGTAACCACTAGTCTACTTAGTTGAATGAAATGAAGCTTGGGGGGCATATTGATCCGGATTTATGCAGGAATGCAATAGAATACAGAAATAACCATAAACATAGAGATGCAGTGGAAATAAGGCTTCATTTCATTAATATCAAATAACATAAATATGCTTACAAACATAATGGAAATAAAATAGCTAGGGTGCTGGCAGCAAATCTCTAAGAAGAGATGTGGCGGCTATAGACCTTTGAACTGTGTTACAATGAGGCTCGAGGGAATATTTATTATGGAGAAAAAATGGAGAACTCTAAAAATCCAAAAACCTAACCCTAGGAGATGAAGCGCCAAAACTGTGGGCCCCTTTTGGGTAAATTGGTGTTTCAACTTCCCGGGGACGTAACTTCGACATACTATCTCCGTTTGACACGTATGATACATCATTAGAAATATCTATTCGAGGACTACAACTTTTGATGTGAATATCAATTTTAAAATGAATTCATATTTTATGGACAAACAATTCCCAAAAAACGTCATTTAGGGCCTCAAAACGACTCTGGAAGCTCAGGACCCAAAAACTGCTAAAAATAGTAAGTTGTGCTGCAACTTAAAAACTAAAAGAAATTATGGTGGGGGTTCAAATGGAATAGGTGGGTGGCCACTGATATCCAACTCGATCATTCCTCCCTCCTTATGAAGCAATGGTCCCCATTGAGTTGAGATCCTCCATGAGATGAGGCACATTTTGTTATCGAAGATGTTATGGACCTGCAGGCGGACATGCTAGATGCAATTAGTAAATTTGGTTTCTTTATCAGCCTCAAATAGTACATGTGTGGATTATGTCTGTGTAGACACATGAGGTATGGCAACATCAGGAAGCGGTGCGTCGAGGGTCAGATCAATGGAGTGCTTGTCCTAACAGTGTAGAGGAACCTTTGTGAGTGAGGAGAAAATTTCCTCGTATTCCTCCATGACTTTTTCCATCTACTGCAGCTGTGCAGGGGAGCCATGTTTCAAGGTTGTGGCCACAATATTATTCTTTCCTTGTGAGCGAGTTGTAAGGAAAATAAATTTCTTGGTTTGGGAAACAATCTTACTACGTTGTTTTGCAGTAGTCAAAGAGATGACAGGAGGCAGTACTACCTCCGGTATCATGTACAAGTTATTTCCCAAAGTAATAACAACAACATGAGGCCTAGACTCATACACAGCATGTTGCCTCCACAAGTATGGTTGACCCAATAATACATCAGCTACATCAAGAGGAGAAACATCACACAATACCTCCTCCGTGAATGGCTTGATACTGTAGGGAAGGAGGCACTGATGGCGGATGCAGAGATCTCTCCCTAGGTGGAGCCACCCGATGGTATACGATTGCAAGTGTGCTATGGCCTGTAGGGTGAACCGCTTCATGACCTCTGTTGAAATGAGGTTCTTTTGGCTTCTGCTATCGACAAGAAATTGCAATGGAGAACCCTTCACCCACATCTGTGAATGGAAGAGGCGCTCCCCCTCCTCTGTACCCTCTAGATCCTCCCTTTGGATCTTGGTGGTGGCAGCAATGGCACTGGGATCCACATCAATGATCTGCTTCCCTTTTTCATTGCCTGTCTAGTTCTGACTCGGGATCATAAAATGTATCTCATTCGAGTGCCTTTAGTTCGGCCACCAATGACTGTTTGGCCCGACACTCGTTTGTGCTGTGAGTGGGGTTGTTATGAAATTCACACCACTTCCTTATGTCCTTCTTTGAATTTGTGGTATTTTTTTGAGTTGCGCTGCTTTGGCCTTGCCCCTTGTTCTTCGGTTCGGGGGCACCTTTCAGATTCGCAAATCCAAAGTCTCACTTCTTCTGCTTAAATTTCTACTCGATCTTGGCGGCATAATGATATGTCATGCCAAGCAATGTAATGTCGAGGAACTCCATTTCCTCCTGAATGTGTTTGTGAAGACTGTCATGGTACTTGAGCACCAAATGTCTCTCTGAATATTTAATACCCAACTTTGTGCACAGGGTATGGAACAGATTCGTCAGTTCGTGCACATCTTGATCCCTTTATTGCCGCAGCGTGGTCCATTGGATGTATTTGTCCTCATAGCTCCCCACGAGGTAATATTGTTCCTTGATGCCATCTCGGAATGAATTTAAAGTGGGTGTGGCCAAGAATAGCTAGGGTTCTCCTTCATTCTCTTTCTCGCAGTAGGTTTCCCACCAGTCTTTGACATGGGGGGCAGCTTTTAGGAGTGCAAAAATAATCTTTTCTCGGTCAAAGAAATCATGAACTGAGAAATACCCTTCCAGCAAATTCAACCATATATCTATGGAATCTACATCTATTTGGCCTTCAAATACAGGAATGTCAAATTTTACCTGTACCTTGAAGGGAGTGGCACCTCCAAAGTGGTTGTTGGATGCAGATGCGCCGTAGGTGGGCAGTTGTTGAAGGATATGAACAAAGTTATCCATCATAGTGTTCCTTTGTTTCTCAAGGGCCTCCTCGAGCAATATTTTGATAGGATCTCCTGCTCCCTCGTCTTTCTTTTCTTCCGCCATGGGAGGTCGTTGGGGTTTGCGAGGCTGATCTTGCAAGGGTTCAATTAGATCGAGCCCTAACTCCTTATACTTGGACCGCGTTGGGGACATGCAAAGAAAAAGAAAGAAAGAGCAAACCCCTCTGATACCACTGATCTGGATTTATGAGGAATGCAACAGAATATAGAAATAACCATAAACATAGAGATGCAGCGTAAATAAGGCTTCATTTCATTAATATCAAATAACATAAATATGCTTACAAACATAATGGAAATAAAATAGCTAGGGTGATGGTAGCGAATCTCTGAGAAGAGATGTGGCGGCTACAGACCTCTAAACTGTGTTACAATGAGGCTCGAGAGCCTATTTATTATGGAGAAATAATGGAGAACTATAAACATCCAAAAACCTAACCCTAGGAGATGAAGTGCCAAAATTGTGGGCCCTATTTGGGTAAATTGGTGTTTCAACTTCCCAGGGACGTAACTTCAGCATACAATCTTCGTTTGACACGTATGATACATCGTTAGAAAGATATATCCGATGACTACAAATGTTGTTGCAAATATCAATTTTTAAATAAAATCATATTTTCCGAGCAAACACTGCCCAAAAAACGTCGTTCAGGGCCCCAAAACGGCTCCGGAAGTTCAGGACCCAAAAAATTGCTAAAAATAGTAAGTTGTGCTACAACTTAAAAACAGAAAGAAATGATGGTGGGGGTTCAAATGGAATATTTGGGTGGCCACCAATATCCACCTAGATCACATATTCTCTAGCAAGTTACGCTTGGGGGGCATCGAAACCAATCTCAAGCACAATTTTCTCTGTTTCAATCTTCTTTAAAAATGAAACCACTTTCAAGCACAGTTTCCTATGTTTCAAGCTTGTGTAAAAATGAAACCACTTTCAAGCATGATTTCTCCTTTGTTTCAAGCTTGTGTAAAAATGAAACAAACCTATCTCAAGCATAATTTTTCTTTGTTTCAATCTTGTGTAAAAATGAAACCTATCTTGAGCCCATTTCGATTATTATTTTCAAGACTCATTAAACTCATGAAAATCCTGAGATTATTTTGCTATCTTTCATTCTCGTAAAACACAAGAAAATTTCGATTTCTTTCCATCTTTTCCTGCTCGTTAATTAAATTGAAATTCGTTCATTGAGTATAATTTTTATCACTTTTTCAAACTTGTTAAAACTTACGAAAAAGCGAAACCATCGTGTATACTTTTATCACTTTTTCGGGCTCTATAAAAATACGAAAAAGCTAAACCCTGGAGTTCTCTTTTAAGCCCTTTTCAGACTCTCTAAACATGAAAATATCGTCGAGTACTTGACTATTCGAACTCGTTAAAGTAAATGAACGATTTTCCTTTCAGTATAATTTTACCCCTTTCCGGACCGAAATGGACTATTTACGAAAAAGGCATGTGTTGACTAATCATGGTCAATAGAATTCTCTCTTATATTATTTTATCATTTTTTGGGCTTGAGAGACTAAATTTATGAAAAAGAACAACCACAGAGTTTTCTTAAGTTTTTCTTCTAACTCCCTAAAATTGAAAAACACTGAGTTTCACCTATACTGGACTCGTTAAAACTTAACAGTAAAGGACCTGTCGATTACAAACAGGAACGAACCACTCCTTCTTAGGGTTCGGTTTTAATACTAAGTTGGACTCATTCGAAGGATGAACTTATACAACAATCAAAATTTATCCTCCTCAAGCTTGTCAAAAATAAAGAGGTACTTGCCAAAAATAGTGGGGGGAAAAAGAGAAAATGAATCTAGTTGTCACACTTTGTTCCAAAAAGTAGTATGCCACTCTTGAACACGACACTTTTATCACGCTCATATTTGGGTTGGGAAAATCCTTTGTCTAATAGTTAATCAAACCACTTTGAAAGTCTTCAGCCGGTTTCTAGGTATTAGCTTTAGGTCAATTGTCACCAAACCATCTGCAGTGTCATTATGTGTTCAAGAGAACAGCTTAAATAAACCATTCATTGCAAACATTTTTCTCCATTGACGTTGACCATCCCTAAGTCAGTCCTTGCAAATATTTCTTCAAAACTTGATCTAATGGTTTCGTGTCATGGGCTTTCCTATGACGGATCACTTTCTATCGACGACAGTTCATCATCTAGAAATTTGATCTAGAATCCTATAATTACCTTGGGATATGCATGCCTTAATGGTAGGTTTCTCGCCTTCGATGACAAGTTACATCATATACCTTCGATCGAATTATTCTGTGAAATGTTCGACTTCAGATTAAAAATTCACATTTCATAGATTGTACTGAGTACTTTGAGGGCCATTGTCACTATTGGTGGTTTCTCTCACACTTGTTAACAATTCACATCATTGACTAGTAATAAGGTGGATTGTACCATGTTCGACTTCGACACAATCAATCGCATGGATAGAATCGTACTAGTTCGAGAAGCAAAAATCAAGACCCTGGATCTAGTTTCCACCATCCAGGCTGCGAGGAGTTTTTATCATACAGTAGACTACTCATGACAGATAGTTGTGTCCATGTTGTGTCTACTATTAATGTAATTCTAAAATCATTTCTGTATCAGAACATTTAGTTAGTTTCGATCTGAGTATGGGAATTCCTACCTCAAAGATGATATACATATATATATATATATATGCTTGCATTGAATGTTTTTTTTCTAGGTTTCAACCGGTGTGCCTGCAGCCCAATCCTCGGAATGATAAATCACTTCACTCTTTAGAACTATTCATAACTCTTCAAATTTCGCACTTTAGGGGGAAATCTGTTACACTAAAATTTTTCACCATGACATTTAGCTATCTATATGGGTTCATCATTACCTATTTATTGCTCCCGTAGAGGTCCAAAATCATAAAGTTCCTAAATCAAGTCTTGGAATTGGGAAAAATCTCATGAAACTTCCTAAAAAGCCTAACTCTACACTTTTCCTAGTCATTTCATGCAGTACCGCGGTTTATTGCTCTAAAAATCTACGGCACATCCCGCACATTCTGCTCTTTAAAACTGCGGACCCCCATAAAAGATAAAATAAAATAAAAAAGTAAGTTCTAGAAACCCAGCTGGTCGAATATTCTCCTAGCTGGAGCCTTCTAGAAGCGTTATCTGGTCGAGCTTTGCCCCTTCCATTCATGAACCTCTATCCCTTCATAAATGGATCTATCCCTTGGTATTTGGAGCTAAAATCCCTTTTTGAGAGGACTTTATCCCCCTTTCTTTGGAACTAAAACCTCCTCCCTTCTGCTATAAATTGAGACCATGTTTCAGTCTCAAGGGTACTGAGAACTTGGTAGTTTTGAGGTGAATTGCTGAAGAAAATATACTCTCTACATTTTGCATCATTGGCATGAGAAAGATTACATACTCATCGCCATAGTTTCATGTTAATTCAAAGATTCAAAGTCTAGTCAAACTGAGGAAAACAACTGTTCAGGACCCCGGAAGAACCTGTACAAACATCAAGGCGTCAAGGTTGTAAGGTTTCTTCTTTTCATTCAAAGTTAATACAAATGGATTCTATTTTCTCATTAAGTTGTTCATGTATCTATTTGAGTAATTTAATTCTTGGATTCCTTGATCACTGAGATAGATTAGTGTTTTCTAAATTATTATATCTTGCAGGTGATTTTAATCCTTCTTTTTGTCTTTGATTGCAGGTTTCACATGCTGAAGTGACCGATTTTGGAGAAACTGGATATAAAGATTACAGCAAGCATTGGACTTCAGGTAGGGGCATTTCCTCATACTTTGTTAACTAATAATTCTGAATCACGAATGATCTAGAGAAAATGGTTTGCATTTGGTTGTTTGCTTCTATATATCCTTAGGATACTAGGGAGATCATTCTTGTCCGCAAGAAGGATTTATTTGCATAACACAAAGCTAGATGGCAGCATCACACTACGTGTCATGAAAAAATAATACATGCATTATGCGCTTGAGTGTCTCAATCCAACTGTGTTCAATTGGGCAAAAGCAGTACTCCTTCAGATGAAATAACAACTGACCAAGGTAAAAAGTGGAAAGACCAAAATTTTTAGCTATGGGTCAATCTTGATCACTTTTTTTTTGGAGCGAGCTCCATTGATACAACCACAACATGTGACACTAGGATTAGTTGGTCCTAGAGATCAACAGATGCAGTGGTGGGTCAAGCTGATGGCTAGACATGCTAGTCAGTCATCGATCTCATTTTCCACTACATTCTTCATTTGGCTCCGAAGACAGAATATCTTCATAGAGGAGCATCCATATGCAGAGATGGATTTCTGTGGAGATCCAGATTTGATCTTACCGACTGATGTTCAATTGGGTGCTATAAGTAAAATTTTGACCATGTTTTTTACTTTTGGGGGTTTTTACATATTTTTATGTTTTTCTATGTTTCCAAGACTAAACTAATTTTTTTTTATGTATGCAGATGTAGGTACCGTTTGACTAGTGGTTCATGCACAGCAGGTGGGAGAACCAGTAGAGAGGACTGTCAAAAGATTAGTCCTTCATGATTTGGATTTAATCGAGACTCTTATTGAGTTGCAGCGGCATGTGGACGGAATGACTCTTGGGATACCAGATGACGGGATCGAGGAGTTACCTATGAGGCTGCAGCGCCATACCATTGGTGTGCCTAGCTATTGGAGATGGTTATTGCACATGATAGCCCAAGCAGTGACCTACTATCATGATCATCACTAGGTTTACTTATATTATTCTATGTTTTTATAAATTTTGAGGTTAGATGACCAACGTGTCTTAGACACAATTTTTGTAAAAAACTCGATATAAATATATTTTACTTTCAATGTTTTTCTATGATTATGTGAAATCCTATTCAATTGTATGATGTGAATTGAAAATATATCTTTACATATGTTGCAAATGTCTATTTAACACATAATTCGCCAATGAATCAACCAAAGTGTTAAAGTTTCTAAAAAAAAATTGATATTGAATGTAATCAAAATTTATTTCCAAAAGATGAAATCTAAGGAACATGCGATGAATTGCTGAATTTCGAACAGTATAGACGCCAGTAAGCTATAGTACGAGAAGTTGTGAGTCCAGCCTAATGATGATGCGGAGAATTCCAAGTGAAAAGGCATCATAGAGTAGTTCAATCAAACCGCTATACTCAACTATATTGTTGGTCGATCGACCAATACAAATCCCTTGGAAACTCACTAACTCGCCACTTGGAGCAAAGATGGCCCATGCTGCAGAGGATAAATTCTAAGTACTACAACTAGCACCATAGGCATATCCAACAAATGGTTCTGAATATTTTGATATCTGCAAAAAATGCAAACTGGATTACTAACCACATGAAAATATCTAAAAGATACACTGCTACACACACACAATCAAAGCATATAATACAGTGATTACCACACAAAATCAAGCATAGTAATGTTTAAGATACAGCCCATTTCGAGGTTGCGAAAATGGAATCCCATCATAATATACCAACTCATAGGCACCCTTAGTCAGAATGCACTTGAAAATGTAGGGGTCGTGCCATAATGGTTCAAATTTCCATGTTCCTATCTTATCAATTTACTGATCATAAAGCAAGACCAGGTCTCCTTCTGAGAAGGTGGAAGGCTTGACATTGCGGTCATATTGCACCTTGATTCGTCTCTTATGCACTTTGTTGGCCAAGGCGGCTTCATGACGCATTTCATCTAGATGGATGAGATCTAAAAGACGGGCCTCTTCTTTAGAAGTGTCAGGTAGCAGGTCAATCACGAGTTTCAATGATGGTATTTCACGTTGTATCGGTAAGATAGCTTCCAGACCGTAAACCAGCTGAAAGGGAGTAAATCCGGTCACGTTTCTCACTGAGGTTTGATATGCCCACAAAGACGAGTACAGGATCAAATTCAAGTTTTGTTTACAAAGCCCAATCATGCTTTGAAGCATACGCTTAAGAATTTTTTGATAGCTTCAACCTCTCCATTAGCTTGCTAATAATAAGGGGTAGAACTATCATGTGATAGTCCTAACTTGGCAGTGAACTCATCCATCATGTGATTGCAAAAAAAATTTCCATGATCTGTGAATATGGCTTGTGGTACACCAAACCATGTAATCACATGGTAAAAAAGAACAATGCAGTTGTCTATCCTTTGTTGTTGAATGTAGGCATCACCTCGGCCCACTTGGTAAAATAGTCATTGGTGACAATAATATACCCATGCCCTCCAGCCAAGCGGGGGTTACATGTCATGAATTCAATGCCCCATTTGACAAGTGTTCCAACAAGGACGACAGGATGCTTTAGTGATGGCAGCAAGCGGGTTTCATGATCAAATATCTAGCAAGTATGACAACTTATAACCGTGATAATGCAGTCGCGAAATATGGTAGCCCAGAAGTAACCAACATGTAGAATCTTCTGCGTAGTAGCATAACCAGAAAAATGTCCACCACATGCACCAAAATGGTAATCATTTAGAAATTTTTTGGCCCCATCATGCACGAGGAACCTACGTAAAATTGTATCGACACCATGACAATAAAGTGTATCACCGACGATCAGATAATATTTGGCCTGGTATCAAATACGTCTTCATTGCGAGTGAGAGGTATTGGGCCGACACGTTTGGGTCTAGAGATAGATGATGAAATCTCCATACCACAGGTCACATGACTCAATCAAAAAAAAATACTCTTCTGGAATTGATGGTTCCGTAGTAGGATCGGTGCTACTCAAAGGAAGGTCACAAATAAGCTGAGAAAACACCAAAGACTTCTTTAACTTGGATTTGATGAATTCCAATTCAAAATCTTGCAAAATAAAGGTCCATTTTGAATACGAGAATACATTCCATAATTCCCATGGTTCTTCTTCCATCATCATGCATTCCATAATTCTCTCATCAGTCAAGAATACGCGTGAACAAGGATCAGAAGAAGTACCAAAACCCAAAGAACGATCTACCCAAACAATCGACGACAATGGATTCGGATTGGCTGCATAAGCCAAGAAAATTGATTTCTATGCTAGCTCAATTGGACTTAGCATCATGATGTCGTCCATCCTAAATACTTTATAATCATTGGGAAATTTCCTTAAGTCAGATGAAGTGGAAGATATCATATTGCAGGTCTCTATATTTTCAATTTCTGTCGATGTCGCAGGCGAAGGTAATGAAAAGGTGCCCATTACGGAAGGATCCTTAAATATTCCTACACCAATGTTCTGAAGAGAAGGTGGGGTTTTGTGAAAAAATGTAACTCTTCCAGTTGCATGGGAACTAAAGGTGAAGAAAGAGATTTGATCAATGGTTGTGACACTTCCTTTATGGGGGAAGATGACCATTCGAAAATAAGTAGATACTATCGTAGCCATAACATAAACCCATGGTCTTCCAAGTAATATATTGTAGTCGAGGGGTCCGGCAAAGACCTCAACTTCAATAGTAATTGATGTCCCCCCTAGTTCTACTTGTAGGTTACTAATAATTCCAAAAGGTTATATGTACGCTCGTCAAAAGCTTTCAACATCGTAGGTGATTGTGACAAAGTTGGCGAGCCAAGTGACTTCCAGCAACTCATTGACATGATACAAGTAGATGCGCCTTCATCAATGATAGTGCGATGAATGAGGTGATTCAGGACATGCACTTGAATCAAGAATGCTAATTCTATTGGTAATTATGGCACATAGCCCACGTGATTAAATACTACAAGATTTGAATCTGTCAGATAAATACCACCAATCGTGGACAACAAAGCGTGCTTCTGGGAGGGACAATTCTGAAGAACCTCAATCATTGACATAGTGTAAGGTGACTGAGCCAGGTCTTCCAATACATTATAATTTTGAGCTGCACGAGCTCGAGGGTTGAATGTTGATATGTGAACTGCTCCCTTAGGCGGCTTTATTGTTAACTCTGGAAAGATAGGCGGTAGAGCCGAGTCAGATGAGGTTGAAATCGAAGTGGCAGGTTGATCTTTAGCCTGACCATTTGACGATGACAATGGATCACTATAATATTTACTTCGAGGTAACACCAAAACATCATTTTTGGGCTTAGTGGCAGATAGCATAAGCACTTGCAAACTAGAAGCAGGATCCATAGAAACCATATGTGTTTCCAGGTTCAGAAAATTATTTTTCAACACTGCAGATGCGGCAGAAGTCTTAAGAAGCTTTGGGACTTCTGAGCGGTGACGAAAATCTCATGTAAAATTTTCCTCATTACATATCAAGCAAGGGTAACGAGGTTTTCGAAAAGAACCAGATGAATCAGATGATTTTTCCTGCGGGGGTGAATTTGATTTCTTCTTATCTTTCCCCTTCTTCCTATTTCCAGGTTGCTTGTCACTTTTTCCTTTGTCAGATGACATGACATGGATTTCAGAAGAAGACTTGTGATCAGATGCAATAGGGTTTTTATTTAAAATAGAAAGTGTAGGACCAAATAATCGACTTGCTTCCAAAGCACTAGCAGAACCAATCACACCATCTCTAACATTAATGTCCTAACCAGATGGAGCAGGAGGAATGGTAAAATTTGGTCGCAATGCATTTGGAATATTTTCATAGAGCATGTCATACTGAGTGTAAATCAAATCCAGATACTGGGCACGAGAAATTACTTGCTCTTCAATGACAACACCGCCTTTGGCCACATCCTCAGTGATAGATGGCAACAACGACTTAATAAACCACTCAGCTAAAATCTAATCAGGAACAAATGTTTTAACCATTCGATGACGAAGACGTCACTCATGTATATGATCCGATATATGAGTAGCAGTGGTCTGTTTAAAGTTGGTCAAAATTTTTGTTCCAGTTTCATGTCTGATGGGTAACTAGAAGTGGGTTAAAAAAGTAGTGGCTAAAGATGTAAAGTTATCAAATGAAGCTCGTGATAATACAATGTACCACTTCACAGCCGGACCAATAAGCGTTCGTTGGAAAATATGCAATATAGCATAATCATCATTTAAGGAATTTGATGAACACCATAAATGATAAGTCATGACATGCGTAGATGGGTCTTCTCTATAATTTCCATTGAATTTTGGAATGTCTGAGGGTAATTTATGCGGAATCACCGGCCACTAAGGTAAATAATGAATGGGATAATTTGTTGTCCAATTTAAATTAGGTAACTCTAATGTTGCAACAAATGGAAACTGTCGATTAAAGTCAAGTTGAGCATAACCAGGGTAAGATGGAATCGCCTAGGCAACAAGCCTTTGCATACCAAAAAATGGATTCTGTTGTTGGTAACCGAGATAGGGGTAGGCTTGTTTACCAGGACCTAGATAAGCTTGATATTGTGGGAATGGTTGTTGTGTTTTCCATGGTATCTGATAAAATTTTTGCCCGCCAGGATAATTTGGACCTGGTTGTGAATAGACAAGGCCAGTAGAAGCCTGTGACAAAGGTAAACTAGCCTGCAGTTGAGAAATTCCCGATACAGATGGTTGTTGAATACCATCCTGGGAATACAGATACTCTAGACCCAAAAATTGAGGGTTAGGGGTGGAAGGACCCGCTTGAGCAGACTGGCCAACATCCATATAGGAAATAATATGTGTAGTAGGCACAGATGCAATAGGTTGAACTGGTTGATATTGATACACAACCATTTGCGGCTGAACAAGAAAATTAGGATGTCATTGGAAAATAGGCATTGCAGCATATTATTGACCTAAATACGACAAATTACTGCCATATGGATCGAACATCTGTGGTCCCCCAACATATGGAGTATAAGGATATTGCACATACTGACTTTCATATGATGGGTATCCAACAAATACTGGATAAGATGGATGGTAATTGGATGGAATAGCCTGATATTGAGCTAATGATGTCAGTAAAGGTTCAGGTATTTCAGTACTCGTAAGAGAAGAACCAGGTATAATTCCAGATTATGACATGGGTGAATTCCATGGACTAGAGGAGACACTAGAGTAGGTTCCATTTAATTTCTGGTATCCCAGTGGGGCGGACGGATCACCTTAAATATGAGACTTGGGTGTCATCAAAAACATCGAACATGAAGCAATAGTAGATGTTGTCACAGTTGTAACAGATGGTACAGTCTGGGATGTTGTCTCTTCCATGGTTAAATAACCCAGAAAATACTCTAACGAATCTATGAGAAATTTAGAGTGAAAAGGATCAACAACAGAAGAGTAGGTCAAATGAGGAAAATAATAACATAAATGAAGCCCAGACCCAAAATGAGTGGGAGTTGAAGGGGTTATCTCTTCCTGAATTTCTTCCTCTATCGAAATCAAACCAGGTGGAATCACTTCACTGTCAAGCCCGAGATAAATTTCAGGTGGTAAACTCTATGGTAAAGAGGAAGACTCGATGGTTATGGATGAATGAGGATTAGAAGGTTGCACCGGAACAACTTCTTGTTGTTCAACTTCGGGATCAAGATGTCCTGGTAAAATAACAATGGGTTCTGGATCGACTTCCAGTTGAACAAGCTCGGGTTTTGGATTTATTGTTTCATTGGATTGAATTTCAGTGTCCTCAGGTAACTGTGAGGGTTCTGTCTCGACAATAGAAGATAAACTGGGATCAATCGAAAGGACTCGAGACTCATTACTCAAAGGATCAGATGTCTCTGGTAAATCAAATTATTTAGCACCAAGAGTTCCAGAGGTAGTGGACTCGGTAGGATGATCGTGCCTTCATCTACTAAGTGTAGCTTCTAGCGGTAACGGTGTTTTATTTGTTGTCCTATGCAAACGACGGGGAAAAGTTTGATATTCTTCCTAAATTTCTGATTGATTTTATACAAAAAAAAAACTAAAATAGGGTAATGCTAGGCAGAAGGATTACAAAGCAACTATGAACTGCAATATACCGCCCCAGTAAACCAAGGACTTATGTACGTGTAGGAAATATGCCCAAATGTTGTGCTCGGTGTATCACAGGTACAAGGCAGCCGACTCAGTTACCTATGGATGGTAAGAAACCTAAATTTGTCCTACCAAATATACGCAAAGATATGTGGAGGCCCAAACTATATTAGCGCTGTCTAATGTGAAACTGCATAGTGAGAGCATCCCCTTATTCTTTTATTACTAGAACACCGCCTGATATACCCGAAAGTACGTGGACAAGCTCTATTATACTTATGTACGTGGAATGAGGTATCACACTCGGAATGTATCGCAAACAATTAATGACAGTTTCTATTTTTAATGACGCTGGAACATGTCTTCTAGCCTAGACCTCTAAATTTTTTACAATGTTTTCTTAGATAAATTCAGATAAATTTTATGTTGATCTTGCTTATCAGTTTGTCTTTCAAGTTCACTACGAGATGTATTGAACATTCCTAGAATGTAATTAGAATGATAAGCATTCGTTTCAAATTTATTTTCGACAATGAAAAACTAGCTACAAGGGATATTGCAATCAGATTGTATGCAATCAACAATGAGCACATCTAATTTCAATTTACCTAAACTATTCCTATGCAGCACTCACAATCACTATATGAAAATGCATTTTTTTCTTTTCAATTTCTCTTAAGTTTAGATGAATGAAAAAGAAACTAATGCACAAACAATCACTCAAAACTTTCAAGAGAAACAAAGACTGAAATGATAATTCCTCTTTCCAAATATAATGAATTGATCAAATGTAAAAACTTTGGAGCTATTCGACAATGACAAAGAAAACAAAAATAAACATTGATCAAAAAAATCCAAAGTGAGGCAAGAATATTAGAGGAAACCTGGTCTCTAGAGGGAGTCAATCACTCAAAACTTCAACAAGCAAGACACTGAAATGAATTTTCAAAAGACAAAATATGATATATTTTGGTTGGTCACAAGGGTGACGTACCCCTCAGTGGGAGACAGTGTGTTACAGAGCACTTTCCCTAAGCCAACAGTGCTATGCAAAGCACTGTGTCAAGACCAAAAGTGCGTTGCTGCAAGAGGAATCTCTGAAAAAGCAATCAAACACACTAATTTTTCTAAGACACATTCAAATGACTGAAAATAAGTAGGTAAATTCTACTAGATGTTGATGGACAAGGACAAAACCACCAAGGATGATTCGTCTTATCCCGAGTATAGTTTCCAATTTGTTTTATGGAAAACAAACCTATAGATGAGTATGCTTTCCCTAAGTGTGGTGGTGCACTTAGAACAACAGAAAGAAAGATATCTGACCTTTTCCTTAAAATGAATAGATAAAGGGAGGAAAACCTACTTGTAATCTATTAGCTTTTCCTTGCCTCCCTTTGTTGCTTCCATCGTTTTCAATCTAAATGAACTCGCTTGATTGATACCTACAATGGAAAACAGAAGATAGAAAACAACATAAATGCAATACGATCTATTCAAGTTAAACAAATTGAATCGATTAAATTCATAAATACACATATAACATCATTGACACATGCATTAGGAAAGGAAAAAATGTCTTTATTATGAAGTAGAAGGAAGAGTACAGCCTATTAATCGACTCACTGTCACTCATCCAACGTTATTCCCATCCTCATCACATCCAACATCAAAAGTATAGCATCATCATAGTACATGCACAATACCTCCAAGAATTGTGATCTCACCATCATAACTCTACTTAACACAAGTTCTTACTCCCTTGTGCACTATGATCAATGCTCTATTTATAAGTAGATGAAGGTAGTTTGACATAAATGAATCATTGAATGGATTTCCTAAAAATGGATGAAGAGGTTTCCTTGTTCATGGGAATAGGAGGATAGGAGGTTTAATGGATTCATGGTGTCCATATTCGAAGCTATCAGATGAGCTAAAAGCTGGAACAACTTCTAGAAGCCACTAGAGGTCGGGAATATTCTGGAATCTAATGAAAAATTCACTCCCAGTCAACCAACGCACTCTAAAGTGGGCCTAGATCCTTTGCAACGCAGCCTTTCATGGGAGTAGATGCTTTTCAAAGCAGTTACAACTATCTATGAGTGTGGTGATGGCTCAATGGGGCACTTCAGCTGGCATCTAAGTAGTGAAACTTTCATGAAGGAAAACCACCAATGGGATGACTTTTTTAGGGCATGTAGCAACTAATTTATAGTATTATAGACCCTAATGGATACTTATCTATGTTTTGGGATGATGCCCAAATAAACCTGTAACAATTCGTATTTGTGTTTTAGTATTTTAGTTTGGATATTTCTTTGGGATTATTGTTTCTGTGGGTCCAATGTGAAAATTTGATGAAAGGTGGCCTACAAGTTATTTGATGATTGTTTGACGTGTGGATCCAATCTTAAACATTTTTAAAAGTGATACACAAGGATTTGAGGGTTGCTTCCTTCAGAAATGGGGTAGTAGCTTCCTTTCGGTAGGAGTCGGTAAATGAGATTAGGGGGTGTAGCTCCCTTCTAGTGGGTGTTGGAGAACTAGTGGAGATTTTAGTATCTTATAGGTGGGTTCCTATGTACTGGTAAGAGTTTTCACCAGTACAAAAATGTAATGAATAATTTTTTTTTATATAATAATAAAGAAGACAAAGAAAAAAACAGTGGTGGTTTTCTCCCACATTGGGTTTCCACCTAAAATTCTTGGTGTTATATGTGTGTTTATTATGTGTTGTGATTTAGCTATTATTTATTTCTTTCTGGATGGTGAATGAATTAATAATGCATTTATTAATTTTTCTCACTGATAAAAGATATGTCAAATTAATTTAATTGGATATACATTGTTTACATTGACAAGAGTCGTGTACATACGCTGGTTGCATGAAGAACATTAATATACATAATTCAGAATATGAAATTAAAAGTTAAAAATACTAATTCACCCCCCCCCCCCCCCTCCTCTTAGTATTTTTCTTAATAATTGGTATAAGAGTAAGGTCCTCAGAAGAATATTGATCACTTAAAGGGAGATTCGTCAATATGAGAAATCAAGAGGGAGTATCTTATATCGAGCCACCTTTGTTTAATGGGACTAAATTCATATTTTGGAAAGTCAAAATGAGAGCATATTTGCAGGCTCTAGGAGTTGATGTTTGGGAAATTGTTGAAGGTGTATATCAATACCCTACCTCCATTCCCACAAATGATGCATGGAAGAAACAATATGAGATCAATGTGAAGGAATTCAATGCTATCTTGCGAAGTTTGGATGAATCTGATTTTGTGAAATTCATGCAGCTAAATACCACAAAGGAAATATGGGACAAGCTTGTCCAAATCTATGAAGGTGACACTAAGGTAAAAAGTGTTAAACTCCAAACATATAGAATTCAGTATGAGAATCTTAGAATGCATGATGATGAAAGTATTGCAAGTTTTTTCCTTAAAGTAGATGAGATTGTTAAATCAATGAAAAATATTGGTGATGAAATAACGGATTCTATTTTTTAAAATATTTTAAGATATATAACCTCAAAGTTTGACTCTCAAGTCTCTCCCATTGAATAAATGTAGGATTTGAAGAATCTCACTATTGAAAAAATACATGGGATCTTAACAGCCTATGACATGAGGAAAGGGGGTACATCAGGTATTATAGAAGAAACATTCAAAGACACAAAAAAAGGCAAAGAAAAATAAGAGCCTAAGGAAATAGGTTACATTTTAGATGAAGAAGAAGCGAATTTTGTGAAGAAGCACCAAGTAGGAACTGGAAGGTTCAAAGGTAAGCTCCCTTTTATTTTATTTTTCCTATGGAAGAGTAGGTCATTATGCTGCTAAATTTCCTTATATATAAAATCGTGAGAAAGTAAATAATGTTCCAAAGAAGAATGTTAAATGAGATTTTGATAGAAATAAAAGTTATTATACTCATGAAGATAGTGAAAATTCTCCCAAAAATGAGGACAATGAATCATGTCATGATTATTAATTACTTATGGAATTTTAAGAACAATGTGTAGATGAATCTAATTATGTATTTATGGATTCTCTAGAAGAAATTGATACACTTGGGGTCATAAACAAGGATCAAGAAAATGAAATCAACATGTATAAGGAAAAGACCCTTGTTGAGGAAATAAATCAGCTAAAAATTTGTCTAGAAGAAGATAAATTAGTTGAAGAAGCTTTGAAGAAACAAGCTCAAGAAAAGGAAAGGCACTGTGAAAACTTAGAACTTGAAATTGTGGGTCTAAGAAAGGAACTTGAGAAAACAAAGTCTCTAACTATTAGATTTTATAAAGGATCTGAAACTTTAGAATAAATCATTAAAGTGCAACAATATCCTCTAATAAATATATACCTTGGATACAATCCAAATGGTGAAACATCAGAACCTATGAAATATTTTGAAAGAAGTACAAGAAGCTATGTCAATGTGGTAAAAGGAAGCAATAATTAGAATTATATAACTCAACAAAAGAATTAAGGATCAATTTTTTCTCATGCAAATCAACCTTTCCATGAAAAAAGGGAAAGCTACTCAAGAAGTTATTATAATCTTGGGTATTCTTACTTCAATGGGAAATGCTTCAATTTTCACAACTTTGGTCATAAAGAAGTTCATTGCATTGCTTAAAAAACGATCATGACTACAGAAGCAAGAAAACAACAAAATGAAATATACACAAAGAAATATTCTTATAATTTTTTCTCATCTCTTCATAATGAAATTGAATGTTCTATTTGCAATAAATTTGGTCATGAATAAACTAAATGCAGAATAAGGATGAATTCATCTAATCAATGTGAAAAAAATAAAATACCACCCATGGTATGGAAAAATAAAATTAGTTCCTCTGAAAATTGTGGTCTAGCATTGTATGCATGGGATAAAGAGAATCTATGGTACATTGACAACAGATGTTCCAAGCATATGACATGTGATAGAGATAAGTTTGTTTCTTTTAATGAAATTAAGAAAGAAAATAATGTGACTTTTATTAATAACTCACCTATTGCTATTAATGGGAAAGGATTTGTGCTTTTAAAGAAAAAGGTCAAGGCTGAGAATGTATTATTTATTGATGGGCTAAGACATAACATTTTAAGTGTTATTAAAATGTGTGATTAGGGGCATGCAATTATTTTTAGATCAAATAATTGCATGGAAAGAAATTTGGATATAGGTAAGATCATAATCAAGGGAACCAAAACTCTAGGAAATGTATATATACTAGAGGGCAGCAAAGAACACTTTTTTTTTAGAAAATATGAAGAAATATGGCTTTAGCACAAAAGGTTGGGGCACCTCAAAAATTTTATGAGAGAAATTCATGACTTGCCCAACATTTCTCCACCTGAAAATAACACATGAAAATCATGTCAATTTGCCAAGTAATCCAGTGTTCAGTTTAAAGCTAAAGAAGGTACTTCAAGTAAACCAATATAACTTATTCACATTGATTTATTTCGACCTAAGACAAAGAAGTATCCTCATGTTGAACAATACCTCATATTTTTTATTGATGACTTTAAAAGAACGTGTTGGGTTGGTTTACTAAAGTATAAAGATGAGGCATTTGAAAAGTTTAAAATATTAAAAGCTTTGGTAGAAAAATAATTGGATCTAATAATAAAATTTATTAGATCTAATAGAGGAGGAGAGTTTATATCATATGTATTTTTCAATTTTTGTGAACAACATGGCATCAAAAGATAGTTTTCCATGGCTAAAACTCCTCAATAAAATGGAGTGGAAAAATAATGAACATAACAATTCAAAAAATGGAATGTGCCATGCTTGATAAGTTAGGAACACCTCAGACCTTCTAGGGAGAAGCATTACATACATCTATGGATATACTTAACAAGGTTCATGTTCTAGTAAACAATGATAAAACTCCATATGAACTCTGGTATGGTAGGCATACAAATGTCAAACTCTTTAGAATCTTTGGAAGAAAATGTTTCATAAAGAAATATTATGATAAGCTTAGAAAGTTTGAATCCATAGATGATGAAGTAATTCTCCTTGGATACTCTTCTAGAAGAAAAGGTTATAAATATTACAATAAAAGGTTCCAAAATATTGTTGAAAGTATAGATGTTGTGATTGAAGAAGCATCCACAGGTACCAAAAAGGAAACACAAGTAGATGATGACCCTCTCCATACTAAAATACAAGAATTTATAGCAGAAGAAGAAATATAAGCATAAAAAGAAGTAAATGAAAATAGAGATACGTCATAAAAGACGCCATCAAGGTATGTTCAGAAAAATCATCCTGAATCTCAAATTCTAGGTGATAAGGAAGTTGGAATAGAAACTAGAAGAAATTTTGTTGGAACATCTATTCAATTAGAATTATTATCCACAACTGTACCACAAAATGTGAATCAAACAAGAAAATATGAGTGTTTGGTTAAGGCAATGCATGAAGAACTTGATTAAATAGAAAATAACCATACGTGGGAATTGGTATAACCAAGGCGTCATGATACAAATGTAATTGGGACAAAGTGGGTGTTAAAGAACAAACTAAATGAAAATGGAGAAGTAATTCGAAACAAAGCAAGACTTGTATGCAAATGATATGCCCAATAGGAAGGAATAGGCTTTGAAGAGACATTTGCACCTGTAGCTAGACTTGTAGCCATAAGAAAGTTTCTTGCATTTTCTAGCTTGCATAACTTTAAGGTATATAAAATGGATGTTAAATATGCATTTTTAAATGGGGATCTATAAGAAGAAGTCTATATTGAGAAACTTGAAGGACTCATTCTTGGCAATGATAAAAATATTGTTTCTAAACTTAAGAAGGCATTATATGGGTTAAAACAAGCTCCTTGTGCATGGTATTATCATCTTGACAGGTATCTTCAACAATAAGGATTCAAAAAGGGATATGCATATAGAAATTTATATATAAAATTTGACAAAGACAAACTTTTGATAATATTGGTTTATGTAGATGACATCATATTTGGAAAAAAATGTTGAATCTATGAGTCAAGGATTGTCTTCAGTTATGCAACAAGAATTTGAAATGTCTCTACTTGGTGAGCTAACGTAATTTCTTGGTATTCAAGTTCAACAAACTAAATATGGTATCTTTCTTTCTCAAACCAAGTATTTCAAGAAGATTATGAAGAAACATGGAATGGAATATTGTAAACATTTATGCACACCAATGGTAACAGGATGCAATATTAGCCAAAATGATGACTCTCCTACAGTTAATATAGCATAATATAGATCTATGATTGGAATCTTGATCTATCTTACAGATATAAGAACATAAATTATGAATGAAATTGTAATAGTTGGATGATTTCAAACAAATCCTAAGGAAACTCATCTCCAAGTAGTGAAGAGGATATTCAAGTATTTGCAAGGCACTCAATATTTTGGTATATGGTATCCCAAAAACGCAGACTTTGCACTTCATGCTTACACATATGAAAAATGGGCAAGTAATGTTGATGATTGTTGGAGCGGAGTCCCCTGGGGCACAATTTTTGATGTAATTTGGTATAAAAAAATTTTATATGCGTCCTGCAAAAATGAGTCAAGGGGCTTTGGGGTGGGTCAAAGTCCCTATTTTTGATGTAAATGGGTTTAAGGGTAAACTATGGGCCTCAAACCATGGTTTGAGACCATAGTATCCATGCACTAGAATAATATAAATATATAGATCGAGTGTAAGGAAAGTAAATTCAGTCAATCTAAGAAGAACTTGATTATGATCTGTATGCATTTGTAATACGTTGTAAATGGTTTTTTCCTGGGTTGGGTAGAAAGGCTCCTGCTAGTTGTGTGTGCGGAGACCTAGTCCTGGATGTGTGCAGACTCCATTGGCTGTGTGCACAGAAGGGTTAAGTGTAAGGGAAAATTCTAACATCTTGAATTGACCTGAAGCTAATATAAAGGACAAATTTTGGCGAACTTATTGTGTTATTGATCTAAGTTATCTATTTATTGTTTATGTTCTGTTAGATCGCACTGCTTCTATGTTGATAATTTATCATTGCACGAGGATATATGTATGGTTATTTATGCATATTGATGGTTGATAAATCTGCTTAAGTGATTATGCATGATTTAGATCTGGATCTGGTTCTATTATTCTTTATCTATGCTGAGGCGATCTGTGATTTTGTCTTATTCTGTTAAGTATTGTGTGCATATGCCTATAAGTCTGAAATCGATATGCTTAGGAACACTTCATTATTTTCTTCCTCAGGGTGCGAAAACCTGGTTCCAACACCCCCCCATACTGCTTCGGGTGAGACTTTGATCTGCGCAAGCAGGTCATTTCTAAAAGGGCCAGTAGTTGGAGGGTTTGTTGGTTGCATGATAAACTTTGAACCTAGATCAGGACCCCTCAAGCCAACATATGGTTTCGTTGCCAAGACCGGGATCATTTTGAGGGAGATTTGATGTTGTGGCACCCTTCGCGAGATGAATTGCAAGATTGGTTGGATAGAAATATCCTTGAATTCTCACTCCAAGAGAATCGAAGTACTAAGCTATTTGGCAAAAAGTGGGTACATAAATACATCTATACTGAAGTGCATGAAATATTCTTTTTCTCCTTTGCACACGAGTTGTAGTAGTGGTTATCACACTTAGCTGAATTCAATACCTACATAATGGATGACGCAGTCACTGAGTGGAACCATGAATTGATCTAGCAAGTAGAGAAGTTAGACAATAATATCAACCATGTGGTAGATCACTAGATCGATCGCCTCTTGGGAGGATTTGTGACTGAATTTTCCATTGATCAATTTGTGTCATATTCTGAAGCAGAAATAAGGTTTTTCAAAGGCCCTAGATGTGAGTTCTTGTGCTCACTAAAGTTGTTGCTGAAAATTATATTATGAAAGGGTTGTCTGTGTGAACATATTTCTTGAATGCCTTGAAGAGGCCCGACTACATGCAGTGGAAAATTTTACCGTGAAGATCATGAAAATTTTATTTATAGCCCTTTGAATCCTAGATCTGATAGTGAAGGTGAACCAAAAACGAGTAGCTCTAGCGACTCTAAAGGAGAAAGTTCATCACACCAGAAACCCTTGAGTCTATTTCCAACCCCATCCACCCCACTTTTGTACTCACAACACAGAACACCCACTCTACCGCGTAGTCCATCTCCACCACAACCTCCACCTCCCCGAGAAGTAGACATGGATGCATCAATTAAGTTATCTAATTTTAGAGGCATTGAAAATGAGGATACTGAACACTTCTAGTTTGTGACTGAGGCCATATGAAAGGCTCAACAGGTTAATAATATTGATATTAGGAAGGCGTAGCTGGCTAGTGCTTTCCAAGATCTTGCATTATATTGGTACATTATTTATTCTCAATAAGCCACTAATGCCACCTTGGACCAAATAAAAGATGCCCTAAAAGAGAAGTTTAAGTAGCTTAAGTCATATGCACAGCTGGTGACATAAATGAAAGAGATTCGTCAGGAGGTTAATGAATCTGTATGGGAGGTTGATTAGAGACTGAAGCGCACCATCAAATATGGTGGATTTTTCATTGATGATACTGAGAATAAGGAATGGTTCATTGATATGTTTCTTCTACATCTGTACCAGCCCTTAGGTCATCAAAATATTTCCACACAAGCTGAGGTTGTAGAGGTTGCAATGAAACTAGAAGCTAGTCCAACGCCTGTTGCACTTGGGATTCAACAGATTCAGAATCAGTTGGAAGCCATGCATCTATATATTCAAAGCCTGTGGAAGGAAAAGGGCAAGGAGGTTTGCGCATAGTTTTGGTGCATAAAATATAAAGCTTCGGGGCACCATAAAGATCAGTGTCATGTCTTCAACAATTATCTAAACACTGGAGGTCCTAGTCTGTTGAAGAGTCATGTATGGTGCAAAATCTGCCAAATCATTGGATTACATGACACAGATTCCTGCCCAAGGATCAGAAAGTATCAACCTGACTTGAAGTAGTTGTTTTGCAGATTTTGTTTGCTATTAGGGCATGATGAGCAGCATTGTCGCACTTTTGATATGATGTTATATAAAGCTAAAATATATAGAATTCAGGTTGAGCCTACATCACTAGCATTCCCTTTTTGGGCGTGGAGGATTTCAAGGTAGAGGAAGAAGCCGAGGAGGTGGATCAGTTGACCGAGGAAGAGGACAAGTCATTTTCTGTAGCTGTGGAGATGTTGGTCATTATGCGCATGACTATCCTAATCCAGCATGAAAATCATACAGATATTGTAGACAATTTGATCATGTAATATAATATTTTCATGTCTTGATTGCTAAAATGTAGGAGAAGAAGACATAGGCTCCAATGCAAAATCTTCATATGGTGAGAGCATAAACCTTTGAAGAAGATCCTAGTGTGAATGTGGTTACTAGGAGAAGAGTAGCCACCAATGAATATAACAGAAAGCAATCAACCACTGATGTATGGATCCGTAAGGCACATGAAAAAAAAAAAGGATTTAATCTTCAACGCGCAAAGGAAAATTTTGTTGAAGCACGGAAATAATTTGCAAAAAGAAGCGCATCAACATTAGGAAGATCGTTGAAGGAAGTAGGAAGAGACGAAGAGATCAAACCGTTTCTACAAGCATGTATAAAGTTATTGCGCAACAAAAAGGCAGTAGAAAATCTCTAGGCTCTAATAGATAATTGCGCATAGAAAGAACAACCAATGGTATAACAACGAGAAGTCAAAAAAATATACAAGAATAAGAAGAGAACGGTTAGGGAGATGCATATGACCGCGCAGATTGGTGCTTATGAGATGGACCAAGTTATTCTAGATCTAGGATTGGATGCTAATGTTCTACCTAAGCAGACATGGCAGCAGATGGGAGATCAAAAGCTGGAGTGATCTACCATTTAACTATGCATGTCCAATCAACAGAAGATCATCCCTTTAGGGAGGTTGTCGCAAGTTGTAGTTAGTATCAAAGGTGTTAAGGTGATGGAAGAATTTGAAGTCATACAAATTGTAGATGATACTGATCCTTATCCCGCGCTTCTAGGGTTGGACTGGCCTATTGACATGGCTGGTGTCATAAATCTGAAGAAAATAATAATGGAATTTGAAATCAATGGATTCAAGGTAATCATTCCTCTAGATACTACATAAGGACAAATATATATAGAACTGGTGCATGTTGATGATGATATCGTTCAAATTTATAAGCTGACCTTGCATTAGGAATATTAGATTAATCCAACAGCATATGGAAATCTTAATTGGGAGAAGGATAACTCTTGTTTTTCAGACTCTGATGAAGAACTAGAAAACTGGCAGAACTTGTTACATGAGGTATCTGTGTTGTGCTGTAATCGCGTGACCCGATCTCTACGATGTATAACATCTAAGGTAAGTGAATTGTTGCACTACGATGGATTAACTGATATAAAAATGTTTATAGGGGATCTTTAAAGGACAGTGCTTGAAGTACATAGATTCAATACTTTGGATATCGGCTTGCGTGCTACTCTAGCAAGATGGTGGGAAACTCATAAGGACAACATCGATAATTGAGAGGAATGTGTGCACATGTTGAGGTTATGGTTTGAATGTTCAGACATTAAAATTAAAGATTTCTACGGCGAGACAGAATCAGGTATGTGGCGTAGATCCAACACTTGAATGGGTCCACATGTTTTTTCACACTTTGGGGAAGGTATCGACTCAATGGTATTTGGAGATAGAGCTGCGTTGAGGCACTAGTGAATGGTCTGCGTTGAAAGAGAGTTTCATTCTTACATTCATATTTGAGAGTGAATTTGATAATATTGTCCAATATTTGCATAATATTCAAGAAGTCATCTTTGATACAACAAAGCCTGCAATCGAGTGCGCTCCACTAGCTTGGGATGCGCAGATGAAATATATTGTGAATTACGGGAATTTGACAGTTGAAGAGAGTGCAGAGAATCCAAGGAATATCATGATTCCCGAATCTAAGGGACAACGCACAGTGGTTGGGCCCTCGATCACCTCGCTAGATGTTACAAATCCCTTAAAGATCAGGCAGGTGAATATCGGATCTAAAGAACAACCTAAGTTGGAAAATATTGGAGACTACTGGGATGCTGATACAGTAGGAAAAGTTGTTGAGTTGTTGACCGAGTATCAATATGTGTTCCCTACAAAGTTTTCAAAGCTAAAAGGAATAATTGGGGAACTGGGAGTCATGAAGATCACACTGAAACCTAATTCATGCCCAGTGGAACAACACCCATACAGGAAGAACCCAAGATATAAGCAGAAGGTGAAAGAAGAGTTGGAAAAAATGGTTGTTGCAGGCATCATTGAACCTGTAGAAGAGTCTAACTGGGTAATTCCAATGGTAGTTCAAGATAAGAATACCAAGGGAGAAATCAAGATCTGTGTATATCTACACAAACTAAATGATACTTGTGTGCATGATGCATTCCCAACTCCATTCTCTCATGAAATCATGGATAATGTTGGAGGTCAAGAAGCATATTCCTTCACAGATTGGGTTTTAGGGTGTTGTGGCTCATTTGAAATACTCTTTATTTTAAATTTTTCAAAAATACAAAAAATAGAAAATTGTGAAAATGTATGCTAAAGTATAAAATTTCATGTACTTTAGCATAAAAATGTAATATTCGTTACATTAAGTCTAAGGTTTAACACTTTAAACTTTTTTGGAAGTAGGTCCCAGTACATAGCTGAATAGTGAGCATGTTATGAAGTGGGATCCGATGATTCATCAGGAAGGAATAAAAGTGTCAACCCGCGGGCACTTTTAGCGTGCAGGTTCACGAGGAGGGTGCCTCCACAATTGACCCTATTGACTGCGGGGTTGATCTAGATCTGCGACTGAGATTAACTGCAGGGCATGAACTCGACGATCCCTCCATACTATGAGACCTCCCGTAGTGATGTGAGCAGCCAGTTGGCGACAGTTATAAGCCACGTCAGGATACTTTTAACGATCTTTTGGCGCGTCATTTCAGAATTTTAGTCTTAAGCCCATGCTGCCTATTTAAGATTGGTTCTCATCGTTTCAACGTGGTTTCAACATTATTTTTGTTCTTCTGTATTTGATAATTTTTCCGCCCTGTGTCTTTCTCTGCCACCTTGTCACTGTTTATTGTCTCAAGCTGAATTATGGCCAAGTTTCCATCCCTTTCAGGTTCCTCCAATCATATTCCTCTCATGGACAATGAGAGGGATATTCAGGATACTGTCTATTATTTATACCACCTTCTTCTCTATCAACAGGTGTATCTGAATGATAAAACTTCTCCCATTTTCACTGCCATGGTCAAAATGGGTGTGTTGTCTGCATGCATTCCAAGAACGTACCTTTTTCCTAAGTTTGTGTATTGTTTAGTGTCATTCATGTACCCGGGAAAGTGTTTCATGATGAATTGTAAAGGAGAAAATTTCTTGCAGGTCTCAACTTTATTAATTCATCAAGCTCTGTGTTACCCTGAGTCAGAGTCCTATGTCCAATTCACTTATGATTCGTTAATAGCACATTATGACGGCCTTGCAGGACAAGAATTCAATCAATTTATCTTTTCCCTGAAGCCAGATATGAAGCAGTTTGCACCTGACAATAAAGAATTCTCCATGGAGATTTTCGATGAAGAAGTCAGACCGGTACTGAGGTGAATTTCGAAGATATTGGGAAAATACGATGATAGCATAGTAGACAAATCAGTTCTAGGAATGTTCACCTTGATGATGAAGCCAGGGGTAGTACTGGATATTCCTTCTTATTGGCAAGAAGATGTCAATTCTTAGCTCATGAGCTTATCACTGACGAGTTCATTCAGGTTTCCCTCTCTTGTTATTTATCTCTTTTTATATCAAAATGTAGAAGAATTCATGCATCTGGGGTTAGATATTATGGATATGAACAAGAAGAGACAATCAGTGGTATTTTGGACAGACATAGTAAGGAAATAATAGAATGAGGAGGGTCTATTTGACTTTGCAAGTCATTTTATGTCTACTGCATATAGAATTTTGAATGGGATCTCTCCCCCATGCTTCCTGCCAAAGGCTCAATATTTCTTGTAGCTGGGGACAAATTGTAAGTTTGGTGATTGGTATATCTTTGAAGATCATTCTGAAATTAGACTCTATGCAGCTGGTGTAAAACCTTATAGGCTTCCTATATTTTTGCCTATGAGATTATTTTATTTGGAGTTCATTAGGAAAAGTTTAAATGTTGATCAAATACATTTTGTTCTTATGAAGAAAGGTCATATGTTTAAGTTTCCAATGATTGTTGGTCCTTTTATAGTCAATATGAGATAGGCAACTGATGAAGTCACTAGGATGTTAGATGAAATGCATCTGTTTTTAGGAGAGAAGTGGGCTTATGACACTCATAGCGTGATTTCTAATAGGAGAATTGAAAATGGATATTCAACATTCATTCATGAAAGCATACCTGATATAGAAAAGATGGAAAATAAGGGTTTTGCAGGTTCTGTGAGCTCAAATTTACAAACTCTTGTCATATCTGAGAAGTCAAATAAGAGAGGTAAAGAAGGAGTGATTGATTCAGAAGATGAAGAACAGAGAACTGAAAAGAGGACAAAGCTCAGTGAAGACTCAGCAGATGCTCAACCTAGTTTCTCACTACAATTGGGAGATGAGAAAAATTTATAGGCTTTACCAAGAACACATTGAAACACTCAGGAACAAGTGCCCTTAATTAAACAAATGTTTTCTCAGATTGCAGAAAGAAATCAAAAAATTAAGGCAACCATGAAGGCTCAAGCTGAGTATCAAATAACCCCAGATCAAACAAGATTGCTGACTGCAATGGATCTTGAATAGGGTAAATTTAAGATTTCCCTTTCACATCCCTCTGATATGTTTATAGGTTCATCCAATAATTTTAATATTGTGAATCTAACTGTAGATGTAAATAAAATTTCATTGCTTGACAAAGTAAATTTACATATGAAAAGAGGTCAAATCATTGTGAAAGATTTAACCAAAACCAATGCAATGGCACTCAAGGCTGAAAACATGCTTGGAAAAGTGATCAATAAATTGAAGTTAGAAAAAGCCAATTCCAGGGGTTTAACAATCTAGAATGAAGAACTTAAAAAGATTATTGTGAATATTGGGGTAGATCCAAATGACAGATTGGCTGTATAGAAGCTACTACAAAGTGCAGAATCAGAAATATCTATGCTGAAGAAAAAGTTGAAGTTTCCTACAGGAGAGAACTCTATGGCAGCAGAGGTTGCAGAAGTAGAAAATGAGAAAGAGAAGCTTCTTCAGCAACTCTTGCAGAAGGAAGAAGAAATCACCAAATTGAAGCAAACTACATTATCATTATAGAATCGCATTGAATCTCATACTTGTACTTTCATTTTACCATCTGGAAATGAAGATCCAATAGCACAAATATCTCAATTGACCACTAAATTGAAGATGGTAGAGAAATATCGCAAAAAATCACAAGCTGATTTGGAGACAGCGACAAAGGTCATACAAGCCAAAGAGGGGGAAGTCAGTAAGTAGAGATCATATTGCCAAATTTCTGATGCTGAGATTAAATATATCAAGGAAAAATTGAAGGGAACTATATCCCTAATACAGGCTAAGGACATCATCTGGAATGATATCATTGAAGAAATGAAAGCAATTTGGCGTTTTATGAGTGTTGTAGCAGAAGAAAGAAGTATCATCAGAGATTTTGAGGAACAAGTTATGGAAGACAAGAAAAATAAAATTAACAGAGCTATTTGGGCAACAAAATTCATTGATTTCATTGATTCCAAAACTGATCAAGAGTTGTAATATAATGAAATTAAAGACAGGATTTTATATGTTGTGGAAATTAATAAGACGATTTTTAAAAATGATTGCAGGAAGTCCGCGGAGAGGAAGTTGATAGAGCTTAAGGAAGCAGTGAAATTTTTTATAATTTATTTGAAAAAATAGCTAGGGTAGGTTTTCCATCATGTTGGGGCCTTGGAGGAAGTCTTTTATCATGGGATTCTTATGAACCATTACCGTTGTTGGAAAAAATCAAGGTGGACAAGACTCATGAAAAGACTCAAATTCTTAAAGGAGCAACAATGATCAATTTCCTTCAAAGGCACTTTCAGCTATTATGGTTAGTGAAGACTTTAATTACAGAGAGGTCATCATTCAATAGAATCACTACCTTTAGATTGGAATATCACAAGTTGGTTCATTCACCTAAGACAAACATTAAGGTATGGAAGAAATGCAGAGCCTAGATGACAAATATACCAAACGATCCATCGACTTCAAAGAAAGATAAACCAACAAGTTAGGGAAATGTAGCAACAGCATCATCAATTCACATTCAGCAAATATAGTAGGATTTAAGCTTTATGTTATTTTTCTCTTTTAAAGAGAACGTAATTATAATAATACATTTTGATGACATGTAATAGGTATTTTACGAAGTCATAAGTAGTTGAAGCAGTTAGGATTAGTTTCAGCAATTACAAACTTCTTTCTATTTTATTTAAATAGATAGACAAGAAAGAAAAGGGTTTCGAGTTTTGGACCTTCTGGAATTTGTTGATATTAATATGTTTTCCAGCTTACATTATGTATTTTATGTCCTTGAATAAAATGAAGTAATGAAGTTGCAGATATCTTTTTACATATGTGAACAAGAGTTAAAATCCTTAATGGGTGCTCCTTCATTTTAACTAATCTTATGTCATAAAATTCTTCTGAAGTTGAAAGTGATAGATATTGTTTACCAGCATATCAATTTGGGCTTCCTACCTTCATATTCTTCTCATCATTCCATTTAATATCAGCAGATAATGGCTTTGCAAAGAATTTATTGCATTTTATTCTTGAGGGTTTGATAAAAGCATATATGAAGGTGATTAAACAAATACCCTTTGATATTAAAATTTTGTGACACACATGTATAAATGTCTTAAGCACTGACTCCTTAATACAGCCAAGGGATTGTCTCTTAAGGTACAACATTTTTTGGCGCCGTTACCAGGGACGAAGAAACGAAGTTTTTCCCTAGGTTTTATTTCATATTTCCTCTGGTTGTTTAGAGAGGAGGAAATATCAAGTTGTATGTCTATTTCATAATTCTAGCGTATAAAAGGCCACATACAAGGTCAGATACTTCACAACAGAAAGCACCAATTATGTCAGATCCTGAGAAATTGGTTTCTAGAAAAGCTCAGAAGCCAAAGAAGTATTCCACACCGAATGCCACTCTGCATGCACCTGGCAGCAGTTCACATAGTCCCTCATCCAAGGATATTTCCAAGAAACTCATTTTATTGGAACAAGAATCCTTTTCCCCACCATTTCATTTTCAAGAAACAAGGTTAGAAGAATAATATTTTGAGTTTGTTTCATTTACATTTACATAAGCTCAACCAAATACAATTTTCAGTTCTTTTGCTATTGTTCATCAACCCCTTCCTATATCATTTGTTTCACCCCATCCATCCACATTTACAACTTCTATACAAACCCCACCTACTCAAGGAGCAGTTAACCAAGGTATAAACATGACAGTGCATGTTCCTGCTTTCTTGATGAATAGATAAGCACTGTTAAATCTTCCTCAACCTATGAATGCCATGCCCCAAGAATATATCAAGTTACTAACTCATTTTACTAGTGAAGATGAAGTAACTGCAGAACAACACTTGCCATTATTTTGCACTTTTGCTGAGAATATAAATGTTGAACATCTTGATGTAGTAATGAGATTTTTTGTACAGTCCCTGAATGGAGAGGCAAGAAAATGGTTTAAATAATTTCCAAATGGCGCAATTAATAATTAGGATTAATTAGAAACACAATTCATCCAAAAATGGGGTGAAAAGAGAGATCATGGTTATTCATTGAGAGAGTTTAATGCTATCAAGAAAAAGTCAGATGAAAACATTACTGATTTTATTAAAAGATTCAATAAATTGTATAATATTTTGCCTGCAAAAATGAAGCCTCCCCCTGTTGGAGCAAGAGTATTTTTGCTAGAGCATTTGTATCAGATTTTAGTTTCACTTTTAGAGAGAGAATATATGCTACTCTTGAACAAATTCAAAATAATTCTTTGGATATTGAGGCAAACATGATTGCTATGGAAAACCCCAACAAAATCAGTCAATTCAAGAGAAAGGCAAGGCCAAAGAAGAATCACCATAGGATCAAAGGATTGATGACATGACAAAGGTTATCAAGAACTTGTCAAATAAACTAGTAAAGATGGAGCTAGACAGTAAAACACCTACACAAAAAAACATAGAGTTTTCAATCCACAATTTAGAAAACAACCCCTGCAGATTTTGTAGAGGGAGAGAAGAGATCGGGATCAAGTTGAGGCACCATTGTATATAGAAGCAGCACCTTCACAGTCTGCTGATGATGATCAGAAAGAAGTTTAAGATCATATATATGTTGTTTACATGGAAGATGATTAGGAAGAAAAAGAATGTGAAGAATAATACACTGAATTTGAGGTGTCATTTGATCAAGAAGAGATGGATGAGTATTTTAAGAAATTCACAGATTTTAAGCAAGCAGAGCTGCATAAGAAATATGATTTAAGATCAAAAAAGAGATTGAGAACTGAGGATGATGAGGAAAAAGTGATGGATTCATTCCCTTCTTCAATGTTGACTCCACAACCAAAGAACTCAGTAAAATCATTAGATAAGGTAAAATAGCTTATGAATCTAGTGAGTGGAAATGAAAAGCAATAGGCTGAAACTTTCCAAAATAAGTCTGTTGATACTAATAATTTGGAGAAGGTTGTTTCTGTGTCTAATCAGAATGTTAGTCCTAGCAAAAATCAAGAAGAACCTGAGAAGATGGTCAAACAAAATCAAACCTTCAGTCTATCAAAAGAGTTAGAAAATATCAAAATTCAAGTGCCTCCACTTGAGCTAGCTAAGACACTAGGTTACAAGAAGGAAATTATAGAATTCATTAATCTTTCTCAGTCTGATGATATTGGTGATATTGTGAACTTGCAAGAGGAAAAACCAGTGGTAACTTTTGGTCCACATGTGGAAGAGGTAGATTCTTTTGTTCCCACATTTTATATATCAGTGCTTCTTCATGATTTTATTCTTCATAATTGTATGTTGGATTCTGGTGCATCACATAATCTCATGCCATTATCTGTAATGAAAGAATTGAATTTACAAATTACTAAGCCCTATACAGACCTATATTCATTTAATTCGAAAAGGGTGAAGTGTGTTGGGCTTATCAAAGACATGGTGGTATCCTTGGCCCAAATTCCAGCCAAAAGTATCATGATGGATGTATTATTTGCAGATATTCCGGATAGATTTGGTATGCTCTTATCCAGATCTTGGGGAGCGAAGCTTGGAGGTGTTTCAAACTAGACTTCACATGTTCTATCATTCCTGTGTTTAATGGGGAAGAAAGAAGGCTATACAGAGAAACAAGATTTGTTAAAACTACCACAAATAAAGATGCAGGAAATTCCCCTATCTATGGCCAAGAGAAGGAAGATATTTCTTGTTTTATGCTGCATGAAGATGCAGAATTTTCTGAAGACTCAGAGAAGAAGCTCTCTTCAGCAACTGTACATAAGGATTTGGGTTCAAATAAAATTTGGAGGTGTTATTTTGATGGTGCCTATTCTAAGTATGGCACAGGAGCTGGATTTTTACTGATTTCTCCAGAAGGTAATATTTTGCCTTTTTTTTTTAAGCTTGAGTTTGAATCGACAAATGATGTAGCTGAGTATGAGGCATTAATTTTGTGTCTGCAAATTGCTAAAAAAATGGGAATTCAATGTATTTCTATTTTTGGTGATTTTGAGTTGATTATAAGACATATTAAAAATTTGTGTCAAACCAAACATCCAAGGTTGAGATCATATAGGAATGAGGTCTGGGACCTTATTGAGAAATATTTTGAAACTTTGAATCTTCAATTCATTCCAAGAGAAGAAAACATAATGGCAGATTCACTGGCAATTGCAGGCAGTACATTCAAACCACCCATCAATCCTAAATTGAGATATGAAATTGAGTTGAGACATAGACCCTTAATCCCTGCCAATGTTAAGCACTAGCAGGTCCTTGAAGACGATGAATACATCAATCATTTCCTGACAATGATTGAAGGTTTTGAAGATAGTGAAATAGATCAAGAAAGTGAGCAAGCTAATCAGAATGAGGACTTAAAAAATCTTAAGCAATCCATAGGTGATCAAAAGATAATTCAGTTGAAAGACAATATATTTCCCAGAGGTTTAGTTCCTCTTGAAATATTCTTTGATGCAAATGATGTAGCACTGGATAAAAAGAAGGTATCTCAAGAAGGTGAGATGGAATATTGTAATATGGGAACCCAGTAGGAGCCTAAGATGGTCAAGATTTTCAATGGATTTCCTAAGAATTATAAAGAAAGGTACATTGATCTGTTGAAAAAACATATGGATGTATTTGCATGGTCCTATGATGATTTGAAAACATATGATTTGGATATTATTCAACATAAACTACCATTGAAGGATGGGGTCAAGCCTCACAGACAGACACTTAGGCAGATTAATCCATTTCTCCTTGCTCCAATTGAGAAGGAAGTGAAGAAGTTGTTGCAGGAAAAAATCATAGTCCCACTTAGATATTCAAACTTGGTTTCTAATCTGTTTCCTGTGAGAAAAAGGAATGGAGAGATAAGGCTATGTGTTGACTTCAGGAATTTGAATAGAGCATCTCTTAAAGACAATTAGAGCATCACTGTGACGGATTGTGTAACCAGATGGGCCGAAGCTAAACCTGTGAAGGATTGTATTATTGATACAACTGCGCAGTTCATATTTGAGAATATTGTGACTTGGTTTGGTTGTCCTAAGATTTGGATAAGAGATCATGGTATGCATTTTGTAAATGACAAAATTGAATCATTGACAAAAGAATTCAATATGCGTCATCAGAAGAGCTTTCCCTATCATCCCCAGGAGAATGGCATGGTTTAAGCATTCAATAAGATATTGGAAACTGCACTCACTAAGGTTTTCAATGCTAACCGAAATGATCGAGATGAGCAAGTGCCAGCAGTTGTCTGGGCATATAGGACCACCTACAATAATTTGACTAGAAGGACACCTTTAAGGATGGTATTTGGGCAAGATGTTGTGTTGCCAATGGATTTTATTGTTCCTATTCTGTGCATTGCAACATTCACCAATATGGCTGAAGAAGATGCTCTAGAAGATTGATTGTCGCAATTGGTTTCTTTAAAAGAAGATCGCTTTATTGCAAACTATCACTATCAAGTTCAAAAAGTGCGTGAAAAATCATGGCATGATCGGCATATCAGAAAAAAGGTGTTCAAGGAAGATGATTTGGTCTTACTATATGACAGGAATTTTTGCACGCCACCTAGAGAAATTGAAGATGCATTGGCTAGGGCCCTATGTTATTAAGGAAACCATTGAAGGAGGTGCAGTGTGGCTGGCCACATTGAGTGAAGAATACCTTCCTAGGTATGTCAATGTAAGTCATCTGAAGCCATATTGGGATGACCCTGTGCCTACCAAATGACTATATGGCCAGAGTATCAGATCTACGCATATGGGATAGCAAATGCATAGAAAGGTGCGACGTGTGCGCGGTAGCTACGCGAGGTTGAGTGGGTCACAGAGGTGTCAAAAACTAGCCATTGGAACAATAAATCTAGAAAATAAAAAATTACTACCATTTATGGTAGCGTCTAGGTTGCATTTAATGAAGGGATTTTTCCATATTTGGGATTGTTTTGTCATTTATGGAGACACATTAATGCAGAAGGAGTCGTTGAAGACATGCCACAAGTATAAATATAACCTATGGGGTCACAATATTTCCCTTTGCTTTGAGCTCCCTGATTGTCGCTGAATACTATATGTCTATGTCAGGTTTTGATCCGGGATTCGAGGACGCATTTCATCACGCAGGGTTGGGATACGTAATTCTTGAAATTATGACGACCATGAGACCTAGAGATGACCTTAATGCACCCGAGGTCCCTATTGCTGAAACACCTACGCCCTCGAAGTCTAAGAAGGGGTAGTCTTCTAGTACAAGAAAATCCCCTAGGGAGAAGACCCCAAAGCCGCACTCTACTGTGGATGAGCAACTAAAGAGGCCTATGGCCGAGGTCCCTAAAACCATTGTGGAAGGAGAGGAGGAGTGGTCGAAGTGGCCTCATTCTTGTCGTTGCCGAACTATTTTGCGTCGTGCAAACCCTCATTTTGAATTCCTAAATATTTGGATAAGGTCTGCTCAAGTATCCAAATGCCATTAATCCCTGAAAATGTTCAATGGAAGGGGACATGTTTGCTAAAGTGCCGCAACTCAGAATAAAGGACTGGGACATTATAGATGTCGATAAATTTCCTAAACTTGCGTTTGCCCTGTACCTAGATCACATCACATATGAAGGAGGCATCATGTGCCTTGAGCCAAAGAGATGGGTGTTGGGTCTGCACAAGGCAGGCCTGCTAAACTTACTATAGATCCCTCATTTTGGGCGTAGCCCCATAAATGAAATCTATGTCCAGGATTTTCTCACACTAGTGCACGATGATGCGTTATGGTTGGGAGAGCGCATCCCTATTGATGTTGCATTGATCCATAGTATCACGAGTCTTCCCACAAAAGGAATCGACCCCATTGTTGATTTCGGCGGTAAATCCTGAGAGAAAGATGTGGCAGAGAAAATTAAAAATAAACACCAAGTATCACGCAAGAGTCGAGGCTTTGTTGTAAATGAAATAAATGGCCCAACAGTTCAGTTTGTCATGCTCATCTTGGCCTGCAAAGTGATTCTCAAATTCCGACCAAAGGAGGTGCCTGCGCACATCATTACTCTCACTGGACAGTGCGAGAAAGGTGTTATTTATAACTGGTCCAACTATCTACGCAAGGAGTTCTTAGAAAATGTGCGTGAAGCACAGGAGGAAGGAAAGAAGTTCCATTATGCTTGGTTTTTTTTGTTAATTGCGCATATTGGGTGGAAGACCCCCGAGGAAACCCAGTTTCTATAGATTGAGCCTCAGATGTGTGAGGTTGTGCGCTATGCCACATTATGGAACTCATCAGACCCCATGCGCACCAAGGAGAATAAAATATTTTGTGTCCTTAATAATGCTAGCCTTTATCAAGTTGTACAGTTAAAGTCGTGATTGTCTCCCACTCTATATGATCAGTACAAGAGGGTAGTTGACTTCAAAGCTACATTCCACAACATGCACATCCACGTGAAAGGCACCAAGGAAGGAGTTTGATATGAGTTACCATACTTAGTGACGGAGGATGATTTTCTCAGAGTTACAGCAGAATGGCCACTAGCATGGTTGACACCTATAACACTGACAAAGCCACGCAATGGCACTCAGCCAGTGAAAAAAACCTAGAAGTAGGTTGAAAAATAAGCAATGCCAACCACCACGGGCGAGACTATTGACCTTGAAAAAGAAATAGATCTGAAGAAGAATGGGTCTGTGTCGAAAGACACAGTCGAGGATGTCTAGGGATAGACGTCCAAGGGTAAAAAGTGTGGCTCTCAGGCCACTGATGTATCAAGAAATAAGATAAATGGATCCGATGATGCTGGGCAAGAGGTCTTGACATTGACAGAGGATGATCTCCATGAAATTTCTAATAGTCATGTCTGTGACTAAGGATCATTGGACTGATATGGAGGTGCAGTACAATATTGCGTTTGAGATTGTTCAAGTGGGGATACAATAAATGAATATGCAAGCGATCCAGATACAAGTGAGCGTAGCTTAAGCAAGCCAAACCAGTGCACAAGTCATAAGCACGCAACCATTAGATGTAGCATTACTAGCTACCGGGGATGCCCGCCTTGTCCAAATCCCCCCCACCGGCCATTCATGTGGATGTCAGTCGATGCACCCAATTATGCGGTATAAGCGATATAAATATTAATCTTTCTATGTTACCTATAGGGAAGCTACACTTGATGCATTCAATAATCGCAGATGAACTTTAGTTCAGATAGGTTGTTGCTCACACCACTACTATGGAATCCTAGAAGCATGCCAAAGAGGCACATCAAAAACAGCAAGCAGCAGAAGCAGCATGTCGTACAACTAAAGCCCAGTGTGTTGCGCTAGAGGAAAAAATCCATAAATTATGTTGTGATGTTCTCGCAGTCCTGGCCACAGTTGTGCTAGAGAAAAAATTGGAAGGACTTGCTGCAGCCCTAAAAGCATCGCGCGCCGAAGTGCAGATCGTCCGTGTAGAATATGAGCATCAAATCGCGGACCTGCAAACAAAGTTGCAGCCTGAGACCCTACTAGAGGTTCACGTGCAAAGAGAAACTGAAGTGAAGAAAGCTACAGACAACCTTTCTACTGCGGTCACCCAGTGTGACAGTCTGTTAGATGAGGCTATGGGCATATGGACATCTGTACAGAATGATCCAGTAGTTCAACAAGTACGCAATGAGCTGCATCAGAAGGAACAACAATTTGAAGAGATCTCGACAGTGACATCAACCCTAGTTCTTACATAGCGCCTAGCTCATCTTCAGGAGGTTCGACTGATCCAGACAGAGATTGAAGACCTGCGCTGAGAAGAATAGCTATTGGAGGTCCGTATGCAGCCATGGGTCATGGAGGTTCTTCATCTTTCACAGAAATTGGACAACACCTTGAAGGAAATTCAATAGACACAACGCAGCATAGAGATGGCCATTGAAAAGCCCACTACAAAGAAGTTGGTTCAACAAGCACTTGAAGCTGCGGTGCAAAGTTTGGAAATGGTGCTCCCTCTGAAATCTTCTGTCAGCGTGCTCCAAGCCAATCTAAAGGAGTAGACACCTCAGTGACTCATGAAGAGTGACATGTTTGTGTTGGGGTCCTGTTAGAGCAAGGTCCCTTGGGGCACACTTTTTGATGGAATTTGGTATAATTTTTGTATATGTGGGTTACGCGAATGAGTCAAGGGGCTTTGGGGCAGGTCAAATTCCCTATTTTTGATGTAAATGGGTTTAAGGGTAAATTGTGAGCCTCAAACCATGGTTTGAGACCATAGTATCTGCGCGCTAGAAGCATACAAATAGATAGATCGAGTTTAAGGAAAGGAGCTTAATTAAATCTAAGAATAACTTTATTATTACCTATATGCATCTGTAATACATTGTAAAGGGTTTTTTTTGGGTTGGGTACAAAGGTTCCTGGTGGCTATGTGTGCGAAGTCCTAGTCATGGCTATGTGCTGACTCCTCTAGTTATGTGCACGGAAGGGTTAAGTGCAAGGGAAAATTCTGACATGTTGAATTGACCTGAAGCTAATGGGTAAAAATGTGAAGTTGGGTTACACTTTCGTGAGAAACGCGTTCGAAAATTACTCCAGCCAAACTGTTTCTGTCATTAACATTGATGATGTGGGTAAACATATTTTTGGCCAGAGATAGGAAAACCGACAATAAAAGTTAAGCCGAACTTTTTTCTATAATTCGACTGAACTTTTTGTTATAAATATACCAACCCCCAGACCGCGACAATTTTTTGATCAGTTTTGTGTTGTGTTACCGTTGGCGAGCTCTGCGATTTTTGTTTTGCGTTACCATTGGAGAGCTCTACAATTTTTTTTTTGTGTTACCATTGGAGAGCTTTGTGTTATTGTTTAAGTGTGTAGTGATTATCTTGAACTAGCAAGGGCCATCAGGGGAGCAAGTGAAGGTGCGAAGGTAAATTAGAGGTTGTAAATTTGTTATTATTTTTCTTTATGGTTGTTTTTCTTGTTTTAATATTATTTTTAGTTTGTTGTGTTTGCATCTTATGTGTAGGATTCCTGGGGTCCGCTCTACGTCCTCGGCGAGCTCATTCTTCCTAGTCAAATTTGTGTCCTCGGCATGCTCTTTATTCCTCCTCATTGTCTAATCTTCCTACTCAGTGTGCGTTGTCTTGCTGCCTCCTCGACATGCGTTGTCTATTTCGAGGTGCACAATCCTCTAGCTTCCGTCTGTCTGTGAAAATGTACAGAATTGCAACTTTTTGAACTAAACGTCTATTTGAAATGGATTTTCACATAATATTTATGCTGTAACTCTTATCCGTTGGTTCAAATATCTCTTTATTGTGTGGGTTCATTTAGCAACTTCAAGGCCCTTTTCCTTTTCGGCCCTTTTCCCTTTTCTGATGAGATAGAATTATGATTAGACTTATCAGTTTTTCGATTTAATGAATCAATGATTTTGAAATTTATTTAAGAGTCTATGATGCTTCGTTTATTTTATATATATATATATATATATATATGAAAATAAATAAAATATAGATAGATTCTTATCTTATTTATATTCTCTATATTGTATAAGGTTGGGTGTATCGTGTTGTTATTTAATCTACAGAATTTCAACTTTCTAAACTGAACGTCTATTTGAAATAGATTTTCACAGAATGGATATGATGTAACTCTTATCCATTGGTTCAAATCTCTTTTTATTGTGTGAGTTCCTTGAGTAGCTTCAAGGCCCTTTTCCTGGGGATAATTGAGTTGCAAAAGAAACTATCTTCTACTCCTTGGCTTGTACAGAGATCATGAGGCATTCTACCTATAAACTATCATGTTCTTTTGGCCTCTTATCCAACTCAACTATATTCTCTTTCCAAATGGAGACTTGGGCAACTTGATAATTGGGCAATATAACCTTCTTCTCTTAGATTTTTCATGCCCTCACAATTGCTTTCTTTATTCTCTCTTAAATTCCTTTACAACTTTATCTTACTTTCATAGGTTTCTTTTATTGTTTTATTTCATTAGATTTTTCATGCCCTCACAATTTCTTTGTCTTTTCTATCTTAAGGTCCTTTACAAATTTATCTTACTTTCATATGCTACTTTTATCCTTTCATTTCATTAGGCATGATTGTAATATTAATTCCTCTAGGAATTGAATCATCATTAAATACATCATTAAATCATCGAGATGTTTCTTATATAATCTATAGATCTATAGATAATTTGGTTCATAACTAAAAAATATGCAAGCAATTTTTGTATAGCAATGTCAACAGTGTTCCGATGAGATATAATTCTGATTAGACTTAGCAGTCTTTAAATTTGATGAGTCAATGATTTTGAAAGTGATTTAAGAGTCAATGATGCTTGGTTTATTATATATATATGAAAATAAATAAAAAACAGATAGATGCTTATCTTATTTATATTCTCTATATTGTATAAAGCTAGGTGTATAGTCCTCTTATTTAATCTCCGTGATTCTTATCTTATTTATATGCTCTATATTGTATAAGGTTGGGTGTATAGTCCTGTTATTTAATCTACAGAATTGCAACTTTTCGAACTGAACGTATGTTTTAAATGGATTTTCACATAATGGGTATGATGTAACTCATATCCATTGGTTCAAATCTCTATTTATTGTGTGGGTTCCTTGAGTAGATTCAAGGCCCTTTTCCTGGGGATAATTGAGTTGTAAAAGAAACTATCTTCTGCTCCTTGGCCTATACAGAGATCCTCAGGCATTCTACCTATAAACTATCATGTTCTTTTGGCCTCTTATCCAGCTCAACTATAGTCTCTTTCCAAATGGAGACTTGGGAAACTTGATTTCTTAACTAGGCAGTATAACCTTCTTATCTTAGAGTTTTCATGCCCTCAAAATTTATTTCTCTGTTCTGTCTTAAGGTCCTTTAAAAATTTATCTTACTTTCATAGGTTTCTTTTATTGTTTCATTTCATTAGAGTTTTCATGCCCTCACAATTTCTTTCTCTGTTTTGTCTTAAGGTCCTTTACAACTTTATCTTACTTTCATAGGCTGCTTTTCCATTGTTTCATTTCATTAGGCCTAATTGTAAGATTAATTACTCTAGGCATTGAAGCATCATTACATCATCAATATGTTTCGTATATTATCTAAAGCTCCATAGATAATTTGGATAAATAACTAAAAAATATGCAAGCAATTTCCATATAGCAATGTCAACAGTGTTCCGATGAGATATAATTCTGATTAGACTTAGCAGTATTTCGATTTGATGAGTAAATGATTTTGAAAGTGACTTAAGATTCAATGATGCTTGGTTTATATATATATATATATATATATGAAAATAAATAAAAGACAGATAGATTCTTATCTTAATTATATGCTCTATATTGTATAAGGCTGGGTGTATATTCTTATTATTTAATCTATGTGATTCTTATCTTATTTATATGCTCTATGTTGTATAAGGTTGGGTGTATAGTCCCATTATTTAATCTACAGAAATGTGACTTTCTGAACTGAATGTCTGTTTAAAATGGCTTTTCTTGGAATGGGTATGTTGTAACTCTTATCCATTGGTTCAAATCTCTCTTTATTGTGTGGGTTCCTTGATCAGCTTCAAGGCCCTTTTCCTGGGGATAATTGAGTTGTAAAATAAACTATCTTCTGCTCCTTGGCTTGTACAGAGATCCTGAGGCATTCTACCTATAAACTATCATGTTCTTTTGGTCTCTTATTCATCTCAACTATATTCTCTTTCCAAATGGAGACTTGGGCAACTTTATTTCTTAACTGGGAAGTATAACCTTCTTATCTTTGAGTTTTCATGCCCTCACAATTTATTTATTTGTTCTGTCTTAAGGTCCTTTACAGATTTATCTTACTTTCATAGGTTTCTTTTATTGTTTCATTTCATTAGAGTTTTCATGACCTCACAATTGCTTTCTATGTTCTGTCTTAAGGTCCTTTACAGCTTTATCTTACTTTCATAGGCTGCTTTTATTGTTTCATTTCATTAAGCCTGATTGTAATATTAATTCATCTAGGCATTGAAGCATCATTAAATACAACATTAAATCATCTAGATGTTTTGTATATAATCTGAAGCTCCATAGAGAATTTTTACTCATAACTAAAAAAGATGCAAACAATTTTCCTATAGCAATGTCAGCAGTGTTCCGATGAGATAGAATTATGATTAGACTCATCAGTCTTTCAATTTGATGAGTCAATGATTTTGAAAGTGATTTAAGAGTCAATGATGCTTGGTTTATTATATATATATATATGAAAATAAATAAAAGAAAAAATTATTCTTATCTTATTTATATGCTCTATATTGTATAAGGTTGGGTGTATATTCCTATTATTTAATCTATGTGATTCTTATCTTATTTATATGCTCTATATTGTATAAGGTTGGGTGTATAGTCCCATTATTTAATATACATAATTGCAACTTTCTGAACTGAATGTCTATTTGAAATGGCTTTTCACGGAATGGATATGATGTAACTCTTATCCATTGGTTCAAATCTCTCTTTACTGTGTGGGTTCCTTGAACAGCTTCAAGGCCCTTTTCCTGGGGATAATTGAGTTACAAAAGAAACTATCTTCTGCTCCTTGGCTTGTACATAGATCCTGAGGCATTCTACCTATAAACTATCGTGTTCTTTTGGCCTCTTATCCAACTCAACTATATTCTCTTTCCAAATGGAGACTTGGGCAACTTGATTTCATAACTAGGCAGTATAACCTTCTTATCTTAGAGTTTTCATGCCCTCACAATTTATTTCTTTGTTTTGTCTTAAGGTCCTTTACAGATTTATCTTACTTTCATAGGTTTCTTTTATTGTTTCATTTCATTAGAGTTTTCATGCCCTCACAATTTCTTTCTAATTTTTGTCTTAAGGTCCTTTACAGCTTTATCATACTTTCATAGGTTTCTTTTATTGTTTCATTTCATTAGGCCTAATTGTAAGATTAATTCCTCTAGGAATTGAAGCATCATTAAATACAACATCAAATCATCGAGATGTTTCGTATATAATCTGAAGCTCCATAGAGAATTTTTACTCATAACTAAAAAAGATGCAAGCAATTTTCCTATTGCAATGTCAGCAGTGTTCTGATGAGATAGAATTATGATTAGACTCATCAGTCTTGCAATTTGATGAGTCAATGACTTTGAAAGTGATTTAAGAGTCAGTGATGCTTGTTTTATTATATATATATGAAAATAAATAAAAGACAGATAGATTATTATCTTATTTATATGCTCTATATTGTATAAGTCTGGGTGTATAGTCCTGTTATTTAATCTCTTTGATTCTTATCTTATTTACATGTTCTATATTGTATAAGGTTGGGTGTATAGTCCTGTTATTTAATCTCTGTGAAATGTGGCTTTGTCTGTCTGCCTTTACATAATTTTGTATCAGAAAAAAATGATTTTTTTTTAATTAAAGAAATGCATTTGGAGTAGCTCTCAAGTCTGTATAATTTTTCTAATTTGTTTGTTTTTCCGTATTTACATAATTTTGTATCAAAAAACAATGATTTTGTTTTTTCAATTAAATAAATGCATTTGGAGTAGCTCTCAATTCTATATAATTTTTGTGATTTTTTGGATTGAGGCCGAGTGTAATATGCATAAGAGAGCTAATACTTGGTCAAGAAATGAAATGATATCTTTTTGAATTTAATAAATGAAACTATATATTTTTATAGTTTGCAGAGTTGAATGTGCTCTCTACTTAATCTAATTTTTCATGCTCACTCATGGACCTCTAAATTTTAACCATCTCTTAAAGTAAACCAGAGAACGTGACTCCAAGTACCAAATAAAAAAACATTTGAGAGGCTACATGATCTTCATATTGACACCAAATTAGACCAGATATGTTTCATAAGTGACAAGAAGAGTGTACTATACATAACAAAGCTAATACATGGCCAAGGCAAGAAATGATATATTTTATATATATTCGCAGAGTTGAATATGTTATCCGATTAATCTCATTTTTAATGCTCACTCATGCACCTCTAAATTTTAACACCATGTGAAAGAACACTGGAGAATATAAAAAACCAAACAACAAAATCAACATCCATCTGAAATTATTGCCTAAATTACCATTCCTTTTCAAAATCCATTTTAAATTAGCATTACTGCTCAAACTCGACAAACTTAATTTCAATATATGAAATTACTGGTCAAACTCGACAAATTTATGTTTCAATATATGAAACATATGACACATTCCATAGGATTTTGGTGATAATTCGGCGGTGTAATTCGCAAATTTGAGACCTATGGAGACTAAACCTCTCCACCTAACAATTAGACCAACTGCAGGCTGTTAGTAGGTTTGAACTTTGAACTTGAACTCTGAATTTCCTAGCAATTAAGTTGGTGAAATTACTAGTCAAACTCAATAAAGTTATGTTTCAATATATGAAACATATGACACATTCTATAAGACTTTGATGAAAATTTGGCGGTGTACTTCTCAAATTTGAGACCTATGGAGACTAAAACTCTCCACCTAAAAATTTGACCAACTACAGGTTGTTAGTAGGTTTGAACTCTGAACTTCCTAGTAGTTAAGTTGGCTATAGATGCAAGTACTTAGAAAATTACAATCATCCTTTATCATTCTCTGTCTAAAAAAAAAACCCTTCCTTTATCATTCTATCTCAAATAAAATATGCTCTTTGTGCAAGGTGGAACTTTCACTTCCAACAATAGCATAGCCATCATATCAATAATTGTGATTCCAAATGTGATTGTTTATTTAATTCCCACATGATAGTGTAATGGTTTCCTTAATCCATTTTCATACAGTTAAAAATAATCCTAAATAATAAATTTTGTATTTAAAAACTTTTAGTTGAGAAACTAAAATGATTTTTCCAAGGTAGAGAGGGTGACTTTCCCTCCTTTTTTATCTTTCCAAACAATTTTGAAATCTTTGGAAAAGCTTCCTGCAACTTCCTCTTAGAAAGCTACAAAATCTTTTGCAACTTCTAAGGTGTGCTTGTTAGGAAAACATAAGAAGTATCTAAACTTAAATTCCTCTCCATAAACGTAGAAAATAATTCTATGTGTCATGCAGACCATAGACAAAATTCTGGTGGAAATATTTAATACCTAATAGTATAATAATAAAACCCTCAAGGGATTGATTCAGAAACATTGGATATTTCATTTGCAGGCAGAAGTCCTTTTCAAACTTCCATGTCTGTCGCGAAGAATATTTCCCTTTCCAATTTTCACTGCAAAGTGATATTGATTTTGTTTTAAGAAATGGCCCTTGGATTATAGGTTCATGTCGATTGTACCTAGACTAATGGTAGTTTAAATTTCATCAAGAGAAACAGGTCACAAAATTAGTCTTGCTATGCACTTTTTCTTCCTTTTTTGCTTCTCAACCTTTGCAAACTCGAAACTTTACAGGTTATTCCTATCTCTCCAACAAAATAATTAGATTAAATATATAAACTTTAGAGGAAAATGAGATAGAATCTAATGTTTTTATGCTTGCATTTATACCCACATAGAAGTTGAACTACAAATGGACTTACAAATTCTTTTGTATTTGACTTTGACAATTGGAATCATATCTAGAATACAAACTAAAAATAATTTCCTTTTTAATGTAATGAATGTTCTCATCTATGAATACAACCATTTTTCAAAGTGTTCCAAAATATGAGACATCTCCTTTAATTGGATTAGAGTGAATCTAAATTTCACGTAGTTGGAAAATGGTAATTATGGGAAGTAGAACCAAGGCTATCAACACTAATAGAAAATAACAACAACATGAGAATCCCACAATTAGTACACATCCAATAAATTGGACTCGAGGTAAGTAAATAAAGAGTTTCAAGGTCAGGAAAACTTTTAAATGATCCATCTAACCCTTAGAAAGAAATGGGAGATAAATAGGACAAACCAATGGCATTTTTCTTATCTCCCATAAAGAGGAGATAAACCAGTGGCATTTTTCTTATCTCCCATAAAGAGGAGATAAACCAGTGGCATTTTTCTTGTCTCCCATAAACTTTAAAGCATTTTCTAGTGTTTTTTGAAACCACGTGTAAATGTCATTTCTCATAAACCCAACAATTAGAAAATACAACAAGGATGCTTAAAAAATTACATGTCTATCACCTTTATAAAAATTTTAGGTAAATGTGTCTATCGCCTCATAGGGGTCCACTATCACCTAACCAACCATAATGGCTAAGATGTGTTGTTACTAATTTAACAACAAGGATGCTTTGAAAATGACATGTCTATCACCTTTATAAAACTTATAGCTTATGTAATTATTCTTTCAAAATGACATGTCTATCACCTTTATGCATGTCTATCACCTTTATAAAACTTATAGCTAAATGCAAAGATTATTTCAAATTCACATGTCTATCACCTTTATAAAACTATATAGCTAAATTTGCAGGGACAGTGCTAGTGTTTTTGGAAACCATGTACATGTCATTTATCCCATAAACTTAACCATGTACATGTCATTTCTCCCATAAAATTTAAGGCATTTGCTAGTGTTTTTGGATACTATGTACATGTCATTTCTCCCATAAACATTAAGGAAAATTCTAGTGTTTTTGGAAACCATGTGCATGTCATTTCTTTTCTCTCATAAAATTTAAGGCACATTAAGGAAAATGATAGTGTTTTTGGAAATGATGTACATGTCATTTCTTTTCTCCCATAAACTTTAAGGCACATTAAGGAAAATTCTAGTGTTTTTGGAAACCATGTACATGTCATTTCTCCCATAAACTTTAAGGCAAACCATGTACATTTCATTTCTCCCATAATCTTTAAGGAAAACCATTTATGTATGTTATTTCTCCCATAAAATTTAATGCATTTGCAATAAATGTTCATTTAATATATTTTATTGAATTTGTTTTTTTTTTCAAGGATAAAAAAACACACTAAACATGGTTGAAAAATGGACATTATGCATAGATGTTTCTTGCTATCCCAATCCAGGGAAAGCAGTGATTACATATGTGCTTTTCAATATTGCGACTAACAAGGTCTTCCAAAGGAAAATGAATATATCGGGAAGAACAACAAACAATGAAGCATATTACATTGCATTGATAGAAGGCTTGGGAACATGTTAGGTCCCTATATTACTAGTATAGTCCCTTATTGTTGTTAGTATAACCCCCTTATTGTTATTATTGTACCCCTGTAACCCCCATATTGTTATTATTGTGCCCTTAAATTATTATTATTAGGTCGGCTAGGATTACATTGTGGCTCCACTAGGATTACATTGTGGCCCCATGGACTCCTATATATAGAAAGGAGGTTTTGTAATTTGTATCATCCAAGAATTGTTCATTCATGTAATGTATTGGAGGTTTCCTGCTCGAAGTGGCTTATTTCTAAGGCATTGATATCTATTTTCTTCTATTTTTTGAGCTAGTTTCACAACATTTGGTATCAGAGCTTTGGATTCTAGGGTTTCGCTACTCCAAACAGGTCATCGTGGAATTTTCATTATAACCTTTTTTCTACGAAGGTTCATAATATGAAACATTTATAGTGCAAATAAGAAATCCTGAAGAACATCATCGCAAAATTCTCGAGCTTGGTTCGCAATATTTTTGGAGATATGATCTGTGGAAGTTAGGGCTTTTTGCAAGCTCCTGAATTTCAATTAAAAAGGTCATCGCGGAATTTTCGTTATAACGTTTTTTCTAAGAAGGTTCAGAAGCTGAAATTTTTAGAGTGCAAAGCCAAAATCCTAAGGAACATCTTTGCAAAATTTCAGAGCTTGGTTCGCAACATTTTCGGAGATATGATCTGTGGAAGTTAGGTCTTTTTCAAGCTCCCGAGTTTCATATCAAAGAGGTGATCGTGGGAAAAGATTCATAACTCTCTCTCTAAGCATTGGATTGGAATTATATAAATAGTGACTGGAAGTACACAGAATCTAGTTTCCTGTCTATAAATGGCAGAGCCAAAGGAGAAAACATTGATACGTGGCAAGTCGTACAAGTTCGCTCTAGTAAACCAATCCATAATTAGGTCATTGTGGGAGATTGGACATAACTTTGCCTTGAAGAATCCAAATCAAGTCAGACCCATGGCATTTGAAAGAATATTTAGAGGACTACTACAGGACCGAATTTCAGATATTGAGGATCTCCAAGTATAGATATAATTCAATTTCAATATCGAGCTCCTCAAAATCAAGTAAAAGGTGTGTACTTTTTTTTTGAATTGCATAAGTCTTGTTTGAAGAATCAAGTTGAATTGATTCCAAGGGCATATTGTAGAATAGATATTAGTATTGGATTCTAAAATGGCCCCTAAAAAGAATTCAACACCCATTAAGCCTTTAGAAGGCTCTACTATGACTCATGAAGACGAAGAATGGAAACATGACATATCAAAATTACAAGAGCAAGTGCAACAAATTTCGTTCTCGCAAAGAGCAACAAAAAATGACATGAAAGTTTTGAAGAAAGGCATGGAAACTAAGATGGATGGTTTGAAGAAAGGCGAGTAATCTAATATGGATGGTTTGAAGAATGGCATGGAAGCTAAGATAGATGGCATGGAAGCTGGCATGGTATCTAAGATGGATGACATGGAAGCTAAGATCGATGAAAAAATGGAAAACATGAAGAATGATCTAAAAGAAAACATGGAAGGTTTGACAAAGTTGATACAAGAAATGTTTCCTAATGGTGAAAAGATAGTAGAGGAAACTCATGATGAGAACAAAATAAATGTTAATCATGATTTCATAAAATCTAATGTTGGCGGGAAGAACCACCATATTCCAAAAATGGATATGAGGAAGTTTGATGGAAAGGATCCTGTAACATGGATACTACATATGGAGAAATATTTTGATCTCCATAACGTGCAAAACACACAAAAGGTACGCATTGCAACTTTACATTTAGAACAAAATACATTTGTATGGTATCGATGGCTTTGCTCCCGTAAAAAAATTGTCACTTGGTCAATTTTTACGGAGGAAATGATAGCACATTATGGGGATACAAAGAGCAACACCTTCTTTAGCCAATTGATAAATCTCAAACAAAAGGGTTTAGTGGGGGAGCACATTGAGGACTTCCAAAAATTGAATATAAGGGTAACTGATATTCCAGAGGAACACATGATTGATCTCTTCATAGGCACTTTAAAGGATAACATCCAAAATGAAGTTCGCGTTTTGGAACCTGATTCATTGGAGAAGGCATTCAGGTTGGCAAGAAAAGTTGAATGTAAAATTATGGCGACAAGGAAGCCTACCACTCAATTCTATAAAGAAGGAAGTGTTGCTACGCCTAGATTTCCACAACCTACAAGGTTGACACCACAACAATTGGAAGAAAAAAGAGCAAAAAGGGCTTTGCTACAGTTGTGATAGCAAATACACTAAAGGTCATAAGTGTGCTGAGAAGAAATTATTTTACATAGATTGTGAAGAGGAAGAAGAAAATGAACAAGAAGAGGATATACACCAGGAACCAACCCAAGAAGAGGAATAAATGAGTCTGACCATATCATGTAATGCATTGACAGGAATTACCACTCCTCAAACTCTCAAGATAGAAGGACATGTCAAGAAGAAAAAGGTAATAGTGTTGATTGATTCAGGTAGTACCCATAATTTTATTCATTGTAAGGTAGCCAAGGAATTGAATTGTTTCATATACCCAGCACCAGAATGTCAAGTGATGGTTGCAAATGGAGGAACTATAAATTGCTCTGGAAAATGTCATAATATCAAGCTAACCATGGGGGAATATGTATTGAATATTCCAATGCTTTCCATTCCTATGGGAGGTGCTGATGTTGTACTAAGATTACAATGGTTACAATCTTTGGGGACGGTAGCTTTTAATTTTCAAGAACTTTTCTTGAATTTTTTTTCAAAATAAAAGGAAGTCAAATTACAGGGTATTGCAGGGAAGCTGGGAAATATAATAAGCTATAATGTCATGAAAAAGCTTATAAATAAATAACAACAAGGAGTAATTGCACAATTATGCTCACTAGAAATTCCAACATCAAAATCATCTATTTCTGCAAATCTCCAAAATGTCTTGGACAATCATTCCAAGGTGTTTGAAACTCCCAAAGGACTCCCACCTATTCGTGATCATGATCATGCTATACATTTGATTCCAGGAATTGTTCCTCCAAACATCAGGCCTTATAGATATCCTTATGTCCGAAAGAGCGAAATTGAACGTATGATTGCAGAAATGTTAGAAGCGGGTATAATTCAACCTAGCCAAAGTTCTTTCTTTGCTCCTTTAATATTGGTACACAAGAAGGATGGATCATGGCACATGTGTCCGGATTATAGGGAGCTCAATAAGCTCACCATTAAAGATAAATTCCCCATTCTTGTGATGGATGAATTATTGGATGAATTACATGGAGCAATTTATTTTACCAAGTTGGATCTTCGCTCAGGATATCATCAAATTAGAATGAAGACTGAAGATATTCCAAAAATATCATTTCAAACTCATGAGGGTCATTATGAATTTTTGGTCATGCCTTTTGGCCTTACCAATGCACCTTCTACATTTCAAGGGTTGATGAATTCCATTTTCAAACCCTTCCTTAAAAATTTGTGCTAGTATTTTTTGATGATATACTAATCTACAGCAGGTCTTGGAAGGATCATGTTGAACATGTTGACAGGGTGCTCAAACTATTGCAGGAGAAACAATTATATGCAAAACATCCAAATGTTTCTTTGGAGTACAAGAGGTGGAATATCTGGGTCATATTATATCTCACGAGGGTGTTAAAGTAGACCCTAACAAAATTAAAGCCATTAAGGAATGGAAAGTCCCCAAGACAATGAAGCAGTTGCGAGGATTTCTCGGGTTAACAGGCTATTATCGCAAGTTTGTTAAGAATTATGGGAGAATAGTAGCACCTCTAACAACATTATTGAAGAAAGATGCATTTTCATGGACTCCCGAAGCAACTAAGGCCTTTGAACATCTTAAAGAGGCAATGTGCCTAGCACCAGTCTTAGCTACGCCAGACTTCACAAAAACCTTTATTGTGGAATGTGATGCCTCAGGAAATGGAATTGGTGCCGTTTTAATGCAGGAAGGAAGACCCATTGCTTTTGAAAGTCGTCCAATCAAAGGAAAGTATTTACAGAAACCTATTTATGAGAAGGAAATGTTAGCAATACTGCATGCACTAAAGAAATGGCAAACTTACCTAATGGGAAGACACTTCAAGGTAAAAAATGATCATGATAGTCTTAAACACTTTTTGGAACAAAGACTATCTTCAGAAGAGCAACAAAAATGGATCACAAAGATGTTGGGTTATGACTTTGAAATAATCTACAAAAAAGGAAAGCTTAATGTTGTTGCAGATGCACTCTCAAGAAAGAATGAAGAGGTGGAAGCATTGCTTTGTGCCATTTCTATTATCCAACCAGATTGGATAACTCAAGCAAGAGATGAATGGAAGAAGGAAAAAGATGTATGGACACTCATTCAAAAGTTGCAGCAAGATCCTAGTACATCTGATACATTTAGTTGGAAAAAGTATTCCTTATGGTACAAAGATCGCTTATATCTTTGTAAGAATTCCCAACTAAAACAAAAGATTCTTCTGGAATTGCACACTTCTCCTTTAGGAGGACACTAAGGATTTTTAAAAACTTACCACAGGGTGAAGAAAGAATTTTTTTGGGATGGCCTTAAATCTGATATTCAAAAGTTTGTGGCGGAATGTTTGGTTTTCCAGCAGAATAAAGTGGAGACAATTAAGACCCCGGGACTTCTACAACCTTTATCCATTCCAAGTCAACGTTGGGAGGAGATTCCAATGGATTTTATCACAGGTTTACCTAAGTCCGAAGGAAAGAGTGTCATCATGGTGGTAGTTGATAGACTTACCAAGTATGCACACTTTTGTGCATTATCTCATCCATTTAAAGCAAGTACAGTTGCTACTACATTTATGGACAAAATTCAAAAGCTACATGGAATCCCAAGGGTTATTGTGAGCGACAGAGATCCCATTTTTACCGGAAATTTTTGGACGGAGTTATTTTCTTGTTTGGGTACTCAATTAGCTCATAGCTCATCTTATCATCCTCAATCTGATGGTCAAACTGAGATAGTAAATAAATGTTTGGAAGGATATCTTCGTTGTTTTGTATCCGATAAACAAACACAATGGGTCAAGTGGTTACCTCTTGCTGAATGGTGGTATAACACTTCCTTCCATACTGCAGCAAAAATGACCCCATTTATGGCACTTTATGGATATTATCCACCATCCATCACATCATATTTAAGAGAAAATTCGAAGGTTCAAACAGTGGAAGATCACATCGAGCATCAGCAAGAAGTTCTCCAACTCTTAAAGGATAACCTGAATTTGGCACAAAATCGAATGAAACAACAGGCAGATCAACATCATAGTGAGAGAATTTTTGATGTAGGAGATTGGGTATTTTTACGGCTACAACCATACAAACAAATGTCCCTCAAGCAAGCTAAGAAGGATAATAAATTATCACCAAAGTACTATGGTCCTTACAAGGTGTTGCAAAATATTGGTATTATGGCATACAAATTGGAGCTTCCTGCTTCTTCACGAGTGCATCCAGTTTTCCATGTTTCATGCTTAAAGAAGGTTATAAGTGAAAATGTTCCAGTTCAAACAATATTTCCAGAACTTGATGAGGAAGGAAAAATCATATTGGAACCTGAAGCGGTCATGAAAACAAGAACTCGATAGCTATGAAATCGATCAATTTCAGAGTATCTTATCAAGTGGAAGAACTTACCCACTGAAGATTCTACATGGGAGGATGATAATTTTATACAGAAGCACGCAGAGCTACTCAAGCATTGAGGACAACACTTTTTTGAAAGAGAGGGGCATGTTAGGTCCCTATATTACTAGTATAGTCCCTTATTTTTGTTAGTGTAACCCCGTTATTGTTATTATTATACCCTTGTAACCCCCATATTTTTATTATTGTGCCCTTAAATCATTATTGTTAGGTCGGCTAGGATTACATTGTGGCCCCACTAGGATTACATTGTGGCCCCATGGACTCCTATATATAGAAAGGAGGTTTTGTAATTTGTATCATCCAAGAATTGTTCATTCATGTAATGTATTGGAGGTTTCCCCCTCGAAGTGGCCTATTTCTAAGGCGTTGATATCTCCTTTCTTCTATTTTTGGAGTTGATTTCACAAAAAAACAGCTAGGGAGTATGGATCAAACGGAATTGTAGTTTTCACCAATTCTGAACTTGTGTGCAACCAGATTAAAGGCGTGTACCAAATTAAGAAGGAGAGGCTAAAACAACTGCATGGAAAAGAAAACAATATTGTTAGACAATTTCAATTTTTTAGTATAAGACATTGTGCAAATGTTAATAAGATGTCTGGTGATCTATTTTGTGGGGCAATGCCAATTCAAGATTCATCTGTCAAATATGAATTAGTATTGTATGGGGCAATGCCAATTCAATATTCGTCTCTCAAAGATGAATTATTGTTGAAACACTCTCTTTCAAAATTTATTGATGGACATTGTAACATATCTTTGATATGTGTGTGTTTTTTACTTATAAATGTGTTATTTCTAATGACCATGTGTTTTTTTCAATTATATACCAAGTGTGTTCCCACCATGTAAGCACAACTTGATGAACTTAATGTTTTATAAAATTAAAATGTGCAGGACTTCAACAAATTTTTGTTTGAAGTGAGTTTTACATATCAACTTGTGCTTTGAAAGTTTTGTGTTTTACATAATTTGTGTTTGTGCTTAACAATTGTGTACTAAATTACATCAATTTTTTTATATCTTTTGAATTTATTTTAAATAGTAATTTTAAAAATAATTGTAAATGTCCATTGTAGATATCCATATATATATCATGGAGGATGATCATTTGCCACGTGATTCTTCGAGGCAAACATCAACAGAATCCCATGCCTCTACGAGAAAGGGGGATCATGGATCGGGGATGTTCATGGTATTTATATTAAATGTGCATGTTTTTAAATGATATTTGAATATAATCTTATCCCCATACATACATGTATACATTTGGAATTGATTTGTTTATTGAATATATATAATTTTATCCCCATGTACATACATGTATACATATGGAATTGATTTTTTATCAATTTTGTGAGTTAAATTAATTTTTAATAAATTTCATTTTTTTATTTTTTAGGAGTTCAAAGGAATAGAGTATATTCTCCATCAATGGAGCCTAGTCATGGTTCACGCAATCGTGGTATGGTTCACACAATATAATCAATCATATGTATGTATTTATATGTATATATATTTTTTGAATTGATTATAAATTCATTTTTTTTTATGAAGCTTCCCTATCATCGCGTGAGAGTGGTGGTGGTACACATTCCTTTGGTGGCTAATTAATAGGTAGTGGCCAATAGCGTGAGGGTGGTGGTATGCATTCCCCCGGTTTCCAATCAATGGGTGGTCATGTTGGTTCTCAACCATCTCAGGGTGGGCATGATGCTGCCCAGCCATCTCGAGGTGGCCATCAATCTGAATATTATTTTCATTCAGTTATTAATTTGTTAAATTATTTATATAATTTTTTAAGGTTAAAAGGAAAATTTGTACAAATTTGTTCACATGTTTTTTTATTTATACATAATTTTATATATTGATGCAAAGGGTGAAAATGTCGCTCGAAAAAGACATAGGCTAGACCACATTATTCAAGAAGAAGGTTGTACACCAACCACGACTTATCCTTCTCACATTTCCGATTTACCTTGGAAAACAAACATCTAACAATGCACATTACAAATGTGTGAACATATTTATTCAAAATTGAAGAAAGATGTTTACAAAAATATTAGGCCAAACATTGATACTTTTGTAGAAGTGATGAGGAAAATAAAGGAAATAGTGATGGATCCCAATACATGGGAAGATATTAAACACAGAGTTACAAAAGAAATGAAAAAATCTATGTTTAATTTCAAATAAGGGCTTAAAGAAAGATGCTAAAGGTGCAATATTTCAAGCACCCTGATATACCTTTCCATTTGTATGATAGGCACTTTGCTGGTTATGGAAGACTACCATGGAACGACAAGGTTTCTCTCTATTTTGCAAAATTATTTTATGCAGAATTATTTTTGAAAATGAAACCCAATTATAATGACCTTCCCTCTAAATTTTTTGGTCATGGGAAAGGTCGATTATGTGACCATAGGGGCGCTAAGCGTGATGCTGAGTTGCCTCACCCCGAGCCACCATTGGTAAGCCGACCTCTTTGTGTGGAAACTTTGCAGTCAGAGATGGATGTCACTTCTAAAATTAGTCGAGATGCAAGGGATGCCATCATAGACAATGTTCAGACTGGATTTGGTGGAATTGATATTGGTTTGACTCGACAGAAAGCATGAAAGAATGCACGTGTTAATTTTTTGTATCATACGAATGATGAGATAAACAACATGAGTATTGAAGAGCTTAGAACATATACAAAGCATTGTCGCAATGGTTGGCAGGACTTAATTATTCATGAAGAAGAGGGAATTGGATCGATATGTGTTAATGGCCAAGGTGAATATTTTAATGTAATTTGTAACTTTCATATACCTGTTTATTTATATGTTAATCTAAAAACAATGTATCATGTGTTCACCATTTGCAATTAATACGCTCGATGAACGAAAATTTTGATAATATCACAGTCAAAGCTTCAGGTTCTCAAAATCAAAATGGTTCTCACAATCAAAATGATATGTTGGGAAATGTTAGTGTTTTTTAAATGTTCATGATGTTGATCTGCAATTATTATTCTATTATTATATCAGTATCATGATGACATATTTTTAAAATAAAGAATTGTGTACATATGTATGTATATAATTAAATGTTAACAGATTCTGAATTTTGTCTGATGTTTTCACAATAGAGTCACCCTCTTATTCCCTATTAGGAGACGTGTCAAATCCACTGTCAAAAGTATTCAATTTTTCACTTATGTTTGTAAGTTATAAATTGAAGTGAAAGTTTCATTAAAAAATTAGATCTAGATCTTGAGTTATTTTACAGTTTTAAATTTTTTGAATTTTAGGTTTGTGGAGATAATTTTCGTTCGGAGCCACCCTCTTCTTCGTTGTTAGGAGATGTGTCAAATCCACTGTCAAAAGTATTCAATTTTTCATTTATGTTTAAGTTATAAATTAAAGTGAAAGTTTCATTAAAAAATGAGATCTAGATCTTGAGATATTTTATAGTATTAAAATTTTTGAATTTTAGGTTTGTGGAGATGATTTCTGTTCTCCAAGGTCATTAGCGATGGAGTGTATGATGAAGATAAGAACATCCAAACAATTTGAACAAGAAGTTGTCTAAATTTTTTTTAATATTATTGCATTAGTTTGTGCATTTTCATTTGGAAAATTTTAATATATATATATATATATATATATATATACAATGGAGGGGGAAGTACATGAGGTATTGCATGAATTTTTTTTTTCATTTTGTTTTTTTATGAAGTTCTACATTCTCATTCAATTTTAAAACATTAAATTTTTAGTGTTTACACGTTGTGTAGGTTACCCATTCTTCAGATGATAACATAAGGAGGCTCAGGACGTTGCTGGAAAATACACTGCAGCTATATTCTCTATTTTCTTGATGATGCACATGCAACATTTTATTTGATAGATAGTCTTAAATTTACTTTTCTATATAGATAGTCTTATTTATGCAATCATATTTACTTTTATATATAACTTGATACTTGTAACACTATATATTGTTATATATTTACTTTTATTGTTCGTGGTATAAATTTTGGACATATTTTACATTTTGGATAGTTGAACTACATTTACTTTTATTGAATGATTTTAAATTTTGTATAGTTGTTACATTTGGCATGTGACCACATGTTGTTATATAATGTTAATTTAGATGATCTTAGATTAAATGTTTTATTTTTAAAAATTCTTGTTTTATCACTTGTTATTTAAAATGAATATTCATTGAAATTGCAAATTACAAAACACATGTGCTACATGTTACACATTTGAACATGTGGGAATGTTATATTATTAGGATGTCTATTAAAGTTGATATTTAGGTACATTTTGCACATGATCATGTGTCATTTAAAACAATTATATATGGTTAAATACATATTGAAGTTCATGAATATGTAACAATGATTGAAGTACATAAATGCATTTAATTTAGTTGTTACGTTTTCCATACATGATCACATGTTGTTATAATGAACTAACTTAGATGATCTTAGATTGTATGTTTTGTTTTTAAAATTCAAGTTGTTTTGTCATTTTTTATTTAAAATGAATCTAGATTGAAATTTCAAATTACAAAACACATGTGGTACATGTTAAATGCATTTGAACATGTATGAATGTTATATAATTAAGACATACATATATTAAAAGTGATATTTGGGTGTACACTTTGCACATGATCATGTGCCATTTAAAACAATTATAGATAGTTACATTAGGGGAACTTTGAGGTCTAAAATGGGCCTCCTAAGAAAAATGTACATCCAAAATAAAATTTATAAGAACCAATAGGATTCAAGATGGTGATGTCAACCGTGGGGGATGATTCACCATTTTTGGAGTAAAAAGGTAAAAAGTTGAAAAAAAATTAAAATAATAAAACTATGTTTTCAACTCGTATTTTCAACTTATCTCCCTAACGTTTTACTCAAATTTTGAGTGGGAGTACTCATTAGAAGCAAAATTTGATTCCTCATCCAAGGATTACCCATGTTGTATACTTTCGATGGACCCTACTACATGAAAAATGAGAAATACATGAAAAAACGTGTTTGCATGAAAAATGAGAAATACATGAAAAAACGTGTTTGCAAACACGTTTTTTCATGTATTTCTCATTTTTCATGTAGTAGGGTTCATCAAAAGTATGCAACATGGGTACTCCTTGGATGAGGAGTCATATTATGCATCCAACGAGTGTTGCTGCTGAAATTTTGAGAAAACCCATAGGCAGATAATTTGAAAATATGAGTTGAAAAAGTAGTTTTTTCTTTTTTCCCTCTAAAATTTGATGATGACATCTAATTTTATTTTATTAGTTCCGCCATTATTTTATAATTTCTTTAGGAGGCCCATTTTAGACCTCAAAATTCCCCTAATGAAATACATATTTAAGTTCATGAATATGTAACAATGATTGAAGTACAAAAATGCATTTAATTAAGTTGTTACATTTTCCATACATAATCACATGTTTTTCTAATTAAATAACTTAGATGATCTTAGATTATATGTTTTGTTTTTAAAACTCAAGTTGTTTTGTTATTTGTTATTTAAAATGAATCTAGATGGAAATTTCAAATTACAAAACACATGTGGTACATGTTATGCATTTGAACATGTGTGAATGTTATATAATTAGGATGTCTATTAAAGGTGATAGTTAGGTATATTTTTCATGATCATATGTCATTTAAAACAATCATAGATGGTTTTACATATTTAAGTTCATGAATATATGTAAAAATAATTGAAGTACATTTGCATTTATTTGATAAATTTTGCATACATGATCACATGTTTCTATATAATGTTAGCTTAGATTATCTCAGATTATGCTTTGTTTTTAAAGTCAGTTTGCTTTGTCATTTGTTATTTAAAATGAATCTATATTGAAATTGAAAATTACAAAACAAATGTGGTACATGTTATGCATTTGAATATGTGTGAATGATATATAATTAGGTGTAGATGTCTATAAAACGCGATATTTAGGTACATTTTGCATGATCATGTGTCATTTAAAAAAATCATGTATCTATGGTTTTACATATTTAAGTTTATGAATATATGTAACAATGAATGAAGTATGTTTGAATTTAGTTGTTACATTTTGCATATGTACATGATGACATGTTGTTATAATGTTAACTTAGATTCAATCTTAGATTAAATGTTTTGTTGTTAAAGCTCAAGTTGTTTTGTCATTTGTTATTTAAAATGAATCTAGATTGAAATTGCAAATTAAAAAACACATGTGGTACGTGTTAAATGAATTTGAACATGTATGAATGTTATATAATTAGGACATACATATATTAAAGGTGATATTTAGGTACATTTTTCACATGATCGTGTGTCATTTAAAATAATCATGAATATGTAGCATGAAAGCAAAATTGCATTTAATTCATATATTTTGCATTTGAAATCATTTTTATAATGTTTTAATATACAATTCATATCGATGTATATATCTAAAAACAATCATAAAATTTTAAAATTGCATTAAAACATATCCAGTACACAACATTTTTCATTAATGTACATAGAAAAGCTACTATGGATGTTAGTTGATAGTAAACTGGAAATTACATAACACGTACAACACATTTTGCATTCAAGAATGAATATTATAATTTGCTTAATAGATGTCTAAAATAAAATCATAACTTAAAATTTTCATTATATCAACTATGTTAGATACACATGTACATTTTGCAATAATGACATAATGACATAAATTGTACCAGAGAATGTACGAAATTGTTTAAGACCAGATAATCTACATGTATGTGTTCATGTGTATAAATTACTCGTGTGCATATACCAAAACAATGTACATGTGCAAACACTTGTACATTTACATAAAATATACATATTATAATAATGTAAAACTTAAGAATGCACAAGAAACAGGCTAACAATTTCTAGTTGAGTTCTGTAAGTTCTAAAAGATGAATCCAAGGAGAAGAAATTGTTGGGCAGTTCAATCAAAAAAATTCTAATGGAATGTCATCTTCAATGATCCATTCATGATCGGCTTTTGACATTTTCCATTTCTTAATTTTCAATTTTTTCTTTGATTGAACTTCTATCAACTTTATGCATGTTGCACACACCAAGTGACTATATTGACAACTTATGACATCAAGTTCATAGTCTTGAAAGTAAACAAAATCTGGAATTTGATGAGTTTTTTGGAAAAAATAACCTTTGAGTATAATAGACCCTCTGTCATATATAAACCAGCTATCATAGTTTTCACATAATTTCATCTTTTGTTCATTGCAACGTATCAAATAATACTTCACATTTTCTACATTGGTAGTAGATGCAACTACAACAAAAACATCTCATGCACAATAAAACAAACTTACATAAATTTAGATCATAATTAACATGAAAAATTAACTTTAAAATTAACGTGTGTACTTGATTTTATTATCTATTGCTAGATCTCTATCATTTGAAAGCAATTGAAATGTTACCTTCTCTAACAAGATTGGAAACTCAATCACCTTCAGATGATACTATAGTCTCTTCTAATTGCATTTCTTCAAAGTTTGCAACGGACATTTTCCCCTTTATATTTAGTTTTGTATGTTGTCAAACTTTTACATACATTTTGTTTTCACAAACATCATTCGATTTTGTGTTGTCTATGAAAACATGACAAAAACAAGAATATTTTCTTTTATCAAATGCAAACACATTTTAGTACCACTTTCTTTTAATTGAATGCAATTTTTGATTCCCTTTTATTGTTTCAACATCATTTCCAATCAATCTATTTACATCTTGGACCCCAATATGCCAAAAAAACCTATATGGAAAATTCAAACAAAAATATAAATATGTTATTCAAAATACCATCAAAGATAATCATTGTGATAAATAATGTTTAAAATTAAAAATCTAATAAAAATTAGATCATGTACATATATATATATATATATATATATATATATATATATATATATATATATATATATACTTTCGTACTTCCCTTGACCGGTTAGTCTCATGGCTTAGTGCAGCAATGCACCATTGAACAACTTGTTCAACTGAGACAAGTCGGTTTGAAGAGTGGTCCATTTGATATCTTCGACTTGCTCATTTTATACATGCCCCTGCACCATCATGTTCTCCTTTTCCATGACCAATCTCAAAGAAATTCCAACAATGTTTAATGTGGGTTTTCATATGAAAACGACACAACCAAAAAAATGACTGTGAAGATTTTAATTAACCTGCGCATCTATCTGACCATATCCAATGTTCATTGAATTTTATTCCACGACTTTTCAAGGAGTCATAAATATTTTCAAATTAATTTTATACAAAATATGTATCATGTGTACGATCGTCATTGATATAAAAGTGATATTCTTTAATAACATGTCGATTTTCACTGGTGCTTTCTATATGATTAAAATTTTGTTCAACGTGTCTATATAGAATATGGACAAACATGGAGACTTGGTTAGAATGATAGTATTCACTCTATATTTCTTTTTGTGGAACAAATGTGTAGTTCTATGCAAAATCAACTATTGACAAAATGGTCCCTGGTGGAAAAACTTCACGGGATTTTTTGAATTGCAAGTTCTGCCATCGATCTCTATGGTAATGCTTGGGGGATTTATAGATTTATGCCTCAAAATTTCTCAAAACTCTATCACAAAAATTTCTTCTTCTTGTAAATCAATTATTTTAACACTTGTAGTACTACTTTAACCAATCCATGTATGAATATATTCATATCTCTTCCATTTCACTTTTATGTTGGAAAATGATTGATCATTTATATCAGTACGATATTTGTTTTGAAATAAAATCAAAATTCCACAATCATCGCAGTTTTTACCACCAACACATTTCTTTTGGTAAAATAATTCATGGCTTTCTCTTGCACATAGGATTTGAGATATGAAATCATGGATAGTGGAAGGAGGAGGTGAATATTTCCAAAATGTTTTGCCAAAATTAAGGAATGTGTCATAATATAATTGAAATTCCACATGATAACGACAACAACAAGTGTCACGTACAATGATGGGTTTAACATACCATGGTTTTTGTTGCACAGAAACACTGATTGAGACATTAATTCCATGGTTCTCTTCTATGAACTTTTTGAACAAATCTATTTGAGTGGTGTCTAAGATAAGTTTTTCATGTTCTTCATATTGATTTCATGTTATTCTTTGTCGCATCATATCCATTGCTTTAGGTGAAACACGTGAATTTTTCATCCAATATTCATATATTATTTTTTTAACATCTTCTCCAAGTCTATCTTTGTATGGTTGCCTACAAATAATTGTCCAACAAGCGATTTCGTCATTTACATCTATTTGCAATCGAAATTTCTGATGTTTGTGCAAATTTTTCTGTGAGGTCCCTAATGCGTGTGCCATATATTTTACAAAACGATTCTATTTAGTACTTGATGAAACCACTACCATTTTCATTGCTCTACGGGCATCTAAATCACTTTTCTTTTAGATCTTCTAATTGACTTTAAAGCATTATTTATATTTTGTATCACATTTTCCTTCATTTTTTAATCTTTTGTTGATTTTCGAATACCCAATAAAGTCGTAGCTTCTTTTAATTTCTTTGATGTTAAAAGAATTTTCAAATTTGGGTTTGAACTGCCACATTTTCATCTTTGAAGAACATATCAATAATGAGCTTAACACGATATCGTATAACATGGTCAAATTTTTTATCTCCATATGTGTCAGTGTTAACATTTTCTAACATCTCATCATCGATATTGATTTCATCTGTACATATTAGAATTAAATGTACAAAATGAGTTTACATATTCAATAAATAATTAAATTAATAAATATGTATAATTTCAATAACACATTCAACATATATATACATACCTAGTGATTCAATTTCTTCGCTTGAATTTCTTTCAACATTTTCAACATCTTTAATCATTGGTTCAATATACATTTCACTTTCTCTTTCAAAATTTTCTATCTCATCATCAATGTTTTGAGGAATATCTCTCTCTATTTACATTGCAAAATATTTTTCAAATTAGTTCATCAAATAAAAATGTAGTTTCATAATGCACCAATTAAATTTTAAATATCAAATTTATAATATTTACATTTACATACCTACTTCAACTTCTAGTTGAGATTGATTTTCCCTTTCAATATTTGAGTGTTATTCTATCTTTTTTTTGCGATATTCTCTCCCATATTCTCTACAAGCCTTAGGGTCTCTTGTTCGATCATATTTTCTCTTGCAATTCCTTTTATTTCCCATGATAATTTAGTATGAAGCTCAAAAAATTTCCTTCAAAATCTAGTAAAAAAAAACTCACTATCAATATTTAGACAAAAACTCAATTCCAAAAAGCATCACAAAAGTTTTAATTTCAAAAAAACTCATTTTAAAAAAAATTCACAAAAGACATACTTCAACCCAAAACACTTACTTTAAAAATTCCACCAAAAAATGTCTTTTAAAAATGAAGTGAAGTTCATAATATTTCCTCCATGTCCTACAAAAAAAAATCACTTAAAAAATTAGACAAAAAATCAGTTTAAAAAATCACTATAACAGATTTACTTCAACCCAAAACACTTACTCTAAAAAAATGTCACTTTAAAAATACCTCCAAAAAATGTCCTTTGAAAATTAAGCCCAAAAAACCTCTAAAAAAATTGTCACTTTAAAAAATACCTCCAAAAAATGTCCTTTGAAAATTAAGCCCAAAAAACCTCTAAAAAAATGTCACTTTAAAAAAATACCTCAAAAAAATGTCCTCTGAAATTAAGCCCAAAAAACCCATAAAAAAATGTCACTTTAAAAAATACCTCCAAAAAATGTCCTTTGAAAATTAAGCCCAAAAAAAAATCCTTTGCAAATTCAGCCCAAATGAAGAAATGTGTGAAAATAATGATTCTATTTTCGGCTATTTATATAGTTGCGAAATTTGTTTTTTGGAGGGGCTTTATTGAATTTTTCGGCAGACGTAATTTGCGAGCATAAGTTCAGCCGAACTTTTATAAAAATTTCGACCGAACTTTTTTGTTGTTAAAACTAACGGGACGGAGCGACAAAAAACGTTCGACCGAACTATTACAAAATTTCAGCTGAACTAAAACATCTACAACTACACTGCACCTCGGCTCTGAACACATTTCTTCAACTTTGGAATGATTAAAGTACATCAAACTTTATGAATTAACTTTCGGAACCAAGACAAGCATTTCCAAAATTCAATCTATTATCAGGAATATTAACTTTTATGGAATTCCATAGATATTTACTAATTTTAATTAATTTTGTAATAAAATGGGTGAAAACAATTTCTGAAGGTCATTATGATTCAGTGAAACCGAAATTTTGTAGCTTCCAAAATACACTGTAAAAAAAATTGAAAAAATTATGGTGCATTACATTAGTCCATCGTCTGTAATGGGTAATTTTTAGATTTTTAGTTTATAACTAATATGTTGAAAAAATTCACGCGGGCTGAAACATATTCAAAAAATGCAGTTTTTTAATATTGGTTTAGTTCAAAAAATTTTAGTAATTATGATATGCATAATTTGGTTTCATAAATATAACGATACCGAAGTAGACTCTGTCTAGATTGTTGTAACACATTTTTTTTCTAAAAGACACAAAGTTTTCAAAGAATACACCAACGCGTTTCAACATGACTTTTTATGAATCCTTTGATTGTTAAAGAAAACACACTCAAAGAAATGTTAAGATGTCATATCAAATGCGAATAAAAAAAATCCAAAAAATAAGTAATAGAAAGCTAATAAAATTTCTGACAATTTTTATTTTTATCGTAAAATGAAATTCTAAACGGAGAACGTGGAACTTGTAAATTCATTTCCCAGACATAGAATTAAAGTTATTTTAGCTATTTTGAATAAGTGTTTGGGGGTTCTATAGGCTTTCAAAAGAGTTTTAATATTCATTTTAGTTGAAAGTGTAGAAATCTAATAAATGGTGCCTTGTTTATATGAAAGAGCGATAAAAGCCCAAGGAATGGAAGAGGAAGTGAAGCTTCTATATTTAGGATAAAGGGTTATGTCGAAGGCTATACTGATTTGATAAAGGGAATAACCATTAGCTACATTGTCTTTAATGAGGTGGGCATATATTTGATTTCTAATTCTTTTTCACCAATGCTTATTTTCATATTTCTATCTTTTCTTAGATTATAGTTTAATTTCTAGTGTTGATTTCCAAAATTTAACTTGTAATTAATCATTTTCTCCCAATAGTTGACCTTGATTTTTTTTTTTTAATTCCATTCTCTAGCTCTTGTCTCTATACTTTTTGTAGCTTATTTCTATCCTTGAAGATGGGTGGAGTGTCCGCTATAAACATTAGACGTTTCATGAACTTATACAAGATTTTATTTCAAAAAGATTAAACATCATGTTGTTTAACTATGAAAACCTACACTCTCAAGTTCATTTACTCTTATACCTAACTTATATTTCATTATGTAGAATATTTCTACAAGTTTATCTTACATTTCTAGTGGTGAAATTCACCTCCAGTGATTGCTTATAATTGCTTGTCATTTGTTTGGAGGTTGTTTTTGTGAATTCTAACACTAACATTGGATAATCTTAGGGGTATTGACCATTTAAAATTCAAGTTCTTGTTTATTGCATTAATAAAAGTCTTGTCAACTTAATTTGAAAATCTCTTTTGTTGCTTACGTTTCACATATCTCAAGCCCTAGCTATATTTTCCAATATGTCTTGCATATAACTGGATTCTCTCTCTTGGATGGTTCCTTCTTCACTCTAAGTATTGGATTTTGAGTTTGCTTATCATAAAAATATATTTTGAAGTGTGGGATAACGATATGATAGTCCTTGTATTAGTATATGGTTGATTGACACTCAAAGCACAAATTGCACCATCATTTCATGTTAGCCAAATTAATTCATAGTGCACTAAAGTATCTTAAAGTGGTTTAATTCAAGTAGTTTATTTTAACTTTCATTTATTGGGATGATAATCATCTAAATGTAAATCTATATTGCCTTAACTACTTAACTTTACATTAGATTTTGTGCACATAAACTAGCTCCTAACTCTTGTGACACCCATGAGATGACTTCTATGAATATTCCTAAGAATAAGAAAAGGAATTCGGCATTTGATGACCATCATTAGAAAAATAAATCCATCATTTGATGGTCATCGTCAGCTTTTACCCGGGGAGAATTTCAGATTTGCCTTAGGCAGATGGAAATTCAAGATTGAGCCCTGTTGTATTGAAGCACAAACTCATTGATATTCAAGTGTATATGCCTAGAACCATAACATAAAGATACATGTGGACAAGTATTAATATATTTGATGAAGATTTTACATGAAGCCTCAATTTCTCCCTCTCTAAGATATTGTTGTAGCATCTTTCATTTTGTTTGCATGTTCTATGTGTAAGCCTTTAACCACTTTCACACAAAAACAATGTTACAAATTGTTTTAATATGTGAACGCAAATGTGAGACTTAATCCCCAAGTCCTAGTGGACTTAGTTTTATCATGCATTATATTTTATGTTTATAATTTGTGACTTTGCACTTAAATTTTATTATTATTATTTGGGATTAAGTCTCACATTTGTGTTCATATATTAAAAAAAATTGTAACATTTTGTTTGTATAGAAGTAGTTTAAGGCTTAAACATAGAAGATATAAAGAAAACGAAAAATGCTACAACAATATTTTAGAGGGAATGTTGGAGGGCTTAGTTGACTTAATCGACTAGCCTAGTCGAGTCAGAAAATCATATTGTAAGTCGATCGACAACCTTGTTGAGTCGATGACTAAGTTGGATTAAGCTAAGTGAGGTCAGATAGTTAAAATGTTGTAACCGTCTCAACATAGTATAAATATCCATGAATGTATCAATGTATCTGTTTCATTCAACTTTAAGAGATATATAATAAAATCATGCTTCCACTGGTTCTCCACTACTTGTGCTTCTTCTCTTCTCTATTTATTTATGTGCTTTTTTATGTGAATTCTTGATGTCCTTACTACTAGTAACTATGCATACTTTTCCCTATATTACAACATTGGTTCCGTTGCTAGTAGTTTTGGACTCTCGTCTCTAAGAATATTCAAGAACAAATGTTAATGTTAGAAGAGATACAACAATGGTGGCAGATGAAAGTTAATAACTACCTAAAGAACTATGCGAGAAGAAACATAATGTCATTAGCAAAAGTGAGGGCTAATTTTTTCACGGAAGGGCGCGAATTTTTTATTGAAGGAGCCCTGATGGAAATAAAAAAAAATCCTAACCAAGTTTCTCGTGAGAAAACCAGAAGTTGATTCCCAATTTACTGAAATTTTCAAACAACAGTCGAATGAATTTACATGAGTGGCTTGAGACGATATGAGCTTTTCAAGGAATGAGAAATGGAAGAAAGAACCTCCATTGAAAATATTAATGCAAGGTTATTTGATGACCTTGACGATTTTATTTTTTTTGCACCACTCCTACCTTATTGCATAAGTTCCTCCTCAACAAGGGTGCTAGACATATTATTGAATATCAACTACCTTTGCAGACTCTAATAAACACTGACCGCCAACAAAGGAAAACTGATTAGAAAACGTTCCTTAATCCATAATGTAAGGATATAAAATAACCGTGGTACTACTTCCTATGTAAATAGACATGGTTGTTGGGTATTTCCTTGTGGGCATTATGTTGTACGTGCTATCCTTGATGGAAATCCACTTGCAACAAAATAAGTATGTGTTGACATGATGGTAACAAGATGAGTACACAGGCCAGTTCAGTTGTGACAGAGAAAGAAACATCAGTCTGTGACAGAGGAATGATGAAGGAAAATTTTGAGAAATATACTCAAGTTCAATGAATCCAAGTCGTGTACATATGCGGGTTTGATGAAGGGAAGTCACATATACGCAGGTTCAATGAATCCAAGTCGTGTACGTACGCAGGTTTGATGAAGCGAAGTAGTGTATATGCAGGTTTGGTGAAAAAAATTCATGTACACATGTGGATACAAAGAAGAAAAGTCGCGTACATATTGGCACACTATTTTATTAATACCAAGGGTCTTTACCATGGTATTAGCCCACAATATTGAGCATAGTAACGAATATTTGATCTCGTTTGATCCCATCAAAGCTTACCACTAGAACTAGTGTGGTTTTCGATCATGGTATTGGCGAAGGCTCAAACTATATAAGGAGGTGAAGATCAAAGTGCTAAGTGTGCATGAGTGAGCGTAATGGGTGAATAATTCACTATGAAGTATATTTGCATGGTATGGGCTATAGTTGTTTGGTATATCTAAAATAATGATGCACCCATGAATACAATGATGGATCAGGATCATTAGACGTGAAATGACTACGTATTTGCATGATCTGTTTATGAGTTGTTTAGATCTGTGGTCTGGCGCATGTTTTTTGCAGTGAAGTTTATGATCTGAGTATGTTTGAAGCTCTGAAGTCATGTGTAGTCATGAATTAGTTGCAGATATGCACACGAGTTCGACACATTGAAAGCACGTATACACGCAGGTTTTGTTCTGCAAAGTCGCGTACATATTCCTAAGTATTAACATATTTGTACGTGATTTGGGTTCTGGATAAGAGCATACATATGCGGAAAATCCTTATGGAAGGCGCGTATGCAAGTCAGGGTTTCTGCTTATAATCTGACTGATCAATTTGATCAGTGCTGCTATATTTATGTGGTCTGTCAATGATGTATTCATGTTAATCTGGGTTTAGTAACAATGTTTGTTCAAGGGTGAAAATGTGAAGTTGGGTTACACGTTTTGCCCCTTTTTGAAAAAAAAATATCATTTTTAGAAGTTCTTCAATTTTATGCAAGCCAAAACAAATTTTGTCAACTAATCTTACATTAGCCATCCCAACAAAGTTTTCAAAGTCAGCGAAAGGAACATATAGTCGATACCCTACACAATCGCATCTCTAAATTAGCTAAAAGGAACATTCTCACAAATCCAAACACCACATTTGCATTGACGAGGCTACTTTTCATCACAAGGGCTTTGTTGGAAAATATAACTAGTTTAAGTCTTCATAATTGTCAATGTACTCAATTCATCATGTATATCTTATGTTACAAGAAAAATAAGAAAGAAAATTGTTATTTTAAGCATGTATTTCATACTCCATTTTGATGGTCATCTAGGTCAAGCATGTTCTTCATGCTCCTATGGTTTTTCATTGATACGTAAAACCCAGTGGATATTCCACTGGACAATTTGTCACAACAAATATGACAATCTTATATTAAAAATATAAAGTTCTAACTATTACAGTTTTATTTAATTTCTAGATCTATAGATTTTGTTGTAATTAGTGCATGCATGCGAATGAAAATTATGCAGAAAAGTAGAGAATGACAAAATAAGCTCACTCACACACATAAGACACAAAATATGCTATGGGAAACCCTTTCGGGAGAAAACCCAACTGGAAGGTGACACTGCATCGCTCTCTTTCTCCGTCTGGAAAATATGGCTACAGGTATAAAGAGGTAATGTTTGTGGCCAGTGGGCTACTACAGTGCGCAAATCCTCTTTGTGTGCTTTACCTCCTATCTCTCATGGCTATATTTTCTCATCTATGGAACAAAATTCTCTCAAAAGAATAGAATGCATCTTCCTCCTAGTGGCTTGGTTATAACACAACCCGATAGCCTACTAGTGGTTAATTTTGACTACATCAACTCTTAACTAGAGTTACAATATAGACTCTTCTAGAGTCTTTTACTTCAAAAACACGTGGCTAGCCCTTTTTTCATGAATAATGATGGCTGACTCGGCATCCTCCCGAACTATAGGTGTGAAAACAGGAAGGTCAACTTCTGAGTGGCATAAATTTTTCATAAGGACTTTGGTTGATGTGCTTCTTGCGTCGTTGGAAAGATCTTTGTGTGTAGAAAAATATGAAATAGTGTGATGCTCAAGTGTCAAATTTTCACCCCAAAAAAACGTCGTTTGATGCCTCAAAACACTCCTGGAAGGCTTTGGAACTTGTTTTGCAAAACTGGGTCCCGCTAGTAGAAACAATATCACGAGTTGATTCCTCCACTTTTTCCAATCCAAATGCATTAAGATGGATGGAAAACAATATAATGATCCAATACGGATCATTAATGTCCAAAAAATAATTTTCTTGAGTCAAGAGAGTCCTTTCCAATTGTATAATACTCTATTGGGCAAGTTGTAAAATGTAAAAGATATTAATTATGAGTCTAGATGATTTCAAGATCTGCTTTTAGAGAGATGATTTATGCTTCAAGTTTTTCCCCTTGATTGGTTGCATAAGCGTACAACCCTTGATACTTGTCTATCTGTCCATTTAGAGTTTCTATCTTTTCATTCATCCTAGAGATCACATCTTTGTAGATAGATTCCTTCCTTTCAAATTGATGCCAATCATTACTTTCATCATTTGCTTCTAGATTTTCACTCCTTTTAGATGATTTCTGCTGATCTTCAACTTCAATCTTGACAGCTTCTTCTAGATCCATACTGTTACCTTCATTATCTTTGCCTTTGTTTGCACAAAGAAGATTACAAGGACCGCAATCACTATCTGATTCATCTTCTTCAATTTCTGCTATACCTGTTTTCTGAGCTAACTTCTTGTTTCGAGTAGCCTTCTTCTTTTGCTTCTTTGCCATGAGCACTTTCAGATCATGGTCAGAATCTTCTTCATCTTCACTGGACACTTCATCATCATCTTCTTTTGCATAATAACTCTTTTTATTTTCAAATTGTTTCCCTTTACCATGCTTTTCTCTATAAGGACATTTAGCAGCATAGTGACCAACTTTTCCACACTCAAATCATTTGAAGGGAAGCTTACCTTTGAATCTTCCAGTACCTAGTTGGACCTTTCTCACGAAATTCGCTTCTTCTTCATCGGATATATAGCTGGATTCTTTGACACCTTCCTTTTATTTTCCTCTTGTATATGCCTTAAAAGCAGCTTCTCTTAGTTGAGAAGGACCTCCTTGTCTCATTTCAAAAGCAGTCAGAATACCATGTAATTGAACAACAGTAAGAGTTTGCAGATCTTGCCTTTCTTCAATAGCTGAAACTTTAGAGTCAAATTTCGAAGTCAAGGATCTTAAGACCTTTTCCACCAGAGTAGTATCAGTTATGGTTTCACCCAAATTTCTCATTCGATTTACAATATCATCCAGACGAAGAAAGAAACTGGCAACACTTTCATCACTATGCATCTTCAAGGTTTCATATTCAATTCTAAGAGTTTGGAGTTTTTCACTTTTTACCTTTGTGTCTCCTTCATAGCTTAGAATGATTTTGTCCCATATTTCTTTTGCTGAATGTAGCTGCATCACTTTAGCATATTCTGATTCAGACATGCTTCCCAATAAGACATTCACTGCTTGGCATTGATTTCATACTTCTTTCTTTCAACTGCATCAGTAGGAATACTTGTCGGGTATTGATAACCTTCTTCCACGATTGCCCATACATCTGCATCAATACTTTGCAGATATGCTTTTGTTCGTACCTTCCAGAATATCAGATTGCTTCCATTGAATAGAGGTGGCTTTATAGACATCACTCCTTCTTGACTTCCCATTGCGACGGATCTCCTTCAAGCGATCAAGCTTCTGCAGAAGGACCACCCTATGATACCAATTGTTGGGAAAAATACTGAGAGGGGGGGGTGAATCAGTATTTACTGCATAATCAAATCTTTTTACTTTTTCATTCCTTAAAACCCATACGCTACTTTCCTTCAGTAAACTAGCGTATATACGCGGATCCCCTTTATGAAACTAGCGTATACACAGAGATCTAGATATGTCATTAAATCTTCACTTTTATTATTCCATCATTCATTCATCAGATGTTTAATAAACAGTAAACATGTGCAGTAAGAACAGAATAAACCATCACACAAAGCATCACACATGAACACCAGGATTTTTAGGTGGAAACCCAAGTCGGGAGAAAACCACCGCTGCAGTTGCTCAGCCTTCAATATTTTATTATAGAGAAAATATCTTACAACATATGTGCTGGTGCAGACTCCTACCAGCACGCAGGCACCCACCTGCGCTCGTTTACCAGCCTCTCCTGGAAGGGAGCTCCAACCCCCTGACTCGTTTACCAGCCTCTCCCGGAAGGGAGCTACGACCCCCTGATCTCGTTTACCAGCCTCTCCTGGAAGGGAGCTACAACCCCCTGACTGAAGGCTACAACCCTCAGCACCACCTTGGACCACGTTTCATCAATTTTCACACTAGATCCAACAACTTCAATAGAACACCACTTGCAGGCCACATTTCATCATATTTTCATACTGGACCCTTTCCATACTTTTAAGCACAACCATACATCATCAACAGATACATATCAACACAGATCAGATAGCATAAACACAGCAGAACAGCTCAGATATTTCATACCCATTGCTTCAGCAAACCCTAGTTTGCATACGCTCTTTTACTTCACTGATTTCGCGTATATACGCGCTTCCGTCCACACAAACCGGCGTATACCTCAGTGTATATTTTATTGCGCATACGCGCTTTCTCTTCGCTGAAGCTGCGTATATACGCGCTTCCTCCGCGGCGAAGTAGCGTATAGATCTTCAATCATTACAGAGCAGCATACTTCATCAGATCAGATATTCAGTTCAGATCTACCCTTTTGCTTCAGATAGATGTTTGCCTGGATGCTCGCCTCATCACCGATCTAAGCCTTCCATAATCAGATCTAGCAAATACAAGGGCAATTCAGATCTAGATCCCCTTCTTCATCATTGGTGCATCATACATTCAGATTTATCATTCAAGTGTAACCCTTTCCATTCAGATATACTTCAGAGAGAAGTATTCATTCAAGCTCAGACATCTTGCACCCACACTCATGTTGTGCACAATGAATTTGTTCTCCTTATATAGGTTTATCCTTTTTCAATACCATGAGCCCCTTTTTCAATACCATGGGCCAAAACAATACCATGAGCACAAAACTACCTGGACGGGGTCAATTAGGCGGATCATTACCCAATACCATGGGTCAATACCATGGTGGTTACCCTTGGTTTTGCACTTTTTGAGCGCTTTAGCCCATACGCGACTTGGCACATTCTTTTCCGCGTGCATACGCGACTTCCCCTAGGCCAATCCGTGTATACCTAGAGACATACTCTTTTTCATCATAGAATCTAGCACATGCTGAAATCCTTTCTTCATTGCCTTCTGTACTCACTGTAGATACATCAGATTTTCTTCATCAGGAACACATTCTCTTAAGCACAACTTCATCAAGTAAGTTTTCATCATCTTCATCAAGTGGGTTGCCTTTCAAGGACAACACTCAGCAACATATCACATCAGATTTACATCATTTACCAAGTCCATCAAGTCAAGCATAACTTCATCAGGTGGATTGCCATCAAGGACAACACATGTCAACAGTCACATGTCTTCATCTTCAATCAGTGGGTTGCCATCAAGGACAACATCCTGCATCATATTTCCAACAGACTTGGTGCTTGGAGGAGGACTTGGTCTAGAGTTTTGGGCCTTGGTTTTCTTATTTGAAGCAGATTTTATAAGAAGAGAAGACATTTTTTCTAGGTTTTCCCCTTGGAGGTGGTTTTCCCTGGCTTGGAGCCTAATATTTGTGTCCATTGTCTTTATTGTTTTTTCTCTTGATAGTTCTTTGATGAAAAGATCTAATAAATAAACATAAGAAGCAAATTACAATTCAAAATCAATTATTAAGTTTAAGGAGAAATTGAATTAATTGTTGCACTATTACATTCTCCGACATGGTATCAAAGCTAAGGTGAACAAAGAAAAAGGCAACTTGTAGATCATAAGAAGGGTTTGTTTGTCAAGGGGAATCATTTGTAAAAAGATACAAGGAAAGAAGATGAAGACCTATTGACCTAGAAGGAATATTAATATATTGAGGATTTCATCATCAAAAGAAGGATCAAACTCATACTAGAAGTCATCATTCTAGGGAATCTGTGAAGTCTCCTTGAAGGTATTGAAAACATTAAGAGAGTTAGAGAAATTGTCAAGAAGGAGAAATATTGGTTAACAAGTATCATATCGTCTTCTATGTCTCAATCTACATATCATATGGATACATTTTGCAAGGAAAGCAACAAGCTTGTTGGATCAGCAAGCTTCCTAGTATGAAAGAAGAGGATTGACTTACAACTCACTGAAAATGAAGTCATGGAATATGTCCTTGGTGACGTAGTTATACTAGACAAAGAGAAGACTCAAGAGTTATCAAAATACAAGAAGTGAGAATTAAGGGCACAAATAATCATTTTTGAATCTATAAAAGATCATCTTGTTCCCTTTGCTTTTTATTTGAAGACATCCAAGCCTATGTATGATAAATTGGTAAAGTTGTGCTCCATAAGTACATCAGGTCAAAATATTTCCTTGAGTAATCAACTATATAGAATAAGGAATCCAAAGGATGAGGACATGGCCACTTATCTCATGAAGATATCACAAATAAGGGATCAATTGCAAGGGTTTGGGGAAAATGTTTCCGACTATGAAGCGACCATTTTCATATTAAATTCTTTGCACCCTGATTGGAGCGGTTTCACAACAGTATCTACTCTAAGAAGGATAATACACATTTTGATGAGTTATGGGCTCAATGTATCTTGGAAGAATCCAAGATCAAGGCAAAGGATGACACTGAATCAAATGAAAGGTCTCAAGCCTTTATTGTAAGGTCTAAAAAATTGAAGAAATGGAAGTTTGGAAAGTCCAAAAGAAAGACAAAAATGTCTAAGATTCAATGATTTAGATGCAATGAGTATGTACACTATAAGAGGGATTGTCCAAACAAACAAAACAACAAAAGAAAGGAAATAAGTGAAGCTCACATAGTTGAAGAAAAGGGAGAACCTGAGAAAAATCCGAAAGGAGAAGATCCCAAAGATCTTTACTATGGAAGCAAGCTCCATCTACATTAGGTTCTTTATGAAAGTTATCTTTCTTTTATTAAGTAAAAATTAAAGTAGCATGCATTATTGCATTCTCTAGAAGAGTCTTGATTTTTGTAAAAGCATGGCATCATAGATAGAAGCATTTGATAATAAAGAAGTCAAAATCTACTCAATTAATTTCTTTGAAAACATCTAGCTTAAAATAATGAGATTATTGGAGCCATATTGCATATTATAGCTCATCAAAGAATTTTCTAACGTCATGTTATAGGTATTCATTTTGCAAAGATGGATCATCAAGATCATATAGGAACCATCATTTTGGAAGGTTCTTGAAAAGAGTGTTATGAGATGACTAGTATATATTCCATCTAGTATGGAAACAATACTATTGAAGGATGAAGGAATGAAAAATGGTCAAGTTACAGTGTGAAGGGCATAATAAAAGTCTGTCTACTCCTCGGAAAAGAAACTATCTTCAACAAGTATAAGAAGTAGCCTCGTTCAAGAAAGGATGGCTAGATGGTTGTATGGAAGAAAAAGTATGCATATTTCAAGTTGTGAAAATTCCAAAATGTAATCCTATTGCAACAATTGTAAATTATTCTCCTAATTGTTAATTTTATTTAACAATTTATTTGTTGTTTTCTATGAAAAATACTAAATAAATCACATTTCAATCTACACAAATAAAACTGCAGAAGAATAAATGTTGGAAAAAATGCTAGAACATGCACAAAATTAACAAAATTATTTTTAGACAAAAGTCTCTAGAAAACCCCAATGCGTGAAAACCAGTGCAACAACTGAGGGTTTTTATTATTATAAAGCAGTGAGAAATTATGAGTACAACTGGATGCCAAAATCTAGCAATCCTACAGAGAAAAATACTAGCAAAAATCTAGTGAGGAAATTTCCTCACCCCACAGGAAAACTCTCAGCACAACTTGCCTTCAGAAATTCGACCCTCTAACCCTCTACGCAACCTGTTGGACGTCTAGCCTCAGACTGGTCTACAATGAAGTTTTTTTTCCTTCTAATGACTGGAAATATGCTTCTCCGGCACTCTGGGACTCCTTCCCGACCTATGGAATGGAAGATGTTTCTCCCTCCCAACAAATCAATTTTTCCTCTAAAGGCTACTACGATGCCTTGGCGTCAGCCTCTCTATGGCTCCTTTGCCTCTCTGCAAATGCACTCGCTCGATCTAGAATGCCTCCTCCAACCTCATTGTATCTTCCCCCCTCTCACTGCTTTGATCTCTGACTCTCTCTCCGGCAACTGACTGTTGCTACTCTAGAAATCAATCTGCCAAGAGATCGAACTGCTCAAGTATCTCAAGTGATTTCTCCACCATCGATATCCTCTTATAATCCTCTGTTGGAGCATTAACGACCAATAGTAAAACATAATCGATGCCTCGGATCATCGCAGAATCGATATGTGTGAGTTCTTAGACTATTCTTGCCTTGACTTAATTAATATTGATTAATTAACATGTTTTCTTAAGTTTAGACATAGGAAACATTAAAAAAATGGTTAATAATATAATTAAGTCACTTCTAGGCGGAATTTCCATAAACGATTTCCGGTTTCTGGATATCTCATGTATTCTAACCGATCCACAAATTTTTTTGGCTAGAACACATTCGATGCTACAAAAACTAACACTCCCTATTAGCGAGGAATGTGTTTTAGTGCTATTACACACCCTGTAGCAACACCCCGTCTTTGCATCATCTCCTGTCATGTTGTTGATGTCTCGCCATTGTTGCCCACCAACTACTACGCAACTATGATATACATTGCATTTTTTTTGTTGCTGGCCCTATTGTACTGCTTCCAACACTGCATTTGCACTACAACTTTGTTGTTGCTACTACAACAACATCTACAATTGGAAAACATCCAAAATACTGAATCAACTATGATCAATATAATGCATCTGCCACCCAAGTCTTTGACTACTACTAGCCTCTGCACCGTCTCTGAAGGATCTACGTTGATGCTGACTCTACACTATTCCAATCTGCATTGTTGCCAACTCTGCACTGTGCTCCCCAACATCTGACTGCTACCAATCTTTGCAACTGTCACTCTGGCATCTGACTACATTTATTGCCACTGATCCATCCTGCTACTGAATAATGTGGGCCCCCATAGCTAGGTAATGATCCAAGAGGTGGACTCCTCAATGGACCCTGCCCAATCTAGCACACTGGAGTATCAAGCTCCTCCTCCTCCTCGATCTAGTGTCCCACTATCTCCTTTCAAGTTGAGTCCCTGGCTAGGATCCTTCCTTTCTTTGCAACTCAGACTTCCTCTGGCACTTATTTCTGACAACTAGAAGTTGAATTGTTGTCCAAATATTCATTTTTTCTAACTCACACAACCTCCTCTGGAAATCTCATACAATCATCATTCTAAAGATGCAAAATTTGTGAAACTCAAAATTGAAGAAAATAAACTCGAAAATCTCCATCTTTCTCACTACTCGATTACTGGATCTGCTACTCACAGTCCCCTCTAGAGTGAGAAGATCTACTCACAACAACTTCCAATCTGCAACTGGAAAAATTAGAACTCTAAATATCGAGATCCCATGAGAGAAATTTTCCCTCTACTATGTGTGTTTTTCTCTTCCACTCGATGTTGGCTCTGCTCTAGCGAACTGCTACAAAAACCTTCTGTGTCCAACTAGAGATCTTTTGTAATATTCCAAATTAGGAAAAATAGGAATATAGAACATTAAACTGGAAAATGCAGTAAAATATCAATACATCAATAGGAGAAGATCATAGAGCCATTTTATTACACATTATAGCAGAAAAAATGAGTACAAGATCTTGAGGAAAAAGACAATCAAGCTAGGAAAAACAGCCTCAAATGACCCAGTACATAAAATATGAAATGTTGCTGCTACTTAAAATTCCGGAAGGCCATGACTACGCAGTCCTATGGAGAACAACTGTAGGGTGAAAATAAAAAGACATAGAACTGTTGATATATTGTTTAGAAAATATCGGGATCAAATATCTAGGCTTTCTAGCACCATTCCAAGACAACCCAGAAGGGGTTTCCGGAAATATACAATATGAAAATTGCAGCCCTAGGGCTAAATAATGCACTGCAACTGGAAAAATATCGGGAGGTGACTGATATGATGCAAAAATGGTTGATACTCCTCCTAATATATCCTTCGGCACTGGAAAAAAAGCTCAAAAACTTGGGTACTTGACCCTCCATTGCAACTTCCCTGCAAAATAACGCAATTCCTAAAGGACACTGCGCTGCTGAAGATGGATGAAGCTTGGCCTGATGCTAGATGGTGGAAATGAAGCTCAATGAACCTCTCCTGAGTGGGCACTCGAAGTCCCCCGAGGATGATGGTGGGATTTCCGCTCAAAAACAACCTTGTGCTAAACAGCACAGCAAACTCCGCTAAACAGTTGAAGCATGCAGAAAGTCATAAAGGACCAAACATAAACAGTATTCAAAATTCCTTCTATGGCTGACATCCCCTTCCTTATATGCTTTGTGAGCCTCCTCACCCTTGGTCCCACTCATTAAATATTCTACTCTCATGGAGACTCCCTCCCATTATGACTATGTTGTCCTCCAATAACTGATCTGAAAGTGATCGAATAAAGTGTTTAAGTAGTTTGATTAGTTTGTCCTTTAGATTGATTGTTAACTGAAGTATTCTTTAATGAAAGATGACATAAACTAGCAGCAACAAATGATTAAATAACAACAATAATCAGAGAGAAGAAGAAGCAAATAGTTTGATGATGGAGTTCGTCCCTCTTGGACTACATCTCCAGGTCCACTTTTAAGTGGGCGTCCATTTTTTTTAGGATTGATCTTGAAGAATATTTACACTAAAATGGAACAGAATAAATGTGCTCGTAGGCACTTATGAACCCTGTAAACAGAAAGTAATCTTCCTCACCTTTTTGACACCTGTCTCCATGCTCAATTCCGACTCCCGACGGTTGAGCAATGCTGCAAACAAAACTGCCTCCAACTTGCTGAAACTAATCTCAAAAACACAATGTCCCCCTTGAATGAATTTGTCATGGATTTATAACACTGCATTCGAACCTTGGATACCAAATTTAGCAATTGATTGAGCAGAATTATGAGATAAAGGGTCTCGGTCCTATCATTTGCATAAACCTAGGGATTAAGTCTTTGACCTTAGCGTTGTATTTAATACAAAAACCCAAAATAAAATATTAGGATAAAATCCTTAACCGCAGCGCTAGATAACTGGGCGGAAACTTTAATGTGGAACATGTGATCAGGGCGGCGGATAGAAAGCACTGACGGTTACAATTTTCCATCGGCGGTCTTAGTGTTACCCCGGCAGTTTCGGCAACAGATGTCACATGACATATCTTCCAGACGCGGCTTAACAACTGGTGGTTTAATACTTGACTTATCACATTACAATATTCGACGGTTATAGTTAATGGTTGCAGTCTTTAAACCTGTTACCTTTTCCACTGCAGTTCCTTTTCCTCTGCTCACATGGTGGAAGTTAAGCTTTTCCGACACGGTTTTATGGCGGCTAGCGGTTTATCAAGCGTTGTGGGTTTATAACTTTAATATATAGTTTTAATACAATATTTCAACACCCGAACCTTTTAAATTAAAGGTTTATGGTAAAATTTTATCATATGGTTTAGCACTTAAGGTTTAAGTTAAGGTTTAGGCTTAGGTTTGCGCTAGGACTTTTGTCACCATAGATTTTTAGGTGTTAGGTCTAGGTCCTTAGGTTAAAAACTTAGACCTTTACATTTGTATAAGGTATTTCACCATGGTTTTAACCCATTACAAAACCCATATATCTTGCCCCACACCCATATCAAAACTGAAGTATAACATGAACCTGACACTGAACGATGGACAACTTTGAGGTCTTCCTTTGGACGATACTGATGGAACTGGTGGATTTGGAGACTGAACTAGACGTCGGACAATCTGGAACTCTGATCAAGATCCTCCTAGATCAATCCTCTCCACTTAAAAAGCTTTTGGACCACAAAAGCTTGATTTTAAGCTAACAATAAGTGAGAATATAGCTCTCTCACTTTCATCTTGACTTTGATGACATACAACCATACCTGCTCATTGACCTGAAACTGATGCTTATCATGGCGCAATTTGAACCTGACTTGACTCAATGCTTGTCGTGGCGCAGAAGAATGTAAGACTTGATTGTAAGCTTCATGCACATAAGTTACAAATTCATCCCACATCTTAGGATTTTTACTGCAGTTACCTCGAAGAATATGTATCCCAGTTCTCTTCACCATTTCCATTTGTCCTTGAACCAAATCCATGCCGCCCCATGGTTGCAAAGGAACTGGAAGTGGCATGTGCAAACCAATGATTCGATTGCATGGCTTGCTTGTTGAACACATTACACATCCCTTTATGTACTTCACAATTGTTTCATACATATGAGGCCAATAATAATACTTTTGACTTTGTGTCGTAGTCTTGCTTACATCGAAATATCTTGCAATCCGAGAAATATAAATTTCCCAAATAACCTGCACCCTTTCTATTTGAGCATTATGAGTTAGTGATTCAAAATTTTCTTCGAAATCATCATCAGTATTATACTGTTCTACATAACTTTCATGAACCAATGAACTTTTATGCAGTTCTACTGAAGCATTCAAAGACAGCATATCAACTGCTTTACTTGTTACACCTTCCTTGTCCTTAATTACTAAGTGAATTTGCTAAAGAAATCCCATCCAACTGTAGTGAGATTGTTGCAACTTAGTATATCACTAAAAGTATTTAAGCAGCTGATAATCTATGTGAATCACTGTTTCCATTGCATATCCTTTAACATCTTTTTTAACTTCGTATGGTTGTTGATGATTTATCAATGCTATGAAATTTTTCTGCTTAATTGAATCAAATTTAACATCGACACTTATTCCCCATGTCCCGTTTTGCTTATGAGCCAAAATTATGGGTGAACTGTATGGAGATGAACTAGGCCGCATTCATTCTTTTCCAACCTTCCCTAGAATTTGTTGCTTTATTTCTTTATGCTCTATAACTGACTTGTGATACATTTAATTATTAGAGGCATCAAACATCAACTGCATCTCATGTGATATTTCCTTTTTATGAAGTAGATGTTTTGGTTCTTTAACTAGATCCTGAAATGAATCTACCTTTTTAACCAAATTACCTTCATACTGAATTTCACAGCCTGAACAAGTATCAATAAGATCCTTATGTTGCTCTTTTATCGACATGAGTATGTATCTCTTACTTGAACTTATTAAGCGCTTCATCTGATTAGCATTAATTAAATTCAAGTGATCTTTGATTGTATGTGCCTGAACGATGTATTTAATCCCATCTTTTATGAGATGATACAAATGTTCCTTTCTATAAAATACTGCATCACGGTCATAGAGATAAGGGCTTCCTAAAACAATTCCACATATGTCTAACGGTATCACATCTAGCTGCACTTCATCGATATAGTTAGTTGTGATTGCAAATTTTAACCGACACTGTTTGGTAACATGAATTTGACTTTGTTCCTTTAACCACCCTAAAGGATATGGCTTTGGATGATTATGTGTTTTCAAACCCAATTGTTTAACCAATGACTCAGAAATCAAATTTTCCTGTGATCCCATATCGAACAATGTATCTATCTTAGTATGCTTTGAAGTTACCCTTATATGAAATAACTTGATTCTTTTATCTTCATTCTGTTGTTTGATGTTTGAAGAAGCAAAAGTCCTAGCATCATAAATTTTACTTGTTGTAACCATAGCAGTGATTTTACCTTCATCACCTGAATCGGATCCCAAATCCAAGCCTTATTGGACTGTTGTTTCAACCTTATTTTCACCCTTCTTCGATTGAAACTTCTTCGGCTTCAGTTCCAGATGAAGTTTCCAACACCTAGCTTCATCATGGCCGATCCTTTGGCAATGTGTACACGAAGGTCTTTCATCTTCCTTATGAGTTGTGGCAGTCTTCTTTCCATTTGACTTGCCCTTCTTTTTGTTGCCTTCAGTTTCCATCTGATTGGATGTCTTTGGTGTAAACTTGAATGGTCTACCACCTTATTCGACATGAATAGCTTGAACACAAACTTCATCAAAATCATTAGGATTGAACATTAATAATGTATGTTGTATATATGAATGCAAACTGCCAATATACTTCAACAAATTTTCTTTTGTGTCCAAAGAAATTCCAAGTGCTAATGCTTTCTTTCTGAATTCCTGTATGAACTCTTGAACATTATGTCCCTTACCTTGTCGCAAGTGCTGCCAATCAATTACAGCTTGCTGTGTGTGACCCAACGATAGAATTGTTTCTTTAGAGCTTTAATAAACTTAGTCCATGAGGTGATAACTTTTCCCTTACGCTTTAAATCTATCTGTGTCTTACTTTCCCACCAGATCAAAGCAGTACCCCCCATCCTAAGAGTAGCTAATTGGATCCTTGTCGTATCATCAGTAATATCTTGAATACGACAATAGACTTCTAATTGTTTTACCCAATCATCTAATTTCTCAAGGTTTATTTCTCCATCATACACAGGTAATTCGAACTTAACATCAAGTTTCAATAATGGGGACTCTTAGGTTTCTTTTCTTTTTCTGATTCAAAACTAGAAGTAGAAGAGGAAGAAGAGGATGATGGAGATGATGGAGGAGAAGGAGATTTATCTGCCTTGCCTTCACCCTTTTCCTTCTTTGATGCCTTTGATGATGAGGTTGCATCTCTCGTATTCTTGTCTTCATATAATTCTGCCAACATTTACTGCATGTTTAGAAACATCTGCTGGATTTGATTCTCATCCATAGGTTTCTTTTCAGTAGCTTCAGGAGTCTCAACGGTCTCAGTCCCTATCATCGTTGATTGATGAACGAATTTCCTCTTTCCGATCTCTGGATCGAATTCCTCAAGCTCTCATTTTCCACGTTGCAATCCAACCTGGTTAAAATCTACTGACAAACAAACTACAAGCACAACCTGCTTTGATACCAAAATGATCCGAAAGTGATCGAATAAAGTGCTTAAGAAGTTTGATTAGTTTGTCCTTTAGATTGATTGTTAACTGAAGTATGCTTTAATGAAAGACGGCATAAACCAGCAGAAATAAATTATTAAATAACAGTAATAATCAGAGAGAAGAATAAGCAAACAGTTTGATGACGGATTTCGTCCCTCCTGGACTACATCTCCGGGTCCGCTTTTAAGTGGCGTCCATTTTTATTAGGATTGATCTTGAAGAATATTTACACTGAAATGGAACAGAATGACTGTGCTCGCAAGCACTTCTGAACCCTGTAAACAGAAAGTACTCTTCCTCACCTTTTTGATGCCTGTCTTCGTGCTCAATTCCGACTCCCGACGATCGAGCAATGCTGCAAACAAAACTGCCTCCAACCTGTTGAAACTGATCTCAAAAACACAATGTCCCCCTTGAATGAATTTGTCATGGATTTATAATACTACATTTGAACCTTGGATACCAAATTTAGCAATTGGTTGAGTAGAATTATGAGATAAAGGGTCTTGGTCTTATCATTTTCATAAACCTAGGGATTAAGTCTTTGACCTTAGCGTTGTATTTAATACAAAAACCCAAAATAAAACATTAGGATAAAATACTTAACCGCAGTGCTAGCTAACCAGGCAGAAACTTTAATGTGGAACATGTGATCAGGGTGGCGGATAGAAAGCACCTGCGGTTACGGTTTTCCACCGGCAGTCTTGGTCTTACCCCGGCGGTTTCGGCAACAGATGTCACATGACATATCTTCCCGACGCGGCTTAACAACTGGCGGTTTAATACATGACTTATCACATTACAATATCCGACGGTTATAGTTAATCGTTGTAGTCTTTAAACATGTTACCTTTTCCGCTGCGGTTCCTTTTCCTCTGCTCATATGGTGGCAGTTAAGCTTTTCCGACACGATTTTATGGCAGCTAGCAGTTTATCAAGCGTTGTGGGTTTGTAACTTTAATATATAGTTTTAATACAATATTTCAACACCTGAACCTTTTAAATTAAAGGTTTATGGTAAAGTTTTATCATATGGTTTAGTGCTTAAGGTTTAAGTTAAGGTTTAGGCTTAGGTTTGCGCTAGGACTTTTATCACCATAGATTTTTAGGTGTTAGGTCTAGGCCCTTAGGTTATAAACTTAGACCTTTACATTTGTATAAGGTATTTCACCATGGTTTTAACCCATTACAAAACCCATATATCTTGCCACACACCCATATCAAAACTGAAGTATAACAGTAACCTGACACTGAACCATGGACGAATTTGAGGTCTTCCTTCGAACGATACTGAAGGAACTGGTGGATTTGTAGACTGAACTAGACGTCGAACAATCTGGAACTCTGATCAAGATCCTCCTGGATCAATAACTCTCCACTAGTTCCATGACAGCGTTGTTGATTTGGTCAAACTTGACCCCATCCACATGCTCTAACCCCTATTCACACCCAAGAGTGCTTTATTCAACTGATACAATGATCCACATTCACATTAGAAGTTGTTTTATTCCTACTAAAGAGATTTATGGGTCTCTCTACCCTCTTATTCATCTATCTTATTGACAAAAGAAAAAATTAATATTCCAACTAGTTGGAAACTAATTAGGAATATTACAGTCCTCCCCTCCCAAATTTTGATTGTCCTCAAGCAACTGCAAGGATGGATGCTGCAAAATCTCCTCTCCTTCCCTTGTGGCATCCTCGTCCGATAAATTCCCCCACTGAATCAGATGTTCTCCAATTAGCTTTCCCCTTAGTTGCCCTTCCCAAGTGTCCAAGTTAGCCTTTGGTGGTAAAACCAAATGGCTCACATCATAAAGAAGTGGGAGTTCCATGGTGGCAACTACATGATGTTTGATTCCCTCATTAAGGCATGGGACATGAAAAATGTTGGAGATCTTCCTCCCAATGAGGAGCTCCAACCCATATGCTACTCCTCCAACAAGATGGATCACCTTGTGTGGCCCATAGAAAAACTTCTCAATCTCCTTCTGCAATATGAATTGTCTGTATGGTTGAAAATGGAGAGAGACCAAATTGTCCACCCCACGTTGTCTCTCTCCCCATCCATGATCTGTGTAGAACTGATGTTGATCTTGGGCTGCAACAATGTTGTCCTTAAGAGACCGGAATACATCCTGACTCTCGAGGATCCAATATTTGGTTCTAGGAACCTTTCTTGCCCCGTCCATTCTAACAACAATGAATAGAACATCATCACCATATGGAACCAAAAATAGAGATACATTGATTTCCATAGGAAATGCTGAATGGTGAAAATAGTCCCTCAAATGGAACTAGTGGAACTCTACTCCTTGTTGTCCCAGAACGTAATGTGGTAAGTATCTTCCCAGCCATTTTCTTGTTTCCTCTATCTTCTTATCTGCCTGGGGGTAGTAACTGATATTTGGTGTCAACTGGGTACACCCCAAACAAAACAACACCTGCCCAAAGCTATCTAGGAAGTGGATACCTCTATCACTGGTTGTGGTCCCAAGAAGACCATGAAGTCCAAGGAGAGGCTTGCCCTCTTGTGGAGAAATGTACTATAAATAAATGGCAAAGGAATGTAATTGATTTGTTAGTTGATCAATGATCATAAAGATACAATCCTTACCATGTACTATTGGAAAGCTGGTGATGAAGTCCATGGATGAGCTCTCCCCTCTTCCTCTCGGAAAAGGAATTGACTGTAACAACCTTGCAGGATGGTTGGTTTCCTCCTCATTCTCCAGGCAAACTACGCACTTCCTGATATGCTGGAGCACATCCTCCTTGAGACCCTCCCATGAGAATCTCTCCCTAATGTCTTGATATGTCCTGATGAAATCTTGGTGGCCGGAAAGGAGTGAATCATGTGTTGCAGGTAGAACCTTCTCCTTTAGCTTAGAATATCTAGTCAAGAAGATCTTATCCTGGTAATAGATGACTCCATCCATCACTCTATACCTCTCATCAGTCACCTGCCCATCAAGTACCTCACATGTGAAGTGGTTCTTGGAATACTCCACCAATAGCTGGGACTCCCAATCTGGATCCATACCCAACAATGACAACGTTGTTGGCCTGGCCTCTATGATAAGGCACTTGTCACCTCATTTCTCCCCTCTTTGATATGCTCAATGACAAAGCCACATGCTGGAATACTGCTATCCCACTTTTGTTGCCTCCCTTGCAACTATTTCTGCTCTAGAAAAGACTAAAGTTTATGGTGGTAAACCTTCACTTGGACGCTGTTGCCCATCCCAAACTCCCTGAGTTTGGTCAATGCATATATGAAGGCCAGAAACCCTTTACCATATATGGAAGACTATTTCCTATGTGGAAGTACCCTCTGACTCTCAAAGGCTATGGAATAGCTCTCTTTAACCATACTTGTGCCATCATCCACCCCTGAAATATCACCTCTCAATGCAAGAGGCTTTGTGAGAGTTGGTAATACCGATACTGAAAAAATATCCATCTCCTCCTTGAGCCAATCAAAGGCCCTCTGCATTGTGCTGGTCTCATCCAAGGCTCCCTTCTTAGCCAGATCTATGCATGGTGCAACTTTTTGCGAGAACTCTTTAACCAAATTTCGATTCGGGGGCCTTCCTGATGGAATGCCTCCAAATAATATAACATCATGGTTTAGAGTAAACTGCATATCTGAGTGGACTGATTTGTCCTTTCTTCCTTTGCACAAATCAGGCTCCATCTTATGTGTTGAGGCTTCATGAGGTGCATAGGTGTGCATGCCCCTGATCTTCTGATGCTTACCGCTCTTCTTATCTATCCACTCCATCTGCAAAGTCTCCCAATATGTGGTGACCTTCCCCAATGTAATCAACCATTGCACACCCAATATCATACTGGTGTTAGGAATGTCGACCAAAAAGAGGTGGTCAGTCAAAGTGTATGTCCCCAAGGTTACAGACAATGTTGAAACATACTTCATACACTGCATGGTTTTAGCTCCTGGAACCAAAATTGAGAATCCTTCAAAATCATCAGTGGGTATTGTTCTCCTTTGCACTAACTGAGCATCAATAAAATTGTGGGTAGCCCCACTGTTAATCAATATTGATACTCACTGCCCTTGAACTGTACCTCAGACTCTCAAAGTCAGATACTTGGGTACTCCCCGCAAGGATGCAAGGGCCCCACCAATGGGAGAAAATGCCCCATTCCCACCCCCTGGTGGTGGTGGATCCTCTCCTACTATCACAACATTTTTGTCTCCCTCTAGCTCCTCTTCTTCCTCCTCCTCACTATCATAGAATACCTCAATATAGTGTGCCTTTCCTGCAGCACACCGATTCCCTGGTGCCCATGGTTCTTGGCATGTGAAGAAAAGCTTCGTCCTCCTCAAGTCTCTTCAGACATCATCACTAAGAAGCCCCTTATTCTAGTTCTCCTTTGGAGGAAGAACCTTCACATATTTCCCCTTGGACTGGAAAGTGGGCTTTCATTGAAATGGAACTCTTGCTCTTGGAAAATCATCCTGTAAGTCCCTAGCTCTCTCAATGGCATCTTGGAGCATAGTTGGTCTAGTGGACTTAACCAACCCATGCAGAGGCTCTGCTAGCCCATCAATGAACATATAAACCCTCCTAGCTGAAGATAAATCTGGCACCATGACGGAAAGTTTTAGAAATTCAGAGATATAGGTCTCTAGATTACCTGACCAATTGAGCTTGGCTAATTAGGAATATTGCATCTTCCCAACGAAAACTTTGGGTTGATCCCTTTTCCTCTGGAATCAATGGATCTGGAAATATCAAATTCTTCTTCCCCTCACTCAGAAAATTCGAACCTCCACAAGTAACTCGGCTTCCTGGTAGAAGGATTGCACTGCCCTTCGGAATTTTGATGTGCTGCCCACATTGAACAACGAAATTCCATCCTTTCTCTTTTGAGCTCTCTGGCTGATCATTTTCGCTCTGATACCATGTGAAAATTCCAAACCGGAATCCTATTGCAGCAATTGGAAATTATGATCCTAATTGTTAATTTTATTTAACAATTTATTTGTTATTTGCTACAACAAACTCTGAATAAATCACACTCCAATATACCTAAATAAAACCACGGAAGAATAAATGTTGGAATAAATGTTAGCACACACATAAAATTAACAAAAAAAAAAATTGGACAAAAGTACCTGGAAAAACACAATGTGGGAAAATCGGTGCAACAACTAAGGGTTTTTATTATTATGCAGCAATGAGAAATTCTAAGTACAACTGGATGTCAAAATCTGGCAATCCTACAGAGAAAAATAATGGAAAAAATCTAATGAAGAAACTTCCTCACCCCATGGACAAACTCCTAACACAACTTGCCTTCCGAAATTCATCCCTCTAACCCTCTATGTCAGCCTCTGCATTGCTTTACACAACATGCTAGACATCTAGCCTTAGTTTGGTCTTTGATGAAGTCATTTTTCCTTCTACTGACTAGAAAGATGTTTCTTTGGCACTTTGGGACTCCTTCCTAACCTCTGGAACTGAAGATGTCTCTCCCTCCCAAAAAACGATCTTGCCTCTAGAGGCTACTATGTTGCCCCAACGTCAACCTTTTTGTGGCACTTCTGCCTCTCTACAACTGCACTCGTTGGATTTGGAATGCCTCCTCCAACCTCACTGTCTTTTCCCCTCTCTCGCTGCTTCGATCTCTAACTCTTCTCCAAAAACTGATTGTTGCTACTCTGGAAATCAATCTGCCAAGAAATCAAACTGCTCAAGTGTCTAAAGTGATTTCTCGATCACCACATCGATCTCCTCTTATAATCCTCTGTTGAAGTTCCAACAGCCAAGATTAAAACATAATCGATGGCTAGGATCACCTTCAAATCGATCTGTGTGAGTTTCTAGACTATTCTCACCTTGACTTAATTGATACCGATTAATTAACCTGTTTTCCTAAGTCTGGACTTAGGAAACATTAAAAAAATGATTAATAATCTAATTAAGTCACTTCTAAAAGGAATTTCCAGAAACAATTTTTGGGTTCTGAAAATCTCATGTATTCTAGCCTCTCCAAAAAGTTTCATGGCTAGAAGACATCTGATGCTACAAAAACTAACACAAGTGACTCTTCTCTAGGTAGGGTTAATATCTACAAAAATCCTACAGAAAGAGTTGGTTAAAAAAGTATGCTTGGTAAGTCTTCCATATAGTTACATGATGCCTAAAAGAACAAATTTGGCATGCTTTGGAATAACTAGAGATCAAGACTCTCACACAAGATTGCATGGAATAAATATAACAATATTGATTAACAGCAAGTATAGTCTCTAGAAGAAAGAAAGGGAGTTAACAATGACAACTGCAAGGAAAGTATTGTAGCGTGGTAATCAAGTTCGATCCATGGGCATCCTAATTAAAAAGAATGCATGGAAAAGGATCCATGTACATTATGGAGATGAATCATGTGAAAGAATGTTGATCTCAAAGAACTCATATAAGCAGACACTTTGATGAAAGGCCCATCATGGTAAGGTCATTCTAATATTAATATTTTTATATTGGTTATCTGGTTGAAATGTTTTTCTACTTGAAAGGATGTTGCAGAAATGCATAATGATAGTTGAGGCAAGTTCAACTATTGGTGTGAAAACTTGATTCAAAGAACATATGGATTGAGTGAATGTTTTGGGTAATCCTTAAAAGATTGTGAACTCAAGATGTTTATATCTTAGAATTGAAAGGTAGCAGTGTGAGAAGATAACTTAATTTTCATGTTCCTACATCAACAAAGATCCCTTTCATGTTTAAGAGGGATCTATGACTAGCTAGAAGTTTGATAAGGCTCAATATAATGCCTTCATTAATGATGACTAGAGGAGAGTGATATGCAAGATTGATGGCTTGAATCCTGTCACAAGATTGAAGGGAGAAGATGGCTCTACAACTTCCAGGAAGAAAGAAAGCTCAATATGATGAGATACAAAGGAAAGAAGGAGCCATGCAAATATCTCCATGAAGAACTAGTAGTTGATACAGTTATGGAAACAAGTTAGAGATCTTGTGGTTATGACTTCCCAATTGAAAGGACGAGAAAGAATCTCATGTATGCTTTAGAGGGAGTATGAAGTCTCCTTAATATTTGAGGAGAAAGGATTTATTCCCTAAAACAAGTGGGAATAGGGACCTCCTCTCTGGTTGAGAGGGAGTGATGGTAAACACCACATTTGTATTATCTTCTTCATGTGTCGTGCACTAGGCCAGGACTAACAATCGTATGTCTAAGTGAAGGCCATGGAGAGATAATGGTGGGTGGAGGATTGGATAAGCATCTGTGATTTCCTTGAGGATAGAAAATCCAAGATAGGAAGAGGACCAACACTCTTTGAGGATTCGATAGGTATCCAAGACAAGAGTGGTCGAGGAAGCCCAATATTATTTGAGGGACTGATAATCCAAGATAATAATAGTACTAAAAGGGCATAACTTGTGAACATCTAGATGTGGTATATAGCTTGTTGAGGTAGTGTGGTATCTCACGTAAAGCCTCCTCGCATTATGTCCTTGTATAAGAAAGAGCTTTTCAAGTTAAGGCCTTACTATGTTGACAATGATGGTCATGGTATTGATGCTTAAAGATAGCTTACCAATCTTATTCTTCTTATGAGAACACTTTAGTTTGAGAATATCCTTGTACCAGGTGTACAATTATGAATACCTCCCTAGTTAAGAGGGAGTGTTAGAAAATGTAACTAGTTCCAGTCTTCATTATTGTCAATATACTCAAGTCATCATGTATATCTTATGTCACAAGAAAAATAAGAAATATATATATTATTTTAAGCATGGGTTTCATTCTCCATTTTGATGATCATCTAGGTCAAGCATGTTCTTCATGCTTCTAGGGTTTTTCATGTCAAAATAATATTTTTCTTGAGTCAAGAGAGTCCTTATCAATTGTATAATAGTCTATTGGGCAATTTGTAACATGTAAAAGTTATTAATTATGAGTCTAGAAAGTCCTATAAGCGTCCTAGCACAAGTCTACCCTGACAACAAGAAGTGGGCCTAGAAGAGGTTATTCGACCTCCTGAAAAACATACAAATAGAAGCAGCTTCGACCTCATTTGGCACCAATTCGATCATCTCAAGAAAGAAGTTCAATCTAACGCAAGGAACAAGTAAAAATCTAGAGTGAAGATCAAGGAAGCAAGGAGTCAAGAAAGTCTGTTTTTGGGCCTTATTCTCTCACACGTGTGAAGGTTAGGCTTTTTGCAGCTTCTCAGAGGCCGAGAATTGCAGGTTTGAATTGCAAGAGGCGACTTGCAGATCTAAGTTGCAGGAGAGTCAAACACCATGAATTGACCTAGTTTGACTCTCACTGATTTTGGAAACTTTAACTTGCTTAAAGGAAGAACTCGTGAAGGATAGACATGTGCCAGAAATTAGGTTTTATGTAGCTATTATAAGGATGAAGATTGCAGGTCAAGGTTGCAGGTATGTAGTTGGGAGTCGAAGTTGAAGTTGGAAGCTATGGTTGAAGAAGAAGTGACCCTTGTTGATTTGGTTGATCTTTGACTTAATTGGAAGGGCTTCTAAGGATGGCTGACTTGGTGCTTGGAGGACTTGGTCTAGGTTTTTTGGTCTTGGTTTTCTCATTTGAATCAAATTCTATAAAAAGAGAAGAGATTCTTATAGGGTTTTCCCCTTGGAGGGGTTTTGCCTTGGCTTGGAGCCTAATACTTGTGTCCATTATCTTTATTGATTTTTCTCTTGATAATTATTTGAAGAAAATATCTAATAAAGAAACACAAGAAGATAACTAAAGTTCACAAGAAATTATTAAGGTTAAAGAGAAATTGAATTAATAGCTTCCCTACTAAATTCTCCAACAAGCTTCATTGAATTAACCTCTATCATATTACGTGTGTTTGTGGCATACTAAACAATACCCTTAATTTGACTTCATATTGGAAAATACCTATAAAAATCACATTATTTAACCCCTACGCACGTGGTATGGTATTGCTCCCCCAGTGAAGCCCTTGTGTTTTTCATGAGGAACCAATCCTTGTTAGCTCAGAGAAATTGAAACTTATCAAACAAGGATTGACTTTCTTTGTTAAAACCAACGTTTTTTTTTAATGTATTGAATCTCTTCTTATTGGAGCATGGGGTCATAGGCTATAATTTCTATATTTTATAGAAACGATATTTCCTTATAACCTTGTTTTTAGATTGGAGCACAAGACCATGTGTAATGTTTCTAGACTTTATAAGAAGTGAATTTTCTCATAACCTTGTTGCTATATTGTTGTAACTCTCACATTAATATATGATATATTTATTTACAAAACCAATAAAAATAAATAAAATGGAGAATTTTCTCATAACCTTGTTGTTAGATTGTTGTAACTCTCACATAAATATATGATATATTTATTTACAAAACTTTAAAAAAAAAAAATCTAAAAAATGGAGAATACAGATATAACAATAACAAGTTGCATCTCAATGACCTAAAACAGGAGGAGTTGTTGATGTCATTTATTATTCAAAATACTTTGAAAGAAACTAAACGAAGAATTCCAAACAAGTAAATCCCAATGGAGGCTGAAATTGTAAAGCTCTTTAAAAAAAAACATAATGTTAAGACTTTAATACCAAAAAAACATAATGTTAAGACTTTAATACCAAATAGTATGATTGGTTACCAGAAGTCCAAAAGATATTTGCATACGACAGAACATAGTAAGCAAAGCATGAGAAGGGGTTGTAATTGTACATATATTTGTACATTTTATATTGTATTATGTATTTATAGAAGTACATAATCATTCGATAATGATAATATTTGACCTAATCCCATAACGCGACAATTCTATAAGATTAACCACAACATAAACATAAACATAAAGATATGTATGGACAAATATTAATATATTTGACTAACATTTTACATGAAACCACACTCTCTCCCTCCCTAAATATTGATGTAACTTTTTTCATTTGCTTTACATGTTCTATATTTAAAGCTTAAACCACTTTCCCACAAACACAATGTTACACATTGTTTTAATATATGAACACAACTCTAAGACTTAATTCCAAGTCCCTAGTATACTTAGTTTTATCATGCATTATATTTTCAGTTTATAATTTATGTGACTTTGTATTTAAATTTTATTATTAGAAAAATAATAAAATTTAAATGCAAAATCACATGAATTATAATTTTAAAATATAATGCAGGATAAAACTAAAACCACTAGGGACTTGGCATTAAGTCTCACATTTGTGTTCATGTATTAAAACAATTTGTAACATTTTGTTTGTGACAGTGGTTTAAGGTTAAACATAGAACATGTAAGGTAAATTAAAAATGCTACAACAATAATTTTTAGAGCGGGAGAGAGTGAGGCTTCATGTAAAATGTTCATCAAATATATTAATACTTGTCCATAAGTATATGTATGTCATGGTTCTAGGCATATACATTTGAATATTAATGATCTTGCACTTTAATATGACGGGGCTTAATCTTGAATTTCCATGTACCTAAGGAAATTCGGATACTCTCCTGAAGGTAAAGCTAATGATGACCATTAAATGATAAATTTCTTAATGAATTTATTTTTATGACTATAACCATTAAATGACGTATTCCTTTTCTTATGCTTTCGCAGAGAGATGTTTTCCTTTCTTAAAATATACTTCCTAACACATGATGACAAATCTAACTTTCAAAATTGCCATTTTCTGCATTAGCACTTTTCCTTCCTTTTCATCACCCCAATAATAATGGTTTCCATATTCTACCTTCTTTTGCACTTGTTTACTAACTCCAATAACTACGGGTTCCACATTGTGCCATCCAGTGAAGCACCACTCGTATAAGACCCACGGGTACCCGCAGGTCTTCGCGAGTTCTATAGCGAGCCGAGTCACTCGCATAGAACTCGCGCTTTCTACCCTTACATGCTCAAACTCGTATTAAACTCACCTACCCACATAAGACCCGCGGGTTTCTCATAGGACCCGTATTAGACCCCTATAAGACTCGTCCCACAACAAAAGAAAAAAAAAATAGATTTTTCTCAATTTTATTTTATTTTTATATTTTTTTTTGGAAATGAGGTGGAGGAAAAGGGAATTTGGAGGGAAGAAAATGCTTTATAAGCACCTCTCTCCCTTTCAAAGGCATAGGCACGGAAAGTGGTAAGGTTGTTTTCAATGTTCATGATCATGGAATGTTGGTAAATGCAGGGACCATCATCTACTCCTAGCTTTTGGAGCAGGGACATGGTTTCAAGCGATGCAGAACTGAACATTTTGAAAGCAACATATGTTTAGACAGTTGTATAGTCCTCTATTTTCTTGGGAGTAGCAGCACTGACAGAGTCACAGCACTAGCCGAGTAGCAGCACCGGCGAAGTAGCAGCATCGGCGGAGTAGCAACACATTGTAACAACAAGGCAGAGTCACAACATTGGCAAAGTAGTAGCACTAGTAGAGTAGCAGCACTAGCGGAGTAGCAACACACTATCCATGTAAGCTTCATGATCCTTGTCTCATTGTTTTGTTGCTTGCATGTAATTTTTATTTTATTTTATGTAATCAATTCAATTTTTTTATTTTTTTCACTTGCAATCTGCAAAAAATTTGGCCCTGTGGCTGAGTTTCTCAGCCACACAACGGCCCTATGTGGTTAAGAAACTCAGCCACAGGGCCAAAAAAATTGTAAATTTAAAAACCAATTTTTTTTTTAAATATCAATTAGATTTTAAAAATTTAATTTTTTTCTTTTAGATTTCGTCACCATGACACCAAAGGGTTCTAGAAAGTCTCGTGATCCAGCATGGGCACATGGTCAACGAATCTGATGCGGATTTATGTAGGAACGCAACAGAATAAACATATAAAACTACAAATACGTAGATAATCTTAAATAACACTTCATTTCATTAATATCAAAGAACTGAAATTTGCTTACAGACAGAATGAAAATAAAACTAGCTAGGGCACTGGTAGCTATCTCTGAGAAGAGATGTGGCGGCTACAGGCCTCTGAACTGAGTTACAATGAGGCTCGAGGGCCTATTTATTATTTAGAAACAATGGGAAATCCTAAACAGCCAAAACCCTAACCCTAGGAGATGAAGCGCCAAAACTATGGGCCCCGTTTGGGTAAATTGGTGTTTCAACTTCTCAGGGATGTAACTTTGGCATGCGATCTTCGTTTGACGCGTACCATACTTCGTTAGAAAGATCTATCCAAGGACTACAAATTTCGAGTGAGCAACATCAGTCCATGGACCCATGTTGCTCCCCGTTTTCCCAAAAAACGTCGTTTAAGGCCTCAAAACGGCTCCGGAAGTTCAGGACTCGAAAAACTACTAAAAATAATAAGTTGTGCTGAAACTGAAAAACTGAAAGAGACAATGGTGGGGCCCCAAGTAGAATAGGCAGGTGACCACCAATATGCACTTGGATCATTCCTCTCCCCTTAGGAAGCAATGTTCCCCATTGCATTAAGTTCCTCCATGAGATGAGGAAATTTCTGCTGAACTTGGTCCCTGGTGAACCACTTTCCTTGGTGCAAGAGTTGGCCAACTTTGACAACCCGATACTGTTGGACCTTTTGGTGGCAAGTGTTCTTGATTTGCATGTCCATGATACAATCTGTGGTGGCCTGTTCCATGCAGTCTGGGTTTAACTCTGTTGGTGTGAGTTGTTTTGCAATGTCAGAGGTGTCCAGTAGAGGTGGGAAGTAAGGACGAAGGCGATCCACATTGAATACTGGGTGCAGACCAAGGAATGGTGGAATACTGAGCTCGAATGCATTGTTCCCTACAGCCTTGGTGATGGTGTACGGCCCGTATCGGAGCGGGCGAAGCTTGCGGTGGGGTCCAGTGAGGCGCTCCTTCTGCAAATGTAGGCATACTTTGTCACCCACCTGGAAGTTGTGTGGCACCCGGTGTTGATCATGGCGTTGCTTGTACTTGGCATTGGCTCTGTCCAATATATCATGAACCTGTTGGCGGATGTGTTGAATGCGCTCGATGAAGCTACTGGCTTTGTCAACTTCAGACTGGACATGAGCTGAATTGGCCTGAGCAGCTGCAAATGGCATGGCTACGTCAATGGGACATAGTGGCTGGAATCCAAAGCCCACCTGAAAGGGGCTATGGCCGATTGAACTATGGAGAGCCCGATTATAACTATGTTGTACATAAGGGAGGCTCTCGTCCCATGTGCGTGGATGTTTTGAATTGTACATGCGCAGAATGTGTACAATCATTCTGTTGACGACCTCTGTCTGGCCATCTGTTTGGGGATGGAAAGCTGTGGACTTGGTGAGCTTTGTGTCCAACATTGACCAAAGGCTGGACCAAAATGTGCTGAGGAACCTGCTATCTCGATCTGATATGATAGACTGTGGGATCCCAAAGTGCACCCACACTCGTTCAAAGAAGAGTTTAGCAGTGGCTTCTGCTATGATATTCTTCTTGCAGGCCACCATAATGGCCATCTTCGAGAATCTGTCGACGACCACGAAAACACAGTCATTGCCATGCTTAGTAGAAGTCAGGCCCGACATGCAATCCATGGAGATGGATTCCCAAGGTCGACTAGGGGTAGGTAGCGGAGTATATAGGCCTTGCTTCTTGATGGTCGGTTTGGCAATGGCACAAGCAGTGCAGGATCTGATGTGCTTCCCGACATCATTTCGAAGGTTCGGCCAATAGAAATACTTCTGCAGTACTGCTACTGTTTTCTCGACCCCGAAATGCCCAGCGACTCGACTGTAGTGTGCTTCCCATATCATCTTGCAACACTCGCTTGAAGGAACACAAAGGTGTCCCAGGTGACATAAAAGTGCATCTTGGAGGTAAAAATTTGGAACTTGCGTACCCCCCAAGAGTGCCTTGTAAGTGTGGCGGAATTCTGGGTCACTCTCGTAGAGAAGCGACCAATCAAAAGTCTCGTGCCCACAAGAGTCGAGAACGGTGGTGAGCGGCACGATCGGTGGTCGGCTAAGGCAGTCTGCAACATTATTGGTGCTACCCTTCTTGTACTTGATGTTCAAATGAAACTGTTGCAGATATGTGGACCACTTATGATGGTGATCATTCTGCAACTTCCTTTGTGTCTGTATGAACTGCAGGGGTCGGTGGTCTGTGTGGATGATTGTTTCCTTCCCCAAAATGTAATGCTTCCATTGTCGACAAACTTGCACAATAGAATACATTTCTTTGTCATAAGTGGGATACTTGCGAACTGTGTCAGACAATGTCTCACTGTGATATGCCACTGGATGTCCCTGTTGAGTAAGAACTGCCCCAATAGCATAGTCAGAGGCATCTGTCTCAATCTCAAATGGCTATTGCAAGTTTGGTAATGTGAGCACTGGGGCGGAACAGAGGCGATTTTTCAATTCTGTGAACGCCTTCTGTTGAGGTTCCGACCAAAAGAATTTTGCTCTCGCTCCTCCCTTGGTGACTTGACTCAAGGACCAAGTGATATGAGAGAATCCCAACACAAACCTACGGTAGAAATTAGCAAGACCCAGAAAGTTGCGAAGCTCTGTTATAGTGGTTGGGGCTGGCCAATCCCAAATGACTTGGATCTTGGTTGGATCCACATGCACCCCCCTTTCATCAATAATGTATCCCAGATATTGAACCTGGGTCATGCCAAAAGTGCACTTCTCCAAATTGGCACACAACTTGTGTTGCCGCAGTCAGGGATAATTTTAAGAACCCCCCTAAATTTATACATATAAAAAATAGGCGAATCCCCATGATACATAGGAAAAATGGAAGGCGATTTTATTAATAATATAATATGTATATATAATTTTTTGGCGAATCTCTCACGAGATTATATTATCCTGTAAAATCATGGCGAATCACCAGTACAAATGGCAAATCACTACTACAAAATGCTGAATCGTTTTCTAGTGGAGTTCGGAGTGTTGGTTCCAATGAAGATATGGTAATTGAACAAAGAGTAGAAGGAAGAGAACCACCGAGACCAAGCATGGCACATGGTGACTCGTGAGGGAAGTAGTTCTCGTGTAGTTTGGAAAACATGTTCTTCTAGTTCTGCTAAGCGTAGTGTTGTTTGTCATGCTACTACTAGCACTGATATTGAGGTTGGAGAGGAGTTTGAGGAAAGGTAGCAGTGGTGGAGAAGTACAAAGAGTACCCCATGATGGGCTCCATTTTTCCCTTTGGTATTTGTGCCTGCAAGACCTTCTGTCCATTGAACCAACAATTAGTCGTTCAACCAACAATCAACTTGACTGAGTTGATTAGGTACGAGTCAACTTAGACTAATCTTCAAAACTATGCTTTGCACTATCCCATATTTATCACACTAATGCTACACAACATTGTGCATTTGCACCTAACTCTCAATAATTATTTTCTAAGAAAAATCTGTAATAAGAAAAATATTTTACTATATTCTAAAAGGTGAAGATGTCGAAATCATGCCACAAAGTGAAAGGAAATAAAATATCTTTCCTCAAACCAGCAAATATATAAAGAAAAAAATAATGATTATAATAATAGAACTAGATCTATCGATCTATCGATATATGCATGATATGAGAACCATAAGCATTCAAGAGACTAATTTCAAACTCAACAAAATCCTCTAAACAAGCAACAAACAAACCACGAAAATTTTCAAAGATATCAAGGCTAGACATTAACACAATTTCATGTACTTGAATAAGCCCATTGTTGCTTAGCGTTAGACTTCTTAAATTAGTTCTTTATCATTTAATACTATGACACTATCTATGTGAAAAGAAATAGGTCCCAACTTCATCAAATCCGATTTCATTTCCAATCAAAGATCAAAACTAGCTTCGTTTCCAATACCAATATAAAATCACACATTTTCCAAATATCAATAATTATTTTCCAAGAAAATATAAAACTTGAAACTCAGCAAAATTCCCCAAACACAAGCAACATATATACCATTAAAATTTTCTAAGATGTCAAAGCTAGACATCAAGGTAGTTTCATGTACTTGAATGAGCCCATTGATGCTTTGCATTAGTCTTGTTAAATTAGTTATTTATCATTTAATACTAGTCAAACGCTATCTATGCGAAAATAGGTCCCAAAATCATCAAATCCAGCTTCATTTCTCGTCACAAATAAGAAGCAAACAATGTAAGGATTAAATATGAAACATCAATCTTAAAATAACACACATGAAAGAAATGTAGCTGCAATGTTACAATGAAAAATACAAAATATAGAACCCATTTTTACCTGAATTTGACATGTAGTAATCTTGCATGATCAATGGAACATGTATACCAAAATAAGAGTCCTAGGGTATTTCAATTTCCCAATTCTCATCTTGGTCATCATTTTCTACATTGTGAACATGATCTTCTCCAGATGTACTATCATTATGAGCCTCCAAAACATTATGTTCCGTATCAAGTTCATTAGATAAATTTGTTATATTGTTTTCTCCCCTTCTATCACAATCTGATCGCCAAAGCGCTAGTGCTCTTTCATATGGAAAATTGTCAACGTCATACTTTGTTACATATAATCTTAAACATGTATCCACATGTTTATCAAGCTTGTTCCTCAACTTTGACTTCAAAAATGATAGTGCACTAAACATTCTCTCATCCTCCACTGATCCCAAAATCATAGTTTGACACAAATCTGCTAATTTAAAATATTCTGATATGTTTTCTTGCAGGTATTGGCTAGCACTCAAAGTATTCCATAATCTTGTTATAGCACTGTTTTCATTAGGATTCTCCAAAAAAGGATATTGCTTCCACATTGTTTCAGCAAAGCGTCCACCTTGTTGATACAATTTTGATGAATCTAAAATACCTTCAATCTGTTCTCCATGTATCGAGACTTTCTTGCAAAAGTGGTCTACTAAACATTTTAATCTATTTTGAAAATCGGATTTTAAATTTTTTGAACATTGAAAATTGTTCCAATATTGAGGGTATACCACACACATGGCCTCCAACAATTCATCTCGAGGAAATCGTTCTCTTATCTCTGATGATAGTGATCTTGCAATTTCTATCAAATTTTGTCTCACTGAGATCACAATATTATCAAATTGGTCTCTTGACACGGGGCAATCTTTGGTGATTCGTCCCGTCTTACTAATATAATGAAAGGGAACCATATACCCATGCATTGTGATACATAGTATCCCTTTTTCATCAAACGTCAAAAATTTTCAGTATTTTCTATATTGATGATCTTAGTCCAACTTGTAAACTCTGGACCAGTAAAAGAGTCTGACATCATATACAAATGATCCAATGCAAGGCATGCTAACTTTCTCGCATTTGTGTATTCGGCAATATACATTGTGCGATTCTGAGACATTTTCACGAGGACATTCATTTCATGTAGTATAGGAAGAATTCCAGCCAATGTCAATAATTTTTCTATATCAGTTAGTCGAAAAAGAAGATCTTGAGCTTTGTCTACATTGTAGCGATTTTCATACATCAACCCTACCAAAGATTTGAACTCACTAAATAATCTTTGAGCTGGTCCATTTAATGAGATCCATCTTGTATCAACATCTTTCAGTAGTTTTTTTCCATCCGTAACACCATATGCAAATTGTTGAAACTCTAAATATCGTTTGGGACTACGAGAAAAGTATGCATGAGTCTCACGTACAAGATCTTCAACTTTTGAAACTAATGGAAACTTGCTTACTATTTTAAATGTAAGATTCATCCTATGAGCCATACAATGAATATTAATCATATATGGCGAAGCTGATAGTTGTAGTCGAACACAAAGACCATTCCTTTGTCCTTGCATTACCGATGCTCCATCTGCTCCAACACATACCAACTTTTTTGCAATCGTTAAATGATCCATACCACTTTCCTTCAAAGTATTAAGAACAAGTTCATAAATATTTTCAGTTGTAGAAGTCTCTCTCATATTTTTAATCCCAAGTAGATAGGAATGCCTAATATGGTCATTAACCATATAAATGCTCATGCAAATCCATGAAGTATTATCAATAGCTGTAACCTCATCCAAAGACAATGCCAAAAACCTAGCATTTGCAATCTCCCGTTTCAAATCATCAATTTCTACTTGAGCTAGATATCTTGCCCATTCCCAACCACTAGTTATGGACCAATGAGAAGATGGAAAGTTTGGCACGTGAAGAAAAGATAGAAATTTCATCTGATCTGGATAATCTGTCATAGGACGACCTTTACATAAGATGTGAAATATAGTGCTCAATTGTATCGTCTTGGATAAAAAACTTCTTTCCATCGTCTTTTCAAATTGAGATATGATGGTTCCTCCACTTGCCTCAAGTTTCTTCTTATTTATTAAATATTTTTTGTATTCTTCCACACATTGGCTATGTCGGAATTCCTCCAAAGATTTCCATCTGACAATAGATTTCTCTTTACCATCTACAATTTTCTTTTCATAAACCTTTCCTGCATGCTTTTGTACTGTATCTAGCTTCATCTAAAATTTCACTACCTTGCAACTTTTCCAACTACACGCAAGACATTTAACTTCTCGTAAATCCTCATTTGTAGAAGGTATTTCTTCAATAAATGGAAAACTTGAAAGCCAATCATCTTGGAATTTTCTCCCTATGGTCCACTGGCCTTTTTTCCTTTTCCGTGAATGGTTTGTGTCACCTTCCAAGGAAATATCTTTAACATTTTCATCATTAATTTATGTTGAAACTGCATTTATCTCACCCCGATCACTTGAGGAACCTATTATTTCATCCATCATATGGATATCAGATGCATTTTCACAAGAGTTAACATCTCTCTCAGTAACAGATTGTTCAAAGGAGCTTGAAGCATGAAGAGAATGTGTATTCTTGGATTGAGACTTTTTAAAGTATGATAATACATCAATTTGCCTTGATAGTTTCTTCTCAGGATTAGATTTTGACATCTCACTGAATATTCCAGAAGTAAAATTTCAAATCGATCTAGAAACCTGCATCAATAGTTTCCAAGAGTTGAGAATTACTAGATTTGTAAGTAGCTTTCAAATTAAAATAAGTGTAATGTTCACAAAAACCATTATGTAATTTTTTATTAAAATGTTGTGCCAAGGCCCAAGCCCAAAAGAAAAAATAAATCATTATACACAAAACAATAACATCATGAGTCATCATCTATAAAACAAAGAACATCATTCAAATATAAAATATAAAAAAAATTCCACTAAATTAAATCATATCTCCAAATCACCTAATGAACACTTGAAAGCTTTAAACAAAACAACAAAATATTACAATAACTTTAATCATCCTTTGCAAAACACCTCTCCCTTAAGTTGTAAAGAATTGGTTATAAGAAGTTGAAACATATCCTCTATCATTTTCCATGATAAAAGTGAGGAAGGAAACTAGTCAGTTACTAGTGATTCTTTTACTTATCAATGGAAAGAAATCCCTTAAGACATTGTCCTCCCGTTGACCATAATTTCCTTTCCATAGTGAAACACGTCCATTATGGCCATGAAATAACCTAAAAAGACTCAAATGTTTTCCATGATTTGTAAACACACGGGTGCCATGTAAAGTTTCAGGCCCAAAAAAGCACGTTTGGGATCCTATAAAGAAAAATTAATTATTGTATCAAACATTTAAAACTACTAATTAGCACTTAGTGTTTGTTATTTAACCAAGTTCCATTGAAATAACAGTCATGGGATGTTACCAAGGAGTTAACCAATAGATAAATGCACACCACAAATCATACATTCACTGGAACTTCCCCTCCCATGAATGACCATCTAAGGGAAAGGGGCAAAAAAGAAGAAAAGAAGTCAATGAATCACCACAGTCAGCCAATGATTCTTAGTGTCAAATCATTGGAAACTACAAATCAAGTGCAAATTTAACCCATGCATCCATGGGTTGACAAAAAGAGTTTATAGCAGCCACAAGCTAATCATTCTACGAGTCTACCCAAATCTGACACAAACTCCTAAAACTTGTGGATTAGAAATTCCCCAAGAAATTTCACTTGGTTCATGAGAGAATGAAAGACAAGTGCAAATAAACTTCCATGAAAGACGAGTGCAAATATCCTTCCATGAATGGATATCACTCTCCAAAATCATTTTGGGCATATTCCAATATGTAGGAGCCAGGGAAACATGGTGCATAACAGCAGTCTATTGTGCCTGAATTTAAACCGCATCAAGGGAACATTTGCACTCTTCACACATTGAACATTGAAGACAATTAATTAATGCCTGACATGACCATAGCAACAAAAGCATCAAGCAGACACTATAACAAGATTATGTGAAAGTGAGAAAGAACACCCATCATGAAGCATCAAGTAATATCATCCACAACATCAACATCACTGTTGGGCAGATTTTGATCGCCTTCGCCTACTAGAAGTAACTTCTAGTGGTAAAGGTGGTTTTAAAGCTAATATATGCGAACGACAGGGGGTAGGATTATGTTCTTCCATGATTGCTGATTAATTTTAACCAAAAATAAATAAACAAAAAGAGGGTAATGCTAGGCAAAAGGGTTTACCAGTAAACTGTGAACTGCAAAATACCTCCTGGCAAGCCAAGAAGTACGGGCAGGCAATCTCCCCGAACGCTGTGTTCGGTGTATCACAATTTAAAGGCGGCCGACTCGGTTCACTATGGATGGATAGCACCTAAAATTTGTCCTCCAAAATATACCCGAAGGTACGTGGAGGCCCAAGTCCGTAATAGCGCTGTCTAATGCGAAACCGCACAGTGAGAGCACCACCTATATACTTATCGTACTGTAACGCCACCCCAAGGGACGTGCTACGATATACTTACGTACGTGGGGTGAGATATCACACTCGGAATGTATCGCAGACAAGTTAACGACAACTGCTATGTTTTACGACGCCAGAACACGTCTCTAGCCTAGACCTTCTAAATGTTATTGTTATGGTTCCAATGCATTTTTAGATAAATTGAGATTAATTTTATGTTGATCTTGCTTAACAATTTGCCTTTCAATGGTACCGCGATGATGTATGTATAAATTCCTAAATGCAAACTAAGAATGATAAGCAAACTTTTCACTTTTAGTTTTTCAATGAAAGACCTAGCTACAAAGGGAAGAGAGCAAATAATTTTGTGAGCAAGCAAATCAATGAACAAAAGAAAACATTGAGCACAAAACTAAATGCATATTTCCTAATGTTCCTTTTTTGCAAAAAAAACACAATCCTACATGCAAATGCAAGTTTTTCTTTTCAGTTCCTTTAATGCTATGAATGCAAAAAAGAAACTAAGTGCATCAAACAAATGCTTTTTACTTTTTGAGAAATGAAGAATATGAACGACAATTGTATAACTGCCATCATTGCCAGCGTATACATGCCATTTACAAAATGTCAAGGAACTAGATTAAGAAGAGATATCTCAAAGATCGAATTAAAAAGGAAAATAAAACAATCATCGTGATACAAGAAACAAAAATATCAGATGTCTTAAATATCAGATTTTCTCTAACTGACAACAATTTGCTTTCTGTCTGCTCAATATTAGTTCTTATTTTTCTGTTATCCATTCTCATTTATTTAAAATTCTCATAAAATTTACATAAAAGGTCCTACAATTACCTAATTTATTCTTCATTTTGAGGTTTTATTTGAATTCATCACATTTACTTTTCATTTATAAGGTCTACTTCCTTTTCTTCGTAATTGAATATTTCTCTGAGGAACATGTCCAAAGAAATTGTAGCTTATTTTTCCAACGAATTTCCATAATCAGAATCAAGTTTAAAAAAACATCTATGAACCAGGTTCACTTATGAGAATCAACTACATTCTATTTTTTAATAAGAAAAATGAGGCTTGTATCAAGATAAGACAATCTCTCCATGCAAGGAACAATTTCCAAAGTATAATATTAAATGAATTCCTCAATGTAAGCTATTAACTTCTCTATGGTAGTATCAAACTGGTGTTTCAAGTCAGGATGAAATCATGAGGAGGCTTTCATTGATATTTACTTTTCTGAAACATATTTTCTAAAGGAATCTACCTCCAAATGTAAGGAATCTCTGTCATTTGCATTTTGAGCGACTTGAAAATCCATTTCATGTGGCCCAAACATATCCTACCACCTGGAATCCATAATGTTTTACCTACCACTCAACATCTAGATCCCAATTTTTGCTCTATCCACTTAACACCAACATTTCAACTGTCACGCACTCTTGAAATATGAAATATGCATACTGTGTTATTTGCACTATCATAATGATATCCAAAATCTGGACCTTTCTTTAAAATCCAAATATTCAAATATTTAGATTTTAAAGAAAGACCCAGATTCAAATTTTCTAAGTTATGAGTTTTCCTTGCTATAATGTTTTGCCTTAATTATTGGGATATCTGAATCATTCTACTCAGTTCCAACTCACCCACTTGTCCACTTGCATCTGACATCACATGTGGCCTATGATATTTCTAACATATCACTGGGTTATCATAAGTTTTTGCATGTTAGGTTATGTGGCATCACAAATGTGAAATTATGTTGTGTTAGATGTATCATCATTAATAATGTGTGTTATCTAAGATGAGTCATCCTATATGGAACCCAAATCTGGGATATCTAGATTTAGTGTTCCTCTACACATATTATAGATCATAGATATTAGCATCCTATCTCTAAGCCATCCATATATCCAAAATTTCTCTCACCTGACTACTCTTCACTTACATGGTATATGACTTAACATCCAACATGTCATTCTTTATGGCATGTGACGTGTCATTCAGATCTATGTATCTATCTCTTCACTTTAATCTTTATGATATTCATTTCTTCTGGATTACAGAATGTCCATCCATCCAAATTTCACTCTAGGAATGATTTTTACCATTCAAATTCTTTTTTCCTCGAATACAAAACATAGAACCTTCCAAATTTTCCTATAGGAATGATTTTTACCATTTAAATATCTAGAAATGTGGCTATTTGGCTTCCTTAGTAATTTAGTGGTTTCATTTTTTGGTGTTCTCTGTTATGTCCATTCTGCTATTGGTAATAGGTTTTGTCCATTTTTATTTTGGACAAAACTCATCAACCCAACCTTCATTGTTTTCCTTGAGTTCTCTTACCTCTATCAAAACTTTTATAAGACTTTTTTTGCCTCATCAAGACATGCTGCATGCTCTGAAACAGATTGACTATTCTTTCTACCATTTTCCACAAACAAATTACTTTAAATCTTCTCATCATCATGAACTTAAGGATTTGAATTATTGTTCCCATTGTTATTCTGCTCCACAATTGATACATATACACAACATCTGGCATGATGTCCTTTCCGATGGTTTCCTGCCACATGATGCCACTCTGCATGTTTCAGTAGACCACCAAATTTCCCCCCTTTGAATTCAACCTGAGTGGTCTCTTCATTTTCTGTCTGTGTCTAGAAAGAATCAAACCCTCAAGCTCTTTCCCCAAATTACCCTGGATCTGTTTATTAATAAACAAAGATGTTCAGTGATCTTAATACAAATCATAGAGAACAAGCTACTATAGGTTGGATGGTATTTCTAGAAAGGCGATGCCCAAGGGTATATGAAACCATAATAGGCATTAAGAACTAAACAAGTCGCCAAACTACTTAAAGTGAGCAAGACATCACTCATTGAGCCATCCATCCACGTAATAACACATTGTGGCCTATAATTTGACCGAACCATGGAGACAAGTATAGCTCCTGGGGAGAGAGTGTGGATGTGAATCTCAAAGATAAAGAACCAAGAAGTGGATTAGAGTACAACCTTTAGATCTCATAAAGAAAACGAAATGATGCATATAGCGAAGAACTGTGCCTCTGTCTTACCGTTAAATCAGAATGTGTAACATACATAGAGATTCTAAAATGAGGCCTTTTACTATCCCAGAGATGCAACATTTGAAGACCCAACAATGATGCACATCCAATCATTAAAAGACCCAATCCATTGAGCAACGAGAGTTCTGAGGCTATAAGAAATGAGTATGCTTGTGCCAAAAGAGATGTGATTCCTTGAGCCCTTTCGTAGAATAAGATAGATGAAAATCTCAAAACAGAGACATATCTATCCATGTTGTAATGTCATATCACTCTATTGCCAAACAAGTTTGAGATTATGGTGCAATCATAATTATGATGCCAATGAAGGCCATCCTTGATCTGACAAACCATACTACTGATACTGATTATGACAATCAAGCGAAGATGACATAGAGTGTTTCATCCTCCGTGAAACTATCACTGCCAGGAAAAACCTTCAGCAGCAGATGCTTTCTACCATTGTCATGCCAAAAACCAAAGAAACTTAAGAGACATATTGATAACACTATAGTTGATTAACGGTGAGACCCAAACACATTGCATACAAACCTCAGAGAATCTATCATCCGAAACTATTATTAATTGATTAATATTTGGTAGGCTTATTTGTCTATTATTAATTGATTAATATTTGGTTGATAACCATACTTTAATATTTGCAGGGAATGGCAACCTTGACAATTTCGGCCTCTGTTTCTGCCTTGCAACCTCCATCCTGCACAGACAGTTTCTGCCCAAAGGCAACAACACTTGAATATGCTGTATTTTTCCTTGGGCTTTACCTTATTGCATTAGGAACTGGAGGCATCAAGCCCTGCGTGTCTTCTTTTGGGGCTGATCAGTTCGATGACACCAATCCAACAGAACGAAAGAAGAAGGGCTCTTTCTTCAATTGGTTTTATTTCTCAATTAATGTTGGAGCTCTTGTTTCCAGCAGCGTTATTGTATGGGTCCAAGACAATGTTGGGTGGGGGTGGGGATTTGCTATCCCTACCATCTTTATGGGATGAAATTTGTTGATTAAAAGATACTGATTTCATCTTCTTTCTGGACCATAATTATCATGGAACTTTCCATTGCTAAGCAACAACGAACAACTCCATATTTGAGATTGTTTAAACTTGAATGAAAAAGTATGTTTTAGCTGTTGTTCATAAAGGAATAATTCCAGAATGTTGTGGTTCATGGGACCTGGAATCTATACTTTCAGAGATGGTATTTTTTAGTACAAGTCACCTTTGTTGAGGAAGATGAAATGAAATTGGCTGCCACTATGAATCGAGGTTCCTTTGTACAGCACCAACTGGATTGGCAAGAGAGCTACCTCTCTTATTGGGTCTGACCATTTCAATATTTTCTGAACTTTTCCATAACCTCTTGAAATTCTATCTGGATGTTGGAACAAATTTAAGGTCTCATAAAGACAAATATTATCTTTAAATTGATTTTCATTCCTTGGAACAAGATCTACCTGTCTGTGAACCCAATATAATGAATGTCTTTATACCATCTAGATTCCAGAGTTTTCCTGGGTGTGTGCAAACATGGTCTCATGGTAGATTTGGAAAGATGGACAAATATGATTTGGAAAATCATTTGTGATTTTAGAAGTCATCAAGACGTCTGAATTTTTATAACTTCGATTGTATATCCTATGTATTGTTGTGAATCGTTTGTCACTGAATGTTTATCTACCATAGTCTAGGTTTACACTATCAGATGCACTTGGCAGCTTGGTTGTAATGTTTCTATAGAATGTTAAATAATTAATATATAGATGGTTCATCTCATCAAGAAAATCCATTTATGCAGGTAGTTTTGCATTCCCTGGCTGTTGATCGAAACATTATATTTCTGGTGGCAAACTATGTACTTGACATGGGAAAATGTGACTTAAGCTATGATGTTCGAGATCGAGCACGTATGCTGAAAAATATTTTAGCACCTTATTTATCTGGTGTTGGTTTGGATGAAGGAAATCAGGCTCCACAAACTTCCAAAGAAGGAGAACACCTTGTATTAATTGATTTACCTGGGCCCAAGGGTATTGAATCAGAAAAATCTCAAGGCAGTTCTATAACGCATGCTGTTGGTGAAACATCTCTTTCACAGCAAGAGCTTCATACAAACTTGTTCCCTGCACTTGCAAAACACATTCTTTTTTCACGCAAGCTGGCTACATTCTTGCATCCAGGAAGCAATGTTCGAGTTTTCTTACCTGGTTCCCTTTCTCACATTGTCCAACACACAGCTCCAGGTTATAGATCTTTACCAAAACCAGGTAGTCTGTGCCAGATTCACATCCATCAGACCAATGAGGTTAGGCAACCTACTGTGTTAAAAGGCAAGGATAAGGACAATGATCAAGATAGTTCCACTGATATAAATGATAATACATCTTTGTCTTCTGATGGATCCTTTAGTGAAGGAAGTTCGCAGGGCCCTGAAAGTGGATCTGACCGAGAAATTGATCAATCAAATGTTAGTGAAGGCTCAGAACTTGAAATTATGTCCAAGGATAGGTCAAGATATTCACCAAGCAGCTTGACTAGAAACTCTTTTGTGAAGTTGAATGCTTCTGAGTCAAATGATAAAATGAGTAAAGATGTAGAAGGAAAGAGCAAAGTTGGGGACAAAAGACATGTCGAACCACTAATCTCTTTATCAGATGGTGAGCATGGAAAAGACAGAGAAATTGATCACTATGATCCGTCTACAATTTCTGACAGTATACTGCTGATGCGCCAGGATGCATTGGAGTCATGGCTAGGGCCAGACCTTTCTGTTCCTGGCCCTTTTTCATCTGCAAAAGAATCTATACTATCTGGCTATGCCAACCTGTCAATAGGAACTGTGGATAGAGAGCTAAGGAAGTATACACTTATAGATTTCACAAATGGAGATGGTATGAATGTCATGTATGCATTCTCTAATGAACAGTCATGCTATTCACCAATGATGGTCTGTGTTCGTCTTTTTTTCTATAATCATTCAGCAGATGCAATTTTTAACATTGTTGTCAAAGTTGACGAGTCAATAGAGTCTCCTGCGGAATTTGGAGCACCAATGACAGAAGTACATGATCAGTAAGCTTCTAACCTTGATATCTACTGGAAAATACTTTGTTCCAAGCTATAGTTCAAGGATTTTTTGATGGAAGCCTTTGAATATCTGGATTCCCCCTTCAACACACATACACACATTCTCACTCTCATCTCCATGTTTCCACATAATATTGTTGCATATATATAGTTCTTTTTCCTGCTAAGTTTCTGAATGTGTTGCAGTCTTCTTGAGTCTGGGCTAGAGCTAACGTCTAAAATCTGGATTGTATTGCAGACCTGTGGTTTCATCAGAACCACCAAAAGTCATTCCTATGCAAGAGATTCCCTGTCTTGGTCCAGGTCAAACAATAGAGGCAGAGTTGTATGTTTCTTTTCATCATCAGTTAGTACCTCTCAGGTTGGGTGTCTATTGCAATAAGAGATGCTATTCTGTTAGATTGAGGCCTGAAATAGGGGCCTTGTTGAGGCCAATTTCTATGAATTCAGCTGCATTTACATCTAAAGAATCTCAGATGTCAGGCATGCTGGAAAATTCTCGCAGGTGAAATAAAATCTGTCATGTAAAGATAATTTATCTATGTATTCTTATGCTACTACAAATAGTTTATCTATGAATTGTTATACTATTAATGGTAGAGTGGTACCTTATGTGCCTAAACTCTATCTAGTGATATAAGCCCTTTTATTTTATGGTAATTGAAGATTGAGATTTTTTTGGATTGTGACAAAACGCATCCAAAGCTACTTAGTTTCTAATAACATGTCTTTAATTCCAGGTGCACGTTTATGGGACATCCTCAAATTCCCTCCAATGTAAATGATGTCCAGCTTCAGCATGACGATCAACTTATTTTTGTTGCTCGAACTATTGTATCTAGAATTGTCAGCAGCTTTCATGTTTCAGTGGTATCTGTAACAATCCCAATTTTTTCATCATTCATGGATCAATCTGGTGGGCATGGAGATGTTCAAGGCCCGTCCATAAGGTTCAGCAGCGATACATTGTCAGGGTGCATACCTTGTTTGATCACAGTCACCGCAGAAGGCTGTTATAGTGTTTCAGAATTGCCTGTATTAGTCAAAGTAAACTGTGAAGATGCAGTGTTCGGGCTGAATCTTTTGAAGAGATTAGTTGAAGTTTTGACTGAAAGTCAAAGTTAACAATCAATCATTGTATATAACCACATGCGTGGTGCTGAATTTCAATGTGAGCAGTCATTCTTAGCGGGAAATGGGAAACAGGATGATGATGTGGGTGCATTCTTGTGATTGTTTCATTTGGTATATTTGAAAATTTCTAACCCCGTGATTGGAGAGCCCAAAAAGCAGAAATGGCCTGTTTTTTATCCATTCACATGTTGACCATTGAAAGTGAGAGTTGTTACTTAGTTTCCCTACATTCTAAGAGTGATTTGATTGTATTGATAGTGATTTTCTTTTCAGTTTGAGGTTCACACTTTCCATTGATCAGACGATTTCTCATCACAAGAAAAGCCTGTAACTTAATGTAGGTAAATGTCTACGAAACAAACTAGCTGAAATGATGCAGTGTTCAAGTATTCAGCACATTTTTTCTGAGAGGGTGAGTGAGAATCATTTACAAAGGTGTCACTGATTTTGTGTGATGATATAATCATAATTTACATCGCCTAGCATTTCTTGCACCATATTAAGATGTCATACACACTTCAGTATATCGAGCCCTCCTTATAGCAATATTCCTTGTCTTTCTTCATGATAATCGATGTGACCATGATATGGGCTCTAAATAATAGGTTGGGTATGGTAAACAAACAGTTGGTGTCAAAGATAATTTGGGTTTCTGCCAGCTTTATAGAGGAGTTAGCATCCTTTTGGGAAAACTTGTCAGTCTCTGTACAAACAGATCAGGTTTGGTGTTTTTAATTGGTGAAGCTCAGTGCTTAAACTACATGGGAATTCATTCCAATTCATGATTAACTAGAGAATATGATGAAACTGATTGAAATGTATAGAAATCTGACTTTTTTTCTCTGTTTAGTTTGATAGAAAATATTCACTAGGTTTTTTCAAATATTCTACATTAGTTGATGTTTCTCTACATGCATTTCTTTTTTTTACAAAGAAAACCTTGCACATCACCTTTTCTTCCTTGGAATATCTAGATGGAGGGGGGTTCAAATGCCAGCCACAATAGTTGTTGGTAACCCCAATTGACTCAACCAAACCTGTTATCTATGGCCTCCTTATCAGCAGCATGCATTTGGTAGATGTTTCGGCCGATTGAGTAGGACCGCATTTCTAACATATGTAGTGTTTGGGCTGAATCTTGAAGAGCAGTGTGGTGCACTATGATTTTTGGCTATCATTCTGTATAAATTCTTTAATTTTCATGGATCTACGGATGTAATAGTTGAGTGAGCTTCATTCCTTCACTGGATAAGAAATATTTCTATTGTACACATTCATAACAAGTTCTTCGTTCTCAAGTTCAATCGGACATAAAAGAGGTTAAATCATCAACACTATTAAAGAATTGCATTGGATAAATAGCTTTGGAAATGTCTTTTTATCCACCATAAGATCATGAAGAAATATCTTGCTTGAGCATTAAATTTTTAACTTAGTTAATGTGTATTCGCTTGATTAAAAATGATAATGTATGGTCTTAAAAAAACATTGACATTGTGCTAGGAACAATTCAGGATACTCTGATTATAATAAAAAATAAATCAAAACTTCTCAATTTATACATGCAGAAAGATATTAAATCATGATAGCATTGAGGTTTGTTTTATCTTATTCTATTTGTTAGCAAAAGCATGTTTGCAAGTTGTGCACCTCTTTGTTTTTCCGTCATCCTTGTAAGCAACTTTACCCACTTTTCTCGGTGGAGTGAAAAGGCGACAGAGGAAGCTAAATATTTAAGTGCTCGGGCATTTGGGAGTCTCACGGTGTCTTGTATGATAGAAGCCCAACTCAATGCAGTTGCGAATATATAGGTACTTGGAATTTTACATGAATGCAATAAAGATTACTAGATAATGAAAATTGATGACGAGGACATGATTGAGGAAGTTGTAGAGGGTCAAATCTTCCTGCTATGGTTTACTAGAATGAAGTGGAGGGTCAAATCTTCCTGCTATGGTTTACGCAGAAGCATAGGAAAAACAAGCAGCAGAGTGAGGATGAATTAAAAATTAGATAACTTGGTTTACTTCTGTCATCATCCCTCTCTGCACAAATGTGATCTATCTCTTATATATATATATATATATATATATCCTTTTCAGCTCTTTATATATAGAGAGAGCTAGCTGAATCCTTTTCAAACAATATACCTAAGAAAAATTCCTTATTTATCCCTTGTCCATGCATAACTTCCTGCTGCTCATAACAGCATGCAACCAACCAAATAACAAACTTATTTTTAACACAGAAATCCATCTCATGACTATTAAATAAATATTGAAAGGCTTTTAAGTGCTGCTGCAACTTGCGTCAATGGCCAAGACAACCAGTGGATGACTATAGTGGTTATACATTTACCTTAATATCACTCCATAGATATAAGCGCATACTTTCTTTTTTATACCTACTAGAAAATATGTTCGGTCAAATTCAGTAGGCAATATAACAGACAATAAGACACGGTATGCACATAGGATGATATGCTGACAATGTAAGAAACAACGTTTTGAGCAATGATCAGCAAGGACGCCTTAAATGCAATAATGAATGGTCCCCGCCCTAATTAAACAAATCTGTTTCAAAATCCTCCAAACAATACTATCACTGAAAATACGCAGACCATACATGCAGGCCAAACTCTAGACCAAATCCTAACAATTCAAAATAAAATAAAAGACATAAAATGAAAAACAGTTTAGCAGTTTCGACCTTGTGACCTCCAGTTCCAGCAGCACCTTGAGACAGAGAAAACTAGACAAGGCAAAACAGAACGCTGCACTCTGGCACGGAGGGTGGCAAAGATCCCCCAGAAGCAAATCCTAGCACGCCACAAATCTCCCACGCACTCCCTCGAAGCTTAAATACAATCCTGCCTGGCACATTAAGCCAAACCAAGGACACCAACATGCATACATATCTGGAATCCCAAACTTAGGGGCCAATATCTCTTTTCTATTACATAAAAGAAAAGAAAAGAAAAGGAAGAGCATCCAGCAGCCTTCCTCTTCTTGTTGTTCTTGATTTGCCCCCAACCAGAGCAATCAAATGGAAAACAAACAGCCATGAGATGCCACACCACTCCACTCTGCAATGAGGCCTTTTACTATCCCAGAGATGCTAAAATGAGGCCTTTTACTATAATCTCAAACTTGTTTGGCAATAGAGTGATATGAGTCATGACATTACAACATGGATAGATATGTCTCTGTTTTGAGATTTTCATCTATCTTATTCTACGAAAGGGCTCAGGGAATCACATCTCTTTTGGCACAAGCATACTCATTTCTTATAGCCTCAGAACTCTCGTTGCTCAATGGATTGGGTCTTTTAATGATTGGATGTGCATCATTGTTGGGTCTTCAAATGTTAGTGACACCTTCAATGATATGAAGGGTCTTAGATTGAAGACTCATTTCTTATAGCCTCAGAACTCTCGTTGCTCAATGGATTGGGTCTTTTAATGATTGGATGTGCATCATTGTTGGGTCTTCAAATGTTGCATCTCTGGGATAGTAAAAGGCCTCATTTTAGAATCTCTATGTATGTTACACATTCTGATTTAACGGTAAGACAGAGGCACAGTTCTCCGCTATATGCATCATTTCGTTTTCTTTATGAGATCTAAAGATTGTACTCTAATCCACTTGCTGGTTCCTCATCTTGAGATTCACATCCACTCTCTGAAGACTCGCACTGTCTCCATGGTTCAGTCAAATTATATGACACAATGTGTTGTCACGTGGATGGATGGCTCAATGAACAGTGTCTTGCTCACTTTAAGTAGTTTGGCGACTTGTTTAGTTCTTAATGCCTATTATGGTTTCATATACCCTTGTGCATCGCCTTTCTAGAAATACCAGCCAACCTATAGTAGCTTGTTCTCTATGATTTGTATTAAGATCACTGAACAGTTACATAGAATATGATCTCTGATATGATAATAAAATTTTGAGGATGATCTTGTTGCATTTTAATGAAGGAAATAACTCTAGTCTATAAGGACTTGTTGTTAATCTCAACTCCTTGATATCAGTGACATAATTCTCATTATGATGACAGTGCTCTTGTGACAGAATTGTAAACTCCAACATGACAAAGGTGTCACCAATGATATGAAGTTGAGCTATAAAGTCCTTAGATTGAAGTAAAAGTACATCAAGCATAGAACACCATGGCTATCTAAATTTAACATGGTATTCTATGCTTAAATATACACATCAATAAATTATCTAAGTACTAACCTTCAGAGCTGCCTCGGTTGGCATTCCAGTTGCACTGAACTGGTGACCTTGACAAGATATCCCTGCATCATTGCAAACTGCAACAATTTCTGCTAGAGTTTCCAAATTTGCATCCATATTATGTCCCAACCAATTTAATATGCTACCATCCTCAGGATTATATGTTGTTCCTTCAACATGAAACTCTTGAAATGAACCAGCACTGCTCCCTGAGGCTATAAATTCAGTGACCGACATCTGATTAGTTGTAAGTGTTCCTGTCTTATCAGAGCAAATTACTGTTGTGCAGCCCAATGTCTCCACACTAGGAAGCTTACGCACAATAGCATTCTTTTGTGCCATCTTAGAAGTCCCAAGAGCCAAACATGTAGTAATGACAGCAGGTAAGCCCTCTGGTATAGCAGCAACTGCCAGAGCTACAACAATCTTAAAGTAGTATGTACACTTCTTAAATGAGAATCTGACATTTTTTGGCCAGCCATCTATCACGTCCCATGAGAGAAAATGTTTGTAGTTGATGATCCAAACAAGAAAACAAACAACAACAATCACTGTTGTCAGTCTTTCACCGAATTCATCTAATTTCCTTTTCAAAGGCGTATCAGCACTTTCCATAGAAGCTTCCCGAATTTTACCTATTTCTGTAGACATGCCAATGCTCACAACAATGCAAGTACAACAGCCATTGACAACTGTAGTTCCTGCAAACACCATGCAATCTTTTGACTGCAACTCGCAGTCACTCATGGGAACTGGATATGTGCTTTTAAGCACAGGCATGCTCTCTCCAGTCAGGGAGCTCTGCTCCATCCTACAGGTCGATGTCTTGAGGGATGCAATTCGCATGTCTGCAGGAACCTTGTCTCCCACCCTCAGTTCAACTATATCTCCTGGAACAAGTTCTCTGGCAGGCAGATCTAAAACATGGCATCCATCTCTCAAGACCTTTGCTTGCTCAGATTGCATTTCTTTGAGAGCTTCCAAAGCCTTCTCAGCTTTACTTTCCTGCCATACTCCAACAATGGCATTAAGGATGAGAATCAACAGAATGACCAGGGGCTCCACATAGGCTGTTATAACTGCCTCAGATGACTCATCATCATGAAAGTAGGCAAGAACAAATGAAATGCCAGCTGCCACCAGAAGTATTTTAACGAGCGTATCATCAAATTGCTCCAAACCAGCTTCCATAACGGTTTTCCATTTTCTTTTGGTAGCTCATTCCATCCATATCTTTGATGTCGTTTCTCCACATCATGAGAACTTAAACCTTTGTCTAAGTTCACATCATATTCTTTCAGGCATTGTTCCACAGTTTTGGACCAAGGAGCGAATGGCTGTTCCTCCATGGATTATGAACAGATGATCAGGATCTGATTTCAAACAGATTGTTCCAGGATTAACAAATCTTTAATGTGTTTGAAAAAGTACATTCGAAAAACTTTCAAGAAGCCTGATAACCTCTGACATAACCTTGAACTAAACTTTTGCATGCCAAGGTTGTTAGGGTAAAAATGAAGTTCAAATTCAAATGTTGTTCTGGAATGAACGAATTTGATTTTAATGTACGCAACTTGAAACAGTTTGTTCTACTGTCAACATGCCAATGAATTCCGTTCCAGACATTGAGAAGCTAAAAGCTCAACCAACAACAGAACTTCACATTCAGATTGAACGAAATGCTGATAAGGAGATCATCACGTCGATTATTTCAATGCAAACAACAAGCAACTAAAAGCCCGACTATCAAGAGATGATCACACTCATATTTGTTCACTCTTAAATAAAAAGCTTTATAAAAGCAAAACCCTCTTATAATGCTGTAACTTGTAACAAAACATGCCCTAGGACCAAAAGTTCAAAACCAGAAGATAATCATGAACAACTAACCAATAGGATAAACTTTTGGAAAGACAGCTTCCCACAAGCAAATCTCTAGAAGTCAAGACAAACTGTTACAAGATCTTGGATACGATTCCAAACAGAATATTCCAGTTTCAACAAGGTGATAATCTCTTAGTATATTGTATCAGAACTGCTTTTCAGAAAAAAAACTGAACAGACCCTAGAATCCAACATTCAAGCGAAGATGACATCGAGTGTTTCATCCTCCGTGAAACTATCACTGCCAGGAAAAACCTTCAGCAGCAGATGCTTTCTACCATTGTCATGCCAAAAACCAAAGAAACTTAAGAGACATATTGATAACAACATAGTTGATTAACGGTGAGACCCAAACACATTGCATACAAACCTCAGAGAATCTATCATCCGAAACTATTTCTTGGGCTTGGCTTCTCCAGGGTTTTTCTCCTTTTTATTTCTGTCCGCTACAAATAGAACTGAAGGTGCATACCCTTGAACAGACTGGCGAAAAGCAGCGTTGTCTGGACTCTGAGAGCGTCGAGCGAACTTGTAAATCTGGCGTGCGCTTGAGGTCGAGCGAACTTGTAAATCTATCTGGCATGCGCTTGAGGTCGAGCGCGGCTCTGGCACACTGTTATCTCCCACAAGAACACCAATACCATATTTTTCGAACTTTATATCTCTGCTATATACCAACTGGAAGAGCCCTAACAACGAACGGACCAGAAAGGGTCGCCCTGGCTCAGCCAGCAAGAAGATCGGTGTCCAGCGGCCAGCCACCTCTCCTAACCATTGAAAAAATTGGGGCGAATCACTGTAACTCCTCATTTGAACCCTGTAAATCCAGGCGAATGCCATGGAAATTTGCTCCATAAGAAAAAAATCGGGGCGAATTTCATTTTTCCAGTGTTATGCGCCCTTTTTTTGGTGGGCTAATATTTAATAATTAATTATTTTTTAAATATTTATTGGGCTAACTTTTTAAACTATAGAAAATGGGTTTTATGTAAAAAATTAGCCCCATTAAAATTGAAAATCCCTTAAAATTCGCCTTTGGGCTAAAATTCGCCCCTAAAATTATCCCTGGCCGCAGTGTTTGGAGGACTTTTCGGATGTGGTGAAGGTGCTCTTCCCAAGTTTGGCTGAAGATCAGAATGTCATCCAAGTACACCACTACAAATGAGTTGGTGAATGGCCGCAAGATGTCGTCCATCATCCTCATGAAGGTTGCGGGAGCATTCGTCAACCCGAAAGGCATGACTAGCCATTCAAAAAGGCCTTCCTTAGCTTTGAAGGCAGTCTTCCACACATCAGAGGGTTCAATTGGTACCTGGTGATACCCAAACTTCAAGTCGATCTTGCTGAAATATTTTGCACCTTTGATTTGGTCCAGAAAGTCATCAATCTGTGGGATCAGGTACCTATTCCGAACAGTGATCTTGTTCAACGCCCGATAGTCAATATAGAGTCTCCACGTCCCATCCTTCTTCTGTACCAACACGATCGGGCTCCCACAGGGCGATGAACTTGGTCGGATGTGACCTTTCTGCAGCAGCTCCTGAATCTGCCTCTTGATTTCATCGTTCTCCAAGATAGAGCGTCGATAGATCGATCCATTGGGTAGCGGCGCACCTGGGGTCAGATCAATTGAGTGTTTGACCTGACAGTGCAGAGGAACCCCTATGGGTGAGGTGAAGATGTCCTCGTACTCCTCCACAACCTTATCCATTTGTTGTTGTCGTGCAGAAGAGCCCTGTCTGGAGGTCTTGGCCACAGTGTTCTTCTTGCCTTGGGGGCAGATCATCAGGAAAACGAATTTCCTGGTTTGGGAAATGAGCTTACTGCATTGTTTTGCAGTAACCAAAGATATAGCGGCAGGATGTGGTACCTCTGGTATCCTGTACAACTTATTTCCCAAAGTAACAATAATAGCGTGAGGCCGAGACTCATACACAGCATGACGCTTCCACAAGTATGGTTGTCCTAATAATACATCAGAAACATCAATAGGAGCAACGTCACATAATACCTCATCCGTGAAGGGCTTAATGCTATAGGGAAGGCGGCACTGCTGGCTAACGCGGAGATCTCGTCCTTGGTGAAGCCACCCGATGGTGTATGGATGTGGGTGAGCTGTGGTCAGCAAGCCCAACCGCTTCACGACGTCTGCTGAAATGAAGTTCTTTTGGCTCCCATTGTCGACAATAAATTGTACCGGGGAGCCCTTTACCCACATCTGGGAGTGGAAGAGACGTTCCTCCTCTGGATCTTCCAGTTCCTCCTTCTGGATCTCCGTAGTGGCAACAGTGGCATTGGGCTCAGCATCAATAATCTGTTTCCCTTTGTCATTCCCCTTGTCAGGTTCTGATTCAGAGTCGGAGCATGCATCTGACTCAGAAGCCCTCATCTCGGCCACCAGCGACTGCTTGGTCCGACACTCACTTGTGTTGTGAGTGGAGCTCTTATGGAACTCACACCACTTTCCCGTGTCCTCCTTTGGCTTTGTGGTGTTGTTCTTTGCTTGTGGCTTCGACAAGTTGTCTTGAGTCACCATGCCTTGGCTCTGTCCTTTGTTTTGCGGTTTGGGAGCACCTTTCCCTTGCTTTTGATTCGCAGATCCAAAGTCTTGCTTCTTCTGTTTGAATTTCTGCTCAATCTTAACAGCATACCGATATGCTGTACCAAGCGAAGAGATGTCAAGGAACTCCATTTCCTCCTGAATGTATCTGTGCAGACAACTGCGATACTTTAGCACTAGATGTTTCTTTGAATCTTTGATACCCAACTTGGTGCGTAGGGTATGGAACAGATTCATCAGCTCATGCACATCTTGATCCCTTTGTTGTCGCAGCGTGGTCCATTGTATGTACTTGTCCTCATAGCTCCCCACAGGATAGTATTGTTCCTTGATGGCGTCTCGGAAAGAATTCCAAGTGGGTACGGCCGAGAATAGAGAGGGTTCTATCTCGTCCTTTTTCTCACAGTGGGTTTCCCACCAGTCCTTGACATGGGGGACAGCTTTGAGGAGTGCAAAAATAATCTTCTCCCTGTCGGAAAAGTCATGAACCGAGAAATATCCTTCTAATAGATTCAACCATCTATCTACGACATCTACATCTATTTGACCCTCAAATATGGGAATGTCAAAATTTACTTGTACCTTAAAAAGAGTCGCACCTCCAGAGTGGCTGCTGGATGCAGATGCGTCGTCGGTGGGCAGTCGTTGAAGGATCTGGGCAAAGTTATCCATCATCGCCTTCCTTTGTTTTTCGAGGGCCTCCTCGAGCAATATTTTGATAGGATCTCTTGCTCCTCCCTCATCTTTCTTTTCATCCCCCATGGGTGTCCATCGGGGTTTGCAAGGCTGATCTTGCAAAGGTTCCACCAAATCGAGCCCTAACTCCTTATACCACGACCTTGTTGGGGACATGCAAAGAAGGATCGAGAAAAAGCAGACCGCTCTGTTACCACTGATCCGGATTTATGCAGGAACGCAACAGAATAAACATATAACCATAAATACAGAGATGCAGCGGAAATAACACTTCATTTCATTAATATCAAAGAACTAAAATTTGCTTACAGATAGAATGGAAATAAAACTAGCTAGGGCGCCGGTAGCTATCTTTGAGAAGAGATGTGGCGGCTACAGGCCTCTGAACTGAGTTACAATGAGGCTCGAGGGCCTATTTATTATTTAGAAACAATGGGAAATCCTAAACAGCCAAAACCCTAACCCTAGGAGATGAAGCGCCAAAACTATGGGCCCCGTTTAGGTAAATTGGTGTTTCAACTTCCCAGGGACGTAACTGCATATGATCTCCGTTTGACGCGTACCATACCTCGTTAGAAAGATCTATCCGACTACAAATTTCAAGTGAGCAATATCATTCCATGGACCCATGTTGCTCCCCGTTTTACCAAAAAGCGTCGTTTAGGGCCTCAAAATGGCTTCGGAAGTTCAGGGCCTGAAAAACTGCTAAAACTGAAAGAGACAATGGTGGGGCCCCAAGTGGAATAGGCGGGTGACCACCAATATCCACTTGGATCAGAATCATTGCCAGTAATGACCACCATGTCAAGTGCAATTATTGCAATGCCACAAAGCATGCAGGCATAAACAGGCTAAAATACCACCTAGCTAGAATTCTTGGGAATGGTGTGGGATGTTGTCAAAATTGCCCCGATGAAGTCACTATTGAAATGGCAGCTACTTTGGAAGCCATTAAAGAAAAAATTTCTAAGAGGACAAGAAGGAAGGATGAGATTGTTGGGATAGGTAGATCTTCATCTCAAAGTGAAACACAGATTCAAAGTCCAAGTATTGGTAACTCCTCTTCAAGTGGTGTGGCAAACAGGAGTATAACCTCTTCTTTCTTCACTCTGCGTACAACTCCAGGATCTCAACCAACCTTGGATAGTTTTAATGAAAAGAAGAGGAAGGAGGCAGATATGGTAGTGAAGAGGTTTTTGTACCATAATAGTCTTTCATTCAACTATGCAAAGTCATATTTTTATCAGCCCATGGTGGATACCATAACAAGTGCTGGACCTGGATACAAAGCCCCATCTTATAATACACTTAGGGGGGAAGAGCTAGATGAGGAGCTTGAGTGTGTCAAGGAACAATTAGAGAGCATTAAAAACTCATGGAAAATTACAGGTGGTACAATTATGTCTGGTGGGTGGACGGATCAGAGGGGTAGAACAATAATAAATTTTGTTGTAGCTTTCCCTAAAGGATCCATATTCCTAAAATCCATTGATGCATCTGCAAATGTAAAAGATGCACATTTGATTTTTACATTGTTGGCTGATGTGGTGGAGGAAGTTGGGGTTGAAAATGTTGTCCAAGTAATCACGGACAATGCAGCAAATTATGTAGCAGTTGGAAGGTTTTGTTGTGATATCCCACCATTTTTTGGACTCCATGCATTTCCCATTGCATAGACTTGATACTAGAGGACATTGGAAAGTTGGAGTGGGTGCAAGATTTTGTGCAAGAATGCAAGAAAATTACCAAGTATATTTATAATCATGCTTGAGTGTTGAACCTTATGAGGGAATTTGCACAGGGTGAGCTGAGTCTCCTAGCTATCACACGGTTTGCTACCAACTTTCTTTCCCTCCAAAGTCTTTTGTATGAGTACCAAGCTTTGCGAAAAATGTTTTGTAGCCAGCAATGGGTATTTTGGAAAGATAGCACAAAACCATAAGCATTGTCTATGAAAGCATTTGTCTTTGGTGATAGTTTGTGGGACAAAGTCACTGAGATTGTCAGCTTCACTGAGCCCCTTGTGAAAGTCTTGAGATTGATGGATGGAGAGAAACCTCCAATGGGATATATTTATGAGGGCATGGATAGGGCCAAAGAGTCCATCAAGACTTTCTATAAGGGAGATGAATCTAAATATCTCCCTATATGGAAAATTATTGATTCCAGGTGGGACAGGCAACTACATTCACCATTGCATGCAACAAGAGCATATCTCAATCCAAGCTTATTCCATAATGAGGGGTTTAACATTCAAAGAGATCCAAAGGTGATGAGAGGTGTCATGATATGCATTGAGAAGATGTTCTTGAATGTAGATATTCAGGAAAAAATCAACCTACAACAAGATATGTACAAGGAAGCATTTGGCATGTTTGGATTCAGCTCAAGCCAACGTTTCAAGGACAAGAAAATGCCTTGTAAGTGAAAATTGTCAAACTTAGCTTGTAATTTTGCTAGTTCTCTTTTATATGTTTGGCATTTCAAACTAATAAACTTTGTTGTTATTTTTTTACAGCTCATTGGTGGATAGATTGTGACTCTAAGGCACTGCAATTACCAGAATTTGCCATCAGAGTTATGAGTCAACCCTGTAGTGCTTCTTCTTGTGAGCGCAATTGGTCTGTGTTTGAGCACATCCACAACAAAAAGAGAAACAAGTTGGAGAATGAGAGGTTGGAGAAGTTGGTTTTCATCCACTACAACCTTCGAATGCTCACAAAACTAGTGCAACCAAAGGATACAGATCCAATTTTATTGGATACCATTGATTTAGAGTCTGATTGGGTTGTGGAGGAGAAGCCCCCTGATTTGAGTTCGGTGGATGAAGAGACCGTGGATCTCTCTAGTTTGCCATCTCAAATGGAGACTCCCAATACACCTGCCTCACAGTTCCTTCAGCCTTCCGATGCTAACATGAGCTCCACAAGGACTTATTATAGGCGTGGTCATCCATGAGTGATGAGACTCAAGATTGTTATTAGACAAACATTTATCATTTATGACATATGTATTTGAATTTTGAACTTGCTGACATTTTTTATTTTAATTATGGAATCGTGATTCATTTTCTTATTCAGTGTCTAAATGTTTTTCTTACAAAAATCGAATATGTTATGTTGTACTTTTATAGATATGAGGCGATATTATGAATTATTGCATATATTGTGGTTGTTATGTGACTTATAAGGAATGGAATTATCAGTAGTTTCTTTTTTCTGCTTAAAATTTATCATATTTTAATTTTTTCTGCATTTTGACGAGTCTTATACGAGTTTTATACGGGTCATTCCCGAGTCTTATACAAGTCGACGAGTCAATGGTTGAACGAGTCTTATACGAATACGAGTCGTGCAACATTGGTGCCATCTAATAAACAAAATGGAACAGGACAGTTGAATACTTATGCAAACACACATTCTGCCTCTGCTAATTTTGAAAATTCAATTCCCACCAATAAAATATGCAAAACTTTTAGTATACCTTTGACTGATATTTAAAATTGCACATACACCCCCTACTCGGAATGACCAATCTCTTTAATACCTAGGAGAATAACCCCTTAGATTGAGCCTGATATAAACAATAAGACGCAGAGTCTAGTACCTATTATTGTTGAGAATCACATGGATGTAAATCTTCAAGCCTAAAATTCACTTGTACCAAATGTGACACAATAAATTGAGGCAATTCCAATTCTTAAATTAACCCAAATCCTGAGCATTTTTGTCTCCTGCAACAGCAGCTAACATGGTTTGGGTTGATGCAAACGCTTTATTACTTCACGCTTCCAGGTTCAAACTTACTGTGAGCCTGCGTATTTTTTAAGCTTGTACGGATTATCTTGCTTTGCAAAACTCTCTACCACATTACGTATCACTTCAGTGGATAACGGATAAGAATATGCAAGTATAATACAAAATTGACACTGAGGAGAAATTACAAGATAAGCTTCGCTTTATGTTGCTGCATATACAACACAGGGTTATAAAATTATAAATAGACATTTTCAACAGTCTGATACATACACCAATGAAACTATGATGTAACACCTAAGGATACAATAAAGAGATCTCGACACATTGCAGATAATTATGATGCCAAAGGCTGTTAGTTCAAAGCATTCCATGTAGGATATTCAGAATGTACACTGGCCTTCAGTTCGTTCAGACTTGTCAATTTCTGTTCTCTGGAATGATCCCAATCGCAAGGTAATTCACAGACTTTCACTTTGTTGTCCTGTATCCTCAGCAGTAGGGAAAGCCTCCACGGTGGGGCCATATTCATCATACGCGTTTGAATCACTGTCATTCATAAGGTTGTCTTCTGTAATAAAAACAGTCTTGCATTTTAAGCTTCCAGCTGACCAAACTAGTACAGCAATCAATTAATCATTTTACTAAATAAGGTAATGTCTCCTATGATATCAGTACATTCATTGAATCTTGGAACGATTCAATTCCATGCAAAAGCTTCGAAGATAGATAAAAATCAATGCGCAGAAGAAACGTATAATCCGTGAAGACCATGAACATTGAACATAACTTGTTATTCACTATTTCAGCATCCATATAAAGATTTATTATTCTAAACCTTGATCTCAACTTGTACAAAACCATGACTTTATAAATCTAAACAGTTTACTTTTATAGTGATGTGAAGGCAGCAATATCTTATCATCGACCAACAAGGGGCGAAGATTTCCAATCTTAGAAGTTATCAGATTATAATTAACATGCAAGTGCCATCTAGACATAAAACAATTCAAAACCATGACATTATAAATAAAAATTGCTTACTTTTATAGTGATGTGGAGGCAACAATATCTAAACAACTAAACAAGGAAAAAAGATTTCCATTCCTAAAAGTTACAAGATTACAATGAACACAAAAGTGACATCTAAACATAAATCAATTTCTCTGCCTTGGCAACATGAACCCACGTTAACTCTGCAATAGAAACACCGACTCCAACAAAGATCGTTAATTCCACCCAGTCAAAACGTTTGTCCCTTGGTATAGTCTCAACGTAGTTTACAACCCACAATCTATTAAATAATGTTTAAGCTTCAGAGTTTCAAACCCAAAGACACTTCAGGAGGATTGAATGCCAGCAATAGGTGTGTGCTGATGATACCCAAAGATTAAATGAAGTATATCATTCGCATCCACAACGGAAGACAATGCAATGCACATACTACAGATGCATATATATTTTATTTCCATGCATAACAGATATATGAGCATTAGTATATGTGAATAAATTATGAATCTTCAGCAATTGAATGATGAATCTAGCAATTGCAGGTTGATCAACGAAGCAAATTAGTATTTTAGTGCTCAAGCATTCACTACAAGTATATAATTCATTTGGTATTGTCAACTCGGTTTCTTTTATGCCCAAACTTTTGATTTTTTTCTTACTAATCATATGACTGGTCTGCATAAGCATAGACATAGAAAAGCTTTGCTCCACAAGTTTCCAGAACATGGGAATATCTGGAATGCAGATACAGGTGTTGGGTATGTTATTCACCCACACGTATGGGTAGTAATCCTAGGAGAAATTTTCTCCTATGATGCAATCATAGTATTAAAAACCAGAACCGGTGACCGGACCAGTGGACCTAATGAACTGGGTTTCTGACTGGAATCGGTCAAACCGGCACTGGTCAGATCTCAATGAACCGGTTTTTAAAAAAAATACATTAAATAATTAATTTTTAATAAAAAAAAACTATTTTTAAGATTTGCGACCATGATTCCAAGCCAATAGAGACGAAATATGAAAAGTTCGTTCATTTATATACCATGTAAAGTTGAATATATCAAAATGGCACTGAGGGAAATATATATCATCGAAGAAATACATAGCAATGAGGCTCCAAATATCCTATAAAGTCCAAAAACAATGCTACAAGCTATGAGGCCAATGGCCTAGTACAAGATTACAAGTCTAGAGTCTAGACTCTACAGTGTACACATGATCAATCATCAAATTCATCCCCACTACTAGACACAAGATCATCATCGGGAATTTCATAGACATCCTCTGGATTAGACTCTGAGGATGCCTCAGCGTCATCTGCAACCTCAATACCACTGTCACCAATAACAATAGAAGTGGACCTAATGGAAGCATGAGTTACTCGAGCTGCATGACTAGTGTCTTCCATTGGTTGTTTGCATTTCCTTGATGTAGCTGCCAAGCTTGGGTCTAATGGCGCCACCAAATCTGCTTCATCCCTTGCTAATGCTGCATCAATATCAAAATCAGCCTCAAACACTGGATCTTCAATCTCCTCCACCCATTCTGATGTTGGATCAATATCGTCCAACACAATGGGATCTAGATCAGGTGTTTTGTTCATCATTTGGTTCCGCTTGAAGCGAAGGTTGTATTGCATGAACACAAGATCATTTAATGGTTTATGTTCCAAACGGTTTCTCTTCTTTGTGTGTATGCGCTCAAAAACAGACCAACTGCGCTCACAACCTGAAGCACTACAAGTTTTGCTGAGGACTCTAATTGCAAACTTTTGCAATTGAGGACATTGGCCGCCAAATGACTCCGACCAATGTGCTGCAAATAAAAAAACATTAATTAGTAACATAGTCCATTTCAATACTTATTTACAAACAATTTAACTTGAAAAGAAAAACAAATTGGAATTGCTTACCTGGTTGATCCACATCTTTTGCCATTTTTGCTAAGTTTTTTCCAAAGGTACCAACTGCCATACTGAAAAGAATAAATTGTTTATGTATTTCCAACTAGTCTACATGGATAGGGACCATGCGCTCCAAGCAATCAATCAATCCAGCTCTGACCTCCCCATCCTGCAATTCTCCTAGCCGAGCTTTATAATGCTACTTTGGGTTCAAAAAATACCCAGTTGCATGTATAGGACAATGGAGTTGATTGTTCCAACTGTTATCAATGATCTCCCATATATAGCCATATTTAGCTAACCTGTCCTTGTAAATTGCCTGTATCTGCTCCTTTACCTGATCCATAGCCTCATAAATGTATCCCATTGCCAACTTTTCCCCATCCACCATCCCTAGCCCCTTAACAAGGGGCTCAGTAATTTTTACAAGCTCTGCAGACCTTTTCCAAAAATATTTGTCAAAGACTTTCTTTTTGGTGTCTTTGCCATCTTGTCTATGAGCCCACCAAGATTTAGTCCAATCATCAGAAGAAAACATTTTCTGCAGGTTTTTCTGTTGAGAATTGAGACATTGCAACATGAGGAAGTGAGTTCCAAATCTCGTAATTGCAGGCCTAACAAGCTTTTTGCCCCCAGTGTTTTTCCTCATTAGGCTCAATATTGATGAGTGGTTGTAAATGTATTTTCTAATGTACTTGGGATGCTCTATAGTGTTTTTTACCCACTCCACTTTTCCTATGTCCTCAAGCATGAGGTCTATGCAATGTGCAGCACATGGAGTCCAAAATATAGTCCTATATTTGGAGTCAAGCATATTTCCAGGAAGAACATAGTTTGAGGGATTATCTGTGATGACCTGCACAACATTCTGCTCCCCCACTTCTTGAATAATCTCATCCAAAATCTCAAATAGAAGAGTTACATCCTTCACCTTGTCAGATGAATCAACTGATCTCAAAAACATTGTTCCTTGAGGGCAAGAAACAAAGAAATTAATGATAGTGTGGTTCTTTCCATCAATCCATCCATCTGACATGATGGAACAACCTGTTTTGAGCCATGACTCTTTATACTCGTCCAAATACTCATCAATGGAAGAAATCTCTTTTTGCAAAAGAGATCCCCTCAAGTCATGCACACTAAGGCCTTTGAAGCCCTTTCCTGCAGCTATAACAGAGTCCCACATAGCTTGGTAATAAGGTGAGTGAGCAGCATTAAATGGGATATCTGCATCATATCACCATCTAGCAATGTACTGATAAGAAGTTTCTTTGCATTGTTTTTTCCAATGGTGATCCAAAGTGGGTTGACGACTTGGCTGGGAGGAAGTGGTTGTGGGATTAGCACTGGATAAGAAATAACTCTGGATGTTTGGTCTCTTTGTTGCTTTTGAATTTTGGCCAAGAGGAGGAACATAGTGAGTCATTGGTGGAAGGGATAGAAGGGGAGTCTTGAATCTCATAATCATCATACCCACTCTCTTTCATGGCTTCTATTATTTGTCTCGTCCTTGCAATTTCATCTTGGATGGCCTTCTCCTTAGCCTTAGTCTCCTCAAACTTTTCAAATTTGGAAAGGTATTCTGCCCTAATAGGACCTAACACTTCATTTGGTGCATCACATGGCTTTACTTGGCCTCTTATCCCAGCCAAGTGTTGTTTCAATCTGAGAATGCCCCCACCTCCAATAGATTTTTCACAAAATTGCATATCATTTTTCCATCAACCACATCACAATGGGCCCATGCACTGGCCTTGACTTTTGGAGCCATCTTGACTTGAAATAATTAAAATCTACAAAGAAATCTACCATTTAAAAAAAAAATGCAGCTAAGATAAATGGAAAACCAAGGCTAAATTTAGGAAAAAAAATGCACATGTAACCTACAAAATTTGATAGCAAAGGACTAGAGATTTGATAGCAATAGCATAGCTGAACACATAAAAACATTAATACATGGACAACAGTGAAATGAGGGATTTTTCAAGTGAAAATCCTTACCTAAAAATGCAAACAAGTTTCCTTAGCCTCCTCCTAAAGATACCAACTCTACTGACAGCTACAAACTATCTCCAAAATAGCTCCAACTACAACTCTAAGCCTCCAAGATCACTGCTCCAGCAAAAACTCAACACTCTCCAAGCTCTCAATCAAACTCACAAAAGCTCCAAATGAGATGTGTGAGACAAATGAGAGGTTGCCCTTGTTTATAAAGGATTGGGGAGGGTGTTTTTGGAGGGACACAACCCTCCTCTTCCCTCTGAAACAACCCTAAACCATTGAAAATCCCGTGTGGGTCCAAGCTGCGGCCTGGTAGCTAACCGGTCGGTTTATCCCTTAACCGACTGGTTCCATCCTTAACCAACCGGTTAGCACTGGTTAGACCGGAAATCCGGGCAAAGATGGGCATTAAACCCGATTTTTTGGCCGGTTTAGCCCAACCGGCCTTCTGACCAACCAGTTACTGGTTCAAACTTTTGAATACTATGGATGCAATTTTCCAGCCATCAGCCCTACCATGATCACAGATTGGCAGCCTCAGATGGATGTCATCTACTCTATGGTCAGTGCATTCATTCATTTAGATATATGTTGCGAACATCGCAATTTTATAGCAATTATATGAAAAAATCATGATTTTTTCGTAAAAATCGCAATCCGATGGTTAAAAATTGTCGGGGCAGAAAAAACGAACTCTTAAAGACGAAATCTTTTTTTTTTGGCTCATTTTTTCAGACAGAGGGCAAGAGTGAGAGCTAAGGAGGAGGAGAACTCATCTACAAGGACAAGAGAGGAGAAAAGTGAAGGAATTTAGCATCCCAAGCAAAAAAAATTCAAGTTTGAACCAAGTTTCTTCAGCAAAGCGCGCTTTTCAGGTATGGGCATCAAATTTGGACATTTTTTTTGTTTTTCCTTGGATTTCTATCACCCATTTATTTTCCATGATTCTTGCTTGGATTTTATTGTTTTTTTTTGCCATTTTTGTTGCATTTAGCGGAGGGTTTTTTTTTGTCAAAAATGAAAACACTTTATTGTTAGTTTTATTTGTTTAATTTCTTTTTGTGCCCTAGTTTTTTTCCATCATTTTTGCTTGGGTTAGTTTCATACTAGGAAAGCTTTTGGGCGAGAGTGTAGGAGGTATGTAGCATTATTGAACCTTTGGTAAAAGTTCTTCGATTAGTTGATGGAGACAAGCCTGCAATGGGCTATTTGTATGAGGCCATATGGATAGAGCCAAAGAATCCATTCGGAGCTACTATGATGATAATGGAGATGAGGGGTTTGAGAAACAACAACTCCTATGGGAAGTGATTGATGAGCGATGGAACAATACACTCCATCGTCCCATTCATGCTACAGGGATTTACTTAAACCCCGCATTTTCTTCCTCCTATGGTTACTTATTTGATGTTGAGGTCATGGATGGATTCTTCACTTTGTGTTCAAAAGATGGTATCATCTCCAGCAGAATGTGTAGAAATCTCCAAAGAAATGGAGATATATAAGATGGCAGGTGGCACATTTAGCTTTGACATGGCTATCCAAGATAGGAAGACTAAAATGCCAAGTAAGATTTAGTTTGCTTCAAAATTCATTATCTCTTCAAATTCATACTTTGCTTCAACTTTAAAATTTCATTATTTTTCTTATGTTTATAACTTTATCTTATTTGTTGTAGATGCATGGTGGAGAAGCTACGGTGGCAGAGTACCCAATCTCCAAAGGCTTGCCATTCGAGTGCTCAGCGAAACATGTAACTCCTTAAAATGCGAGTGCAATTCGAATGTATTTGAAGAAACACACCAAAAAGCGCAACAAGTTAAAATATTACAATTAATTTTTTGAATTCATTAAATAATATTTTTATAATTATTAATTTGTTATTTATAATTTATTAATTTATGACCCTTGTACATGTTGGAGTCCCAACAACCTAATGACATGGTCTACGTCTACTACAATCTTCGATTGTGAGTGAGGCAACTTGAGAGGACGCCTGATGTGGAGGTCATATCATTGGATGGGATTTACACCACTGCTGCATGGAGGGTTGAGGCCGAGAGGCCTATCATGGAGTCGGCCCCTGATTGGTTAGAGCAGGAAGTAGTGGAGACGGTAGAAGAGGAGCTGACACTACCTATCCCTGTCACTAGTAGAGAACGTGGTCTACCTCCTATAGCTCCTAGTTCTTCAGCTTCTAGAGGATAGCAGAGTCCACTACCAGCCCCACTGGCTTCTTCATCTAGAGGGAAAATTGTTACATTTTCTCGCAAGAGGGGCAGAGGAATTCAACATTATTAGTTAATTGGTTCATTTCATTGTATATGACATTATGACTCATGATATGAGATACATTATTATATTTTTGTCGATATTTTTAGGCTGAGTTGGGACTCAGGACTTAGTATTAAGGAGTCAGGACATGATTTACTGTTATGTGTGATGTAGCAGTAGACATGATATTACACATCTTGTATATTAGTTCTCTTTTTATATTTATGTGTCAATGCATTTATTTTATGTTGTGGATGCTTTAGATATTAAAAAAATTGAAAAAAAAATGAATATTTTTGTATTTGCCGATTTTTACCGATTTTTACGATTTTTTCTGATTTCGGACCTTCGCTGATTTAATCCCAATCACGATGTTCGCAACAGTGATCTAGATTACCCATCCGATGAAGGTGGGTCATCTATTGTCTAGTACACTAACAATTTTTGTATTAAAGTTCTTTCTTTTAATGTTTAAAGGAATTCTAGTATGTATCACAGGTTGAATTGAATGATAGAGAGCGATTGGTTGTATACTTGTTTCCTTACTTCACCTTGGTAGTTATCACTTGCCCTTGGTCTAATGTCACCTTCTTCAAGGTATTTTTTCAATATCCAGGAGGAGTACAAATAGCAGGCTCTGGTTATGGTAGCACTCCATATTACCCATACTTAACACTTCTCATCACCCCCCCGCCCCCCACCTACTCTGTTATCCCATCTTTTGATTGATTGTTGTCAGTGATTCGTGTTGGTTCCCTATTGACCTTATCCTATGAGAAGAAGGGGTTGTATATACTTGAGGTTGATGCTACTGTAAGGAAAGTAAAAGCACGAGTCAATGATAAACTACAAAATAATGGCAGGGGACGTAAAACAAGAAAAGGCCCAATTATAGCTTAAGCCTAAGTTGCATGATATGGGGAAACAGGTACACGTTTCTGAAACAAAAACGCACTAGAAATGTGAATATATATAACAAATTATATTGAAACTTGGAAAGAAATCACTATGAATAAATCGGCAAGAACATTTAAATGACAAGCAATGTTCCACCATCACTTATAATGGAATCCTAATCATTACTATCACCTTTTGCCTCCACCTCAATCCTTTTGGGACATCAATCAACACCACCCAATTTTGATGAAACTACCTAATCCAAGCTTTAAAATATGGTATGAAAAGCTTAGCATTCCTAATCAATATTGATTAGAGTGAAGGGTACATTTTTTCTAAGGACGTGACAGAGGAATCCAACAAGAAATATTAGTAACATTAGGGTACATAAACAGCTTGGTGCTTTCGATTAACTACCAATTCCACACCCTCATACCATTGTTACCAGACTTGAAATCGGCAATAAAGCGAACAATTTTAATCAGATCGGGAAAAATTGGGAAAAAAAAAGTGAATACAATAAATAAATATATACACATTTGAATTTAAAAAAAGAAATCATTGATATTCCATAAAGTCATGGCCAAGCAATGCAAAATATCACTAGATGTCCAAAATATCATGAATGAATAAGTATCTCATATATGTTATGAGTCCAAACATGATCCAAAGTACTGAGTTCTGACTCCTAACTAGTGTCTACATAGAACTAGAAGCATATGCTTCTAAAAGTTCACAAAATACTAAATACTAATCAATAAATATGCAGTAACTAAGACCCTAAGATTGAGAACTAGAAGTGATTCCTCCCACTCCTTCGTGAGCTTGACTCTTAAAATTCTCCAAGTCATCTAGACTTAAAAGAGGAACCTCCTTTAATTGGACCCAATCTACTGCATTTGTAGTATGCATATCTATCTTTTCAAGGTCAATTGGTGAATGATCCAAACCTAACATTATTATGAAAAAAGGAAATGTAAATTAAAGTTTGAACTTTAATTTATGAAACCTTCAAATTCAAATGCAATTATGCATGACTAAGCCAAGCTTTTTGTTCCTCAAGGCTTAGTGTCTCGACTCTCACCTAGTATTTGCTTGTTGCGAAGTCATAAATTGTAATGGACAAATGCAAGGTCATTTAAGCACTTTTGTGTCAATCGGTTGCGATTCTTAGAATGTATTTTCTCAAACATGGTCTAGTTGCACTCACAAATTGAAGCATTGCATGACTGATTTAAGATTCGAATGGAAAATCTCTTCAAATTTGGCATATCACTACCAAAGTTTTGCCACCAAAGGCCTAGAAAGTGGCAAAGGTTCGTGCGTAGTAAGTTACTAAGTATAGATAAAAGATGATAAATATTAAAAAAACAAAAAAAAAATAACAAAACATTCAAAAGAAAAAATAAACAAATTCATTAGGGGAATTTTGAGTTCTAAAATGGGTCTCCTGAGAAAATTGTATAACCAAAATAAACTTTATAAGGACCAATATGATTCAAGATGATGATGTCAACCATGGGGGATGATTCACCATTTTTGGAGTAAAAAAGTAAAAAGATTAAAAAATAATAAAACAATAAAACTACTTTTTCAACTCGTATTTTCAACTTATCTCCTTAAGGTTTTATTCAAATTTCGAGCGGGAGTACTTGTTGGATGCAAAATTGAATTCCTCATCCAAAGAGTACCAAAGTTGCATACTTTCGATGGACCCTGCTACACAAAAACTGACAAATACATGAAAAAACGTGATTGGAATAAAGTTATGCATCCAACGAGTGTTGTCGTTCGAAATTTGAGTAAACCCATAAGGAGATAAGTTAAAAATACGAGTTGAAAAAATGGTTTTTTCTTTTTTCCCTCTAAAATTTGATGATGTAATGTAATCTATTTTATTATTTCCACTATTATTTTATAATTTCCTTAGGAGGCCCATTTTAGACCTCAAAATTCCCCTAATCTAAAGAATTGATGAAACCTTCAAGCCTTAAAGGGTACCTGTCAACATCTTAGTCATTTCTCGTGTAGCACTGGTGTAGGAAAATAATTTGGTCGGCACCCTATAATCTTGTAGTTGGGAAAAGATGCAACTTTGAACTTCATGACCAAGGAAGCACCTTTAAATGCATGTCATAAGTCCTCTGCCAACATCTCCATCCTCATTAAATTTGTTCTTATCAAAAAAATATTGTGGATTTAAGAAGTACCCAACAATATGTAAGGGGGAATGCAATTCCCTATCACAATGTGCATCAATAATGTCCCAACTCCTCACCCCCATATCTTCTTTTGATGGCGGCCTTTGCTAGATTCGTCGCCTCCTAAATATAACCCATAGTGGGTTTGTCACCATCAACCATCTTGAAAGTTCATAGTTAAAACTTTTAAATTCAATTATATATAAAACTTTGAAAATGAAATGAAGCTTGAAATGAAATTTCGAAAATGAAATGAAGCTTAAAATGAAATTTTGAAAATGAAAAAGTTAAAGGACTTGAAATTTGAAGTACCTAATAGCTCTGATAAGGGACTTTGTCACAACAATAACTCTTTGGCATCTTTACAAAAACCATCATTAAACACAAGTGCAACAATTTCAATGCCTACAAAGGCCTTGCAATGTTTACATTTCATCCACTCATATCCCAAGAATATCCTCTTCATATTTATCTTTTGCTCAACCACAGATTTCAAAGATTATGAAATTTGTAGCAAATCTAGTCACTGCAAGTCGAATAATTTCTTTACCTTCAGTGTATTTTCTCATGGTGTTTAGGACAATAGTGTGATTGTAGATGTATTTAGTTATGGATTTATCATTTTTCATTACCCACAACCTCATGTATCCAAGGAAGTTTACCAATGTTCTCAAGCATTAAATCTATGCAATGGGTAGCACAAGAGGTCAAAAAAATAGTGGGGTGCCTAAGCTCAAAAAGTCTACTAGCAACCATATAATTAGCTACATTGTTGGTGACAACTTGTACAAGTTCTTCTCCCACTTCTTGAATGACTTCCTCCATCATTTCACAAATAAGTTGGGCAGTGTTAACCGTGTATAGATTGAATATTTCCACTGGAAAGAGAAAACCCTAGCCTCTGCAACGAAGAAATGGCATCACGATGATAACGTGGATAAGGTGCAAGATGGATGCAAGGAGTCTAAAAATCAAGAGGGGTTGATATTCTCTCAAAAGATAAGTATTTCATATCTCTCTTTCATGATTATTACTATTTTAGTTATTGATTATATTGTCTCTTAAATTCTTTTCTTGGTTGTAATTGTTCTTCCTTAGCCTCCTAGTAAGGATTGCAGGTACATAGTAGAAGTTGATAAGGCTTTGATAGCAATTGGAAGAGGTGTAAGAACAAAGCAAAGCACAAAGACTTTCCCAGATTCATGTTGAAAATTGGCAGCTCAGGGATGAATTTCCTTGAATAAAATTTCATTTATGTCAATTCTAGAGTGACTTTCTAATGTATATCATCTCAAACATGACTTTCCAAAAAATAGTAAATCACCTTGAATCAAATGGTAATCTAGTATAGTTGATGGAAAATCACTTAACTTCTCATTAATCAATCCTAATAGTTCAATCTCAACATAATCATCATTATTGTTATTATTATTATTATTATTATCCTTTATGATACTACTATATTATTCTTGAAAGGAAATTCATGTCTCTCAATCATGGCACTCAATCATGTCATATGTTACTCCCCTCAATTAATGCATATGTTAATCTCTTTCACTTAATGGATACGTTACACTCTCTCTTACACACTCATTAAAAGCATGGCATATTCCTCTTACACACTCATTAGAGCATGTCATAAAAGATTCCTCTTACACACTCTTTAATGCATATGCTACACTCCTTTATGGCATAAGTTACTAAGGCATGCGTACCTCTCTCCTTTATGGCTTAAGTTATTAATCCATGTGAGATTCCCCCATCTAGACATGCATTGCCTTCCTCTTAATGACATAAATTACAAGGCATGCATTGCCTCTTCATAATGGCATGAGTTACACTCCCTAAATGGCATATGTTACTCTTCCTCAAGGCATGTGTATTACTCCTTTATGACCAGAATTTGTTTCTCCTCCTATATATGTATCTTATATCATCTCATCTACTCACTACTTGTGAATTGTGAAATAAGGAGTCAAAATTGAGAAATTGAGTTGAAGAGATTTGAAGAAGATTGTGAGAGAGAGAAACTTGGAGAGTAAGAGCAGAACTTGAAGGTTGATTCAGCGTTTGCAACTGCCGCTGCTACCAGTAATCTTCATGCTACAACTTATTCAGATTTGGTTAAACTTACTCATTCTCTTGATCTCTCATTGTACTTTATATCTCTTCTAAACAATTGATATCTACAAAAGAAGAATTTGGTTGGGTTTTCCTCTTGTGGGTTTTAACTTTTTCCCTGGTCATTGGACCTAAATTCTCTGTCTCATTTCTATTCTTGGTTGTCTTCTACTGTGCATTTGATTTATGTTTTATTTACAATTGCTTAACTAATATTGCAGCAGAAAGAAGTTTTTGACATAAGTAATTGTTATGGCATAGAACATCAGAATTTCAACAATTCATGACTCATGTTGAGAGATATAATACCAGATGAAGCTTGAACTATGCTTTGATCATGATGTTTACAAGATATTGTAATGGAAAGTTCTCCCAGTAAGAGGGAGAGAATCGTGACAAGACATTTGTCCCTGTTGTGAGAAGGAGCAATTGTCTCAGTCTGAGATGAAGAATCTACTTTGGGTAAGAAAAAAGCATTTGTGATCTAGTGAAGGGAACAGAATAGTATATGGTCGAAACAAGATGTGTTGCTCAACATATGTTACCAGCATTGTACAGTTGATCATGGATGTTTCTGAAGTATCGTTGCAGACCAATGTTTTAAAAACCGGAACCGGTGACCGGACCGGTGGCCTAATGAACCGGGTTTCTAACCGGAACCGGTCTAACCGGCAGCGGTCAGATGCCAATGAACCGGTTTAAAAAAATACATTAAATAATTATTTTTTTAATAAAAAAAACTATTTTTAAGATTTGCAGCCATGATTCCAAGCCAATAGAGACAAAATATGCAAAGTTTGCTCATTTATATACCATGCAAAGGTGAATATATCAAAATGGCACCGAGTGCAATATATATCATCGAAAAATACATAAGCAATGAGGCTCCAAATGGCCCATAAAGTCCAAAAACAATGCTACAAGCTATGAGGCCATTGGCCTAATACAATACTACATATTAGTGATCAACAACATGATCACTCCTCATCATGATCAAAATCATCACCACTACTAGACAAGGGATCATCAACATGAGCTACATAAATAATATGGTTCAAAGTTTGAGGACTCCTAAAACTCCTCTACAACTTTAGTAGTAGTAGTAGTAGCAAAAATAGACATCAAAACTACAAATCATTGAGCAACATGGTCTCTCATGAAACTCATCATTGATTCATCGCTACTAGAAATGGGATCATCAACAAGAGATACATAAACATCATCTAGCTCAAAGTCTTCGGACTTGGATTGCTCAACCTTATAACATGATAGAAATTGAAAAAGTTTAACATGCCTAACCAATGATTTTGGTTTGAGTGAAGGGTTCATTTCCTCAACCTTAAAATGCGATAGAAAAAGATTAGCATGTCTAACTAGTTGTTTTCCTTTGATTGAAGGGTACATCAAGGTTCTTAAAGGACTTCATGCTCTCGATCAAATGCCAATATCATACCCTTACACATGATAGAATCAAATGGAAACATTGCAAATTCCCAAACCATGAAACCCTGAAAACCATTAAGTCTGCTGAATTTTGAGTGAAACCTAAAATTCTAGTTTCTCCATATGAAATCCAATGAGGTCGAAACCACTCTAAAACATCCCGAGTCATTTCATGGTAATGTTAAAAATTTAAGTAAAAGGATGAAAATGAAAAATAAAGGAAATGTCACTTTTACTTTAAGAATTTAACATTACCATGAAATGTCAATGCTTCCCTTACCTCCACATCAGCCCTAAAACTCATTTCTGGCCATGCGTGGGTCCACATAGGGAAAGAGTAGCTAAATGAACCCTCCCATTGGCTCCAAATCAGCCCTAAAACATAACTGCTGCCGAAAATGTGGGTCCGCGGATGAGTTAGCACCTAACCGGCCGGTTAGGAACAAAACCGGCCGGTTCCGTTCCTAACCGGCCGGTTAGGTCCGGTTTTTTCAAAAAATAGGCGAAATGCCCTAGAAACCGAGTTGCCTGGCCGGTTTCGACCGGTGGGCTATCTAACCGGCCGGTTTGGCCGGTTACCGGTTCAAACCGGCCGGTTTTTAAAACACTATGCAGACTTAGTTTGGCCAAAGAGTGTTAAAGAAAGAAAGGATTTGTTGCTTCCATTTGGGCTCCTTTATAATTTTCTTGGATAAGTATTAAGCAGTTGTTAATTTTCCAGTGTTCTATGCGTAACACAATCACTTATTCCAATTCTTCTTCAATTAGAAATCAATTTATCCAATATAATTCAATATTCAAAGAACAATAAGCAATTGTAGATAGAATAGTAAACCAATGCACAATAGAAGACAACCAAGAACAATAGAGACAATATTTAGTCAAAGACCAGGGAAAAACCCCGCAGAGGTGAAAACCCTTTCACAATTCTTCTTTTATTAGATTGTCATCAAATGTTCAGCAGAGAGATACATAATCCAAGTACATCAATGAGTCAAAGGTCAACAGCTTTGACTATCCAAACCAACCAACCAATATCCAATGATGAGCCCAAAAAGTCAAATCTGGTCAAGAAGCAAATCTGGAAATCTTGGTCAAAGTCAACAGCAGCAGTAGCAACCCTAATCAGTCAACGGTCAATGGTCTAATCACATCCAAAGCAACTCAATCAACAGTTAGAAAATGCGAACTCCTTTGCTAGTCAAATTCAACCAAAAACAGTCCCAAAATATTGCCTACAAATCTAGTCAAAGTCAAATGTTGACCTACGGAAACCCTAGTCCTGAAATCTCAGTCAATGCTTGTCAAATGTTTTGAAAACATTCGGTCAACCTTTCTAGCCAACTCAACCTTCCAAACAGATAAAAAATCCATCCAAACAAGGTCAAATCCTCCACGGTCAACGTTGGTCAAAATAGTCCCAAACAGAAGTCAAACTCAGTCAACAGTAAAAGACTCTCTCTCCTTCGCACATGTGAGATCAACTTGTAGTTTTCAGAGTTGTATGAACCAATCAAATCAAGAGAGAGAAGATGTGACGTGGGATTGATGACCTCCAAGTGATGTGACATGATGTGTATTTATATATGGTTAATGAGGTGGCATTTCCTTGCCCAGCTTGACTTATACTTTTGTGCACATGTGGGTTTCGTATTAAAAATAATATTTTTCCTTGACAAAATTAAATTCTTCCAAGGGCTAGTAGGGGCATCTCTAGATGAGGAAGGCTTCCCAATGGAGGAAATTTCTCCTTGAGGTGCCAAATTTCAACACTCACTCTCAAATGTCCTTTCATCATCATTGTTGAATCATGTTGTATCTCGTCTTTGCTCATCTCTGCTCATCCTTACTCATCTACTGAACACTCTCAAATCCAAAGAAGAAGAATCACCATAGGGGAGATAAATCTGCCACCTTATATCTGTTGAAATATGTAATTAGGTTTGGTCTTCATAATGTCTATCGTAATCATGATTTTATGTATTTGATATTAAAGAGAAAAGAAATTTATTATTGTCATTCTTGAGGCATGGGTTTCATGCTCAAGATAAATTTATTTATAGGTCAAGCACCCATTGAGTGCTTCTAGGTTTATCATAGAATTATGAAGTCAAAAGAGTCATTGTCATACATGTAAGACCCCTTTGGGAATGTTGTATCTTGTAAAGAAAATTCTTGTATAGTCAAAAGTGTCATAAATACCCTCCAAGACCTTGTCAAACAAGTCGGCCTATAAGAAGGATTAAGTCGGCCACATGGGTAGCAATTTGACCTCCTAAGAAGCCTATATATAGGAGAGAACTCGACCTCCTATGAACACTCACTCATCATTCATCATCCAAGCTAAGAAGGATAGAAGGAATAATGACGATTTTTTTGGGTTTATTCTCTATCTTCTTCTCACACGTGCGAAGATTAGGGAAACTTTATTACAACAAAATCAAATTTGTAGAAGAAACTATTGGGAAGTCTAAGTTGTAGAAGAAACTATTGGAGAAAGTCGAAGTTGTTGGAGGTTGTTGGGTCGAAGTTGCTGAAATTTGTTAGGTCAAAGTAGTTGGAAAAGTTCATTAAGAAGGAGAAGTTTGACTTGGTCTTGGAGGGGTCTTTGAAAAGGGTCTTAGGTCTTGGAATTCGTCATTTGAAGTTCTATAAGAAGAGAAGGATTCTTGTGGGCTTTCCTCTCAAGAGGAGAGGTTTTGGCCCTGGCTTACAACCTACATTATGTGTCCTCTTGTTTCATTGATCTTTATTGTTTTGTAGTTGTTTGATGATTGAAAAACACGATAATAATCAAATTGAAGTTAATCAAGTTAAGTAAAAAGACATCACAAGCAATTATCGAAGTAAGAGAAATCACCTATCTAGCTGCCCCCTAGATTTCTCAACAATATCCAATGACAATAAGTAGGATACCACTTACCGTGAGAGGTAAGGATCATAGTCTATCCTATTTTCTGTTGATCTTCCCATCTTGATCCTCAAGTCAGCGGTAGAACACCTGCATCCCATCACTTGAAAAGGATACCATTTACCATAAATGGTAAGGATCACAGTCTATCTCAAGTCTCCTTACCCATTGGCTAGATGGGTGGCAATCCCGACAAGCCCAACTTGTGGTTAGAATGCATACTGGGCTTTACCCTATCAAGTCTCAAACTTGATGGTAGGGGGAGATACCCACTTGTGACAAGTGACAAGCATCACACACACACACCCTACAATCACCATAGGCAAAGGATACTACTACCATAGAAGGCAAGGATCACAATCTATCCTATTGTCCAGAAATCCTTCAACGCCAAGAGCTCTCTGGTTCAATTCCTCTCCCTATGAGCTCAAACACGAGGGAAGAGCATAGCTCATGTCTTTGATCAACTGTGACCCTTACCCAGGAGGGTCACACCCATCATTCCAAGCTACTCTCTCAAGACCAAGAACTTTCCTTTCGACAAAGCCTTGGTAATAATATCTACTATCTGCTCATCAGTCGAAATTTGATGGAATCTTACGGTTCCTCTCTACACCATATCTCAGATGTAGTGGTACTTGATCTCAATATGCTTGGACTTATCGTGGAACATGGGATTCTTTCCCAGTAGGATCCCACTATTGTTGTCGCAATATATCATTGTCGTATCCCGAACCTGCTCAAACAACTCTCCAAAGAGCTTCCTCAACAATATTACCTCACAACTAGCCATGCCACAAACAATATACTTTGCCTCAGTCATGCTAAGGGAAATGGACTTTTGCTTCCTACTCATCCAAGATATAATGGTTGATCCAAGGCTAAAGCAACACCCTGATGTACTCTTCTTGTCAATAACATTTCCTGCCCAGTCAGTATTCGAGTATCCATGAAGTCTTATGTATCTTGCAATATATTTCAAACCAAAATTAATTATCCCATGTAAATATCTCAGCACATGCTTAGCAACGACCCAGTGTGCATGTAAAGGCTCAGTCAAAAATTGATTCAGGGTGTTAACTACAAAACATATGTTTGGTCAAGTGTTCACAAGGAACATCAGTGCCCCAATCAACTATCGATAGTCAAAGGGATTTGCCAGATCGGGTCCCGTAGCTTCTCCACATAACTTCTTGAAGTTCATCTCCATCGTGTGAAAATTCGGAGACCCCGAATGCCATTGCAGCAACTAATTTTAATTCTTCTAATTGTTTAATAATTAATTAAGCAAACAATTTACTTCTTGTTTCATATGGAAAATATCGATTTAAATTCATTGCAACCTTCACAAAACAAATACTGCAGAAGAAATAAAAACGTTGGAAGGCATAGATGCACACACACAATATGACACCTTTATTTTTGGATTGAGTCCCCGGAAAAATCCAACTCGAGAAAACCGATGCAGCAGCTAAGGGTTTTAATATTAAGCAGTAGTGAAATCTGAGTACAAAACTATGGATGCCCAAACTGGAAATCCAAACAGAGAAATGCTGGAAAAAATAACTAGTGAGAAATTTATCTCACTCCACAGGTGATTTGACACTAATCTCAGCTCGAATTGAGCTGCTCCTTGCTCCCTTTGTGCAGTCACTGCGTCAGCCTATGCAATTATTGCGTCCCATAAGCTCAGAACTGCATCTCCTCTCACTGTCGCGTCAGCTGCTGTCTAGGAAACTGATACTCTTTGCCTCTGGACCCTCTGCCCAGCTTCTGACTCAAAATCTCTCCTTCTCCCTAGCAAAACGAAAATCTCCTCAAGAGGCCTTTGAGCTACCTCTTTGTGGAAACCACTGCCTCTCTGCAATGTACTCATCGGAACTAAAAAAGCTTCCTCCAGCCTCACTATCTCTGCCCCTATCTCACTGCATCAACTTCACTGAATCACCTTCGGCAACTGAATGTTGCTACTCTAGAGATCGATTTCCCAGCAAAACTGAATACTCAACTGATTTGGTGTCACTTCTCCAAGACTCATCGATTTATTCTTATAATCCTCCGTTGAGACTTAAACGGCCAGGATTAAATCTTAATCGATGGCTAGGATTAACTAGAAATCGATCCATGTACTTTTCTAGAACATTCTCACCATAACTTAATTAATTCCTTTTAATTAATCATATTTTTTAAGTTTAGACTTAGGAAATATTAAAAACTGACTAATTAATTTAATTAAGTCATCTCTAGGTAAAATTTTCATATCAATTTATGGGTATTGGAGAATACATGTATTCTATCCTCTCTCCCAAATCTTGTGGCTAGAACACATCCGATGCTACAAAAACTAACACTCCCTCTTAACAAGGCAAGTGTTCTAGTGTTGCAACCCACTGAAACAACACCCTGTCTCTGCATCATATCCTATCACACTGCTGATGTATGGCTATTGTTGCCCACCAACTACTGCACAACTTTGATATACACTGCATCTGTGCTACAACTAACCCTGTTGAACTGCTGCCAACACTGCATCTACATTGCAACTCTGTTATTGCTACTACTGAATCATCTGCAACTCCCTCTCATCTGTTGCTACTGCAACTGCAACATCTGCAGATGAGAACTATCCAAAATACTGAACCATTTTTATTTAGTATGATGCATCCGTCACCTGAGTCCTGACTTCTACTAGTCTCTGCGTTGTTGCTGACTCTGCATTGTGCCAATTGCACTGTGTTGCTTAGTAACTGATCGCTACTAACTACTGCATCTGTCACTCTGGCATTTGACTGCATCAATTGCCACTGGTCCATCCTAATACTGCATACTGTGGGCTCGAGTAGCAAGGTACTAATTCAAGAGGTGGGCCTCCTCAAGAATCCTGCCCAACTGTGGCGCTCTAGGGCTACAAAACCAAGTCACCCCACCTCAATCCTGGAGGGATGTCTACTATCATGGCGAAGTCTTCCTCTAGCCTAAGGACAGCTTATCGATCTCGGCTAAAGCTGCCTACTGCTCTTGCTTCTCCTCCTTGTCCTTCTTCCTGAGAGGATACCGAGTGTTGTAGTGGCCTAGCTCGCCACACCTGAAGCACTTGACCTTCGACAGGTCCTTCTTCTTCCTGCACTGCTCCACTTACCCCTTTGATGCGAGAAGTGCATTCTCCCCTTCCTTCACCTCCTTCGATCCACTGTTGTTGTTGCTGCTGCTGCCATTGATGTGCTCTTTACCAGATCCCTCCTCAACTCTTCCTGTTGCAAATCTACCCACATCCTATCCCATCTTGCGAATGTTTCTCTGCCCAAAATACTTTGGACAAACACTTGCCACTCCACGGAAATAGAGTTGAGAGCTATTCGCACCATCTCTGAAGCTTGAGGTGTTGACCCTACCACTACCAACAAATCTCGAATCTCCTTAATCATGGTCAGGAAGTTGTCTATGCGCTCCCCCTTCTACATACGGGTACATTTCATCTTTTCTTCTAAGTACATCTTCCGCTGCTCGGAAGATCCCTGGTATAGCGTGGAAAGGGAGTCCCACGTCTCCTTGGTCGTTCCCAGCGCTGCTATGTGAGAAACCACATGATCTCGAACCCCATCGAGAATCAATCTCTTCGCCTTCGGCATATCCTTCTTGTACTGCTTCAGATGATCTGGATTTGTGGGTCAGCCACCACGTTATTGATGCATGCCTTGAGATCGTATTCATCCAAAAGGAAGGAAATTCTTGCCTTCCAGATCACATAGTTGGAGGCTCCATCCAACATATCCTGATCTCGCATCCCTGTTGTTGCCATCTCAACAAAATATGCTGAAAACCTCCTCTTCCCTTCCGCTCAGCTGTTGTTAGGCTCTACGCACTCCCTGCTGGAGTGAGTAACTTTGCTTACAACAACTATTGATCTGCAAGGGAAATCGAACTTCTGAAGCTAGAAGTCCCTTGAGGAAATTTTTCCCTCAGTGTGTGCTCTTTCTTCCTCTTGACGTTATTTTCCACTAGCAATTGCTGCAAAATACTGCATCCAACTAGAGATCTGCTCTGCAAGAAAAGCACTGGTTGCTCCCTTTGCCTCTGGTAATCCTCGAACTGGAGAAATCTGATTTCTTTGTCGCTCTCTCAGAGAAATCGATTTTTCCTCAAGAAATTGACCCTCCTGGCTAAAGGACTACACTGCCTTTGAAGGTTTCAAACTTCTTCTTACGCAAAGCTACGAAATTCCTCTTCCCTTCTGCTACTGAGCTCCCCGGCTTACAATCCACACTCTGATACCATGTGAAAATTTGAATACCCTGAATCCTATTGCAGCAACTGATTCTAATTCTTCTAATTGTTTAATTAAGAAAACAATTTACTTGTTTCCTACGAAAAATATCGAATTAGATTCACTGCAACCTTCACAAAACAAATACTGCGGAAGAAATAGAAACGTTGGAAGACATAGATGCACACACACAATATGACACCGTTATTTTTGGACTAAGTCCCTAGAAAAACCCAACTCAGGAAAACCAGTGCAGCAGCTGAGGGTTTTAATATTAAGCAGTAGTGAAATCTGAGTACAAAACTATGGATGCCCAAACTGGAAATCGAAACAGAGAAATGTTGGCAAAAATAACTAGTGAGAAATTTATCTCACTCCACAAACGATCCGACACTGACCTCAGCTTGAATTGAGTTGCTCCTTGCTCCCTCTGCGCGGTCATTGTGTCATCCTACACAGTTATTGTGTCCCACAACCTCGGAACTATGTCTCCTCTCACTGTCTCACCAGTTGTTGTCTGGGAAACTGACACTCTTTGCCTCCGGACCCTATGCCCAACGTCTAATTCAAAATCTCTCCTTCTCCCCAGCAAAACGGAAATCTCCTCAAAAGTGCTTTGCTCTGCCTCTCTGTGGCAGTAACTACCTCTTTGCAATGTTCTCACCGGAACTGGAAAAGCTTCCTTCGACCTCACTATCTCTGCCCCTCTCTCACTGCTTCAACTTCACTGAATCACCTTCGGCAACTGAATGTTGCTACTCTGGAGATCGATTTCCCAGCAAAATCGAATACTCAACTGATTTGGTGTCACTCCTCTAAGCCCCATCGACTTCTTCTTATTATCCTCCGTTGAGACTTCAACAGCCACGATTAAATCTTAATCGATGGCTAGGATTAACTAGAAATCGATCCATATACTTTTCTAGAACATTCTCACTATGACTTAATTAATTCCTTTTAATTAATCATATTTCCTAAGTTTAGACTTAGGAAATATTAAAAACTGACTAATTAATTTAATTAAGTCGTCTCTGGGTGGAATTTCCAGAAACGATTTCTGGGTATTGGAGAATACATGTATTCTAGCCTCTTTGCGAAATCCCGAGGGTAGAACACATGTGATGCTACAAAAACTAACACATCTATGTGGCCATGGACTTACATCTTACCATTCCAAATATTTCCAATAGTTTCACCACATATTTCGCTTGTGAAAGGAAAATCTCACCAGGCCTCTGCCGCACCTCTAAGCCCAGGAAACAGTGCATGAATCTAAGGTATTTCATCTCAAATTCAGAGGCTATCTCCCTCTTACACTCGAGAATCACAGGCTCTCCACCTGTTAAGAATAAGTCATCAACATATAAAACAAGAATCAAGGGCATACCTTGGAGAAATTTGAAATAGAGGTTCGGGTCTGCATTGCTTCTTGTGAATCGAAGCTTCATCAGGTAACAATCAATGTGAGCATACTAAGCCCTGGGGGCTTGCTTTAATACATAAAGTTCCTTCTTCAGTTGGCACACGTGAGTCTGCTTGGTTGTACTTCAAATTCTTGTGGTTGCTCAACATCCATTTGGTGAAGAGTCCATTCTTGGCTAGTAGCTAGAGAAACAATAGATCTAATGGTAGTGTAACGGGCGACCAGTGCAAAGATGTCATCATAATCTTCTCCCTCTTTCTAGGAGAAACCTCTAGCCACGAACCTCGCCTTATATTTCTCGATACTTCCATTTTCTCCATGCTTGATCTTGTTAATTTTTGCAACTAGGGTCAAATTCCCTAATGGACAGCTCAGATGATTAAGATAATAATTTAATTAGATTCCTCTTTTCGAGGGGATCAAAATCGACCTATAGATCGCCCTAATCGGTTAACCAGAAGGCAAGTTATGAATTAATTTAATATTTTAATGAGTTGGTTAACTGCATGGTGATTCGGTCAAAGCCCCGAGCAGCCCCTCACAAAGTTATAAATAGAAGTAACCTCAAGCTCATTTACACACAACCACTCATGAGATCTCCTCCATGATGTTTTGGTTTAGATTCATATTTTCGATTTCTTGGCTCGCACAAGTACGTCAAAAGGAGCTCGCGCAGTGGCACGCAATGGATCGGGATTAGGGTCTGAGACTCATTTCAAATCTAACACTACTGAAGCAGAGTCGTGGGCAGGTAAGGCCTTAGTAGCGGCCCTACTAAAGCAAAGCCGCATGCAGGATGTGGTGTGCCCGCGGCCAAGGTGCCAAAGTCGTTGCCATAGCGTGGGGAGGTCGCGACCAAGCTTCAAAGCTGATCTGAAGCAGTGTCGAGAGCTAAGTGAGTCTTGGTAGCGACCAAGGACCCCAGAGCCACGAGCAGAGCTTGCTAAGGCTGCAACCAAGAGAGTTTCTAAGAAAATTCGATTTGGCTCATCTTCAGTTGATTGCGCAGTGCCTTCAGAGATCAGTCGTTCAGTCTCAATTGCGTCAAAGAAGTTGATAACAGTCTCCTGGATTCAGATCTAGGACATTTGAGATGAGATCACTTGGTGATCTATCAAATCCAAGTTTTGGTATTATAGATCTGCTGGTTTGCAAATCAGATCTATTTGTTTCAGCTGCAGAAGCATCTTCAGTCTTCATTCAGTATCAGTCGTGTTCATCAGTTCGCTATAGCTAGCCAGTGTCAGTGCATTTCAGTTCTCAGATTCAATTTCCTTCATGCCGAAGTATGGGTATGGTTTTAGTGCTTGTATGCTATTTATTTTCTGCATTGTAGAGATATGTATTCATGGATCATTGTACTCTTGTTGCTGAACCATTCAATGAAGATCTAAAACGAAGAATTTCTAAGGATTTTCCCCATAGTGGGTTTTGCCCTGGTCTCAGACCAATCCTAGTGTCTCTATGTGTTCATGCCTCTCTTCCTTTGATCTTTTTCCACTGCTCAGATGATGATGATGATGATGATGATGGTGTTGTTCTTTCTGCATAGTTTCATTTTCTGATGGTTAATGATATAGATTTGTACAATGGAAAAATTATTTGGGGTGAATGTAACATGTTAATGTCTAAATGTAACTATCAAAGTAAAGAACAATGTTGCTTGATGAAAAATTAACATGGTATCAGAGTTGGTTGAAGAAAATCCATGAGGATCACCCCAAGGAGCCACTTCTATGGAAGCAAGCAAAGGATGGTAGAGACCTAAAAGAATACTAGGGTATGAAGAAGACACTAGGAAGTTAGTGGATAATGTTGAGATTTTGTGTATTTGGGGTAGCATCAGTTGTGCTCTAGCTCCCAAATTTTGTCAAGGGACTAGAGTACACTTGATCTACAAGACCCAGAAAAGGATTTGGGAAATTTCATCTGCTTTAGAAGATATTAAATTAATTAATTATTTTAATGTATTTCCTAAGTTAAAACTTAGGGAACTTAAATAATTAAAGTGAATTTAATTAAACATGTGATGAAATTGTCTCAAGTCACACGGATCAAGCTTTCTTTTAATCTTAGCCATCGATTCAAGATTAGATCATGATCGATGGTTTCCCAACGAGAAAGTATAAAGGAAAGGCTTGGGATCAGTTGGAGAACACACACACGAAGGCAAAGCACTGAGACTAAGCTGAAATTCTCGGGCGGGGGGTTTGATGAGAGAATACTCGGAAAGTGTTTCCGATTGCGGAGAGGGGTCGGACGGGGATGATGTGATCCCGGGGGTCTAGAATACACGAGGGTAGGGTGTCTCAAGGACGGCGCGCGAGAAGAGGAGGGCGGCCCGGCGACAACAAGGGCAGCACGGTCTCTCCAAGGACGGCCTGTGATTTCGGCGGGAAACCCTGCGAGGGTTGTCACGAGACCTACTGAGAAGCGACGTAGTGATCGTCACCAGGTCTGAGAGGAAATAGCATATCTGAATGCGAAAATGACCCCGGGGTTTGAAACATTCGGTGACGCAGAGGCTTTCAGGGACAGCACTGGGGTTTCTAGGCACTAATCTTGGCTGAGTTCTGTAAATCTCGTTTGAGAGGGTGGATCAGTCATTATTTTGGCCCTAGATCAGCCAATGAGCTGTAGATATAGTATATTCTCTGTTGGGATTTCCAGATTTGGAACCCAGATTTGTGTATTCAGAAAATTCTTAATAATAAAAACCCTCCAGTAGCCAGAGACCGGTTTTCCCGCATTGGGTTTTTCCGGGGACTATTTGTCCAGAAATAACTGTGTCACTTTGTCTATGTGTACATGAACTTGTTCTAGATCTGGATTGGTAGAGATTTGTTATGTGTTTTGCTTCAATTTTAATTTTAATTTATTCAGTTAATAACTTGTCTAAGTAGGAGGAGCATAACCAGATTAATAGTGATAATTTCTGCATAAAGTGTAAGGATTCAAAAATTTCTACATGGTATCAGAGCAATTGCAGATCTAGGAGGGTCACCACCAGAAGATACTGAAGGTTCAAGCTGCAGAAAGTAGCTGGAAAATCAGCAGAAACACAGATCTGAAGGGATAGCATAGTTTTCAAAGGCAGATTCACGCAGAGGGAAGGGTGACGCTGACTAACGTTGTCTCCTAGCAAGCCCACGCAATTACTGCGCAGAGGCAGCTTAGAAACAGCGTTGGTTTGGTCTGAAGCCAGCCAGTGTGATTCAAATCTGAATCTGTCAGATCCAGAAAAGACTACAGAAGAGCTGCAGAAATTCAAAAGGTGCTGGTGGGGTTAAATTTCTGAAGTTTTCAAATTTTTAGCCTTAGCACAAGTGACAAAGAGCGAGAGGAGACCAGCGTCTCAGAGAGTTTCTAGCCAAAGGAAACTTGCAGTTTGATTAGAGGATCAAAGAAGAAGTTGAATCATACTTGATTTGGTAGATTTCCAAGGAGGGAAGTCAATTGCCAGAGGGAGCAGAGGGTGCCCAGTTCATAAAGGACCCTAGATCCAGATCTCTAGTATAGAGAGGAGGAGCTTCGACAGATTTACTGAGCAAATGGCAGAAGATGATGCAGCCATGAGTGCTCATGAACCACGGAGGTGGGGTGACATGGATATGTAGAGGAGCTACATGAAAGAAGGCGGGATCCTTGAGCAGCTCATCTCTTGGATCACATGCGAGCTACGGCAGCCTTAAGACAGTAGCGGGATAAGTGGAGCAGTGGGTGCATAGATCACAGATGACGTAGGCAGAGGTAGCTCTGAAGACTGGAAGGAGCAGCACAGAGCAAGGCAGCAGCAACGTAGAAGCAGTAGTAGCGCAGAGGCTGATGTGACTTTAGTAGCGCAGAGCAGAGCTGCTTACGCAGTGCAGAGCTGCAGCAGCGCAGAAAGCTTCAGAGGGACAGTGCAGTGCAACAGGAGCATGATAGATTTCAGCACAAGGGGCTGATGTGACTTCGGTAGTGCAGAGGGAGTCTGATTACGCAGGCAAGGTTGTAATTGTGCATCGTTCTTTAGATGCCAGCACAAATCTGTAGCCTATGGAGCTTCAGTGATGAGGATGTAGCCCATCAGACTTTTTTGTCAAAGATTGGGCAGGAGATACAGTTGTTTCTCTCAACAACTGAAGTTGCAGTGCAGCGGATCAGCAGTGGCAGTGCTATGAGCAGCACAGATGCAACATATTGAGAGGGAGTTGCAGTACAGAAGTTGCAGTGACAGTGGCAAAGACATGGGCGGCGATGCAAGGTGGCGACGAGGCCAAGCCAGTGACACGAACCCGGTGCCCAAAAATATGCCAAGGCAGTGTATTGCTAGAGCACACCCTTGATGCTAAGAGGGAGTGTTGAGATTTTGTGTATTTGGGAAGTAGCATCGATTTATTGCTCTAGCTCCCAAATTTTGTGGACGGACTAGAGTACACTTGAACTATAAGACCCAGAAATGGGTTTGGGAAATTCAATCTGGTTTAGGAGATATTAAATTAATTAATTATTTTAATGTATTTCCTAAGTTAAAACTTAAGGAACTTAAATAATTAAAATGAATTTAATTAAACATGCGATGAAATTTTCTTAAGTCACACGGATCAAGCTTTCTTTTAATCTTAGCCATTGATTCAAAGATGCGATCTTAAATAGTTGGTTTCCCAGAAGAATATAAGAAAAGGCTTAGAGGTTATTTGTAAAGACTTCACAGTAGAAACATGGCATTGCGTGAATTTCTAGGGCCATAAGGCTACAATGCCTCGAAGTGTTGAAATTTAACGAGAGAGGGGCTGAATAGGGATGTTACAGTCCAGAGGCGAAGGTCAGCTTGGGGACAACGCAGAGGAAGCGGCGCGCGTAGACGGTCACGGTCCTCCAAGAGGACAGCGTGATTTTCAACGGGAAAACCCTCGGAGGGGTTCTGTGAGAGACCTAAGGCGGGCATGGTGTGCATCACCTCTGCAGGAGTGTGAGTCTCTTTAAATGCCTTTCAGGGTTGAGGCTTGGTGGCGCAGAGGAGCTTTGAGAGCTGGCCATTGGAGTTTCTAGGCCTAATCTTGGCTGGGTTCTGTAAATCCCGTTTGAGGGTGTGGATCAGTCATTATTTTGGCCCTAGATCAACCAAAGAGTTGTAGATCTAGTGTTATCTCTGTTGGGTTTTCCAGATCTGGAGCCCAAATTTGTGTATTCAGAAAATTTTAATAATAAATACTCCATGACTGAGGTAGGTTTTCCCACATTGGGTTTTAGAGGACTACTTGTCCAGAAGCCTTTGTCACTTTGTCACAGGTGTGCATGAACTTGTTCTGAATGCAGTTGGTAGAGATGTTGTATAACAGCGATTTTGCTTAGTTGGATATCCTTGTCTAAGTAGGAGGAGCACAACCAGATTAACAGTAATAATTTCTACATAAAGTGTAAGGATTCAGAAATTTCTACAGATAAGGGTCTGAGAGAAACCCTGGTTTATAGTACAAGTCTTGAGATTTGGTATATGAAACCCTAGCATAGCCTTTGCGAAGATGCTCCAGTACTTGGGATCGATTTGGCAGAGGACCCAGTTATTGATAAAGTTGTTGGTTGAAGGCAACATTGTTTTATGGATGGCTCTTGAAGGTTGATTCGAGAGGGAGATCTCTCTTTGAAGATAAGTATTCCTTGACTTGTTTCCTTACTTTTGTTTACACTTATGGATTTGAATGATTATTGCTTTTAGTCGCTACTTCCTACATGTATACTTGAGTAAATGTATATGTCTAACCTCATTGATGAAATGTGATGAGTGGATCCCTCTTGAGGATCTTTGGAAATGCAGGAAATATGGCTAGATCAGGAAATAAAGGAAGGTTGAGAAGATCTGGAAATGCAGCTAGATCTGGAAAAGGAAAGATGGCTAGATCTGGAAAAGGTAAAGAGTCACTTGCACACTACAAGCTGCCTATGTGAAGGTGCACAGGTAATGCACGGTATATTATGTTACGATTCAGATACATCATTGGATGGCTAGGTAAGCCATATGGTTTATTGAGAATGTTCACTTCTCAGATAGCTCACGCATGCATACATATAAGAGTAAGTGGGATTTAAGTTTCCTATGATGGAATGGTGCACCTGGTAGTGAATGTTGTGATCATGATGATCATAATAATCTGTTTGAGTATGTGATGTGATTGTGGATCTGAGATATAGTGGCATAGATTGATGATTTGCTAACACCCATTGTTTTGATCTTGATTCTGACTTTAGTGGATGGTTCTCTTAACTCCTAATATGCATAAGATCTGTTGGGTCTATTATAGAAGGTTGCCTTGTTATGTAATATTGATAATGTGTGTGATGTGCATGATGTAAGCTCATGGAAAAGAGTGTTTGCACCTTGTTGGTTTATCGATTAACCTAGCCTGATCCTATTGATCATGATATGCATGGTATTGGCAACCGTGATTATAAAGGCATATTTATAAGATTGATGTTACAAATTGATGACTATCTGTGGTTATAGCATGCGGTGAAATTAAATGCTTTAACTTGATGTATTATTATTGGATCTTAAGATTATGTTGTCACATCAGCATGTCACCCTGATCCTTCTAGTCTAGCGTTTGATGAAAGATTAATGACATGATATTGATGATCATGATAGATATGTGTTTATGATATAACAGATTTGTTGTTGCATGACCGCTATAGAGATAGGTTGATGACCTGAATGAAGTGGATTCTCATTCAGAGGGAGAACCTCTCTCCTAAAAGGTCCATAGCACGACCGAGGTCGGGTACAATGCCGCTAGCAAGGCTAGTTGTGAGGCATGATGTAGAAGCTCCTTAGAGAGCTAATCGAGCATGATCTGGATAAGACATGGATACACGATGATGACAGAGTATCTCAAATACGTATAGTTGGGACTATGTGTCCTCCATTTATTTGAGACAGTGCAGTTGTTCGAGACAAGTTGAGGATTGTGATTGAAACCTCCGTGAGAGGGAGGATGTTTATAGTGTCCATGCATGTTTGACACCTCCATGAGAGGGAGGATGGTTTTGGTATCTTGTTGTTATTAGTATCTTGCTGCGATTTACATGATTATGTATCTTCTAAAATAACACTTGATTTGATGACCTGTAGGTACAGGAATCAGCAGATACCAGATGAGAGCAGCGTTGATCGAGGACATTTGTCCAGCTCTTCCTCCTTTCTGTTTGAGCTCCCAGAAAGAGGAATTGAAATAGAGGGCTCCTGGGTATGTGTGCGATCCTTGTTCGTTTTGACAAGTCGAGTATCTCCTCCACAGGTTGGTTTATGCAGAGTATACCTCAATTGGCATCATACCCACAAGCTGAGCCGGTTTTTCTGGAATACCACTCCTCGTTTCGCCAACGAGTTGAGAGTGTACTTGGGGTGTACAACCCAAGTGGATTATGATGCAGGGTTTCTACCACATGACTATTCAGGGTCATCGATGGGAAGATCAGTTGGCAATAGGATGGGTTGGGATGACCCTATGTGATTCTAGATTGAGAGTGAGCTCCCTGATGTGAAATAGCCCTATTTTTGGGCTGAGAGTGAGCTCCCGGAGGTGACACCAGGGTCGAGATGATCTCCCCTGCATGGATGGGTATCCTATTTGCTAGATATGAGGTTGAAGAGTTATAGCTCCCCCATGAGATTCCGGGAGATGCACTGCCTGAGATGTCCTCCCTATTGATATGCTCTTTCTTGATGATATTCCAGGTAGTAGTAGCCGATGGCAAGACTCCAGAATGACATCCTGATGAATGAAGGGTGGTAGCCTAAGCTCCCCTCCGGTTGCAAATTCTTCTTCTAGATCCGAGAATGTTCAACATACAAGCATAAATAATCAAGAGATTATCATAAATAAGCATGAAGAGTACATTGATGATTTGTAATGAGAAAGGTTCACAGCATGACGACTACATGACAGAGATGTTCAGTGATGACACATGATAATGCATGTATATCAGAAAGGCATATTGATCGATGAACAGATTTTAGCAGATTTTGTTGTGCTGTGATAACTCCATGATTCAGAGATCTACAAGCAGAGAATGCAAAGTGGAATTCTTCCTAGTTCAAACGGAGTGTTAATTTTTGCAGCTAGGGTAAAATTCCACAGTAGACAGCTCAGATGATTAAGATAATAATTTAATTAGATTCCTCTTTTCAAGATGATCAAAATTGACCTATAGATTGCCCTAATCGGTTAAGAGGAAGTTATGAATTAATTTAATATTTTAATGAGTTGGTTAACTACATGTTGATTCGGTCAAAGCCCCAAGCGGTCCCTCACAAAGTTATAAATAGAAGTGACCTCAAGCTCATTTACACACATTCACTCATGAGATCTCCTCCATGATGTTTTGGTTTAGATTCGTATTTTCAATTTCTTGGCTCGCACAAGTACGTCAGAAGAAGCTCACGCAGCGGATCGGGATGAGGGTCTGAGACTCATTTCAGATCTGGCCCTCTTGAAGCAGAGCCGCGGGCAGGTAAGGCTCTGGTAGCGGCCCTACTGAAGCAGAGTTAAGGGCAGGATGTGTTGTGCTTGCCGCCAAGGTGCCAAAATTGCTAGCACAGCGTGGGGATGTCGCAACCAAGCTTCAGGGTTCATCTGAAGCAGAGCCGCGGGCTCAGTGAGTCCTAGTTGCAGCCAAGGACCCCAGAGTCGCGAGTAGAGCTTGCTAAGGCCGTAGCCAAGAGAGTTTCTGAGAAAATTCGATTTGGTTCATCTTCAGTTGATTGTGCAGTGCCTTTAGAGATCAGTCGTTCAATCTCAGTTGCGTCAGAGCAGTCGATAACAGTCTCCTGGATTCAGATCTAAGACATTTGAGATGAGATCACTTGGTGATCTATCAAATCCGAGTTTTGGTATTATAGATCTATTGGTTTGCAGATCAGATCTGTTTGTTTCAGCTGCAGAAGTATCTTCAGGCTTCATTCAGTATCAGTCGTGTTCATCAGTTTGCTACAGCCAGCGTCATGCATTTCAGTTCTCGGATTCTTTTTCCTTCATACAGAAGTATGGGTATGGTTTTAGTGCTTGTATGTTATTTGTTTTCGGCATTGTAGAGATATGTACTCATGGATCATTATACTCTTGTTGTTGAACCATTCAATGAAGATTTAAGAAGAAGAATTTCCAAGGGTTTTCCCCATAGTGGGTTTTGCCCTGGTCTCGGACCAATCCTAGTGCCTCTATGTGTTCATGCTTCTCTTCCTTTGATCTTTTTCCACTGCTTAGATGATGATGATGATGATGATGATGATGGTATTGTTCTTTCTGCATAGTTTCATTTTCTGATGGTTAATGATATAGATCTGTACAATGACAAAATTATTTGGGGTGAATGTAACACGTTAATGCCGGGGAAAGATAAAGATGGATGAACACATTGAAGGGTTTTCAGGGTCGAAACCCTAACCATGGAGGCAAGGACAAGCAATGGTGGCTCTGAAACCAGCCGCAGAGACTTTCTGCGAGGAGCACGACATGACTGTCGCCCCATGCTATCAGAACCGTGCAGACACTTGTGCAATCGGCAAGCAGCCATGCAGTGGTTTGGATTTGACGGTTTAGCTTATGGATAAGCGGTGTTAGGGTGGTTGTTTCAATTTTGTCAAACCCTAACCTCCTTGCTAGACGGCGGTGCAAGCACGAGAGGTTAGTGCTAGTGAGGTTTCTGTGTTGTCGAAGGGGTTGTTTTAGCGCTAAAGCACAGGGTAAAAATGGGATTTGAACGGGATTCTGTGGACATTGAACCGGCGCCAAAAGACTTGCTAATAGTCTGGGGACACAAGGTGTTGGCGAGAAACTTGGACCGTTATTTTCTAGCCATTGGAGATACAGGCCAGAAGAACAAAGCTGCTGAAGGTGCCTACGGTCTGTTGAACAGGGCTACTCTTCTGAAAGAAAGCCTTCAGAGCACATTCAACTACGCGTGAAGGAAAGGTTTTGATCAAGGGTCACTTCAACCTTTGTCAATCCCTAAGAAGCTTGGTGGCGAACAGCTCCAGACAAACCTACAAAACCCTACTCTGCCAGGTATTTCATCAATCCCTTTTCTTTCAAGGGGGTTTGAAGATATAGTTGTTAATTGTGGGTTTCAGGGCTCTATTGGACTTAGAGCTTTCTTGGGAGAAAGCCACAGAGTGACGGAGTGGGGAAGGGGAGCTTCTTGTGAAGTTTCAAACGCTCATCAACACGACTGTCATCACTCCTGGCATCAACACGACTGTCATCACTCCTTCATAATAGCAAGCAGAAAAATCCATCCCTTTAGCTATGGACCATGAACAGGAACTTCTACAAGCATTTGATCCTCTTCCTGAAGCTGGAACCACTGCAACTTCTCAGGAAGGGAACGGAACTGTGAAGCAAACCTCCTATCTAAGGAGGGCGTTCGTCAAGATATGGGGCACTAGGTAGCGGTAGCAATTGAAGGAGGTCTGGTCCAAGGGATCGAACAGCCTCCCTTCACCCGATAGTTTCCAGCTGCTCATACTTTCTTTCTTCTGTTATCTTAGAACAGCTTGAACTAATTAGACAGTTTGTTTATTTTTCTTTTAGCTCTGAACATATTCTAAACTATCATGTCTCTGTTTTGGATTGTTTTCCTCTATGAGGAGATCCGAGAGACAGGTTTTTTCTCTTCTTAGACACTATGCTACTAAAATTTTGAAAACTGGTTCGGTGTTTACCACCCAGTTTTTGTTTTTGATGTGAACCTATAGACATAGTCTGTTTTCATCCCTGTTTCGGGCGTAGATTTTCCTAACAGAAGGGAAGCCCGTGGGCTGAATGGAGACGTCATTTTTTATGATTTTGACAAGGCTAGGAGGATTGATGCATATATCTCCTCATCAGCTGCAACTCCATCTTTCCTTTTTCTACAAAAAAGGAAAAATGCAGTTCTTTGAATGCTACATGCATATACTATGTAACCTTCTACACACTTAATAGATGGTTTGATTTTTTCTTTGGCAAAAACATGTTAATGTCAAAATGTAACTATCAAAGTAAAGAATAATGTTGCTTGATGAAAAATTAACAGATCTTTTATAGCCATTTAGAAGTCACAACAGACTTCGCTTCGAGCCTCGAAATTACTTCCCACACATCATTCTTCATTATAGATTCATATTCTTCGGCCATAGTGTTAATTTTTCTTAGGGCTATATTGTTATTTGCTTTAGGTAATTTTATTTCTTCATTTGCATATTAAATTCACCCCATAGCATCATATCATTATTCAATTTTACAACATTATTCAACAACATATGGAATCAAAATAGAAAGAACAACATCATCATAAATGCAGTAGAAAATAAAAGAACAATTGAAGAAAAGAATTCACACATAGAGACACCAGGATTGGTCGGAGACCAAGGCAAAACCCACTATGAAGAAAACCCTTTCAAATTCCTCTTATTAGATTGTCATTGAATGATTCAGCATAAGAGATTACAATGATCCATATCTTCAACCATAATTTTATCCAGCAAAATCAACTAAACAACATCCATGAGATCAACTAACAAAGCTAATAATAAACCATGATTCAGAAGCCTACGATTAACTCTCATTGTCTACGGTCAATTGTTGAACTTTGCGGTCAACTGACGAAATCTGTGGTCAACTGTAAAATTCAAACCCTAGGTCTCAACCGCACACAAAGAGTTTCGTGTGTGCGGCTGAAACCCTTCAACCACATGCACAGGCCTGCATGTCTATGGTTACAACTGAAATTTCCTTGTAGCATGCCTGCGGCTGGGAACCAAAACCCAAGATCACACGTGCGAGCTTCGAACCCTGCAATCTTGGACTTGTACAAACCAATCTCTGTGAATTGCCTAAAACCTATGCGAACCAAAACCAAAGAAGAGAATAGAATAATGCTTCATGATGATGTCCAAATGAGGTTGAGGTCACTTTTATTTATAGGCTTCCAAGAGTGTTCAATTTGCTTTAGGGCCAACCTGATCAAATGTGAACATGTGCTCTTTAATTAAAAAATACAATTTCCCTTGTCCTAATTGAGCGCTTCAATGGTCAAAATTGGTCCTCTCGAAAAGAAGAATCTCATCCCATGGTTGGAATTTGTCATTGAGCTGCCCAATTAACTCTCCCTCTCAACTAGGGAGAAATTCCAACTGGATCATGTAATCATTCCAATTATCCTGATTCCTGTCATCAATTCATATCCTATCTCATGTATCTTGTCATCAAATGTCATCACTACTCATCTCTGCTTATCCCTTCTTATCTCTTGATTGTCTCTGCCCATACGCTGAATATTCTCGAATCTAAAAGAAGAATTTGACATTGGAGGGGAGCCTGAGCTACCACCCTTTATAACGTCAAAGATCACATCTTAATCCGAAACAATATCAGGGAACACATCTCAACCTAAAACTACATCGGGGAGCACATCTCAACCCAAAATCTCATGGGGGAGAAAAACATCTTCTTCCCCATATCGAGCAATAGGAGTTATCACATAGGGGAGCACATCTCAACCCATCCTATTGCCCACTGATCTTCCCAACAATGACTCTCAAGAGTCATGTGGTAGAACACCTGCATCATAATCAGCTTGGGTTGTACACCTCCAAGCACTCTCTCAACCCATTGGCCAAACAGGGAGCGGTATTCCCAACAAGCCTAGCTTGTGAGTATGATGCCAACTGGGATATACCGGTGTTGCAGGAAACGTCCCCCCTGGCTCCATTGCCCGATCCGTGTCCCGTATGGAATCGTACGAGATCCATCGTACGAAACGCTGATCCGAATTTCGAAAATGCGGATCGAGCTTGACCGTACGGTTCCTGCCATTTCAAAAACATCTAGCCCCAATCCGTGTTTCCATGCGCCGAAACTACATTTCGTACGGCGGATCGGAGTACGGAAACGTGAACTTTCCAAGCCAGAGCTGTACGGATCACAACCATTTCCGTACGAAAAGGAGATGAGTTGTTCCATAGGTTTCTAAATTTTTTTTTTTTTCTTTGACTTAAGATGGGTTGGGGCTTAGATGCTTTATCTTTCATTTTCATCATTTTACTTAAATTTTTAACATTACCATGAAATGACTCAGGATGTTTGAGAGTGGTTCCAACCTCATCGGACTTCATATGGAGAAAATAGAATTTCATACCTTATTCAAAATTCAGCAGACTTAACAGTTTTCAGGAATTCAGGATCAATAGGCTTGTGGGATTTCATTAGATTATATCATGTATTAGGGTATGTGATTGGCATTTAATCAAGAGCAGCAAGCCCTATATGTACCCTAGTGTTGGTGGTGTTAATTGTTGAACTCCTTTGTCATGTCGTTAGAAAAAAATTCCCTTTTAATCAAGTCAAATTCATCAATCAAGCATGTTAAGTTGTTTCTACCATATTTTAAGGCTTGGATTAATCATTAAATAGTTTGATCAAAATTTGGCAATGTTGACTAATATCCTAGACAATCGAGGTAGAGGCAAAGGCTAGACAAGAGGAGAAGAATCTAGATTCTAGATGGTTGATGCTCAAATAATTAATCATTAATGTACAATGGATGCCATATCTATCTTGATTTATGTACAAATATGCATGTTTCCATATCTTCTACAACTAATCTAGTGTTTTCGATGTTTTTTTTAATATAAATGCAAAAAATATAAGTATATATATATATATATATATAGTAGACGCTTCGCTTCCTAGATTTTTGAGAAATGACGCTTGTGCATCCCTGCTTCCAAAAAACGTCCCCGCTTCATTCCCGCTTTGTGCAAAGTTGGGTTATACTCTGCATAGACCAAGATAGGGGAGCTAACATATCTGACCCTATGGGTGACAGATATGGGAACAACGTCTACGACCCTATTGTCCAGAGTTCCCTCAATCCCAAGAACCCTCCATCTCAATTCCTCACCCTAGGAGCAAACAAGGGAGGAAGAGTTTGACTCAGTGTCCTCAATCAGTCTTGCTCTCTGTAGATCATAAATGTATCATTGTGCTCATATCCTGAACTGGCTTAACCAACTCACTGAAGAGTTCATTCAAAACATCTCTACCAAAATTTCACTACCGAAATTTTATTACAGCAACTGGAATGACTTCTTCTAACTTTAAATAAATTATGCAGTTTATTGCTACGGTAACAACGAATTAATCACATTGTAATCTTCACAAATAAAAATATTACCAAAGATAAACTAGAAACTGGGAAAATACTGGCATGCACAAACACAAATATGACATTGTTATTTTTGGACGAAAGTCCTCGGAAAAACCCAACTTGGGAAAACAAGTGCAGCAACTGAGGGTTTTTATTATTAAGCAACAATGAGAAAATTTTTAAGTACAACTAGATGCCCAAACTAGAAATCCACTAAAGGAATATTGGCCACAAAAATTAATGAGACAAATTTTGCCTCACCCGACACTAATCTAGCTCTGAAACTGGCAAATTGTGAAAATTTCATCTATCACAGCATCTAGAAATGATTCTCCTAATTGTAAATTTATTTAACCATTTATTTGTTGTTTTCTACAACAAATATCAAATAATTCACACTGTGATTTTCACAAATAAACTGCAGAAGAAAAATAGCATTGGAAACTGAGAAAATCTAGCACATGCACACACATAAAAATGACACCGTTATTTTTGGACAAATGTCCCCTGAAAAACCCAACTTGGAAAAACCGAGGTAGCAGTTAAGAGTTTTATTATTATGCAGCAATGAAATTCTGAGTACACTAATCTAGAAGCCGAAATCTGGCTATCCTGCAGAGAAAATACTGGCAAAAATATCTAGAGGGAAATTAAACTCACTCCAACGAATTTCGGCACTGGATTGCTTCTAAAAAGCAAGTCGTCCAACTGGGCGTGCACAGGCTCTACGTCAACCTGATGCTGCCTACTGCAACTGATACCCGAACTGACTGCTAGTCTAGCCGTCTTGCATGCTACTGACAAGGAAAACATCTCTCCGACACTCTTGAACCTCTGCCCAGACTCTGGAACTGAAAACCTCTGCCCTCTTCAACAAATCACACTGCCTTCTTAAGGCTTTGCGCTGCCTCCTGGAGAAATCTCAACCTCTCTGCAAATGCACTCGCTGGATTTGGAAAACTTCCTATAGCCTCACTGTCCCTACCCCTCACTGTCTCTGCTTCCTCACTGAAACTCAAACTCTCCAGCAACTGACTGCTGCTACTTTGGAAAATCGAATTCTCCAAGTGTCTTTGTTATATTCTCCAAGTGCCCATCGACTTCTTATAATCCTTTGTTGTGACTCCAACGGCCAAGATTAAATCTTAATCAAGCGCTAGGATCATCTTGAAGTCAATCCGCGTGAGTTTCCAGACTGTTCTCACCTTGAATTAATTAATTCTGATTAATTAACCAATTTTCCTAAGTTTAAACTTAGGAAACTTTAAAAAAATGGGTTAATAATCTAATTAAGCCATCTCTAGGAGGAATTTCCATAAATAATTTATGGGTTTTGGAGATTTCATGTATTCTAGCCTCTCCACCAAATTTCGTTACTAGAGCACATCTGATGCTACAAAAACTAACACACCCTCTCAGCGAGGACTATGTTCTAGTGTTGCACACCTTGCCACAACACTTTGTCTCTGCATCATCTCTTGTCACGTTGTTGATGTCTAGCCACTGTGACTGAAATTTTCTGAATGTTACACTTATGCAGAAATCTATTGTTAGATCTAGTTATGCTCCTCCTACTTAATTAAGTTATTAAGCTGAAAATTCAGATTAATATCGAAGCAAAACACATAACAGACTTTCACCAATTTAGATCTAGAAAAAATACATGCACACATAGACAAAGTGATAGTGATTTTTTGGACAAATAGTCCCTGGAAAAACCTAATGCGGGAAAACCGGTCCGCTGGTTGCTTGAGGGTTTTATTATTAAGAATTTTTTGAATACAGCAAATATGGGTTCCAGATCTGGATAACCCGACAGAGATAAAATAGATCTACAGCTCAATGGCTGTTCTGAAGCCAAAATAATGACTGATCCACACCCTCAAATGGGATTTACAGAACTCAACCAAAATTAGGCCCTAGAAACCCTAGCACTGCCCCTGAAGCCTTTGCGTCAGAAGCCCTCAACGCTAGCCTAGAAAGGGTTGCGTTACCCCAGACTGGGTGACGTAGTACTTACACTGCTCCTTAGGGTCTCTGCGTAACCCCTGAGGGCTTCCAGCCGAATCACGCTGTCTTGGGAGGGACTAGAAAAGCACCTGCGTAGCACAATTGTTACCCTCTCTGCTGCTGCTCTCTTACTTCTCTGCGCTGCCTTTCTGAGCTGATCTCTGCCTCTTGCTGATTCTAGACCCTGTGATCAGAACATCCCCTTGGTCTAAATTCCCCTCTCTGCAGCTAAAACACTTCTGAGAATTCTTAGCAAACCCGCCCTAGAATCTCAGCTTAGCTTCAGTGCTCTGCCTCTGTGTGTCTTTACAAATGACCCCAAGTCTTTCCTTTATACTTTTCTCGTTGGGAAACCAATGGCCATGATCAGATCTTGAATCAATGGCTAAGATTAAAAGAAAGTTTGATCCGTGTGACTTAAGACAATTTCATCACATGTTTAATTTAATCAACTTTAATTATTTCATTTTCCCAAACCAGATGAAATTTCCCAAATCCCTTTCTGGGTCTTGTAGATCAAGTGTACTCTAGTCCCTCCACAAAATTTGGGAGCTAGAACACAACTAATGCTACCCCAAATACACAAAATATCAACAGTGACTTCCTGCCACTACCCAACAACCACTGCGCTCAAATGCTACAACTGTACTGTTGTTGACACTGCCATACTGATGCCAACTCTGCATCTGCACTACAACTCCCTCTCATTTGTTGTTGCAACTGCAACTACTGCAATTGTGAAGCATCTGAAATACTGAATCATTTGTGTCTATTGAACCCTGACTGCTAAAAGCCTTTGAACTGTCACTAAAAAATCTGCGTTTTTGTTAACTCTGCAAGCCTTGACTGCTAGTAGCCTTTGAACTATCACTAAAGAATTTGCGTTTTGGTTAACTCTGCACTGAGCCTCCTGCTTTGTTGTCAACACTGCATTGCACTCCTCAACACCTGACTGCTACTAGTTTGCAACTGTCACTCTGATATCTGACTGCATCTCATAATACTGATCCATCCTGCTACTGAATATTGTGGGCCCTCGTATCAAGATGATGATCCATGAGGAGGACACCTCAAGGACCTTACCCATCTCTGTAGCTCTCTGGGGCTACATCACCTGGTCACCCCACCTCAGTCCTGGAGATTGGGGAGAAAAACATCTTCTTCCCCATATCGAGTATTAGGAGTTATCGCATAGGGGAGCACATCTCAACCCATCCTATTGCCCACTGATCTTCCCAACAATGACTCTCAAGAGTCATGTGGTAGAAGTTAGAACACCTGCATCATAATCAACTTGGGTTGTACACCTCCAAGCACTCTCTCAATCCATTGGCCAGACGGAGAGCGGTATTCCCAACAAGCCTAGCTTGTGGGTATGATGTCAACTGGGTTATACTCTGCATAGACCAAGATAGGGGAGCTAACATCTTTGACCCTATGGGTGACAGATAGGGAAACAACATCTACGACCCTATTGTCCATAGATCCCTCAATCCCAAGAGCCCTCCATCTCAATTCCTCACCCTAGGACCTCAAACAGAGGAGGAATATTTGACTTAGTGTCCTCAATCAGTCTTGCTCTCTGTAGATCATAAATGTATTATTGTGCTAATATCCGGAATTGGCTTAACCAACTCATTGAAGAGGAAATCAGGAGATTTACCAAGAGGTAAAGCAGCAGCGGTGGAATCAAAGTAAAGAAAGAGGAGGAGGATGCAACCCTTGCATCTAAGGGAGAAAGGCGGCAAGGGAAGAAGAAGAGGACCTATCAAAGGTCCGGTGCTCAAAATGTGGTGAACTTGGACACTTCGCTAGCTCTTGTCCTAAGAGGAAGGACAAGGAATCTTCTGATTCCAAGGCAGCAGCAGCAAAAAGGGACGATGGTAGTGACGATGACATAGCCATGAGTGCTCATGAACCAAGGAAGTGGGGCGATATTGATCTGTAGAGCACCTACAGATGGTGGCAGGATCCTTGAGGTGCCCAAACTCTTGGATCACATACGTGATACGGGAGCCTTAAGACAGTAGCAGGATGACTAGAACAGTGGGTGCAGAAGATCACATTGAAGCAGAGGCAGAGCTGGGACGTTGAAGTCTGGAGCAGCGCAGAGGAAAGGCAGCAACAGCACAGAGGAAATGCTTATGCAGTGCAGAGCAGTAGACAGCGTAGTGCTTCAGAGAGAGCGCAGAGTAGCAGTAGAGGGAGCTTCAGTGATGAGATGCAGCCCAACTGACTTGACTATCAGTTGTTTGGGTGATATTCCTTCAGTTGCTTACTTCTCAGCAACTGAGTTGCAGTGCGGCAGTTAGCAGTGGCAGTGCTATAGGCAGCATGATGCAGTAAAATTGAGAGGGAGCTACAGTACAGATGTGGCAATATCAGTGGCAGTGACATGGGCAGCAGTACAGTGGCAGCAGCGCAGTGGATGGAGGGCAGCAAGCCAAGCATCCGCAGCATAGAGACCGATGTCGAGATCAGGTGATGCTTCAGTGTGGAAGTATTGCCAGAGCACACTCCTCGTTAAGAGGGAGTGTTGAGATTTTGGGGTAGCATCGGGTGTTCTCTAGCTCCGAAACTTTGTGGAGGGGCTACGACAAACGAGATCTCCAAGACTCAGAAAGCGTTTGGAGAAATTTCATCCGGTGTATGAGTTATTCAAATAATTAATTTTTTTAATGAGAACCCTAAGTCTAACTTAAGGAAATAGAAAGAATAAAGTGAATTAATTTACACATGTGATGAAATGTTCTAAGTGACATGGATCAAGCAGTCTTTTAATCTAAGTCGTCGATTAGAGATTAGATCACGACCGTTGGTTTTCCAATGAGAAAGGTATAAAGGAAGGGCTTGGGGTCAATTGGACAAAACACACACACATTGCAGAGCAGTGAAGCTAAGTTGAATTTCTGGGGTGGGGTTCAGTGAGAAATTCGAAGCGAGTTTGCAATGCAGTGAGGGGCAGAGATCGGCAAGGGATGATCTGATTCGAGGCTGAGAATACAGCAATAGAGAGGCAGCTTGTACTAGGCAACGCAGAGGCCAACCAAAGGGATGCAGTTCAGCCAGCACCATGCAAAAGACTGCGCAGAGGCTGCGTAAGCCCAGCCAGGGTGACGCAGACAGCGCAGCGCAGGGGCAGCGTAGCACCAGCGAGTGGTGACGCAGTCGGTATGCTGACCAGTAGGGGCTGACGCAGAGGTATCACTGAGGGTTCATGTGGGCCAGAAAGGGCTTGAATTCGTAATTCCCTAGAGAGGGTTGGATCAACCATATTTTTTGTCTCCGAGTGAAAGGTACAAGTGTCGTGTAATTTCTTTGTAAGGCAGACTGTTTCTAGTGCCTATATAACTGTATTTAGATTCTGCATAATAATAAAACCCTCTAGAGTTGTTGCACTAGTTTTCCGGCATTGGGTTTTTCTGGGGACATTTGTCCGAAAAAATTGTGTAATTTTGTCACATGTGTGTGTTGTTCAGTAAATGATCTGTAGATGTGTAGATTGCAGATGTTTTTCTGAATATTCAGATTAATAACTTGTTAATTAATCAAACAAGTAGGCGAAGTAGATCAAGACACTACAGTAGGGTTTCTGTTTTGAAACTTTCACAGGCCGTACATCATTAAATTTGGGTAGATGCCATGGTGGAGGAATATAGCTCTATAATGATTAATGATGTCTAGGAAGTTGTACCTAGACCTCAGGACAAATTAATTGTAGGTTCAAGATGGATCTACAAGATTATGTATGCTGCAGATGGTAGCGTAGAAAAGTACAAGGCCAGGTTCGTGGCTAAGGGGTATGCTCAGAAGGAAGGAATCGACTATGAAGAGACCTTTCCCCCTATAGCCAGGTATACTTCTATCAAATATGTGATATCCCTTTCAGCGCAGATGGGATGGGAGATTCACCAGATGGACATAAAGACTGCATTCTTGAATGGGATGATAGAAGAAGAAGTATATATTGAACAACCAGAGGGCTTGAAGACACATGAGAAGAAAACTCATGTATGCAAGCTGAAGAAAGCCTGTATGGGTTTAAGCAAGCACTTAGAGCTTGGTATGGTCAAATTGATGGTTACCTGTAGAAGATGGGATTTGTCAAGAGTGACGCAGATCCCAATCTCTACTATCTAACAATAGAAAATGAGCCTTTAATTTTGGTATTATATGTAGATGACTTATTTTTGACAGGTTCATCTAGGCTCATCAAGGACTGCAAGAAGAACTTGGCAGCATAATTCGACATGAAGAACTTGGGGTTGATGCATTATTTCCTAGGGTTGGAAGTTTGGCAGAAGAAGGGTGAAATCTTCCTTGGACAAGGGAGGTGATGCAGGGGCATTAGACCCTAGCCAGCAATGTGGAAGTTTTGTCCACATGTTGTGGCTAGTAGGGTTCGAAACATCTAAAGTGTAACAGCTAGGTGTTAATACCTTAGCTGATTGTATTATTTAGATTAATTAGAGTCATAGTGAGTCGAATAGCTCAGTTTGTCTAGTTGTCATATTTTCAGTTAATTGAATTATTGTAATTAGACTGTTGATTTTCCAAAACAGTCCTCACTGAGGAACCGAAGAGTCACTCTGTAGTGTATATAATTATATCCTCCGGATGTAGAAAGAAGGAGAAAAGGGGTAGAAGAGAGATTTCTGCAGTGAGACTCTGTGCATTGTCGATTGCTTCCAATTAAATGGATTTCAGTTCTCTTGATTTTCAAATTGTCTTGGAATGTAAATTGTGAAGGATTTCATTTAGTTGTGAGGTGATTGTATACTGGTAATTCCGTTTACCGGTCCTTGAATTCCCGCAAGCTGTTGAATAACCCTGTAAATCTACCCTGACCACCGGCGAGGGCTGTACAGTGATACTGGCCGTGGAACTCTGGTTATAGTAATGGAATCCCGCAAAATAAAGAAATTTATGTTTGATTGTGTTAATTGAACTCCCCAACCGAAGATTTAACCGGAGTAAATCGACGAGAATACACATAGGAGAGCGCAACCCGGACGTCCAACCGCGGTCAATCCTTGTAGCAAAACCGCCAGTGGGTTTCCAAGAGCGGTTTCCCCATTCTGCACCACCTTTCGGGGCTAAGTGGTATTCCCCCGACGAGGAGCGATTCCATAGAGGAATCGACGTGTGGCCAGACTGGACCGTGGAGAAACCGCCCTTCCGTATTCATTTCGCGCGTTAACGATCGACTAAGGACGCCGAGCGAAATCGTCAAGAGCCGTCGATCTGGCGCGGGAGCATCGGAGGGTGATCATTGAACGAAGATGCAGGACAGTTAACCTAAGGTACGGTTATATGTTTGTTTAGTCCGTAGACATATATGTGGGGCTGACCGAAGGTATATTATAACGCCGGCGAATTATAAGGTATCGAGACATTATATAAAGCGAGAGATACAATTAAATTTTCAAAGGTTGCCAAATCATATTTATTTATCAAATTCCGTGAATTTGATAAATAATATTCCAGAAAAACGGAAAGGACCACGTGGGAGAAAGGAAAGAGGACACGACCGAGCCACGTAGTGTTGACCATCCCTCCACTGTGTGCTGACTTTCGGCTTCGTTGCGTCATTTGTGGTATCAAAGCGGGAAGTTTAAGTTGTTTGCTGACATGGCAATCCAACTTGGTAGAGGTGCCAGCAGAAGGAGACCTGTAGCCAACGCAGAGGTGTTGGAGGTGTTGCAGAGGGTCGAGGCCAGAATGGATGCCGTGGAGCGAAGACAGACCAGAGATCCTGAAGACATCAGCGAACCTGAAACAGAAGAAGCTGAAGAAAATGTTGAAATTCCTCCTGACATGAGGCTCCTTATGACTATTCTGGGGTCTGCAGTTAAGCCCGGGATTGAACTGTCAAGCTATGCAGGGGGACTGAATCCAGAGGAGCTGGTGGACTGGATAAATGAATTAAACAAGTGCTTCGACTATGAAGAAATAAGTGAAGATAAAAAAGTCAAGTTTGCAATAACAAAGCTGAAGGGACATGCTGCACTTTGGTGGGATGGAATGCAGGCAGAAAGGAGAAGAATTGGCAAGCAACCTATCAAGAGCTGGACCAGAATGATGGCTAAACTAAAAGGTAAATTCTTACCTAGTGATTACCAGCTGACATTGTATAGACAAATGCAGAACCTGAGACAGAGGTTACTGACAGTAAAAGAATACACAGAGGAATTCTACAGAGTGAGCATAAGAGCTGGGCAATTCCAAGATACACCAGAGAAGACTGCCAGATATGTGAATGGTCTCAAGCTGGAGATCCAAGATGAGATTGGTCTTCTGTCTCCCAAGACAGTGGAAGAGGCCTATCAGATGGCCTTGAAAGCAGAGGAGAAACTCCTGAGGAAACAGTCTGCCAAGAAGAGAGGTACCTTCCGTGGGAAGGGAAGTCAGGGTGGTAGGGGAAAGCCTGCTACACCCAGGGATGGAGCTAACAGTAGCTCACCTCAGAATGCATCCACAGAGGAGGATGCAAGTGGCAGAAGGGGTTCTTACAGAGGAAAGGGAAGAGGAGGCAGAGACAGAGGCAAAGGTAGAGAATTGAGGTGTTATAGATGCCAGGAAGTGGGACACAAGCACTATGAATGCCCAGAGAATGTGAGTGCTGGTCCAAGGAATGTTGTTGTTGCCCCGGCTGAAAGGGAGGCAGAAATTGAAGAAGACATTCTTCCAGAAAGGGGAGAATCCTTAGTGGTAAATAAGGTCCTGTTGAAGCAAGCTAAGGAGGCCACTGAGCCTGCACAAAGAAAGACTTTGTTTAGGAGCATAGGCAAAGTCCAAGGGAAATGCTGCCAGCTAATCATTGATAGTGGTAGCACAGACAATTTGGTTTCCGCTGAGGTGATAGAAAAGTTGGAGCTGAAGACTAGGGAGCACCCAAATCCCTACAGGGTGTCCTGGCTGCATAAAGGGCACCAGCTGGTTGTGAAAGAACAGTGTGAAATAGAGCTGCAAATGGGCAAATACAAAGATAAGGTCCTGTGTGATGTAATGCCCATGGATGTGTGTCATATACTGCTGGGTAGACCTTGGCAGTTTGACAGAGCAGCAGTGCATGATGGCAAGAAGAACACTTACAAGTTCTTCAAAGATGGGGTGCATCATACATTGATACCCATGGAAGAAGGAGAGCCATCCAGCATAGTGACTGATCCAAAGACCTTGTTGCTGAGCGGGAAGGAATATATGCAGCAGATAGAAGAAGAAGAGGTAAGCTTTGCTTTAGTTTGCAAACCTAAAGTAGTTCTTACTTCTACAAAGATTTCTGATTTGCCAGTAGAAATCCAAGAAATGTTAGATGAGTATTGTGACATTGTTGTGGATGATTTACCTGATGAGCTGCCACCTGTGAGAAAGATCAGCCATCAGATAGATTTTATCCCTGGTTCAAATCTTCCAAATAAGGCAGCCTACAGAATGACTCCCAAGGAAAATAAGGAAATCAGGAGACAGGTACAGGAGTTGGTGGACAAAGGACTGATCAGAGAAAGTCTGAGTCCGTGTGCAGTACCAGCAGTTTTGAGCCCAAAGAAAGATGGAGGCTGGAGGATGTGTACTGATTCCAGAACAATTAATAAGATCACAATCAGGTACAGATTCCCTTTGCCCAGAATTGAAGATTTAATGGACTGTTTGAGTGGTGCTAAATATTTCTCAAAGATAGATTTGAAAAGTGGATATCATCATATCAGAATAACAGAGGGTGATGAGTGGAAAACTGCCTTTAAAACAAATGAAGGATTGTATGAATGGATGGTAATGCCTTTTGGGTTGTCAAATGCACCAAGCACTTTTATGAGACTTATGAATGAAGTATTGAAAGAATTCATTGGTAAATTTGTGATAGTGTATCTAGATGATATATTAGTTTTCAGCAGAACTAAAGAAGAACATTTAAGGCATCTTAATCATGTTTTGAAGAAGCTGCACCAAGAGAAGTTGCTGATAAATTTGAAGAAATGCTCATTCATGAAAGAAGAGTTGGTGTATTTGGGTTTTGTTGTTTCTGCAGAAGGATTGAAGATGGACCCAGAAAAGGTTAAGGCAATTGTGGAGTGGCCTTCACCCAGGAATGTTTTTGAGGTAAGAAGTTTCCATGGACTTGCTAGTTTTTACAGAAAGTTTATAAGGAACTTCAGTAAGATCAATGCACCCATAATTGAAACAATAAAGAAGAGCAAACAGCCATTTAAGTGGACTGCTGAAGCAGAAAGAAATTTTAAAATTTTGAAGCAAAAGATAACAGAGAAGCCTATTTTGATTCTGCCTGATTTTACTAAACCATTTCAAGTAAAATGTGATGCCAGTGGAGAGGCCATTGGAGCTGTGTTGAGTCAGGATGATAGGCCTGTAGCATATTTCAGTGAGAAGCTGAATGACACCAGGAGAAAGTATTCCTCTTATGAGAAGGAATTCTATGCAATTGTTCAGGCACTGAAGAAATGGAGACATTATTTGATGTCCAGGGAGTTTGTATTGTATTCTGACAATCATGCTTTGCAGTATATTGTACAGCAGCCCAAGCTGAAACACAAGCATGCTAAATGGGTTGAGTATCTCCAAGGTTTTAATTTTGTTTTGAAACATATAAGTGGCCAAGCCAATAAAGTAGCTGATGCTTTGAGTAGGAGACACTTGCTTGTTCAAGAAAATAATTTTGAGGTTGTAGGGTTTGATTTTCTCAAGGAATTGTATAAAACAGATCCTGATTTTAAAGATGCATTTGAGGCATGTAGTAACCCTGTTTTAACAGACAGAAGCCAGTGGCTGGATTATTTTCTGCAGGAAGACTTGTTATTCAGAAAGAACCAACTGTGTGTACCAAAATGTTCCATGAGGGAAAATTTGATCAAGGAGAAGCATAGTGGAGGACTTGCTGGACACTTTGGTACTGACAAGACTTATGAGCAGCTGAGTCACTTTTATTTCTGGCCCAAGATGAGAACAGAAGTAGACAAGTTTGTGAAGAATTGCAAAATCTGTCAGTATGCTAAAGGAAGGAACCAAAATGCAGGATTGTACACTCCCTTACCAATTCCAGATAGGCCTTGGGACATGGTGAGTATGGATTTTGTTCTAGGATTACCCAAGACTCAGAGGGGGAATGATGCCGTCTTTGTTGTGATGGACAGATTCTCCAAAATGGCACATTTTATTCCATGTTATAAAACTAGTGATGCCACCCATGTTGCTAACTTGTGTTTCAAAGAAGTTGTTAGATTACATGGGTTGCCCAAGAGTATTGTTTCAGACAGAGACACCAGATTTGTGGGTCACTTTTGGAGGACATTGTAGAAGAAACTTGGTACCAAACTGAGTTTCAACTCAGCTTATCATCCCCAGACTGATGGACAGACTGAGGTAGTGAATAGGAGTCTAGGAAACTTGTTGAGAAGTCTTGCAGGAGAGCATCCCAAGCAGTGGGACCATATTCTGCCCCAGGCAGAATATGCATACAATGACTCACCAAACAGGAGCACAGGGCAGAGTCCATTTCATATTGTTTATGGAATGCACCCCAGAGGGATATCAGAATTAAGAAATCTGGGAAGAGCAGAACTGAGAAGTGCAGATGGTGAGGAGTTTGCTTCAGAGATCCAGGCCATACATGAACAAGTGAAACAGCAATTACAAGGCAGCAGCATCAAATACAAAAACAGAGCAGACTTGAGCAGAAAGGAAGTTCATTTTGAAGTAGGAGATCAGGTTTTGGCACACTTGAGAAAGGAGAGGTTCCCAAAGAAGCAGTATAATAAATTGAAGTTCAAAAAGATTGGGCCATGCAAGATACTTAGGAAGTTTTCTGCAAATGCTTATGAGATTGAATTGCCACTTGATGTTGGAATATCTCCCATTTTTAATGTTGCATATTTGTACAAGTATGAAGATGATGGTGCAGAAGAAGGATCAGCAGACAAGGAACAGATTGAGTGGAAAGAACAGTTACCTCCAGCACAACCATTGCAACCAGAGAAGATATTGGACAAGAGAGTATTCAGAAGGACCAGAGGACAAGAGTACTTCCAGTACTTGATCAAATGGAGGGACAAGCCAGAAGAGGATGCCACTTGGATGACTGAAGAAATATTACAGAAGATAGGCAGATCAGTGGACGAGCTCATGGACAGGAGCCCATGAAGAAGATTGCCCTCGGGAGTCTGATGCAGGGGCATTAGACCCTAGCCAGCAATGTGGAAGTTTTGTCCACATGTTGTGGCTAGTAGGGTTCGAAACATCTAAAGTGTAACAGCTAGGTGTTAATACCTTAGCTGATTGTACTTTTTTAGATTAATTAGAGTCATAGGAAGTCGAATAGCTCAGTTTTTCTAGCTGTCATATTTTCAGTTAATTGAATTATTGTAATTAGACTGTTTATTTTCCAAAACGGTCCTCACTGAGGAATCGAAGAGTCACTCTGTAATGTATATAATTATATCCTCCGGATGTAGAAAGGGGGAGAGAAGGGGTAGAAGAGAGATCTCTGCAGTGAGACTCTGTGCATTGTCGATTGCTTCCAATTAAATGGATTTCAGTTCTCTTGATTTTCAAATTGTCTTGGAATGTAAATTGTGAAGGATTTCATTTAGTTGTGAGGTGATTGTATACTGGTAATTCCGTTTACCTGTCCTTGAATTCCCGCAAGCTGTTGAATAACCCTGTAAATCTACCCTGACCACCGGCGAGGGTTGTACAGTGATACTGGCCGTGGAACTCTGGTTATAGTAATGGAATCCCGCGAAATAAAGAAATTTATGTTTGATTGTGTTAATTGAACTCCCCAACTGAAGATTTAGCCCAGAGTAAATCGACGAAAATACACATAGGAGAGCGCAACCCGGACGACCAACCGCGGTCAATCCCTGTAGCAAAACCGCCAGTGGGTTTCCAAGAGCGGTTTCCCCATTCCGCACCACCTTTCGGGGCTAAGTGGTATTCCCCCGACGAGGAGCGATTCCATATAGGGACCGACGCGTGGCCAGACTGGACCGTGGAGAAACCGCCCTTCCGTATTCATTTCGCGCGTTAACGATCGACTAAGGACGCCGAGTGAAATCTTCAAGAGCCGTCGATCTGGCGCGGGAGCATCGGAGGGTGATCATTGAACGAAGATGCAGGACAGTTAACCTAAGGAGTACGGATATATGTTTGTTTAGTCGTATCCATTGTTGTGGGGCCGGCCAGGAGGTATGTTATAACGGTCGGCGAATTATAAGGTATTGGGACATTATATAAAGTGAGAGATACAATTAAATTTTCAAAGGTTGCCAAATCATATTTATTTATCAAATTCGAAGTGAATTTGATAAATAGTATTCCGAGAAAAATATTCCAGAAAAACGGAAAGGACCACGTGGGAGAAAGAAGAGGACACGACGGAGCCACGTAGCGTTGACCATCCCTCCATTGGGGGCCGACTTTCGGCTTCGTTGCGTCGGGAGGTATGCTACGGAGGGTACGAAGAGCTTCGGAATGCGAGTTGTGTAGACCCATGGCTACTCCAATGATTACCAACTAGAAAAAGATTGATGCGTCTGACGACAAAGAAGTAGACCCCAACTTGTACAAACAACTCATAGGATCTCTTATGTATCTGGTCAACACCAGGCCATACATCTGCTATGCGGTCAACACCCTCAACTAGTTCATGGTGGAACCAAAGAGGGCACACTGAGGAACAACCAAGCACGTTCTCAGATATATACGGGGAACAATCGAGCATGGATTAAAGTACATTCGAGGCAATGACATCAGACTAAGTGGATTCACTGACGCAAATTGGGCAAGAAGTTTAGTAGATCAGAAAAGTACCACAAGGTATTGTTTCAGTATTGGATCAGGAATGACCTACTGGTGCAGCAGGAAACAGAAGTCCGTACCACTGAGCTCAACCAAAGCCGAATATATGGCAGCAAGCACGGCATCATGTGAAGCCATATGGCTTAGAAAGTTGCTTGTGAATCTATTCAGGAGAAATATGGAAGCGACCAATATTTTGTGTGATAACCAGAGTTGCATCAAGCTCTCTGAGAATTCGGTTTTTCATGATCGGTCGAAGCACATTGACATCAGGTGTCACTTTATCAGAGACTGTGTCCAACGGGGAGCAGTACAGTTACAGTACACTCCTATAGGAGAACAAGTGGTAAACATTCTCACCGAGGCCCTAGGGAGAACAAAGTTTGTTTATTTCGAGGAGAAGATGGGGATGGCTGAGAATTTGTTTCAGTAGAAGCGAATAATGCAGCACTTGAGAGGGAGTTGCAGTACAGATACAGCGGCGGAGACTGATGGACTTCAGCAACGCGGAGGATGCTTCAGGGACAGAGCAGTATGCAGCAGGCATTATTGTTAGAGCATTTTCCTCGCTAAGAGGGAGTGTTGAGTTTTGTAACATCAGAAAGTGCTCTAAGTTTCAAATTTGGTGTAGAGGCTTAGACACTTGTATTCCAAAGAACCCAGAAAGTGTTTGTGGAAATTCCACTCGGATGTTGTTTTATTTGAAAAATTAATTATTTTAATGAGGACCCTAAGTCTAAACTTAGGGAAATTAAATAATTAAAGGGTATTAAATAAAACATAGTGTGAATCTTCTAGAGGACATGGATCAAGTCATGTTATGATCTTAGCCGTTGATTAGAGATTTAATCTGGGTCGTTGATTTCTCAACGAGAAGACTATAAAGAAAGGCTTGAGGGTCATTTGGAAGACATACCAGTGCAGATACTCAGTTGCCCGAGTAAATCGATTTTCTCAGTGGTCGAAGTTCAGCAAGAGAAAATCGACTCAGAGGGAGAGTTGCAGGTGGAGGAGAAGCATAGAGGGTTTAGCAGTGATCCAGGGTGCAGGAGCAGGTGACGCAACACAAGGAAGAGACAGCGCAGATGCTGGGAGGGAGCAACACAAAGGGGTGACGCAGTTCTGCACAGTCCTCACGCAAAGCTAATGCAGCGGTGACGCAGGGGGCTCAGGAGGGTCTTTCTGGGGTTATTTCTCATTTGTCTATTTTGTGAGGAATTTCTCTAGTGTTATCATAATTTCTCTTCGTCACTTCTAACTGTAAATTGTACGAGAAGATTTTGCTGAATAATAGAAACCCTCATCTGCTGCATCGGTTTTCCTGCATTGGGTTTTTCCGGAGATAATTGTCCAAAATATCTGTGTCATATATGTGCTAGTATTTTCCTTATTGTTTTGATCAGTAATTATATGGTGAAGTTTGCATTCGAATTTATTTCAATATTTACTGAAGAGATTTCTGCAAATAACTTATTTCTGAATAATAAGTAGAAGAAATAACATCAGATAATGCAGTAGGATTTCAAGTTGAAATTTTCACAGATTTCTGGTAGCATCAAATGTGCTCTAAGTCTTAAATTTTGCAGGGAGGCTTAGACACATGTATTCCAAAATACCCATAAAGCTTTTTGGGAAATTCCACCCGGATGGGGTTTTATTAAAATAATTACTTATGTTTAATCGAAGCCTAAGTCTAAACTTAGGGAATTAAAATAATTAAAGTATATTAATAGAACTGGGTGTGAATCTTCTAGAAAAAGACGAAGATCAAGTCAAGTTTATCTTAGCCCTTGATTATGTTTTAATCCGGGCCATTGATTTCTCAACGAGAAGGTTATAAGAGAAGGCTTGATGGGCATTTGGGAAAACACATTGGAGAGAGTCTAGAGATCGATTTCTCAAGTGAGCAGCGTAGAGCAGTCGTAGAGATCACATAGAGTTGATTCTAGACAGTGAGGGGCAGAGATAGTTTCAGTTGGAGATTTTCCTGAGCCGGGAAAACATTGCAGAGAAGGCAGAGTACAGGACGCAGCAGACGCAGCATAGGGGCTACGCTAGGCAACGCAAAGCCACGCAGAGGCAGCACTGAGCCTCTGAAGAGATCCGCAATTTCGTTGAGGATCATTCAGATCCAATGTCAGAGTGTCGGGGTGTGACACCAGAGGGGAAAAGGATCAATTAAGCATGTAAAATTAACAATTAAGTTAGCATACTTGCATATACATATCTAGGATTTCGTAATCATGCACTAGCATTTCACAACAATATCTACTAGGTAAACCCAAGATCAATACAAAGAATAATTCAGGCTAGGGTTTTGATCAAACAAACAAATATATACCTAGGGTTTCATTCCTAGGATCTTGCTATAACTATTACAAGTGTTTTGCTTATAAACCCTAATTTACCAAACCCTAAAGATCTAGAGTTTCATTTAGAAATTAACAGGAAAAACCTAAAGGACTAGGGCTTTTATCATAACATTATCAAAACCCTAAAATTCGAAAGGATAGGATTTCTAGATTTCATCAACAATATCTAAGTAGACTAGGGTTAAGGAACACAAGATCTCCAAAACCCAGAAAAGTTTTCAGGATAAAAAACCTAAAGACAACTCAAATAAGTTAATTGATCAATAATTAAAAATTGTCAAAGTCTAACTTAGGAAAATTGATTAATTAATAGCGTTTAATTGAGAAAGATCGAGAAATTTCTAGAGACTCGCACGGATTGAGTCTAAGATGATCTTAGTCATTGATAACGATTTAATCATGGTCATTGGTGCTCCAATGAGAGGTTATAAGAGCGGGATGGAGATATACATATCGAGCAAGAGGCAAAACGACTTCTTTCTAGAGGCAAAGGGAGGCAGGATGACTCATTTGGAGCTAGCTAGCTGGTAGTGTGAAATTCCCAGGCTAGGCAGTGCGAATTCTTGGAGCCCAAGTTTTCTAAGTGGGTTTCGAGCAGGTCAGAGGGAGGCCGAGATTATTTGCAGAGGGGAGAAAATTTCTCCATATTATTTTGTCGGTGGATTTGTTAGAGGATTGCCAGTGAGCCATCCAAATTAAATGTACTCAAATTTTACTACTACATAATAGTAAAATAAACCCTCGTCTGTTGCACTGGTTTTTCCTTCAGGTTTTTTTCCAAGGAATATTAGTCCAAAAATATTGGTGTCATTTTTATTGTGTGTGTGAATCTATTTTCTCAGTTCCAACATCTTATTTAGATTCCACATAATTTATTTATGAAGAATTGCAGTGTGATTTATTCAGTATTAATCAGAAAATTAATAAACTTCTAACCAGTTAGAAGAGTAAATTCCAATTACTGCCTTTCAAGGAAATTTTACATCCTCCACTATGCTAAAAAAACTCATGCAAGATACCGTCATACACTAGACAAGTCAAACAAAACCACTTAACCCACTAATTAGAAATTCCCAAGAAAAGCTTCAATATGATGACAATGTGACTTAAATTAAGCCCGCTTTACACAACTCATAAGTGATAATGTAATCACATCTTCAAACATGTTACTTTTTCAACAATCACATGTATAAGTCACTTCAAGACAACATACAACTTAGTAACAAAATTAGGGTAATAATTATAAAACACTAGACCTCATGAACAAGATAGAAGTGATAACATTAGACTACGTAATATGAAGAGTGATTAATTAATTAAGTTGATGTGTGTTTACATGCCAATAGTGAGTTATGTTTGTAATAATTACACACAGACTGACTCTTACAACATAGACAATAGTTCTCCCTTCATTTAATTATGGGTTAAGAGGAGATTATATTGGAAAGCTCTATGGAAAGGATGGGCATTAGTAGATGCATACATGATCGTTGTCACGAAGGAGAGTCTAGAGCATCAATGCATTGAGGGTTGTGACCAATAAAGATGTGATGATGTTAGACCTATTAACATGAAAGACAAATTAACACACTAATGACAATTTATATAAGAAGTGCTGATCTGTAGTTACGCACTAATTCTGATTTATATTTGCTAGAGTAGCACACAAACACTGACTTTTATAATAATTGAAGTTTCCTGGTGCCTTTTAAATAATTTTGACAGAATCACACATAGATAGAGGATCATCCCATAGCACCGGAAGTTTGTTTGGTAGAGCTATTATTTATGTTTGACCCATTCCCGAGTTAGATATAATCTTTTTCATAATTAAATATGATACATACATCAAGAATGGTAACTACACATTGCAGGTTTGCTAAAGCATTGAGTTATACTAGATGTGATAACCAACAACAAATCTGCATGAGATCAACAGTTAAAAAAATGATATTTTGTTGCATATTTCTTAAGAATTTGTCATCCAGATAACAGTCTACAAGATCAATGGTACAAATATCAGAATGTTTCACAACAGCAGTTATTTTTTGTTTTTATATTAACATGCCAAACATATTAATTACAAAGGCATGTACTAAGTTGTTTTGCTTCCTTACCATAATCAGATATCTGTAGTCGCCTTTTAACGCGCTTTCCTTTACAATAACGATACTCCCACTTAGGTCTTGGATATTTCTCAAGCATTTTATCATACTTATCCAACATACCCAGCTCCTTCAATATCTTTGCAACCCTCAGGACAGTTGAATAGTCTGGCTTGATCCCCAACTCTTCCATGTCAGCAAAGACCTTCAAGTAAATTCCCCAGCTTGAACTCTCAGTCTTTGAAATCCCATTACATTGAAAACAGTAAATTGAATGTATCTTAGCTCTCAGATGCCAAAAGGTGTAATATATGAATCCAAAATACTATATAGTGAAGCCAAGCCTGACAAAGATACTGATGCACTTTTGAAAAATGCTTTTGATGTTTCTAGGCCTAATAACTTTAGGCTTTTGATGTGTTTTCATTCTTTCATACATTGCCATAATTGAAACATAGGGCACGGATAAATTCTGCATGAATTTTAGGAGGATAAAGAGAAAAAAGACAAATGCTTCTCAGTCTACTGCTCATGAAACTGAAGGAATTTACCAAGGATGTATATTAATAATCAGCTGTGAATAATCTGTTATAATGAAACTGTAGAATATAAAATACCAACGCAAGCAGAAATTTTCAATTAAAGAAGGCCAGGTTAGCAGTTAAAGGAGAAAAACTAACTGCCAAAAAAGCAGCTAAAGTTTCCAAATCTATATTGTACACATGATGGTGAGTGGAGGTTTTCGGAAAATGCCTGCTAAGCCTCACAATGGAGGAGAAGCACTAGCTCAGATCTTAAAGAAACACAGAAATGTAAAACAAGAAAATACCTCAAACAACTTTTCGGTCATGTTGTTTCTTTCATACATGGTGATAATACGGGCAAAAAAGACCCGTGGCATGTTCTCCAAGTTCTCCATTAACAGTTTTGTCCATAGTTCCTCAGCTTCTTCTATTCTTCCTTCCTCGGCCAAAGCATTCAATAACACGAAATAATTTCCTAAGGTTTTGCCTTGCCCCTTGCTCAACATCCACTTAGTCAACTGCATACATCAAATAACCTGAACAGTTTTAGTACAAAAGCTTTACAAGGGTATGGTATGATAAACATATCGCTATTACTTTCTACATCAGCAATAACAGCTATCAAATGACCTCTAGCAAAGAAAGGGATTTAAGAAGTGGATAAATCAGGGGTATTTTCCTATCATATAATGTATTTGGAATGATGTTGCTTAATGTGATCAAATTAACCTGAGTTACTTCAAACATTTTATTCTCTACAATGCCATTAGAAGATCAATGGCTAGCCTAGCAAGGCAGTCTCACAAAAGAATTAGTGTACATGATTATTTTTCTAGGAGACCTGTTATCTCCTAAACCTGCACTTCAAGTGGTAAATGTTAGTTTTTGTAGCATCGGAGGTGTTCTAGCCTTGAGATTTTGTGGTGAGACTAAAACACAAGAGTTCTCCATAACTCATAAATCGTTTATGGAAATTCAACCTAGAAGTGTCTCAATTAGATTATTAACCAATTTTTTAATATTTCCTAAGTCTAAAATTAGGAAATTTGGTACATTAATCAGTATTAATTGAGAAAGGTGAGAATTATCTAGAAACTCACACAGATTGACTAGGAAATGATCTCAGCCATTGATTAAGATTTAATCTTGGCTGTTGGAGTCCCACAGTGAGATTATAAGAAGAAGTCAATGGGTAGATGGAGGAATACACTCGTGATACTTGAGGTCGACTTGCTTGGGCAGTTCAATTTTTCCAGAGAGCAGCAGCAGTTGTCGAAAGAGTTTGAGCCAAAGAGGGGAAGCAGAGACAATGAGTCTAGAGGAATTTTTCCAGTTTCGAAGAGTCAGAAAGAGGAGGATGAGATTTTCTCCAGGAGGTTGCACAGAGGCCACATAGAGCCTCAGAAAATTAGTTCAATCCAGCTAAAGAGGAAGATGTTTTCAGTTCCAGAGGACCGGAGAAGCATTTTCCCAGTCAACAGAAGGCAGGACAGCTAGATTGGTAGTTGATTTAGGAAGAGTGTGTGAGGGACTACGCTAGGGTGACACGGGGCCTGCACAAAGCTGGTTGGATGACTAGCCTTTCAGAGGTCAGACAGTGTCAAGATTGCTCAGAGAGGGGGTAACTTCCCTCAGATATTTTTTGTCGGTATTTCTCTTGGATAGATTCGCCAGTTTGGAAATATTTATTGTACTTAGAATTTCTCACTGCCACTGAATAATAAAAATTCTCAGTTGTTGCACCGACTTTCCAAAGTTGGGTTTTTCTAGGGACTTTTGCCCAAAAATAATTGTCTCATAATTTTGTGTGTGTGCCAGTATTTTCTCAATTTCCAGTGTATCTTTTGCAGTATTTTTATTTGTGAAGATCGCAGTGTGATCAATTCATTGTTGTCGTAGTGATAAACTACATAATTAATTTATCATATAGAAGAATTAATACCAATTGCTACAATAAATATATCAGTGGCGAAATTTTGACATGGTATCAAAGCGATTTTAATTAAACAGGGAAGCTCAGAAGTAGAGGAAGAAATTCGTTGTTCAAAGGGAGCAGCAGGACGAATTTATGGGGGTTGCGTAGAGCCTAAGCTAGGCAATACGAATTGTTGGGCATGTTGCCACCTGTCACACGCACCTAAGTTAGTGAGAAAAGACTTTAACTCCACAAGGTGTGGGTTGGTGGCAAAACTAAGAGATGGGGTTGTCACCTATTCCCAACTCTTTTCATTAAAGCTCTCTCCTAGGTAAGCTAAGAGGGGTGGTCCCTAAATGGAAAACTAAGCTAAAAAGGGGGATGTGAGGTTTCTAGGAGATGTTAAGGTTAATCTAGATTACTTGGGATTATGAGCAAATATGATGAGCAATATGAAACGAAATATATAACCATCAACACATGAATCCAAGATTAGCATACATAAAACCAGTGCCTTCAATATTGCTTAAAAATAAATAACACTTGCTCAAAAATAATTGAAACACAAGCAACTCTGTCAATCAAACGAAAGATGTTAGCAAGATATCACATGCAAGATATAAAATCTACTTTCAAGAAATGATTTCAAAATATATAATCATTCACAAATCGAAAGTATGTAAGGAAGAAATATAGAAAGACTTGCAAATGAAACAAGTTAAAACTTTACTAGCAAAAAAAGAACAAAATGATACTTTCCTAAACAAGATAATCAATTCAAAACATTTTCATCAATGACAAGTACATGAATAATTTGCAAGTAAAATAGTAAAATGTGTGAGCATGAAATGCACTTAAACTAAGATTAAATGCAATTATCTTGGGTAATTTTAATCTAAATGCCTAGTCTAGGTGTGACCTTTCTTTTGACTGTTTTGAAACAAGTGTTTTATGTAAGTTGTGGAAGGGGTCCAAGGAAAGATAGTCAAGGCTATATTAATGATACCTCCCTTGGATTATCCAACAAACCCGATGTCTCCGGCGCTGCAGAGACTGTGGCTCTGATGACTGCAAGGTCACCGTGTTAACCACATAAAAGGGTCTACGTCCCTCGAGTTGATGAAAGAAAGGGGTCCCTAAGTGATGTCTTTCAACGAAGCTTATGCTTGGAGGTAAATTTTTTATTAGAGATGCAAACTATGCTAACATGCCTAAATGAAATGCAAGTAAGATTACTAATGCTTTGCAAAAAAAAAAAAATGCTTCAAAGTAAATGGAAATATGCTCAATGAGATAACTTAGATAATTGCTTAAGATTGTACAAGATACAAGAACATAAGCTTCACAAGCACATAAGATTGTATCTCAAGTAAGTTCTTTAACAAATGACATATCAATGATCAACCAACTAAAGCAATGAAATGAGATGAAGTTTCAAAGTATGATACGCTTACAAAGTGAGCAATAACTTTAAAATAAATGAGCAAGTAACCAATGGGCCTATAGTGAGGCAAACATGAAGCAAATTGTCAAATTAACTATATCAAACTTTGCCACGTGAATTGAGATGCTTGCATATAATGAAATAAGTTGCTCCAAAGTGAAATTCCAACTTGTACTTCAAGGCAAAACTTCAAATGCAAGGCATGAAATGGAAACTAGTAGCAAAATCAAATGTTAGACCTAGATGGGCATATAAATATCAATTGCAACTATAAAGGAGGTAGTACTTGAAAGTAAATGCTCAAACGAGAAGATAATGACAGTAATTATTCATGAGCTAAATGATCATCAAAGCGACATATATATGAGATATCTTGAAATAGAGTTGCACCAATGAAAGATATTCCAAGTACACATGAAACAATTTGTTATACTAAATGGAAATGAATTAGTAAATAAAATTAAAGTTTGCTAGAAATTAATATGCTTGCATGTGAAGAGTAGATTGCTCAAAGTAAAGAGCTTGTAGCTCAAAGCAATATATAAAATAGAGAATGCAAAACCTTAAGTTGAATTGTAGCAAACTTATCTAAACAATATAAAAAAAGTGATGAGTGAGGTTGTGTAAATTTTAAGCATGCAATTAAAATAGAAACCAAGAAAATGCAAAAGTTAATCCACCCACATGTTTCTCTCCCTAAATGGAGAGAAGGGATGCCCTGGGTAAAACCCAAGCTCCCACAAGAAAAATAGATATTTTATTAGCATTTTTACAATGAGTAGAAGGCCCCTTAATAGGCTTCCTCAAAGAAGGAGAAGTTTAAAAGATAGAGATCCTTAGGAATTACCGTCTCCTTCCAAGAAGTGGCAAGCACAATGGCCAATGGAAAACACTTGAAATCTGAAAATTATAAGGACAAAAAGGCCCACGGCCAAGCTAGTTTGTTGTTGTCCCAAATTTTCCACGGTGTCCTTGAAGTCAACGCTCAAATGCTCTTGGGGTCCTACAACAAGTAGTTAGTGTTTCAAGCTTCAGCTCCCTCAATCCTGTCAACACAAAGGGTGAGCATAGTCCATAAATAAATCTGAATTTTCTGCACACTCAAACTTAGTGTAAAGGAAAGAGAAACATTAGCAAAATGTAATCTACAAATATTCTACAAAAATCAATCCAAGGAATTGGAGCAAGACACCTTTCCTTGCCTAATCTTCAACATGCTCTCTCTAGAAGAGGCTTCAGAGGGTCAGCGCAAAGACTAGCAGAACTCAGAAATTCAGTGACAGATGGATCATGTTGAACACATTTGGTTCAATATTTTGGATGTTATGTTGCAACAACAGCAGAGTTGCAGTCCAGATGTCGGTTACAGCAGCATGCGGGATCAGCAGCAGCACAGATGCAGCATTTGCACAGTAGTTGGTGGGCAGTGATGTCAGAGATCAGCAGCAAAGAGGGAGATGATACAGAGCCAGGGTGATGCTTCAGCAAGTTGCATTACTAGAGCACATTCCTCGCTAAGAGGGAGTGTTGATTTCTGGTAGCATTGGATGTGCTCTAAGCCTCAAAATTTGCAGGGAGGCTAGGACACATGCATCTTCCAAGACCCATAAATCGTTTTGGGAAATTCCACTGAGAGACAGTTTAATTAAACTAATTAATTATTTATAATGGATGCCTAAGTCTAAAGTTAGGAAATTAAAATAATTAAAGGGTATTAATGAAACTGGGTGTGAATCTTCTAGAAAAAGATGAAGATCGAGTCAAGATGATCTGAGCCATTGATTAGGACTTAATTTGGGTCGTTGAATCTTCAACAAGAAGATTATAAGAAAAGGCTCGATGGGCACTTGGAAGACACATCGATTTGGAGATCAAGAGATCGATTTCTCAAGAGAACAACGCAACAGTTGCCAGAGAAGTGATCGAGAGATTTCTTGCAGTGAGGGGCAAAGATAGTTTTTCGGTGGAAGTATTCCTGATCCGATGAATACATTGCAGAGGAGGCAAAGAGACGTGTAAAAGAGGCAACGCAGTGCTTCAGAGGGAGATCGAGGTTTTGCTAAGGAGCAGTTGAGATCCAGTACCAGAAGTCGGGGTGTCAGACTGGGAGGTTAGAGGATCGCGTTTCCAGCTAGTAAAAGATCATCTTGGAGTGACGCAGTCCCAGCAATAGTGATGCAGTAACTGCATAGGTGTGACGTAGTAACTATGTAGGTGTGACACAGTAACTGCGTAGGTGTGACGCAGAGCTGCGTAGAAGGCTCATCTTCAGTTTGATCAGTACCGGATCTTCTAGTACGAGTGTGAGGTTATCTCACTAACTTTCTCGCCAGTGATATTCTCAGTATCGAATAGACAGTAAGGCATCCAAGATTGTATTCAGAAACTACTGCAGAATAATACAAACCCTCAGTTGTTGCACTAGTTTTCCCGCATTGGGTTTTTTCCAGGGACATTTGTCCAAAATAACGGTGTCGAATGTGTGTGTTATTTATTTCCTGCGCTGTATTTTGTTTCCGCAACATTTTATATTTGTGAAGACTGCAGTGTGTTAGTTTCATTATTTACCGTAGCAAACAGTAAATAATTCCGTTCAGTTATATAACAAAATAGAAGAAACTTAACTAGTTATTGTAGAAGGATTCCAAACGTCGAATTTTCACAGGTATCCCTCTTAATGCAGCTTCTCTACAATAGTCATTGAATTCATTTGATTCATATTTGGTTCCATTATCGGTCCTCAATATTTTGATCTTTTTCCCTATTTGATTTTTAACCAAGGCTTTGAAAGAGCGAAACCATTTGAACACTTCGTCCTTCTTCTTCAAGAAATAGATCCATGTTTTGCGAGAGAAGTCATCCACAAAAATAGCATAGTACAAGTATCCTCCCAAACATGTTACAAGCAACATACCAGATAGATCAGAATGGACCAATTTAAGTATGTCGGTAGTTTTACTTTCACTTGGGGGGAATGCTCCCCTTGTATGTTTTCCAACTGCACAACCCTGACAAACACCTTCATGATCTACCTTGAATTCGGGCATACCTGTGACTGTCTTCCTTGCATCAGGTAAGGCCTTATAACGAAGGTGAGCAAACCTTCGATGACATAATAAGACATAGCTCCCAAAGGACTTCCTCCAATCTAATAGAGACCTTCAACCCTAAATCCAAGTGTAAATACATCTTTCGAGTTCCTTTGCCAAATACGAACCTTACCATCAACGAATGCTACCTTGAAGCCTTTGTCTTCCATCACAGAAATAGATACCAGGTTCTTTTTCAAATGAGGTACATACAATACATCTTGTAGATGAAGGATTTGACCTTGATTCAAGTGAAGAGTAATAGTCCCTATCCCTTTCACGGGGTAGGTGGCATTATCACGAAGTATGATTTCCAAATTAGTCTTCTTTTCAATCAAATTTAAGAGGGCCTCCTTGTACCTAGTGAAGTGCCTTGAGGCACCACTATCAATCAACCAATTATCCAAAGTGTCTGGAGGAGAGGCAGTAGTGAGGGCAAAAATAAGATAAAAGTCTTTTTGCTTTTCTACAACATTAGATTCCGAATACCTAGAGTTTCTCGACCTTTTGGGAGTTCAACTGTTTCCATATCGTGCAGTGTGAGCATTCCTCTTTCTTTTGTTGTTGAACCTGTTATTCCTTTGATTTCCATTGCCCTTGAAATTGTTGTGGTTGTTGTTGTTGTCATTATCCCGTGGTGTATCATTCTTATGAGGACACTCTCTAGCATAGTGGCCAAACTTGCTACAATTGAAGCATCTTCCCTTCTTCCTTCTTTGAATCCCTATCTTCCTTGACCTTGTCTCATTGGATCAACATTGTTCTTCCTCTTAGCATGAGTAGAGAATGCATTGGGCTCATTTCTATTTGAAGGCTTGTCTGTCTCCATCATCCTCGTCTCTTCTTGAGTGCATCTAGTCAACAATTCATCGAAACTAGGAATCTTGTCATTGTTAAGGATAGTGATTTTAAACACATCCCAAACTCGTGGGAGACATCCAAGAGCAATAAGAGTGAGCTCCCTGTCAGCAACAAATTCTCCAACAGCTAGAAGATCATTATTGATTTCGGTAATCCTCATGAAGTTGGATTGAATAGACTCCCCTCTATCCATCTTGATGTCCTTCAGCTTGTTCTTGAGAAAGAGGATTTGGTTTGCATTGTTGGCTTTGAACATTCCAACCAACTTGTCATACATCTCTTTAGATATGCCCAAATCAGAAATGTAAGCAACCAAATGTTTTTGAATGGAGTCCCTGATAATATTCTTAGGTTTGACCTCACCTTTCTTGTACTTTGTCTTAGTAGTCGTTGGTGCATTTGAAGAAGGCTCCACAACATTTCCCTGCACATATTCCATGACATCATTTTCTTCCAAAGTCAAGTCCAAAGACATCTTCCATTCATGATAATCAGATTTATCATTGAGCTTATCCTCAGATTTGAAGTAAGATGAGGAAGCCATTGAGTCTTTGTCCTTGTCCAACAGATCTTTGTGATTGTTTTTCTCTCTCTTGCTTGGGCTTTGTCTTCACCTGGGATCTAATACCATGTTAATTTTAGTTGAAAATGGTATGTTCTATGCTTAGCACAATTTACTTCTATGTTCCTTTAGCAGCCCAATAACAATATCCAATAATTTCCAGTAGCAATCACTTTAACCATTAATCACATTGATAGTAAATGCAAATAGAACATAAAAACAAAATGCAAAAGACAAGCCAAGACAAGAGAACGCCAGATTTGGCGGATGCCATGGAAAAACCCCAATGTGGGGAAAACCCTTTGATCAATTCTTCTTATTATTATTCAATAGTTCAGCAAATAGAGAGAGTACATAAATCGAATTCACTTGTCCAAAACACAGTCAAATCAGCTCTGTCAAAACAGTGATCAACTTTTAGCCCTAACCAGAAAGTTAGCGCTAGTCAAATCAGCAACAAATCATCTCCTTAGCAGGTCAGTCAAAGTCAGTCAAATTGGCCTCCAAGAAGGGTCAAAGTCAACCCAAAACAGTCCCACAAATGTTGGTCAAACTTCAGCAAATGCCTCGATTTTTGTGCCAGTGAATACGGCCTGCAAAAATCGGAATTCTTCCCGAAAAATCGCAGTCAAAATCGGTCAAACAAGCCCTGGTCAATGCTGGTCAAAGCTGGTCTGCAATTTGGAATTTCGGCCTGCAACTTTTGTCTGAAATTTTTGGCCTCCTTTGCCAAACGTAAGAGAGAGAGAGAAACCCAAGCTGTACGAACCAATCTGATGTGAAGAGAGAGAAGAATGTGTGAGTGAATGATGTCCAAATGAGGAGAGAGGTCACTCCTATTTATACACTTCGTTGTGGGTGAAGAGACACATCCATTGGGCTTCATGAGCCTACATTTGAGTAAGGTCAACCTTGACAATTTGCACGTGTGAAAATAAATTAAAAATCTTACTTCTGCTTGTCCGAATGAGATGATCTTTAGATCAATCTTGGACCTCTAGAAAAGAGGAATCCAATAAAAATATCATCTGCATCATATGAGTTGTCCCAAGGTGGAATTTGGCCCTAGTTGCCAAATTTAACAAGGATACCCAGTATAAAGGGAATCACTAGAAAAATGAATCAATGAAGAGATAAGGAGTGATTCCTAAGGCCTATTCATGAGGGAGACTCAATTATATTGTTTGCTTGCTTGGGGAGCAAGGTGTAAGGCTCTCTAAGAAGGGCTACGGGAGTTTCAAGGGCTAGGTTTTGCAAATAAACTTTGTAGAGGGACCTAGTCCTAAAAACCCTTGTGAAAACTTGGTTTCCAAATGGTCTTTGTGAAATTATCTTCGAAAAGTTGTGGGACTACACAAGACCAAGTGGACCCAAAATTAGGTCAAGTAAGAAGAATTGGTCACTCAAGGAGGGGCTTGACCTAATTATGGAAGATAAGAGGATCAGTGGACAAATTTTATTGGAAAAGAAATAAATGATCCAAATGAGGTCACTAGTTGAGGGAAACCTAGGGCAAGAAATGGTCCCTGAGCTAAGGCCTGTTGTATCTCGAGATCCCACCATCAGAATTGCTTCAAATTTGGAGGGCTTCTAGAGGACACACCAACGCAGTTGTGGACCAAAAATGAAAGTGTTTGGATGGCTATATTGTGAGATAATTGATGCCCTATGTGTCCTATGCAGGTTAGGCCTAGAAAAAAAAGGGAGAGGTGAGAAAAGTATGCTTTTGAGTGATCACCAATGGAGGATCAGTGCCTAATCTTTTGGGGAATATGGAGTCAAGATGAAATTTGTGTTTAGAAGAACTTCAAGTCTTCACCCAATCAAAGAGCCTCCTAGACAATTTCACATGGCAATAAGGGCATGAGCAGCTAATAGGAGAATTTATACTTCAATATGTGATAGTCGATGACTTATCAAGATATGTACAATAGAAACAATCTCTAGCAACATTCACCCCTTTACACATGATACATAAGATGATGCAACACTATAAAGACTAAATTTCCACAATTTCGCATAAAGAAAGCAGTAAATTTCAGATCTAATATAGCGAAAATCCCAACAACATCAATGTCATAGAGTAAATAAGAATAAGCATGAAAAGAGTACTCACATCTACGAAAGAGTATATCCAATCATCATATTATGCCAATAATGAAGCTCTAAGACAAAAGAGAGATCCAAACATCAAAATCCATCCATTACATCCAAAATTCTCCTCCAAAAGGAATAGTGAAAATCTCTAAGAGAGAGAGAGACCCAATCCAAGTGATGATGACAGAATGAATCAACTCATCATCTATTTATACAATGTCTAATTAATTCGATTTAGCTATTTTTGGCCTAATTTAGCCCCTAGAATAAAATAATGTGCAAAATAACAATAACATTTGGTGACAAGCCCACCAAATAGCTCAATAATACATGAATAAGCCTCTAAAGAGGGTCAAATGATCATCAAAGTCGGTCGTTGGGCCTTTGAGGAGGCCTAATGAAGTCCAAATGGTGCCATGATGAAGAAATGGACTCCAAACATAGTGGAAAAGAGGTTGGCCCCTTGTTTTCCAAGCAAAAACTTGTGGTGCTCCCAAGAGGGTGTGGGGGCACAAGATCATCATCATGGGTCTCCAAATGGAATGACAGTGCTTGTAGACCATCTATAAGGGCTAGAATGATGACATAAGCCCTCCCTCTGTAGCGGGGGACAATCTTCTGGATCCTAGAACATCTGCCAAGTGTATGGTACATCTGTGGAATCAGTTGGGCATGGTGAACCAGGTGCATCACCCTTGTCCCAAAGGTGGAATATGGGAAATCAACGAACATTGTTGGGGATCCATGAAGTAATCTCGACTCTCAACACTCACCCTACAAGTGCCAATGTGGCCTTCTAGAGGGCTAAGACCCTGTATAGGGAGACGAAGCCCCAAATAGAGATCCACCTACAATCCTACATAAGGTCCAATGCGTCCCCCTTTCCTCCAATACAACAAATCATTAGAATAATCAAGTAAAAGAGCTTACAAGTCTTGGAATCAATGGGGCACTTCATGGTGGCATGCCCTTCCATAGTGGGCTTCAGCATGTACAAGTGTCTCCAAGCTCAATAGGGGGGTTAGCCAAGGACCCTATTAAGTGGTTTCAACCACTAAAGGGGGTGACATGTCCATGGTACATCCTTCAAGTGGTAGGTGGCAAACGATATAATAATAGAATGGAGTGGGGATCAGGGAAAACATCCAGACCACATGTTAAGGTGCCAGAGTAGCTAAAATAAGGGAAGCCCACACCTGGGTATACGAGTGTAGGAAGGAGCAAATCGTGGTACATGAGTTACCCCGACCTTTTTTTTCCCACCCTTCTTCATATGTCTTTTGCCTTTTATTGATTTTTCTTCATAATTGCTCGAGGCTCCAGGGGATGAGAGCATGATGTGTAATATGTAGCTATGGATACCCCCTTTAAGGTGGGCTGGTTCATTTCCCACCAGGGATTGGGGTAATCATGGGTTCCTTAATGATGGAGGAGGGTCATCTAGGGCCCATAGGAACCAGGGTGATGGCCATGGGTAAGGGGTATTGCTCATGTTAGGCTTTTGCCCATGTGCTAAATTTGTATGTCCTGGCCATCTTTTGCATTTTGTGGTACATTTCCTACTAAGAGTGGCCAAATTATGTTTTTTCTTTTCTTTTTAGCTGCATCAACCTTCGGGACATCATTCCCAGCCCGACACAAGGTGTGGACAAGGGGAGGGGGAACGTTATCCCTATCTGGACCCAGAGGATACATGTGGGCCCAGATGGGAAAATATATGAATGCAGCGAAAATGAGTGGAAGGGGGGTGACGTAGGTGGTATTGAAAAGCGGAACCATGCAACCAAAATCAGGATTTCTCGTGTAGTGCCAACCCAAAAACCAAATGGTCAGTAAAGGAGATCCCACTGGACTAGGATACAAGGGCAACCACGAAATGGGGTGTAGAAATTTCTGAATCTTAATTCTTATACAGAAATTATTTCTGTTAAGTCCGTTAAGCTTCTCCTACTTATACAAGTTATAAACTGAATAAATTCAAGTTAACATCAAAGCAAAACACGTAACAGATCTCTACCAATTCAGATATAGAATAAGCACATGCACACATAGACAAAGTGACACAGTTATTTCTGGACAAATTGTCCCCAGAAAAACCCAATGTGGGAAAATCGGTCTCTGGCTACTAGAGGGCTCTATTATTAAGAATATTTCTGAATACACAACTCTGGGTTCCAAATCTGGAAAACCCTACAGAGAAAATTCTAGATCTGCAGCACCTGGCTGATCTAAGACCAAAAACACTGACTGATCCACACCCTCAAATGGGATTTACAGAACTCAGCCAGATCTAGGCCTAGAAACCCCAACGCTGCCCCTGAAAGTCACTACTGCTGCTGCTACTGCCGTCTATTGTTGTTGTTGTTGTTGTTGCTGCTGTTGCCGTCTGCTGCTACTGCTGCTGTCGTCTGTTGTTGCTGCTGCTGCCATCTGTTGCTGCTATTGTCATCTACTGCTGTTGTTGCTGCCGTCTGCTGCTGTCGTCTGCTGCTGCTATCTGCTGCTGCTGTCGCTACTGCCTTTCTCTGCATTGTCCTTGCTGATCTCTTATTTGCTTATTGTGTATTCTAGACCCCGGGATCAGATCATCCCCTTGGTCTAAATTCCCCGCTCTGCAACTGAAACATTTCTAAGAATTCTTAGCAACCCCGCCCTAGAATCTCAACTTAGCTTCAGTGCTCTGCCTCTGTGTGTCTTACAAATGACCCCAAGCATTTCCTTTATACTTTTCTCGTTGACAAAACAACGGCCAAGAGTAAATCTTTAATCAATGGCTAAGATTAAAAGAAAGCTTGATCCGTGTGACTTAAAACAATTTCATCACATGTTTAATTAAATTCACTTTAATTATTTTATTTTCCTAAGTTTTAGCTTAGGAAATACATTAAAATAATTAATTAATTTAATATCTCCTAAACCAGATGAAATTTCCCAAATCCATTTCTGGGTCTTGTAGAACAAGTGAACTCTAGTCCTTCCTCAAAATTTGGGACCTAGAGAACAACTGATGCTACCCCAAATACAAAAAATCTCAACACTCCCTCTTAGCATCAAGGGTGTGCTCTAGCAATACATCACACTTATGCATTACAAGATTTTGGGCACTGGTTCTGTGCTACTGAAGCTTGGCTTCCTGCCACTCAAATCTGCACTGTTGTTGCCATTCTATACTGCTGCCCATGACTCTACCACTGCCACTGCAACCACTGTACTGCAGCTCCCTCTCAATATGTTGCATCTATGCTGCTCATAGCACTGCCACTACTGATCTGCTGCACTGAAACTTCAGTTGTTGAAAGAAACAACTGAATCTCCTGCCCAATCTTTGACAGACAAGTTAGATGGGCTGCATCCTCATCACTGAAGCTCCATAGGCTACAGATCTGTGCTGGCATATAAAGAACGATGCATAGCTAAAACTCTGCTTGCGTAAACAGACTCCCTCTGCACTACTGAAGTCACATCAGCTCCTTGTGCTGAAATCTATCACGTTGCTGCTGCACTGCATTGTCCCTCTGAAGCTCTCTGCGCTGCTGCAGCTCTGCACTGCGTAAGCAGTACTAGACTACGCTGCTGAATTCACATCAGCCTCTACGCTGCTACTGCTTCTACGTTGTTGCTGCTATGCTCTACGCTGCTCCTCCCAGCCTCCAGATCTGTCTCTGCTTATGCCTCATCTGTGATCTATGCACCCACTACTCCACTTGTCCCACTACTGTCTTAAGGCCGTCGTAGCTCGCTTGTTGATCCAAGAGATGAGCTGCTCAAGGATCCTGCCTTACTTCCATGTAGCTCCTCTACAAGTCCATGTCACCCCACCTCCGTGGTTCATGAGCACTCATGGTTACATCATCTCCTGACCCATCATCTACCACCGCTGCTTTGGAAGAAGATGCTTCCTTGTCCTTTTTCTTTTCTGGACAATGGCTGGAAAAATGTCCCATTTCGCCACACTGGAAGCACTTGATCTTAGAAAGATTTTTCTTCTTCTTCGACTGCTTCTTTGATGCCAAGGCTGCATCTTCCTCCTCTTCCTTCTTTACTTTGCTCAACCCAAGGTTGTTCTACTTCTTGGTGAATCTACGCAGTTCTTCTTGCCGCAGGATTGACCACAAGTTGTCCCAATCTGGGAGGTCCGCTCTGCCCAAGATACTTTGGACAAAGGTTTCCCACTCATCCGTGACTGCATTGAGAGCAGTCCTAACTATCACTGCATCATCTACGGTTGCACCTGTTGCAGTCAGTTGATCCCTGTTTGACTGCAATCTGAAGAGGAAATGCTCGATGTCTTCTCCCTTGGTCATCATGAATGACCTCATTTGGGCCTCCAACAACATCTTTCTTTGGACTGATTTTCCCTCATATAGACCTTCCACATCTCATTAGTTGTCCTCTTCTCAGCTATGTGTGGAAAAATATGATCCTTGATATTTTCCATTATCAGCCGCTTGGCATGCCCAGCAGCTTCTCTATGCTTCCGTAGGAGATCCACATATGTCGGCGTGGCCAGGGTCTGCTCTGCATGATCTCTTAGACCATATGCCTCTAGGACAATCAGGATCCTAGATTTCCATATCGAAATGTTTGAGAGGCCCTCTAGCCTATCCTGATCACGCAGTCCATGAAGAGCCATCTGCTCAGAAGGTGTCGCAGCTCCTCTTCTCTATGCTAGAGATCTTGGATCTAGGGTCCTTTTCGAACTGGGAACCCTCTGCTCCCTCTAACACTTGATTTCCCTCCTTGGAAATCTACCAAATCAACTATGATTCAGCTTCTTCTTTGATCCTCTGACCGAACTGCAAGTTTCCTTTGGCAAGGAACTCTCTGAGACGCTGATCTCTTCCCAAACTTTGTCACTTGTGCTAAGGTTAAAAATCTGAAAACTTCAGAAGTTTAACCCCACCAGCTCTTCTGAATTTCAGCAACTTTCCTACAGACTTTTTCTGGATCCGACAGATTCAGATCTGAATCACACTGGCTGGCTTCAAACCCAACCAGTGTTGTTTCTGAGCTACCTCTGCGCAGTAATTGCGTGGGCTTGCTAGGACACGGCGTTGGACAGTGTCAACCTTCCCTTTGCGTGAATCTCCTCCTGAAAACTGCGTTGTCTCTTCAGATCTGCTTTTCTGCTGCCTTTCCAACTGCTTTCTGCAACTAGATGCTTCAGCGGATGACCCTTCTAGATCTACAATTGCTTTGATACCATGTAGAAATTTCTGAATCTTAATTCTTATGCAGAAATTATTTATGTTAATCCAGTTAAGCTTCTCCTACTTATACAAGTTATCAACTGGATAAATTCAAGTTAACATCAAAGAAAAACACATAACAGATCTCTACCAATTCAGATCTAGAATAAGCACATGCACACATAGACAAAGTGACAGTTATTTCTGGACAAACTGTCCCCGGAAAAACCCAATGTGGGAAAACCGGTTTCTGGCTGCTCAAGGGCTCTATTATTAAGAATATTTCTGAATACACAACTCTGGGTTCCAGATCTGGAAAACCCTACAGAGAAAACTCTATATCTGCAGCACCTGACTGATCTAAGACCAAAAACACTGACTGATCCACACCCTCAAATGGGATTTACAGAACTCAGCTAGATCTAGGCCTATAAACCCCAGCGCTGCCCCTGAAAGACATTGCTGCTGCTGCTCCTGCCGTCTGTTGCTATTGTTGCCGCCGTCTGCTGCTGCTGTCGTCTGCTTCTGCTGCTACTGCCTTTCTCTGCGCTATCCATGTTGATCTCTTCTTTGCTTCTTGTGTATTCTAGACCCCGGGATCAGATCATCCCCTTGGTATAAATTCCCCTCTCTGCAACTGAAACACTTCTGAGAATTCTTAGCAACCCCACCCTAGAATCTCAGCTTAGTTTCAGTGCTCTGCCTCTGTGTGTCTTACAAATGACCCCAACCTTTCCTTTATACTTTTCTCGTTGACAAATCAAAGGCCAAGATTAAATCTTTAATCAATGGCTAAGATTAAAAGAAAGCTTGATCCGTGTGACTTAAGACAATTTCATCACATGTTTAATTAAATTCACTTTAATTATTTTATTTTCCTAAGTTTTAACTTAGGAAATACATTAAAATAATTAATTAGTTTAATATCTCTTAACCAGATGAAACTTCCCAAATCCATTTTTGGGTCTTGTAGATCAGGTGAACTCTAGTCCTTCCTCAAAATTTGGGACCTAGAGCACAACTGATGCTACTCCAAATACACAAAATCTCAACATGGGGAAGTGGATTCAAGAATACAAGCCTAACCCATCTTTCCACTGAATCCCCCCACCAATCCATGCCCCAAAGTGCCCATGACAAGTAAGGAAAATTACTCAACTATACCAATGAAAAGCCATACCTTTAGGGTCGAGAGGCCCACCTTCAAATATACATTCATGACAAGTGGTCGAGGGACCATATGGCTAGCTCAGTGGTGGAGACAATGGCACATTGAGCTATCTGGCGGCTTAAAGGGGTTGTTGGCTGCCGACTGAGGACCATCTAGGAGAAAAAATTTCCCCTATATATATTACCCATAGTTGGTGTGTAGCAGGCTTCATCAGTATTCCCCATCCTGGACCTATTTTTTTTCTTGGTAGACCCCACTTTTTTTTAAACTATTATATATATATATATATATAATAGTTTTATTTATATATAAAGTTATAGAATTAAATTATATTACCAATTAAACTATATAATAACTATTAATTAATTATATAATTTAAAAACTATACAAGTAATCAACTTATATAATTAATTAATTTAAATAATTTAAATAATAATAAACTTTTATATATATATATATATATATATATATATAAACAAATTATAACTATGTGATTACACCAATAACTTTACGATAAGAATTCATATAAGGGCAGACGTGGATGCAACAGTCGAGGTAATGTGAAAAACAGCAGGAGCGGAAGGTGTGTGTGGGGACGATGAGGAACAAGATCTGTTCAATAGCGGAAGACAGACCGGAGGCGTGACAGCTGATGGTGGTTGAGGTTGAACAGCAAGGGCACGATGCGGTGGGCTGACAGTGGCAGTAGTGAGGGTGACAAGCTGTGTGGTGGGGAGATGTCGGGTGACACCTATTTTTTTTCTTGGCAGATCCCACTTTTTTTAAACTATTATTTAATTATATATATATATATATATAGTTTTATTTATATATAAAGTTATAGAATTAAATTATATTACCAATTAAACTATATAATAACTATTAATTAATTATATAATTTAAAAACTATATAATTAATCAACTTATATAATTAATTAATTTAAATAATAATAAACTTATATATATATATATATATATATATAAACAAATTATAACTATGTGATTACACCAATAACTTTACGATAAGAAGTCATATGAGGGCAGACATGGATGCAACAGTCGAGGTAATGTGAAAAACGGTAGGAGCGGAAGGTGTGTGTGGGGACGATGGGGAACAAGATCTGTTCAACAGCGGAAGACAGAGCGGAGGCGTGACAGCTGATGGTGGTCGAGTTTGAATAGCAAGGGCACGATGCGGTGGGCCGACAGTGGCGGTAGTGAGGGTGACAACCTGTGTGGTGGGGAGATGTCGAGTGACAGGAGAATACGGAAGTCAGTAGCAGAAAGTGAACAGGGCGTGATAATTAGATTTATAAGGAGGGTGAAAAGCAGCGGGGATAATGGCAGACGGTCAAGCGTAGTGGTCATGGAGGATCGGGATATAGTGCAGTCTGTGAGGTGCGAAGACGGTAAGGACGCGAAGAACAAGAGCAGAACAGTGAAAAACGAATACGGAAATCGGCAACAACAACGAACAGGGATAACAGTGGATAGCAAACTAGAAAATGAGTGGGCTCTAGAAGCTGTGACACAGTGAGTCTGTGCAACTACCAGCCGAGGACAGAACTACTCTGATACCACTATTAGAGAAGAATCGAATTGCAGAACACACATGTATATTTATATACTAATATTTTATTATTGAATATGAATGAATGATGCTACATTGCCTTCGTGATGGTTGCCTATATAGAAATTGATTGGCCACAAAGGTGAATGGTCATGTCATTTGACCCAATTTAACCTTTCATAAATAATTGTTAATAATTAATTAATATTTTATAAATTATTTTATTAGTAACATCATATGACCAAGAACAAGGGTTACTTCAACCAACTGAAAGAGAATGATATGCAGTTTCATATATAGATGGGAGATGATGGCAGGTACGTAGCACAAGGCATAGGTACTGTCAAGTTTGAAAGGGAGTTTGGGAATCCTCGCTACCCTAGAGATGTCATCTAAATACCAAGGCTGACGAAAAAACCTTATTTCGGTCTCAACCTTGGAGAACAATGGTTATGAGGTTATCTTAAGTTGAGGAAAGGCTTTCCTCAAGCCCTTAAACTCTAGATCCATGAAGCACATTAGAGTTAGGGTGAAAAAACTCTACAACTTACAGTTCAAGACAGTCGCAACCATGAGGAACAAAGAGATCAATGCACATAGATGTGACCTTGGGGATCTTTGGCATAGGCGTATGGGTGACTTACACCATGAAGTGTTGACTATTTTGAGGGAGATTGCCACTGAGTTACCACAGTACAATGTAAATTAGCATTACGTGTGCAAGGGCTACACACTTGGAAAGTATGCCAAGACATCCTTTCCCAGCAGAGACAACAGCACCAAGAGCATCTTAGAGTCGGTACATTCGGATGTCTGTGGACCATTTTCCTCTCCATCACTGATGGAATATAGATATTAGTGAAAGTTTTTGAATATTACTTATGCAGAAACCCTACTGTAAAATCTGGTTATACTTCTCCTACTTAATCAAGTTATTAATCTGAAATTTCAACATTAACATCGAAGTAAACACATTAATGGTATTCACAGATACAGATCTAAACTGAATACATGCACATAGACAAAGTGACACACAAGATTTTCTGGACAACTGTCCCCGGAAAACCCCAATGCGAGAAAACCGATCTTCTGGCTTGCTAGAGGATTTATATTATTAAGTAGATTCTAAGTACAGCAAATATGGGTACCTTACTAGTTAACCCGATATAGAAATACAAAAATCTGCAGCAATACCTCTATTCCGAAGATGTAAAACAAGACTGATTCATACCCTCAAACGGGATTTACAGAACTCAGCCCCTTTCTGTCTTCAGAAACCCCAGCGTTGCTCTGAAGCCCTCTGCGTCAGCTCTGCTAGCATGTTGGTGCCCCTGCGTTGCTCAGGAGAGGCTTGGGTAACCCCAGACTGGGTGACGCAGTCCCTGTGCTGCCCTACCTGGGCTTGCATAAGCCCTGATGGCTTCCTACTACCTCTGTGGTGCCCTTTCTGGGCCTGCATATCACTGAAGCCCTCTGTGTTGCGCAACTGTTGCTCCCTCTGCGCTGCTCTGACTGCTACTTCTCTACCTCTTGCTGACTCTTGGCTCTAGGATCAGATCATCCCCTTAGCCAATACTACCCCTCGTTGCAGCTGAAACACTTCTGGAAAGTCTTAGCAAGCCTCAGCCCCTTTCTGTCTTCAGAAACCCCAGCGTTGCTCTGAAGCCCTCTGCGTCAGCTCTGCTAGCATGTTGGTGCCCCTGCATTGCTCAGGAGAGGCTTGCGTAACCCCAGACTGGGTGACGCAGTCCCTGCGCTACCCTACCTGGGCCTGCATAAGCCCTGATGGCTTCCTGCTACCTCTGTGGTGCCCTTTTTGGGCCTGCATATCACTGAAGCCCTCTGTGTTGCGCAACTGTTGCTCCCTCTACGCTGCTCTAACTGCTACTTCTCTGCCTCTTGCTGACTCTTGGCTCTGGGATCAGATCATCCCCTTAGCCAATACTACCCCTCGTTGCAGCTGAAACACTTCTGGAAAGTCTTAGCAAACCACGCCCTAGAATTCCAGCTTAGTCTCAACGCTCTGCCTTCATGTGTGTGTTCTCCAACTGACCCCAAGCCTTTCCTTTATACTTTTCTTGTTGGGAAACCAACGACCGTGATCTAATCTTGAATTGACGGCTAAAATTAAAAGAAAGCTTGATCCATGTGACTTAAGTCATTTCCATCACATGTTTAAATTAATTACCTTTAATATTTTAATTTTCCTGAGTTAGACTTAACGTCCTTAATTAAAAATATTAATTAATTAATTTTCTCTTAAACCGAATGGAATTTCTCAAATCCCTTTCTAGGTCTTGGAGATCTCATGTACCCTTGTCCCTCCACAACGTTTGGGAGCTAGAGCACATCCGAAGCTACCCGAACACTCAAAATATCAACACTCCCTCTTAGCGAGGAAAGTGCTCTAGCACAACACTACTTCACCCCGAAGCTCTGCACTAATCTCGAGGGTAGGTCTCTACGTTGATGCTTGGCCTACTTCCCTTCATCACTGCACTGCTGCTACTCTCCCGTACTGTTGCCCATGACGCTGCCACTGCCACTACCACATCTGTACTACAGCTCCCTCTCAATCTGTTGCATCGTGCTGCCAACTACTGCACTACAACTCAGTTGCTGAGAGAAACAACTGAAAAACTCCTACCCAATCTTTGACAGACAAGTCAGTTGGGTTGCATCCTCATCACTAAGGCTCCATAGGCTACTGATCTCTGTTGTCCTCTTGAAGCCACTATGTTGCTTCAGCTCTTCTCTACGTAAGCCAGCCTGCACTATGCTGCTGAAGTCACATCAACCCCTCTGCGCTGCGTTGCCACGTTGCTGCTGCATCTGCACTGCGTTGCTCCCTCTCAGCATGCAACCATGCCTCTGCTCCATCTGTGACTCTCTGCACCCATTGCTCCATTTGTCCCACTATTGTCTTAAGACTCCCGTAGCACGGATGTGATCCAAGAGTTGGGCTACTCAAGGATCCCGCCACCACTCTGTAGCTGCTCTACAAATCCATGTTGCCCCACTTTCGTGGTTCATGAGCGCTCATGGCCACGTCATCTTCAGAGCCATTGTCCGCCACAGCAGCCTTGGAGGTAGAAGCTTCCTTGTCCCTCTTCTTCTGAGGACAATTATTGGCGAAATGTCCTAGTTCACCGCACTGGAAACACTTGATCTTTGATAGATCACGCTTCTTCCTCCCTTGCTGCCTCTTTAATGTCAAGGTTGCATCTTCTTCCTCTCCCTTCTTCACTTTACTTGATCCAGTGTTGTACTGTCTCCTGGTGAACCGACGGAGTTCTTCTTGACAGAGGATCGCCCACATACTGTCCCAGTTGGGAAGGTCCGCTTTGCCCAAGGTACTTTGGACCAGTCCTCTGTGACCGCATTGAGTGCAGTCCTCACCATCACATCATCCTCCACTTTCACTCCCATGGCAGTCAACTGATCCCTAATCGCCTGTAATCCGAAAAGGAAGGGTTCGATCTCTTCTCGCTTGGCCATCATGAATAACCTCATCTGATTCTCCAGAAGCATTCTCCTTTGGACGGATCTTCCTTCATATACTAAGGTCAGGGCCACCCACATATCATGAGTCGTTGTCTTCTCGGCTATGTGAGGCACTACATGATCTTTGACACCGTCCATGATGAAGCGCTTGGCATGTGTCGCTGCTTCTTCATGCTTATCCAGGAGCTTCGCATCGGTTGGCATGGCCAGGACTTTCTCTACATGCTCCCTAAGACTGTATGCCTCCATGACTACTAGAATTCTGGCCTTCCAGACTGCAAAGTTGGACAAGTCGTCCAACCTATCCTGATCACGTAGTCCTTGAGGTGCCATCTGCTCAATAAATCTGTCAAAACTAATCCTTCTCTCTATGCTAGAGACTCAGATCTAGGGTCCTTGGCGATAAAGGCACCCTCTGCTCCCTCTAACAATTGACTTCCTCTCTTGGAAGTCTGCCAAATCACAACGAATCAGCTCTCTTTGATCCTCAGATCGATCTGCAGATTTATTTGGCTGGAAATCCTATGAAAGTAGTTCTCCTCCCACTTTTTGTCAACTAGTGCTCAGGCTAATTTCTGCACCTTCAGAAATTTAACCCCACCAGCAACTACTAAAGCTCTGCAACACTGCTTTCAGCACTCTGAATCAATGACAACTTCAGGACTGCGTCACCCTAATTGGCCTCTACGTGAGCAGACAGTCCCAGCATTGTCTCTGCGCTGCCTCTGCGTAGTATGTAAGTGGGCCTGCGTGGAGACTGCATCACTCTGACCTTTGCGTGGCTCTGCTTTCCTCTGTTGCTACGCTGTCCTCTCTAGTCCGGCTTTCTGTGGCTTGTGCTGCTTTCTGCAGCAAGGATTCTTCAGTCTTCTTGCTGATGATTCAGCTAGATCTGCAATCACTCTAATAGCATGTGAAAGTTTCTAAATATTACTTATGCAGAAACCCTATTGTTAAATCTAGGTATACCTATCCTACTTAATCAAGTTATTAATCTGAAATTTCAGCATTAACATCTAAGTAAACACGTTAACGGTTTTCGAAGATACAGATCTAAACTGAATACATGCACATAGACGAAGTGACACACAAGATTTTCTAGACAACTGTCCCCGAAAAAACCCAATGCGGGAAAACCAGTCTTCTGGTTGTTGGAGGGTTTATATTATTAAGTAGATTCTAAGTACAGCAAATTTGGGTACCTTACTGGTTAACCCGACAGAGAAATACAAAAATCTGCAGCAATACCTCTGTTTCGGAGATGGAAAACAGGATTGATTCACACCCTCAAACGGGATTTACAGAACTCAGCCCCTTTCTGTCTTCAGAAACCCCAACGCTGCTCTGAAGCCCTCTGTGTCAGCTCTACTAGCCTGTTGGTACCCCTACGCTGCTTAGGAGAGGCCTGTGTAACCCCAAACTAGGTGACACAGTCCCTGCCCTGCCCTAGCTGGGCTTGTGTAAGCCCAGATGGCCTTTTGCTGCCTCTGTGTTGCCCTTTCTAGGCCTGCGTAGCACTGAAGCCCTCTACGCTGCGCAGCTGCTGCTGCTCCCTCTACGTTGCTCTGACTGTTGCTTCTCTGCCTCTTGCTAACTCTTGGCTCTGGGATCACATCATCCCCTTAGCCAATACTACCCCTCGTTGCAGCTAAAACACTTCTGGAAATTCTTAGCAAACCACACCCTAGAATTACAGCTTAGTCTCAGTGCTCTGCCTCCGTGTCTGTGTTCTCCAACTGACCCCAAGCCTTTCCTTTATACTTTTCTCGTTGGGAAACCAATGACCGTGATCTAATCTTGAATCGACGGCTAAGATTACAAGAAAGCTTGATTCGTCTGACTTAAGTCATTTCCATCACATGTTTAAATTAATTACCTTTAATATTTTAATTTTCCTAAGTTAGACTTAGGGTCCTTAATTAAAAATATTAATTAATTAATTTTCTCTTAAACCGGATGGAATTTCTGAAATCCCTTTCTAGGTCTTGGAGATCTAATGTACTCTAGTCCCTCCACAAAGTTTGGGAGCTAGAGCACATCCGAAGCTACCCCAACACTCAAAATCTCAACAATATTATGTCACCTTCACTGATGACCACTCAAGAAAGACTTGGATCTTCTTCATTAAGAAGAAATTTTAGGTCTTCTTGAAGTTCATGGAGTTCAAGGCCTTGGTGGAAAATGAAACTAGTAGGAGGATCAAGGAATTGAGGTCAAACAATGGTGAGGAGTACATCTCCAACAACTTCAAAGACTTGTGTGCCAAGGAGGGCATCAAAAGAGAGCTCATCTCACCTAATAACCCTCAGCAGAATGGGTTTGTTGAGTGCAAGAACCGAAGCATTTTTGGAGCAACCAAGGCTATGTTGCACGACCAGGGATTGCTTATGTTTCTTTGGGCAGAAGCATGTATCACTGCAATCATTTTGCAGAACATGAGTCCACATAGCGCGCTAGGTAGAGTCACACCAGAGGAGGCTTCCACAGGAAAGAAGCCTAATGTGTCTCACTTCCAGATCTTTGGCAGCCTTGTTTACTGCCATGTCTCTTCAGAGAGTCGAAAGAAGTTGGAGCCCACATCAGAGAAAGGAATTTTCGTGGGTTATAGTGAGACATCTAAGGCGTACAAGGTGTATGTCCCAACACTCAAAAAGACAATGACCAAGCGTGATGTGAAGTTCAAAGAGGAAAGGGCTCTCAAGAAGTCCTTAGAGCATGAGTAGGGTGAAACATAGGAGGAGCAGAAGGCTCAGCCAATTCCTCATACTTCATCACAGTTGGTTGTTGGGCAGGTTGAGTAGCACATAATTGAGGAGAAAGCGCAAGAACAGGAGAAGAGAGTAGAGCTAGAGGTGCTCACTCAGCCAGTGACTCACAGTGCAGGGAGAGGGCGATCCAAGTGAGCAGATCAGCTGATTAGGGACGCTCAGGAGAGTGTTGGAGCCCCCAACTCCACACTTAGACAAAGTAAACAAACAAAGATATATGGGGTACATGACACTTATGACTAAGGTGATAGGCTCATAGCCTTATTGCTATAAGGAGGCATCTTCTCAGCAGGCATGTGTGAAAATTTCACCACTGAAATTCTATTGCAGCAACTGCAATTAATTCTTCTAACTGTTAATTAATTTAGCAGTTTATTGCTACGGCAACAATAAATTAATCCCACTGCAATCTTCACAAATAAAAATTATTGCAGAAGATAAACTGGGAACTGAGAAAATACTGGCGCACACAAAAATTATGACAATTATATTGGACTAAAGTCCTCGGAAAAATTCAACCTGGGAAAACTGGTGTAGCAGCTGAGCCTTTTTATTATTAGGCAGTGGTGAGAAATTTTGAGTACAATAAATATCGCCAAACTAGAAAATCTATCCAAAAGAAATACTGGCAAAAATTATCTGAGGGATTTTACCCTCTCTCTGAGCAATCTCGGCACTTGACTGGCTCTGAAAAGCTAGTCGTCTAACCAGCGCTGCGTAGACCCTACATCACCCTAGCGCAGACCCTCACATGCTTTGCCTTAATAAACTTCCAATCTAGCTATCCTGCCTGTTGCTAGCCAGGAGAATGCTCCTTCAACCTTCTGGAAAATTTTCTCAACCTCTGGAACTGAAAACGTCTTCCTCTTCAGCTGGATCAAATTTCTCTTTTGAAGCAACTGCGCAGTCCCTATGCTGCTACCTAGAGAAAATCTCGGCCTCCTCTTTCTGACTCTCTGGAACTGGAAAGATTCATCCGGATTCACTGTCTTTTCCCGTCGGATAGGGCAAGTACATGCAGGATATTCTCAAGAGGTTCCACATGCAAGATTGCAAGCCCATGACCACGCCTCTAGTCACAAACTGGAGGAAGGTGGACACTGCCAAAGGTGAGCGAGTAGATGCTACTCTCTATAGGAAATTCATAGGGTTGTTGATGTAACTAGTGAACACACTGCCAGACATCTACGTCGTAGCCAACCAATTGAGCCATTTTATGGTTGGGCCGACCAGAGTGCATTGGGTTGTTGTTAAGCACATGTTTAGTTATTTCAAGAGCACAATAGATTATGGATTATTGCATAGGCATGTTGATGGAGTGAGTCTTCAAGGATTCAGAGATGCAGATGGGGCAGGGGGTTCAGCAAACAGGAAGAGCACTTCAAGTTGTGCTTTTAGTCTTGGATCAGCAGTTATTTCCTAATTCAGCAGGAAGCAGAGATCAATGGCACTAAGCTCAGTTGAGGCCAAGTACATGGCTACCAGCTTGGCAACTTGTCAGGCTATTTGGTTGAGGAATATACTTGTTGGGTTGTGTTTGTGAAAATTCCTAGATCTGAACAATCTGAGGAATCCTACTACAACCAACTGAATTACTTCTTCTATTATGTAATTTACTTTACACAATTATTTCTGAATCACACATGAAATATTGAAGCAATCACCGAAGCAGCCTACACTATAATATTCATGATTCTGAAACAAGGAAACTGAACAAGGAAATCAATCACACATATGACACTGTTATTTTTGGACAAGAAGGTCCCCAGAAAAACCCAATGCCAGAAAACCGGTGCAGTAGATCTGAGGGTTTTATTATTAAGTAGTAGCAATGTCTGAATACACCTTTGAATACCCCTAGGGTAATTTAGTCACAGAGAGAAATATTAGCAGAAGAATTTGTGAGGATTTACCTCACTCAATCACTGAGTTCCCGGATGATCCGGATGAAGAGAAAACTGCCCTGGGGAGGCACTGCATTGCCTCTGCATAGTCCCAGTGCCGGACCTTCCAACCTCTGCGTCACCGCCTTCCATGCTTAGCGTTCAGCTCCAACCAAGTCGTTTTGCCTCTTTGGACCCTGAGGAACAGCCTCTCAGTGTCACTTTCCGAATCCCGGCCTATGAAATTGATCTACAAGCAAAATTCTGGAAACCCTCTGCCTCTATGTTGCTTCTGCGTGAGCCCTACGCAGTCACTGCGTTAGCCCTCCTTCCTTCAGTGCTGGGTTGGTTAGATCACTTCTACCACTCTCTGGCTGATGCTCCATCGACTGAGAAAATCTCTTCCTCTCCGGATGTTATCTCTGCCTCTCGTTGCTAAGATCTCTAGCTCGAATTTCTCAGCAAACCCAACCCTAGAAATTTCGAACTCTAGATCAATTCGGTGTGTCTTTCCAAATGCCCCTCAAGTCTTCTTTTATAGTCTTCTTGTTGAGACATCAATGGCCGAAATTAGATCTCTAATCAACAGCTAAGATTATAACTTGACTTGATCTTCGTTTTTTCTAAATCATTCTCACTATGTTTTATTAATACCCTTTAATTATTTAATTTCCCTAAGTTTAGACTTAGGGTCTCCATTAAAATAATTAATTATTTTAATAAAACATTAACTGAGCGGATTTTTCACAAATGGTTTCTAGCTTCTTTGGAATACCAATGTCTAAGCCTCTCCACAAAATTTGAAAGTTAGAGCACTTTCTGATGCTACAAAAATCAACAGTGTTGTCACCCGAATTGTACACCCAATGCGACAATGCTCAGCGCAGGGGCTGGCACTCTGATCTCTGCCCACTCTGTTTAAGATATCTCCTAGGCTAGCTAAGGGGCATAATCCCTATAGGTGAAAAACAAAGGGGAGACTTGTTGACAGTCAACAAGTTGTACGAGTTGCAACTACCTGTCTCAATAACTTGACTAAAATTAGGTGACAAGTTTGATTAATGAGCAATGTGAGATATATTCGATTAGATTATTTATGAGACACTTAAGATTGAACAAAGAGACCAATGCCTTAATACAATGCTCAAAGTAACTTAGGAACTTGCACAACAATGAAGTATGCTTCAAGTTATGAGACAAGTGATGCTGCAAGGGAATGTTAGTACTAGATACTGAGATATGAGAAAAGAGATGACCTGCAAACAAGTACTTTCATTGTAAAGAGATATCAATATGTCAAGTACAAGAGAAATCTTTGCAAGTAAATTGAGAGTGCTCACAAATCAGTGACTAGAATGATAGTACAAAGGATAATGCTTTGATGAGATGATATAGCCAATCAAAAGATCAAGATTCATTTAAAACAATAGATGAAAAAATTGTAGCATGAAGTTCATACTCAATGAAACATTAGGTGATCAACTAGGATTAAATTAGAATTGTTAGAGACGATTTTAATACCTTTAGATTGTAAGTCCTTATTAGTATGTTCTTCACTTTATGCAGTATATCAATCAGAGACAAGTGGAATTAAATGCAATAAGCACAGGTAGCTAATGATAGATGGGACAGCTAACAGTGATAGATGGAAATGCAACTAGATCTGAACCATGCAGTGAGAAAGCAATAAGAGCAGAGAGGGTTAGTTAGCAATCAACAAGGCTATTTTCAAGAAACAAAGGAAACCAATGCAACCTGCTTCCCAAATACCAATGATTCAATTTGTCAAATATGCACCAGACCTTAAATATCCCACTGTCAATAAAGAGGTGAGTTCACTGTTGTAACTTACATGCCAATATATGACAGTCCATAAGATACTAATTACCAATTACCAGATGGAAATGAAAAAGAGCCAAAGCACAACAAGTGTTCTAGATGCTAAGACTAGTTGTACTAGAGCCTAGGAATGTCACTGCAACTTTAAATCAGACCCCTGCAAGAAGAGATTAGACACGGTAGCTATGAGATCAGCCCACTGTAGAATTAGATCAGACCTTCAATGACCAAGATCAGTTGTCCAAATACAACAATGCAATTTAAATGCTAAAACACAATGTCACACTTCAAGAATGTCACTGTAAGAAGAGATCAGATCTATGTACCTTAAGATCAGACCTCTGGAATAAAGATATCAGTCCTTTAATAACCAAAATCGATCACCACATATGCATGAAATAAGAGCTACAACACTTGTGAAGTGGATTATGATTATTATGTGTTATTTTTGTGTTTTTTAGGACTTCCTTCTAAGTTGCATGGGAACGGATACGGATACAGGGTTTGAAACAGATACGACAAATTTTCAAAAAATTTGGATACAATACAGCAAGAAACGGCGCACACACACACACACACACACATATATATAACAAAATAAGAATTTCATATTACCATTCGTCTTTTAGAATCTAGATTCTATATCAAAAAATACATAATCAATTATCCTCTATTTGTTGAGTTTTGGTAGCATCGGAAGTGCTCTAAGCCCCAAATTTTGTGGAGAGGCTTAGGCACTGGTATTCCAAAGAACCCAGAAATTGTTTATGAAAATTCCACTCGGATTATGTTTCATTGTAAAAATTAATTATTTTAATGGGGACACAGTCTAACTTAGGGAAATTAAATAATTAAAAAGATATTAATAAAACAAGGTGAGAATGATCTAGAAAGCGAAGATCAATTCATGTTATAATCTTAGCCGTTGATTAGAGATCTAATCTCGGCCGTTGATTTCTCAACGAAAAGACTATAAAGGAAGGCTTGAGGGTCATTTAGAAAGTGACTGAGTGAATCAAGTGATCAAATTCTTCTAACGGAGCAAGTACTCAAACAAAGATCAGATCTAAGTGATTCCAGTTGCAGTGAGGGGCAGAGACAGTTATTGGTCAAAGGATCCTCTTCGAGACAAAGAATACAAAGCAGAGAAGGCATAGAGCAGATCAGCAGAGGCAACATATCAGCTACACAGAGCCAACATAGTCCCATGCAAAGGCAGCACTGCAGCCTCAAGGGAATTCGAGATTCAGCGAAGGGTTAGCCAAATCCAGTGCCGGAGAGTCGAGGTGTGAGACCGGAAGAGACCAGAAGGGCAGATCCAACCAGCAGAAGACCAGTGACGCAAAAGCCACGCGGTACTCAGGCAAAGTGACCCAGAGACTGCGCAGAGACTACGCAGCACAGTGGTGGGCTTGTTGTTCCGGGGTTGTTGGTCAATCGGGCTTCCAGATCAGTGTGAGATTTCTCTCACGAACCTTTTGTCAGTCATATTCTCTGCAGGGATTGCCAGAAAGGCATCCCAAACTTGTATTCAAAAATTGCTGCTTAATAATATAAACCCTCATATATGCTGCATCGGTTTTCCCACATTGGGTTTTTCCGAGGACTTAATCCAAAATAAAGGTGTCCTATGTGTGATTGATTTCTTGCTCAGTTTCCTTGTTTTGGAATCATATATAATTAAGTGTAGGTTGCTTCAGTGGTTTACTTCAATAATTCAGTATTCTGAATTAATTTTGTAAATGTAACTTACATAATAGGAGAAGTAAACTCAGATAGTTGCAATAGGATTCCTAAAATTGTCAAATCTAGGAATTTTCACACTATCATCATCATCAATTCAACATAAACATTGTCATCATCATTAATGATTATTATAACATTCATGATTCAACATATCATCAAATTTCTGTTTCAAATTTCAATCATCAACATGACAAGTTACAACATCATCACCAAAATTAATAATGCACACTACATAGTACCAAGTACAATATGAACTATGACTGACAGTCTACTATCGTTATTCATAATTCATATGGTTGTTCAAAAATTTAAAAGTTAAAAAACCATCATGAATTAAAATTACATCTACATATCATCAAATATATCTTCATTCTTGTCACTAAGAAGTTCCACGTACTCTCTAGAAGTGGGAGCATTGATGACATGTCCACTTGAAGATCCACCTATTGGTGACTCCGCATCAAACAAAGTCATATGAGACCTGGCATTCAACGTCATATCCAATTCAGGCAACTCTAGTTCCACATCTCATAATTTGGTGGCCCCAAATTTGTAATTGTCTCTCTTGTGTGACAGAAGGGGAAGGTTTGAATGAACATACACTAGTTACTCAACCTTCTTAGAGCCCAATCTATTTTGTTTCACTGAATGGATGAAGCCATATGTACTCCAGTTCCTTTCTACTGAAGAAGAACTAGCAACCTGTGAAAAGATCTTAATGGCCAATTTTTGGATATGTGGAATTTCCCCACCATAGTAGTTCCACCAATCAATTGGACTCATTGCTCTCTTGTCCTGCATACAATCAATATCAGAACCCCAACCCTCTGATCCCACAAAATGAACAAACTCTGCACCTAAGTTGCAGGAAATGCTCGCCCTAGGCCCGTTTCTCTCAGGAAACGAAACTGAAACGGGGAAACCCATACCGTACAATCGAGAAACGCGTTTCCGGCCGTACTGGTACATTTCCCGTATGGGAAACGGTACCAGTATGGCTGAAAACACGTTTACCGGCCATACAGCGGCATTTCCCCTTCCCTACAGCGCAATTTTTTTTTTTTTTACTACGACAATTTAATATTATTTTATTTTTTTTAATTAGGTATTGCATGCATCTAGAAGGATTTCTAAAGTTATAAAAAGAGGATTAGCCTCATTCTCTCATCACACGATTTGAGCAAGTCAATTCACTTGGAGAAGAGCGATTTTGGAGAGGAGGAAGGAGGAAGAGAGTAGTGCTTCAGCTTGGATGTTTTCACCATTGAGCAAAGGAAATTTCAGCAACAAGAGAAAGAGATTTGAGCAGATTTGGAGTGCGAAGTTTCCAGCTACGGCATTCTTGGTTTTTGGCTTAGCTATAGCCATATTTCTCTTGTTTTTTCTGGCATTTTGAGGTAGCTTCAGCTACAAAAAATTATTTTGGGGAAGAAGCATTTAATTTCTTTGTTTTTTCTCATTGTTTTGTCTATTTTTCAAGGGTTTATGCTACCAAAATTTAAAAAAACGTTTTTTTATTTATAGATTTGTTTTTTTTATTTTTTTTGCACCAATGGCTTCTTCCATCCAAGGTTCAAGTGCAAACCCCAAGGCCAACCCAAGGGCTGAATATTATCCTCTTTAGAGGCATGTTGAGAAGCTGCAAAGATGTGGAGGTGGTGGCTCATGGGAATGGCGGTGTACTCTTTGCAATAATTGTTACAAGGGCTCTTACCCAAGAGTGAAGGAACATCTTTTGCATGGAGGAGGATAGGGGATTGCAGGTTGCATGAAAACATCAGACCCTATAGCAAGGAGGGAATATCAAAGAGAGCAAGATCACGCTGATGGAATCAAAAGAAAGCATGATGATTTTAGTCAAGCAGCTAAAAATCAAGCAAGCAGTGAACCAAGGATTGTAATTGAAGCAAGGAAGATGAGAGGTACTCAACAACTAGAACAACCACCATCTAGAGAGGCATCGGTACAGTTCAAGATAGCAGGATTGCTAAACTGGTGAATGTGAAAGGAAGAGAAGAAGTTGATTCCAGAGTGGCTCAATGCATCTATGCATGTGGTCTCCCATTCAATGTTGTTCGCTCCCCTTACTGGAAAGATATGATAAGGGCAGTTAACAAAGCTCCTCAAGGGTACAAGGGGCCCAACTATGAGAAAGTTAGAACTCAACTTCTAAAAAATGGGAATGATCTTGTGGAGGATGTGCTATCACCAATTCGTTCTTCTTGGACTAGCTCTAGGGTTACCATAGTCTCAGATGGATGGACAGATACAAGGCGTAGACCATTGATAAACATCATTGCCACTTCACCAAAAGGAGCAATGTTTCTAAAGGCAGAAGACTGCTCGGGAGAGGTAAAAGATGCACAATTCATTGCTGATGTCATTATCAAATCTGAACAAGTTGGTCCTAACAGGGTGGTGCAAGTTATCACGGATAATGCACCAGTATGCAAAGCTGCAGGTTTGATTATTGAGGGGAGGTATGACCACATCTTTTGGACACCCTGCATTGTCCACAATCTGAATTTGATCTTAGAGGAGATCGACAATACAGTTCCATGGATAAAGGAACTCACAGGGGAAGCAAGGGAAATTGTGAAATTCATCACCAACCACCACAAGTCTCAAGCAATATTTTGAGAGTACTCCAATTTGGAGTTGTTAAAAGTTGTTGAGACAAGATATGCCTCAAACTTCATAATGTTGCGTCGCCTTGTTGATGTTAAGCAAGCATTAGTGTCTATTGTGCTGAGTCAGCGTTGGGCCGAATGGAGACAGGCAGATTCAAAGCAGGGAACTGCGGTGCGTAGATTGTGCCTTGATGAGGATTGGTGGAGCAAGATAGATTTCTTACTACTATTCAAAACCCCTGCATTTGAGCTTCTTCGGCATGCTGACACCGATCAACCTTTCTTAGGGGAGGTATATGATGGCATGGATTCCATGGTTGAGAAAACTATGGAAATTATTTCACAGGAGTCACCACAGCTTTTGTTTGTAGATGGTCAGTTTGCCGAATTAATCAAGAGAATCATTGTTGACAAGTGGAACAATTTCAACACTCCATTGCATACTTTAGCACATGCCTTGAACCCAAAAATTTATGATGAGGACTTATTGCTCAAAGCAATGGGAAGAGGAAGGCACCCCATAAGGATAGAGAGGTGGCTAATGGGGTGAAAAAAGCCCTTATGAGAATTTTTCCAGCTCATCTACACAGGGAGGTGAAGGAAGAATTTTCCAGTTTTGCTGCAGGTATAAATGATTATTCAGATATATCATCTTTGGAGGAGAGAAGCACCATGAATCCAGTTAGGTGGTGGACTTGTCATGGAGCAAATGGTGTACATTTGCAAAACCTTGCCATTCGCGTCCTTTCACAAGTGGCAAACTCTTCATCAGCAGAAAGGAATTGGAGCACCTATGGTTTTATTCATTCTGTGAAACGCAACAGGTTGGGCTCACAGAAGGCAGAGGATCTTGTTTATGTGCACTCCAACCTTCGGCTTGCATCTCGTAGGGGTCCAGAATATGGCAATGGTCCTTCTAAGGAGTGGGATGTGGAACCAAAAAGTCCTGATTTGGATCTCTCTCTTGTTGCCTTAAATATTGAGGACCAGGATCATAGAAGTGGAATTGGCCAAACATCTTCTTCAGCTACACCATCCACTGTTGAGCATGCTTCTGTTGCTATATTTGATGAGGATTCTGATAATGAGTATTAGTCTTTTGACTTTATTGTACTTACAGCCTCATATATATAATAAAGGTTGACTTTGATATATAATAAAGGTTGGTTTTGGAGGTTCCGATATTTCTATTTTCATTATGCATCTGTTATCAATGATCATTCATGAGTAAATGTGTTGTAACTTGTAAATTTGTAATAGTTTATGCTTTGAATTTATGATTTATCATGTATGTTTTAAACTTGTATGATTTCACATAACATTTCTTAAATGTCCTAAATTATAATATAAATTTAAATTATATATATATATATATATATATATATATATATATATATATATACCGCATTTCCCCATTTCCAAAATTTGGGGAGGTCGCGTTTCGCTTCGCTTCCCGTTTCGGAAACTTGTTTTCGTTTCCCCGTTTCGTGCAACTTAGCTCTGCACGAATCCGAAGCCCAATTTCAAGATCTACAAAAAGCTTTCTAAAAGCCTTTTTAAATCTTTGTGAGAATTATGGGTCTTTGCTTGGTGCGGTTCTTTCTAGATCACTTAGCAACTCTGCAGCATAATATTTTGGATTCACTGCATAGGCCAAAAGGTGCAATGTGGTGGTCATCTTGTTCCACCTTTTGGTTAATATATCTTTTACTTCTCTGTAAAAGAATTCATCTAGGTCATTCTCCTTCGAATTTATAATCACCCTTATCTTCTTTATCATGGAATAAATGCCCTCATACGCCTCTCCCAAATTAGGCATATCTATGTCAAACATACGGAGCAAATCCACAATTGGCTTAGTAAATGCCAAGAGGTACTCCACCCTATCCCACCATTCATCATCAACAACCAACTTTTTCACTGTTTGTGCTCTATCGAAGTAGGATTGCCTCCATTGATTCCAAAGAGAACTGCATACCATTGATTGCAATGCATCTTTCACCTGCATAAGCCTTGTTAAGACTATGATGTGAGAAGCAAAACGAGTCTCGGCAACCTGCAAGTGTTAAATTGCCAATTCTTCAATAAATTAAAAATCCTAATTTGATTGAATAACTATTATGATTCAAGAATCATGAAATTTGAGAATCCAATTTACATATTTGAACTTAGAGTCCTAGAAATTAGAATTTATGAAATAAAATTTAAAGTTTAGGTACCTTAAGGAGCTCCAACTTCGCAAATTCTCTGTAGATGACTTGGGACATGTGGTGGTTTGTGACGAATGCTTGAATTTCTTTTACCTCTTCAAAAATAACTCGAATCCACTCAGTTTTCTTCCCCATCTTGCTCAACATGAGGTTCAATGAATGTACAGCATAAGGGGTCCAAAAGATGTGTCGATATTTTCCTTCAATAATTAGGTTTGCTGCTCTACACATCGTTGCATTGTCAGTTACTACATGGACAACATTTTCTGGCCCCACAAATTCAATTGTTTCAATCAAGATGTCAGCAATGAATTGAGAATCTTTCATCTACTCCTCACAATCCACTGCCTTCAAAAACATTGACCCCTTTGGGGTCTGAGCAATCACATTGATCAATGGCTTATTCCTTTGATCTTTCCATCCATCAGAAATGATGGACACCCCTGAAATGAGCCATGAATTATGAATGGGGCTTAATTTAGCCTCCAAATCTAACTTTTCAATACTCAACATTGTAGTGCGGATCATCTCATATCCAAGGCTCTTGAATCCTTTTGGGGCTTCATTCACTGCTTTTATCATCTTTGTCAAGTAAGGAGATCGCACAAGGTTAAAGGGAAGGTCATTTGCATAAATACATTGACCTATAGCTGTAATTGTCGTATCTCGAGCATCATTATTAAAACTCCTTTCAAACGGTCCCAAATTAGATCGCTTTGAACCAACAATTCCATGAGAATGAGGTGAAGACTTTGATGAAGATGCTCTCAACCTTGTTGAGTGTTTTAATTGAGAGGCAGGATTTTCCTCATTTGCTTTAGCATCTGCCTCATCTTGTTCTTTCTGATATTTTTCAAGTTTTGTGTTGCTTAAATCATTTCCATCTATCCCATTCTCTTTAGGTGGGCCACTACATATTCAAACCCCATTGTATTTTAACCCAAGTAAATGTGTTTTAACCTGTGTATGATCCCTTATACTTCTTTTTACACTCACTGCAAACCCATGCCAATGATCCCCCTCTTTGGATCTAGTGACTTTGGATCAACTTTAGGAGCAAATTCAATTTCACGTTCCACTTCCTCTATCTCACGAATCGCTGAACTTGAAGTTGTCATGAATGATAATGATGATGTAAATGAAACTGCAGAATAAAATTGACAAATATGTATTTCAAAACAAGTTACAAACTTACAAGCCTTGAAAAAGAACAAGCATTACTAAAATGAGTGATTGGACTTGTAATCTAAGTGATTGGATACGTAATCTACTTTTAGAAATTGCTTGTTGACTGTCTTTCCCTTTGTATAGGCCTCTAGCTATTTTAATGTCTTGAGAAATTTTCAAATTTGTCGTTCGTCATAATATCGTTGTTGCTTTGGCTATTATGTGTCATTGCACTTGCTCAAATTTAACATAATATATCTTAATAAGGTGTACAAGCTGGTGGAATGTTCCCATAAACTACAATGTAGAGTTTTTTGGTTTGCCAAACAAATGACACATTTTTAGGACGTCCTTGTCAGGTTCTAATCCTGAAAAGTACATATTGATTGTCCTTCAAGAATATTAAAGATGACCAATTAGTTTAGTCTTTTACAGCCTCCTGAAACAGGGTTTTAATTGTAATGTGTACCACAGCAAATTATCATTGTGGTAATTCTCTGAAGCTATGGTGAAACATAAATGCTTAATGGGCATGAAATTATGTTTAAAATTTTGGGCCCCAAACTCTGTCAAATCAAAATATTTAAAAAAAATGGTGTAATACTGTAATGTATTTTCCAAAAGAGCTTTTTGTAACAAAGGTACTATGATATCCTTTAGGCTTTAACATATCCATTTTCCCAAAACCTCAAGCTTGTATATTACTTTGTTGTATATTATATGGTTGTCTATTGGTACCTATTAATAATGTAGTACAATATCAATTTTGATGTTTGTAGTACATGATCTGGGACTGTAGAATAATTGCAATGTATAGTACTTTGCAGGTTGTTGTTAATTTATATAGTTATGTCGCATTCCTTTTTCATATTTGGCTACATTTTTAGAAATGTTCACTACAATAGTAACATGGGTAGAGTCTGACATATGAGACAGCTAAAGTTTGACATATGAGACAGCTATAGTCTGACTCAGAATTTCCTATGACAAGGGATACTTGGTTTACATGGTCAATGAGCCAGTGGCACAGATAATGCTTAGCTTGTAATACTGTACATGTCAAATATAATTGATTGTATGATAGAACTGTGAAATAGACTAGACAAAGTTCTAACTCCCACATATTACTTTTTATTTTTTTTAATTAGCAAATTGGAAAAAGGGTGGATGAGATCAAGAGGAATGTTGCAGGGTAATTGTTGCAAATTAGACTCTATGCTCAATGTCTAAAAAAAATTCTGCTCTCTTTATTCAATGTGAAATCTTGTGTTGGCACTACATTACCAATTTAGTTCTCAATGCAGTATGCTTAAACAGCTTTTGGATATAGTTTGACCTTTCTTTTTACAATTCCACTGAATACTAGAGAGCATAAGCTCCAAAAACGTTAAATGAGAGGGGTCTTTAACACCTAGACATATAGGAACTTCTTGAATTGAAACTTTACCTGCATGTATTATGTATATACAAGCCGAGCCTGGAAGAGATTCATGAGATTCATGAGGGGTTCAGACATATAGTTGAGCCAAGACCTCCCCTAAACACACCCCTCTGCACATACTAGAAAAAGAAGCAAGAGGAGCAGGAATACCATATGTCACCATGAATGCGAAGTGAGGAGGCTTACTCTTCACAGTCGAGACTTGGCGGCGGCTCACTTTGCATAGTCGGCAGCTCACAGTCACTCCATTGAAAAGCAGTCACTCCAGTTGTTGTGAAACCAGCTCCAAAAATAGAAGAAAAGAGATATCAACGCCTTAGAATTAAGCCACTTCGAGGGGGCAACCTCCAATACATTACATGAATGAACAATTCTTGGATGATACAAATTACAAAACCCTTTCTACATATAGGAGTCCATGAGCCAATAACAATTCCGGGAAGCCACAATGTAATCCTAGCCGACCTAACAATAATAATTTAAGGGCACAATAATAACAATATGGGGGTTACAAGGGTACAATAATAACAATAAGGGGGTTACACTAACAACAATAAGGGACTATACTAGTAATATAGGGACCCAACATGCCCCTCTCCTTCAAAAAAGTGTTTTCCTCAACACTTGAGTAGCTCTGGGTGCTTCTGTATAAAATTCTCATCCTCCCATGTAGAATCTTTAGTGGGTAAGTTCTTCCACTTGATGAGATACTCCGAAATTGATCGATTCCGTAGTTGTCGAGTTCTTGTTTCCGTGACCGCTTCAGGTTCCAATATGATTTTTCCTTCCTCATCAAGTTCTGGCAATATTGTTTGAACTGGAAGATTTTCACCTATAACCTTCTTTAAGCATGAAACATGGAAAATTGGATGCACTTGTGAAGAAGTAGGAAGCTCCAATTTGTATGCCATAGTACCAATATTTTGCAACACCTTGTAAGGACCATAGTACTTTGGCGATAATTTATTATCCTTCTTAGCTTGCTTGAGGGACATTTGTTTGTATGGTTGTAGCCGTAAAATACCCAATCTCCTACATCAAAACTTCTCTCGCTGCGATGTTGATCTGCCTGTTGTTTCATTCGATTTTGTGCCAAATTCAGGTTATCCTTTAAGAGTTGGAGAAATTCTTGTCGATGCTCGATGTGATATTCCACTGCTTGAACCTTCGAATTTTCCCTTAAAGATGATGTGATGGATGGTGGATGATATCCATAAAGTGCCATAAATGGGGTCATTTTTGCTGCAGTATGGAAGGAAGTGTTATACCACCATTCAGCGAGAGGTAACCACCTGACCCATTGTGTTTGTTTATCACATACAAAACAATGAAGATATCCTTCCAAACATTTATTTACTATCTCAGTTTGACCATCAGATTGAGGATGATAAGATGAGCTATGAGCTAATTGAGTACCCAAACAAGAAAATAACTCCATCCAAAAATTTCCAGTAAAAATGGGATCTCTGTTGCTCACAATAACCCTTGGGCTTCCATGTAGCTTTTGAATTCTGTCCATAAATGTAGTATCAACTGTACTTGCTTTAAATGGATGAGATAATGCACAAAAGTGTGCATACTTGGTAAGTCTATCAACTACCACCATGATGACACTCTTTCCTTCGGACTTAGGTAAACCCGTGATAAAATCCATTGAAATCTCCTCCCAATGTTGACTTGGAATGGATAAAGGTTGTAGAAGTCCCGGGGTCTTAATTGTCTCAACTTTATTCTGCTGGCAAACCAAACATTCCTCCACAAACTTTTGAATATCAGATTTAAGGCCATCCCAAAAAAATTCTTTCTTCACCCTGTGGTAAGTTTTTAAAAATCCTGAGTGTCCTCCTAAAGGAGAAGTGTGCAATTCCAGAAGAATCTTTTGTTTTAGTTGGGAATTCTTCCAAAGATATAAGCGATCTTTGTACCATAAGGAATCATTTTTCCAACTAAATGTATCAGATGTACTAGGATCTTGCTGCAACTTTTGAATGAGTGTCCATACATCTTTGTCCTCCTTCCATTCATCTCTTGCTTCGGTTATCCAATCTGGTTGGATAATAGAAATGGCACAAAGCAATGCTTCCACCTCTTCATTCTTTCTTGAGAGTGCATCTGCAACAACATTTAGCTTCTCTTTTTGTAGATTATTTCAAAGTCATAACCCAACATCTTTGTGACTCATTTTTGCTGCTCTTCTGAAGATAGTCTTTGTTCCAAAAAGTGTTTAAACCTATCATGATCAGTTTTTACCTTGAAGTGTCTTCCCATTAGGTAAGTTCGCCATTTCTTTAGTGCATGCAGTATTGCTAACATTTCCTTCTCATAAATAGGTTTCTGTAAATACTTTCCTTTGATTGGAAGACTTTCAAAAGCAATGGGTCTTCCTTCATGCATTAAAACAGCACCAGTTCCATTTCCTGAGGCATCACATTCCACAATAAAGGTTTTTGTGAAGTCTGGCGTAGCTAAGACCAGTGCTAGGCACATTGCCTCTTTAAGATGTTCAAAGTCCTTAGTTGCTTCAGGAGTCCATGAAAATGCATCCTTCTTCAATAATGTTGTTAGAGGTGCTGCTATTCTCCCATAATTCTTAACAAACTTGCGATAATACCCTGTTAACTCAAGAAATCCTCGCAACTGCTTTATGGTTGTGGGGACTTTCCATTCCTTAATGGCTTTAATTTTGTTAGGGTCTACCTTAACACCCTCGTGAGATACAATATGACCCAGATTTTCCACCTCTTGTACTCCAAAGAAACATTTGGATGTTTTTGCATATAATTGTTTCTCCCGCAATAGTTTGAGCACCCTGTCAACATGTTCAACATGATCCTTCCAAGACCTGCTGTAGATTAGTATATCATCAAAAAATACTAGCACAAATTTTCTAAGGAAGGGTTTGAAAATGAAATTCATTAACCCTTGAAATGTAGAAGGTGCATTGGTAAGGCCAAAAGGCATGACCAAAAATTCATAATGACCCTCATGAGTTCGAAATGTTGTTTTCGGAATATCTTCAGTCTTCATTCTAATTTGATGATATCCTGAACGAAGATCCAACATGGTAAAATAAATTGCTCCATGTAATTCATCCAATAATTCATCAATCACAGGAATGGGAAATTTATCTTTAATGGTGAGCTTATTGAGCTCCCTATAATCCGGACACATTCGCTATGATCCATCCTTCTTGTGTACCAATACTACAGGAGCAGAGAAAGAACTTTGACTAGGTTGAATTATACCTGCCTCTAACATTTCTGCAATCATACGTTCAATTTCGCTCTTTTGGAAGTAAGGATATCTATAAGGCCTGATGTTTGGAGGAACACTTCCCGGAATCAAATGAATAGCATGATCATGATCACGAATAGGTGGGAGTCCTTTGGGAGTTTCAAACACCTTGGAATGATTGTCCAAGACTCGTTGGAGATCTGCAGAAATAGATGATTTTGATGTCGGAACTTCTAGTGAGCATAATTGTGCAATTACGCCTCGTTGTTATTTCTTTAGAAGCTTTGTCATGACATTAGAGCTTATTATCCTTCCTGGCTTCCCTTCAATACCTCGTAATTTGATTTCCTTTCCTTCTGAAAAAAATTTCAAGAAAATTTCTTGAAAATTAAAAGCTACCGTCCTCAAAGATTGTAACCATTGTACTCCTAGTACAACATCAGCACCTCCCATAGGAATGGAAAGCATTGGACTAGTCAATACATATTCCCCCATGGTTAGCTTGATATTATGGCATTTTCTAGAGAAATTTATAGTTCCTCCATTTGCAACTATCACTTGACATTCTGGTGCTGGGTATAGGAAACAATTCAATTCCTTGGCTACCTTACAATGAATAAAATTATGGGTACTACCTGAATCAATCAACACTATTACCTTTTTCTTCTTGATATGTCCTTCTATCTTGAGAGTTTGAAGAGTGGTAATTCATGCCAATGCATTACACGATATGGTCGGACTCATTTCTTCCTGTTCTAGGGTTGGTTCCTGGTGTATATCCTCTTCTTTTTCATTTTCTTCTTCCTCTTCACAATCTATGTAAAATAATTTCTTCTCAGCACACTTATGACCTTTAGTGTATTTGCTGTGACAACTGTAGCAAAGCCCTTTTGCTCTTTTTTCTTCCAATTGTTGTGGTGTCAACCTTGTAGGTTGTTGAAACCTAGGAGTAGCAACACTTCCCTCTTTATAGAAGTGAGTGGTAGGCTTCCTTGTCGCCATAATTTTACATTCAATTTTTCTTTCCAGCCTGAATATCTTCTCCAATGAATCAGGTTCCAAAACGCGAACTTCATGTTGGATGTTATCCTTTAAAGTACCTATGAAGAGATCAATCATGTGTTCCTCTGGAATATCAGTTACTCTTATCTTCAATTATTGGAAGTCATCAATGTGCTCCCCCACTAAACCCTTTTTTTTGAGATTTATCAATTGGCTAGAGAAGGTGTTGCTCTTTGTATCCTTATAATGTGCTATCATTTCCTCTGTAAAAACTGACCAAGTGACAATATTTTTACGGGAGCAAAGCCGTCAATACCATACAAATGTATTTTGCTCTAGATGTAAAGTTGCAATGCGTACCTTTTGTGTGTTTTGCACATTATTAAGATCAAAATATTGCTCCATCTGTAGTATCCATGTTACGGGATCCTTGCCATCAAACTTCCTCATATCCATCTTTGGAATATGGTGGTTCTTCCCGCCAACATTAGAGTTTATAAAATCACGATTAGAATTTATTTTTTTCTCATCATGAGTTTCCTCTACTATCTTTTCACCATTAGGAAACATTTGTTGTATCAACTTTGTCAAACCTTTCCATGTCTGCTTTTAGATCATTCTTCATGTTTTCCATTTTTTCATCAATCTTAGCTTCCATGTTATCCATCTTAGCTTCCATGCCAACTTCCATTCCATCCCTCTTAGCTTCCAAACCATTCATCTTAGCTTCCACGCCTTTCTTCAAAACATCCATCTTAGTTTCCATGCCTTTCTTCAAAACTTCCATTTCATTTTTTGTTGCTCTTTGCGATAGCGAAATTTGGTGCACTTGCTCATGGACTCTTGATATCTCATGTTGCATTTCTTCGTCTTCATGAGTCATAGTAGAGCCTTCTCAAGGCTTAATGGGTGTTGAATTCTTTTTAGGAGGCATTTTAGAACCCAATACTGATAGCTATGCTCAATAGGCCTTTGGAATCAACTAGAACTGATTTTTCAAACAAGACTTATGCAATTTGAAAAAAAAAATACACACATTTTTCTTGATTTTGATGAGCTCGATATTGAAACTGAATTATCTCTGTGATTTCAGATCTTCAATATCTGAAATTTGGCCCTGAAGTAACCCTCTGAATCTTCTTTCGAATGCCACAGGTCTGACCTGATTTGGATTCTTCAAGACAAAGTTATGTCCAATCTCCCACAATGACACAATTATGGACTGGTTCTGTATAGGGAACTTGTATGACTTGCCACGTGTCACTGTTTCCTCCTTTGGCTCTGAAATTGATAGACAAGAAACTACAGTCCATGTACTTGCAGCCACTTTTTACAGCATTCCAATCCGATGCTCAAAGAGAGAGTTATGAAGATTTTCCCACGATAACCTCTTTAAGATGAAATTCAGGAGCCTGAAAAAGACCTAACTTCCACAGATCATATCTCCGCAAATATTGCGAACCAAGCTCTGAAATTTTGCGACGATGTTCCTCAGGATTTCGGCTTCGCTCTCTAAAAATTTCAGCTTCTGAAACTTCATAGAACAAAAGTTATAGTGCAAATTCCGCGATGACCTATTTAGGTTAAATTCAGGAGCTTGCACAAAGCCCTAACTTCCACAAATCATATCTCCAAAAATATTGCGAACCAAGCTCTGAAATTTTGCGACGATGTTCCTCAGAATTTCGGCTTCGCACTCTAAAACTTTCAGCTTTTGAACCTTCATAGAAAAAAAGTTATAGTGAAAATGCCACGATGACCTGTTTGGGGCAGTGAAACCCTAGAATCCAAAGCTCTGATACCAAATGTTGTGAAACCAGCTCCAAAAATAGAAAAAAAGAGATATCAACGCCTTAGAATTAAGCCACTTCGAGGGGGCAACCTCCAATACATTACATGAATGAATAATTCTTGGATGATACAAATTACAAAACCTCATTTCTATATATAGTAGTCCATGGGGCCGCAATGTAATCCTAGTGGGGCCACAATGTAATCCTAGCTGACCTAACAATAATAATTTAAAGGCACAATAATAACAATATGGGGGTTACAAGGGTACAATAATAACAACAAGGGGGTTACACTAACAACAATAAGGGACTATACTAGTAATATAGGGACCTAACACCAGTCAGCGGCTTGTTGAGGCACTCACTCCAGCGAAAAGCACTCACTCCATTCGGTGGCGGACAAGTCACAAAAGGTATTGGTTAGGTTAGGCTTGCCCAAATATGAAAACCAAAGTAAAAAATTGTTCCCGGCAAGCAGATATCGGGATATGTTTTACAATAGGTGAATACGGATCCGTAAATCGAAAAATGTTTTATCTTTTACCAGAAACGAGTCGTTTTTGCCCAAAAACGCCTAAAAACGTTTTAAATTCATACACGTCATTTCTGAAAATAAAAAAAACACCCCAAATACGTTTTCAAGCCGTTTTTCCAGCGTTTCGTACCAGGATCCAGATCCGAAACGGAAAGCAGCGTTTATGGGGTGTTAAGTAGCCATTTCTGGCAACTTAGACTTCCTTTTATTAGTTTTTAGAGTGATTAGGCTCTGAATGTTGATGTTTCAGGTCTAATAATTTTGACAGTGAACAAATATGTCATAGTGAAGAGGTTTTGAGGCCTCCTAATGTAGTGTACCAAATACAGTGAGAAGATATCAATGATTTAGACCATAAACAAATGTAGTGAGCTCTCCAAGGATCCACGCTACCTGCAACCACAAGTTCATTAGCCTACAACTGATATGCAACAAGATCAGCCCTCAAAGTGGTCTGCAGGCAAGGCTAAGAAGCCTTTCTAGCCTTGCGGCTAGGGCTTGAGGCAAGATCTATGAGAGAAACAAGATCCCCAACGCAAATAAAAATTTGAAACCCTTTCCCAAGTGATTATAGACCCTACAACAAAGAATTAGTCAAGCAAACTCACTAGATCTGACATTATATTTGCAAATTTCACAATCAAAATAACATTAAGCCTTGACCAAACTTTTATTAGGCCTACAAACACAATTAGTTAGTGCCAAAAATCCAACTGTAATGAGGTTGTTTACTCTCCAATGCCTTGCGTTAGGGCTTCAGGCCTCCATTGTCTATGTTATGGTTCCAACAGCCAAAAGAGAGTTGCGTCTAGGGGTTTTAGGGTTCCTAGGCCTGCGGCCCCGACTCTAAGGCCTATTTGGGCCTGCGGCTAAGGCTGCCAACCTCCAAATTCCTTGCGACCAGCTATATAGGCTTGAAAAGCTTGACTTTCTCGGCCTCCAAACTGATTAATGGGTTTTGCAATGAAAAACAAGTGAATTTATGCCAAAAGTATGATTTAATACCCAAGAATTTTTTCCAACAAACCTTTTTTTTTAAATGCCAAACCCTAATTGTAAAACCCTCAATGACATCTAACCCTAAAAGGGCTTGCAACCATAAAATTTGTTTTCAATATTAGTGATAAACTCTAATCGTTTAGGTTGGGTGAGGGCTAGGGCCTTCAGAAAATGGGTTTGTTCCTTATTTTGAAAATGACCAACCTGCAAAATGGGCTCCAAAACCCTAGATTTCTCACAAGGAAATGAGCAAACAAACTGCTAGAATGGCTATATATACAATGAAAAATAGTCACAAGGGTTAGCAAAATTATTTACAATATTTACAAATTTAAATTATAAGCTCTAATAAGCAGATTTAACTTTATTTGTCCAATTTAATTAGAAGAAAACACGAGTGCAGATACAATTTTTTAAATTTTATGTTGTGGCCAAGTTACTGCGAAACAATTGTTAGATAATGGAGCCAAACAAGGTTAAGTCACTTCAAAGTCTATGTACTTGGGGTTCCAAGGGCTGAATAATCTGGCGATTTCTCTGCAAACTTAAATGATAGATTGTTAGTTTCAAAAGGGGTTTAGATACACATTTAAAACCCTCAAGATCTAGAGATACCTGCTAGATCGAGTGAGCAAAAAAGGTTTCTCTAGAACCCAACACCTAAAGCAAGATACCTGTGCTAATAGATAATCCAACTACTGGCTAGTGAAACAATAATATTCAATATCAACCAATTAGAGCCTTAAAACATATTCAGCACCAAGGTTGCTGGGAATCGCGCCCCCCCGATCTCGTTCCCAAAACGCGCTTCGTTCGAGAGCGCTTTGGAAGCCCCCAGGAGCGCGCTTCCGAGCCTGAATAAACGCTCCCTGTTTTCTCGGGAGCGTTTTAGGGAGCGCTCGGGAGTGAACGCTCCCTCCGAGTTTTTTTAAATGGAGGGAGTGCTCGGGGAGCGTTTGGAACACTCCCCAGCGCGGAAAAAAAAATCAGACCGCGAATTTTTCCAAATTTTTTTGGGAGGGAGGGGGGGGTGGGTAATAAAAAGCCCTCCCCTCCTCATTGTTGTTATCATTGTTTGTTTGAGAGAAAAAGAGAGAGCTTGAGAGTTTGAGAGAAAGGAGAAAGCAAGGAGCAAGCTGCAAGAGAGCAAGGAGCTTGAAGAGAGCAACAAGGAGGACTGAAGGAGTCAGGACTCCGGACAAAGAGGTAGGACTCTCTAATCTAGTTTTTTATTTTCTATATTGCATTTTTAAGTTGTTCAAAAATGAAAAACTTGAATTTTTTTCTCAATGTTGCATTTTAGTGTGTTGAAAAGTGAAAAATTGAATTGTTTTTTTCCTATTCCTATTTGGCATTCCTCCATTTTTTTTGCAGGCTAGAAACTTGAAACATCATGGCTATATGGCTAGGTATTTTCTTCATGTTGGTTCCTTTCTTTGTAATAATGGTGTTGGAGAGTAGAAGAAAGAGGCCCATTAGAGAAGAGGAGGATGAAGAAGTGGGTTATAGTGGATTTGATGAAAATCCTGAAGAGGAGTATGCTGAGGAGGAAGGGGAGAGTGGAGAACATGAGGCCACAGAGACCTTAACTAAGCAAGACCAAAGTCAAACACCATTGTGCAAATATGTTCAGAGGCAGGGAGGGAAAGGTGGTGGAACCACTAAATTTCTTTGCCCCCATTGCAATAAAGAATACACAGGTTCATACACCCGTGCCAGAAGGCACCTTTGTGGGAAAATGTCAGGGGATGGAGAGAAAAATCTAGGAATCAAAATTTGTGTAAGTGTGCCAGCAACAGAGAGAGAGAAATACAGAAAGGAAGAGGAGGTTGAACTTTGGTTCACACAGTGAACATTTTGATGCATGATATAATTAAAAACAAACAACCTCAATACAAATGACTTGGTGATTTGTACGAGAGAGGTAAAAAAATGATAAAATTTATTACAAAGCATAGCAATACCCATGGGCTTTTCCATACTCATTCAAAATTGGAGTTGTTGAAGATAGCAAAGACTAGATTTGCTAGCTATTACCTCACCTTCAGGCGCCTTTTGAAGGTAAGAGAGTCGTTGGCAGCCATGGTATCAAGTCCACACTGACAAGTATTAAAGGACAGGGCAGCAATAATAGTTAACAGGCAAGGTTTTGAACAGGTGGAGGAGACCGCCCTTGATCCTTTGTTTTGGGCACGTGTGAAGGAAATTTTGAATTTCACCAAGCCCATTTATCATATGATTCGCTTTTCAGATAAAGATAAACCAGTGATTGGGGAGGTGTATGACAAGATGGATAGCATGTTGGGGCAAATAAAAGATGTTGTTAAGGAAAATGATCCCAAACTTGTATGCAACGATTCACGACTGTGTGTGTGCACGGTGGAATAAACTTAATGTTCCACTACATGCCTTAGCATATATCCTTATGCCAAAATACTACTCTCCATCATGGTTGGGCCAACCTGCACCTGGAGGTGGGGTTAGGATCAAACCTCACACAGATCTAGAGGTACAAGAGGGATACATGTACACATTAGACAAGTTGGTCCCCGACAAGGAGGAGTGTGCTAGATTGCGCCTTGAATTAGGCAGATACTTTAGTTGCACTGGTAACTTGGTTCTTTCCCTGCAATGGAAAACAGAGATAGATTTGATGCTCTCACATGGTGGAAAGCATATGGCGGCATGGGACTTTTGCCAAAGTTGGCAAAAAAGTTCTCTCACAAGTTGTAAATGCTTCTTCTGCAGAGAGGTGTTGGAGCACATACAGCTTCATACATAATGTGAGAAGAAACGTGCTGAATGAAAACCGAGCAGAAAGCTTGGTTTATGTGCATTACAACTTGAGGTTGTTGAGTCATTACTGTGATCGGGCATATGAGGATCAATCATATAAAGTTTGGGACAACAACCCAGAGGATGATAATTTGGAGGACGACACTATACATATGGAAGAATTGGAAGCAGAATTTTTTAGGGATGATGACGAAGCATCAGTAGCCATGCCACCGCCACACACAGGGCCAATCCCACCATCCAGTAGCAGTGTCGGTGTCGGTGCCAGTGCCAGTGCTCGATATCCAACTATTGTTCCTTTGCAGATTCAGCGTCCACCTACATCCTCACATTGCCCTCCGCCTTCTAGTCATGGTCGTGGTACTCCTGAGAGTACTAGAAGACCACCATTGCCTCGTGGTTCTCACAAATTAGACATTTCTCGTGGGCGTGGCAAGGGGCCAGCCAATAGATAAAATAGATTTGTTGTTTTCTAGTCTTTTCTATTTTCTAGTAGTTTTTAACTTTTATAACTGTTGAAACTTGACTCTTTCATATTTATTATGATAATTTGTGTAAACAATATATGACAATTTAAGTTTGAAGTTTGAATTTGAAAGGTGAAACTTTGAAGTTGGCATTTATAAGTTTATAAGTCATTATGAATTATGAATATGATGCTTCCTGAAAGTTCATTTTGTTTCATTTTATAACATTTCATTTCATGTTAAATATTCTTTGTTGTAAGGGTTATTGGTTACACTTAGCTTACAAGTACAACTATGGTGATCAATGAATCAATGATGATAAATATTATATATCAATGATGATAAATGTTATATATTGAAATTTGAAATCAATGAATCAATGATGATAAATGTTATATTGAATTTTGAAAGCTTGAAACTTTAAGATTGATGATTCATGAGACTCAAGAATCAATATGTCGTATGTTTGCAACTTGTGGGCGTGGTTGATAAAGATTATAACTTCTAGATGATTGATGTTATATGGTTCAATCTATGTTTTTATGTTTTTTATGTCTAATTCATCATTCTACATGCTTTTGTTGACATATATGCATCAAAATATAAAAAATATATATATTTAAAAAAAACGCTCTGGACCGGGAGCTTTTGAAAATGGCGCTCCCGCTCTTGCTCCCGCTCCCAAGCAACCATGTTCAACACATACCATAGATCATTGAATGAGAAACACCATGAATTGAACCCCAAAGACTTTTTATTATTACAAAATAAAATACATCCAACATCTTGGCTCACAACTTGCTTCATATTTTTTGTTACATCATACCATGAAGAGTTGAATGGCTTCCTTATATAGAAAATGAGAGTATCAAACCCCTCCATGTCGAAATAGCGGCTAGTTTGACTTGATCCCGGAGAATAATGGCTAGTTGTTGCTTGATCCATGCCAAAATTAAATCTTGTCCTTTGATCTAGAACAAAAAATTGGAAATTATTGATGAAGGCCCTGATTCCAATCCAAAAAATATGTTTTTCAGTCTGTTTTCCTTCAAAATCGATCCTTGACTTAACCACCATGGTCCAAAGGTTTGATTTTTCTTAAAAATTTGCTTTTTCTTCTAATGGGAGACCTAAAAAATTTAACTTCTTCTAGACCCGTGAATTTTTCTCCTAATTTTATTTTTCCACTTGGAGATCAATTAATTTTCTCTCATTTTATTGTTTTGACAATTTGTGGCTAATTTATTTTATTTTGTTAGAAAAATATTAAAAGACTCAAGAGGGGATTACAAATATTTTTCCACCCTCTAAGTAGGTCAAAAATATTTTTGCAATGGTGTTCTAATTATGAGGAACCATTCACCAAAAATATTCCTAGACACACTTTTATATCAAGATTTTACAATAATCAACCCTTGGAAGGGGAATTTGTAATATTCCTATGAAAATTTACAATGATAAACAAGGCAAGCATAATAAAAACACACACACACACAAAATTTACAACACATTAAACACCCAAAAATTTCCATAAACTGCGTTGAGCTGAGCCATGTTATTAATATAAATGTTGGGTAAGGTAAGATCAGAAAGCATGCATCTAGGTTTTACCAAGGTAACAATGCCCAGGTGATGAAATCAGCTGCTCTAACATGGAATGTGGTTGTCCCCAACAATCTTTGCACTGACCCAGTGAAAAATTGCACTGCTGGATGCAAATAATGATTGCTATGGCCTCCTCTGGTACTAAGAAAAATCCAGAAGATTAACCTCGAGCTCACCTCCAATAACCCACAAAAATCCATGAAGGAATTGGACAAATGTTGATCTCGGAATTTCGGCCCAATTTCCCCCTAGCTCCTCCAATAGTTGGCTGAGTTGGGACCCCTATTTAACCCCTCGAACTTGCGCAGAAAATTCTGCCAAATTATTTCTGAGATCCTTGTCAAAAACCTAGAAAAACCCATAAAGGGCCTGCTCTAGTTTTGACGCTCCAAAATTGACCCCAAAATTCTTGGCCCTCCTCCACAAGTAAAAACTGTAACCTATAGCAAATGCTTAGCTTGTCGCTCCACCAAAATGATGGAAAATCCCCCACAATCTCCCCCAATCCAATTCCAAACAACCCCAGCTCCTCAATCCCTTTCACAAGCCACCCCACACTTAGCCCCCATGTAAGACTGCGCAATTCCTTGGCAAGATGACGTGGACCCCTGCTCCAAAAATTCGTACTATTGTGGAAATACCTTCTACTCTTGTAAATCCTTCTCTTTTTGCCTAGAATTTGGTCAAGGAATGCTTCAGCACAGGGAAAATTTTAGGGGCTAATATTCGCAAGTGGGCTAATTTTCCATGCTTTTTCCAAATAAAGATTCGTTAATTTCCATTTTTTATAAAAGTTATCCGCCCAAATTTTATAGTATAAAATTATTTTACCTTAAAAATCGCCAAAATTTTAAAGAAATACTATATAAAATTACTATAAATTTGAATACTTTTACGAAAACATTTCCAAACATTTTACAAATTGCATATTATGTACTAGTGAGATTCGCCAAGGTTTCTAAACTTTAAAATAAATTTCCATCCTTAAAATTTTCCCTGCAAGTTCAGCAATAGTGTAACCTCTATCTCTGGCACCACTCTCCAACAAGAACTGCATGGCTCCTTTCCTGCATCCCAGCAGAACCAGAAACGCGTGGTATCTACGTGGTATCCTTCCAACTACCAGAGATGAGTAGAATTTGCCTCCCTAGGGTGGCACTCGTGGTCCACCGAAGAAGAGGGTGACATTTCCCCTTGGAAACCTCTGGTCCTAAACAACACTTGTGACTTAGTTGAACAGCTTGAGCAACAATGTGTAAAATGACAGATTATCAAAAGGTACTCAATGTTGCCTTTAACCCTCTATTTATAATTGTTGCTTCCCTTTTCCTTATGGGTCCCTCATCCAAATATTTTGATCTCCTTTCCACAAAATCAAATTTCCCTTGAGGGGTGGCCCCCACATTCCACCAAGGTTGAGATTTTTGATTTCTCCTAAGTCCCATGTACCAAAAATGTCTCCAATGCCCATATTACACAACTGTGTTATGCTTAGCACTCCCCCAATAAACTTTGTTAATCCTGTTAAATGAAAAATCAAAATTGGGGATATTACAGTCCTCCCCACCAAAAATTGTTTGTCTTCAAGGAATGCCTGAACAAACAACCTCTCTAGTTGTTGATCCCCACTGCCACTGCAAAATATGCCAGGATCCCAGATGCGCCACTAAATCATCCCTGACCTCTGCACTGCCCTGTCATGAAGGAATCCCTCAATACTAGGATCCCAAGCCATCCTGTCCAACACCAAGCTACCCTTGTTAATTTTTCAGATTGTTCTATGTTGTATCAATTACGTTAGCCCAAATTAATTATTCATAAACAATGCATCAAATTATTAGTTGTGTAAATTATCATAAACTATAACTGCAGATAGAACAAAATAGCACAACCATAAGAGACAGCAGTTTGGTCCAAGACCAAGGAAAAACACCACTATGGGGGAAACCCTTTCAAATCTTCTTCTCCAATAGAATGTCGTAAAAAGTATTTCAGCAGAGAGTACAATGAGCCCTGTTGACCACTCTTTGTCAATGACCCCATAGCAGTACACTCCCATTTTTGCAAATGGGATTTATCATTTTCGAGGTGTTCACGCCATTCAGATTTCATCATCAGTTAGCAGTTTTGTAAAAAATGTAAACCTATTCTGCATGTTTACAATGTAAATAATCTTAGTAAGACCATCATGTATGTAACAACCTAGGTAAGCCTAGTATTTTGGTGAAGATTTCTATCCTAGAAGGTTTTTCGTCTCACTGATTCATTTGTGTTTCTCGACACAAATGATCGGCAGAGTTTTCCCCTCCAACCTCAACCCAAAGCTAGGATGGATTTTGTCGTCAAGATACTAAGTAAGTCCTAGTGTTTTCTATCGAGTTTTTGTAAAAGTCATTTGGGAATAATCCTCGCTAATTGGCTAGATTATTTTATTATAGATTACTTGGTTTGCTAGATCATATTTTGAGTTGCAGAATTGGGTAGATATTTGAGGGTCTATTACGAATGGGTTTCCCCCTTCATGTGTCAAATTGTAATATCTTGATGAAAAATATTTTAGTGCATGGTCCCTTATAGTTAGAAACCATGGCTAAAGTATTAGAGGGTTGGAAAAATAGTTAATCCTCTCATGAGTCAATTAATTAAATTTTTTGGCAAAATTTAATTAAAATTATAAGCCAAAAATTTAATTAACTTGAGGTCCTAGAAGAAATTAATCCTTCAAATTAAAAATTCATCGGCTCTAAAATTTTTAATTTTTGGAGGTCCCCAGCCAAGGGAATATTGAAAATTTCAAGAGAATTTGGACCCTTGGGCCTTGGTAACTAAGTCAAAGTCAAATTTTTGAGGTAATTAACTCAAAATTATTATTTTTGAGTTAATTAAAAATGAATTAAATGAAAAATTCGAAATTCCTTAAAAAATTAAATAATTTTAACGAACGAGATTAAAAGATAATTAAATATTTTTCGACAGTCAAAATTACTTTGACGGGGATCAAGCCAGCTAGTTGTTGGAGAATAAATCTATAAATTAGAGGTTTCTCTCCATCATTTTTAATCCGATCATTGAATCATGCACTTACTCGGAAAATCTCTTGTAACTTTTGTTGATTAATAAAACGCAAAGAATTTGGGGTTTCAAACTGTGGTGTTCTTCTTCCTTTTTAGACTTATGTGGTAATATTGCTTCTAAAACTCTGCTGCTTTTATTTGCATTTGTTGGTTAATAGTCTTTGAGGATTGATCTCTGCACAGGTATCTTGCACAGATTTCTAGGTTTTTTAGATCTTATGGTTGTTTTTGAATCTCTATTAATCTAACGAGCAGATCTAAGTGTGCATAAGTTACTATTCAAGATTTGGGCGTTTGGGGAAATCCTCAGCTGGATCAACCGACTCTCAGATTTCAAAGACTAAAAATCCCATTGTTTTTTAATTCCTGAAGCCATCTTATGAAATATTTATTTGTAGGGTTTTTCTTAGACTTGTGTCTCTTTAAATTTCCAGTTTATTTTTAAATTGTGCAAAATAGTTTACATCTGGCTAATAGAGGGTTTTGATCTACTAGATCTGTAGAATAGTATTGTAGATTTGTAAGTATCATTTATTTTTTTTAACTCGCTGAGGTTTAGGGTTTCATATTTCTGTACATGTGTTGGGTTTCTGGGTTTTCCTTGTTTCTGGTTTTGTGCAGGTGATTTTGGAAGGTCTTCAGAGAAATGTTTTTTAGGTCTGAGCCAGATCTAGGCCCTGGAGGGTAAGATCTGGTCTTAAAATCAGATTTCTTGCAGATCTTAGCAAAATCTAGGCCCTGGAGGGTAAGATCTTGTCTCACAATTCATAATTCTTGAAGGAGTTTTCCGCCAAGGGAATCATCGGAAAAGTTGCAGTTCAGGTTTTTCTCATAAAATTTTTGGGTTTATTTGAAACGGAATTCTAAAATGATTTGGATTGAAATAGTTTTTTAATTTTTGGAAAAACAAATTTTCAAATTTTTTCTAAGGATTTCGATTTTTTTTTCCTGTCTACATCCTTATTGTTGCCTTTGTATGTTGCATTTTCCTTCCTGGCTACCAATCTTACTCCTGCATTTACCTTCTTTCCTTCACGCAGTTGCGTCATTTCACTGCCTCATCTGTTGCCATTCTCCCTCACAACCCAAGTTGCATTTCTCCTCCTCGCTGCCCAACCTATTTCCTTCGTCCCCATATGCGTAAGTCTTTATCCCTTTCGCATTTCAGTTTTTGCCTTCATTTTTTCTTGCTACCCATCATCCCTCCGCGCAGTTTCATCTTCGCGCCTCCATTCCTTCTCATCTCCTGCGTCCTTGTCGTCTTATCCCTGCTGCACCAGCTAGTCTTCCCCATCGGCTACCATTGTTTCCACTCCATTATTCCATTGTTGTGTTGCCTTTCCACGCTGCCTAGCCTCCCAAATCCTTGTGTGAACCCTCCGGCAGCTATCTCCTTCATGCTGTCAACTTACCTTGTCCGCTGCCTCTTCCTCTGTGCTCCGATTAACATTTCCTCCTTTGTTCTCTAACCTAAAATCAAACATAACTAATTTCATTTTTTTTTTAAGTTTTCCAAAGTTTAGTCTAAATTTTAACATTTCAATTTTTTAAATAAAGTCTGAGTTTCGTTTAATAACATTTCATTTTTATTTAATGTGTATAAAGTTTAGGTTAGGCATTAACATTTAGTTCTTATCTTTTTATTTGGCTTTTGTAAAGTTCTAGTATAGCATTTCAAATTTCCTTTTTAGTTTTAATAAACTTTTAAATTTTTTTTGTAAAAAAGAAACCTTTAAAAAAAAAAGGGTTTAAATTTTTTTTAGGTTTTATCTTTTTCAAAAAAAAAACAAAATTTCAAAAATATTTTCTTTACCCTCTGTGAAAATTTCAAAAAAAAAATTATTTTTTTTTTAATTTTTCTTTGTTGTCTCAGAAAATTTACTTTCCAAGATCTTAAGGTTTTTTTAAGATCATCATTGAGGTATAAAGGTATTAAGCATCAAGAAAAAATTTCTTAGTCAAAGGGAAATTTAATTTTTAAACATCTATAAAGTTTGACTATAGAGAATTTTTAAAAAATTTCAGTACTGAAATTTTTTTAGAAAATCATTTGAATTTGGAAGTTCTAAGCATTTTTATTCCTCGCTCTTTCATGGTATCGTTTTTCAGAATTTAAAGTACTTAAGTTGCGCATTTGGTTTTGAGTTATTTCGTGCTTAATATCTATTGAGATCATTCGTCGATTATTTCACTATAGTTGTGGTTTAAATTCACTTGAATTAACAGTGCATGATAAACATTGAGAGTTTTTTCAAGTAATTGTTACATGTTTCTTATTTCCTGAATTGAATGTCTTTAATGCATTATCATGAAGGTGATATCAAAGAGTTGTGAAGATATTTTTGTTCTCTTTGAGCTATAATTGCATTGGAGTAATAAGCTTGTGATTTGGTTTGGAATTATATTGTGACATTTTAAATGCGTTGTCGAAAAGCTTATCTTTCAGTTTAGTCAAGTGAATATCTATTTGAGCAATTAACAAACTGTGGTGTACATCTCATAGATAATTGTGGCATAAGCGTTTTTGTCCCTGAATCTAGCTTCCTTCTCTAGTCATCTTGTGAATTTGCATTTTAAGATTAGATCTGCATTATTAAAATTTACTTCCAAGCCTAAGCTTGGTTGATAGAGAGATAGGTACTCATATGTCCTTGCTTGAGAAGCCTAGTTCTAATAGCACTTAAAACGGTGACCTTGCAATCGTCAGAGTCGCAGCTCTCTGCAACGTCGGAGGCACCGGGTATGTTAGATTTTCAGGAGAGGTATCATTAATCACACCTTAGAGTGCTTCACCTTAATGTCTCTCTACTACTTCCTACGGACCCAGACTCAATACAGTAAGAGTTGAAGAGTTTGAACTTAGATAGACATTTAACTAAAATTAATCAAGACTCCTTGCATCCCACATTAGTCTTAAGATCTGCATTTCATATAGGATAGTTTTTCATTCTAGCAGTAATTTTCTATCAATTACTTGGTCTTAATTTCATAACGAGATAGTTGACTCTATAAGGCACTGGTATCAAACATTTAATCTAATCAAATTTGTTAAATCGTGTTAGATCTAAAACAAATACTTGGTCACTTGACTGTGTCTCCCAAACTGGTTGTTTTCCAACTAGCTCTCTTTCATTCTATTTCTATAGGGTCTACCCCCCTAAGTCTGCAGGGATACAACTTAAACGGAGAGATTAGGGATTAGGGTGACAGCCCCCGATCTAAGCCATTGTTGTGGTGCCTAGACATTCTGTGTGACAACAAGCCCAATACATATATGCAACGGAAACAAAAAGATCAAATCTACAAATCTGCAGATCTACAACATCAAGAGCACGAATCCAATAGATCACTAAAACCAAGTGATATCAATTTCCAAGTCCTAAATCTGAATCTAGAATGTTGTCAAAGACTGATCTGAAGCACCTATGACTGAACAACAGATGTATGAAGGCACTACGCAAGCTACTGAAAGTGACCCAACTCAAATCTGCCCCGAAAATCCCTTAGCTGCGACCTCAACACGCTCAACCCGTGGCTGAAGCTTCCCTGGCCGTGACCTAGACACTATGTGCCCGCGGCTCTGGTGTTGATCAGCCCGATCTAGCTCAAAAACCCTAGCCGCAACCTTAACACTCTCAGCTCACGGATATAGCAGCTTAGCCGCTACCTTAACATGCTCTGCCCGAGGCCCTACTCCGAATACTACAGTTTTATGCCTGTGGCTATGGCTCAAAAGACCTAGATCAGAGCGAGCCTCTCGCCTGTGTCTCCCAAACTAGTTGTTTTCCAACTAGTTCTCTTTCATTCCATTTCTATAGGGTCTACCCCCCTAATTCTGCAGGGAAACAGCTTAAACGGAGAGATTGGGGATCAAGGTGACAGCCCCCGATCTAAGTCGTTGTCGCGGTGCCTAGACATTCTGTGTGACAACAAGCCCAATACATATATGCAGCAGAAACAAATAGATCAAATCTACATGTCTGCAGATCTACAACATCAAGAGCACGAATCCAATAGATCACTAAAACCAAGTGATATCAATTTCCAAGTCCTAACTCTGAATCTAGGATGTTGTCAAAGACTAATCTGAAGCAACTGTGACTGAACAACAGATGTATTAAGGCACTACGCAAGCAACTGAATGTGACCCAACTCAAATCTGCCCAGAAAATCCCTTAGCCGCGACCTCAACACGCTCAGCCCGTGGCTGAAGCTTCCTTGGTCGCGACCTAGACACTATGTGTCTGCGGCTCTGGTGTTGATCAGCCTGATCTAGCTCAGAAACCCTAACCGTGACCTTAACACTCTCAGCTCACGGATATAGCAGCTTAGCTGCTACCTTGACATGCTCTGCCCGAGGCCCTACCCCAAATACTGCAGTTTTGTTCCTGCGGTTGTGGCTCAGAAGACCTAGATCAGAGCAAGCCTCTCGCCTGTGATCTTGAACCCTGCGCAAGCCTCTCCTGTCGAACTTGTGTGAGCCAAAACATAAAAGACGATCCACAACAAACAGTGCAAGAGGAAAATCTCATGAGTGAATGTGTGAGAATGATCTGGTGGTCGCTTCTATTTATAGCTTTTGTGAGGGACTACTTGGGGCTTTGACCAAATCCACGTGTGTTGAGGATGAACCATTCCATTTCATTAATAAATAAAATAATTCATGACTTAACTTCTGCTTAACCGATTGGGGTGATCTATAGGTCCATTTTGTTCCTCTCGAAAAAAGGAATCTAATGAAATTATAATCTTACCATCTGAGTTGTCTAAAGTGGAATTTGACTCTAGTTGCAAAAATTAACACTCCCTCTCAACTAGGAAGAATTCCACTTGGTAATCTCTGCCTATAGATCTTCACATCATGGTGTCGTCATGGCTCAACTCCAACTGCTGAAACTTTCTCGGATCTAGAAGAAGAATCGGGGAGTAATAGCTTCCACCCGTACTGAGCAACAGGATAATTCATCATACAAGGGAGCACATTTCTAACCCTGGAATCTCATCAGGGAGCCCATTCTCAACCCGAAATCACAAAAGGGGAGAAAATCTCAACCCAATCCTATTGCCTAATGATCTTCCCATCAATGACTCTCATCAATCATGTGGTAGAACACCTGCATCATTATCAACTTGGGTTGTACACCCCAAGTATACTCTCAACTCGTTGGCCAAACAAGGAGCGGTATTCCCATAAAGCCTTGCTTGAGGGTATGATGCCAACTAGGGTATACTCTGCATAGACTAGATAGGGGAGCAGCATCTCCGACCATATAAAGATAGGGCAGCAGCATCTCAACCCTGGGTAACAGATAGGAAAATGCCTTATTGTCCAGAGATCCCTCAATCCCAGGAGACCTCCATCTCAATTCCTCAGCCCGAGAGCTCAAGCAAGGTAGGAAGAGCTTGCTTAGTGTCCTCGATCAATGTTTCCCCTTATCTGGAGGGGCTACATCCATCAGTGAAAGTTGTTCTCTGAAGACCAAGAACTTTCCTTTCGATAGTGCCTTGGTGAGAATGTATGTTATCTGCTCGTCAGTCGATATGTGTTGGAGTCTAACAGCTCCTCTCTGCACCATGTCAGGAATAAAGTGATATCGAATCTCAATATACTTGGACTTGTCATGAAATACAGAATTATCTGCCAAATGGATCCCGCCCTTGTTATCACATTATATCACTGTGGTATCTAAGACTTGACCAAATTGCTCACCAAAGAGCTTCCTTAACCACACAGCTTCACAACTAGCCATGCTAGCAGCAATGTATTCTGCTTCCACAGTACTCAATGCTATCGACTTTTGCTTCCTTCTCATCCAGGATATCATGGCAAAACCAAGACTGAAACAACATCCATATGTACTCTTTCTGTCAGTTACATTACCTTCCCAGTCAGCATCAATGTATCCATGAAGTTGAATATTTCCAGCGGAATATCTCGGACCAAGTGTGATCGATCCATGTAAGTATCTCAATACATGTTTGGCCACAATCCAATGCGCATGAAGGGGCTCATTCATGAATTGAATCAATGTGTTAACTGCATTACATATATCTGGATAGGTGTTCACGAAGAACATCAGAGCCCCAATTAGTTGTCTGTACTCGGATGGATTTTCCATATCAAGTCCAGCTTCTTGAAATTCATCTCAATCGGAGTAGTCATGGATTTGCACTCGGTCATACCAAACCTTTCCAGCAGCTTTACTACATACTTTCCCTGTGAGAGAAAGATCTCACCAGGCCTTTGCCACACCTCAAGGCCCAAAAAGTAGTGCATAATACCAAGGTCTTTCATCTCGAATTCAGAGGCTAACTTCCTCTTACATTCGATCATCAGCGGTTCACTTCCCGTTAAGAATAGATCGTCAACATACTGAACCAAAATCAGTGGCATACCTTGAACAACCTTAAAATAGAGGTTGGGATCAACATTGCTTCCTGTGAAACCCAATTTCATTAGGTAGTTGTCAATGCATGCATACCAAGCTCGGGGAACTTGCTTTAAACCATACAATGCTTTCTTCAACCTGCAAGCATGTGTTCTACGATCTTCCACTTCAAATCCATGTGGTTGTTCAACATACACTTCTTCTTCTAACATACCATGAAGGAAAGTGGTTTTTACATCCATCTGATGAAGGGTCCAACCTTGAATAGCAGCAAGGGCAACTATTGAACTAATAGTTGTGTATCAAGCCACAGGAGAAAATATGTCATCATAATCTTCTCCCTCTTTCTGAGAGAAACCTCGAGCTACGAACCTCACTTTGTATTTTTCAATGTTGCCATCAATTCCATGTTTGATCTTGAATAACCACTTTGAAGTTACAACAGAGTTCCCATGCGATCTCAGCACAACATCCCATACATCATTTTTCGCAAAATTTGTATTCCTCGGCCATAGCATCCTTCCAAACTTGATCTTTGACTGTTTCTTTCAATGAGGATGGTTCAGCTTGAATCATAGTGCTCATAGCAGCTACATATCCCTGATACCTGCATGGTTCCTTCCTTTCTCTGAAGGAACTTCGAATAGGAATGCTTCTTTCATTGCCCTATAGAGTGTCGCGAAGCCAAAGTGGTCTTTTCTTTGAAGGAGGATCACTGGGAGCTAGATCTAAAGGATCCATAGGCTCCATGGGAATATCATTATCATCTGACTCATGCATAGAAGGACCATCGAGAAAATCCCTTTCATCATCATCGTCCTTGGGAGGTGGAGGAAGGTCTCTTACGTTACAAAGTGTTGCATTTTCATCAAAAGTTACGTCTCTGCTAATTTCAACCTTCCTTTGACAAGAAATATATATTTTGTATGCCTTAGAGTTTTCACAGTAACCCATAAACATACCTTTTCTTCCTGTAGCTTCTAGCTTGTTTCTTTTTTCTTTCAGCACATGATATAATACGGGACATCCAAAAATATGAAGATGACTAATGTCGGGTTTGTTACCTAAAAATATTTCTTCGGGAGTCTTGTTTTTCAATGCTTGATGAGGCACGCGGTTTTGAACATATATAGCAGCTTGTGTGCCTTCAACCCACAGAAACTTCGGTACCTTCTGACCATGAAGCATGGTATGAGCAACTTCCAATGTCGACCGGTTCTTCCTTTCAGCTAAGCCATTTTGTTCAGGTGTATAAGGCACAATAGTTTCCTTCTTTATCCCTTCTTTCTTGCAAAATGATATGATTTCTTTTGACATGTATTCTCCTTCGTTGTCAGACTTGAAAACTTTGATTCTTTTCCCTGATTGCTTTTCGACCAAAGCTTTGAATTCCTGGAATGTTTCAAAGGCTTCATCCTTGTGCTTGAGGCAGTACAACCATGTCTTTCTTGAGAAATCGTCAATGAAGGTGATGTAGTAGAGATGACCACCAATAGAATGCACAGGCATCAGACCACATATATCTTAATGAATGAGATGGAGGATGTCAATTGTTTTGTTCTTACTGGAGGGGAATGGTCCCCTTGTTTTCTTTCCACTCGCGTAACCTAAACAAACTCCATCATGATGAGTTTGAACATCAGGAATACCTGAAACCGGTCTCTTCGATTTCGGAAGAGAATCATAGCGTAGATGAGCCAGCCTGCAGTGCCACAATTCACTTACATGATTGGTGTTATGAACCAATGCTAGAAGTGGCTTTCCTATGACTTTGTAGAGTCCTTCAGATCTCAGACCTAATGTGAATGCATCTTTCATTTGTGAATCGGGGGGCCAAGTTAAGACCTTGATGAAGGAAACCCTCATCCCTTTATCTTCTAATGTGGATATAGAAATCAAATTCTTAATTAGACCTAGCACATACATAACATCATGCAGCAATATCGATTCCCCAGAATTCAACTGAAACTTAACACATCCAAAAACCTTTTACGGGATGAGTGGAGTTATCTCCAAGAATGATTTTCGTTTAGTCTCCCTCTCTACCAGATTAGAGAAGACTTCTTTGTATCCAGAGAAGTGATAAGTGGCCCCACTATCAACCAACCAACTATCCCACGAATCTGGTGGAGAAGAACTAGTAAGTGTAGAAATGAGAATATATTCAGATTTATTCACAACATTACTTTCATACCTAGGAGCCCTTGACTTCTTCTGAGGAGGATGTTCTTCTTCACGGTCGCTTGAAGAATCTCTTCTCCTTTCATATCTTCTGTCGCGGTTGTTCCTTTCATTGTCTCTTCTTCTTTTATCATAGTTGTTGCTTCTGGTGTTGTATCGTGGCCTCTTTCTCTTCTCAGGACAATCATGTGCATAATGACCTTTCTTGTGGCATTTATAAAATTCAATATGGGATAGTGATTTGTCATTCCTTCCTTTTGAGCTTTGGGGAGGAGGTCTTCTTGAAGGGCCTCCTTTTGACCTCTTCCTTTTGTTGTGGGCGATATACACAGCAAGATCTCCCTCTTCATGCTTCCGAATTCTTCCTCTTGTTATCATTCTTGATTCTTCTTGAGTAAGCTTTTCAACAATTTGATCAAATGATGAGAGAATGTTGTTGTTGTTGATTGTAGTAAAGAATGTTTCCCAAACAGAAGGGAGACCTCTAAAAGTCACGACAACCAGCTCTCTGTCAGGCACATTCTCTCCAACCCTCTACATTCAATCTCTAAGACGAGAGTTCCTCATAATGTATGATTGAACAGTTTCACCTTTGTTCATCTTCATTTCCTTCAGTTGATCTTTCAAAGTGATGATCTCATTTAGATTGTTGATTTCATACATGTCGACTATCTTGTCATATGTCTTTAGACTTTCTTAAATTCCCAACATATGCAAGTAAATGATCTTGTAAACCATCAACTATAATTTGCTTTGTTTTGGACTCACCTTTCTTATATATGTTCTTGAAAGAAGCAGAGGCATTTTCTGGAGACTCGAGCATCCTTCCTTGAATGTATTCCAGCACATCATTGTTGTCAGCTATGATCTCTAATCTAACTTTCATGTAGCAAATTTTGATGCATCACCCAATTTCCTATGGTCCTTGAAGGTAGAGGAAGACATCTTGACTTTGGCTTGTATATATGCTTTCTGATAATGAGGGCTTCACTGCTTGTCTTCTCTTGGGCTTATCCTTCACCTTAGCTTTGATACCATGTTAATTTTTCAGATTGTTCTATGATGTATCAATTACTTTAGCCCAAATTAATTCTTCATAAAAAATGTATCCAATTATTAGTTGTGTAAATAATCACAAACTGTAACTAAAGATAGAACAATACTTGCAGTGACAAAGAAGACAATAGCACAACAACCATAAGAGACAGCAGATTGGTCCAAGACCAGGGAAAAACCCCACTATTGGGGAAACCCTTTCAAAGCTTCTTCTTCAGTAGATCATCATAAAAAAAAATTCAACAGAGAGTACAATGAGCCCAATATATATATGCAATGAAAACAAATATATCAGATCTACAACGTCAAGAGCGTGAATCCAATAGATCACTAAAACCAAGTAATATCAACTACCAAGTCTTAGATCTAAATCTAGGATGTTGTCAAAGAGTGATTTGAAGCAACTGTGACTGAACGACAGATGTATGAAGGCACTACGCAAGCAACTGAATGTGACCCAACTCAGATCTACCCAGAAAATCCCTTAGCCGCGACCTCAACACGCTCAGCCCGCAGCTGAAGCTTCCCTGGTCGTGACCTAGACACTTTGTGCCCACAACTATGGTGTTGACTAGCCCAATGTAGCTCAGAAAACCCTATCCGCGACCTTAACACTCTCAGCATGCGGCTATAGCAGCTTAGCCGCTACCTTGACATGCTCTGCCCGCGGCAATGCCTCGAATACTGCAGTTTTGTGCCCGCAGCTTTGGCTCAGAAGACCCAGATTAGAGCGAGCCTCTCGCCTATGATCCCTGAACCCTGCGCGAGCCTCTCATGTCGAACCTGTGCGAGCCAAAACAGAAAAGATGATCCATAACAAAAAGTGCCAGAGGAAAATCTCATGAGCGAATGTGTGAGAATGATCTTGAGGTCCCTTCTATTTATAGCTTTTGTGAGAGACCACTTGGGGCTTTGACCAAATCCACATTTGTTGAGGTTGACTCATTCCATTTCATTAATAAATAAAAGAATTCATAACTTAACTTAACCGATTGGGGTGATCTATAAGTCGATTTTGGTCCTCTTGAAGAGAGGAATCTAATGCAATTATAATCTTAACCATCTAAGCTGTCCAAAGTGGAATTTGACTCTAGTTGCAAAAATTAACACCCTTTGCCCCACTCACTATCCTGCCAGGCATAAGTACCAGAAGCCCTCTGCATACCATCAATGGGTCGGGAATTATGAAAATGTGGCACTATGTCCCATTCCTTGTGAAGCTGCCCTACCCAGTAGTCCACCTCATACTCTTCAAGAGTGAACTCTTGAAGATACCACCCAATCCCTACATAGATGAAGGCTCCCTCACATGAGCTCCCCCTGATATCATCTTGTTGACCAACCTACCATGCTAATGAAGCCCCCCACGCCATCAATGACTCGCTAAAGCCCAATGGAAGATCTGAATGATTTCCCCCTGTAGTAGCCACCTCATTCCTAAAGGTCGTTGAGCTGCGAAGTATTGTGATGCTTGGGTCCTCTATTGGACTCAGAAGTGTGCCACCATGCTTACACTGTGCCACTCTTATTATGACATACTTCCCATCGTGCGCGTGTTGTATCCTCCTCTCTTGGGTCCTGATGGCGAAAAATCTGTGAAGGCCAAGCTCATCCTACCCAGGCATCTCCATGATGCGAATGCCTACCCATCCAATGTCAATCTCGGTCCTGAGCAACAACAGCGTAAATTTGCCTCGTCATACCACATCGTGAAATATGTGATCCTACCTTCGGAAAGTGCACCCCAATACTGCCTGGAGTCTAAACATCTGCATGTAGACGAGGCCTACCATCCACTGCACCTCATGCTCATATAATGCCTCTGACTCTCTCGTTGAAAGTGCATCATGCAACTCCCTCGCAATAACCTCTTAAAGTGTGAGCTCAGGGGTGGAACACATGCTACCTCGACAGTAAACCACACCATCCCTAAGCATGTATCTGTCGGCCCGTGCACCCACCAAATGTCTCAACTAGAGAGTTTCCCTCCTGCCCATGACACACCGTGTCCTATCCAACTACCTAGGGTGAGCCTCCCATGTCCTATTTCCTGTACTGAGAGCATCAAAGGGCAACAACCAAAAGCTCTGCGACTGTAATCAATACTGGAGATTGATGGGTGGGTAGGTCCCCAAGGGTATTGTTAACGCCTTGTCGCCTACACCTACCTACAAGTTAGTGAGAAAAGCCTTTAACCCCACAAGGTGAGGTTGGTCGCAAGGAACTCAGAGAAGGGGTTGTCACACTAATCCCAACTCTCTTTGTTTAAGCTATCTCCTAGGCTTGCTAAGGGGGGTGGTCCCTAAATGGAAAACTAAGTTAAAGATGTGAGTTTTCTAGGAGAGTTGTTAGAGTTAACTAGATTACTTTTTAAGATTTATAAGAAAAAATGATACGAGCAATAACCATCAATACATAAGATAAGCATGAAACATATGAAAAACCAGTGCCTTCAAAGTATCGCTCTTTGAAATCAAAATGTATTTGCTTAAATGAAGTAAAATGCTTTCAAATGGAAAGCAAAAGTAATCCTGAAAAGTGAAACAAGAAAACGTTAACACAAGATATTGTAAATGCTTTCAATATAAATAGATTTATGAATCAAAGCATGAGAAGCTATCTTGCTCAAAAAAAAACAATTAGTGTTCTACTTGCAAAATGTAGATTAAAAAAATATTTTCCATAACAAAGTATTCAATGTCAACAATGACAAGAGGAATAAACAATTTGCAAGTAAAACCATGAGGTGTATTAGCATGAGATGCAATTACACTAGATTTGGATGCAATTAATATTGGTTACTTTTAATCTAAAAATGCTTAATCTAGGTGATAATTCCTCCTCTTGTGCTCTTACCAAGGGGTAAAAATTGGAGTGACTGTAAGAAAGAGGGGGCGAGGACACAGGAGTGTCATTAACAATACCCGTCCCCTGAGTCTTACGAGCCAACGTGTGCCTTCGTTCCTACAAGGGGACAAGTCACCTTCATAACTGCAGGGTCACATGCTTTTACCTTACTTCGTACAAAATGAAAGAACTTTCCAAGAAAACCTTTTTCCCTATAATTTCTATCAACCAAGCTTATGCTTGGAGGTAAATTTTAAATATACAACTAAGTTAGAATGCCTACTATGATATGCAAGTACGTTTTCAAGTGCTATGTACAAGATACAGATGCTTTAATTAGATATGCTCCAAAACACAAGATTGCATAAGCTTCATAACATACGAGATTGTGAAATGAAAGTATTTGCTTTGACTTATGATAAATCAATGACCAACTAAAAGTTTGATGCTTATGAGCAATTAATTTGCATGTAAAATAAATTGCAACTCAAGATCTGTATTCAAAATAGCCTTGCGAAAGGAACTCTTAAATTTGAGAAAATGAAAGAAAACTTGCTTGACATGGAAGTAAAAGATTGTCTTGAAAGATAAATTGCCCAAATACACAATGCTTCAAATATGTTTCAAAATGGAAATATTACACAACCATAAAGCATAGATGATTTAGACAATAGCCAAGCCAAGTATATCAAATTTTGCTAAAACTAAATAATGAAGAAGCTTGCACAAAATGAAAGTAAATTTCTTTGCAAAAATGTCATTTGAGACTTGTAGCAACAATTGTTGTAAATTGTGCAAGTTTGGAGAACTTTAGCAAACTTGAGGAAAGTAAATGAGATGTGTGGTTATGTTAATTACCAATTTAAAGCACGCATGTAAGTGAAAGGAGATGCTAGAGTCAACAAGTCAATCCAACCACCATTCATCTCCTAAAGTGGAAAGATAGGGATGCCAATGGGTGTAACCCACGCTCCCAAAACAAAAATCAGAAATTTTATTATTATGTGTTACAACTTACAATGAGGTTAATGGCTCTTTGAGAGCTACCCAAGAAATTGATGGAAATACAAAATGAGGTTTTGAAACCACAAGGGAATTCCTTCAAGTATGGAGCCTCAAGAGAGATGAAGATGGCTCTACAATAAGGAAATACAATCTCCCAAAGTGATACACGACCTAGTCTTCTTTAGCAAGCCCTCCTAATGCCCAGACCTCCTTCAAAATAGAACTTTGAAACTTGAAAGAACCTACAACCAAAATGTTAGGGCTGCAAAACTAAGACCAAGGTTAGTCTGAAAAAGAGCATGCAAAATGAGTGATAATGCTACAATATAATATACATAAAACCAAATCAAGTGATGGGAAAAGACTCCATCACTTGTCTAGTTTATAAGGAGCTCTTGATTAGCTAGATAAATAAATGAAAGCACGAGAGTATAAGATGTAAATTTGATTGAAATAATTGGATTAAGCACAAACTATGTGAAAAAGAACCCTGCAAAATCAACACTTTCGAAAGATAAGCTATTAAGATTCAAAAAACGATAGGAGCTCCTTGTAAGTAATGCCAAGAGTGGGTTGGTCTCTTGAAGACTTCCCCTCACGGTTGCTAGTTGATCCAAAGATGGCCACTACAAAACTTCAAATGCACATTAGCTCATATGGATTATATTAATAAACAATGACAAGAGAACTCTAGAATTTATTTGAAAATAGATAGAGTTGTCTAGCCTAGAGCATATCAAATAACCAATTGCAAATATAAGATAGTTATACATTCACAATTCTTATGAAAGCATATGAGAGAATGAAATCAGATTAAACACAAATAGAGAAATATACCATCATTGATCCAAGCCAAACTCCAAGAGAGAAACACCCATGAATGAACCCCAAAGACTTTTTTATTATATGAAGAACAAGTGTGCACAGGAGCAGAGCTTTTCCAAGCACCATAGCTAGTACAAAAAATACACTATGAGAGCCCATGGCTCCATTATATAGAAAGTTGGGAGCAAATCCCAATGAAGAACCAAAAGCCAAGTGGTGAGAGGGAGGAGATCACAAGGCAAATTCGAATTTGATAAGTGGAGCTCCAATGCCAAGTGTAAAAATCGGATTCTGGCAAGTGGACATCATTTTCTTCTTCTCTTATGTGTCAAATTCGAATTTTATCATGGAATGACAAGTGTATATGTGTGGTAACCCATGTGGGGACAATTTCCCACAAAACTCTCCACCAAATATTCTCCCAAATCCTCCCAAATGTGCATTAGCTTCACAAATTCGAATTTCCAAGTAAGCAGCTCTGATTTAATGCCAGAAATTCGATTTTATTTGAGCACATGTCATTTCCTTGATTTTAGGAGTGCACACCACCTTGGGACTTCACTTTAAGTCCTCCATAATTTTCCACCTCATTTAGCATGTGTGGATATTTATTTTTCTCCATTTATTTAATTTATGGCTTAATTAATTTCCAGATGTCCCACTAAACTTAGGAAAAGTGGGTTTTGAGGGTTCAGAACACATTTTTAACCCCCCAAAGTGTGTCATAATAGAAAGCTAAGGGTGAGAGGTGTAATTTTGATTACTCATACCCCATACAACTTCTCTAGACAACACTTATTACAATTCAATTACAATTTTTATTGTAATTTTTGACCTGCAGGAAATCTAAAATATTAAAAAATCACTACCTAGACCTAACCAAATTCCACGAAATTTTTTGTGTGATCTAGTATGGTAATATACATTGACTCTAGACACTAAGACTCACCCAAGGCCTCACCATCAAGCTGAACTCGGGCTTTGGGGTAAAATTGGAGGAAAAAACTCAATTAATTATCAAGTCCTGATAGAGAGATGATAATTAACCGAGTGAAAAAAACCTCCCAAAGTAATACTCACTTGTTGGCAAGGTCCCAGGCTACCTACGCCTTTCATTGACTCAAAAACTCATCATTACTAGCATCACTTATTGCGATTCCCCGTAGGGCGTGGAATCTGGGTACAAGAGAAAGATGATGAGAAGTAGAAGTAGAGTTTAAAAACTTTGTTGAACTAATGATATATGATGGTACAAGTGTCCTCTGGTTCATCCTTGGGCATAGGGTCTTCACATAATCATCAGGTGCCACTCCAGTGGTCAACAGGTATGATCAAGAATCTGTCGGGATATTGAAGAATAATCCTAGGGACGTCCCTTTCTCTGCCTCGGATCTACTGATAACCCAATCGAAGATCTGTCTCCACTAAACATGTCGTCCCCAAATGCTCAACAACGTTCTCATCCATCCAGGGTGAGCTGCTCCTAATGGTACATCTGATGTCCCTGCCCATAAGCAACACTCCAAGAGCCCGTGGTGCCACACCAGATGCCACTGCATACCACCGAGTATCCCCATACCCAATGCGATGTGAGCTACTCCTCCCACTCCACAACGCAGTCCAACACACTACATCACACCACAATGCATCTCCATGTCCACCTACCAACCACTGCTCAACGTTGGATGCTCCTACACATCCCTAGATGTCATGGCCTAAAGTTGTGGCAGTTCGCTTCGGCCTGCACCTGACTGACATCATCATGTCCACTGTCACATCACTATATCCTCCAGCGAATGGACTCCATAACCTCAGATAAGTGGACGTCCCCTCCTGATCCTCCCTGAGATGCGAATCTCCCTATGTACCTGTGGGGGTGTCCCTCCAGTGTTGCTCCTCGGTGGCCATTGTGCCCCATACATCCATGTGAAATCCTCCTCTCCATACAAGGAACTATCCAGTGGCCTGTTGATGCCACCACCTCTAACAACCTCGAAGGTACGCTGATCATCCTATGCCCAACGACAGAGCCAACATGCCAAGGCAACTCATGGAGTCTGCTGGCTCCTCTGTCAGCTTGACCTGTCATGGGTGTTGTCCAAAACTCTGGTGGTAATATGAAAATGGGGGTGAGTCTGATCCCTGGATCCACCATCCTGCTACTACCCTGACTAACTCGATCCATGGAGTGGCGGGGAGTCCAACCAGGGTCCTGATGATGATCCAGCCCTCGAGCCCCTCTGGAAAACCACAACCCCTGCTGAACTATGCTCCTGGCCATGGATGTATCCAAAAACCTAGTCAGTGTTGAGATTTTGTGTATTTGGGGTAGCATCAGTTGTGCTCTAGGTCCCAAAATTTGAGGAAGGACTAGAGTTCACCTGATCTACAAGACCCAAAAATGGATTTGGAAAATTTCATCTGGTTTAGGAGATATTAAATTAATTAATTATTTTAATGTATTTCCTAAGTTAAAACTTAGGCAAATAAAATAACTAAAGTGAATTTAATTAAACATGTGATGAAATTGTCTTAAGTCACACGGATCAAGCTTTCTTTTAATCTTAGCCATTGATTAAAGATTTAATCTTAGTCGCTGATTTATCAACGAGAAAAGTATAAAGGAAAGGCTTGGGGTCATTTGTAAGACACACAGAGGCAGAGCACTGAAGCTAAGCTGAGATTCTAGGCAGGGGTTGTTAAGAATTCTCAAGTGTTTCAATTGCAGAGAGGAGAGTTTAGACCAAGGGGATGATCTGATCCCGAGGTCTAGAATACACAAGAAGTAGAGAAGAGATCAAGAAAGACAGTGCAGAGGAACGCAGCAGCAGCAGCAAAAGACGGTAGCAGCAGCAGAAAGCAGTAGCAGCGGGCGGCAGCAGCAGCAGCAGCAGCAGCAGACGGCAGTAGCAGCAGCATCAGTAGCAGACGGCAACAGCAGCAACAGACGACAGCAACAGCAGGAGCAAGGACAGCGTGATTTTCAGGAAACCCTTCAAGGGTTATGCAGAGACCCTTAGGGGCAGCGTAGTGACTGCGTCACCCAGTCTGGGGTACCGTAGTCCCTTCCAGTGACAGCGTTGAGCATTTGAAAGCCTTCAGAGGTTGACGCAGTGTCTCTCAGGGGCATATCTGGAGTTGCTAGGCCTAGATCTGGCTGAGTTCTGTAAATCCCGTTTGAGGGTCTGGATTAGTCAATATTGTTGGTCTTAGATCATCCAGGTGCTGCAGATCTAGAGTTTTCTCTGTAGGGTTTTCCAGATCTAGAACCCAGAGTTGTGTATTCAAAAATATTCTTAATAATAGAGCCCTCCAGCAGCCAGAGACCGGTTTAACCGCATTGGGTTTTTTGGGGATAGTTTGTCCAGAAATAACTGTCACTTTGTCTATGTGTGCATGTGCTTATTCTAGATCTGAATTGGTAGAGATTTGTTATGTGTTTTGCTTTGATGTTAACTTGAATTTATTCAGTTGATAACTTGTATAAGTAGGAGAGGCTTAACTAGATTAACAGAAATAATTTCTGCATAAGAATTAAGATTCAAAAATTTCTACATGGTATCAGAGCAATTGCAGATCTAGAAGGCTCATCAGCTGAAGCATCTGAAGGATCTAGCTGCAGAAAGCAGCTGGAAAGGCAACAGAAAAGCAGATTTGAAGGGACAGCGCAGTTTTCAGGCGGAGATTCACGCAAAGGGAAGGGTGACGCTGTCTAGCGTTGTGTCCTAGCAAGCCCACGCAATTACTGCGCAGAGGCAGCTCAGAAACAGCGCTGGTTGGGTCTAAAGCTAGCCAGTGTGATTTAGATCTGAATCTGTTAGATCCAGAAAAAGTCTGCAGAAAAGTTACAGAAATTCAGAAGAGCTGGTGGGGTTAAACTTCTGAAGTTTTTAGATTTTTAACCTTAGCACAAGTGACAAAGTTTGGGAAGAAATCAGTTTCTCATAGAGTTTCTTGCCAAAGGAAACTTGCAGTTTGATCAGAGGATCAAAGAAGAAGTTGAATCATAGTTGATTTGGTAGATTCAGGGTTGCGGGGAAGCTTCAAACCCCCTTCGCTACCGCTCCGGAAACTCGCTCCGTGCGGGAGCGTTTCGGAAACGCTAGGAAATGCGCTTCCGAAAACGCTTCCTGTCGGGAGCGTTTTTCGGGAGCGCGTTTCCGACCTGAAAAAACGCTCCCTGTTTTTTCGGGAGCGTTTCAGGGAGCGTTCGGGAGCGAACGCTCCCTGAGCGCTTCCGACGTTAAAAAAACGCTTCGGGAGCGTTTTTTAAATGCGGGAAGCGTTCGGGGAGCGTTCGCTCCCGAACGCTCCCCGGCAAAAAAAACGCTCCCCGCCGCGCGGAAATTTTTTTATGAAAAAATTTCGATTTTTATAAAAGGGGGGGGGTGTTTCATTGTTAGTTATTGTTTGTTAGTTGAGAATTGAGATTGAGCGAGAAGGAGAGCCGAGAGCGCAAGGTTTGGTTGACAGGAATCAGGAGAGCAAGGAGCAAAGCTGACAGGAGAGCAAAGAGCAAGGCTGACAGGAGGATTGCAAGAAAGAGGTAGGCCTTCTAATCCAATTTTGTATTTTCTAAGATGAATTTGTAGATTGTTAAATTGTTTGAAAATGAAAACTTGAATTTTTCTTGAATGTTGCATTTTATTGGATTTAAAACTTTTAAAATGAATTTTTTTTTTCCTATGTTGCATTTCCTATTCCCATTTGGCATTTTTCAATTTGTTTTGCAGGCTAGATTCTAGAAACTTGAAACTTGTTTCCATCATGGCTATATGGCTAGGAATTTTCCTCATGTTGGTTCCTTTCTTTGTGATAATGGTGTTGGAGAGTGCTAGAAGAAAGAGACAAATCAGAGAAGAGGAGGATGAAGAGGAGAGTTATGGTGGATCTGAAGAAAATCCTGAAGAGGAGGATTATGCTGAGGAGGAAGTGGGGAGTGGAGACCCTGAGAACCTAGAATCTCCAACTAAACAAGACCAATATCCTTTGTGGAAATATGTTCAGAAACAAGAAGGAGGGAAAGGTGGTGGAACCACTAAATTTTTTTGCCCCATTGCAATAAACAATACCATGGTTCATACACCCGTCTGAGAAGGCACCTTTGTGGGATAATGCCAGGAGATGGAACTAAAAATTTTGGAATCAAAGTTTGTACTTATGTGCCAGCACCACAGAGAGAGATATATAGGAAGGAAGAGAGGGTTGCCATACAGAGATCATCTAAAAGATCTAAGGGTATCGCTGATTCAGGCCCAACACATTCAACTTCCACCCATGCCAGTGGTTTCGGAAGCAGTGGCACTGGATTAAGGCGTAGAACCATATCCGATTTCCTAGACGAAGGGTGTAGGAATGATGTGGATTCAAAGTTTACCGGTTTCTATATGCATGTGGGGTGCCATTCAATGTTCTTCGCTCACCTTATTGGCATGAAATGGTTTCTGCCATTAATGATGCCCCCAAAGGATACAAAAGCCCTGGGTATGACAAGGCTAGAACTGTGGGTCTTGATCATGAAAGAGCTAAAATAAATCATTCTTTGGCTAGAATGACAGGTTCGTGGAATGAGCATGGGTTGTCCATTGTCTCTGATGGATGGACCAATGTAAAAGGAAAACCATTGATAAATGTTTTGGCTGTGTCGGTTAGTGGTGCAATTTTCCTGGCAGCTTATGATTATTCAGATAAATTCAAAACCGGCATTAACATTGCAGAACCATTACTTGATATAATTGAAAAGACTGGGCCATACAATGTGATACAGGTCATCACTGATAATGCTGCTAACTGTAAGGCAGCAGGAGCAATTGTTGAGGATAAATACCCCAACATTTTTTGGTCTGGGTGTTTGGTTCACACAATGAACCTTTGATGCATGATATCATAAAAAACAAACAACATCAGTTCAAATGGCTTGGTGATTTGTACAAGAGAGGTAAGAAAATGATCAAATTTATTACAAATCATAGCAATACCCATGGGCTTTTCCGTACTCACTCCAAATTGGAGTTGTTGAAAATAGAGCTTATGACGCCTTTGAAGGATGATTAGTCATTAGGCTGTGGTATCCAGAACAACAGCGTATTCTAAGGGATAGAGTAGTTGACAGGCAAAGTTTTGAACATGTGGAGGAGACCGCCCTTGACCCTCAGTTTTGGGCACGTATGAGGGAAATTGTGAGTTTTAACAAGCCCATTTATAACATGATTCGCTTTGCAGATACTGATAAACCAGTGATTGGAGAGGTTTATGAGCAGATGGATAGCATGTTGGGGCAAATAAAAGATATTGTTAAGGATAATGATCCCATTTTGTATGCTATGATTCATGATTGTGTGTGTGCACGGTGGAATAAACTCAATGTTCCACTACATGCTTTGGCATATATCCTTACGCCAAAATATTACTCTCCATCTTGGTTGGGCCAACTTGCACCTGGAGGTGGGGTTAGGGTGAAACCTCACACAGATCCAGAGGTACAAGAAGGGTACATGAAGGCATTGGACAAATTGGTACCTGACAGGGAAGAGTGTGCTAGATTGCGCCTTGAATTAGGCAAATACTTCAGTTGCACTGCTAACTTTGGTTCATTCCATGCAATGGAAGACGGGGACAGATTCGATGCTCTCACATGGTGGGAAGCATATGGCGGCATGGGACTTTTGCCAAAGTTGGCTAAAAAAGTTCTCTCACAAGTTGTGAACACTTCTTCTGCTGAGAGGTGTTGGAGCACCTACAACTTTATACACAATGTGAGAAGAAACAGGCTGAATGAAAACCGAGCTGAAAGCTTGGTTTATGTGCATTATAACTTGAGGTTGCTCAGCCATTACTGTGATCGGGCAAATGAGGATCAATCACTCAACCCGAGAGGAGCTTGGTTTATGTGCATTATAACTTGAGGTTGCCTCACCACACGTGATCAAAATGAGGATCCCATACGTAGGTCTGGGGACAATAACCCAAGAGATGATAATTTGAGATCTAATGCTACATCTGCATAACTGGAAGCAAGAACTTTTATAGGGATGATATACATCACAAAACAGAATCTAGCTAATAATACTGTGGCCAAATTCCCACCATCTACTAGTGTATGGCAGCAAAGGCATACCCTCGAAGCCAACATGTTCCCAGATCCAAATTTCTCCACTTCAAGGTTGGGGTCATGGTACTCCCTATAATGAAGACCAATTAGCCTCCTCGTAATTTAAATTAGATATACTGTATGCAAGGGGCCACGTATAAAGGAGTATTTGTTGTTTACTATTTTCTATTTGTTGTTGACAATGGAATAGCTGAAACCCGATTTGCTACCGATTTCATATTTAAATCTTTTAAAATGAAGTTGGCATTTATAAGTTTACCGTTTACAAGTCATTATGAATTATGAATATGATGCTTTGTTATATATAGATCAATGAATCAATGATGATAAATGTTATATATCAATGATGATAAATGTATATTGAATTTTGAAATCAATGAATCAATGATGATAAATGTTATAATATATATATCAATGATGATAAATGTTATAATATATATATCAATGATGATAAATGTATATTGAATTTTGAAATCAATGAATCAATGATGATAAATGTTAGATATTGAAATTTGAAATCAATGATGATAAATGTTATATATAAATGATGATAAATGTTATATATTGAATTTTGAAAGCTTGAAACCTTCAGATTGATGATTTGCGAGACTCAAGAGTCAATATGTTCTCTGCTTCCAACTCATGGGCGTGGTTGACGAAGATTATAACTTCTAGATGATTGATGTTATATGATTCAATCTATGTTTTTATGTTTTTTATGTCTAATTCATCATTCTACATGTTTTTGTTGACATATATGCATCAAAATATAAAAAATATTAAAAATATTAAAATATATATATATATATATATATAAACGCTCCCGACCCGGAAACTTTTAAAAATGGCGCTCCGCGCTCCGCGCTCCCGCTCCCGCTCCCGCTTCCAAGTAACCTTGGGTAGATTTCCGAGGGAAATCAAGTGTCAGAGGGAGCAGAGGGTGCCAAGTTCATAAAGGACCCTAGATCCAAGATCTCTAGCATAGAGAAGAGGAGCTCTGACACATTCTGAGCAGATGGCTCCTCATGGACTGCAGCTGAAGAAGAAGGATATTTCAAAGATCAAGTGCTTCCAGTGTGGCGAAATGGGACATTTTGCCATCCATTGTCTAGAAAAGAAGAAGGACAAGGAAGCATCTTCTTCCAACGCAGCGGTGGCAGATGATGGGTCAGGAGATGATGTAGCCATGAGTGCTCATGAACCACGAAGGTGGGATGACATGGACATGTAGAGGAGCTACATGGAAGTAAGGCGGGATCCTTGAGCAGCTCATCTCTTGGATCACAAGCAAGCTACGGCAGCCTTAAGATAGTAGTGGGACAAGTGGAGCAGTGAGTGCATAGATCACAGATGAGGCAGAGGTAGAGGCAGATCTGGAGGCTAGGAGGAGTAGCGCAGAGCATAGCAGCAGCAATGTAGAAGCAGTAGCAGTGTAGAGGCTGATGTGACTTCAGCAGCGCAGAGCAGTGCTGCTTACACAGTGCAGAGTTGTAGCAGCGCAAAGAGCTTCAGAGGGACAGCGCAGTGCAACAGCAGCGTGACAGATTTCAGCACAAGGAGCTGATGTGACTTCAGTAGTGTAGAGGGAGTCTGATTATGCAGGCAGAGTTGTAGCTGTGCATCGTTCTTTAGATGCCAGCACAGATCTGTAAACTATGGAGCTTCAGTGATGAGGATGTAGCCCATCTGACTTGTCTGTCAAAGATTGGGCAGGAGATTCAGTTGTTACTCTCCACAACTGAAGCTGCAGTGCAACAGATCAGCAGTGGCAGTGCTATGAGTAGCACAGATGCAACATATTGAGAGGGAGATGCAGTACAGTGGTTGCAGTGGCAGTGGCAAAGTCATGGGCAGCAATACAGAATGGTAGCAGCAGTGCAGAGTTGAGTGGCAGGAAGCCAAGCTTCAGCAGCACAGAACCAGTGCCCAAAATCATGTAATGCATAAGTGCAATGTATTGCTAGAGCACACCCTTGATGCTAAGAGGAAGTGTTGAGATTTTGTGTATTTGGGGTAGCATCAGTTGTGCTTTAGGTCCCAAATTTCAAGGAAGGACTAGAGTTCCCCTGATCTACAAGACCCAAAAATGGATTTGGGAAATTTCATCTGGTTTAGGAGATATTGAATTAATTAATTATTTTAATGTATTTCCTAAGATAAAACTTAAGAAAATAAAATAATTAAAGTGAATTTAATTAAACATGTGATGAAATTGTCTTAAGTCACATGGATCAAGCTTTCTTTTAATCTTAGCCATTGATTAAAGATTTAATCTTGGCCATTGATTTGTCAACGAGAAAAGTATAAAGGAAAGGCTTGGGGTTATTTGTAAGACACACAGAGGCAAAACACTTAAGCTAAGCTAAGATTCTACGGCGGGGTTGCTAAGAATTCTCAAGTGTTTTAGTTGCAAAGAGGGGAATTTAGACCAAGGGGATGATCTGATCTCGGGGTCTAGAATACACAAGAAGCAGAGAAGAGATCAGGAAATACAGCGCAGAGGAAGGCAACAGCAGCAGCAAAAGACGATAGCAGCAACAAGTGGCAGCAGCAGCAGCAGCAAGGACAGCTTGATTTTCAGGAAACCCTTCAGGGGTTACGCAAAGACCCTTAGGGGCAGCGTAGTGACTACGTCACCCAGTCTGGGGAAATGCAGTCCCTTCCAGTGATAGCACTGAGCATTTGGAGGCCTTTAGAGGCCGACACAGTGTCTTTCAGGGGCAGATCTAGGGTTTCTAGGCCTAGATCTAGCTGAGTTCTGTAAATCTCGTTTGAGGGTGTGGATCAGTCAGTATTATTGGTCTTTGATCAGCCAAGTGTTGTAGATCTAGAGTTTTCTCTGTAGGGTTTTCTAGATCTAAAACCCAGAGTTGTGTATTCAGAAAATATTCTTAATAATAGAGCCCTTCAGCAGCCAGAGACCAATTTTCCCACATTGGGTTTTTTTGGGGACATTTTGTCCATAAATAACTGTCACTTTGTCTATGTGTGCATGCGCTTATTCTAGATCTGAATTGGTAGAGATCTGTTAAGTGTTTTTCTTTGATGTTAACTTGAATTTATTCAGTCGATAACTTGTATAAGTAGGAGAAGCTTAAACGGATTAACAAAAATAATTTCTGCGTAAGAATTAAGATTCAGAAATTTCTACAGTCAGCCCTATCAATTACCAACTCAATACCTCGTGCCACCCAACCCCATGCGAGGGATCAAATGCAAGAGTCCCCAAGTACGTAGCAAGTCAATCATGTGAGTGTTGTGCCCTATGCAATCCATGTCGCCTCGTATCACTAACCAAATCAGCATATACAACCTGCCTAGGCATCACATCCAATCTCCCTCCAACGTGTAGAGGTAACCTAACAATACTGCAACCCCATCTACGTAAGCCTAAAGAGGGTCACTAACAGTAGGTATTGCAGCTATGTTGGCTGCCTGCGCATCTATCTACTCCCCGTCAATGGTAGGTCCAAAAGATGATTGCCATCCTCCTCTACCATGGGCTCAACCGAAGTCCCGAGTTGTCCCTCCACAAGTAGCTCATCGAGCATAACATCCTCATCTAGCTCACACTCCTCAAGGTGCTCTCCATAATGCTATGAGTAGTTGTCGTCTGAGAACTCTGTTATGACTCTGGGTACCTCTGTGCTCATTAGGACCTCACTAATGGATATGTCTCCCGACACCTCCCTGATCTGTTGTGGACTACCATCACCTGATAACTCGAACACGGTCTTGGACACCTCATCAATGGATACCTCTACAACGGATGGCACCTCATCAACAATGGTCACAACATCATCAGATGGCCCTCAGAGTGTATGCTATACTCCCTCCACTAAGGTGTCAAGCAGAGCTAGCAAATGGATCTCCAACGAGGGTGATTCCCGCGTCACATTGGTTATATCAACATGCTCCTCCTGCGTGCCATCAACCTCATGCTCAATCTCCCCCTCAAGCTCTTGATATCTGAAGTTAGGTCTCCACCAGCAGAAACGTCCCCTAGTCTCACCCTCTAACTGTGCTCCTCTACATGATGATCTCGTCCTTGACATATGATTCTCCTTCTCCGATTCGTCCAGAAAATGAGGCATGGTAGGACGGCCAAACTGGCCATACATATGGGTGTTGTACTGTTGGGTTGTGCGTTCACATGCTTGGATTCTTTGTTGGTTTTGTATCATTTGATGCATCCTCTTTAGAATCTATTGGTTTTGTCTCACCAATTGTTGGCTTTGCCTCATCAACTCCTCCATGAGCCATTGTGTACTCTTCCCCTTTTGCATCATTGGAGTGTCTATTTGCTCACCAATCACTGTGCATGTGAGTCTAACACCTCATGATCTTGCTAGCTTCCCCACTAGCTTCCCCACAGCTGGCCAAGATCATGTTTTGATACCACTGTAATATTCCTAATGGAAATTTACAATGATAAACAAAGCAAGCATAGTAAAAACACACAAAATTTACAACACATTAAACACCCAAAAATCCCCATAAGCTGCGCTGAGCAGAGACATTTTATTAATATAAATGTTGGGTACAAAGGTGATGAAAATGGTTGCTCTAACATGCAATGTGGTTGTCCCCAACAATCTCTACGCTGACGCAGTGAAAGACTGCACTGCTGGCTGCAAACAATGACTGTTAGGGCCTCCTCCAGTGCTCAGAAAATTTCAGGAAATTAACCCCGAGCTCTACTCCAATAACCCATGAAGGAATTGATTAAATGTTAACCTCGGAATTCAGCCTAATTTCCCCCTAGCTCCTCCAACTGTTGATTAAGTTGGGACTCCTTTTTGACCCCTTGAATCTGCCTATAAAATTCTGCCAGATTATTTCTGAGATCCTTGTCAAAAACCCAAAAAAACCCATAAAGGGCTTGCTCTAGTTTTGACTCTCCAAAATTGACCCCAAAATGCTTGGCCCTCCTCCACAAGCAGATGCCAGAACTGTAACCTGTAGCAGATGTTGGGCTTGCTGCTCCACCAAAATGCTGGAACATCCCCCACGATCTCCCCCAATCCAATTCCAAACAACCCCATCTCCTCAATCCCTTTCACAAGCCACCCCACACTTAGCCCCCACGAAAAACTACTCAGTTCCTGGGCAAGATGAGGTAGGCCCCTGCTCCAGAAATTCGTACTGTTGTAGAAATACCTCCTGCTCTTGTAAATCCTTCTCTTTTTTATTGGAATTTGGTCAAGAAATGTTGCAGCAATAGTGTAGTCCCTATCTCCAGCACCCACTCTCCAACAAGAATTGTGTGGCTCCTTTCCTGCATCCCAGTTGAACCAGAAATGCGTGGTATCCCTCTAGCTACCAAAGATGAGTAGAATTTTCCTCCTTAGGATGGCACTTGTGGTCCACCGAAGAAGAGGGTGAGATTTCCCCTTGGAGACCTCTGGTGCTAAACAACACCTGTGACTCAGTTGAACAGCCTGAGCAACAATGTGTAAAATGACAAATTATCAAAAGGTACTCAATGTTGCCTTCAACCCTCTATTTATAATTATTGCTTAACCTTTTCTTGTGGGTCCCCCATCCAAATATTTTGATCTCCTTCCCACGAAATCAAATTTTCCTTGAGGGGTGGCCCCAACATTCCACTAAGGTTGAGATTTTTGGCTTCTCCCAAGTCCCATGTACCAAAAATGTCTCCAATGCCCAGATTACGAAATTGTGCTATGCTTAGCACTCCCCCAATAAACTTCGTTAATCCTAATAAATGAAAAATCAAAATTTGGGATATTACAAAATTTCACACATAGACACAACCAAATTCTGCGACACAACACAAATCATCTAGTATGATAAAAATACATCGACTCTATAACACTAGGACTCATCTAAGAACTTATCAATGAATTCCACCCTAGCTTTGGGGTATGTTTGGGAGTAAAACTCTGCTAATTATTTGTGTCTAGAAACACAAATATTAGTAAGGTTATAAAACTCCCTAGAGTGAAACCGTTTTACAAGAATCATAGGCTTACCTAGGTGTTGTTACATAGCTTAATAGTCATACTAGAATCAATTTACAATAAAATAGCAGAATTTGGTATTACATTGATGATAATGACTCAAAAAATTTGATCCACTACTTTATACTCTGCTGCTTGAAACTGTTGACATGTACATGGTCAATGGGTTGTTCAGTCAAAGATTGGAGCCCACAGTCATAAACTGTGATAATCAAAGCTGCATCAAGCTCTCTGAAAATCCAGTGTTTCATGACCGCTCCAAGCACATCAAGATCAAGTTCCACCATATCAGAAATAGTGTTCAATAGGTAAAGTTAGACTCCAGTTCGTGACTACAAAGGAGCAGGCAGTAGACATCATAACCAAGGCATTGGCAAGGGGCAGATTTCTCTACTTTAGAGATAAATTGGGTGTAGTACAGAACACCTTCCTCCCTAAGAGGGAGTGTTAATTGGAGTTAGAGATGGAAGGGTTCTGCTAAATTTAGGAGTGTGCTAAATTTGGTAGAGGGACCCACAAGTGAAGTTAAGGCACAATTTACTTTTTCTTAATTTTGACTTAAGAAAATTCTAGTTTTCATATAGTCAAAAATAGAATCGATCTCAACTGTCCATTGTGTTTTAATCTCAGCTGTTTGTGGAAGATGGAAGGCCAAGACAACTTTATGAGGAGAGAAAGAGCGCAGACTTAGATCATGATTATGCACTAGAGACTTGTGTGTTTCAGCTCAGCGAAGTAGGGTTTCCAGATCAGCACACTAGGGCAGAAAAAGAGGTTAAATAGTCTCAGAGAATTCTTCAACCAGCTTACTTCGTTTAGCCTTGTGCACGAGGGTCAAGTTAGCCTGTAACAGTTCCGCAGACAAGAGGGCTGAGTTACCCTGTAACTGTTGCGCAAACCAGGAGGGCTAAGTTAGCATGTAATAATGGCATAACAGTTGCACAGACATAGAGGCCGAGTTGGATAAGAGTGTGCAGATCAGTGTGTTGACGAACAGCAGATTGAAGGCAAAGTTTTCCCTTTAATTATTAGAGATCTTCGTTGAGCAGAATAATAAAAACACACAAATTGGCAGGTTTTCCCCAGTTGGGGTTTCCTAGGTAATTTTTGGTGTATTGTTTTATTGTGTTCTTGTGTCTACGTGAGTTTATTTTCCGCTGCTATTATTTGTTAAAATACTCAGCATATTTAGTAAAAGTGTTTAGAGTTAAGTTTTCCGTTTCTTCATTGCAGAATTTTTATTAGCTTAGCAGCTGGATATTAGAAAACTAACAGCCTCCCTTGAGGTGAAAATCCATTAAGGAGCAGGAGGTCGAGTGTTGTGGTAACAATGGGTCTCCACCTCATTGTTACCCCTTGATCTGGTTCTTGTCTTGTGAGCCCTCTCACAAGAACTGCTAGATTTTGAGGCAACAAGGTGATTATCTTCCATGGCTTGCATCTTGTTCTCATCGTCCATCCATGTGATCTCAAGCCCTATGAACAAGGTTCTCAATCAATAATACAACAATATAGAATTTAAGACATTTACCCATGCCTCAAATATGTGTTATGTCCAAATGGACCTCATGGTGACATATGTCTCCAAAAACCTCTGTCAAGCAAACACTACTCTTTTGAATGATGAATGGTGCCCGAGCAACACAGAACACAGTGCATGGCCTCCAACTCTCTAATTGCAAACTATAACAACCACTAAACTCCAAAGTAAGTCTGTTGTACCGGTGAGAGAAAAAAAGCTGCTGAAAACAGGCAGTAACACACCCTATGAACACTCCAGGTTTTTGTCACTATGGATCATGGAGTACCCTGAAGTTATCACATTCATAGTCATTTAGTCAATTTGCATCAAATATAGATAGGGTCAATTTTTGTGTTGAATCCTCAACATTTTCCAAAACAATGATGCAATTTTTGCTAGAGGAATTGAATGTCAATACAGGCACTGTACACACTAACCTAGCAAAGGATAACATGCAAATTGTGGCCTTTTGAGCTGTGCCAAACGGACTGGAGTATGGGCTTGGGAGAAGATTAACTGAACCAAAGAAGCATGTTTACTTCATATGCATTATTTTTTGTTGAATCTTATCTCTCGTTTCTTCACATTGATCTATCTTGTTTTCATAAACTGATCATTTTGCGTGAACAAAGGAAGTGGCATTGCAAATTGCACGGTGTTTATTACAAAGTGTCCTTGATCTTCATGTCTCCCATGACTCATCTATAGCAAAAGCCTATTTGATCTTCACCCTTTCTTGTCCCGTTTCATCTCTCACAACTATTCCCCCTCTCCCTGCCACATTAACCCCACATAACAATGACTCCTACCACCTTTGGTTAGTTACTACCTGAATTCTATTCCATTCCTATGGTTTTATTTACATCTGAATTCTTCAATGGATCTTTTAAGAAAGATTCCATGATTTTTTTTATTTTCTGCATAATGTTAATGACTGAACAGTGTATCACCTCAATGGACGCAGCCCCATGAACATAGTTCCACGATTTTTTATCACTAAACTACCTCTAATTTCTACCTCAAAATACACAATATGGAACAACCTAAAACAGTCCACTCTTGAAAAAATAAATAAAAATTTCACTGAATACTCCAACACCCATATAATATTTTAAGTGAGATGTTACAATGCTAGCTTCGCTGGCCATATCCTCTGCTGATAGAGCCTTCCATGTTTCATTTAAACAATGCTCATGCCTTTTCCATAAAATAGACTATTTAGTTATTAAACTGCTACCAAAAATTCCTGAAAAAAACAAATAACTAAATCAACTATACAGAGAATACCTGGATAATCCGTTTCCATTTCTTTTCAGCCTGAAGAGTCTTCAGAGCTTTTTTCACTGCAATGAGAGGAAATTCTAAATCCCAGACAATGAAAGAATCCAAAGCACTATAAACTTCTTCTTTCACATTAGACAGTCCCTTCACCTGTCAAAAGGGAACATACATTGTAGATTTTGCAATGAAATTTGATAAAATATTTTTCAGCCAACAACTTTAACTCATTTCAGTACTCCGAAAAACAAGATGTTGTAAAAGGGAACTAACAGTTCAAATTCAAAAAGATAATACAAGCATGTAAACCCACCTCACAAAAAAAGAGAACCTCCATGTTGTTAAAGACTACAACTCTAAGAAAATAAATGCATTGAATATGGCTCCAGGCCTTCATGAACATGTGCATCATATTAGTAGCTGCACGGACTCAATTTTAAGGTTATTTGACAGCCTTTACATCTTGCCTTCTTAGCTCCTACTCTCCTAGAGGGCAGCCCAGGGGTTATATAACATTCTCAAGGGCTACTCATTTTTTCCCATTTAAAGATATTATCAGAAAGAAATGAGCTGAACAACTATAAGGTAATAGAGAATGACCATCAAAAAGGTGAATGTTAATATACAAGGTAAACTTGAGCTTAGTTAAAGATGATGTGGACAGCGTAATGAAATCTATGATTCTATACCATCAAATAAACATCTAGCTACCAATATTGGTGTTGATTTTTGGTAGCATCGGATGTGCTTTAAGTCTCAAATTTTGCAGGGAGGCTTAGGCACATGTATTCCAAAGAACCCAAAAAACATTTTGGGAAATTCTACCCGGATGGGGTTTTATTAAAATAATTAACTAATTTTAATGGGAGCCTAAGTTTAAACTTAGGGAATTAAAATAATTAAAGCATATTAATAAAACAGAGTGTGAATTGTTGATATTTGTAGCATCAAAAAGTGATCTAAGTCTCAAATTTGGTGAGGAGGCTTAGACACCAGTGTTCCAAAGAACCCAGAAACCGTTTGTGAAAATTACACTCGGTTCATGTTTTATTAAAATAATTAATTATTTTAATGGAGACCCTAAGTCTAAACTTAAGGAAATTAAATAATTAATGGGTATTAATAAAACAGAGTGTGAATCTTCTAGAGAACAAAGATCAAGTCAAGTTTTAATTTTATCCATTGATTAGACTTCTAATCTGGGACGTTGATTCATCAATGGAAGATTATAAAAGAAGGCTTGAGGGTCATTTGGAAAGCAAGCCGAGCAAACATTCAGCAACCCGAGGGAAGTCAATTCTGAAGGAAGAGAATTTGATTTCAGAGGGAGATTTGCAGGTGTTACACGTCATTTTGTCACCATGACATCTGATTGTTCATATGGGTCTATCACCATCCATATCATGTTCTCTTAGAGGTCAAAAATAACCATGTTCATGAATCAAGTCTTGGAAATTGGAGAAAAGCTCTGTAAAACCCTTAAAAGATTGTCTATGTGGTTTTTATAGCCTTTTCCTACACATGCGCTGATGCTTCTTCCATTAGCCACGCCGATCACCGCTCTGTTCGCCACTAAAACCTGCGCACCCCCGTGAAAAGAAAGTAAAAATAAAAAGTAACTTCTAGAAGCCTAGTTGGTCGAATATTCTCCCAACTAGAAGCCTCTAGAGTCGCGCCAATTCGAACTTTATCTCTCCACTCATGGAGCTTATCCCTTGGTCCAAGGAACTCAAATCCCTTCATGGGAGGAATCCATCCCTCTCTTAATGGATCTGAAAATACCTCAATCTCTCTATATATTGAGCTCAAGTTTCAGGTTGAAGGCTAGATAGTAGATACCAATGTGAATAGACACTGATTTGCATAGTTTCTAAGCTGGAGAGAGTTCATACTTTCTATACTAGTGAGTTTTTGTTGACACATTCAAGATCACATCTTTGTGCCCATGACTTCATACTGGTCATTCTAGAGAGGAATGTTGATTTATGGTGGCATCAGATGTGCTCTAGCCTTGTAATTTTGTATATGGGCTAAGACACATGTTCTCCATAATACCCAGAAAGGATTTTGGAAGATTCCACTTAGAGATGGTTTAATTAAAAAAATTAATCGTTTTTAAATGTTTTCCTAAGTGTAAACTTAGGGAAACTGATTAATTAAAGGGTATTAATTAAACTTAGTGTGAATCTTCTAAAAAAAAGTCATGGATCACTTCCAAATTAATCTTAGCCCTTGGGCCTTGATTATGTTTTAATCTTGGTCGTTGAAGGTTCAACAGAAGAATATAAGAAGGAGGGTGAGGGGCCTATGGAAAAACACATCAGACGAAGAAAGAATCAAGAGTTCGATTTCTTCAGTGAGAGGAAGAATCGAAGTCAGTGAGAGGAAGAATCGAAGTGGTTCTCATTTGCAGAGAGGGGAAGGTGACATCTCCAGGAGGGAGAATTTCTGAAGCATAGAGAGTGCATGAAGAGGAGTGAGAGAGGAGCCAAAGCATCTGCGCAGAGTTACCCTAGCAGTAATTACGTTGGGCCAGCGCAGAGAAGCAAAGGGAGTTTCATTTTCAGTTGAAGGGGCAGCTGAGGGTTCATCCGGTGTCAGGAGGACATTTCGGGAAGGAAGGAGCACTCTGGTCTCATACAGCAGCAAGCACATAAGCAACCACGACAAGCAGCAGAAGCAGTGACGCAGTGGCGTAGTGACGGCGTGAGTGACGCAGTCACTGCACAGAAATTACACAGAGCCAGTCAGTGTTGGTGCAGGTCAGTGCCGGAACTCAGATGGTCATGTGAGAATTGTCTCACTCAACCTTTTCTCATCAGAATTCTTCAAGTGATTGACTAACATTTACAATCACACATTTGTACTCAAATTTTTTGCATAATAAAGAAACCCTCAGATCTACTGCATCGGTTTTCCCACATTGGATTTTTTTGGGGACAATTGTCCAAAAATAACGGTGCCTATGTGTGATTACTTGTGCTATTTAAATATGTGATTTGTTAATCGCAAAGTCTGCAGCATATTTAATTTTTTTATTTAACACGAGAAATGTTAAATAATTGTGTTTGACAATACAATAGAAGAAATTTAATAAGTAGCTGCAGTAGAATTCTCCATTATAGAATTTTCACATGGTATCAGAGCTGTCAGATCCAAAGGAAGCAAGGTCAGGAAAGGGACTACGTAAACTAGAAGCTTCAGAGGGGACGCAGCGCAGAGAGAAGAAAGCACAGATAAGTATGACAGACTTAGATGTTTATCCTCTAGGTTAAAAGAGGATGATACATGCCTAGCAAGTTCAGCATCTGCAGGAATCTAGTATATTGATAGCAAGGCTTCAGCTCATATGACTGGAGTACGAGAATACTTCTCGGGCTATAGGGAAGAGCAGATGAACTTCCAGATCACTATGGGCAATAGCACGAAGTGCACTCCAGTTGTGAGAGGATCCGTAGTGTTTCAGACGGAATCTGGAACCAGTGTCAGGATCACGGATGTACTACATGTGCCAGGGCTTGGGATGAACCTAATCTCAGTATCCCAGTTGCAGGACAAAGCGTATGACATACACTTTACCAGAAAGAAAGTATATGTCAAGCATCCCAGTTGGAAGCAAACAAGGCAGATCAGAATTAGAAGCAACAAACTATACAGGTTGCAGATCAAAACCCCAATGGCACTAGTCAGTACTAATCTCGAAGACAAGAAAGGGTTTAATGAACTTTGGCATAGAAGAATGAGGCACCTGCATCACGGTGCATTGAAGATGCTCAAAGAAACAGTTGATGGGGCACCTGTCTTAGCACAGAGCATGATGATGTATGCCGAGGATGCGTACTTGGGAAGTACACTAAGGCAGCTTTTCCCAGAAGTGAAAACAGGGCAGCAAGCATTTTGGGATTGATACACTCAAATATCTGTGGACCAATGTCTACTAACGCTCTCAAAGGTGGCAAATATTTTGTCACATTCATTGATGATCACTCCAAGAAGACCTGGATCTACTTCCTGAAGACAAAAGATGAAGTCTTTGAAAAGTTCAAAGAATTCAAGGCTCTTGTTGAAAACATGATGGGGAAGAAGATCAAGACATTGCGTTGAAATAATGGTGGGGAATACATAGATGGAGACTTCACAGATTTCTGCGCAAAGGAGGGCATCAGGAGAAAGTGGACTGCACCATACAATCCAGAGCAGAATGGTGTGGCAGAACGGAAGAACAGGACAATTGTAGGAGCAGCCAAGGCCATGTTATTGGACCTTGATTTACCTCGATATTTATGGGTTGAAACCTGCAATATGGTAGTGTATATCCAGAACAGAACACCTCATAGAGCCTTGAGTAAGAAGACTCCTGAAGAAGTTTTCACAGGGAAGAAACCGGAGGTAGGGCATCTTCGGATATTTGGTAGCATGGCTTACTGTCTGTCATGCACCCAGCGAGAAGAGAAGCAAGCTATATCAAACTATAGAAAGGGGGTATCTTGTAGGGTACAGTGACACCTCCAAGGCATATAGGATCTATATTCCTGACAGTAGGAAGGTTGTGATGAGACGCGATGTTAAGTTCATGGAGGATAGAGTGTTTCAGAAATCGCTTGATATGCCGGCAGAGGATCAAACTGTAGAAGTTCCCTTGGTCCAAGAATAGCAAGGGCACCAAGAAGAATAGACAGGAAGACAGACTTCGGTACCAGGGACAGGTACTAACACTTTCACAGAGGAAGATCAGGAAGATACTCAGTGAGAGGAGTTGTTAGATCAGGAGGAAGAGTTGAGAGAGCAACGTTCCACCAGTGGTCGGATCAGCAAGGAAGCTCAGAAAATATTGAGGGACGCATAAAACTTTATTGTGACTCCCATGAACGGGAAGAGACAGCGCAGACCTCCTGACAGGTACCAGGCCTTGGTGGCTCAAGTAGAGGAACCTTCCAGCTTCTAGGAAGTTGTTCAGCAACAAGTGTGGGTAGATGCCATGATAGAAGAGTATGCTTCTATCATGAAAAATGATGTCTGGGAAGTTGTACCCAGACCTTAGAGAAAATCAGTTGTTGGATCACATTGGATCTACAAGATCAAGTACGTTGCAGATGGCAGTGTAGAGAAATACAAGGCAAGGTTCGTGGCAAAAGGGTATGCTTAGAAGGAAGGCATTGACTATGAGGAGACCTTCGCACCAGTTGCTAGATATACCTCCATCCGAACTGTTGTATCTTTAGCTGCACAAATGGGATGGGAGATTCATCAAATGGATGTCAAGACAGCGTTCTTGAATGGAGAAATTGAGAAACAGGTATATATCGAACAGCGAGAGGGTTTTGAGACTCATGAAAGGAAGTCTCATGTATGCAGATTAAAGAAAGCCCTGTACGAGCTTAAGCAGGCTCCGAGAGCGTGGTATGGTCGAATAGATATCTATTTGCAAAATATGGGATTTGTCAAGAGTGATGCGGATCCCAATATTTACTACTTGCTGGTAGAGGATGAGCCATTGGTGCTAGTACTTTATGTAGATGATCTGTTTCTCACAGGATCATCTAGGATCATCAAGGATTGCAAACGGAATCTAGAAGTTGAATTCGACATGAAATATTTGGGGTTGATGCACTACTTCCTAGGATTGGAAGTTTGTCAGAAAGATGGAGATATCTTCATGGGACAAGAGAGGTATGCCTTGGAAATTCTGATGAGGTTTAGAATGCAGGATTGCAGACCCATGGCCACACCCATGATCACCAACTGGAAAAAGATAGATGCATCAGAAGATACAGAGGTAGACCCCACCTTATACAGACAGCTCATCAGGTCATTGATGTATCTGGTTAACACCACACCAGACATTTGCTTTGTTGTCAACATTTTTAGTTAGTTCATGGTGGAACCCAAAAGAGTGCACTAGGCCGCAGCAAAGCACGTCCTGAGGTATGTACGAGGAACAATCAGATTCGGTATCAGATATGGTAGAGGAGAGGATGTCAGACTCGGTGGATTCACAGATGCAGATTGGTCAGGTAGTTCAGTGGACAAGAAAAGTACCCATGGGTATTGTTTCAACGTTGGATCAGGAATGGTGTCTTGGTGCAGCAGGAAACAGAAGTCAATAGCACTGAGCACGGTCGAAGCAGAGTACATGGCAGCTAGTACAGCTACATGCGAAGCAATTTGGCTTCAGAAACTTCTTGTGGGTCTATTCAGAAGCAGGATGGAGCCAACTAGCATTTACTGTGACAATCAGAGTTGTATCAACCTCTCTCAAAATCCAGTATTTCATGATCAGTCCAAACATATTGACATCAAATGTCATTTTATCAAACACTGTGTTTAGCGTGGGTCAGTACAACTCCAGTACATTCCCACAAGCGAACAAACAGCAGATATACTCACTAAGGCTCTGGGGAGAATTAAGTTCACACAGTTCAGGGAACAGCTGGGTATCACTGAAAATCCATTTCAGTAAGAAATGGAACCTCAGCGCAGTTGAAGGAGGGAGTTGCAGTACAGTGGAAGTTGGCAGCAGTAAGCAGAGTCAGCAGCGGTACAGATGCAGCATTTCTTGTGCAGTGTTTGTGAGCAGCATCAATAGCACAACAGCAGATGTTACAAAAGTAAGAACAGTAGCACATTGATTTGTTTTGCTAGAGCACTTTCCTCGCTAAAAGGGAGTGTTGATTTATGGTAGCATCGGATGTGCTCTAGCCTTGTAATTTTGTAAATGGGCTAAGACACATGTTCTCCATAATACCCAGAAAGCATTTTGGAAGATTCCACATAGAGATGGTTTAATTAAAATAATTAATCGTTTTTTAATGTTTTCCTAAGTGTAAACTTAGGAAAACTGATTAATTAAACGGTATTAATTAAACTTAGTATGAATCTTCTAGAAAAAAGTCATGGATCACCTCCAAATTAATCTTAGCCCTTGATTATGTTTTAATCTTGGTCGTTGAAGGTTCAATAGAAAAATATAAGGAGGAGGGTGAGGGGCCTATGGAAAAACACATCAGATGGAGAAAGAATCAAGAGTTCGATTTCTTCAGTGAGAGGAAGAATTGAAGTGGTTCTCATTTGCAGAGAGGGGAAGGTGGCATCTCCAGGAGGGAGAATTTCTGAAGCATGGAGAGTGCATGAAGAGGAGTGAGAGAGGAGCCAAAGCATCAGCGCAGAGTTACCCTAGCAGTAGTTACGCTGGGCCAGCGCAGAGAAGCAGAGGGAGTTTCGTTTTCAGTTGAAGGGGCAACTGAGGGTTCATCCGGTGTCAAGAGGACATTTCGAAAAGGAAGGAGCACTCTAGTCTCATACAGCAGCAAGCACAGAAGCAACCACGACAAGCAGCAGAAGCAGTGACGTAGTGACAGCATAAGTGACGCAGTCACTGCACGGAAATCATGTAGAGCTAGTTAGTGTGGGTGCAGGTCAATGCCGGAACTGAGATGGTGATGTGAGAATTGTCTCACTTAGCCTTTTCTCATCAGAATTATTCAGGTGATTGATTGACATTTACAATCACACATTTGTACTCAGAATTTCTGCATAATAAAGAAACCCTCAGATCTGCTGCACCGGTTTTCCCACATTGGGTTTTTCCACGGACAACTGTACAAAAATAAGGTGTCTATGTGTGATTACTTGTGCTATTTTTATATGTGATTTGTTAATCGTGAAGTCTGCAGCATATTTAATTTTGTTATTTAACACGAGAAATGTTAAATAATTGTGTTTGACAATACAATAGAAGAAATTTAATAAGTAGCTGCAATAGAATTCTCCATTATAGAATTTTCACAAGGCTTATCAGACTGAAGGAAAACGATTGCTCAGACACCAAGGAGAAATCTGTACAACATCAAGGCATCCGATTGTAAGATTGCTCTTTCTAATTTAGGATAATACATATGGATCTCTTTTTCTCATTGTCTTGTTTCTGAATTCATGGGAATGATGTCAATACTTAGATTCCTTGATCACTAAGTTGGATTAGTATTTATGATTATTATATACTGCAGATGCTTTGATCATTTGTCTTGTCTGTGATCGCAAGTTCTACTCATGATTGAAGAACTACTTTGGAGCGAAAGACAAAGGAGTATGTCAAACATTTGAATTGAAAGGTACGAGCATGTCCTCTCTACTCTCCTGGTTGTAATGATCTTAAAATACAAATAATCTAGAGAAAGAGATATTCAATGGACCTTTGTTTCTAGTTACTCATTGTAGTACTAGGGAGATCGCTCTTGTCCGCAAGAGGGATTAATCCTGGTAACAGTAGGGCGGAGGAAGCAGAGGGCATCAGCAGTGTCAGGGCTCAATGAAAGAAGGACACAGAAGGGCAGAGAGGCAGCACTCCGGTGCAACGCAGAGACCTCACGCAGGCTATGCACAGAGAGATATGCAAGAGTGACGCAGAGTGATGCATGGAGGGCTAGTGAGTCCCTCAAGTGTCGAGAATTCTCCGGAGGTCTAGAGAAAATTTATCTCAAGTGTATCTCAAGAAGTTTCTCAATTATTTCTGCCAGTGTTTTCTTGTAAACAATCCTTGCTGAAGATTAATATATAAACCCTCATCTGCTGCACCAGTTTTCCCACATTTGGGTTTTTCCGGGGACAATTGTCCAAAAATAACTGTCATTGTGATTGGTTCTTGTGTTTGCATTTTACTTTTATTTTTTCTATATCTACTTGAGTGATAACTGCAGTAGTATTTATTTCGAAATTTACAGTAAGGGTTTTCATAAATAACTTATTGTGGAAATAAGTAGGAGAAATAAATCTATAACTGCAATAGAAATTCATAATTGAATTTTTCACATGGTATCAGAGGTGAGTTGTGTGACAGGATTGGAGACGTTGCGATAAGAACAAAGTCTAGAAGTTGTTGCAGCAACAACTCGAAGGGGTTCACGCAGCGCTCCAGAGAAAACATGGAATAACAGAGGGATCACGACATCTCTGTATTGGCCTCTAGACTGGAAGAAGGATGTGCTTGATGTCTAGAAGAGGGTTTCTCCAAACGTCTGGTATATTGATAGTGGAGCTTCTGCACATATGACGGGAGTACAAGAATGCTTCTTAAGCTACTAGGAAGAGCACACGAATTTTCAGATCACCATAGGCAATAAGGCGAAGTGTACTCCTATTGGGAAAGGTACTGTAGTGTTTGAGACTGAAGCTGGAAATAAGCTTCGAGCCACCAATGTGTTGCATGTGCCTGGTTTGGGAATGAACTTACTCTCAGTGTCTCAGCTACAAAATAAGGGCTATGACGTCTAATTCATTGGCAAAAGAGTATATGTCAAACACCCAAGTTGGAAGAAGAAGGCACAAATCGAAGTCAAGATAAACTATATAAGTTTGCAGCTCGAATCTCCAATGGCACTGATAGGCAGCTGTGATGAGAAGGATTTGAATGAGCTATGGCACATGAGAATGGGGCACTTACACATTGGGGCATTGAGAATTCTCAAGAAGACCGTCACAGGAGTTCCCGATTTGAGCCTACCCCGTCACAGGCGTCATAGGTAAGTACGCCAAGGCAGCCTACCCCAGGAGCAGAAATAGGGCTAAGAGTGTGTTGGGATTGATATATTCAGACATCTACGGACCAATGTCCACTAGAGCTCTCAGTGGTGCCGAGTATTTCATCACCTTCATTGATGACCATTCCAGGAAAACTTGGATTTACTTTCTGAAGACCAAGGACGAAGTCTTTGATCGATTCAAGGAGTTTAAAGCTCTGGTTGAGACTCTAACAGGAAATCGGATAAAGATATTGCGATCAGATAAGAGTGGAGAATATATTAATAAAGACTTCACAGAATTCTGCGCAAGGGAAGGCATCAGAAGAGAGTGGACTGCTCCATATAATCAGAAGCAGAACGGGGTTGTAGAAAGGAAGAATAGGACTATTGTGGAGGCTACAAGGGCAATGTTGTATGATCAAGACATGCCCAAATTTATGTGGGCTGAAGCTTGTAACACAACTGTATATGTTCAAAATAGGATTCCTCACAATGCATTGGGTAAGATCACTCCAGAAAGTGTCTTCACTGGCAGGAAGCTAGCAGTAAGCCACTTCAGGATCTTTGGTAGTGTGGCATACTGCCATGTACCCGAAAAGAAGAGGAAGAATATCGAAAGGACTACCGAAAAAGGGTATCTGGTGGGATACAGTGAAAATGCTAAGGCTTACAAAATCTACATTCCTGGCAGCAGAAAGGTTGTAGTGCGGCGGGATGTAAAGTACATGGAGGAAAGAGCTTTCAGAAAATCCCGAGAGGTGCCTTCAGCAACGCAGTCTGAAGATGACCCACTAGTCCAGCCACTACGACCAATAAAGGATAGCCTGAGTGCTTCTCCAAGGCAGAAGGATCAAAGGGATTCATCTCCAGAAGATTTGCAAGAGGGGGAACAAGTAGAGCCACCCACTACCAGTGGTAGGACGAGCAGGGAATTACGACAAATTCTGAGGGATGCAGAGGAGTTTGTCGGAGCCCCCAAAAATGAGAAGAGGCAGCGCAAGCAACTGGACAGATACCAAGCCTTGGTAGCCCAGGTTGGGGAACCCTCTAGTTTTCAGGAGGCAACTCAGCATCAGGTGTGAGTCAATGCAATGGTGGAAGACTACAGTTCCATCATGACAAATGATGTCTGGGAGGTGGTTCCTAGGCCTCAGGGCAGATCAGTTGTGGGTTCGAGATGGATCTACGAGATCAAATACGTTGCAAATGGCAGAGTAGAAAAATTTAAAGCCGGGTTTGTGGCGAAGGGATAGACTATGAAGAGACCTTCACCCCAGTTGCCAAATATACTTCTATTAGATTTGCCAAATATACTTCTATTAGATCCATGATATCCCTTGCTGCGCAGATGGGATGGGAGATTCACTAGATGGACGTCAAGACTACATTCTTGAAAGGGGTGATAGAAGAAGAAGTATATATCAAATAACCGGACGGCTTTGAGACGCATGAGCAAAAGACTCATGTGTGTCGGCTTAGGAAAGCCTTGTATGGACTTAAGCAAGCCCTTAGAGCTTGGTATGGTCGAATTGATGGCTACTTGCAGAAGATGGGATTCGTCAAGTGTGATGCAGATCCTAATCTCCACTATTTGAGAGTAGGGGATGAGCCTCAAATACTCATGTTGTACATATATGATCTATAACTAACAGGATCATCTTAGCTCATCAAGGACTGCAAGGAGAATATAGCTGCAGAATTCGACATGAAGGATCTAGGGTTGATGCACTATTTTTTAGGGTTGGAAATTTGGTAGCAGAAAAAGGGTGAGATCTTCCTTGGTCAAGGGAGATATGCTACAAAAATCTTGAAGAGGTTCAAGATGGAAGACTGTAGACCCATGGCTACACTAATGATCACCAACTAGAAAAAGATTGGTACTTCCGAAGATGATGAGGTTGATCCTACCTTGTATAGGCAGCTCATAGGGTCCCTGATGTATTTGGTCAACACTAGGCCAGACATTTGTTATGCTGTCAACACCCTCGGTCAGTTCATGGTGGAACCAAGGAGGGCACATTGGGCAACAACCAAACATGTTCTCAGATATTTGCAGGGAACAGACGAGCTTGGATTGAGATACACATGTGGCAATGACATTAGATTGAGTGGGTTCACTGACGCAGATTGGGTTGGAAGCCCAGTAGATCGGAAGAGTACCAGTGGATACTGCTTCAGTGTTTGATCAAGTATGACTTCCAGATGCAGTAGGAAACAGAAATTTGTGGCTTTGAGCTTAGCTGAGGCAGAATATATGGCAGCAAGCACGGCTTCGTGTGAAGCCATATGGCTTAAGAAGCTGCTTGTGAATCTACTCAACGAAAAGATGGAAGCGACCTACATTCTATGTGATAATCAGTGTTGCATCAAGCTCTCTGAAAATCTTGTGTTTCATGATCGATCGAAGCACATTGACATCAGGTGTCATTTCATCAAAGCCTGTGTCCAACAGGGAGCTGTACAATTGCAGTACACTCCGACATGAGAATAGGTGGCGGACATCCTCACTAAAGCTCTAGGAAAGAGAAAGTTTGTCTACTTCAGAGAGAAAATGGGGATGATCAAGAATCAATTTCCGTAACAAAAATGGACATATGCAGAATTGAGAGGGAGCTGCAGTACAGATGAGGCAATGACAGTGGCAGTGTCATGGGCAACAGTACAGAAGGCAGTAGCGTAGCAGATCAGGGGCAGCAGTACAGAAGGCAGCAGCGTAGCAGATCAGGGGCAGCAGCAGCTAAGCATCAGCAACGCAGAGAATGCTTCAGGGTCAAAGCAGTATGCAGCAAGTAAATTGCTAAAATACTTTCCTCGCTAAGAGGGAGTGTTGATTTTTGTAGCATGAGAAAGTGATCTAAGTCTCAAATTTGGTGAGGAGGTTTAGACACTAGTATTCCAAAGAACCCAGAAACCGTTTGTGGAAATTCCACACGGTTCATGTTTTATTAAAATAATTAATTATTTTAATGGAGACCCTAAGTCTAAACTTAGGGAAATTAAATAATTAATGGCTATTAATAAAGCAGCGTGAATCTTCTAGAGAACGAAGATCAAGTCAAGTTTTAATCTTAGCCATTGATTAGATTTCTAATCTGGGTCGTTGATTCATCAATGAGAAGATTATAAAAGAAGGCTTGAGGGTCATTTGGAAAACAAGCCAGGCAACCATTCAGCAACCCGAGGGAAGTCGATTATGAAGGAAGAGAATTCGATTTCAGAGGGAGATTTGCAGGGCGGAGGAAGCAGAGGGCATCAACAGTGTCAGGGCTCAAGGAAAGAAGGACACAGAAGGACAGAGAGGCAACACTTAGGAGTAGTGCAGAGGCCTCACACAGTAGTGACGCAGTGTCACGCTGGCTCTGCACAGAGAGATACGCAGGAGTGACGCAGGGAGGGCCAATGAGTCCCTCAAGTGTCGGGAATTCTCCGGAGGTCCGGAGAAAATTTATCTCAAGTGTATCTCAAGAAGTTTCTCAGTTATTTCTGCCAGTCTTTTCTTGTAAAGAATTTTTGCTGAAGATTAATATATAACCCTCATCTGCTGCACCGATTTTCTCACACTAGGTTTTTCCAGGGACAATTGTCCAAAAATAATGTGTCATTGTGATTGGTTCTTGTGTTTGCATTTTACTATTCTTTTCTCTATATGTACTTGAGAGATAACTGCAATAGTATTTATTTCGAAATTTACTATAAGGGTTTTCGTAAATAATTTATTGTGGAAATAAGTAGGAGAAATAAATCTGTAACTACAGTAGAAATTTAGAATTGAATTTTTCACACTCTTCTAAAAAATGAAGGAGATCAAGTCAAGTTAATCTTAGTCGTTGATTAGCGATTTAATCTCGATCGTTGAAGTCTCAGCGAGAAGATTATAAGATGGACTTGATGGGCATTTGGAAAGATACACGGAGAGAGTCTAGAGATCGAAATTATCAAGTGAGCAGTGCTTAGCAGCGGAGAAGAACCATCGAGTTGATTCTTATAGAGAGGGGCACAGATAATTTTCCAGTTGGAGATTTTCCTGATCCAGAGAGTGCAAGGCAAAGAGGGCAAGGAGCAATCCGGAGAGGCAGCGTAGAGCCACGCAAAAGTAGTGCAGTGGCAGCACAGAGCTTCAGAGGGAGTTTGTATTTCTGCTGATGAACAATCAGGATCCAGTGCTAGAGTCGGGGTGTGAGACCGGAAGGCTAGAGAGCAGAATTTTCCAGCTAGCAGAGAGATCAGAGGAGGTGCAACGCAGTCCCAGCAATAGTGACGCGGTGACTGCGTAGGTGTGACGCAGTACTATGCAGACACAACGCAGGGGCTCATCTCCAGCACTAATCAGTGTCGGATCTTCCAGTGATGGGGTGAGATCATCTCACTAGATTTTTGTTCAGTTAGATCTTTGTATAGGGTTGCCAATCAGGGCATTCGAAGAATTGTACTCAGAAATTACTGCTTAATAATATCAAATCCTTAGTTGTTGCACCGGTTTTCCCGCATTGGATTTTTCCGGGGACTTAGTCCAAGAATAACGGTGTCGTGTGTGTTATTTCTTTTCTTGCTCAAATCTTGTTTTTCATTAATTTTCGAAGTTTATTTAAGTGAGGGTTGTAGTGTGATGTATTCAGTGTTTGTCGTAGTTAACTGCAAATAAATTGTTAAGTAAAAGTTAACAATTAGGTGAAAATTTTCTAGTTGCTGTAATAGGATTCCAAATCCAAATCTAGGAATTTTCAAAATTGGCAACATACAACCTCTTACTTTTCCAATTGAAAAATTTGACTTAATGAGACAGCTAAGCCATTGATTGTGCTGATGTGAGAAATGGCAAACACTACATATCAATGGGCTATGGTAGTTATTTGTTGGAGGGTGCACAAGAACTTGTACCTACGAAGCTAAATTGCACAAAACATGTAATGGGTATTGTTTCCCCTCCTGTCAGCAAGGGTAGATACATACATTTTTCATTGTGCATTATCACCATTGTAAGCCCAAGTTCACAAGTCAAAAGCCATGTAAAAACCATGTGAGTCCCCGTATTTAGGTCTCCTAGGCCTTGTGATGGTCTGCCATGGTCTGTCCTTTCGAGCTAAGTCCTTGAACCCTTTCTCCTGTATAGGATCGGGAGGGGGGGTTGGATGGATCTCATTTTGACTCATGGTTTATGGGAACCTTGGTTATGTAGGGGTGTTGTACAGGTTAGTCCAACCCATATCAGTGTACACCTATGTCTTACCCAAGGTTACGGGGGAGCGGCTCCCCCCTATCGAACCCGCTCCCAGAGCAAATGCTTAGAGGGTGATATTAATGACAAAAATCCCTATACAGATCCAGAAGTAATGATAAAGATACCTCTGGTATAATGTTTTTATGATTTTTATGTCCAATTCCTCATTCTACATGCTTTTGTTGACACATGCATCAAAATATAAAAAATATATATATTATAAAAGAACGCTACCCGAAATGCTCCTGGACCGAGAGCTTCTGAAAATGGCACTCCCACTCCCGCTCCCAAGTAACCTTGGTCTTACCGCATGGTTATGAGTCATAGGGTTTGTATACGTCCATGGCCTTGGTGTAATATTCCTCATATAGTTTTTAGCATGCCAGACTCACAAATTCAACAATTTCACATTTGTTGAGGCAGTTCGCGTTTCTCACTGCATGTGATCCCGAAAGTCAAAAGGTTAACTTGGTTTCAAAATGCTCAAAATGAAGATAAGATAACATGCCACGTTGAAATTTTTCCAAATAATTAAGGCATTGTGCAAAAACAAGTGGTCAAAGTTGGTCCAGTGGCACGTGGGTGTTCTAGGTTCTAAAACAGGGACAAGACCTAACATATTTTTGCATGCCTTACGTCAAAAGTGGTCTACAAAATTAGAGGAACAAAACCCAGGTGGAAAATTCCCAATATCCTCTAAGGCATTGGAGATCCCTTTTCTATGGATGATGATGCGGCAAATATGGTCAAAGGATGGCAATGGAGGGCTAGATCTAGCCAATGGGGACAGTGGCAACTAAAATCAAGGCAAAATAGTAGCTAAATGAGGTAAAATCAAGGCAAATTACCCAAGGACGTTGCAAATCTCTTAAAGTGGTCAAGTAAACTTTCCAAATTACTCGTTATGGCCAACAAACTAGATGTTTGAGGGACACTGGAGATCAAAAGGTGGACATTGGGGTAAAGAAGACCATTTGTTAAAATTGATCCCTAGGGCCAAATTCCACTTTAGACAGCTCATTTGATGGAGATGTTGATTTCATTAAATTCCTTTTTTTAAGAGGACCAAAATTGACCTCAAGATCATCAAATTTGGACACGCAGAAATGTGTTTTCGAATTTATGCAAATTGACAAGGTCGGACACATCATCATGTAGGCTCAGGAAGCCCAATGGACATGTCACTTCACCCTCAATGACTTGTATATATATAAGTGACCTCTCATCTCATTTGGCATCACTCACACATTCTTCTCTCTCCTCCTCTCTTTGGTTCGTATAGCTATTGGGTAGTTATTTCCTCTCACATGTGTGGCAAGGAGGATGAATGTTTCTGGGCAGATTGCAGGGCCGAAATTTCAGAGTTGTTGCAGGGTTTGACCAGCATTGACTATATCTTTGAATCATCCTTTGACTGCGTTATCTGTGAGAAATTTCATTTTTGGCAGGCTGTACAGTTTGGCACAGAAACCGAGGTGAACTGAGCACTTTGACCATGGTGATAATTGCAAGTTGACTGCATATTTCAGGGCTGAATTTGACCAAGATTGACCACTGACTTTGGGACTATTTTGGGCTGATTTTTACCATCGGTTCTAGTCAAGATTGACTGGGTATTACCGAGCTACTTTGAGGATGTTTGACTACTGTGTTGACCATCCTTGACTTTCTAGTTAAGGGTGAATTTGCCTATAGTTAACTACAGATTTGAGAGCATTGTTTTGGCTTTGATTTGGCAAGTCAACTTTGACTTTTTGTACTCTCTCTCTGTGTTGAACATTTGATATAATGACAAGAAGAATTGATCAAAAGGTTTTCCCCATCTTGGGTTTTTTTCCTTGGCATCTGCTAAATCCGGTGTCCTCTTGTCTTGGCTTGTTTTCAGCTTTTTATTTTATGTTCTATCTATAATTATTGTTAATGTGATTTATGGTTAATGTGATTGCTATTGGAAAACAAAATTGGAAATTGTCATTAGGTTGCTAAAGGAATATTGAATTAAGTGTGTTAAGCATAGAACATACCATTGTTAACTAAAATTAACACCATTTAGTACCACGTCCATGTGAAAATTCCTAAACCAGAATCTTATTGCAGCAACTGGAAATCATTCTCCTAATTATCAATTTTATTTAACAATTTATTTTTTGTTTTCTACAGCAAACACTGAATAAATCACACTGCAATCTACACAAATAAAATTGTGGATGAATAAACGCTGGAAGAAATGCTAGCACACACACGAAATTAACACAATTATTTTTGGACGAAAGTCACGGGAAAAACCCAACTCGGGAAAATCGGTGCAGCAGCTGAGGGTTTTATTATTATGCAGCAGTGAGAAAATTTGAGTACAACTGGATGCCGAAATATTGGCAATCCTACAGAGAAAAATATTAGCAAAAATCTAGTGAGGATCTTTCCTCACCCCACAATGCACATGAAATCTCTCGGCACGGCTTGCCTTTAGAAATACGACCCTCTAACCCTTTGCGTCAGCTTCTACGCTGCTCTGCGTAGCTGCTAGACATCTAGCCTCAGACTGATCTCTCATAAGTCGTGATGTCTTCTGCTGGCTGGAAAGATGCTTCTCCGACTTGTGAAAATTCCAAGACCTAGACCTGGAATCCTACTACAGCAAATTGAATAACTTTTCCTACTTGTAAATTTAGATTAACAAGTTATTTGCAGATTTCTTCTGAAAATATTGAAGCAATTACTGAAGCAGCCTTCACTTTATTAAATTTAGATTTGGAAACAGGAAATTGAGCAAAAGAAAAACATCACACAAGACATCATTATTTTTAGACAAATGTCCCCAGAAAAACCCAATGCAGGAAAACCGGTGCAGCAAATTTGAGGGTTTTATTAATAAGCAGCAGTTATATCTGAATACATCTTTGAATGTCTCTCCGGACAATTCAGTTACAGGGAATGTCACTGACAAAGAAAAAATAGTGAGATTACGTCACTCTGCAAGTCCCAGCTGATTCGGTTGCTGAAATGACAAGCCCCCACCACCCTCTGCACTGCCTCTGCGCAGTAGTTGCGTAGGCCTGCGTGGGGACCTCTGAAGGACTGCATCACCTCCTCTGATGGATTGATCTGCTCTTAGAAAACCCGATTCCATCCCTCCCGGCTCAGAATCCCGATCTCCTAGCAAAATCTCAAACTATAGCTCGGAAACGTTGTGTTTCCTTTGTGTGTGGCTTGCGTGGCCCTGTGTCACCCTCTCTAGGTGCTGCTTCACCCTCTCTAGGCTTTGCGTTGCTTCCTCTGCGTCTTTCTCTGCCTCTCTGCTAAGTATTCTTGGCCCTGGAGAAGATCCTCTGACCAAAACTGCTTTTGCCCCTCAACTGCATGAGAATCTCTCGATCTGGTTTTCCTCTGAGCACTACTCACTTCAGAAAAATCGATCTCTTGAACTCTCGAGTGTGTCTTCCAAATGACCCTCAAGCCTTCCTTTATATTCTTCTCGTTGAAACTTCAATGGCCGAAATTAGATCTCCAATCAACGGCTAAGATTACATTTTGATTTGATCTACTTTTTCTAGAAGTTACACCCACAGTTTAGATTAATACCCATTAATTATTTTAATTTCCTAAGTTAGACTTAGGGTCCTCATTAAAAATAATTAATTTATCAAATAAAATTGTTTCCCGATGGAATTTCCCAAAACAATTTTTGGGTTATCTGGAATGCATGTGTCTAAGCCTCTCCACAAAATTTGAGACTTAGAGCACATCTGATGCTACCACAAATCAACACTCCCTCTTAGCGAGGAATGTGCTCTAGCAAATATGCCCTGCTGCACATTGCTCTAACTCTAAAGCATCTCCCTCTGCGATGTTGATGTCTGACACACTAACCACCAATCACTGAGTTGTTGGTACAACTGTATTGTTGTTGATCCTTGTTGATTTATGGTAGCATCGGCTGTGCTCTAGCCTTGTAACTCTGTATATAGGCTAGGACACATGTATTCCATAAAACCCATAAATGGTTTTGGAAAATTCCACTTAGAGATGGTTTAATTAAATTAATTAATCGTTTTTTAATGTTTTCCTAAGTCTAAACTTAGGAAAACTGATTAATTAAAAGGTATTAATTAAACTAAGTGTGAATCTTCTAGATAAAGTCATGGATCACCTCCAAGTAAATCTTAGCCCTTGATTATGTTTTAATCTTGGTCGTTGAAGGGTCAACGGAAGAATATAAGGAGGGTGAGGGGCCTACGGAAAACACATTGAGACTTGAGCTATTGAGAATTTTCGAATTTGTGTGAGGAGACACAACTTTTTGATCAAGAATCAAATCACTAGGGCAGGGTTGCTAAGTGATTGTGATTCAGTGATCAAATCCAGAGAGGGGCAGAAGCAGAGACTGGTCAGGAGGACCAGAAGTGCATTTCAGAGAGAGGCGGAGGTGACGTAGAGAGAGACAACGCAGTTTTCTGAAGAGGTGACGCAGACCTTGCAGGAAATCACGCAGAAACAGCGCAGCGTCTCTTGGAGTCAGTCCGGAGATAGCTAGAGGCTGGGGTTTCTGAGCCAGGAGGGCCAAAATCCAGTCTTAGATCAGCTAGATCAGTTTTAGAGGAAGGTGACGCAGTTCCTCAAGCTTGCCCACGCAGGGTTACGCAGTTCCAGCGTAGGCAATCACGTAGAGGCAGTAGGGGCTTCACTAACGCTGTCAGATCAGCCGGAGACTTGCAGAGTGAAGTATATCTCACATTTTTCACCAGATTGTCTAAATTTCTCTGAAGGGTTTTCCGGATGTTGGCACCCTAGTTGTATTCAAGATTCTGCTGCTTAATAATACAAACCCTCAGATATGCTGCAACGATTTTCCCAAGTTGGGTTTTTCTGAGGACTTAGTCCAAAAATAATTGTCACATGTGGATGTTTTTCATTGTATTTTGTTCAGATTGTTTCAGCACTTAGATTTATTCTGCAGCATTATTTGTGTAGACTGCTTCAGAAATTACTTTGATATTCTCAGTAATGAAATAATTATGAAACATAATATAAGAAGTAATTCAGATTTGTTGTAGTAGGAATCCGGATCTAGGACTTTTCACAATCCTGCCAAAATCAACACTGCATCGGTACTGCAACTCCCTCTCAAATGTTGCATTTAATGCTAGCACTACCACTGCTAACTCTGCACTGCAACTCAGCTGCTAAGAGATGCAACTGAAAAACATACAAAATTCTAAACAAGTGTTCAGGATGCATCTCGATGTTGAAACTCTAACCGTTTTTAGTCCCACATTGTCCCTCTGAAGCACTGCGTTGCTGCTGCTCTATACTGTGTCCCTCTGCGCTACTACAACTCTGCTCAGATTCTTGCACTGCTAACCACTGCATCTATCGCTTCAACACTCCTCTGCACCACTGAAAATTCATCCAACCTGCTACTGCTGATCTTGTGCACCCGTAGCAAGGTCATGATTCAAGAGGTGGACTCCTCAAGGATCCTGCCCAACTAAAGTTCTTGCGAACTTACAGTTCAATATCGCCCCATCTCCCTCCTGGAGATGCATGGGCACTCATGGCATACTCATCCTCCCCGATCTTTGTGGGCGTAGCCTTCGGATCGTGCTTCGCGTCCTTGTCCTTTTTCTTCAAAGAACACTAGGTAGCATCGTGAACAAGTTCACCACACCTGAAGCACTTTATCTTCGAGACGTCCTTCTTCCATCTCCGCTGCTCCTACTGCCCCTTGGATGCAAGTTCAAGATCTGCTCCCTCTGGCTTGGCAAAATTCCGATCTAGAAGCCCTCCCTCTTTGTCGACTCACTCAGAGAGAGACTTTCCCGGAAATTTCAGTGCTCTAGGCCTGAACTACGCAATCCCTCTGGGGATTCGAATTGCTTCTTTCTACAGCTATTCGGCCTCCTTCTCAGTGTTGAATTTGCTCTTCCTGTTTCACCTACACCCTATACAATCTATGATACCATGTGAAAATTGCAAGTCCTAGATCTAGAATCCTACTAAAGCAAACTGAATTACTTCTCCTACTTGTAAATTTAGATTAACAAGTTATTTGCAGATTTCTTCTGAAAATATTAAAGCAATTACTGAAGCAACCTTCACTTTATTAAATTTAGATGCGGAAATAGGAAACTGAGCAAAAGAAAAACATCACACAAGACACCACTATTTTTGGACAAATGTCCCCAAAAAAACCCAATGCGGAAAACCGGTGCAGCAGATCTGAGGGTTTTATTATTAAGCAGCAGTTATATCTAAATACATCTCTAAATGTCTCTCCGAACAATTCAGTTACAGGGAATGTCACTGACAAAGAAAAAATAGTGACATTACCTCACTCTGCAAGACTCGGCTGATCCGGTAGCTAAAATGACAAGCCCCCAGCACCCTCTGCGCAGTAGTTGCGTAGGCCTGCATGCGGACCTCTGAAGGACTATGTCACCTCCTCCGATGGATCGATCTGCTCTCAGAAAACCCGATTCCAGCCCTCCTGGCTCAAAATCCCGATCTCCCAGCAAAATCTCGAACTATAGCTCGGAAACGTTGTGTTGCCTCTGTGTGTGGTCTGCGTGGCCCTGCGTCACCCTCTCTAGGTGTTGCGTCACCCTCTCTGGGTGCTGCATCACCCTCTCTAGTCTCTACGTTGCTTCCTCTACGTTTTCTCTGCCTCTCTGCTGAGTATTCTGTTGATTTTTCGTAATATTGGAAGTGCTCTAAGTCTCAAAATTTGTGGAGGCTTAGGCACATGTATTCCAAAGAACCCAGAAATTGTTTGTTAAAATTCCACTTAGAATGTGATTTATTAAAATAATTAATTATTTTACTGTGACCCTAAGTTTAAACTTAGGAAAATTAAATAATCAAAGCGTATTAATAAAACAGAGTGTGAATCTTCTAGAGAACATGGATAAAGTCAAGTTATAATCTTTGTCGTTGATTGAAGATCTAATCTCGACCATTGAAGTCTCAATGAGAAGGCTATAAAGGAAGGCTTGAGGGTCATTTGGAAAGGCACACCGAGTGAATCTAAGTGATCGATTTTCTGAAATGAGCAGTGCTCAGAGGAGAATTCGATCTAAGTGATTCCAGCGGAGTGAGGGGCAGGGATAGCTTCCGGAGAGATATTTTCTCAGCCGGAGAAATATTAGCAGAGAAAGGCAAAGAGTGATCCAGCAGCTCTCACGCCGAGGCTGACGCGGGGCCATGCACAGGGTGAGAAAGAGTGAGATTTTGCAGAAGAATCAGTTTCAAAAGCCGGGAACCGAGGTGTGAGACCGGGACGCTGAGAGCAGTGATTCTAGGCTATAGATCGATCACATAGCTGGGTGATGCAGTGCCTAGAGAGGTTGACGCAAGGACTTCGTAGGGACTGCACAGAGGCAGTGCAGGGCCTACAAGGGGCACTTCATCCAGTGACCGGATCATCCGAGATTTGTTCAGTGATTGAGTGAGGTAAAACTCACAATCTTTTTGCATGTATTTCTCTCTCTGTAACTGAATTACCTTTGTGTTATTCAGAGATGTATTCATAATTTTCTATTGCTTAATAAAATCAAACCCACAGATCTGTTGCACTGGTTTTCCCGCATTGGGTTTTTTCCGAGGTCTTTCGTCCAAAAATAACGATGTCCTATGTGTGTATTTTTCTTTGCTCAGTTTCCTTGTTTCAGAATCATAAGTAATTAAGTGTAAGTTGCTTCAGTAATTTGCTTCAATATTTCATGAAGAAATCTGAAATGATTATGTAATGTAACAGAAGAAGTAAATTCAGCTAGTTGCAGTAGGATTTTGGAGATCATTTTGATCTAGGAATTTTCACATGGTATTAGAGCATTGATTGTGAAACAGGAAGAGTAGATCTAGCGCTGAAGCGAAGGCCGAAATGTTGCAGCAGCAGCAGCAGATCGAATCCCCAGAGGGATTGCGCAGTCCTAGCCAAAAGGGTTTAATTTTCGAGATGATCTCTCTCTGAGTGAGTCGACATAGAGGTAAGACTTCTGGATCGAGATCTTGCCAAGGCAAAGGGAGCAGCACAGAGCCAGAGGGAAGCAGTTTTTCTGCAAGCAGTTGTTGGGTAGAGAAGCATCAAACGAAGAAGAAAAAGAGAAAATAGTGAGGGAATTCTTCCTCAATGAGTTCCTTGTCGAGGAATTCAGTTTTTCTCGTTTGTTGGGCAACAGAGGAGCAGCAAACTTACCAGTTCTATTAGGGAGTGGGTAAGCCAACCTAGAAGCTACGCAGTAGGGAGAAAGAGGGAGCAGTTTGACAGTTTTCGGCTGAGATGGAAACTCACGGACTTAGAGATCAGGATCAGTTGGAGGGATCCTCCAACTACGTGATCTAGAAGGAAAGAATCAAATTATTTCTGGACGAGTATGATCTCAAGGCGTTCATAGACAACGTGGTTGTTGTGCCTATAGATCCAGATCAAAATAAAAAGTACAAGTCCGATATCGCAAAGGCCAAGAGACTTATCCTTGATGGTATCAAGGATCATATAGTCTCTCATATAGCTGGCAAGAACATAGCCAGGGATATTTGGGAGGCCTTGTCCGTGTTATACGAAGGAACTTCCGAGTAGCGGAAGATGTACTTGGAGCAGAAGCTTCAGATGATCCAGATGCAGAAGTGTTAGGATATTCCAACACATAGGAAATAGTTAAGTATAACTTGCTCTAGCGTAGAGTTGGGTAAAGTGTGTTTCTTTACCATGTACTTTTGTAACTTATAATCCGACGATCACGATATGTAGTGATCCGACGGTTCATTCTCTCCTCGGTATTACCGACACTTGATCCATGGCTTAACACCCGATTGGTCCATGATCTCTATTTAAAGAGCATGGAGGGTCATTTGTCTGGTGACCGTTTATGAGAGAAGCTTATGTAAATTTTCTTTCTTTATATTAATAAATTGCCTGAAGTGGCCGCGTTGGCTCAGGCCGTGGACTGTTTCCCTCTTTGAGGGTTTCAACCACGTCAAATACTGGTGTATTGATCTGTGATCTGTTTGTGAGCGGTGACCTTTGGTGTTTGATCTAAGGAACTTACCCTGTAAATTCCTACATGGTATCAGAGTTGTTTGGAGGGTTGCATCTGTTGTTGATCCAAATCCGAAGCCGGTATGACTGCATGCGACTGTTGTTTTCCAGATCTACTGTTTCTGACCACTTTTAGGCCGGGAGAACTGCTTTGTTGTGTTCGGAGCCTCTGTTACAGTGAGGAACCCTTTTCGTTTCATGTGAAAATGTTTCTGGTTGCCCAAGTTATGTCATTTTAGATCTGGAGGTATATAGTATTTTTTTTGCAGTTATATTTATTAATCCCCCTGTTTATTTCGGTTTATATTATTTTTTTATTACCGGATTTATACCCTCTTCTTTGTGTATTCTCTTTGTTCTGCACTGTGTGCAATCTGGAAAACTAGAAACAGAAAGATGGGATTTTTCTACTATATATGCTCTTTCCCCGCGACTTTGTGCGACCTCGGGAAATCAAAAATAACGAGAAAAAATATATAGTTGTCGGACGGAGTAATCGGAAATCTAACGTTCTGTCGGCCCGTAATGCTTGTATTTTTTTTTGTTTGGACAGTTGTTTTTTTGCAGAGAAAAAACACGCACACCGAAAAGTAAAAATAAAAAAACCCTTGCTCCTTTCAAACAATTACAGAATCCTTTTACTAGCTCACTTGGTGTAAAGTTACTTTATAAGAATAGAGGTCTGGAGTTCAAGTCTCTTTGTCAAGCTTCTTTTTCTAAAATGTTTTTGTTAAGTTACTTTTTCTTAAAAATCTTTCTGGCAAGTTGTTTTTTTTTAAAAGAGTTTTATTTAAAAAGCACATGTAAAAGTAACATTGTAAAAGTGACTCTCACTTATTTATAAAAGTGGATCACATAAAGTAGTATTTTTTTTTTTACAAGTGAGTTTATTATATTAAGTTTGGAAAAGAGGGAGGATTTTTTTTTTTAAATACAACTTCATCATCAACTTTCAACTTATCACGTAACTACTCAGCATCTACTACAACTTTTCTTCAAAAAGGTAAAACTTCTTCATCCAAAAGTCATTTTCAGAGCCTTTTTTTTTTAACCGGCCTAATTTTTCGAGATCTTTCCATTGGAGTAGTTAGTTTCAACCTTTTCAGCTTCATTTTTTAAAAATGGAAAGTGCATTCCCAGTTATTCTTAACAGCACCAATTATTTCCAATGGCTATCCTACATGATAGACTTACTTAGAAGTAAAGGGCTTTATAGAATAGCCTTGGGACAAGAATCTAAACCTACCGATGCAGATAAAACAACTAAATGGGAATATAAACAAGATCAAGCACGACGGTTGATAGGAATGTACATTGCTCAAGGTCTTAGATTTCATATCCGAGAAATTAACTCCCCTACTGAAGCTATGAAAACCGTTTTTGGCATTAAAAATGAAATCAGAACCCACCAGCTTGAAAATGAGTTGCTTACTTTGGACCCCAATAATTTCTCCTCTATTGAAGGTTTTTTCTCCAAATTCAAGACCCTTAGACTTCTTTTAGAAGGTTGTAAGGTCAAAAAGGAAGATGGTAGTCTTATCTATTCCATTCTTGCTAAACTAGGCCCTGCATACTCTGTATTTGTTTCCACCTTCCATTCCACTAGAGAAGCCCTCATTTCTCAAGGAACAGCCTACAAGTCCCCCTCTTTTGATGCCTTTTGCGATTCTTTGATAAGAGAACAAGAAAAACTCTTACACCTTAGTCTTATTAATACTAGAAACTCTTCTAAGAAAGCCTTAGCAGCCAAGCAACAACCATATCCAAAGAATCTTAAGAAGCAGCGTCCTAAAAATAATGGTCCTAAACCAAACAAGGGTCCTTAAGCAATTTCAGCCGCAAACTAAAAAAACACCTCAACAAACTAATAAGGAAAATTAAAAAAAGGGAAGAAGACATTGCAACTTTTGTAATCGTGATGGCCACGTAGAGTCAAAATGTTTTAAGAAGAAGCCTTGGAAGTAGCAATGAAGAAGCACAACATCCATTTGGAGAACTCTTCAACTTCATCTTCAGGAATGGCACTTTTTGCATGTGGTTGTCAAGCATCAAGATCTGGTTATGCATTGAATGTCTCTTCTTCTTCTCATTCTCATGAGTGGCTCATTGATTCTGGAGCTTATTACCACATGGCCAAAAATAAAGCCATGTTTTCTTCTTTAAATGATTGTAACACCGAAAATATTTATGTTGGTGATGATAGATCTCTAAGTGTTATAGGGTCTGGAACTATTCATCTAGATAAAGGTCAGTTTAATGATTTATTATGTGTTCCTACCTTGTCCTGCAACCTTCTATCTGTTTATCATATAACTCATTCAGGTGAAGGGAAAACCGTAGAATTCTCACCTCATGATGTTGTAATTAAGGACCTAAGAGATCCTAGACATATTTTAGCTATTGGCATTGTTGATGATTCCACAAGGTTGTATAAGTTTGAAAACTTTGGGTCATCATGTCTTCCCTCCGTTTTTGTTGCTCATAATGATGAAGTGAGCAAACTTTGGCATGAGCGATTTGGTCACTTAAACTAACGCTCTCTTAAAACTCTATGTAAAGAAAATATGGTGACAGGTCTTCCTATGGTATCTTCCCAAGATGGTGTTTGTTCTGGTTGTGTACTCGGAAAACATCATCGAGATAGTTTTGACAAACGTGCCTCTTGGCACACTTCAGCCCCTTTGCAGCTTGTGCACAGTGATTTATGTGATCCACTTCCAGTTGTTTCTTTCTCTAGCTAAAAGTACTTCTTAACTTTCATTGATGATTTTTCTAGACGCACTTGGGTATACTTCTTAAAACTCGAGTGAATTTTTTAACATGTTCTTGGCTTTTAAGGCCTTTGTTGAGAAACAATTTGGACATCACATTCTTAAGTTAAGATCTGACAATGGAGGAGAATATGTTAACAACAAATTTATCAACTTTTGCGCTAAGCATGGCATTCAATTGCAACATATTGTTCTGTATACTCTACAACAAAATGGTGTAGCTGAAAGGAAGAATCACACTCTAAAAGAAATGGCTAATTGTATGCTTCAATCTAAAGGACTTAGTCTTAATTTTTTGGAAGAAGCAATTAACTGTGCAAATTACATAGTAAATCGGACTCCTACCAAGGTTTTAAGGAATATCACTCCAGAAGAAGCCTGGAGCTCAATCAAACCAGATGTAAGTCACTTTCGTGTTTTTGGAAGTGAAGCTTGGGCTCGTATTCCAGATGAGAACATAAAGCCTTAGAACCTAAGAGTGAAAAATGCATTTTTGTTGGATATTCCGAAGATGTCAAAGGTTATAGACTTCTCCAACCCAAATCCAAAAATGTAATCATTAGAAGAGATGTAAAATTTGATGAAGATATTTCGGCCTGCAGGCCTAGTTCGGCGAGTGTGCCACCTTTGGCCTGCAAGCCTGATTCGGCATATGTGCCACCTCTCTCTATGTCTTCTACTTTTGACAGCATTCCTTCTAGTTCGGATGATGACAGCAAGGATGACAATCCTCCTCCACCTCCTCGGGATCTTCCTTCAGCTCCACGGCCTCCAAAATGGGTCCTGTTGACCACTGGAGTGGCACCTGATAATAATGTGAAGACTCCATCCATGCCCAAGGATGAACCAGAAGACACTTGTGCCATCAGATATCATCAGTTCAACAGAGTTTTTAAACTCTACTTCTTCTTATCATTTTCTTCTTCAGTCCTCAGATTTTGCAGCCCTACGAGGATATTGTATAAATGTCACTAGCATGATGAATAAAGCCATGTAACAGGCCTAGGATGTTGGGACTCAATCAGAAAGCAAGTACACCTTGGAGTGTTTTTTTTATTTAGTTGATTATTCCTTCTTTTTAGCAGCGAATAATTTTCTAGGTTTTTTCACTCATTGCATTACACCAAAGCCGGGGTGACGGCTTGAAGGTTGAGCCCCTAATGCATCTTAGTGTCTAGAGTTAATGTATATTACCATGCTAGGTCATCTCCGAAATTTCGCGGAATTTGAATAGGTCTAAGTAGGATTTTTTAATAATTAAAAATTTCCCGCAAAACGGGAATTTTTAATTAATTTCTATGTAATGATGTAAATAAGTGGTCTTCAGAAATGTCTAAGGCGTATGACTACTCGAAAATCATCCTCAGAGGCCCACCATTATCCTAGGTCCCACTTTGAAGGTCAAAAAACGACTTACGGTCCCTCAAAAACTGATTTTTCTAATGTGAGTGGCAAAAATGAGGAAAAAAATTCAAAAAATTAATAATTGGAAAATTTTAGAAAATTTTCCAAAGTCAAAATAAGTCAAATTTTGACATGGAAATTATGTGGAGAGGTAAAGAGTGATATGGCACCTATGTGGGGCCCACCATATAAGGTACAACCAAAGTCAAATTCAAGTGCCAAATGAGAAAGTCAAAGAGGCCTACCTAGAAATTCATGAGGCAACGTATGGCTAAAGTTCAACATTGATTTAAAATCATGTGTGATAATATTAAAGTCTAAAGTTTGGATAAAGTGAGTGGGAAGGGACCCCACCTTACTCCATGGTCTACGTATGAGGCAATCTAAAATTATGCACGTGGCAAATAAAGGAAGTCTATGCAAATGACCAATTGTAACTCCACGGAGACCCATCAATGGTCAACGAAACTGCCAGCAAAGAATTGAAGACAAATGTGGGTGTGAGCACTCTAGTTTGAGGGGATTTTTCCACGTGATTGGCTGCCAAATCACACTTGTCCACTCAGCATATTATATCAGCCTCTACGCATCGCAAACTGCACAGTCACTCAAAGCTCCACGCAGCAAGAAAAAATCAGCGTACATGTGGTTGATTTGTTTGGGATTTGATTGGAGGAAATCATGGAGTGTGTCTCCACCAATCCTCACACAGCTCCACACTTGTACGCTGCCAGCCCACACAAGGATCTACGCACAGCAGTTGATGGCAGTTTGTTGGTTCAAATTGAAAGGTGTCACACCAAAATTTTCGATTGGAAATTCGTTGGGAATGCACTGCAATTTACAGCGGCTACTTAAGGAGTGGTCTCCCCATTCCACTAGCGTTAATACACTTGGACAGCACTGACGGTATTTACACATGTATGCAATACCTCAGGCAGCTCAACGCACTTCAGAAAGGAGATATGCGCTTCAGATTTAGAGGAGATTTGCACTGCTAGCACAAGGAAAATTACAGTGACACCTACAGTAGTTTGACAGCCACTTTAAATTCATTTTTGATTTGAAATTTTCTCCAATTTTTGTATAAATTGAGCCTTGGGTTTTCATTGTAATCATTGTTTACTAACTATTGTGCTTGCAAAAGCACTGCTGCCTTGTACACTTTCAGAAATATCAATAAAGACTTTGGGGTTTCATTCATTAGGTGTTCCTCCTTTTGGAGTGTGATGAATTATTGATCATTGGTATAATTCCTTTTACTTATGCTTTGATCTAATTTGTTTCTATATGCTCTTGTAGATTTGTTAATGTAGAGTTATCTTACATTGACATTTGATTTAGGAGTATGCTCTAGGTATAGAATGCTCTAGTTGGTTTCAAATAAATCTCTATAGTTTCTTAGCATTGTTTATTGTTAGATCTATATGGAACTAATTCTTGATTGAAGTTTTGTAGAGGAAACACCTTGTTGAGATCAAAGAATCAAGTGTTGGGGGAAGTCCTTGGAGAGACCAACCCACTCTTGATACATTCTCAAAGGAGCTCCCATTTGTTCTTTGAACCTTCATAGTCTTATCTTACAGAGTGGTTTTGCAGGGGTTTTGGGACATAGCTTGTATACAAGCCGAATATTTCTAAATTTGAATATCTTTTAAAACATTATACTTCATTGCTTTCATTTGCTATCTAAGAGTTTGAAAATGACTAAGCAAAGAGGAGAGTTTACTCGAACTCTTTGGCTTAGCCCTTTGTAAATTGTTGTGCAATATTTTGTAATTTTAGCTGTCTAATATTTGATTGGTTTTGTAGCCCTCTTTCCAAACTTTTTCTTGTGACAGCTTGAGTGGACAACTACAAGAAATTACTAACAAGTTTTTGCAAGACCTTTGGGTTCTGAATTTCAAATGAGGAAGATAACTCTCTCTTCTTTCATTGTGGGCATAGAAGAGGCTTAGCTTCTCTTCTCCTATTGTAAAGTCTAAATTCTTTTGAGATTTTTAGAAATTCTCATCGAGGAAAAGTTTATGGTCTCAATTTTTATTTGTAAAGACTTTTATTGGTTTAGAAAAGGCCTCATGGTCATTTCCTTCTTGTAAAATTAATAAAAATTTATGTTTTTGTTGTGGGAGCGTGGGTTTTACCCATTGGCATCCCTATCTCTCCATTTCAAAGGAGAGAATTTGTAGATGGATTGACTTAGTGGTTTTGACATTTCCATTTTCTTTCACATCACATATGCATGCTCTAATTGGGAAGTAACACAAATTGCATAGTCCTTTAATTTCGTAATTTGCAATCTCATTTGCCATCACTTACTTATGTTTAGTGATCTATTTCTCATTTGGATAAGTTTCACAATATACTACAAGTAAAGAGGCATAGCACTTTCAATTTATGGCAACTTGAGTTATTGTTCTAACTATGAAGCGTATTTAATTGAATCATCTCCATCTTTTACATAGCACTTGCAAATTCACTTTCATATCATTTAGGCATTTCACTTTGCATACTAGACTTGCATCTCTAAAAATTAACTTCCAACTTAAGTTGGTTGTATAGACATTAGGGACCCTCCACCCCTATTGACTCCTCACTGTGAAACCCGTATTTCGGGCGAGGGTGAGGTCTGGGGACAGGAGTTAAATTGAAAATTGTTTTAGAATTCTACTAATAAAATAAACCAAGAGCACCTTCACATCACAAATTTTCGCAATTTTTCTATCTCATGTACTTGTTACTTTGGTGGTTATTTAGCTCATGAATATTTAATGTCATTATCCTTTGTTACTTGAACACTCTCTTACAAGTACTTTTTTATTTATTGCAAGTGATGTCTATATGTCTATCTTGGTCTAACACTTGCTTTGCGGGATTATTGTCATTGTATCTTGAATTTCATTTTCGAGCAAGCACTTGTCATTTAGTTTAAAGCACTGGTCTATATTTTGAACACGTCATTAAATATTGTTCATATACTTATATGCTTGTTTACATCTTGGAACTGAGTCATCTTTGATAAGTAATTCCTTCTAATCAATTCTCCTAGAAACCTCACATCTTTAACATATTTTTTCTTTAGGGACCACTCCCCATAGCTAACCTAGGAGATAGCTTAAACAGAGAGAGTCGGGATTAGTGTGACAACCCCTTCTCTGAGTTCATTGCCACCAACCACACCTTGTGGGGTTAAAGGCTTTTCCCGCTAACTGTAGGTAGGTGTAGGCGGCAAGCGATAACATGTCTGCTCTATTTGGGATGCAGCAGGTTCTCTTGCAGGTGACCCTACAGATCAACATCGTACCCGTTCTCAATTTGACAAAGCCTCTTCCTTATTGGCTAAAGTTCTAGAAAATCCTGATCCAGCCACCTTTGAAGAAGCTTCAGGTCATCCAGATTGGGATGCAGCTATGAATGAAGAATATCATTCCTTATTGGCAAAGGATACTTGGGATCTTGTTCCTCTTCCAAAGGGAAGAAAACTTGTCAGATGCAAATGGGTTTACAGAACAAAGTTTGGACCATATGGAAAAGTGGATAAACATAAAGCTCGTCTTGTTGCTAAAGGATTTTCACAAGTTGAAGGCATTTACTATACTGAAACCTTCTCCCCTATTGCCAAAATGAATTCTATCTGCCTTGTTCTTTCCCTTGTTGCCTCCTTTAAATGAGAAGTCCATTAGATGGATGTTAAATCCGCCTTCCTACATGGGGACTTGCATGAAGAAATCTACATGGAACAACCCCCCAGCTTTATCAAAAACGACTCTAGCCTTGTTTGTTGCCTTAGGAAGTCTCTCTATGTTCTCAAACAAGCCCCTCGGACTTGGTATGCCAAAATGGACAGCTTTCTCTTGGATAATGGCTTTTCTAGATGTCATTCCGACAACACTGTCTACACCAAGAAAATGGGTAAGTCCTTAATCATCCTTGTTCTTTATGTTGATGATCTTATCCTTACTAGTAGTGATCCCAACCATATAAACCATGTGAAGTCTAGCCTCAAAAAGAAGTTTGAAATGACAGAATTGGGACACTTGCATTATTTCCATGGTCTTCAAGTCTTGTAATCCAAAGAAGGTATTACCCTTTCTCAGTCCAAGTATGCCTGTGATCTTCTATGCCACTTTCACATGGAAGACTGTAAGCCAGCCCCTTCTCCCTTTCAGTGTGGAGTCAAGATTTCAGTCACTTGTACTTCCCCTAAAGTTGATGTTACCTTATACCGTCAACTTGTTGGTAAAATTCTGTATCTAACCCATACCCGTCCTGACCTTTCCTTTGTCGTTGGTCTTGTTGCTCAGTTTATGCACAAACCTCATGAAAATGTTGGAAAGCAGCTAAAAGAATACTTTGATATATTCGAGGTACAATTCAGTTTGGAATTCATTACAATGCAAGAGCATCTCCCTTGTTGATTGGTTTCACTGATTCCGATTGTGTTCGTGACCCTGATGATCGAAATTCTACTGCAGGTTATGTATTCACTCTTGGTTCTGGACCCATTACATGGTCTTGTAAGAAACAAAGTGCCATCTCTCTTTCTTCGGCAGAAGCAAAGTATCGTGGTGTTGTTGAAGCTAGCAAGGAAGCCCTGTGGCTTCGTCAGATCCTGTCCGAGTTTGGTCTTCATCAGCAGCATCCAACTACACTTTGGTGTGATAATCAGAGTGTCATTCAGCGATGCAAAGATCCAATTCACAATCAGTGCATGAAACACATTGAGCTACACATACACTCCATTAGAAATCTCATTCATGATCGTGTTCTTGAAGTGCAATATTGTTCAACCAATGATCAAGTTGTTGATATCTTTACAAAGGCTCTCACAAAAACGAAGTTTAGCAAACTTCGATCTATGCTTGGAGTTCAAGAAAGTTATCATTAAGGGGGGATAGGCTCTAATGCCTCCTTCCTTCTCCTATTGTGTCATCTTTGTAAATCCTTAAATCCTATCCCAAGTTGTTCTTAAGGGGGGATGTTAGGATATTCTGACACATAGGAAATAGTTAAGTATAGCTTGGTCTAGCGTAGATTTAGGTAAAGTGTGTTTCTTTACTATGTACTTTTGTAACTTATAATCCGACGGTCACGATATGTAGTGATCCGACGGCTCATTCTCTCATTGGTAATACTGACACTTGATCTGTGGCTTAACACCCGATTGGTCCATGATCTCTATTTAAAGAGCATGGAGGGTCATTTGTCCGATGACCGCTTATGACAAAAGCTTATGTAAATTTTATTTCTTTATATTAATCATAGTTTTAAAAACCGGAACCGGTGACCGGACCGGTGGACCTAATGAACCGGGTTTCTAACCGAAACCAGTCTAACCGGGAGCGGTCAGATCTCAATGAACCGGTTTTTAAAAAAATACATTAAATAATTATTTTTTAATAAAAAATACTATTTTTAAGATTTGCAACCATGATTCCAAGCCAATAGAGACAAAATATGCAAAGTTTGCTCATTTATATACCATGCAAAGGTGAATATATCAAAATGGCACCGAGTACAATACATATTATCGAAAAATACATAAGCAATGAGGCTCCAAATGGCCCATAAAGTCCAAAAACAATGCTACAAGCTATGAGGCCATTGGCCTAATACAAGACTACATATTAGTGATCAATAACATGATCACTCCTCATCATGATCAAAATCATCACCACTACTAGACAAGGGATCATCAACATGAGCTACATAAATAATATGGCTCAAAGTTTGAGGACTCCTAAAACTCCTCTACAACTTTAGTAGTAGTAATAGTAGCAAAAATAGACATCAAAACTACAAATCACTGAGCAACATGGTCTCTCATGAAACTCATCATTGATTCATCGCTACTAGAAATGGGATCATCAACAAGAGATACATAAACATCATCTAGCTCAAAGTCTTGAGACTTGGATTGCTCAACCTTATAACATGATAGAAATTGAAAAAGTTTAACATGCCTAACCAATGATTTTGGTTTGAGTGAAGGGTTCATCTCCTCAACCTTAAAATGCGGTAGAAAAAGATTAGCATGCCTAACCAGTTGTTTTCCTTTCAGTGAAGGGTAAATTCTTGTTAAGGCCACGGTAGGGGAGTTCAACAATCAATACCACCAACATCAACAAAGTTCAACAATCAATGCCACCAACATCAAGGTTCTTAAATGACTTCATGCTCTTGATCAAATGCCAATCTCGTACCCTTACACATGATAGAAACAAATGGAAACATTGCAAACCCCCAAACCATGAAACCCTGAAAACCATTAAGTCTGCTGAATTTTGAGTGAAATCTAAAATTCTAGTTTCTCCATATGAAATCAAATGAGGTCGAAACCACTCTTAAACATCCTGAGTCATTTCATGGTAATGTTAAAAATTTAAGTAAAAGGATGAAAATGAAAAATAAAGGAAATGTCACTTTTACTTTAAGAATTTAACATTACCATTAATTGCCAAGAGGATGGGTCAGGAAAATGAGAGGGTAGGCAAAGTCAAGTGAAGCCCCCCTTGCCCTCCTGAAATGGTAGCACAAACTTGAGCATGGGACACCTAATCGGCCGGTTAGGTACAAAACCGGCCGGTTTATGCATTAATCGGCCGGTTCCGTACCTAACCGGGATTTTTTGGTGAGATGCCTCCTTGAACCCGATTGCAGGGCCGGTTCCACCCGGTGACTTAGCTGACCGGCCGGTTTGGCCAGTTACCGGTTCAAACCGGCCGGTTTTTAAAACTATATTAATAAATTGCCTGAAGTGGCCGCATTGGCTTAGGTTGTGGATTGTTTCCCTCTTCGATGGTATTAACCACATCAAATACTGGTGTACTAATTTCTGATCTATTTGTTAGCGATGACCTTTGGTGTTTGATCTAAGGAACTTACCCTGTAAATTCCTACAAGAAAGGGGAGCCCATTGTCTAATTCCTAACGAGACTTCAAGATATCCGTGATCAGTTAGCGGTCGTGGGATATACCCCATCTGCTACAACTATGGTGAGACTGGCCCTTAACGCAGTCACTGAGGAGTGGCAAGTTTTTGTCCAAAGTATGTTGGGCAGGGCGACACTACCGAGTTGGGAGGCGATGTGGGCAGCTCTTCAAGAGGAGTAGCTGAGAAGATATCTGGTCAAGTGTAAACTTGACGGTAGTAGCGGGAGCAGATCAAAGAATCTGGAGGAGGAAGAGAATGTAATCCTCGCATCAAAGGGGCAGCAAGGACAACCGAGACGTAAGAAGGACGTCTCCAAGGTGAAATGTTTCAGATGTGGCGAGATGGGCCACTATGCATCACAGTGCCCTTTGAAGAAAAAGGACAAGGATGAGAAGCACAATCCAAAGGTTGTAGCCGCGAAGATCGAGGAAGATGAGTATGCCATGAGTTCCCACGCATCTCTAGGAGGGAGATGAGGTGATATGGAACTGTAATTCATCTTGAACTTCAGTTGGGCAGGATCCTTGAGGAACCCACCTCATGGATCATCACCTTGCTATGGGAGCCCATGATAAGTAGTAGCGGGATGGAGGAGTTTTCAGTGGGAGCCAAGGAGTGATGGACGACAAATGCAGTGGTTAGCAGCACAAGAATCTGAGCAGCGCAGAGCAGAGAGGGAGCAATGCGTAGAGGCACAGTGCAGTAGCTTTAACAGTGCAATGGCTTCAGAGGGCAACGTGGGACTAGCAATAGTCAAATCTTCAACACCGAGGTGCATCCACTGAACGCTTCTTTAGTTTTTTGGGTGGTTTTAGTTGCTTCTCTCAGAAACTAAGTTGTAGTACAGATGTAGTGTTAGCAGTGGCAGTGCTAGCAGCATAGTAGATGCAGCACTTGAGAGGGAGTTGTAATACGGATGTAGCATTGGTAGTGGCAGTGTCAAGGGTCGCAGTACAGTTACAGCGGTAGCACAGTGGTTGGTGGACAGCTTGTTAGACATCAACAGTGCAGAGGATGCTTCGGGGTCAGAGCAATGCGCAGCAGGCATGTTGTTAGAGCCTTTCCTCGCTAATAGGGAATGTTGATTTTTGGTAGCATCGGAAGTGCTCTAAGTCTCAAAATTTGTGGAGAAGCTTAGGCACATGTATTCCAAATAAACCAGAAATCGTTTGTGAAAATTCCACTCAGAATGTGTTTTATTAAAATAATTAATTATTTTAATGTGACCCTAAGCTTAAACTTAGGAAAATTAAATAATTAAAAGGTATTAATAAAAAAGAGTGTGAATCTTCTAGAGAACATGGATCAAGTCAAGTTATAATCTCAGCCATTGATTGGAGATCTAAAATCTCGGTTGTTGAAGGCTCAACGAGAAGGCTATAAAGGAAGGCTTGAGGGTCATTTGGAAAGACACACCAAGTGAATCTAAGTGATCGATTTTCGGAAGTGAGCAGTACTCGGAGGAGAATTCGATCTAAGTGATTCGAGCGCAGTGAGGGGCAGGGATAGCTTCCGAAGAGATATTTTCTCAGCTGAAGAATCATCAACAGAGAGAAGCAGAGAGTGATCTAGCAGCTCTCACGCAAAGGCTGACACAGGGCCACGTAGAGGCAGCGCAAAGGGTGAGAAAGAGTTTGAGATTCTGCAGAAGAATCAGTTTTAGAAGCCGGGAACCGGGTGTGAGACCGGGGGGCTGAGAGCAGTGATTTCGGGCTGCAGATCGATCACCTAGCTGGGTGACACAGTGCCTAGAGAGGCTAACGTAGGGACTGCGTAGGGATTGCGCAGAGGCAGCGCAGGTCCTGCCAAGGGAACTTCATCCAGTGACCAGATCAGCCGAGATTTGATCAATGATTGAGTGAGGTAAAACTCAGAATCTTTCTGCCAGTATTTCTCTCTCTGTAACTGAATTACCTTTGTGGTACAGAGATGTATTCAGAATTTTCTACTACTTAATAAAATCAAACCCTCAGATCTACTGCACCGGTTTTCCCGCATTGAGTTTTTCTGGGGACTTTCGTCCAAAAATAACGGTGTCCTATTTGTATATTTTTCTTTGCACAATTTTCTTGTTTCAGAATCGTAAATAATTAAGTGTAGGTTGCTTCAGTAATTTGCTTCAATATTTCATGAAGAAATCTAAAATAATTCTGTGATGTAATAGAAGAATTAAATTCAGCGGGTTACAGTAGGATTATGGAGATCATTTAGATCGAGGAATTTTCACATATTCTTGGCCCCGGAGAAGATCCTCCGACCAAAACTGCTTCTGCCCCTCAACTGCGTGAGAATCTCTCGATCTGGTTTTCCTCTGATCACTGCTCACTTCAGAAAATCCGATCTCTTGATCTCTCGGGTGTGTCTTCCAAATGACTCGTAAGCCTTCCTTTATAGTCTTCTCGTTGAGACTTCAACGGCCGAGATTAGATCTCCAATCAACGGCTAAGATTACATTTTGACTTGATCTTCTTTTTCTAGAAGTTACACCCACAGTTTAGATTAATATCCATTTAATATCTTAATTTCTTAAGTTAGACTTAGGGTCCTCATTAAAAATAATTAATTTATCAAATAAAATTGTTTTCGAGTGGAATTTCCCAAAACAATTTCTGGGTTATCTGGAATGCATGTGTCTAAGCCTCTCCACAAAATTTGAGACTTAGAGCACATCCGATGCTACCACAAATCAACACGGCTCTCTGGGACTCCTTCCCAGCCTCTGGGACTGAAAACGTGTCTCCTCAGCAAATCGATTTTGCCTCTAGAGATTATTGCGCTGCCCCAGCATCAGCCTCTCTATGGCTCTTCTGTCTCTCTGCAAATGCACTCGTTGGATCTGGAATGCCTCCTCTAGCCTCACTTTCTCTGCCCCTCTCTCACTGCTTCGATTTATCTGAATCTCTCTCCGGCAACCAACTATTGCTACTCTGGAAATCAATCTACCATTGAAATCGAACTCTCCAAGTGGTTTCTCCATCACCACATCGACCTCCTCTTATAATCCTCTGTTGGAGCACCAACAATCAATATTAAAACTTAATCAATGGCTAAGATCATCTCTGGATCAATTCGTGTGAGTTTCTAGACTATTCTCGCTTTATCTCAATTAATATTGATTAATTAACCATATTCCCTAAGTTTAGACTTAGGAAATATTTAGAAATTGGTTAATAATCTAAAAGGGACACTTCTAGGTGGAATTTCCAAAAACGGTTTTTGGGTTTTGGATATGTCATGTATTCTAGCCTCTCCACAAATTTTTGTGGCTAGAACATACCTTGTGAGGAATGTGTTCAACTTCCAATGCTACTACATACCTTGTAGCAACACCCTGTCTCTGCATCATCTCATGTCACGTTGTTGATGCCTAGCTATTGCTTCCCACCAACTACTGTGCAACTCTGATATACGTTGCATCTGTGTTGTTGTTGACCCTGCAGAAATGTTGTCAACACTGCATTTGCACTGCAACTCTGTTGATGTTGCTACTGCAACATCAGCAACAGAAAAACATCCAAAATACTGAATCGACGGTGATCAATGTAATGCATCTATCACCCGAGTCTCTAACTGCTACTAGCCTCTGCATTGTCCACTGAGGACTCTGCGTTGTTGCTGACTCTGCAATATGCCACTCTGCACTGCTGCCAACTCTACACTGTGTTGATTTGGGGTAGCATCGGTTGTGCTCTAAGTCTCAAACTTTGTGGAGAGGCTTAAACACAAGTATTCTAGATAACCCAAAAATCATTTTGGCAAACTTCACCTAGAGACTGTTTTATTTAATAAATTAATTATTTTTAATGAGATCCTAAGTCTAAACTTAGGAAATTAAAATAACTAATGTGTATTAATCTAAACTGTGGGTGTAACTTCTAGAAAAAGCAGATCAAGTCAAAATGTAATCTTAGTCGTTGATTGGAGATCTAATCTCGATAGTTGAAGTCTCAACGAGAAGACTATAAAGAAGACTTGAGGGTCATTTGGAAAAATACACTAAGAGATCAAGAGATCTAATTTTCTAAAGTGAGCAGTGCTCAGAGGAAAACTTTCATCAAGAGATTCTCACGTAGAGAGGGGTAGAAGAAGTTTTGGTCAGAGGATCTTCTCCGGGGCCAAGAATACTCAGCATAAAGGCAGAGAAAGACGCAGAGGAGGCAACGCGGTGCCCAGAGAAGGTGATGCAAGGCCACGAAGGCCACACGCAAAGGCAGGGCAGCATTCTTGAGCAGAAGTCTGAGATTCAGCTGGGAGATCGACATTTTGAGCCGGGAGGGCTGGAATAGAGTTTCCTGAGGGTTGATCAATCCAGCAGAGGAGGTGACGCAGTCCTTCAGAGGTCCCCACGCAGGCCTACGCAATTACTATGCAGAGGCAGCGCATAGGGTGCTAGGGTTTTGTCAGTTCAGCTACTTGATCAGCCGGGACTTGTAGAGTGAGGTAATCTCACAATTTTTCTTCTGCCGAGTGATATTCTCTGTATTGGATTGCCAGTAAGGCATCCAGAGATTGTATTCATAAATAAAGTCTGGTTAATAATAAAACCCTCAAATCTGTTGCACCAGTTTTCCCACATTGTGCTTTTCCGGGGACATTTGTCCAAAAACAACGGTGTCCTGTGTGATGTTTTTCTTTCTGCTCAGTTTCTTGTTTCGCCATATGTAATTTAATTAAGTGAAGGTTGCTTCAGTATTTAGAGAAGAAATCCGTAAATAACTTGTTAATGTAATTTACAAGTAGGTGAAGTAAATTCAGTTGGTTGCAATAGGATTCTGGCCTTGGAATTTTCACATGGTAACAGAGGATTGCAGGTGAAACAAGAAGAGTAGAGCCAGTGGTGAGCAGGAGGTCGAATAGCTGCAGAAGACAGCAATTCGAATCCCCAGATGGATTCGCAGTCTAAGCCAAGAGGGTTGAAGTTTCGAGGAAAGTCTCTCTCTGAGTGAGTCGACAGAGAGGAAGGGCTTCCAGATCGAAATTTTTTTGTGGCAGAGGGAGCAGCGCAGAGCCTCAGCGTAACTGTTGGTGGGACACAGTTTTTTGCAGGCAGAATTTGTTTTGTTGGGCAAAAAGACATCAAAAGGAAGAAATGAAGCACAGTGAGGGAATTTTCTTCCTCAGGGAGTTCCTAGTCGGAGAATTCTATTTTCGAGATCTGAGCAACAGATCTGGGTAGCTGATCTACAATCTCCAGCAAGGAGTGTGTAAGCCAGTCCAACACTACGTAGAGGAGAAAGAGAGGGAGCATATTTGACATTTTCTTGATGGCCATGGCAGCTCACGGACTTAGAGATCAGGATCGATTGGAGGGAGCCTCCAACTATGTAATCTGGAAGGCGCTAATCACATGCCTTCAAGATGAATACGATCTCAAGGTTTTCGTGACAAGTACGGTAGTTATCCTTGCAGATCCAGATCCGCTGAAGAAGTACACGGCTGATATGGCCAAGGCGAAGAGGCTACTCCTTGATGGAATCAAAGATCACATAGTGTCGCATATAGCTAGCAAAGGCACGGCTAGACAGATGTGGGAAGCCTTAGCAGCACTATACGAAGGATCTTCCGAACAACGAAAGATGTACTTAGAGCAGAAACTGACAATGATTCAGATGTGGAAAGGGGAGCGTATAGATCCGTTTCTCTTGACGCTTTAGGAAATCCATGATCAGCTAGCAGTCGTGGGGTCCACACCTCACCCTACTGCGATGGTAAGACTGGCCGTCAACACAGTCACAGAAGAATGGTAGGCTTTCGTCTAGATCATCCTGGGCAGAGCAACCTTGCTGAGCTGGGAGGAGTTGTGGGCTACCCTTCAGCAAGAAGAGCTAAGGAGGGACCTAGTCAAGTGTAAACTTGACGACAGCAATAGCAGTGGATCGAAGACAAAGGAGGAAGAGGAAAATGCAGCCCTTGCATCCAAGGGGCAGCAGGAGTAGCGGAGACGGAAGAAGGATGTCTCAAAGATAAAATGCTTCAGGTGTGGTGAACTTGGTCACTACGCAACGCACTGTCCTTTAAAGAAAAAGGACAAGGACAAGAAGCATGATCCGAAGGTTGCATCTGCAAAAGTCGAAGAAGATGAGTATGCCTGAGTGCCCACGCATCTCCAGGAGGGAGATGGGGCAATATTGAACTATAAGTTCGCAAGAACTTCAATTGGGCAGGAACCTTGAGGAGTCCACCTCTTGGATCACATCCTTGCTACGGGAGCACAAGATTAGTAGTAGCAGGATGGAGGAGTTTCAGTTGATGCATAGGAGTGTTGGAGCGACAGATGCAATAGTTAGTAGCGCTAAATCTGAGCAACGCAGTGCAGAGTTGCAGCAGTGCAGAGAGAGGCAGTGCAGGAGCAGCAGCAGCGCAGTGCTTCAGAGGGACAACGTAGGATTAGCAGCAGTCAGAGTTTCAGCATCGAGATGTATCCATACTAAACAATTGTTCAGATTTTGGACATTTTTCAGTTGCTTCTCTCAGCAACTAAGTTGCTGTGCAGAGTTAGTAGTGGCAGTGCTAGCAGCAAATGCAGCCTTTGAGAGGTAGTTGCAGTACGGATGCAGTGTTGATCGTGGCAGGGTCGACAGCAATACAGTTGCAGCAGCAGCGCAGTAGTTGGTGGACAACATGTCAGACATTAACAGCGCAAAGGGAGATGCTTCAGAGAGAGTAGTGTGCAGTAGGGCATATTGCTAAAGCACATTCCTTGCTAAAAGGGAGTGTTCATTTGGGGTAGCATTGGATGTTCTCTAAGTCTCAAACTTTGTGGAGAGGCTTAAACACATGTATTCCAGATAACCCATAAATTGTTTTGGGAAATTCCACCTAGAGATGGTTTTATTTAATAAAATAATTATTTTTAATGAGATCCTAAGTCTAAACTTAGGAAATTAAAAAAATTAATGGGTATTAATCTAAACTGTGGGTGTAACTTCTAGAAAAAACAGATCAAGTCAAAATGTAATCTTAGTCGTTTATTGGATATCTAATCTCGACCGTTGAAGTCTCAACGAGAAGACTACAAAGAAGACTTGAGTGTTGTTTGGAAATACACTAAAAGATCAAGAGATCAAATTTCTCAAGTGACCAGTGCTCAGAGGAAAACTTTTTTCAAGAGATTCTCACGCAGAGAGGGGTAGAAGAAGTTTTGGTCAGAGGATCTTCTCTGAGGCCAAGAATACTTAGCAGAGAGGCAGAGAAAGACGCAGAGGTAGCGTAGTGCCCAGAGAGGGTGACGCAGCACCCAGAGAGGGTGACGCGGGGCCACGAAGGCCACACGCAGAGGCAGGGCAGCATTCCTGAGCAGGAGTCTGAGATTCAGCTAGGAGATCAAGATTCTGAGTCAAGGGGGTTGGAATCGAGTTTCCTGAGGGCTGATTGATCCAATAGAGGATGTGACACAATCCTTCAGAGGTCCCCACACAGGCCTACGCAATTACTGCGCAGAACCAGCGTAGAGGGTGCTGGGGTTTCATCAGTTCAGCTACCGGATCATTCAAGACTTGCAGAGTGAGGTAATCTCATAATTTTTCTTCTGCCGAGTGATATTCTATGCACTGGATTGCTAGCAAGGCATCCAGAGATTGTATTTAGAAATAACTGTTGCTTAATAATAAAACCCTCAGATCTGCTGCACCGGTTTTCCGGCGTTGCCTTTTTCCAGGGACACTTGTCCAAAAACAACGGTGTCCTGTGTGATGTTTTTCTTTCTTCTTAGTTTCTTGTTTCGCCATATTTAATTTAATTAAGTGAAGGTTGCTTCAGTATTTACAAAAGAAATTCGTGAATAACTTGTTAATGTAATTTACAAGTAGGTGAAGTAAATTCAGTTGGTTGCAGTAGGATTCCGGACTTGGAATTTTCACACATTGCGCCCCCAACATCTGACTGCTACTAATCATTGCAACTGTCACTCTAACATATGACTGCATCAACTGTCACTTATCCATCCTGCTACTGAATACTATAGGCCCCAATAGCCAGGTATTGATCCAAGAGGTGGACTCCTCAAGGATCTTGCCCATTTGTAGCTCTCTAGGGCTACAATTCCAAGTCACCCCACCTCACTCCTAGAGGTATGTGGGAAATCATGGCAAACTCTTCTTCCAACTTGAAAGACTACATGTCAATCTCTGCGGACACTGTCTGTTGGTCCTGCTTCTCCTCCTTGTCCTTCTTCTTGAGAGGACACTGGGTACTGTAGTGGCCTAGCTCACCACATCTAAAGCACTTTACCTTTGACAAGTCCTTCTTCTTCTTCCTTTGCTCCCCTTGTCCCTTACTAGGACCCTTAGATGCAAGGGCCACATTCTCCTCCTCCTTCACCGTGTTCTGCCCGCTACTGCTGCCACTGATGGAGCTCTTCAGAAGAGCTCGTCTCAACTCCTCTTGTTGTAAGTCAACCCACATCCTATCCCATCCTGGTAGTGTGTCTTTGCCGAATATACTTTGGACAAATACCTGCCACTCCGCAGAGACGTTGTTGTGAGCTAATCGCACTAGCTCTGTGGGTTGAGGCGCTGCCCCAACAACTGACAGCGAGTCTCAAACCTCTTGAATTCTAGTAAGGAAGGGATCTACGCCTTCCCCTTTCTGCATTTGGATGCATCTCAGTTTCTCTCGAGGTACATCTTTCATTGCTCGTAAGTACCCTGATACAACGTGGCGAGAGCATCCAACATTTGCTTGGAAGTATCCTTGTCGGGTATATGCAAGACTACATGATCCCGAACTCCATCTAGGATCAACCACTTCGCTTGTGCCATCTCCTTTCTGTACTCCTTTCATTGATTTGCATCCGTGGGGATAGCCACCACATTATTGATGTATGCCTTCAGGCCAAATTCATCTGGAAGGAAGGAGATCCTTGCCTTCCAGATGACGTAGTTGGAAGTACCATCCAACCTGTCCTGATCTCTAAGCCCAGCAGTGGCCATCTCTGAAAAAATGTCGAAAGCTCCCTCTTCCACTGTGCTCGACTACTGCTCTACTACTCGCACTCCCTCTTGGAATGTGTGGCTCTGCTAGGTGCTACTATCGATCTGCAACTGGAAATTTGAACTTCAAAGACTAGAAGTTCCCTGAGAGAAATTTTGCCTCAATCTGTGCTCTTCATCCACCCAACGTAGGTTCTTCTCTAGCAATTGTTGTAGAAACCATCTGCGTCCAACTAGAGATCTGCCCAATGAAAATACTAAGTTGCTCCCTCTGCCTCTGGACTAGCTCGATCTGGAGAGATTGAATTTTTTTGCCCCTCACTCAGAAAAATCAAATCTCCTCAAGTAACTCGACCTCTTGGCAAAGTGACTGTGCTGCTTGGGAATTTCGATCTACTGCCCACACTGAACAATGAAATTCCTTTGTTTCGCCTCTAAGCTCTCCGGCTGATCAACTGCGCTCTGATACCATGTGAAAATTCCAAAACCGGAATCCTATTGCAGCAGTTGGAAATTATTCTCCTAATTGTCAATTTTATTTAACAATTTATTTGTTGTTTTCTATGGCAAATACTGAATAAATCACATTGCAGTCTACACAAATAAAACTGCGGAAGAATAAACGTTGGAAGAAATGCTAGCACACACACATAAATTTAACACAATTATTTTTGGACGAAAGTCCCCAGAAAAAACCAACTCAGGAAAATCGGTGCAGCAGCTGAAGGTTTTATTATTATGCAGCAGTGAGAAAATCTGAGTACAATTGGATGTCGTTACATTGGCAATCCAATAGAGAAAAATACTAGCAAAAATCTAGTGAGGAATTTTCCTCGCCCCACAGGAAATCTCCCGACACGACACTCTCTGACCCTCTGTGCCAACCTCTGCGTAGCTAGTTGGACGTCTAGCCCCAGACTGATCTTTGATGAAGTCTAAAATGCTTATGCAACATAGGTGAGTGAGTCTTGGATTAAAATTGTTTAGTTGTTTAAGTACTTAAGTTATGATCAGCAACAAGAGTACTTAATGATGAATTATAAAAAATCTTACAACCAAGAATGTGTCAATTAAGTTAGTGCCAATAATATACCAATCCACAAGATGCTTATCCAATGATAGCAATTAAATGAATTTAGAGCACTTATCACTTAACAATTAACCAATGATTATCAACATAAGATGCCAATTATTTGAGATATTCCAATGACGATTATATAAGATAATGCCAAAAGTATGTTACTTATTTAAGAGATGTTTGATTAAGCTTAGATGTCAAAATAGCCAAATAAATTCCTCAATACCTTAGATCACAATTAGAACAAGATACCAATTTATAGCTTGTCAACTCAACACAATCAAGAAACAATATGACTTAGATCTTGAGATATCAATATGCCCAAAGAGAATTAAGATGTTTCAACACCAAGAGATTTTAAGATTAAAGTGCTTTAGTGAGTGTTTATTAGATGTGAATTTATGGATCAACTCACAACAACAAATGTGTTAGTGCACTTGCAACAATTAGAAACCAATATGCTATAAAATTATGAAACAAGAATACTTATGATCTATGGAGCATAAGCAAGGAAAAATCTTGTGTTATTTATACCCAAATCACATTCAAGTGATCAATTATTAGACCTTTAGGAAAGTAGCAAGTAAATCACTTTAGATCTAAGCAACAACAAGCATGTAAGAAAGGCCCGCGGCAAGCCCTAAGGGTTGTTGTCCAAGCTCTACAAGGGAGGTCGAAGCCCTAAGGGGAAAAGGGTCGGCGTTGGGGCTAGAAGGGGCCATCCTAGGCCTAGGAGTTAAGTTGCCCCGAAAATGGAAACGGGAACGGATACGGATACGGGGTTTGAAACGGATACGGAAAATTTTCAAAAAATCTGGATACGATACGGCAGGAAACGCCACGTCATATATATAATATATATTAAAAAAAATATATATATATATATATCAAATTTACATTGCCATTCATGATTCATATTTGAAGTTTGAGAATCTAGATTATATCTAAATAGTAAAAATGCATAATGCCATAATGATTAATCATCTATCATCAATGATCATCATGATATCATCTAGATTCTATCATCTATCATCTATTCATCAATTATCATATATGAATTATGATTTATGATTTATCATCTATCATCATCATCAATTCAGCATATGCCATAAAGTTATTCATCTATCTATCATCATCAATTCAGGAATCAGCATAAAGTTATAAGCTATAAATTGAAAATTCAATGATTCATAAATGATGATTCATGAATCATGATTCAAGTTCAACATATCATCAAGTTTTTGTTTCTAATTTCAATCATCAACATAAATATCATTTACATATCATCAAATATGTCATCAACTTCCACATCATCTCCAGAAGTGGGACCATTGCTGCCATGTTCACTTGAAGATCCACCTATCGATGACTCCACATCAAACAAAGTCATATGAGCCCTGGCATTCACTGTCATATCCAAGTCAGGCAACTCTGGTTCCACATTCCATAATTTGGCGGCCCCAAATTTGTATTCATCTCTCTTGTGTGACAGAAGGCGAAGGTTTGAATGAACATACACTAGTTCCTCAGCCTTCTTTGAAGCCAATCTGTTTCGCTTCACTGAATGGATGAAGCCATATGTACTCCAGTTCCTTTCTGCTGAAGAGGAACTAGCAACCTGTGACAAAATCCTGATGGCCAAATTTTGTATATGTGGAAGTTCCCCACCATAGTAGTTCCACCAGTCAATTGGACTCATTGCCCTCTTGTCCCGCATACAATCAATATAAGAGCCCCAACCCTCTGTGTTGTGTAACCAGCTCCAAAAATAGAAGAAAAGAGATATGAACGCCTTAGAAATAAGCCACTTCGAGGGGGCAACCTCCAATACATTACATAAATGAACAATTCTTGGATGATACAATTTACAAAACCTCCTTTCTATATATGGGAGTCCATGGGGCCATAATGTAATCCTAGTGGGCCACAATGTAATCCTAGCCGACCTAACAATAATAATTTAAGGGCACAATAATAACAATATGGGGGTTACAGGGGTAAAATAATAACAATAAGGGGGGCTACACTAACATAATAAAGGGCTATACTATTAATATAGGGACTTAACATGCCCCTCTCCTTCAAACAAGTGTTGTCCTCAACGCTTGATTATTTCTTGATGCTTCTGTATAAAATTCTCATCCTCCCATGTGAAATATTTTACAGGAAAGTTCTTCCACTTGCTGAGATACTCTGAAATTGATCTTACTTGTCGGGTTCTTATTTCTATGACTTCTTCATAACTTCTTTCGATGTGATGTTGATCTTCCTGTTGTTTCATTAGATTCTGCACCAAAGTTGGGTTATCCTTTGAGAGTTGGAGAACTTGTTGTTGATGCTCGATGTGATCTTCCATTAATTTATCATCCATATTTTCTATTATTTGATCCTTCAAAACATCCAACTTAGCCTCCATTTCTGCTTTTAAACCATCTATTTCATCTTCAATTTCTCTTCGTAAGATTGAAACTTGTTGCACTTGGTACCGTAATTTTGATATCTCATACTACAACTCTTCCTCTTCATGCGTCATAGTATAGCTTTTTCTTACTTTGAGGAGCTCGATATTGAAATTGAATTATCTCTGTAATTGAAAATATTAAATATCTGAAATTTAGCTCTATAGTAGCCCTCTGAAGCTTCTTTCAAATGCCACAGGTCTGATCTAATTTGGATTCCCCAAGACAGAGTTGTGTCCAATCTCCCACAATGACCTAATTCTGGACTGGTTCAATAGAGCACACTTGTAGGACTTGCCACGTGTCACTGTTTCGTCCTTTGTCTCTGAAATTGATAGCCAAGAAACTACAGTCCGTTTAATTGCGACCACTTTTTACGGCACTCAAATCCACTGCCCAGAGAGAGAGTTATTGAACTTTTCCCACGATCACCTCTTTGAGATGCAATTCAGGAGCCTGAAAAAGCACTACCTTCCACAGATCATATCTCCAAAAATATTGCGAACCAAGCTCTGAAATTTTTTGACGAATTTCCTTAGGATTTCAGCTTCGCACCATATGAATTTCAGACTCTGAAACTTCGTACAAAAAAATTTATAGCGCAATTGCCACGATGACCTGTTTATGAGCCTGAAAACATACCTAACTTCCACAGATGATATCTCCTCAAATATTGCGAACCAAGATCTGAAATTTTTAGACAACCTTCCTCAAGATTTCAGCTTCGCACCCTAAAAATTTCAGCGTCTGAAGCTTCGTAGAAAAAAAGTTATAGCGAAAATTCCACGATGACCTGTTTGGAGCAGCGAAACCCTAGAATCCCAAAGCTCCGATACCAAATGTTGTGTAACCAGCTCTAAAGAGAGAAGAAAAGAGATATTCACACCTTAGAAATGAGCCACTTCGAGGGGGCAACCTCCAATACATTACATGAATGAACAATTCTTGGATGATACAATTTACAAAACCTCCTTTCTATATATAGGAGTCCATGGGGACATAATGTAATCCTAGTGGGCCACAATGTAATCCTAGCCGACCTAACAATAATAATTTAAGGGCACAATAATAACAATATGGGGGTTACAGGGGTACAATAATAACAATAAGGGGGGCTACACTAACATAATAAGGGGCTATACTATTAATATAGGGACTTAACACTCTGATCCCACGAAATGAGCAAACTCTGAATGAATCCGATGCCCAATTTCAGGATCTGTAAAAAGTTTTCTAAAAGCCTTTTTAAATCCTTGTGAGACTTCTGGGTCTTTGCTTGGTGCAGTTCTTTCTGGATCACTTAGCAACTCTGCAGCATAATATTTTGAATTCACTGCATAGGCCAAAAGGTGCAATGGCGTGGTCATCTTGTTCCACCTTTTGGTCAATATATCTTTTACTTCTCTGTAAAAGAATTCATCTGGGTCATTCTCCTTGGCATTTATAACCATCCTTATCTTCTCTATCATGGAATCAATGCCTTCATACACCTCTCCCAAATTAGGCATATCTGTGTCAAAAATACGGAGCAAATCCACTATTGGCTTAGTAAATGCCAAAAGGTACTCAACCTTATCCCACCATTCATCATCAACAACCAATTTTTTGACTGTTTGTGCTCTATCAGATTGGGACTGCCTCCATTGATTCCAAAGAGAACTGCATACCATTGATTGTAATGCACCTTTCACTTGCATAAGCCTTGTTAAGACTATGATGTGAGAGGCAAATAGAGTCTCGGCAACCTGCAAGTGCCAAATTTCCAATGTTTCAGTAAATTAAAAAATAAAATCATCAAATTAATCTTGATTGAAAACTATTATTTGATTAATGTTTAGGTACCTTAAGGAGCTCCAACTTTGCAAATTCTCTGTAGATGTCTTGGGACATGTGGTGGTTTGTGATGAATGCTTGAATTTCTTTTGCCTCTTCAAAAATAACACGAATCCACTCGATTTGCTTCCCCATCTTGCTCAACATGAGGTTCAATAAATGTACAGCACAAGGGGTCCAAAAGATGTGCTGATATTTGCCTTCAATAATTAGGCCTGCTGCTCTACACACCGTTGCATTGTCAGTTATTACCTGGACAACATTTTATGGCCCCACCAATTCAATTGCTTCAATCAAGATGTCAGCAATGAATTGAGAATCTTTCATCTGCCCCTCACAATCCACTGCCTTCAAAAACATTGCCCCCTTTGGGCTTTGAGCAATCACATTAATCAAAGGCCTATTCCTTTGATCTTTCCATCCATCAGAAATGATGGACACCCCTGAAATGCGCCATGAATTACGAATGGGGCTTAATTTGGACTCCAAATCCAACTTTTCAGCACTCAACATCGTAGTGCGAACCTTTTCATATCCAGGGCTCTTGAACCCTTTCGGGGCTTCATTCACTGCTTTTATCATCTTTGCCCAGTAAGGAGACCGCACAAGGTTAAAAGGAAGACCATTTGCATAAATGCATTGACCAATTGCTGCATTTGCAATCTCTCGAGCATCATTATTAAAACTCTTTTCAAGTGGTCCCAAATTAGACCGCTTGTTTGAACCAACAATTCCTGTTCCATAAAAATGAAGTGGAGGCTTTGATGAAGATGCTCCCAACCTTGTAGAAATTGCCTCATTTGATTTAGCATCTGCCTCGTCTTGTTCTTTATGATATTTTGCAATTTTTGACTTGCTCAAACCACTTCCATCTGTCCCATTCTCTTTAGGTGGGCTGCTGCAGAGTCGAATTCCATTGCCTTTTAACCCAAGCAAATGTGCTTTGACCCGTGTGTATGATCCCCTAAACTCCTTTTTACATTCACTACAAACCTATACAGTTGAACCACCTCCTTGGATCTTCCCAACAATGGTTACATATTTCCAAAGTGGTGACTTTGGATCAAATTTAAGGGAAGATTCACTTTCATTCTCCATTGTCTGTACATCAGGAATCACTGAAGTTGAAGATGCCATTGATGATGATATTAATCTGCAAAATAAGGATAAAGTTTAAATTTTAAACTAAACAATGAAGATAAATAATTTATAAAAATGTGAACTATATACCTGCCCTCAAATGAAAAAAATCCTGTAGGTTGTTACTAGTTAGTAGTTACTAAACTGAATAATAAATATTTGGGCTGAAGCCTGAAAGTTTAAACTTTAAACTTTAAAGTTCTGCTAGAAGCCAAGCATACCAGGTGCCATAAATGATCATTGATAATATTAAATATATTATATAACTTTCTGCTGTGTATTTACTATTTTCATTAATGGTGAGAGTCTAAAATCTGGACAAGCCATTAAGATCAGTGATGTTTGCTTCTCGAAATCTAAAGATGCACAGTAATGGTCTAATATTGGTATAGATTATATTAATAACTGTGAGAACTGTGAAATTTGAATACATTACTAACTGCCCAGAATACCTCTGTCCATGATTTTAATATTTTATTGAAAATCTGAACTTGAATAAATTATCAGTGACCATTTGAAGTCAGTTCTTTCACGAAATTTCACTGTGTATGTGTGCCATAGAGATATTTCACCTACAACAAAGTGTTATAACTTCACCATTGGAAGGTTTGAAACTTTGAAGTACTTCCAAGTTCCTAGCATTTATTGATGATCTCTCAAGGAATGCTGAAAATTAAGACTAGAGGTTTAAACTTCAATCTTTAGTGGAGGCCGAGAGCTTACTGTTTAAGCCTTAAGGAGATCGTATTGCAACAACAGTGATTTTGTTTCAACTTTCAGGGCCAAATTATTTGTTCCTTTAGAAGCCAAGAGCACGTCCACATTTGCTAGAGCATTCTCAGCATTAGCGATAGATATTGCTTCAGAAAATCCAGTTTATAATCTAGAATCAAATCATTCTATTTGGGAAGCCAAGATCTATGGTCGCAATGTATACTATTTCTGTATAGTGTGTATAATGTCTTGGGTACCTTGAGGCTTATACAATTATCAAAATACAAAAAAGGCATGTTTTAATGATAACTAGATAAATTCACAGTATGCCTTAACTCCACAATGAAGTGCCAATGTTGAAACTTGAGTTACAGCATGCAATCTGGGCATTTGCCATTTTTAGCTCGACCTTTCTTTGTACCTTCTATGGAGGTTTTTTGTTTGTGTGTTTCTGAAATGGATCAGGAAATGAAATCTAGGAGGGAATAGCAGTTTAGAAATAACTGTATTTTAAAGACCAAGTTGTGATGTGCTTGTTCTCACTGGCACAGGGTTGTCACCGTTTTCTGTCGTCAGTGTATCGGCTCTCAATGATGATTATTACTCGAGTAGAAATTAAAATCCGATTCAGTGCCTATACATTAGTGAAATATATAGTATTAAATTTAAAGTTTAAACTTTATCGTTTATAAAAAGAAGTTAGAACCTGCACGAAGGCACTTGCGGCTGGCAGCTGCTCGGACGACGGAACGACGGGTCACGGAACTCTGTTGCAGCTTGCTCTCTTACTCGGACGTCCGACGACGGAACTGGAACTCTGTTGCTCTTTGAAGTTTGCAAATTGCGGGCTGTTGCTCTTTGCGCGAAGGATTAATCTCTCACAGTCGCATCTCAATTAATCTCTCACAGCACTGCGTCTCAATATCACTCGGGAGTTGCTCTTTGCAAGTTTGCGGCGGAAGATATCTCTCACAGTCGCATCTCAATATCACTCGGAACCCTTTGCGGCGGAAGATAAGAGTTAAAAACGAACTTCCCTTTCCAAATTACAGATTCAACGATAATGTTTCCGGCAAAAAAGATCGATTAAGTATAAACGTTTCTAAAAATCGTGATACGGTTCAAATTTTTTCAAATACATTTCAGATTTTAAGAAATACGTTTCAGATTTTCAAATACGTTTCCAAATTTTTAACAAATACGTATCCAACTTCAAAAACGGGACGGAAACGGCAATTTTCGGGAAAAAACGTATCCAAAATTTCGGAAACGGATAAGATACGGATCCAAGGTGTTTCCGAGGTGTTTCGTACAAGTTTCAGTTTCCGAAACGGGGATCCGAGTTTCCGAGGGCCAGCCTAGGCGTTTCCGGCAACTTAGCCTAGGAGGCTTGAAAATGCTAAAACCCTTGTTCAAAAAAATTATTTTGCTTCGGATCTGCAATATTGCTCAATTTCACTACAAAAGTCCTTGATGTTGGCCCTGCAAAAAATTGGAGACTAGATCTTACCCTCAAGGGTCTAGATCTAGCTTAAACCCCAACAAATCTCCTTCAAATGGCTTGAATCTCACCTTCACAAATGAAAATAAAAATACCCAAAACCCAATATATACAAAAATTTAAAAATAATTCAAAACCCCAACTGCAAAACCAAGATTAGAAAAATAAAATAATTTACGAGTATATTATACAAATTATATTTACAAAATATACATGAAAAATGCTAGAGAAATTTTGAGAAATTGAATTTTATAAATCTTTGATAATGGATAAATGTATTTCGAAAGACAAATGTAGAAACCACGGCCTTAGCAAAGTTAAAACACCATAAAAATAATTAGAGTCCAAACACGATCAGCCTTTGTCCAAAGTTTGTGAACTTGGAGTCCAAAGGTTGGGGAACCTGCAAACACTATATTTTCTAAAAAGAATAAATCGTTAGAGCACCCAGTGAATTAGATCACCTAAGATAAGCCCACAGCTTACCAATAGAATGTTCCTATCACCTACAATGAGATAACGATTGAAAACATTTTTAAGCACAATATAGGAATGCCCGTACCCAACGCATACCACGAATCATCAGATCAAAGACACTATGAACTGCACCCCAAAGTCTTTATTATGATTATTCCAACGTTCCCAGCGGGACAGTAGTTTACATCAGCTTTTCATATTTACATTAGCTAAAACCAGATGGCTTGAGACACAAATGACTCTTAATTTATAGATAAATCCTCCAAGTAGAAAAATAACGGCTAATTGGCTTGATTCTCGTCGAAATAATCCCAATCATTGATAAATCCTTGATGATCTTTTAATCTTTGTCGTTGAAAATATTTATTTTTGAGGAATTTTCGAATTTCTCATCTAACTCATTTTTTACTAGCTCAAAAATAATTATTTTGAGTTAATTTCCTCAAAAATTTGACTTTGACTTAACCACCAAGGCCCAAGGGTCCAATTTTTCTTGAAATTTCCAATATTCCCTTGGTGTGAGACCTCTAAAAATTAATTTCTTTGGTACCCACGAATTTTTCCACTTAGAGAATTTAATTTCTCTAGGACTTTAATTTTGACTCTAATTAATTTTTTGACTTGGGATTAATTTTATTTTTGCCAGAAAAATTAATTAATTGACACATGATGGGATTAATTATTTTTTCCACCCTATAATATTTTAGCCATGGTGTCTAAGTATGAGGGACCATGCACTAAAATATTTTTTACACAAGATAATTACACTTACAATCCTCAAAGGGCGAACACTCGTTCGGTATAGACCCTCAAATTACACACCCAATTCTACGACACAGTATGATCTAGTAGACCAAGTGATTTGTAATAAAATACTTCAGCGAATTAGCTTAAATTATTCTCAAATCACTTTTACATAAGACTCGACTAAAACACTAAGACTCACCTAAGACTTCAACGACAAATTCAACCCTAGCTTTGGGGTGAGGATAGAGGGAAAAAAATTTCTGACCAACCGTGTTTAGAAACACAGATGAATTAGTGAGACGAAAAACCTCCTAGGATGAAATTCTCGCCAAAATAATAGGCTTACCTAGGTTGTTACATAGATATACAGTCTTACTAGAGCCATTTACATTACAAATTTTGCAGATGGGTTTGCAATGACTTGATGAATAGTTGGCTGGTGATTCTGACTTTGAAAAAAATCCTTCAAGTCTTCGAAATCCTGCTTCCTAGGAATGTTGAAAAAAATAGGTGCCACAGAACATATAGTTTCAAAGGAAGGAGTAAAAATTGACCCTAAGAGAGTAGAAGTTATCAGTAATATTTCACAACCAAGAAATAAAAAAGGAGATTCAAGTTTTTCTTGGGAGAATCAATTTCTTGAGAAGATTTGTTCCTAATTATGCAGAAATTGTAAAGGAAATCACTGATATCTTGAGGAAGGATAAAGAGGTCTAGTGGAATCCTAAAGCTAGAGATTCATTTTCAAGAATCAAGAATGCTTTTGGGGAGGCTCCTATCCTAGTTAGCCAAAATTATGAGAAGCCTTTTCTGATATTTTCTTTTGCATCAACCACCACTATTTCAACTGTATTGTTGTAGAAAACCGATGATGAGAAAGAGTAGCATGTTGCTTTCTTCAGTCAGGTTCTAAGGAATGTTGAACTGAAATATAATATCTTGGAAAAACAAGCCTATGCCCTTGTCAAAGCATTAAAAGCATTCAGGACGTGTTGCAATCAAGAATCATATCTTAAGTTCCCACAGCGGAAATCAAGGATGTTTTGACACACGGAGACACCTAAGGTAAAAGAGGGAAGTGGATTGCAAAGATACAAGAATATGACATGGAAATAAAGCCAACAAAGTTAATAAAAGGGCAAGGGATGGCCAAGATCTTGTTAGAAGCAAATTGTCAAGCTTTAGGCATTAATTTCATGGTTGATACCCCTAGGCTTAATGCAGCGGTTGAGAAAGGTAAAACTAAATGGGGTAATAAAATTGTATATAAATATTTGTGCTCAAAATGGTACAAACACATTGTCCATTACCTGAAGCTTTCTTAGTTGTCCACCAAATTTTGACAGAACAAAGTATCAGGCTTTGAGGTTGAAAGCTCAAAAGTTTGTCATTTCTTATGGCCAATTATAGGATCCTATTGGGGTGTTGTTGTTATGTTTTACGGAAGAGGAGATCCCTAACATTATAAATGAATTCCATGCATGTGCTTGTGAGGGACACTATAGTTGGAAAGTGACAACTCATAAAATCCTAAAAGTTGGCTTTTACTGGCCGACGATGTTCTCTTATGTATACAACTTGGTGAAAAGTTGTAAAGGATGCCAAATATTTGTTGAAAAGAAAAAACCATCTCCTCTTCGTTTGATCCCTGTTTTTGTAGAGGAACCAGTCAGACAGTGGGGATTGGATTTCATAGGTGAAATACACCACCCTCCAGTGGGAAACACAAGTGGATTTTAACTGCTATAGATTATTTTTCAAAATGGGTGGAAGCCATCCCTACTCTAACAACAACTAACTCAGTGGTGATCAGATTTATTGAGGAGAACATTCTGGCAAGGTTTGGTTGTCCACAGAAAATAGTAACTGATAATGCCCAGGAATTTAAATCTACCAAACTTATCAATTTCTGCCAAAGGTGTAATATCACACTCGGCGATTCCACTACTTATTACCCACAAGGGAATGGACTAGATGAGTCTTCTAATAAGAGTTTGGTTAGAATTCTAAAAATGATTATTGCACAGAATAAAAAGAATTGGGACTCTCAACTAAAATTTTCCCTTTGTGCAAACAGAGTGACGACCAAAATAACCACTGGGAAATCTCCTTTTGAACTGGTATATGGGACCGCGGCTTTGTTCCCTATCCAACTAGTCATGCATGTGGCTAAATTGACCCAATATGCAGAGGAAGAGCCAAATCCAATGACTAGAAGGATTAATTAGCGGGTGGACTTAAATGAGAGCAGGGAACAAGTGGCACAAAATCTGATGAAAGACCAAGAGAAGATGAAAACAGTGTTTGACAAGAAAGCTAAAGACATAATGCTCCAGCAAGGGGACCTTGTGCACAGATGGTATGTTAGGCGAGAAGACAAAGGAAAGAATGGCAACTTTGATGCTCTTTGGTTCAGACTGTTCAAAATAGTTGAGGTTCAAGGCAACAACACATTCATCTTGGAGAATCTGGATAGTGAGTTGCTACAACTGTCTGTCAATGGGCAGCATCTGAAACACTATTTTTGGCACTAAACTCACAAACTCACTTCCATTGTAAATACATGTGAGTTTTATTTTGTTGTCAGTTCCATTTATAGTTTGACTCCATGCCCAATAAATAAAGCATTGATCTGCGGTTTTGAGTGTTTCGTTCCAAAACACTATCCCTAGATGGAGCCAGTGTTGTAGCTCTCCTTGCTACTTTTTCAAATTTTCAAAAAAGCAGAAGTATGTAGTCAAAAATAAAAAATAAATAAAAGAAGAAAAGAAAATGAAAGCAAAGAAAGGGAGAAACAAAGTTTCATGCTAAATTTAGAATGCAATGTATTTTTATTGCTATTTGCTCTAACCTTTTCATGGATTGACACAAAACTCGAGGAGGCGGGCCCACAACACTTTACTTAAACTTCTCAGAAACCACCAGTGGGGGGTAGCGTAGGGCAATAAACGGTTTTGTAAAACCACTCAACACACGGTCTCTCCACCTATCAAGCGAACAGGTCAACCAGTGTTCGTTTGCTAGATCCCCCCGCCAAATCATCCCTCAACCTCACCTTTTACGCCATCCTCCTGTCATATCACCCCGCCTATCCTCCATATGCTCCATTGATATTCTCGCCCCCGCCTAATACAAAGATTTAAAGAGGCCTTTCCATGGTTTTTAGCCCGTCAGTTCCCTATCTTTTTCAATGTGCTAAAACCCTTCTACCCAGCATCTAGGTTAGCCTGCAAATGGTACAGCTCAACCTCCACCGCTCTTCTTTAATTCCAGGTATTTACACGTCAAACCAAACCTTAATTTCATCATGTTAAATACCAATAAACCTCAGAAACCCGCCCCAAAACTTGCAACATCCAATACCTCCACTCAAGAACCTTTAATGGACACCGAAATTGAAATTCATGACCCATGGTGTCCTCTGGACTTTGACAAATTCTGCTTTGACTGTTGGAGCGAATTCCTGAAAAAAAGGTACTTTGGGGTTGTGAATTCTGGTCTGTATTATGTAATAGCCCTAACCACCTACCACTTCCCTGAATTCATAACTTGGTTGGCCTCTGCATTCCCCAGAGGAATTGTGTTGCATCTTCCATAGGGGAAGTTGTCCTTGAAGTTACGGTCGACCTTATTCGCCAAGTTTTCCATATCCCTGATGTTCAAGACCTAAAGCCATTTTATGAAGACTCATTGTCTTTGGATTTCACTCAATTATCAGAGAAAAACAAAATAGCCTTGTTTTCAGCAACTTCACCTCCAGGGACACCCATTCCTCAACCAGCCGAATCAAAATCATATGTATGTCTTTTCTCAAGATGCTCAAAAAGTTTTAGCCTTAATCTTAGTACTACTAAGGGAAGATGGTATGAGCAAGGTAACTAAACCACCCTTGGGGTTTTTGAGTCACATGCTAAACCACACCATGAATTTGGATATACCTGCATAACTAGTTAAGTTTATCAGTCTCCAGTTTGAGAAGTTTGATGTTGCCAATCTTTTCAAATATCCCTCCATCCTAGTCTATCTCTTCTTATACACCCACATTGACAAATTTGAGTATTTGGGTCTGAGTAGTTTTGACTCTAAGAACCAGAGGAAGTCAGTGGTTGAGTGGACGAATATAGTTAAGTGTAAGAATGAAAATCAAGGGTTCTCTCAGTTCTTGTCTACCTACATGGCAACCACTTGTACCATTGTAAATGGTGCACCACCTCCAAGAATCCTACCCCAACGAAGCAATTGTTGTAAATGGTGCACCACCTCCAAGAATCCTACCCCAACGAAGCAATTGTTGCAGCTTAGTACTGATACCAGGGTAGGGGATTGGTATCTGTTTGAAGATTTTACAGAGATCAGGCTATATGGATTTGAAGAAAAACCCTACAGGTTGCCTATTTTCATGCCTATAAGAATCTTCTCTCTGGAATTTATCTGACAGAACATGCGTGTGGACCAAGACCAGTTTCTTCCCAGATGTAGAGGGTACATGTTTAAACTAGGATATATTGTGGGTCCTTTCATTGGAAATTCCAGACAAGCTCTAACTCACGTTGAAGAAAAGATGGAGTTTCATTTCGAATTTGGCGAGATGTGGCAATATGATCCCCACCATGTTGTCTCTGAAAAAAGAAAGAATGTGAACTCAGTTGCATATCCCCATGAGAGTAGACCTGAAATTGAGTAGAAGGAAAATCAAGAGGCTTGACCCATTAGTTCAGAAATGGAGATTGAGAAAACCTCCGCCAAGGAAAAGATTTTGAAGAGAATAACCCCTGAGGCAATGGATATTGATGTAGAGGAGGCACAGCCATCAAAAAGGGCTAAAATACAGCATGAAGGAGAGGAAGAAATACAGGTAAAGCTAACAGAAAGCACATCTGATCAACCAAGTTTCCAGATTAGCCTGGAAAATCCCAAACAGATTGCACCTTCCAGCTCTACAGACTTGAAAGTGTTTACAGTTGAAGAAATCCCTTCCGTTTTAGATGAAGCTTTAAGATATAATCAAATAATTGAAGAAAATAGTCAGAAGGTGAATGGAGAGATGATGTCCCAGCGAATTAAGAAAACCTCACCTTCTCAGACCAAATTGCTTTCAGCAATGGACCTTGAGAAGAATCAACTTAAACTCTCCCTGTTGCATCCTATTGCCCAGTTACTTCCCAAAGGAGTTGAATTTAAGACTGGATTGATCTCTCAACACTGTTGACGTCCCTTATCCTGACAAGATCAATTTGCATAGGAAGACTGGTGAGATGATATGTCATGATTTAAGAAGGGTTTAATTTCCAGTTAGCAAAGCAGAGAAGCTCCTGGAGAAGGCCTCTAACAGAATCAAGCAGGAAAAGGCTCATACACCAGTGATCACCCCTACAAATGCAGGCTCCCATAAAACCATGAGTCCTCAAGGGAGTTCACCTAAGACCCTCTAATCTTGTACAAGATGAGAGTAACCTGAAGTCGAAGCTCAAGGGACTAGCCATGATTTGATTAAGACAACAAGATACAGATTCAAAAGACATAGGTCTAGGATACCTAATACAGGGTCTCACATGGTTTTTACATCGCTTTGAGTTGTGACCTTGGGCTTACGATGGTGGTGATAAATACTGCAAAGTGTTTATATGTACCCCTACTAACATGAAGGGTAACACATCCCTTTATTAATATAATTTTTCCATTCTAGTTTAAAAACAAATACTACTGATTAATATTAATATTAATATCAATGTTATAGTTGTTATTATAAATAATCAATATTAATAATTAGTTATTAATGTTATTTTATTAGTTTGGGTTTTCCATGCTCTTTGTATTATCGTGTGTGTTTCTAATGGTTTATATTAGTTCTAGATCCCTCCCTGCACCCACTTTTTTTAGTTTCCTTGTGGTTTGATTTTAATATTAATATTAATAGTTATTATTATTAACAATTAATACTAATAATTAATTATACTAAGTGTTATTAATATTAATGATTATCAATATCTATTATTAACTGTGAAAATTCTGAAAACCAGAATCCTATTGCAACAACTGATATTATTTCTTCTATTTGTTAAATAAATTAAACAAAATATTTGTTGTGTGTTACAGCAAATATCGAAACAAATACACTGCAACCTTCACAAAACAAATACTGCGGAAGAAATAAAAACACTGGAAGAAATAGATGCACACACACAATATGACACCGTTCTTTTTGGACTAAGTCCCCGGAAAAACCCAACTCGAGAAAACTGGTGCAGCAACTGAGGGTTTTGATATTATGCAGTAGTGAAATTTGGGTACAAAACTATGGATGCTTAATCTCGCAATCCAAACAAAGAAATAACAAGCAATCCAACACTGACCTCAGCTCAAATTGAGTTGCTCCTTGCTCCCTCTGCGCAGTCACTGCGTCAGCCTACGCAGTTACTGCATCCCACAAGCTTGGAACTATGTCTCCTCTCACTGTCTCGTTAGCTAATGTCTGGGAAAATAATACTCTTTGCCTCTGGACCCTCTGCCCAGCGTCTGGCTCAGAATCTCTCCTTCTCCCCAGCAAAATGGAAATCTCCTCAAGAGGGCTCGTGCTGCCTCTCTGCAATGTACTCGCCGAATTGGAAAAGCTCCTTCAACCTCACTATCTCTGCCTCTCTCTCACTGCTTCGACCTCACTAAATCACCTCCGGAAACTGAATGTTGCTACTCTGGAGATCAATTTCTCTAGAAAAACAAATACTCAACTAATTTGGTGTCTCTTCTCCAAGCCCCATCAACTTCTTCTTATAATCCTCCGTTGAGACTTCAACGGCCACGATTAAATCTTAATCGATGGCTAGGATTAACTAGAAATCGATCATGACTTAATGAATTCCTTTTACTTAATCATATTTCCTAAGTTTAGACTTAGGAAATATTAAAATCTGACCAATTAATTTAATTAAGTCGTCTCTAGGTGGAATTTCCATAAACAATTTATGGGAATTGGAGAATACATGTATTCTAGCCTCTCTACCAAATCTCGTGGCGAGAACACATCTGATGCTAAAAAAACTAACATTAACATCACTGTTTTATTAATAACTAATGCTATTATGATTCTATACCCCCAGATTTTTAGTATTATTAAGTGATATTTCACACTATCGTTTCTCCTCAATATATTTTTTAACATTTTCATTGCTTAAGTATTTTTGTTTAATTTCTTTTTCATTTAGTATTAGTTTTGTCATATTGTACGGTTTTATTATTCTTTTATCTTATTCGTGACACTTTTTTTCTCGAGTTTTTCTATCTTGTTCCTTAATAGTGTTAAATTTAATGTTAATATTAATACTAATGCTAAAACTTAATATAAACATGAATAGTCATTGACATGAATTATTAATATAAATAATCATTAATATAGACATTAAAAATATTAACACAAATTTTATAGTTGGGCATTTTATATATCAATATTATGTTTTGTTTCTATAAATAATCATTAATATAAATATTAAAATTCATTAACACGAATTTTATGGTTGTGCATTTTATTTATTAATATTATGTTTTGTTTCTATTTTTATTTTAGATCTCTTATTGTTTTTTGACGTTAATTTCCTTTTTGTATTATTTTTGTTTTATTGGGTCCTTTGTTTTCAGGTCTTAGTATATTTTTGACCAAAGAGTCTCTTTGGCTTGTCTCTGCTCTTCAGCATTAATATAGCTATGTTGTCCTCTCCTCTAACTGACTTGTGGTCATGATGATATATCTTGATCTGGAGTCTGGACTCAAAATGTTGATGTAACAATGAACACTGTGGCTTTTCCGGGAAACAGTGTTGCAAATCACCACACTCTTCACTATTTCAAGATTAAGGTGCAACTATGTGCTTTTTCATGAGATCAGTTCACTTCAAGCTTTTTGTCATGTTTAGCAGGAAAAAGTATGTATGCAATGGTTAGCTAAAGGTTACCATATCAATTATGATAAAGAATTACACTTCAGCATATTTTGATTTTATTTATGCCCTAATAGCATTGAGGAAGAGGATATGATCCATTTATAATTTTTTGTATATACCCTTCTGCCTTTAAATTCAGTTTTGTAAATAATTCTCTGTCAATATAAGACATATTTTCCAAAAAAATGTTCAGCAAAAGAAAGCTTACACAATTGACAAGCCTCGCTCCTTTTGACACTATCCCTCTTTTTGTTCGAATTTTCTTTACCCGATATTTCCTTGGTTGTTGGCCTCCTGTAAAACTCACCTAACATTGACAGATATTGAACATTAAACAAATAAACGAATAGATACATAAAAGAAACATCATGTGCTACATATTATTGAAATCTTAATTAGACTATCCGACATGCAACATATGTGCAAAAGTACAAAATTAAGATATCAATTTCTATATTCTTATATGGCATGATTTGACACAAGAAAACAATGTCTTTGCTTACACACAATGATCTCAGTTTCCATATTTTTAAGATGGCATGATTTGTCACTAAAACTATGATTTTGTCCATCCTGATCACACGATTTGTCACTAAAACTATGATTTTGTCGATCCTAATGGTTTTCACACTACAACACCCATATTATTAATTTATTAATAACCAAAAACATATTTTATTGACAATATGTATCTTTTTAATTTCTCAAAGGCCTCTAATTTCACATGTTCTTTTGTTTTTCAAGCAACCCAATAGGGATCAAATATGACATGCTATGCTTCCCTAATGGAGGGTGTCATGTACCCCCATACCTGGGTACACGTGATATGATACCTTTATTACGATACCGTACACAAGGTCAAAATTCATCCTTTGATACGATTCTTTACTATGGAAGAATTCAAGGAAACATGCATGGCATACACAGGCTCATGCAAATGACCAAGAAACAGTAAATGTAAGCAATGCGATAACTCATAAGCATACATAGCATATAAGAGATAGTTAACCCATTAAATACACAATGGAATATATATACACAGGACGCGGCAAGCATTCATTTTTTAATGGTAGATTTGTTAGTCATCAGTATTTTTCACTATCTTTAGATGACTATAAAATGTTTATAGATTTCTGAAAACAATATTCCTTGAATATCTTGACTTTCAGAAATCTCACTGCCTTCATTATCCTTATAAAAACTTTTTCACTTTTCTTCAGTTGGTCTTCCCAAAGTCACCCTGTTGCTCCTAAAAACTCCGTAGGGGCTTTTACCTATCATTTTCAGCCTCCTTCCCTACCTATAGCCTCATTGCCTCATTTTTCCCCTGTCAATAGACTCCATCCTCCCTCTAGGGTTTACTATAGCTAACTCATTCCCATGTTCCCTAGGTTCCTCAAGCATTAATGGTCTCAAAACTATCTCTATAGCCTCTTTAGATAAATCAAGTACATTGGATTTTGGATCTTCAATGCAGCACTTTTGGCAATGCTCTGTTTTCACTTGACAATCTCCAAGCCAAATTTCAGTCAAGATCAGGTCAAAGAACCCTCCCACTAGGTCATTAGGGTTTTTACATGTTTTAAGGTCATCATTGGATGTTTCAGGCACTGCTTTTCCTTTGCTAGAATCTGGTTCAGATGTAATAGAATGTAAAAACATGATTATTCAAGGAGGACCTCAAAGATTTCCAAAGAAGATCACCTCATTATTTCAAAGTCTGCAAATGAGAAAAAGGGGCAAAGTTTGGCACTTCTGCAAGAGTGTTGAAGTTGTGTCAGCAAAAGGTACTGATAAGGTAAACTATCTACTCCTGAATGAAGACAACTTACAGCCAAGGAAAGGGGAACACATTGGGCTTGTAGAGAACTAGGGTTTTGAACTTGATGGTCTAGTTGAGTGCCAAAACAGTGATCACTTGCAAAAATGACATGGAAGAAGCACACAAGGCCAATTTCGCTTCAAATTGTGTTTCTGAACAAATAAAGATGAATTTGACAAAAATGAGAGAGGTTTTTGTCAATCATAGGTCAAGGAAGAAAAACCTCCTTCAGATTTTACATAGGTATCATGGTTGGAGAGAAATGTTAAATTTACAGGTGCTACAAGAGGTTTGCTGCACTTCTGGAGTGACCTTGGGAAAATCAAGTTTTCTCATAGCTGGAGTGTCCAAATGACTTGCTTGATGAGTCAAATGACCACTAGACTGGAAGAGCTTTCCAATGAGCTATCATGAGCTCAATTTGGAGTTGAGGAAGGCCTCCAAAAGTTGCCTACACCAGCACTCTGCATTTCTGCACCATCATTCAGCACTTTTTGACCAGTCTTGGGAGAATCAACTTTTGACAGGTCAAATCAACTCCAATCAGCAAACAAAGGTAGATTTGGAAAGTAGACAGGATAAACTTTCCAACAAGCTATCATGGGCCCAATTTGGAGACTAGGAAGGCCTCCAAATGCCCTCTGCAAAAAGGCGTTGTGCCCTCAGAAACTGGCACTGCACGCTTAGAAACTGGTGCTGCGCCCTTAGCCCTTGGCGCTGCGCCCTCAGCACTGGCACTGCGCCCTTGGACAGAGAGGCTTTCTAAGTGATCCAATCACCCAAATCAAGTCAAATTGCTTCCAAATTTTGGCTCAAGTCTTCTAAGGCACTGATAAGAGGTAAGTGCATGCCATAACCCACTTTGAAGCTATTTTTGATCATCATTAAATGAATGGAGTGAAACCCTAAATCAAACCCTAGGTATTAAAGCTTGAAATCATTGATTCATCCCTACTTCATCCTCCTTAAAGGAAAATCAGTCATAAGCAGGGGTCATTACATTGCTTAAGGGTTGTCATTGAATTAGTTTTCCCTTCACCCATTTCCTACACCTATACCCATCCACTCATTCCCTCCATTTGCAAAACTGTCATCTCATTCCTTCCCCTCATTCATTTCACCTCCACCCTAGGGTTTCCAAATCAAGATTTGAAAATGTCAGAGGAAGGAGACAGAAACAGTGGCAGTAGTAGTGAAGTACAAATGCCAAAGAGACATGCAGAGTAAAAGTGATGAAAACGAAAATGATGAGTTTGCATCCATGTGAAGGCAAATGTCATTATCTTAATCAGTGTTCCAAGATCAAATCCACTCAGGGATAAGGCAAATCAGGTTTAAAGGCACAAACTCAGAAAGATTAAAGACAAATCAAAAGACAGAGATGAAGATAAAGAGATAAAACAGATTAGAAGGGTTTTTTTTTAAGGCAAATCCAAGTTAAATGCCTAAAACAGAGGTTAAAAGGCAAATTAGGTTTAGAGGCCTAAAACAGGGATTAAAGGGCAATTCAAAAGAAGATTAGCACAAAGACCAATTCAAATAACTCAACCCAGAGCATTTGCTTCTTCAAAGGACACATTTGGACTCCTACAACATGTTTTCTTTCAAAAAAAAACAGCATTTAGTAAAGACAGTTTGACATGCAGAAATTGGGCCAAACGCGCAGCGCCACTGGCGCTGCGCTCTTTTTTAGGGCACTCGATTGAGGAAAGGTTTACATTTTCATGATCCTCATGGCAAGGACATCACCCACAAAAAACTTCAACTCATTTGGAGCAAAATTGGTCCTCCAAAAGTGCCAAAAACCACCTAAAAATCACCTTTCTGCCCTATTTTCAACATTGGCGCTGTGCCCCGAGCAGTTTTGGGAGAATGGGTTTTTCACTAGGAAAATGGGCACCAAATTGGAAAATAAAGGAAGATTTGGAAACTAGACAGGACAGTCTTTCCAATGAGCTATCATGGAGCTCATTTGGACACTGGAAAAGCCTCCAAATCTCAGCTGGAAAAGAGACATTTTTTCCAAATTTGGCACTACGCCCTTGCTTGAAAGTCAACAAAAGACACAAGAAGTTATTAAAAAGATATTTTTGAAGGCTTGAAACACAAATATCTACAAAGTTAGCTTAGAATTTATGTTAGAAGTTATTTTTGTAATGAATGAGGCTCTGATATTTTGCCTTGGGTCTTGCATGGTCTCAAAGGTCAAAATGCCTTAAATATGTAATAAATGACTTCTAAAACCCTAGCTAGGGTTTCCACCTCCTCATTTGCAAGTTAAATACTGCATGGAGGCTTCATGTTTATTGTTGGTTGTTTATTGAGATGAATACATAGACTTGGAGTTGTGAAGAAATTGGCTTTGGAATTGTGTGATTGTTTTTGGACTAAGCATCAATGGAGCAAGCACCTTCATAAGATTCATGAACCTGGTTAATGGTGATGTTGCTCTAATCTAGTTATTGTTTCCTTATGTTCTTATGTTGTTCCATCTTTTCTCTTGCATTAGAACAGAAATTTTAGGCTAAGATATGCTGTTAGAGGCACCTTAGGTCTGTCTGCTTCTATTGCTCAGATGTTTTCCTCTGCTACGTCTGATTGAAGAATTCTTCATTGCTCTTTAATCCCACTTAGCTTGTTTGTCTTCAAATGATTAAATAGAGTCAAGCCAAAGAAGTTTATGGTATGCCCTGTCCTTTGGTGTAAGCTTGAATCATTGTTTTCTAGGCTTTTCTTTGAAGTTTTCTTATTAGGGTTTAGGCTAAAGAAGTTTATGGTATGCCTTGTCCTTTTGTCTATCTTGAAATGGTTACTTCAAAGGTATTTACAGTTTGATTAAGGAATTTAGGAGTTTCCTTCTCTTTAATCATTACTTATGTGCTATCTTGAATGTTTTCTCTCTGAAGGTAGATAGCTAGAGAAGTTAGGAGTTCCCTGCTCTCTAGGGTTTGCTGGATAGTTTAAAGTTTACTTGATAGAGCTAGGTCAAAGAAGTTTATGATGCACCCTATCCTTTGATTCTTTCTTGATGCATAGTACTCTTATAGACTCTTCTTGTTATAGTTTATGTTAAAGGATTCTTAACTGCCTTTTAAATCTACTACATTTCACAACTTAATGTTCATTTCACACTCACTAAACCTATTTAGATCCATTTGGCTTTGTTTACTTGCCCTACGAAACACCCTTGATTCATTGTTGTCCTTTTCAAGTCTTTCACTGACCCCATAGCCCAATGGTTTGAACCTCTCTCACTCTATCTGTTCTTCTTGACGACCTACCCAACCAAACAAAACAAAACAAACAAACCCCATCAAATTTCACTAGCCTAAAATCAGCATCCTAAAACAAACAAGTCACATCTTTTATACAAATATAGAGAGATCCCTCTCTGAGTCCAGGAAGGCTAGGTCCTAGGACTCCAAAGTTATAGTGTTTGGACAGCAAGCTAAAAAAAATTAAATCATGATTATAGATGACAAAATCGATGAGGAAAGTCACAAATGGGTGAAATATCCTTCTGTTTCACCAATAAAAAGTATAAATCAGCTAGGTAAAGTACTCCCAAAGTAAAGAAAACACAATAAAACAATGACAGTTTAAATGTCTATGATAGTGCAAACTCTAAACATGAAATTTCGCTAGAGTTTCTGCCTGTTTCTGCAACAAAAGTCCAGATTGGCAAGGTAAACCCGCTGAAATGATATGAAAACACCACGAAAATGCAAATTTTGACTTTGCAGGATGCAATAAGTGAATGCAAATCAAAAATTTATTATATTTTCTTCTTATCTCTGCAACAAAGGTTGAAGGACAGCAAGCTAACTTAGCATAAAAAGGAAAAATTCGTTCGGAAACAACAACTTACAGTTGTGTCAAGTATTTCCCTCACCAACCAGTGATTTAACTTGCTATTTTACAAGGTTTTGCAATGGTTTTGCCTAGCTTTTATGCTCAAAATCAACAATAATTTAAAGTAACTAGAACCTTGTCCTTGTAATGGAATTACTGGATAAGTGAAAGAAACTAATAGGGCAAACGATTATTTGAATCCTACAAGTTCATTATCTTTTGAAATCAAAATAATAACAAGAGCTATGCTAACAGAAATTCTTACACCTATGTACTTAAGATGCGGTTGCCAAAAGAGTGATTTGTTTAGGTCTTCATTACTAAAAATTGCAAAAATTATAGAAGTTTTGAGCAAGTGGGAACACATCAACACCCTCAAGCATTTTGGGGGGCCAAGAATCGTACAACTTCTTCACACCAAACAAAGTAGAACTATGGTACTGGATATGAGAAATCCAACCAAAGCATGAACACAGGAGCCTCCTCCTAATAACTAGATCTCAAGGGAGTAGGGTGACAGAAGGGAGACAAAAGGAATTAAGACACAGATGCTTTGTTTCCCTTGCTTGCCCTTACATCAACACCCTCAAGCATTTTGGGGGGCCAAGAATCGTACAACTTCTTCACACCAAACAAAGTAGAACTATGATACTGGATCTGAGAAATCCAACCAAAGCATGAACACAGGAGCCTCCTCCTAATAACTAGATCTCAAGGGAGTAGGGTGACAGAAGGGAGACAAAAGGAATTAAGACACAGATACTTTGTTTCCCTTGCTTGCCCTTTTTCTTATTGAGGAGAAGATCTAGGAAAGGAAAGATAAGAAATAGAATAAAAAGGCCAAATATTGATCATGAACAAGAATCAGAGAGAATCTCTGCCAAATAGCCCAGATAGGTAGGATAAGGCAAAATAATTTTACAAATGTCCAACAGACAACCACAAAAGTAGGTCAATTGTGTCATTACAAAGCAGGAGCACCAAAATGTCTTCTATAAAGAGCAACATACAGAAAATAAAGTAAAGAGCACTCCTCCAGTTTTGAAAATAAATAACTCATATTCCAAGAATACTCCAACAAGAGCACCCTCCATCTAAATCTGTGGAAATTTAAAAAATCTGCATTTTAAAACAAATTTAGAAATTTCACCCCATTTACTTGAAGTTCCCTAGATTTATTTCATAGCACTTTCAGCTTTATGGTTGAATCAAAAATATTTATTACAGCAGCAAATACTTCTGTTCTATCCAACTTTTTCAACAGGCAAACTCAAGAAAAGAGACATTGATAATGTGTAATGTCCCCATTTTCAGTTTCCTCTATAGTACAGCCAAGATGGATTTCCAAGGTATGTAATGGTCAGGCCACAAAAGCAAGATTACATCCTCAGGGGTTCGAGGGATTATTATGGGATCTGATAGTATTCGTATGGCATATTCATCATCAGGAGCAGTTCCGCACAGCTTGTTTGTGGTTTTGTTGCTTTCTAATAATTCCCGTAAAACAGGGATATTATTGAGCATAGCTTTAATTAATTACACTTAAGGTGGCATTCCGGGAGGAATATTTGACGGAACACCTTATAGAGTAATAGCTCGTTGGAACTGGAAGGAGAAGATCTACAAGATGGGATGGTGAAAAGCGATCAATGGTCTGAGGAGGGATGGTGGCTGATTTACCATTTTCCCAGATTAAAAAAGTGATTTAATTAAATAAAAAGAGGAAAAAGTGCTAAATGGAGAAAAAGGCAAAGTGACTAAAATAATAATAAAATAAAGGCTTCTAGAGAGGTCCATCAAATCTATAAAAAGAGCAGGAGATCATTTGAGGACATCTTGGACTTGAGTATTTGTCTTTGGTGAGGTTTGGAGGGGAACCTAGTACTCTGCTTCTGTAGCCCCAGCACAGAAACCCTCGGATGATTTAGTGAGAGTGGGTGAGAACCCATCTCTTTCCATGGTGAATTCATCCAAAATTCACAGGTTTGTTTATCAGTTTAGCTTTATTCTAGAGGTCGATGTAGTATTGTTGCAGATTTCTTGGGAGGCCATCACTTTAGCCATTTCCATGTTATTGTACTAGCATGTAATATCTGCCGCATATTAATAAAATAAGGTTGAGTTCTTCTGCATGTCTATCTTGTTTATTCTTTAGTTGCAGATTATATTCTTTGTTTTTGGCCATTAACTTTATGGTTCAATCTGCATAAATTGTTTGTCAATTTGACGATGTAAATTTTTGAAGTGATATCCACTTAATTTATAATTTGGTATATTACAGTGGTATTATTGTTGTGCATCCTGCCAGCCTGAGGTTATTTTTTTTACAGATCAATTTAGGTTTAGTTCCTGAGTGGTTGATGTTATATTATTTTGCCATAATTCTTTGCCAGAAGCCGAGGAGAGCATTTCAGGGTTTCGACTTGTGCTTATTGCAGACAAACCTTTATTGCAGGAATTATCTGAAGACTGAAATTTTATGTCAGTGATTCATCAATTCCAAGGAGATCAAGCTGCATGAATTTATGGCAGAGAGGGCAGTGATCATTTCACCCATCAAAGACGTTTTTTCAGAGGCCGAATCAAAGCTAAATTAGTTGGAAAGCGGAATCCATCTGCTCAAGGAGTCGACTACTCTCTACGACTAAGTGCAAAGGAGGAATCTATCCACAAAAGATTATAGTGCGGAAGCTATCTTTGTGCCTATTGACAACTAGAGTTGCATTTGAAGAATTGTCAAAGACTCCATCATCAAAGTACACTTAGGGCATTCTAGCACCATCAGATCATTCAGAGTTCCAGAATTCACCAGAGCATTTAAGCCCCTTTCTTCTTCTTCTCTTCATTTTGTCCTTCAGATTCTGCAACGTTGTGGGGATAGTGTAAAAATGATGCTAGTATGAAGAATAAAGCCATGTAACAGGCCCAAGTAGCATAGGACTTTACTAGCAAGTGAGTCCACTCTCGGGTGTTTTTTTTACTTAGCTAATTATTTGTGTTTTTAACACTGAATAATTAATTGAGTTTTCTCCCAGATATACCCCCAAAGTTGGAGTGTGGCTTGATGGTAGATTCTTAGGAGAGTCGTAGTGTCTAGAGACAATGTATATGACCGTAATAGATCATCCCTAAAGTTTCGTGGAATTTGGTTAGGTCTGTGTCAGTTTTTAATTATTACAAATTTCCCGCGGGATGGAATATTTAATAAAAAACTTGATGTAAGTTGCAATGTTCCACCGAGTTTCCGGGATGGGGAAACGCGGGAGCGAGGATACGCACAAGGGACACGTATATAAGCAACCCCAAAATTTAGGGAAATTTCGGGGAAACAGGGGACGTCAGAGCCATAAAAATTATAAAATTATTAAAAATTTAATATATAAAAATAAAAAAATAAAAAAATTCCAACAATATGTTAATAACTAAATTAGTAGATAGTAAATCTTATTAATTATGAAATGCACATCTAGATATGATCATCATTTCATATTAGACTACTGTGAAGTAAAATTATCATTTGACATTACTGCAATCATCAATGTAAATCTACAAATAAATTACTAAATTGAATCTATCAATTGACATTATGCAATGTTCCATCTAAATTCATCATTTGGCAATGGACATTAATATTATGCAAGGTACATCTAAATTAAATTCATCGTTTGACAATTGAAACTACGCAATGCACATCAAAAATTAAATTCCTCATATGACAAAGACATTTGAAGTCGAAAACAGCCATAGAAAACTGAACTAAAAATAACCATAGAAAGCAGTGAAATACAAAAATTGTTTTTTTAATTGTTATTAGCAAAAAAATTTGGGGTATGTGTCCCTCTTGCATCCCCCCTACATCCCCTCGTCCCCCCCACAAGAGAGACGCATTTCGTCACCAGAAAAACGCCCCCCTAGAGTTTCCCCAAGTTTTCCAAAAAAATGACGTGGGGAAAGTTTTCCCAGGAGTTTCCCCATCTCGGGAGCGTGGGGGGGCAGGGAAGCTCGTCCCCCACCCTGGGGGACGCATCCCCGTGGAACACTAGTAAGTTGTAATAAGTGTTGTCTAGAGAAGTTGTAGGGGGTATGAGTATTCAAAATTAGACCTCTACACCTCAACTTTCTACTAAGACAAGCTTTGAGAGTCAAAAAATGATTATTTACCCTTCAAAACCCACTTTTTCTATGTTTGGGAAAAAGATAGCCAAAAATTAATAATTGAGAGAAAATAAAATTCTCGCCAAGTCGAAGATTCTCATAAATGAGGTGGAAATTCACAAGAGTTAAAGTCAAGTCCAAAAAAAAGTGATTTGGACTCCACTTGTCCCATTAATCAAGGAAGTTAACCACAAGAAAAACTTGAGGTCCCTATTACCCACCACCTGTGGGTGATAGCCATAGGGGAAATTTTTTCTCCTAGATGGTCCTTAGCCGACAGCCAGCAGCCCCTTGCAACCACCAGATAGTTCGATGTGCCACTATATTTACCACCTGAGCCAGTCTTATGCTCCCTCGCCCATTTGTTATGATAGTATGTTTGAAGGTGGGCCTTCCAACCCTGAAGGTATGGCTTTCATTGTGTAGTTGGGTATTTTGTTTACTTATCATGGAAACTTTTGGGCATGGATTGTGAAAATTCCAAACCGGAATCCTATTGCAGCAACTAGAAATTATTATCCTAATTGTTAATTTTATTTAACAATTTATTTGTTGTTTGCTACGACAATTACTGAATAAATCACATTACAATCTACACAAATAAAACTACGGAAGAATAAATGTTGGAAGAAATGCTAGCACACACACATAAAAATTAACACAATTGTTTTTGAACAAAAGTCCCTAGAAAAAACCAATGCAGGAAACCTGATGCAGCAGCTCAGGGTTTTATTATTATGCGGCAGTGAGAAATTATGAGTACAATTGGATGCCGAAAATTTGGCAATCCTACAGAGAAAAATACTGGCAAAAATTTAGTGAGGAATTTTCATCACCCCACAAGCAAACTCCCGGCACGACTTGCCTTCAAAAATCCGGCCCTCTGACACTCTGCACAGTCTACTAGACGTCTAGCCTCGGACTGGTTTCTGATGAAGTCATTTTGCCTTCTGTTGACTGGAAAGATGCTTCTTCGACACTCTGGGACTCCTTCCCAGCCTCTGGAACTTAAGACGTCTCTCCCTCTCAGCAAATCGATCTTTCCTCTAGAGGCTACTGCGCTGCCCCAACGTCAGCCCCTCTGTGGCTCTTTTGCTTCTCTGCAAATGCACTCGCTAGATTTGGAATGCCTCCTCCAGCCTCACTGTCTCTGCCCCTCTCATTGCTTCGATCTCTGACTCTCTCTCTGGCAACTGACTGTTGCTACTCAGGAAATCAATCTGCTAAGAAATCAAACTCCTCAAGTGTATTCTCCATCACCACATCGACCTTCTCTTATAATCCTTTGTTGTAGCACCAACATCCAAGATTAAAACATAATCGATGGCTAGGATCATCTCTGGATTGATCCGTGTGAGTTCCTAGACTATTCTCGCCTTGACTTAATTTATATTGATTAATTAACCTGTTTTCCTAAGTTTAGACTTAGGAAACATTAAAAAAATGGTTAATAATCTAATTAAGCCACTTCTAGGCAGACTTTCCATAAAAGATTTATGGGTTATGGAGATCTCATGTATTCTAGCCTCTCCACAAAGTTTCGCGGCTGGAACACATTCGATGCTACAAAAACTAACATGGATTAGTGGGAGGGTTAAACGAAAAGAGTGGGATTGGTTTGTACTCTTGTCTCCTCTGTCCAATTTGATGGTTAAACTTGTATCCTAGTCCTGTGGAATCTCCTTTATTGGCTACTAGCTTTAGGGGTGACACTACATGGGAAAACTTGATTTTGGTTACGTGGTCCCGCTTCTTGACACCACATACATCATTCTCTTATGTTCATTATAACCCCTTTCACCACATTTCCCATCTGGGTCCACATTTGTCCATTGTGTCCACAAAGAGTTAGCTTCCCCCTACCCTCATCCACACTTTGAGTCGGGCTTTGAACGATGCCCTAGAGATTGATCCAGCTAAAAAGAAAGGAAAAAATATAATTTGGCCACTCTCAATAGGAAATGTACCACAAAATGGCAAAGATGATCGAGACATACAAATTTAGCGCATGGACAAAAGCCAAACATGAGCTTTTCCCCTATCATTATGGCCATCACCCTGGTTCCTAGGGCCCCTTCTATTGGACTCCTACATCATTAAGGAACCCATGATTGTCCCAACCCTTGGTGGTGTTGAAGAACGTAACTAGGTTCGGTCTTCATAATTGTGTTTGAGTCATTATGAAATTTATTTATCAAAAGAAAGAAAAATATTTTTTTATTATTATTATCATGACTTATTAAAGCATGGGTTTCATGCTTGGGTCATCATGTTTTAGGTCAAAGTCCCCATTGAGGACTTCTAGGATTTATATTGAATCATTAGAGTCATTGTACATTTAGTCAGACCCTTCTTGGGTTTTCGAATCATGTAAAAAGAATTACTTTTTAGTCAAATATGTAATTTGTCACCTCCACACCAACTCGACCCTTAATTGTTCAAGTCGGCCTACATGAAGGAAATTCGAACTCCAGAAACAGGTATATATACAGTGCAGTTTGATTCATTTGAAGACTCACCCACAAGTTCGATATCCAAGAAGAGGCAGCAAAAAAGTGCAAACCTACATGAGGAGAAGAAGGATCACAAGTTCAAAGTTTTTTGGGTCATCTCTCTCACACGTGTGAATTTACTAGGGTACAACTGGAAGATCGAAATTTGTGTTGTTAGGTCGAAGTTGTTGCTGCATCGAAGTGTTTCTTCAAGGTCGAAGTATTGCTTCAAGATCGAAGTGTTGCTTCTAGTTCGAAGTTCAATTGTTGCTAGGTCGATGTTGTTGCTGCCAAAGGGCTAACTTGGTGATTGGAGGAAGTTTGTGTCTAGGTCAAGGAGTCTTGGATTATCTCGTGAAACTATTGAAGGAAGAGTTGTTGACTGGGTTTTCCCCTAGATAGGGGTTTTTACCTGGCTATCCACCTACAACTGGTGTCCTTGATCTTAATGTTATGGTTTTCGTAATTGCTTGATGAACTAAAGTAAAAGAAAAACACAAGAAAGTTAATAAGTAAATAAGAATACTACAAGTAATTATCAAGATAAAGAAAATCTTTCTGCCTTTCTGATTTTCTAACATGGTTTCAGAGCTAAGGTGAAAAAGGAGGAAAAAGGAAGCCTGAAGATCAATAAGGAGTATCAAGAATATGAAATAAGGGTCATCATAGGGGATCGTATAAGGAAATAAGCTTACTATCTCCATGAACAATGTCTAACACAATAATGGGAGAGAAAAAATTAGAAGGAGCCTCAAATTACAGGGCATGAAAGAAGAGGATAGAAAGAAACCCTAGATCTTTAGCATTTGGTAAGGATTATAAGCAAGACTCTTATTTCAAGATGATATCCTAGGAATGAATCCCTAGGTATTTGTTTGTCAGTCTGATCAAAACCTTAGACTGATCAAGTTTGTTATATGTTTAATGTTTTGATATTTGTGTCTTGGGTTTGCCTGATATATGTTGTTATGATATGCATGATTATGAAACCCTAGATATGTATATTGTTGATGATCATAGTTCTAGGGTTTGTAACTAAGCCCTAGTCGAAGTTTGATATTCTAGGATATGATGTTATTGTTTCAAATGTGATGATGTGAAAGGTTGATCAAATTTTTTAAACCTGAGATTGTGTTGCAATTGGTTTTGATTAATGGAATCTGGGGTTTGCATTAAATCTTAGTAGAAGTCTAACATATGAATTCTAAGTTGTCAGATGCATTGTAGAATTACACTTGTTTGAAAAGCTTCTAGGGTTTGCAATATGTCATAGTAAAGTCTGACATATCTCTGAAAGAATTATTGAGGCCCTAGATATAATAAGACTGATATCTTGATTGAGTTACTTTTAAAAATGTGATCTAAGAGTTTATGACAACACCCAAGCAAGAAGTTGAAGAATAGAAGTATGTGTCTCTTGTTGATTATGAACCTAAGTTTAGGAATTTGGTGTCTAGAGTCTAATGCTTCCATTATTGTATGATTATGATATGTTTAACTTCATGCTTGTTAGTTTTTGTAGCATCGGATGTGTTTTAGCCATGAAAACTTGTGGAGAGGCTAAAATACATGAGACCTCCAAAACGCAGAAATCATTTCTGGAAACTCCACCTAGAAGTGTCTCAATTAGATTATTAACCAATTTTTAAATATTTCCTAAGTCTAAACTTAGGGAATATGGTTAATTGATGAGTATTAATTGAGATAAGGTGTGAATCATCTAGAAACTCACACGGATCAATAGGGAATTAATCTAGGCCATCAATTATGTTTTAATCTTGGTCGTTAGTGATCCAACAGAAGATTATAAGAAGAAGTCGATAGGTAGATGGAGGATACACCAGTGCAGATACTCAGTTGCCCAGGCAGTTTGATTTTCTCAGTGGCAGTGATTCAACAAAGAAGATAGATCAAGAGGGTGAGTAGTGAGTGGTAGAGGAGGGTAGTAGTATTCCAGGAGGAAGTTTTCCAGTTCCTGGAAGAGGCAGTGAGAAGAAGGCCGAATTCAACAGAGGCTCTGCGCAGACAGTGACGCAGAAGCTCCAGCGTGAGGCTAAGTCGTCAATCCCTGGGGCAGAAATTAGTGGTGTTGTGAGAAACTTCTCACAATAATTTTTGCCAGTATTTTCCTCAGATTAGATTGCTAGTAGAGCATCCAAATTATTGTACTCAGAATTGTTGCTGAAAAATAACAATAAAACCCTCATCTGGAGCACCAGTTTTACCGCATTGGGTTTTTCCGAGGACATTTGTACAAAAATAACTGTGTTAAAATTCTTGTGTGTGTGCTAGGATTTCTCAGTTTCCAGTATTTTATTTTCCACAGTATTTTTATGGTGAAAAATGCAGTTGTGATTTTATTCATTGTTTGTCGTAGCAAATAAACTGCATAATTAAATTTATAGTTAGAAGAATTATTTCCAATTGTTGCGATAGATGAAAATTTCACATGGTATCAAAGCTTAAATAATCAATCGAGAAGCTTAGAAGAAGAAAAAATAATTTCGTTGATCATTACGACCAGCGGGCCAAAATTCTTGAGGCAACGCAGATCATTGACAGGCAGGTTGAATTGTTGAGGGCAGCAATTTGATTTTTTAGTTGTTGCTTAGTAGAAAAGTCGAAGTTTCCTGGATTAGTAATTCCAACAATCAAAGGGAGCAGTTGCAGCTCAATTTTTTGCTAAGCAAACTCCTTGGTTGGACGCAGAGGGTTATCGCAGAATCAGCGTCGGGAGGAAAGAGGAATAGCACACTATAATTTCTTGAGCATGACCATGGACAAAATTAACATTCAAGAAGCTTCAAATTTGTCTTCCAAGTTGGAAGACGAATTTGCTTGCTCGTCAGGATTAGCTTCACAGGGTGTCTGGTATATAGTGTAGCATCAGCTCATATGACAAGGGCATCAGCTCATATGACAAGGGTTAGAGAATATTTCTCTAGCTACAAGGAGGAGCAGATGGACTTCCATATTACTATGGGAAACAGAACTAAATGTACTCCAGTAGGGAGACGTACCATAGATTTTCAAAGGGAGTCAGGATCCAGCACCAGCGTTACAAATGTATTTCATGTGTGAGGATTGGGTATGAACCTGATTTCAGTATCCCAGTTGCAAGATAAAGGTTATGATGTCCACTTCGTAGGGAAGAAAGTGTACATCAAACACTCAAGCTAAAAGAAGGTAAGACAAATTGGAGCTCGAAGCAACAGATTGTATAGGTTGCAGCTCGACTCTCCAATGGCACTAATAGGCAGTGACAGTAGTAGTGGGAAGGAGTTGACTGAGTTATGGCATAGGAGAATGGGGCATCTACACCATGGAGCACTCAAGATGCTCAGAGAAACTGTAACAGGGGTTCTAGAACTTGGTACGGAACATGATGATGTGTGCAGAGGATGGGTACTTAGGAAGTATGCTAAGGCAGCGTTCCCAAGAAGTGACAGCGGAGAAGATGGCGTGTTAGGACTTATACATTTAGATATTTGTGGCTCGATGTCCACTAGAGCTCTTAGTGATGTCGAATACTTCGTCACCTTTACTGATGATCATTCCAGGAAAACCTAGATCTACTTCTTGAAGACCAAAGATGAGATCTTTGATCATTTCAGAGAGTTTAAGGCTCTCGTGGAAAATGCGACAAGGAAGAAAATCAAGATGCTTCACTCAGATAATGGTGGAGAATATATTGATAAAGACTTCACAGATTTTTGCGCTAAGGAAGGAATCAGAAGAGAATGGATAGATCCATATGATCCACAGCAGAATGGGGTAACGGAGCGAAAAAACAGAACCATAGTTGGGGCTGTAAAAGCTATGTTATATGACTATGATTTGCCCAGATTTTTATGGGAAGAGGCATGTAACACGACGGTGTATATTCAGAGTAGGACTCCTCATAGAGCATTGGGGAAGAAAACGCTAGAAGGAGTCTTCACGGGGAAAAAGCCAGAAGTTAGTCACTTGAGGATTTTTGGCAGTGTTTCTTATTGCCACGTGCCAGATGAAAAACGTACCAAATTGGATCAGACTGCAGAGAAGGCGTTTCTCATCGAGTATAGCGAGACCTCAAAGGTGTGGAAATTCCTAGATCTAAATGATCTCCAGAATCCTACTGCAACTAGCTGAATTTACTTCTTCTATTTGTAAATTACATTACAGAATTATTTCAGATTTCTTCATGAAATATTGAAGCAAACTACCGAAGAAGCCTACACTTAATTACTTATGATTCTAAAACAAGGAAACTGAGCAAAAAAAAGTATACACATAGGACGTCGTTATTTTTGGACGAAAGTCCCTAGAAAAACCCAATACGGGAAAACCGGTGAAACAGATCTGAGGGTTTTATTTTATTAAATAGTAGCTATTTCTGAATACATCTCTAAATACCACAAGGGTTATTTAGTTACAGAGCGAGAAATACTAGCAGAAAGATTGTAAGTTTTACCTCACTCAATCACTGGAAAATCCGGTTGATCTGAACACTGGATGAGATGCCCCTAGGGTCCCTGTGCTGCCTCTGCGTAGGCACTGCGTCACCTCCTCTTGGCACTGCGTCACCCAAGCAATAGATCGATCTGCCTCTCGAAATCTCAGATCTTAGCCTTCCGATCTCACACCCCGACTCCCGACTTCTGAAACTGATCCAACTGCAAAATCTCGGAAACCCTCTTGGACTCTCCGCAGCCTCTGTGTAGCCCTGCGTAGCTCTGCGTCAGCCTCTTTGGCTCTGCTGGATCTATCTCTACATCTCTCTGCTAGTGATTCTCCGGCTGAGAAAATCATTCTCTCTAAAAGCTATGTCTGCCCCTCTCTGCACTGGAATCACTTAGATCAATTTCTCATCTTGAGCACTGCTCACTTCAGAAATTTTGATCTCTAGATTCACTCGGTCTGTCTTTCCAAATGACCCTCAAGCCTTCCTTTATAGCCTTATCGTCGAGACTTCAACGACTGAGATTAGATCTCCAATCAACAGTTAAGATTATAACTTGACTTGATCCATGTTCTCTAGAAGATTCACACTTTGTTTTATTAATACCCTTTAATTATTTAATTTTCCTAAGTTTAAACTTAGGCTCACATTAAAATAATTAATTATTTTAATAAAACACATTCTTAGTGGAATTTTCACAAACGATTTATGGGTTCTCTAGAATACATGTGCCTAAGCCTCTCCACAAATTTTGAGACTTAGAGCACTTCTGATGCTACCAAAAATCAACACTCCCTCTTAGCGAGGAAATTGCTCTAACAACATGCCTACTACACATTGCTCTAACCCTGAAGCATCCTCTGCACTGCTGATGTCTGACATGTTGTCCACCAACCATTGTGTTGCTGTTGTAATTGTATTGTTGTCCTTGACATTGCCACTGCCAATGCTACATCCGTACTACAGCTCCCTCTCAAGTGTTGCATCTACTATGTTGCTAGCAATACCACCGCTAACACTACATCTGCACTGCAACTCAGTTTCTGAGAGAAGCAACTGAAACCACCCAAAAACTAAACAATCGTTCAGTGGATGCACCTCGGCGCTGAAGATCTGACTGCTGCTAGTCCCACACCGCCCTCTGAAGCCACTGCGTTGTTGAAGCTACTGCACTGTGCCTCTATGCACAATTGCCTCTCTGCTCTGCACTGCTCAGATTATGGCGCTACTAACCAATGCATCTGTCGCTCCATCACTCCTTGGCTCCCACTGAAAATTTCTCCATCCCGCTACTACTGATCATGGGCTCCCGTAGCAAGGTTATGATCCATGAGGTGGGTTTCTCAAGGATTCAGCCCAACAGAAGCTCAAGGCGAACTATAGTTCCATGTCACCCCATCTCCCTCCTAGATATGCATGGGCACTCATGGCATACTCATCCTCCTCGATCTTCGCAGCTGCAACCTTTGGATCATGCTTCTCATCCTTGTCATTTTTCTTCAAAGGACATTGATGCATAGTTGCCCATCTCGCTACATCTGAAACACTTCACCTTGGAGACGTTCTTCTTGCGTCTCAATTGCCCTTGTTGCCCCTTCAATGCCAGGGTTGCATTCTCCTCCTCCTCCGGATTCTTCGATCTGCTCCCGCTGCTACTATCAAGTTTACACTTTACCAGATCTCTTCTCAGCTCCTCTTGAAGAGTTGCCCACATTGCCTCCCAACTCGGTAGTGTTGCCCTACCCAAGATACTTTGGACAAAAACTTGCCACTCCTTAGTGACTGCATTAAGGGCCAGTCTCACCATAGTTGTAGCAGATGGAGTAGATGCCACGACCACCAATTGGTCACGGATATCCTGAAGTCTTGTTAGGTGTGGAATAATGCGCTCCCCCCTTTGCATCTGGATCATCCAGAGCTTCTGCTCCAAGTACATCTTCCGTTGCTCGGAAGTTCCTTCATACAGCACGAACAAGGTCTCTCCCATATCTGCCTGGTTGTGTCCTTGCCAGCTATATGAGAGACTATATGATCCTTTATACCATCAAGGATTAGCCTCTTGGCCTTTGCCATATCGGACTTGTACTTTTTATTCTGATTCGGATCTGTAGGTATAGCAACCATGGTCTACGAACGCCTTGAGATCATACTCGTCCAGAAGGAATCTGATTCTTTCCTTCCAGATTACGTAGTTGGAGGATCCCTCCTACCGATCCTTATCTCTAAGTCCGTGAGTTGCCATCTCAGCCGAAAAATGTCGAACTGCTCCATCTTTCTCCTTACTGTATAGCTTCTAGGTTGGCTTATGCACTCCCTGATGGAGCTGGTAAGTTTGCTACTCCTTTGTTGCCCAGCAAATGAGAAAAACTGAATTCCTCGGCAAGTGTTAGCACTCCATCGGATCACCAAAGGCTGAGAAAGAGACCAGCAAAGGTAACCATGTACTGCTTTGACCTAGTAGCTAGCCCTACTAGGCTGAGAGGGCTCTCTCAATGAGATTCACAGCGAAATGGGTTGGATCATGGAGATTTTAGGCTAGGTATAGCAGGCTCTAGGGTTTGATTGATTTGGATTTGGTGTTGGATGGTAAATTAGGTCAGGGCACTGAAAATCAGACTTGCAAAGATGTGATGGGGCAAGGTAGGCACACACTTTAGCACTTTAAGGTATCATGGTGAATATGGTAGACTAATAGGGTTTCAAAACGAGCATAGGAATTATGAATTCATTTATATCAGAGGAAAGTGAAACATAACTGTGATAACTTCTCCAAAACAGAGCATTGAAATCAATGAATTTTGCTTATCAATCACATAAGACATGGACATGAATATGGAAGGTACAATACTTTCAAACATATGGAAACAGAAGAAGAAACATTGCTAAAACACATACCACATGAATCCCACCACAATAGCTGCAAAATTTGTGTATTAGTTCCTGCCAAAATCACTGAATACACTAGTGTTCCAAGCTCAATTACACATCATCCAACCCTTCCAATGGCAAAGAAAATGAAAGATATAGACCAAAAAAAACTTCTCCCCACTCTCAGGGGTCGAATCCATGACTTGTGGAATTGTTCCCCAAAATCCTCAACTAGAATCCTGATGACTAGGGAGATCTACAAACTCTCCCTTTTTCTAGTGAAGCTGATTCACTTGACCCAAAAATACAAATTTGACTTGATGTATCTACCTTTAGCAACTATAATAGACATAATTACATTTGATTTACAAATTTACATCAGTAAAATTTCATGAAATTTATCAACCAACTGAGAAAAACTCGAAATTCTGAAGATAACAGGCAAACTAGAAAAAGCGCAGCGTGAGTGCAAAAAGCGCAGCGTGTCCATGAGAAAAGCGCAATGTGACCTTCAAGCTGATTTTTGACTGCCTTGCTGAAGTCCAAATTGAGCTCAATCTAGCTCATTGGAAAGTTGTTCCTGTCTAGTTATCCAAAATGTCCTTAAGCAGTGAAAATGATGGAGTTAAGCCCCTGAAAAACCACTTTTGCCAAAATTGGTCAAAAAGCGTAGCGTGTGGCTAAAAAAACTGGCAGAAAGGTGTTTTTTATGATGTTTTTTAGCTTTTACACTTGTCAAAAGCTGAGATTTTTTATTGCCAGAAGCCAAAATGTGATGTAGAAGCCAATATCTATCCATCCCAACTGAGTTTGCATCATTTGAAGGCCTCCAAAAAAAGCGCAGTGTGGCCCACGTTGCGCTTTTTGCAATCAGACTGTGCAAAAGCTAGTGAAATTTGGCCAAAATGTCAAAAAAAGTCAAAAACTTCTCCAAAACTTTCAAAATTGTTGTGTAAGGTCCAAATTAGGTTTTCTATGCAATCAATGATGCATTAGCTAGCAAATGGAGTTTGCCCCTCTTCTTCTTGGTGATTAGGATTTCTTTTAGCTTAATTTGCATTTGCTTGTATTTGATATTGCAGACCTTGTTTCTAGTGTAGTAGTGGTGGGCCATATGCCTCATCATCTTATTATCCCTGTTAGCTTTGTGAAGGAGCTTCTCCAGGTGTGTGTTTACTCTATCGAACCAAACTTCCCTATCTTCATTGATTTTCATGGCAATCTTCTCCTCAAAAGTGAGTTCCTTTACAAGAAGTGCCTCATGTTGTCTTTCTAGCTCCAATGCTCTTTTTAAGCCCCTTGTTCTTGGTCTTTTCCTTGCTATCTGTTCTTCATGCTCATCAGACTTATCATGCTCAATCACTGCTTTGCCTTTCAATTCTTGCCTAGTAGCCTTAAACAGGTCCTTTTCCAAGAGTATTTGTTTTTCCTTCAACTGTTTGTTCTCTTGCTCAAGGAAGGTGATAACAAACTTGGACCTTGCCAAATTATCTTGTAACTCTCTAATTTTGGCATCTTTGTCTTTGATGACTAGGTTTAGGGTTTCATGTTCATCTTGGGATTCCAAGTCCACCATCTCAATGTCATGGTGAAAGGCTTCTTTCTCTTGGACAAATGTCTTTTGTTGCTTATAATATCGCTGCTTTGCTCATGTAGAAGGCAAGGACCCTTCCACAATTTGTGGAACAAACACTTGCCTATTTCCTCTTTGATAAGTTCTAACCTCTTTGTCCCTTTTTCTCTTCTTTACTGCAGCCCTGCTAGATGACCCAACCTTTGTTTGTGTAATTGGTGCTGATGGTGGAATAGGTCTAGCAAACTGATTGGATGGAGATGTGAAGACCTCTGCCTCAATAAAAGTTTCCCATGCAATGTTCAGCTGTTTGAGATGGTGAAGAACAATGATTTTGATAAGTGAGTGATGGAAAAGATTGTTCATTTGGCGCTCATATTCTTTGTGTTGTACCTTGTAGGCCATCTTGTCATTACTCCTATACAAATAATAGAGAATGTTGAGAAGCTTTACCCTAGTAAAATGCATGAGTAATCTGATGTGGTAGCTGTAGAGTCTAGAGAATCTTCCCTCGCAAGTGAAATACTTCATTATGATTTTCATCATGGGAGAAAACCTATCAAGTAGCTGACCAAAAGGGAAGATTTTCTTGATGCTATCTTTGTATGGTGCTTTGAGGTAGGGTTGATATAGCTGGACATCCAATTCTTGAGTTTTCAACCACTTTTCACCTACATTAGGTATCCATGTTGCTGCTGCAATAATATCTGTTGAAATGGTGAATGTCACCCCTGCAATGGTGACTTGGTCTTTCTGGAGGTTTGTGATGAAGATTCTAGTCAAATTTGGATGACTTTGCACTCTTTGGACGATTTCACAAAACTCATAACAACCCACATGTTGGAAGCATTTGACTACTAGGGGTGATGACATCAACTCCCTGGTGTCTGACGGCTCAAACCTTGAGATTCTCCCTCCTTTGTTGCAGGTCTTTCTCTCTTCCTCCATGGTGTTTAATTTGCTAGAAACACTAGGGGAGAGGGGGAAGGAAAAGGGAATGAGATGATGGGGTTAGGGAGTTGGGATAGGTGTGGGAAAATTTAGGGAAGGGTGTAGGGGTGTTAGGGACCTTAGGGAGGTGGAGGGGAGTTAAAATAACAAGGGAAATGGGCTAGGGAATTTAATTACTGTAATATTCCTAATTAGCACCGCTAATTGGAATATTTGATCTTTGTATAGTTTTGCCGACTATAGTTAAATTAATAAATAAAGTGAGAAAAAGGGGGTCAACTCACTTTAATAAAATAAAGTGCTTCCTAGTAGATGAATGTTGTAACTTAAAGGGGAAAGCCTTGGGGGTCCACCCACACATGAGAGAGGCCTCACGTAGGCTCCTAAGGTAACTGCGCAGGTCAAAGAGGAACTCAAGGACGCAGTTAGGGTTTTGAGGGAGCTAGCACTATAAAAGGTGGGGGTTTCACTCCATTTGGCATTATTGATATGTTATTGATATTGAGAGCTAGACTTATGTCTACTTCAGCACGCCGGTTGTTTAGTCGGTCTGCAGCACTGTTTAGTGCGAACTGAGTGTCTCCGGTCGGAGATCTCACCCTTGGCTCCGGGGGACTTCGAGTGCCTGCTCGAGCAAGGTATTTCCTTCAGTTTCTGTAGGTGATTTGCAGTGGATTTTGGGTGGACGTTGCAGAGGAGCAGCCCCTTGGAGTGACTGCGCAGTTCAGGAGAGAGGACGCAGTTTCAGCAGGGAGGACGCAGTCATTGTGGTGCAGCGCAGTTGTGCGGTGATTTGGTGGTGGTTTTCAGCGTTTTTCAGTCTTGGGAGATTGTTGTGTCAGCCGGAGGTTTTGCAGGAGGATTCAGGCCCTTTTCTCGGCGTGTTCCTTGAGCTTCTGCGCTGGTCCTGAAGGGACAGCGTTTTTCTAGGAGGGTGGTTTCTGGGGGTGATTTTCGGAGGTGGTCCATTTTGTCTATGATTTCTGGGTTTTGTCTGGAGCAGCGAGTACAGGTGATCTGTAGATTTTTAGCTCATTCCGGCGAGGGGATCAGCCTCTAGTTCCAGTTCTTTCCAGGAGCAGCAGTTTACGGCAGTTTCTTCCAGCAGCTGGGAAGCAGTTTCTGTAGTAGCCATTTCCTGTTTCTGAGAGGGTTCTTCACTTGCCTGGTGCAAGGATAGGTGCTCTTATTCTGATTATCCATTGTACCCATTTATATATTCTCAGATTAATAAAATGGCTTAGCATTCCTGGCATTTTATGTGTACTTGCTTTATATTCTGTTTCCGGCATTTTTCTATATAGTTGTATGCTTGTATTGCTGCCTATTTCCCGTTGGGGATATTACAGTGGTATCAGAGCATAGTTCTGGCTCAGCCTGTGGTCTATGATCATACAGAGGTTTGCTGGAATTTTGGAGAGCAATAGCCGTTGCAGTACCAAAAACGCAATTGGAAAAAGGGCCAAAATATAAAGGGTCAAATTTTGAAGTTTGGAATTAGGAGAAACGTTTTCTGGGTTTTTCTGGGTTTTGGGCAAGGATCACCTTCCCAAATTCCTGGAATTTTCTGAGTAGTTTTCAGTGGGTAAATCGGAGGTCGAAGTTAAGCAGCAGTATGGTTTTGCAGCAGCCGTGCAGTTTCTGAGGAGCCTGTAGACACATAGCAGAAAGAGCCGATGGCAGGTGATGATGATGAGAGGAGATTTAGAGAGGCGCTCCTCCAACACATGCAGGATGTGTCACAGAGACTCACTGCGCTAGAGGTTAGGCAGCGGGAAACCCCAAGGGGTTTTCAGATTGGTGAGGGATCAGGCACATCCCACCATTTGCCGAAGCATGATGCCACTCAGCATATGGCATCACATACACCCACACGTCCTACCATGCCCACTTTTCTAGATGAAGACATAGGGGCAGCAGCACAGCGAGAGCCGGAGCCGGGCCACATGGGTGACTATTTTGCAGAGTACCAGGCATACGGGCAGGAGTTCATGGAGGCTCTCTCGTTCAGAGACTTTGTCCAGCTCCGGCGTGATAGTAGACCTCACAACTTTCACAGAGGGAACAGGCGCTCACATGATGGGGGCTTACGGCGCACAGTGGACAGATTCCATCTACCGACATTTGACGGGTCATCCAGGCGCTCAGAAAAAGCTTGGGTGGACAAGTTGGATACCTCTTTCCAGCTTGACCGAGTATCGGAGAGGGAAACCATTAAAATGGTTACCTCGCACTTGGAGGATGAGGGCACACAGGATTGCAGGGAGTCTGAGGTTACACCTAGTGTGACACAGGATTCACCCTCATCGGAGACCTCCTTGGCCATGTCGGTTGATGTGGTAATGGAGAAGGTAGAGCCTACCTCAGTAGAGCCATCCATTGAGGTGATGACCGGAGTCGTGTTCGAGTCTTTAGGTGGTAGCAGCACCCGACAGATGGGTGAGGCGATAGGAGATATATCCACCTTCGATGAGGCACTAGCAGGTACAGAGGTATTGGATGAGGGTCGCAGACAGCGGTATCATCGGCTTCGGACGGACCTTCGAGTTTTGAGAGAGAAGGCCACGTCAGTACGGGAGACCATTTTGTTGCAGGACTAGGAGCTGGAGGGTATGAGAGCGACTTGTGCCAAGTCGGCGGCCAAGTTGGTCCGCATTGGGGAGCAGCTGGATTCCCTGATGGTACAACCAGAGGGCACGATGGAGCGTCAGATCATTCCCCTTCAGGCATGCATGGATGGGACTAGCAGTGTTGTTGGGTCATCTCTTTCCGTTGGAGAGAGAGAGGCAGAGCCACCTAGTCAGATCTCATACGTTGACTTGATAGCGGTATGAGACGATCAGAGTTGCATAGGGTACAGCATCCACATGTTGAGGTTGGATGGAGAGAGATTTTGAGTTGGTACTCAGTGGAGCGGGCTATGGAGATAGTGATGGATCCGAGTTTAGCTCAGCAGGAGTCTCTATGCATGGGGAATACAGGAACCCCAGATTGGCATTGGGATCCAGGTGGGATCACCTATCGTTTCCCAGGCAGGTCGGCTAACTATGTCTTGGAGAGTACAGTTGGCCTAGTAGTAGAGCGTGTGCAGTTTCGGTCAGCTCCAGTGGCCAACCAATTTATGGGCAGACTCCCTAGGTTGTCTTGGCATGACATTCATACACGGGATCACGGGGTGGTCAGCACACCTTTTCAGGAGCTTGTCGGAGGAGGTGGCATTGGCAGGCCACCAGATGGCACCTTGTATGGGGCCAAGGATTCTTCACCCTTGTGTGGGGCACAGAGGACGCAGCGGAGCCGAGCAGTGGTGGTAACACTACTGACCCATAGGGAGATTCACTTCTCGGACCCCTCGAGGAGGATTTGCAGTGATGATCCATTTGTCGGCGGGTATAGTGATGCGACGGTGGACATGACGATACCGATTGGTGGTAGTCCGATATGCAGAGGCACAGCTCTAGGACATCACATCCATGGATGTGTGGGAGCCTCTAGCGGTGATCAGTCGACTACTGGTAGACATGGAGCTACATGGTGGTGTACCGTAGTGTGTGGGACTGCATTGTGGAGTAGGAGTGCCCTACATCACATTGAGAGCACGCGGGGAGTGACAAATTCCTGGACACAGTCAGGGCACGAGACGGTACAGGGTGGTACAGCAGTAGCATGGGGTATCCAGCAGTATTCAGGGGTATGCCTTAGTGTGCAGTGGCATGTTGAGGAGTACATGGATGGCCGGTGGCTTGCGAGGGCGTACGACGCGGCACAGCAGGGTCTTAGAGTATTGCATCCAGGGAGACTCACAGACAGGGACACTGGGCTTACTTTTGGGGGTATTTCACCCAGGATCGATGAGGAGACAGAGGAGCGATACTTGATGGTATCTGTGGGGACTCACACATCCGACACTCTTCTACATCACTCATGGGCACAACTGATCTTGTTGTTGTCCTTTGGCACTTTGGGCATGAGCAGCAGGGTCCGTGAGGCACACCCACGACATTTGGATGGCCCTCAGCACACTAGGCGAGAGACTTCTCAGCAGTGGCACTGGGCTGGTGTGCTAGTTGACAGCCACAGGTTGGGGGATGAGATGATCCTTAGCAGAGGTGGTGCATCAGTCATCACTGAGCTTACGCTTGGGGAGCAGGTCATGATGGAGACATGCATCATTTTTCCCTCAGGGCATGTCGAGATCATGCATGAGCAGAGGATACGGGGTACAGCAGAGGTAGTATCCCAGTATGTGTCTGGGCTCCAGACACTGTATCGATACCTTGTCGAGAGGGTGGATGGCATGTTCGATGCAGATGAGATGGCGGAGGTAGAACAGGAGGGCATTCCTTTTGTATGCCAGGGTGAGGACTCCTTTTCACATGAGTCCATAGGATCAGTCGAGGTCGCTTCTGGGGAGCGAGGGCAGTCATGCATGGATGGTGACAGTAGACCGGAGCTATATACTAGTGTCCAGGGTGAGCAGTCAGCTGCATTGACATCGAGTACGGTGACAGCTATTACAGATCCATATCCTCTGGAGGTGTTGGAGGTTGATGGGATTGTTATGCAGGGGGCTAGTAGACAGCAGGAGTTGTTGGATATGTTGGAGCATCCATCTTTGGGTCGACACTGGGATGAGGCACAGATAGATGTACTCGCAGTCAGCAGAGCTGCAGCGTTTTTAGTGGGTAGCACTCTCCAGGAGTACATCGATGGAGCTTGCAGCATACCTTGCCCACTTTTGCCCATTATAGAGAGGGGCTTCCTTCTACAGGCAGCTTCCATTGACAGACAGGGTAGAGCAGTGGGAGTTGATTACAGGCTGGCGGCAACATCCCAGGCATGTTCCATATACCGTTGTTGTTGCTACATCAGATTCTTCTTCTAGGATGGACTGGCGGGAGATCATGAGTTGGTACCCTCTAGATGGTACGGTATTCTTTGTAGGGAGCACAGTCGAGCAGGGGCCCTTGGACATAACAGAGGTTATAGATTCCAGCTGGCAGGGCGGCACAGGACATCATTTCTTCAACACTCCATCCCGATTTCAGGAGAGCAGGATCAGCATGGGATTGAGTCACAACTTGGATTGGAGAGAGGTGATGAGTTGGTATGCAGTTGGAGGGGTAGCATATGTAGCTACAGGTACAGCGCAGCAGGAGCCCGAGAGCATTGATGCTTGTTGGTGGTCTTCACCTCTTAGAGCATTAGTCATAGCCAGAGGCAGTGCACAGTCCGAGCCGTGGGACTTGGGCGATTATTGGCCATGGTGGCGATGGGATCCGGGGGGATTATTGGTTGACTGGTACTGTGAGAGGTCACTTTGGGATCTTGGCATTGAGATATCCCTTCGTATCAGGGTGATGCAGAGGTCAGAGAGGTTTCAGTGGGACCCAGGCACATTTTGCAGTATCGGTAGGGAGCATCAGCTAGAGAGTAGGCTTGTTCAAGCGTTGCTTGAGGACAAGAAATTTTTGCCGGATGAGGATGCCACTTGGGGGAGCGAGGAGACATTGCAGCATCCATCACTTCAGTTGCTTGAGGACAAGCAACGTTTTGCCGGGGGAGACTGTAATATTCCTAATTAGCACCGCTAATTGGAATATTTGATTTTTGTATAGTTTTGCCGACTATAGTTAAATTAATAAATAAAGTGAGAAAAAGGGGGTCAACTCACTTTAATAAAATAAAGTACTTCCTAGTAGATGAACGTTGTAACTTAAAGGGGAAAGCCTTGGGGGTCCACCCACACATGAGAGAGGCCTCACGTAGGCTCCTAAGGTAACTGCGCAGGTCAAAGAGGAACTCAAGGACGCAGTTAGGGTTTTGAGGGAGCTAGCACTATAAAAGGTGGGGGTTTCACTCCATTTGGCATGATTGATATGTTATTGATATTGAGAGCTAGACTTCTGTCTACGCGACACACTTAGGTTGTTTGAGCCGATCCTGCTGACAGCACATTTGAGTGCGAGGCGGGTGTCTCGGTGGAGAATCTCGCCCGCCAACTCGGAGGAGGACTTCGAGTGCCTGCTCGAGCAAGGTATTTCCTTCAGTTTATGTAGGTGATTTGTAGTGGATTTTGGGTGGACGTTTGCAGAGGAGCAGCCCCTTGGAGTGACTGCGCAGTTCAGGAGAGAGGACGCAGTTTCAGTAGGGAGGACGCAGTCATTGTGGTGCAGCGCAATTGTGAGGTGATTTGGTGGTGGTTTTCAGCGTTTTTCAGTCTTGGGAGATCGTTGTGTCAGCCGGAGGTTTTGCAGGAGGATTCAGGCCCTTTTCTTAGCGTGTTCCTTGAGCTTCTGCGCTGGTCCTGAAGGGACAGCGTTTTTCTAGGAGGGTGGTTTCTGGGGGTGATTTTCGGAGGTGGTCCATTTTGTCTGTGATTTCGGGTTTTGTCAAGACGACGAAGTACGAGTGATACGCCAGATTTTTAACTCATTCGGAGGATAAACCTCTGGTTCGATTCTTTCCGAAACGACGATTTGACGTTCTTCAATGATGGGCTACGATTTCGTAGTAACCATTGCTGATTTGAAGGGTCACAGCAGTGCAGTGCAAGGATAGGTGCTCTTATTCTGATTATCCATTGTACCCATTTATATATTCTCAGATTAATAAAATGGCTTAGCATTCCTGGCATTTTATGTGTACTTGCTTTATATTCTGTTTCCGGCATTTTTCTATATAGTTGTATGCTTGTATTGCTGCCTATTTCCCGTTGGGGATATTACAATTACAGTGGTATAGTTTAGTTGCCTAGAAAAGCGCAGCGTAGGGGTAGGGTTTTAGGGAATAGGATTTAGGAGATGAAACTGAGATGGGAATTAGGGTCTTAGGGATTAGTTTATATGTAAAGTAGTTAGGGTAAGGAGCCTAGGGCTTGTAGGCTAGTAAAACAATGTACACCATAAAGAACTGACCATAATCATGAAAGAACTGATGAAAGGTGGGGTGAAATGGCTATACTTACTTATTTGCAACCATGTGAAGACAGTAGCAGAGTTGAAGAAACCCTTTGCAATTGTTCTTGACCTCCAATGCACAAAACGCAGCTTCACTGGACAAAGTGCAACGTTCTTTAGAAAAACACAGCGTCCTCACCAGAAAAGCGCATCGCCTTAAGGAAAAGTGCAGCGCTGCACCAGAAATTCAATTTCTTGAAGTAAAAATTTGGGAGCTCACTGCTGAGTAAGAATGAATGTCTTTTGGTCCTTTGGGGCCTTTTAAACTTGGATTAAAATCATTAAATGATCATGGACCCACATTTTCCTTTTCAAAATTGACCTTTCATTTGCTTTTTGTTGGAACCTTGAAACTTGATTATTTGAACTTTGAACTTTTGGTGGCTTTGGAACATTGAACTTCTTCCTGGAACCTTGAACATTTACTGGTGGAACTTGAGCATTTGCAGCTACTTGGAACTCTGAAGTACATTTTTTCTTTGAAATCAAATTTATTGATGAAATTACTTTATTGTCACTCCTCCACTTGCTGAACTTTATGCATGGAATGATGATTTGATGACCTTGGAACCCTAAAAACCTAATGGAGACTCTGGACTGAATGAAACCATGATAAAGATGATTGTAATGATGATGACAACTTTTGAATGATGTTACAGTCAACTGAGAGGTGAAATGAACCAACAATTAGTAAAACTTTGGAAGGAGTAAAAACAGACCTAAATCTACATCCAATGACCAAACTTTTGCATGATGACCTAACGAAATGACAAAAATTTTAACTTAAGGACCCTATTAGAACATGATAAGAGTCCATTTGATCATTGGTGACAGTGTGCAAAAACTGACACTAACAGCAAAGAACTCACTGAGGAAGAATTCTCTCACTATGTGCTCTTCTTCTTCGTCTGACGCTTCTCTGCCCAGTAACTACTTGCAGAAAAACTGCGTCCCTCTGGCTCTGTGTTGCTCCCTCTGCCTCGGCAAGATCTCGATCCGAAAGTCTTACCTCTCTGTCGACTCACTCAAAGAGAGACCACCTCGAAAATTCAGTTCTTCTAGCTAGAACTGCACAATCCCTTTGGGGATTCGATCTATTGTTGCTGCAGCAATTCGGCCTTCGCTCCAGTGCTATATCTTCTCTTCCTGTTTCACATCAACGCTCTTATACCATGTGAAAATTCCTAGATCTAAATGATCTACAGAATCCTACTGCAACCAGTTAAATTTACTTCTATTTGTAAATTATATTACAAAATTATTTCAAATTTCTTCATCAAATATTGAAGCAAATTACTGAAGCAGCCTACACTTAATTACTTATGATTCTGAAACAAGGAAACTGAGCAAAGAAAAGTATACACATAGGACACCATTATTTCTGGACGAAAGTCCCCGGAAAAACCCAATACAAGAAAACGATGTACCAGATCTTAGGGTTTTATTTTATTAAGCAGTAGCAATTTGTGAATACATCTATGAATACCACAAGGGTTATTCAGTTACAGAGAGAGAAATACTGGCAGAAATATTGTGATTTTTACCTCTCTCAATCACTGGAAAATCCGGCTGAACCGGACACTGGATGAGATTCCCTTGGAGGTCCCTACATAGGCACTGGATCACCTTCTCTTGGCACTGTGTCACCCAAGCAATAGATCAATATGCCTCCCAAAATCTCAGATCTCAGCCTCCCGGTCTCACACCCCGGCTCCCGGCTTCTGAAACTGATCCGACTGCAAAATCTCGGAAACCCTATTGGCCTCTACATAGCCCTGTGTGGCTCTGCGCTAGCTCTACGTCAACCTCTCTGGCTTTGCGTTGGCTCTGCTGGATCTCTAGTTGCCTCTCTCTGTTGATGATTCTCCGGCTAAAAAAATCACTCTCTCAGGAAGCTATCTCTACCCCTCTTTGCGTTGGAATCACTTAGACCGATTTCTCGTATTGAGCACTACTCACTTTAGAAATTTCGATCTCTAGATTCACTCGGTGTGTCTTTCCAGATGACCCTCAAGCCTTCCTTTATAGCCTTCTCGTTGAGACTTCAACGACCAAGATTAGATCTCCAATTAACGGCTAAGATTATAACTTGACTTGATCCATGTTCTCTAGAAGATTCACACTCTGTTTTATTAATACCCTTTAATTATTTATTTTTCCTAAGTTTAAACTTAGGGTCACATTAAAATAATTAATTATTTTAATAAAACACATTCCGAGTGGAATTTTCACAAAGGATTATGGGTTCTTTCAAATACATGTGCCTAAGCCTCTCCACAAATTTTGAGACTTAGAGAACTTCCGATGCTACCAAAAATCAACAAAAGGCATACAAGATCTACATTCCTTGCAGTAGGAAGATTGTAGTGAGACGAGACGTGAAGTTCATGGAGGACCGAGCTTTTAGGAGATCTCGTGAGATGCCTGCAGGTCATGAGAATCAGTCTGCAGAAGCTCCATTGGTTCAGCAGCAGGGGCAGCCAGTGGGACCGGCAAGAGGACAATCACAGGGATCGAATACAGTGACGAATACCAGTATTTCCTCAGGGGTAGGAGATCCGGGGAGTTCTCAGCAGACGGCGCAGCAGGGACAAGATGAGGAGGAGTTGGTTGTGTGAAAAATCCTAGATCCAAATTCCTACTGCAACAAATCTGAATTACTTCTTCTATTATGTTTCATAATTATTTCATAACAGTGAAATATCAAAGTAATTTCTAAAGCAGTCTACACAAATAATGTTGCGGAATAAATCTAAGTGCTGAAACAATCTGAACAAAATACAATGAAAAACATCCACATTTGACACAGTTATTTTTGGACTAGGTCCCCGGAAAAACCCAACTCGGGAAAACCGGTGCAGTAGATCTGAGGGTTTGTATTATTAAGCAGCAGAATCTTGAGAACAACTAGGGTGCCAACATCCGGCAAACCCTTCAGAGAAATCTAGACAATCTAGTGAGAAATGTGAGATATACCTCACTCTGCGAGTCTCTCGCTGATCTGACAGCATTAGTGGAAGCCCTCACTGCCTCTGCGTGATTGCCTACGCTGGAACTACGTAAGCCTGCGTGGGCAAGCTTGAGAAACTACGTCACCTTCCTCTGCAACTAATCTAGCTGATCTAAGATTGGATTTTGGCCCTCCTAGATCAGAAACCCCAGCCTCTAGCTATCTCCGGACTAACTCCAAGAGACACTGCGCTGCTTCTGTGTGATTTCCTGGACGAACTGCGTCACCTCTTCAGAAAACTGCGTTGTCTCTCTCTGCGTCACTGCTGCCTCTCTCTGAAATGCACTCCTGGTCCTCCTAACTAGTTTTGCTTCTGCCCCTCTCTGAATCTGATCACTGAATCAAAATCACTTAGCAAACCCTGCCCTAATGATTTGATTTTGATCAAAAGTTGTGTCTCCTCACACAAATTCGAAAATGCTCAATGGCTCAAGTGTTTCAATGTGTTTTCCATAGGCCCCTCACCCTCCTTATATTCTTATGTTGAACCTTCAACGGCCAAGATTAAAACATAATCAAGGGCTAAGATTAACTTGGAGGTGATCCATGACTTTATCTAGAAGATTCACACTTAGTTTAATTAATACCCTTTAATTAATCAATTCCCTAAGTTTAGACTTAGGAAAACATTAAAAAACGACTAATTAATTTAATTAAACCATCTCTAAGTGGAATTTTCCAAAACCATTTCTGGGTTTTATGAAGTACATGTGTCCTAGCCTATATACAAAGAAGGCTAGAGCACATTCGATGCTACCATAAATCAACACTCCCTCTTAGCGAGGAAAGTGCTCTAGCAAAACAACTCAATGTATTGCCCTAACTTCTGGAACATCTGTTGCTGTGTTGTTGATGTTGCTCACCAACACTGCACAAGAAAATGTTGCAACTATACTGTTGTTGACTCTGCATGCTGCTGCCAACTGCCACTGTACTGCAACTCCCTCTGAATTCTGCAACCATGCTGCTGCACTGCGTAAGCACTACTCTGCACTGCGGTGCACCACTTGTGCACTGCGTTGTTGCTGCTCATCTGCTGCTACTGCTCAACAATTGCTGCTGCTGCACTATTGCTACTTGCAACCGAAAAACATCCGAAATTGGACAATTAAATCTGCAACTGAAAAATAAGACGGATTGTTGCTAGTTTTTGCACTAGCTCTCTAAAAATACAGCGTTGTTGCTGCTCTGCACTGCACTGCACTATGTTGCACTAGTGTGCACTGCGTTGCTGCTGCTCAACTGTTGATGTTGTTGCTCCCTCTCTGCGCTAATCAGGCTCCAGTACTGCTAGCCACTGCACTGTCTTCTCATCTTCCGCTGCAACTATCCATCCTGCTACTGTCTTTAGGCTGTCGTAGCTCACATGTGATCCAAGAGTTCGGAAATACTCAAGGATCCTGCCACTATGTAGATTCTGGATCTACAACTCCAAGTCAGCCCACTTTTCTCCTTTCGGAATGTGAGCTAACATAGCACAATCTTTTTCTGCCTCAATCTTGGCAGCTCCTGCTTGTGGATCTTCCTTCTCCTCTTTATTATTTTTCTTAAGAGGACACTATGTGGCATAATGTCCCATTTCCCCACACTTGAAGCACTTGATCTTAGACAGATCTTTCTTCTTCTGCTTATGTTGCCCCTTTGATGCAAGGGCAGTGTTATCTTCTTCCTCCTTCTTGACCTTTGAACTGTCTCTGCCATCCTCCAAATGGATTTTGAGGAGATCTCTCCTCAACTCTTCTTGTTGTAAGGCTACCCACATCGCTTCCCATCCTGGAAGTCTTTCTCTGCCCAGAATACTTTGGACAAAGACCTGATAGTCCTCTGAAACAGAGTTCAGAGTGAGCCTTACTAGTTCTGAGTCTCTAGGAGCAGACCCTACTGCTGACAGTTAGTCTCGGTTATCCTGAATACGAGACAAGGAGTCAAAATGCTCTCCCTTCTCATCCTAGTATTACGCATCTTCTCTTCAAGGTACATCTTCCGCTACTCGGAAGATCCTTGGTATAGCTTTTCCAGCCCTACCCACATTTCTCTAGCAGTGCCTTTTGCTGCTATGTGCGGTACGATGTGATCCTTCACTCCATCTAGGATTAATCGCTTGGCTCTTGCCATATTCTTCTTGAATTGTCTCAGATGCGCTGCATCCAAAGGTTCTGCACATGCACTCTCTATGAGGGCCTTCAGATCATGCTCATCGAGGAGAAACTCTATCCTTGATTTCCAAATAACATAGTTGGAGGCACCCTCCAATCTATCTTGGTCACGCAGTCCATTGCTGGCCATCTCCTCAACTATCGATTTCTTTCTCTAACCTTCTACTTAGCTAGACTTACACACTCCTTGTGGAGTAAGTCACTGCTTCTGCTGTTGCACGGGAGAAACTGAGCTTCTTTGAGTAAGAAACTCTCTGAGGTTAAGAAATCCCCAACTGTGTTTTTCATAAATTTTCTAATGCTTATGCACTAGCTCTTACTGTTGTGCAGTAATTGCGTCCTGCAGCTACACTGGTCTGTTACACTGTCTCTTCTGCAACTGAAAAAGCTTACCCCCCTGTCAACTCTCTCAGAGGGAGCCTTTTCTGCGCTGGAATGCCCTCCTAGCCTGGACATCGTAATTTCTGGGAGGGTCTGCTGCTTCTTACGCAGATCCCAGACTCTTCAGCGTTGATTTGTTGGTTCACTTGTGTTTCACCTGCACTTCAGCTTGAATAAGCTCTGATACCATGTGAAAATTCGTAGATCCGGATTCCTACTGCAACAAATCTGAATTACTTCTTCTATTATGTTTCGTAATTATTTCATTACAGTGAAATATCAAAGTAATTTCTGAAGCAGTCTGCACAAATAATGCTGCGGAATAAATCTAAGTGCTGAAACAATCTGAACAAAATACAATGAAAAACATCCACATTTGACACAGTTATTTTTGGACTAAGACCCCGAAAAAACCCAACTCGGGAAAACCGATGCAGCAGATCTGAGGGTTTGTATTATTAAGCAGCAGAATCTTGAGTACAACTAGGGTGCCAACATCCGGCAAACCCTTCAGAGAAATTTAGACAATTTGGTGAGAAATGTGAGATATACCTCACTCTATAAGTCTCCGGCTGATCTGACAGCGTTGGTGACGCCCTCACTGCCTCTGTGTGATTTCCTACGCTGGAACTGCGTAAGCCTGCATGGGCAAGTTTGAGGAACTGCGTCACCTTCCTCTACAACTGATCTAGCTGACCTAAGACTGGATTTTGGCCCTCCTGGCTCAGAAACCCCAGCCTCTAGCTATCTCCAGACTGACTCCAAGAGACACTGCACTGCTTCTGTGTGATTTCCTGCAAGGACTACGTCACCTCTTCAGAAAATTGTGTTGTCTCTCTCAGCGTCACTACTGCCTCTCTCTGAAATGCACTCCTAGTCCTCCTGACCAGTTCTGCTTCCGCCCCTCTTTGAATCTGATCACTGAATCAAAATCACTTAACAAACCCTGTCCTAGTGATTCGATTCTGATCAAAAGCTGTGTCTCCTCACACAAATTCGAAAATGCTCAATGGCTCAAGTGCCCCAATGTGTTTTCTATAGGCCCCTCACCCTCCTTATATTCTTCTATTGAACCTTCAACGACCAAGATTAAAACATAATCAAGAGCTAAGATTAACTTAGAGGTGATCCATAACTTTATCTAGAAGATTCACACTTAGTTTAATTAATACCCTTTAATTAATCAGTTTCCCTAAGTTTAGACTTAGGAAAACATTAAAAAACGATTAATTAAGTTAATTAAACCATCTCTAAGTGGAATTTTCCAAAACCATTTATGGGTTTTATGGAATACATGTGTCCTAGCCTATATACAAAGTTACAAGGCTAGAGCACATCCGATGCTACCATAAATCAACAGGTTGAACCGAGCTAGCAGAGAAGTTCGTCAGACATTGAGAGATGCAGAGGAGTTTATTGGAACTCCTAGGACGAACAAAAGACAACGCAGACACCCTGACAAGTACCAAGTGTTGGTGGCTTAGTTTGCAGAACCTTCTAACTTTCAGGAAGTCGCACAGCGTCAGGTGTGGGTAGATACCATGGTAGAAGAATACAGCTCTATCATGACGAATGATGTTTGGGAGGCAGTGCCAAGACCTGAAGGCATGTCAGTTGTAGGTTTTAGATGGATCTACAAGATCAAGTATGCTACATATGGCGATGTAGAAAAGTACAAGGCTATGTTCGTGGCAAAGGGATATGCCCAAAAATAAGGGATAGATTATGAGAAGACCTTCACCCCAATTGCCAGATACACCTCTATCCAGTCAGTTATATCCCTAGCAGCTCAGATGGGATGGCAGATTCACTAGATGGACGTCAAGACAACATTCTTGAACAGGGTGATAGAGGAAGAAGTGTACATAGAAAAGAGAAAGGGCTTCGAGACTCATGAGAGGCGCACTCATTTGTGCAGACTGAAGAAAGCTTTGTATGGACTCAAGTAGGCTCCCAGGGCATGGTATGGTCAGATTGACAGGTATTTGCAGCAGATGGTATTTGTCAAGAGTGACACAAATCCCAACCTTTACTATTTGATGGTAGAGGGTGAGCCACTCATCATAGTTTTGTATGTAGATGATCTCTTTTTAACAGGATCATCAAGGCTCATAAAGGACTGCAAGAGGAACCTGGCAGCAGAGTTTGACATGAAGGATTTGGAGTTGATGCACTATTTCCTAGGATTGGAAGTGTGGCGAAAGATGGGGATATCTTCCTTAGGAAAGGAGATATGCTACAGATATTCTGAAGAGGTTCAGAATGCAGGATTGTAGACCCATGTCTATGCCCATGATCAACAACTAGAAGAAGATACATGTATCAGATGACAAGGATGTCAACCCTACCTTGTATAGACAGCTTATTGGGTCTCTCATGTATCTGGTCAACACTAGGCCAGATATTTGCTTCGCAATCAATACCCTAAGTCAATTCATGGTAGAACCGAAGAGGGTACATTGGGCAGCAGGGAGGCATATTCTGAGGTTTGTGCGCGACACAGTTGAGTATGGTTTGAGATAAACTCGAGTGGATAACGTCAGACTTTGTGGGTTCACAAATGCAGATTGGGCAAGCAGTTCAATGGACAGGAAAAGTACCTCTGGGTATTGCTTCAGTATTGGGTCAGGGATGGTTTCTTGGTGCAGTAGGAAGCAGAAGTCAGTAGCACTAAGCTCTGCAGAAGCAGAGTATATGGCAGCCAACAGATCTACGTGCGAAGCTATATGGCTACAAAAGCTGCTAGTAAGCTTGTTCAGGGAGAGGATGGAGGCGACCAGTGTCTAGTGTGATAATCAAAGTTGCATAAAGCTCTCTGAGAATCCAGTGTTCCATGACAGGTCGAAGCACATAGATATTCAATGCCATTTCGTCAGAGATTGTGTACAACATGGAGCAGTCCAGCTACAGTATGTTCCTACAAAAGAGCAGGTTGCAGATATACTCACGAAAGCTCTAGGGAGAGCTAAGTTCGTCTATTTCAAAGAACAGATGTGTTGAATATTGTAACTAGGTTCGGTCTTCATAAATTAATATTTATTGTACTCATCAAAAGAATTAAAGAAAAAGAATTTATATTATTATTATTTTTATTAAATGACTTATTAAAGCATGTTTCATGCCTGGGTCATATTATTTTAGGTCTAAGTCCCCATTGTGAACTTCTAGGTTTTATTCTAGACATTACAGATTTATATTGACCCATCTTGGGCTTTTGAATCATGTAATTAGGTTTAAAATTGAGTCAAAAAAGGTTTAGAGTACCTCCACATGAAGTCGGCCTTAAGGAGATCAAGTCGGCCTCAAAGGGACCTATTCGACCTCACCTGAAGCCTATAAAAGGAAGGAAGTCAAATTCATTTGGAGCATCACTTCTCAAGCCAGTTCGATATCTACTGTTGCAAAAGAAAAAGTGCAAAGTGGAAGAAGGAAGTTGAAAGGAGTGCGAGTTGGGTCAAGTAGATAGAGAAAGGAAAAATCAAAATTTTGGTGGTGGTCTCTCTCCATTTCGTGCCCTCTCTTGGGAGATCGAAGGATTTTAGTGTTTGTTGTAGCTGTTGCTGGAATTGCTACCTAGTCGAAGTTGTTGGAGGACAAGTTACTGTTGTTACTAGGTCGAAGATCTGGAAGGCTAACTTGGCGTGGAGGGAAGTTTTGGTCTATGTCTAGGGTGAAGAGTCTCAAAGAATACTATTGAAGAGAATTTTGACCGAGTTTTCCCCTAAGAGAGGGGTTTTTCCCTGGCACAGTACCTACATCTTGTCTCTTCTGTTCTTGTGATCTTTGTGCATACACTATGAAAAATTCAATTCTGAATTTCTACTGCGCTTATAGATTTATTCCTCCTACTTATTTCCACAATAATTTATTTACAAAACCCTTATAGTAAATTTTGAAATAAATACCACTGCAATTATCACTCAAGTACATATAGAGAAAAGAACAGTAAAATGCAAGCACAAGAACCAATCACAATGACACAGTTCCTTTTGGACAATTGTCCCCGGAAATACCCAATGTGGGAAAACCAGTGCAGCGAATGAGGGCTTATATATTAATCTTCAGCAAGAATTCTTTACAAGAAAAGACTAGTAGAAATAATTGAGAAACTTATTGAGATACACCTGAGATAAGTTTTCTCCAAACCTCCGGAGAATTCCCGACACTTGAGGGATTCACTGGCCCTCCCTGCGTCACTCCTGCATACCTCTCTGCACAGAGCTAGCGTGAGACTGCGTGAGGCATTTGCGCTGCTCCTGAGTGCTGCCTCTTTGCCCTTTTGTGTCCTTCTTTCCTTGAGCCCTGACACTGTTGATGCCCTCTACTTCCTCCGCCCTGCAAATCTCCCTCGGAAATAGAATTCTCTTCCTTCAAAATCCACTTCCCTCGGGTTGTTGAATGTTTGCCCGGTTTACTTTCCAAATGACCCTCAAACTTTCTTTTATAATCTTCTCATTGATGAATCAACGGCCCAGATTAGAACTCTAATCAATGGCTAAGATTAAAACTTGACTTGATCTTCGTTCTCTAGAAGATTCACACTCTGGTTTATAAATACCCATTAATTATTTAATTTCCCTAAGTTTAGAGTTAGGATCTCCATTAAAATAATTAATTATTTTAATAAAACATGAATCAAGTGGAATTTCCACAAACGTTTTCTGGATTCTTTGGAATACTGATGGCTAAGCCTCCTCACCAAATTTGAGACTTAGATCACTTTTTAATTCCACAAGAATTAACATACACACTTTGGTAATTGCTTGATGAAAGATAATCTAATAAAGAAACAAAAGAAGCCAACATAATTCACAAGTAATTATCAAGAAAGAGAAGTCAAACCCTAATCTACTTGCTTTGATTTCTCAACATGGTTTCAGAGCTAAGGTCAAGAAAGGACAAAGATCACTTTGTTGGCTCAAAGGGTTTGATCATAGATTCTCCCTCACTCATAAGCTATATAAGAATGGGTATCAACACTGCTGGAAGATGGATCAAGAAGGTCATCCATTACTTATTCATCAAAGTCAAAAGTCAAGGATTTTTCGCTGCCCTTACAGGATCTCTTCGTGATGACAATGCATGGATCATTGATAGTGGAGCATCAAGACACGCGACAGGAGAAAGTAAACAACTACATACACTATCAAGAGAGTCATATTCTCATGCAGTGGAATCGGGTGACAACAAAAGCTATGTTGTTAAAGGCCTGGGGTCAACCTCGCTGGAATTTGGAGAGTAGATCGAAGTTGCACCTCAACAACATACTATATGTTCCAGGTTTGAAAAAGAATTTGCTTTCTATTTCTTGTTTAGAAGATAAAGGAGAAAGAATTGCTTTTGTTGATGGAAAAGTATTGGTTTGGGGCAAAGACTCTAGCATTGACAAAGCCAGAGTTAATGGAGTTTGTGAAGGAAGTTTATATTGTGAACATTCCTAGATCTGACAATCTTAGGAATCCTACAGCAACTATCTGAGTTTACTTCTCCTATTATGTAAATTACATTTAAAGAATTAATTCAGAATGCATCATGAATTATTGAAGTAAACTATTGAAGCAACCTACACTTAATTAAATATGATTTCGAAACAAAGAAACTGAGCAAGAAATCAATCACACATAGGACACCTTTATTTAAGTCCCTAGAAAAACCCAATGTCGGAAAACTGGTGCAGCAAATCTGAGGGTTTGTATTATTAAGCAGCAGTTTTCCGAATACAATATTTGGATGCCTTGCTGGCTATCCAGTACAGAGAAATCACGGCAGACAAAAATAATGAGTTTTACCTCACACTGCAAGTCCCAACTGATCCGGATCTGAACTGGCGAAACCCCAGCTCCCTCTGCGCAGTAAATGCATAGGCCTACGTGGGGATGGTTGTGGACTGCGTCACCTCCTCTCTGAAATGATCTACCTCTCAGAAAATCAAGTTTCAGCCCTCCCGGCTTAGAAACCCTGATCTCCAGCAAAATCTTGGATTGTCTCTTGGAAACACTACGCAGTCTATGTGTGGGCCCTGTGTGGGCCTGCGTCACCCCTTATGGGGACTGCGTCACCTCTCTTGGTGGCTGCGTTGTTTCCTCTGTTGACTCTGCTGCCTCTCTGCTATGTACTCTTGGTCCCGAAAAAGATCCTCCGACCAATAACTGCTTTAGCACCTCACTGCACTAAATCACTTAGATCTGATCTTCGTCCGAGCACTCCTCCATCATAAGATTTCAATCTCTAAATTCAGTTGGTGAGTCTTTCCAAATGACCCTCAAGCCTTCCTTTATAGTCTTCTCGTTGAAATATCAACAGCCGAGATTAGATCTCTAATCAACGGCTAAGATTATAACATGATTTGATCTTCGCTTTCTACATCATTCTCACTATGTTTTATTAATACCTTTTAATTATTTTGGTTCCCTAAGTTAGACTTAGGGTCCCCATTAAAATAATTAATTTTTACAATAAAACATGAACCGAGTGGAATTTTCACAAACGGTTTATGGGTTCTTTGGAATATCAGTGCCTAAGCCTCCACAAAATTTGGGGCTTAGAGCACTTCTGATGCTACCAAATATCAACACTCCCTCTTAGCAAGGAAAGTGCTCTAAAAATATGCCTGCTACATAATGCTCTGACCCTGAAGCATTCTCTGTGTCGCTGATGTCTGACACGCTGTCCACCAACCTCTACGTTGTTGCTGCAACTGTACTACTGCCCATGACACTGCCACTGCATCTGTACTACAGCTCCCTCTCAAGTGTTGCATTTGCTATGTTGTTAACACTGCAACTCAGCTGCTGAGAGAAGCAGCTGAAATCACCCAAAGACTGAACAAATGTTCAGTGGATGCACCTCGCTGCTGAAGACTCTGACTGCTGATAACTACTGCGTTGTCCCTCTGATGCATTGCGCTGCCGCTGAGCTGCACTGCTCTGCACTATGTTGCACTCCTGTGCACTGCGTTGCAACTGCTACGTTGTTGTTGCTTTGCTCTGCGCTACTCCAGAAGTAGGCGTTGCTACCTACTGTAACTGTCGCTCCAATACTCCTTGGCTCCCACTAAAAATTCCTCCATCCTGCTACTGCAAATATGGGCTCCCGTAGCAAGGTAATGATCCATGAGGTAGGCTCCTCAAGGATCCTGCCCAACTGAAGTTCGAAGTGAACTACAGTTCAATATCACCCAACTTCTCACTTGGAGAAGCATGGGCACTCATGGTGAACTCAGCCTGCTCGATCTTTACGGATGCAACTTTTGGATTGCGCTTCTCATACTTGTCTTTTTTCTTCAAAGGACACTGCGATGCAAAGCGGCCCATCTCACCACATCTGAAGCATTTCACCTTCGAGACATCTCTCTTTTGTCTCTGTTGCCCTTGTTTCCTTTTCAATGCGAAGGTTGCATTCTCCTCCTCCGGATTCTTAGATCCGCTCCCACTGCTACCGTCAAGCTTGCACTTGACTAGATCTCTCCTCAGCTCTTCCTCCTGAAGTGTTGACCACATTTGCTCCCAACTAGGAAGCGTAGCCCTACCCAAAATGCTTTGGACAAAAACTTGCCACTCCTCCGTGACTAGGTTAAGGGCTAGCCTCACCATAGTTGCCGAAGATGGGGTGGATCCCACAGCTACCAACTAGTCTCGAATCTCCTGAAGTGAAGGATCACGTGGTCCCGCACATTGCCGAGAAGAAGATGACAATTGAGGTATGGACAACTTTGACCATGTTGTATCAAGGTAGCTCCGTCCAATGGAATATGCTTCTAGAGAACCAGATGCGGATGTTCCAGATGCACAAGGGAGAGGAGATCGATCACTTCCTCTTCAAATTGCAGACTATCCGAGATCATCTGATTTCCATGGGGGCAACTCCGGATGATGGGCTCATGCTGAGAACTGCCCTGAATGCAATCACCGATGACTGGGAGACCTTTGTCAAAAGCATCTTGGGGAGAGCACAACTCCCAAATTGGGGTAACATGTCGGCAATCCTTCGACAAGAGGAGATCTGGAGGGTGACCAAGAGGGAATTCTTCAGCAAAGGTGTCAAAGTAAAGGAGGAGGAGGAAGATGCAGCCCTAGCATCTAAGGGACAATGGCATTAAGGGAAGAAGAAGAACAACCTATCCAAGGTCCGGTGCTTCAGATGTGGTGAACTTGGACACTTCGCCAACACGTGTCCTAGGAGGAAGGACAAGTAAGCTTCAGATTCAAAGGCAGCAGCAGCGAAAGGGGACAGTGGCGATGATGATGTGGCCATTACTGCTCATGTGCCTCGAGAGAAGAGGTGGGGCGATATAAATTTGTAGAGCAACTACAAATGTTGTAGGCGGGATGCTTGAGGTGCCCAAACTCTTAGATCACATACGAGCTACGGGAGCCTTAAGACAGTAGCAGGATGACTGGAGTCAGTGGGTGCAAAAGATCATGGAGAAGCAGAGACAGAACTGGGACGTTGAAGTCTGGAGCAACGCAGACGAGAGGCAGCAGCGCAGAGGCAGTGCTTACGCAATGCAGTGCAGCAGACAGCGCAGTGCTTCAAAGAGACAGCGCAAAGTAGCAGCAGAGGGTGCTTCAGTGATGAGATGCAGCCTGACTGACTTGTCCGTCAGTGATTGGGTGGTGGTCCTTCAGTTGCTTACTTCTCAGCAACTGAGTTGCAGTGCAATAGTTAGCAGTGGCAGTGCTATAGGCAGCATGATGCATCGATTTGAGAGGGAGTTGCAGTACAGATGTGGCAGTGACATGAGCAGCATTGCAAAAAGCAGCAGTGCAGTGGATGGAGGGCGACAGTCCAAGCATCAGCAACGCGGAGACCGATGCCAGAGATCAGGGTGATGCTTCAGTGGGGAAGTATTGCTAGAGCACACTCCTTGCTAAGAGGGAGTGTTGAGATTTTCAGGTAGCATCGGATGTGCTCTAGCTCTTAAACTTTGTGGAGGTGCTGGAACACATGAGATCTCCAAAACCCAGAAAGCATTTGGAGAAATTCCATCTGGTGTAAAAGTTATTCAAATAATTAATTTTTTTAATGAGGACCCTGTTAATCACTTCTCCTTGCCGCCTACACCTACCTACAAGTCAGTGGGAAAAGCCTTTAACCCCACAAGGTGTGGTTGGAGGCAAGGATCTCAGAGAAGGGGTTATCACATTGATCTTGACTCTCTCCGTTTTAGCTCTCTCTTAGGTCAGCTAAAGGGGGTAGTCCCTAAAGGAAAACTAAGTTAAAGTTTTGAGTTTCTAGGAGAATATTAGAGTGAAAATGGATTACTTTTAAATATTCATGAGCATTTATGAGCAACTTCTAATAATAATTACAAACCATTTAACCAGTGCCTTATCAAATAACGTGCTCAAAAGTAAAAGTAATGTTCAAAGAGATGAGAACACGGTAATCCTGAAATGGAAACAAAAGATTGTTATCACAAGATATCAGAAATGCTCTCAAGATGAATGAATTTATAAATCAAAGCACATGAAGCTATCTTGTTCACAAAGATAGCAGTTAGTGATCTAAACATAAAACAGATGATAAAAAGGCTTTAAAGTTAAACCAACATGCATTTAACCTCGCAACATGAAATAAGTGTACTTGGAAGGAAATGAGATTCATCAACCATCCATAAACATGATGAACATTAAACATGACATGGAGATTTCTAAAGTAGATAATGTCCAAGTACAAGAAAATTAAGCCAACCTTGTTGCAAAAGAGATGACAATACTTGCATGAAAGTAAATGCTTCTTGAAAAAGGGAAATGATATTTCATGTGAGACTTTGAGCCATCAAGAAAGCAAAATTTAAGAACTTGCAAGTTGAATGTGATGAAAAATGCTCTTGGTTTATCTTATTAACTAGTTCTAAAGCAAAGTTATCATTCAACTCTTTAATCTTCAGACCTCACCCTCGCCCAAAGATATGGATCCCATAGTGAGGAGTCAGTAGAGCAGTAGAGGGTCCCTAAAAATGTCTATTCAACCAACTTATGTTGGAGGTAAAATTTTAGTGATTTGGTTGGGGCATGTAAGTAAATTAATCAACAATGAAAATTAACTTTCAAACTTGAGATGTATTTGCATGCCATGAAGTAGAATGCTACTTTATGGAGAAAATTTGTCCAAATACTTATTGCATGTAAGATGTAATTAAAGATGAAGCTTAAGTGGTTTTGGAACAAAATTCATAACAAATATAAAAGTGAATGCATGCAAAAGTTTGAACCTGCTATGAAAGTAAAAACACTGGAAATATGTTGCAAATTAGATTAAGATGCATGCAAAATGAGTGTAATGCATGATTTTGTTAATTCCCCAATTAAATGATGTGCATGCAAGTGAAAAAGATCAAAGATCAAGCCACAAAGTCTCTCCAAAAAGGTGGGGAGATAGGAATGCCAATGAGTAAAACCCATGCTCCCAAAACCAAGAATTTTATTAGTTATTACAAGAAGGAGAAAACTATGAAGTCTTCTCTAAAATCCAAGGAAAGTCTTCACAATGTTGGCTTGAGCCATAGACCTTTCCTTGTTGAAAATTTTTGCAATTTGAAACCCACAAAAGCCCAACAAAATGCAGATTTTTTGAGGTAGAAGAAGAAAGGCAAAGTCTCTTTGAGTTACACGGCCAAGAGAGAGAGAGAGATAGAGACCCCAAGTGAACTCGGCTTCGTCCAATAAATGTCCTCTAATGCTCACAGCCAAGGGAAGGAAATAATCTAAAAGTTGGAGCCCCAAGGTCTTGCATGCAAACTTGTAAGTATTTTTCTGAAAATGAAACCTGCAAGTAGCTGCAAGACAACAAGTTAGAGAAAATCTACAACAACAAAATGTTAGCTCAAAAAAAATCACAAAGTAATATTACAAAAATAACCTATAAGAGGCTAGGCCAAAGAGTCTGAGCAAGCTCTCCTCTTTGACTAGCCATAGCTTGGCTCTTTGAAATAGCCAAATATTAAAGAAATGAAGAGCAATACTTGAAATGTAAATTATTTTAAGTTTGATTTTTTAATGCAAGAAATAAGAGCTTTGAGAAACTTAAAAGAACCCCTACAAGACAAAATAAAATATAGATTAGACTTTAGAAATCAACACATGCGAGTTCTCCTTGAATATTTTCAAGAATGGATTGGTTCCTTCGAGAACTTCCCCTCACGCTTGAAAAGTTTGACCAAAGACAGATCCTTCTACACAATCTCATCACAACATGTTAAATCCACATGAAATTAAATAAAAGCAATGGAAAGAACTCCTATGGATATATTTGACATCAAGTAGAAGATTTCTTATCCTAAAGCGACCAAGTAACTCTTATGCTAATATGAGCTAGCTGCATACTAACAGAACTTGAAACAAGCATGAAGGAACAATAGCATGAGGAAATAAATAGAAGCATAACAACAAGTCAAAAATTTACCATATATGCAAGGAGAAGAACACCATCACAAGTTACTCCAAATACTTTCGTATTATATTGCAAGTACATGTACAATCCGACAGCGCATCCTCAAGCCCAATAGCTCGTATTACATAATGATATATGAGAACTCATGGCTCCATTATATAGAAAGTTGGGATCAAACCCCAAGGACGAATGCATGTGAGAAGTGAACTTGGAGCAAATCCAAAGTAAAGATAAACCAAGTTCCATGTGGAGAATACTGAGACACCCAGAGCAAAATTGAATTTCTTTTGTGCACACCAAGGGAAATCGAATTCCCCATATGATCTAGTGAATGTAGACATTTCTGGATCTTATACTTTATGCAGAAATTATTACTGTTAATCTGGTTACGCTCCTCCTACTTATGCAAGTTATTAACTGAATAAATTCTAGTTAAAATCGAAGCAAAACACATAACAGATCTCTACCAATCTAGATCTAGAATAAGCACATGCACACATTGACAAAGTGACAGTTATTTCTGGACAAATAGTCCCCGGAAAAACCCAATGTGGGAAAACCAGTCTCTAGCTGCTGGAGGGTTCTATTATTAAGAATATTTCTAAATACACAAATCTGGGTTCCAAATCTAGAAAACCCAACAAAGAAAACACTAGAACTACAACTCACTGGCTGATCTAGGGCCAAAATAATGACTAATCCACACCCTCAAACAGGATTTACAGAACTCAGCCAAGATTAGGGCCTAGAAACCCCAATGTTGTCTCTGAAAGGCTCTGCGTCGGCCTCTGAAACCTCTGAAAAGCTCTACGTCAGCCTTGGAAGTCCTCCAAACCCTCAGTGTTGCTCCAGAAGGGACTGCGTTACCCCAGACTGGGTGACACAATCACTATGTTGCCCCTGAAGGGTCTCTACGTAACCCTTGAGGGTTTCCTGCTGAAAATCACGCTGTCCTTGGAGAGACTGTGTTGTCCTTGCTGCTGCCTTCCTCTGCGCTGTCCTTGAGCTGATCTCTGCCTCTTGTGTATTCTAGACCTCGGGATCAGATCATCCCCTTGGCCTAAATTCCCCTCTCTGCAGTTGAAACACTTCTGAGTATTCTTAGCAAACCCTGCCATAGAATCTCAGCTTAGCTTCAGTTCTCTGCCTCTGTGTGTCTTTACAAATGACCCCAAACCTTTCCTTTATACTTTTCTCGTTGGAAAACCAACGACCATGATCAGATCTTGAATCAATGGCTAAGATTAAAAGAAAACTTGATCCGTGTGACTTAAGACAATTTCATCACATGTTTAATTAAATTCACTTTAATTATTTAAGTTCCCTAAGTTTTAACATAGGAAATACACTTAAAATAATTAATTAATTTAATATCTCCTAAACCAGATGAAATTTCCCAAATCCTTTTCTGGGTCTTGTAGATCAAGTGTACTCCAGTCCCTCCACAAAATTTGGGAGCTAGAGCACAACTGATGCTACCACAAATACACAAAATATCAACACTCTCTCTTAGCATCAAGGGTGTGCTCTAGCAATACATCACACTCATGCATTACATGATTTTGGGCACTGGTTCTGTGCTGCTGAAGCTTGCCCTGCTGCCACTCAACTCTGCACTGTTGCTACCATTCTGTACTACTGCCCATGACTCTGCCACTGCCACTACAACTTCTGTACTGCAGCTCCCTCTTAATATGTTGCATCTGTGCTACTCATAGCACTGCCACTGTTGATCTGTTGCACAGCAACTTCAGTTGTTGAGAGAAACCACTGAATCTCCTACCCAATCTTTGACAAACAAGTCCGATGGGCTGCATCCTCATCACTGAAGCTCCATAAGCTACAAATCTATGTTGGCATCTGAAGAACGATGCACAACTACAGCTCTTCCTGCGTAATCAGACTCCCTCTGCACTACTGAAGTCACATCAGCTCTTTGTGCTGAAGTCTATCACGTTGTTGCTGCACTGCGCTGTCCCTCTGAAGCTTTATGCGCTGCTGCAGCACTACTCTGCGTTGTTGAAGTCACATTAGTCTCTGCACTGCTACTGCTTCTACGCTGCTGCTACTTTGCTCTGCACTGCTCCTCCCAGCCCTCAGATTTGCCTCTGCTTTTGCCTCATCTATGATCTATGCACCCACTGCTCCACTTGTCCCACTACCGTCTTAAGGCTGCCGTAACTCGCTTGTGATCCAAGAGCTGAAATGCTCAAGGATCCCGCCTCTCTTCCATGTAGCTCCTCTACATGTCCATGTCACCCCACCTCCATGGTTCATGAGCACTCATGGCTGTATCATCTTCTGACCCATCATCTACCACAGTTAATTTGGAAGAAGATGCTTCCTTGTCCTCCTTTTGAGGACAATGGTTGGCAAAATGTCCTATTTCACCACACTAGAAGCACTTGATCTTTGAAAGATCCTTCTTCTTCTTTGGTTGCTTCTTCGATGCCAAGGTTGCATATTCCTCATCTTCCTTCTTCACTTTGCTCAATCCTGGGTTGTGCTGCCTCTTGGTGAATCTGCAGAGTTCTTCTTGACGCAGAATTGACCACAAGCTGTCCCAATCTGGGAGGTCCACTCTACCCAAGATACTTTGGACAAAGGTTTCCCACTCATCCGTGACTGCATTGAGGGCAGTCCTAACTATCACAACATCATCAACCGTTGCACCTGTTGCAGTCAGCTAATCTCTGATTGACTGCAGTCTGAAGAGGAAGTGCTCCGTGTCTTCTCCCTTGGTCATCATGAATGACCTCATTTGGGTCTCCAACAGCATTTTTCTTTGGATAGACTTTCCCTCATACAGGGAAGTCAAGGCCTTCCACATCTCGTTAGCTGTGTTTTTCTCACCTATGTGTGGTACAATATGGTCCTTGATACTATCCATAATCAGTCGCTTGGCATGCCCAGCAGCTTCCTTATGCTTCCTAAGGAGATCCACATATGTTGGTGTGGCCAGAGTCTGCTCTACATGGTCTCTTTAGATTGTATGCCTCGAGGACAATCAGGATCCTTGCCTTCCAAACTGAAAAGTTTGAGAGGCCATCCAGCCTATCCTGATCACGTAGTCCATGAGGAGCCATCTACTCAGAATGTGTCGGAACTTCCTTTTCTCTTTGCTAGAGAAATGGATCTAAGGCCCTTAGTGAAACAGACACCTTCTACTCCCTCTAACAACTGATTTCCCTCCTTGGAAATCTACCAAATCAACTTGATTCAGCTTCTTCTTTAATCCTTTGATCAAATTGCAAGTTTCCTTTGGCAAGAAACTCTTTGAGAAGCTGATCTCCTCCCGCTCTTTGTCACTTGTGCTAAGGCTAAAAATCTGAAAACTTCAGAATTTTAACCCCACCATCTCTTCTGAATTTCTGCAATCTTTTCTGGATCTGACAGATTCAGATCTGAATAACACTGGCTGGCTTCAGACTAAACCAGCATTGTTTCTGAGCTGCCTCTGCGCAGTAATTGTGTGGGCTTGCTAGGACATAGCGCTGGACAGCGTCACCCTTCCCTCTGCGTGAATCTGCTCCTGAAAACTGCGTTGTCCCTTCAGATCTACGTTTTTGCTGCTTTCTGCAGCTAGTTCCTTCAGATTCTCCTACTGGTGACCCTCCTAAATCTGCAATCACTCTGATACCATGTAGACATTTCTGAATCTTATACTATATGCAGAAATTATTACTGTTAATCCGGTTATGCTCCTCCTACTTATGCAAGTTATTAACTGAATAAATTCAAGTTAAAATCGAAGCAAAACACATAACAGATCTCTACCAATCCAGATCTAGAATAAGCACATGCACACATTGACAAAGTGACAGTTATTTCTAGACAAATAGTCCCCGGAAAAACCCAATGTGGGAAAATCGGTCTCTGGCTGCTGGAGGGTTCTATTATTAAGAATATTTCTAAATACACAAACCTGGGTTCCAGATCTAGAAAACCCGACAGAGAAAACACTAGATCTACAACTCACTGGCTGATCTAGGGCCAAAATAATCACTGATCCACACCCTCAAACGGGATTTACAAAACTCAGCCAAGATTAGGGCCTAGAAACCCGGCTGCCCACGACCACACGAAGAGCTCTGGTAGAGCCCTCCCGAAGCCTACGAAAGGCTGCGTCGGCCTACGGGGAAGCCTACGAAGGCTGCGTCGACCTTGGAAGTCCTCAAACCCTCGAGCGTTGCTCTGGAAGGAAGCTGCGTTACCCCGGAACTGGGTGATCGATCCTCTGTTGTTGCCCCCTGAGGTCTGCATAACCCCTGAGGGTTTCCTGCTGAAAATCACGTTGTCCTTGAAGAGACTGCGTTGTCCTTGCTGCTGCCTTCCTTTGCACTGTCCTTGAGCTGATCTCTGCCTCTTGTGTATTCTAGACCCCGGGATCAGATCATCCCCTTGGCCTAAATTCCCCTCTCTACAACTAAAACACTTCTTAGTATTCTTAGCAAACCCTGCCCTAGAATCTCAGCTTAGCTTCAGTGCTTTGCCTCTGTGTGTCTTTACAAATGACCCCAAGTCTTTCCTTTATACTTTTCTCGTTGGAAAACCAACAGCCATGATCAGATCTTGAATCAATGGCTAAGATTAAAAGAAAACTTGATCCGTGTGACTTAAGACAATTTCATCACATGTTTAATTAAATTCACTTTAATTATGTAAGTTCCCTAAGTTTTAACTTAGGAAATACACTTAAAAAAATTAATTAATTTAATATCTCCTAAACCAAATGAAATTTACCAAATCCTTTTCTGGGTCTTGTAGATCAAGTGTACTCTAGTCCCTCCACAAAATGTAATATCCCCAAAGGGAGATAACCAGTAATACGAAATATGCCAGACAGATATATAAAACAAAATGCTGGAACCAGATAATGGAACAAGTACACATAGAATGCCAGAATACTAAGCCATTTTATTAATCTCAGAACACATAGATAGGAGTACAAGATAATCAAAATGAGTGCACCTATCCTTGCCCTAGGCAAGTGGAGACCCTCTCAGAACAAATAATGGCTGCAAACAAGGACAGCGTCCTAGCTGGCTGAAGAACTGCTATGAAGAACTGCTGCTGGAATGCACTGGAGCTATGAGCTGGAAACTAGGAAGATGGCTGATCTCAATCCTCCAGACAAACCCCAGGAAATGTGAAACTGATGCTCCACCACCAGTCAGCCCTCACAAGTGAAAACGCTGTCTCTGCTAGTGACAGCGCAGAAGACAGATGAAACGCTGGCCACAAATCCTCCAGACGAGATGACCACTCCTCAGGGCTGGAAACACTGAAAAACGCTACCAAACCCTCACACAAAGACCCTGCTCATCAGATCAGCGTCCTCCCTGACTGGATCTGCGTCCTAGCTGCCCAGATCTGCTGGATCTGAGTCCTACCTCTCCAGATCTGCGTCCTATCTCTCCAGATCTGCGTCCCCCAAGGCTAGATCTGCTAGATCTGAGTCCTCCCTATCCAGATCTACTGCTATCTCTCCAGATCTGCGTCCTCCAAGGCTGGATCTGCTGCTATCTCTCCAGATCTGCGTCCTCCAAGGCTGGATCTGCTGCTATCTCTCCAGATCTGCGTCCTCTCTGCCTTGGTCAGCTGGATCTACGTCCTCACTATTCAGATCTGAGTCCTCCTGCTGGATCTGCGTCCTTCCCCTCTGGATCAGCGTCCTATCTCCTGGATCTGCGCAGTCTCAAGAAGGGGGTTTCTCCTCTCCAAATCTCCACCAGCTTCTTGCTAATTACCCACAGGCGAAGGATGATGCTCGGAAAATAACCTTACCGGGCCAGGCACTCGAAGTCCCAGAGGCTGAGGTTGTGATACCAAAGAAAATAACCTTACCGGGGCGGGCACTCGAAGTCCCCCGAGGCTAAGGGTGAGATCTCCGAACGGAGACACTCGGTTGCACTAAACAGTGCTGCAGACCGACTAAACAACCAGCGTGCTGAAGCAGACAGAAGTCTAGCTCTCAATATCAATATCAAATCATGCATGACCAAATGAGGTGAGAACCCCACCTTTTATAGTGCTAAACTCCCTCCAAAACCTTGACTGCGTCCTTCACTCTCCTTGGCCTGCGCAGTTAACCTTGGGTCAGCCTGATGCCTCCCCCTCATACTCATGTGGACCCCCAAGGCCCCCTCTCTAAGTTATAACGTCATTCAACTAGGAAAAACACTTTATTTTATAAAGTGAGGTGACTAAAGTGAGGTGACCCCTCTTATTTCTCACTTTATTTATTATTTCTAGCTAAAGCGGCAAAATTAAACAAAAATGAAATATTCCAATTAGCAAGGCTAATTGGGAATATTACAGTCTCCCCCGACAAAACGTTGCTTGTCCTCAAGCAACTGAAGTGATGGATGCTGTAAGATCCTCTCATCCTCCCAAGTGGCATCCTCATCCGGCAAATCCTTCCATCTCACCAAGAATTCTCTGATCTTCCTGCTACGCAGTTGCCTCTCCCTGGTGTCGATAATAGCCTCCGGCTGTAACACCAGATGCCCCTCATCATCTGTAGGCGGTAGCTCCTCGGTGACCCTCACATGCTGGCCCAGTGCCTTTTTCAGGCATGATACATGAAAGATGTTATGAATCCGGCTGCCTTGGGGCAGCTCCAACTCATACGAAACCTGTCCGATCCTGCGTATCACCCTGTATGGTCCATAAAAACGAGGCTTCAGCTTCTCCGCCCCCTTCTGCTTGAGCGAAGACTGTCGGTATGGCTGTAGCCGTAGGTAGACCAGGTCCCCTACCTCAAAGTGTCTCTCCACCCGACCCCTATCAGCATACAACTTCTGCTGATTCTGTGTTGTGGCTATGTTGTCCTTGAGAGCTCGGAGGATGTCTTGGCTCTCTTGGATCCATAACTTGGCTCGCGGAGCCCTGCTAACACCGAACATCATGTCCACAAAAGATAAGGAATGATAGCCATATAAAGCATAGAAAGGTGTCATACCGATGGACATATGGTGCGTTGTGTTGTAGCAGTACTCGCCCAAATGTAGCCATTTCAGCCATGCTCTCTGCTGCCTGCTGACGTAGTTACGCAAGTAGCCCTCCAGCCACTTGTTAACTATCTCCGTCTGCCCGTCCGTCTGGGGATGATAACTAGTGCTCGGTGTCAATTCTGTCCCCACTAGTCGGAAGAGCTCTTGCCAGAATCCGCCCATAAAACGGCTGTCCCTGTCGCTGACAATGGTCTTGGGTAGACCATGCAATCTGAAAACCTCCCTGAAAAACAACTCTGCCACCTGTGCTGCTGTGTGATGTGCTGAAATGGCGAAAAAGTGAGCATACTTTGTCAGCCTGTCAACCACCACGAAGATGCAATCCTTACCCTGCACTGTGGGCAACCCTGTGATGAAGTCCATCGAAATGCTCTCCCACTTCCCCTCCGGAATGGGAAGAGGCTGCAACAGCCCTGCAGGATGACTCATCTCCCCCTTGTTTCGCTGGCAAACCTCGCACTCCCTGACATGCTGGAGTACGTCCTCCTTGAGGCCCTTCCATGCAAATCTTTCCCGGATGGCCCTGTATGTCTTGGTGAACCCCTGATGGCCCGCCAATGGTGAATCATGTGAAGCCTGGAGTATCTTCTTCTTGAGCTGAGATCCCTCAGTCAAGAAGATCCTGTCCCTGTAATAGATGACCTCATCGGCCACCCTGTATCTACTATCCGCTACCTGCCCATCCAGAACCTCGCATGCAAATCTATCTTTGGAGTACTCAACCAGTAGTCGAGCCTTCCAGTCAGCGTCCAAGCTCATGAGTGATAACGTGGCCGGTCTACGAGAAAGGGCATCGGCTACCACGTTATTCTTTCCTTTGACATACTCTATGTCAAAGTCGTAAGCCTGGATCTTGCTGATCCCGACTTACTGCTTTGTCTCTCTGGCACATACGCTCGAGAAAGTACCTCGGCGTATGATCATCCTCACCACGAATACGCCACCTACCGAATGCTAACCGGGTGGCCAATGCATGCATGATGTGTGTCTCTGTCGTATGGGATGTGGCCTCTCGTGTGGAAGGAGCTTGGCTCTCGGCAATCGGATGACGATCTGCATCAGCACCAATCCCCTCTCCACGATGCATCGCACTCTGGGAGCAGTGCGTAAATGCGGTAGTGCTAATACGGAACCATGCTCATCTCCTCTTTGAGCTTATCAAAAGCTCGCTGTGCTGTGTCCGACCAACTGAATGCCCCCTTCCTCGTCAAATCTGTGAGGGGTGCAGCAAGCTGTGAGAAGCCCTTGACGAACTTCCTATAGTATGTGCAAATGCCAATAAATCCCCGAAGCTCAGTCACATTCCTCGGCTCTGGCCAATCTCTGATGGCCCTGATCTTCTCCTCGTGGACTCTCACCCCGTCCACTCCTATAATGTGCCCCAAGTACAGCATCTCCGTCAAGCCGAACTCACACTTGGAGAGCTTGGCATAGAGCTGCTGCTCCTCGAAAGTAACTAAAGATTGTCTTTCTCAATATGCGGGAGATGCTCCCTCCCAAGTCTGCATATATAAGGATGTCATCGAAAAGAAAACAGCCACAAACTTTCTCGAGATGATTCTAAAGAAAATATGGATATACAGGCTGGAAAGTAGCGATTCATTAAGTCTGACCAAATGGCATGGCCAGAAACTCAAAGTGCCCATAATGACTTTTAGCGGTCTTGGGGTGTCGTTCCCTCATGCATATCGATGGTGCCGGATCTCAATCGTCTTTGAAAACGGTGTCCTCTCAACTCATCCATCGACTTGTCGATCTGAGGAATAGAGTGCACATTCTTCGGGGGTCTTCTTGTCCGAGCACGTAGTCGATGCACATGCGCAATGTGTCGTCCTTCTTCTTCACCAACACTACAGAAGAAGCGAAAGGACTCGTGCTGGGCCGAATGTGACCAAGGGCCAGCAACTCCTGGATAGCCCGGTCTATCTCGTCCCGATAGGCCTTGGGATGCCTATACGGTGTGGTAATCACAGCCTGTATCCTCTGCTCAAGCTCGATCGTGTGCTCGAGCCCATCCGGTCGGCCCGTACGGCGGAATGTCCCCAAAAACTCTGTATCTGCCGAGCTAGTGTAGATCGGGGTGCGTCGCTGTATCACCCCGCCTGCGGAAACGCAACTCTGCCGCCCACTCTATGTCTCCCTTGCGGAAGGTTGCCTCCATCCTGTGTGCCGATACTGTCTGAGGCGGGTATGTGTGCTGTCCCCGTATCTTCTCATGCCTCCCCATCTTGGGATCATCCCACTCCATCTCTAGGGCCTTCCAATCCGTCGTGACCTTCCCAGAGTAATGAGCCACTGAACATCTAATATCAGGTTGGTGTCCGGAATATCTACCACAAAGAAGTGATCTGTCAATGTATAAGTGCCCATCGTCACTGATAACTCTGGAACATACCGAGCACATGCCATGGTCTGATCTCCTGGGACCAAGACGGAAAATCCATCAAAGCCCTCCGTCGGTATGCCTCTCCGCTCAACCATCTGGGCATCAACGAAGTTGTGGGTGGCCCCACTATCGACTAAGACTGAAACCCGCTGTCCGCGCACCGTCCCCCGTACACGCAAAGTCAAATACTTGGGGACTCCTCGCAGTGCACTCCTCGCAATGTTGCTAGAGCTCCCCCAGTAGGTGCGAATGATGCCCCACCTGTCGCGGGTGGTGGAGGTGGTAAGGTACTCTGTGCTGCACAACATCCTCCTGCCTCCTCATCATCCTCCTCATCCTCTTCTCCGCTGCTCTCGGAGAAGACCTCTATGAAATGTGCCTTCCCTGCCGCACATTTGTGTCCCGGTGCCCTCGGCTCCTGGCAAGTGAAGCATAATCGCTTCCGCCTCAGCTCTCTCCTGGCCTCATCATCAATACGCCTCGTCCGGATTCGCCTTGGGAGGCGGAGCCCTCGTGTCCTTACCCTTAGGGCCGGAAAACGTGCGAGATAAGGTGCACGCAGGCGGGTCACCAGGCAGACATCTGTGGGGTCTCGAGTCCTGCGGTGGCATCTGCCGGTGTGGCGGTTTGTTCGGTAGGACTGAGCCACAAAGTAGCTACGACGACCTCCACAAACATATGAACCCTCAGGGGCTGTCGTCGTCGGTACCATCACTGAAATCCTCAAGAAATCCGAGATGTATGCTTCTGCACTCCCAGTCTGTTTGAGCTTGGTCAGCTCAGCAAAATGCTGCTCCGGATCCCTCCTGTCAAAACGCTCTACCACCCTCCTGGTAAACTCGGCATATGTCGTCACTGTGGAATGCCCCAATGTCGTCAATCCATGAAACCACCAATCCTGAGCCTCACCCTCTAAATGTAATGTAGCCATCTTAATGGCCTCCGTCTCCGGCATCTGATTAAGCTGGAAATAGATGTCCAGCTTCTCCACCCAGGACTTTGCCGTAGTCTTTGATGAACCATCAAACATAGGCAAATGGAATTTACTAGCCGCACGGTGGTCATCACGGTGGTACCCGCGCCCCTTATGCTGGTGCTGCTCATGCTCAGGGGGTTTGAGGCCGTATCGATACTGGAGATAGCGCTCAAAAGGGAGAGTATCCATGAATGTCTGGCCTAAGCCCTGCCATTCTATAAAAGCGGCTGCCCATTGAGCTGGGCTCACCTCTCTCGGGGCTGTCGACCCCTCGTCCTCTACCAGGAAAGTAGGCATGGTGTGTCGCGTGGGTGCTGGATTGACCCTCTGTGCACCTCCCCGCACTCCTGTCTCTGTGTCTTCTGGCGAGAATGTGGGCATAGTGGATCGCTGAGCTGTCACAATGGGGATAGCATCGTGCACTGGTACGTGGCGAGACATACCCGATCCCTCACCGATCTGAAGAACTCTCGGGAGTTCTCTCTGACTGATCTCCATGGCCAAGAGCCTCTGTGACGTCTCCTGCATCCTCGCGGCGTTTCTGCATGTGACGGATGACGCCTCTTTAAGCCTCCTCATCATACGCCATTAGGTTACGTTGCTACGAAACCCTTCTCGGTACCTTTCGCCTACGAATACGTCTCAGGTGGCTCCTGATCCGAATCACTTCCCCCGAAAGGAAACTTCCACCTACCCTCAGCTTCTCTGCGCCTCCTCCGATGGATGTAGGGGTTATCCCCGGGCGTCATAGACTGCTAGCACCACAGGCTGAGCCAGAACTATGCTCTGATACCACTGTAATATCCCCAAAGGGAAATAACCAGTAATACACAGAAATATGCCAGACAGATATATAAAACAAAATGCTGGAACCAGATAATGGAAAAAGTACACATGGAATGCCAGAATACTAAGCCATTTTATTAATCTCAGAACACATAGATAGGAGTACAAGATATTCAGAATGAGTGCACCTATCCTTGCCCTAGGCAAGTGGAGACCCTCTCGGAACAAATAATGGCTGCAAATAAGGACAGCGTCCTAGCGGGTTTATTTGTGCTATGAAGGACTGGCACCAGCACGGAATGCCGCGGAACGCGGGGGCGGAAACTGAGCGGATGGCGTCTCCGTCGCCTCAGACAGAACCCCGGAAAAATGTGAAACTGATGCTCCACCACCAGTCAGCCCTCACAAGTGAAAACGTTGTCTCTGCTAGTGACAGCGCAGAAGACAGATGAAACGCTGGCCACAAACCCTCCAGATGAGATGACCACTCCTCAAGGCTGGAAACACTGAAAAACGCTGCCAAACCCTCACACAAAGACCCTGCTCACCAGATCAGCGTCCTCCCTGACTAGATCTGCGTCCTAGCTGCCCAGATCTGCTGGATCTGAGTCCTCCCTCTCCATATCTGCGTCCTATCTCTCCAAATCTGCGTCCCCCAAGGCTAGATCTGCTAGATCTGAGTCCTCCCTATCCAGATCTGCTGCTATCTCTCCAGATCTGCGTCCTCCAAGGCTGGATCTGCTGCTATCTCTCCAGATCTGCGTCCTCCAAGGCTGGATACGCACCGCTATCTCTCCGGATACGTCCTCTACGCAGCAGTCGGCCGGATCGTCCTCACTATTCGAGATCACGAGTCCTCTGCCGGATGCGTCCTTCCCCCCTGCGGATCGGCGTCTGTCTCCACGGATACGAGAGAGTCTCCAAGAAGGGGCTTCTCCTCTCCAAATCTCCACCAGAAAACTGTTGCTAATTACCACTGATACTGAAGGATGATGCTCAGAAAATAACCTTACTAGGGCAGGCACGCGAAGTCCCCCGAAGCTAAGGGTGATACCGAAAATAACCCCTTGCCGGGGGCGAGGCACTCGAAGTCCCCAAGGCTAAGGGTGAGATCTCACGACGGAGACACTGCATTGCACTAAACGATCTTTGCCAGGCAGAGTAAACAACCGGCGTGCTGAAGCAGACAGAAGTCTAGCTCTCCATATCAATATCAAATCAAGCATACCCAAAATGAGGTGAGAACCCCACCTTTTATAGTGCTAAACTCCCTCCAAAACCTTGAGTGCGTCCTTCACTCTCCTTGGCCTGCGCAGTTAACCTTGGGTCAGCCTGATGCCTCCCCCTCATGCTCATGTGGACCCCCAAGGCCCCCTCTCTAAGTTATAACGTCAATCAACTAGGAAAAACACTTTATTTTATAAAGTGAGGTGACTAAAGTGAGGTAACCCCTCTTATTTCTCACTTTATTTATTATTTCTAGCTAAAGCGGCAAAATTAAACAAAAATGAAATATTCCAATTAGCAAAGCTAATTGGGAATATTACACAAAATTTGGGAGCTAGAGCACAACTGATGCTACCCCAAATACACAAAATCTCAATAGTCAAACGAAGTCCCGTGCTACACCAAGTCCACCACTGCAAACTTGAACCAACTGAAACCGTACCTGTAGATAACCCCAGTGATCTTCTACGTAGGTCCCCACTTGGTCTTCAGTCAACTAATCTTATAGAATATTCCTTTTATGCTCAACTACCTTTAATAAATTCGATTTTCCTTGTGTCTAGCTGCCGCTTTATCTCTGGGAAATCCGATTTTGAATAAATAAATGATGAAATAATGATGTAGTGTGCTCAGTCATCCTCCACATGTCCGTTGACTCAACTCTTTGACTTAAAATAATTTCCAAGTCATTTCCACATCATTTTGTCACATGGAATAATTTATTTTTCTCTATTTTATTTAATTTTGGCCTAATTAAATGCCACAATTTCCACTAAACTTAGGAAATGTGGGTTTTGAGGGTCCAAAACTCATTATTAACTCCTCAAAGTGTGTCACAGTAGAAAGTTGAGGGTGAAAGGAGTAATTTTGATTACTCATACCTCATACAACTTCTCTAGACAACACTTATTACAATCCAATTACAATTTTTATTGCAATTTTAGACCTGCGAGAAATCTAAAAAATAAAAAAATCACTACCTAGACCTAACCAAATTCCACGAAATTTTTTGTGTGATCTAGTATGGTAATATACATTGACTCTAGACACTAGGACTCACCCAAGGCCTCACCATCAAGCCGTACTCTAGCTTTGGGGTAAAATTGGAGGAAAAAACTCAATTAATTATTAAGTCCTGGTAGGGAGATGATAATTAACCGAGTAAAAAAAAACTCCCAGAGTAATACTCACTTGCTGGAAAGGTCCCAAGCTACCTAGGCCTGTTACAGACTCAATAATGACTCAAATTCATCATTACTAGCATCACTTAATACAAATCTCCTAGGGCGTGGAATCTGGGTACAAGAGAAAGATGATGAGAAATAGGGGTAAAGTTCAAAAACTCTGTTGAACTGATGATATCTGATGGTACAAATGTCTTCTGGTTCATCCTTGGGCATGGAGTCTTCTCATTATCCTCGGGTGCCACTCTAATGGTCAATAAACCCTAAGTCTAACATAGGGAAATTGGAAAATTAAAGTGAATTAATTTACAGATGCGATGAGAACTTTCTAAGTGACGTGGATCAAGCTTCTTTTAATCTTATTCGTTGATTAGAGATTAGATCATGGTCGTTGATATGTTAACAAGAAAAGAATAAAGAAAGCGTTTGGGATCAGTTGGAGAACACACAAAAAGTCTAAGAGATCGAATTCTTCTGACGGAGTAGTGCTCGGATGAAGATCAGATCTGAGTGATTCAGAGAAGCAGTGATGGGCGGATAAGTGATTGGTCGGAGGACCAAGAGTACAACGCAAAGCAAGGGCAGAAGAGACGCAACGGAGGCAGCGATGCCATCAGAGGGTGTGACGCAAACCCTAGAGAGGGTGATGCAAGCCCACGCAAGGGTAGCGCAGAGCCTCTAAGGAAAAGTCTGAAATTAGCTGGATACTAGGGTTTCTAAGTCGGCAGGGCTGAAACTAGATTCCGGGAGAAGCTTATCCGAGCAGAGTAAGGGTGACGCAGTCCCTCAGCCAGGGCCATGTAGCCTTACGCAGTGGCAGCGTAGAGATTGCGCAGAGCTAGCCAGGGTTTCACCAATGACTCATCTGAATCAACCGGGACTTGAGGGAGTGAGCTAAAACTCACATTTTTCTCTGTAGCCGAGGTTTTCTCTGTTGGGTGGGCCAGATTATGGCACCCTAGATGTACTCAAAATACTGCTGCTTAATAATAATAAACCCTTAGATCCACTGCACCGGTTTTCTTGCATTGGGTTTTTCTGTGGACATTTGTCCGAAAAATCATGTGTCCTTTGTCATATGTGCGTGATGTTCAGTAAATGATTTGTATTTGTGTAGGCTGCTAGTTGTGTTTACTTCGATGTTTTTTTGAATATTTTCAGTTAAATAACTTGTGTATAATAAAACAAGTAGGAGACGTAAATCAATATTTAGCAGTAGGGTTTTTGTGCTCATAAATTTTCACATAGGGTTAACTCAACTTTCGCCATATGGATTCCATGTCGAAGGTCCCATGTCACACATTATCACTTCGGGCTTGCGTTGTGGGTTGAACAACTAATGTTCAACACCATGCACAATGCACAATAACGATGGAGTACTGTAGTATGTGTCAGTCAGGAACAATGTGGCATAGCCACAAGAAAATCCAGTAAGACTACAGAAACCTAGTTCCAACAATCACCCATTAGTGTCTTGGGTGAGACTTCACTTATTTCGTGGGTGTTGCCAAAAGGATCGATGCTAAGCGGGTCTTTGTTGGCCACTATGTCACAAATTTCAGGTCTCTCAGTATCCTACGCGCCAAAAAATGGTTTTGTTGTCGGGACTGGGATGGCTATTGTTAGTATGAATCTTTCGTCGTAAAAGACCACGTTAGCTACGCATAACAAATAGCCTTAACATCAACTATTGCTGCCAATATCTTTAAGTCTGCAGTTAGTTGATCCAAATATTGCTGCACAAATCCAGATCTAAGCATAAAAGACATTAAGCAGTAAAAATGAAATATGGCTCCATGCATCCAATAGACAAGACAAGAACGATATATTTGAAAGAATGTTTTATATTATATTAAAAAGGAGTCACTTGAGAGGAAAACAAGAAAGGTGTTTTCCGGTTCTCCTCAATGGGATGGGTTCTTGACAGTCTTCAGCATTTCAGATCTAAAATTTCTCTCTTGTTGGTGCAGAAAACCCAGACAAACATAGAACTCAATGGGAGCTCACAAGGCAAAAATGGAAAAATGTGACTCAATGTATAGATCCAGAGTGATCTAATGCAATGGAAGGTGACTAATGAATGGGAAAACCCTTCTATTTATAACAAAATATTAGGGCGGTCTAGAACTTGGTGCATGAATAAAATATTATTAATCAAATTCTAGAACCACCCTTTAGGAATATTTTATTATATTTGTTGGAGGAAAAAGGATTTTTGACTTGGGTCAATTCCTTTATTTATAAATAATAAATAAATAAATGATTTATTTATCATTTTAGGGAAATGATGGGAATATAATTAAATAAATAATAGTTTATTTAATTATTTATGGATGATTTAGTCAAATTTAACTAAGAATATTATTTAAATAATGATTTAAATAACTTATTCTTAGGAAATAATTAAATAAATAAGGATTTATTTAATTAATTTCCTTATTTTGGGTTAAATATGACCAGGAAGTATAAACAAATATAGATTTGTTTATTATTTCCTTTTGGGGTTTCCTGTTTAGACCATAAACAACTTAATAAAGGTGTTTTACTAAGTTATTTTACATAGTGAAAGCAATTTTACTTAGGGTAAAATTGGTCTTACATGGTGTACCTGGGTTCATCTAATGATAATGGGTTATATGACCAAAAAATGGTGTAACTGATTTCCCCCCAAGGTACGAGTGTTAGGAGAAAATCGTATGACCGAAGTACGTCGTAAGAACTCAATCACTAGACATTGAGAGGGAAGTCAAAGAGAGAAATAGAAGGTAGTCTAATGTGCTAAAGGACTAGACCCTGAGGAGACAAGACTTATAGGTGCAACAAGTCTCTAGTTTATGAAGTGGTACCTATGCTAAAGGCGGTGGGGGAGGCATACCTATGCCCGCCGAGACAAAGTACAAAAGAATAGGATGTCCAGTAAACAAGGAACCAAACCATAAAGTACATGCTGGCATAAATATGTGCCAAAAAAATAGAATGATGAATCCCACATACATGTTGTGCCTGGAATAATAGTCAGGACTTATACAATAATATTGTAGTACATGAGATAAAAATACAACCCAAATGCCCCCTACACATGGGGAAGGGCTCGCAAGATCTAACTGATACATGCAAATCGAAGAGGCGCTGCAAGCGGTTGAGGCCGATACCATAAAATAGAAGGAGATGCATCAAGGGCTGAAATGAAGAAGTCATCCGGGCATGTGGGGGGCTACCTGCAGGGCCACCCCCTCATGAGGGTTGAAACATCTCACACACACCTGGAAATCACCAAAAGCGACTGCTGCAGCACTGGACCATCAAGTATATAGATCACGATCATGCTAAAAGGAGCTCAAACCAAGGTACACTGCCCTCTAGACTTGGCTTCTGGAGTAAATTAGCTGATGTCGACAGAAGGAGGTCTACCATAGGTGAAGCAATAAGGGATCCCCAACTAAGGCGCGAGAGAAAATAGTAGTTCGACTAACAGAAGGACACTAATGATGATGATGAAATGGGGGAAGATCCAAAGGGGACCATAAGAAACATGAGTACAAAATGGTATCTCATGACGGAAATTGACACGAACAAGAATGAGTATGGAGGCAAAGCGGTGCCCCAAGGAAAAGTGTTGTAAGTGAGAAAATCCGATTTTGAGGAGGGTTATGGTTGAGGGGCATAGGTGCCCCCAAGCATGTTGTGGTCATGCCAAAATGTATAAAGGGGAATCTAAACACATTTTAATGATGTGGTGCACCATTTGTTTTCGTTATGGTTATGCAATATGAGAAAGGAAATGGAGGATTACCAAACTCTTTTAGTACTGCATATATGAATCAAATGGATTTTAAGTTTTCGGGTTGGCATACCTGGTGTCACTATCCCAAAGAGAGGATTTGGAGATAATGAATTGATGCTCTCCTAGAAAACCCATAGGTTGGTCAACAACAATGTCTAAGAGACTGGATTGCTGATGTAAGATGAAGGAACGATAAGGCGTATCATCCCTAGAGTGATCTGAAGTGATATGGGACGCTAGAGGTTCGTCTAAATGTGGAAGAATAATGGTACTAAAGTCGACATGACTAGATACACTAGGAGAGTTGTGGACAATTGCTTCTCCTGGTCTCTCAAATATGGGTGCCCCCTTACCCAAACATGGGGTTTCAATGTAATGGGCATGAGGTGTATGTGGTGCGAACGCATGGGTTTGATGTAAGGGGGAATGGATAAAGTCAGGGGTGGGGATTTTTTCCATAATGTTGTCATCATGATAGAAGATGGGGTGACTAGTGGAAGAAAGACCACCTGATGCGGTGAAGCTACCTGACTCATCATCATGAGAAGAGAGGTTCACATGCGCATTGTCACAAGGGGTGATAGAAGAGTAAGCAGATAAAGGATCTACCGATGTTGAGCCCAGGGTGATCGCTGAAGGAAGTTCAAGTGAAACAATAGGGGAGGATTCAGAGGGAATGTTCCTCGAGGGTCTCATGGATTATGATAGGTAAAATATGGTGGACGAAGGCTCCATCATCTTGACATCAGGAGGGAGAATGTCAATGGGAGACATCATGTCTAGTAGTTCTGCCGAAGCAAAACACGCAAATAGGGGAGAGGTGGATTCGTTACGCTTGGCCTCAAATTGGCGGACTGCGGCTAGAGAGGTGCGGAAGTCCTTGAGGTGAGGAAAAAGGTGGGTGTAATGGCCATGGAGATCACACAAAGCACAGGGGTGGTTGGTGTGAATAGTCTTGGGGTTCTTGGCCACGGTCACGGAAGGAACAAAGGCTTCTGGGACCATGGACTCAGGGAACGCAACATTAACCATGGGCTTGAGATGAGGCAATTCAAGACAGGTATGGGTGGCATGACCAACAACATCACACAAAGCACACTGGATGGTATGCTTTGGAGGCCGAGGAGGGGTAGGGTTTGTCGGGGCAGCCTTGTCCTTTGATGTCCCCCTGCGAGCTTTGCCATTCTTACCTGAAGCAGTCGCAACAGGAGGTGGTTCCTGTTGAGGTGACTGAGGCACTGTTGCAGTGGGAGAAGTCATGGGGATCGGTTGAACTGGGGTCAAAGCAAGATAAGGTTTCGTTGACCAGGCAGGGTAGTGGCTAGAGGGTCAAGGTACCAGACGGGTATGCTCAAGGTCAAATTGGGGAGGGAGAGGGTAGCCATGATGGGAACCGAATAGACTTCGGGAGGGGGAGTAAGGATAGGTATCTAACTAGTGGGGTAATGGCCAGGAGGGATGGCTCCAAGATGGTTGAGACCTGGTGGAACCGACCCAGGATGATAGAGGGGCTCATGGGTACCTGTGGTAGGAGAAGGGCCAGAAGGAAGAGGTCTGGTTGGTTGAGGCAAAGGGCTAGGAGTAGGTTGCGACAGGCGAGGTTGAGGTTGGGGTTGCTAACTAGCCGAAGCAGGCTGTTTAAGGTCAGCCCGAGACGATTACATCATGAAAACATTCGCTAAGTTGGGATTAGAGACAGGAGGAGGAGGAATACCAGAGAAAGTTCCAAGCAAGGAGGAGTCTTTGTAGACGCCGGGGGAGACATTGGTCAAAGAATCGACGGTTTGCTTATTGGCTATAGAAGAGATGGTCGACTCAGGGGAGGTCTGAGATTTTGGCTCATGATATGTCAACTGGTCAATGGTGACTATCCTTCCATTATTAGGGAAAAACATCTTGCGGTGGATCGCGGATGGGACAACAGACATGGCATAGGTGTAGCTACGCCCCAAAATAATGTTATAATCAAGAGGGGCATCGATGACTTCAACGTCAACGCAAACACTCTTGCCCGCAAGAGTGATAGGAAAATTACGGAATAGGCCAATGGGCTAGTAGGCATGGTCATCCCATGCACGAAGGGTGATTGTGGAAGGGGCCAGCTCAGGAGATCCGAGTTGTTTCCAACCTGAAGCATAAATCACACAGGTGGATGCTCCCTCATCAATAATACACCGAGAAATGTGAGCGTTCCGAATTTTGACTGGGATTTGGAAAGCTATGGAAGCAGGAAGGGGGGGATGTTCTGATTGATGGGCATAAAAAAAAATCAATTGGTCATCAACAGGATCTACAACACCCATGGCGGATAGTAGAGCCTTCTTTTGAGAAGGACATGACTGGAGGAGTTCCAGTGTTGAAATGGCAGCAGGAGACTGCGCCAAATCATCTACTATGCTATACGAATGAGCAGCTCGACCAGAAGCAACATTTCGGCATAATGGGCCCTTAGGAATCTTGGTATGAACCTCAACTTTGGGCTGAGGGATATGCAAGGGACCATTAGATGTCGAAAGAGGCTCTATAGAACCTGAAGAAGGTGACGCGAGGACAGACAGAGCAGGAGGCTTGGGGTACTGATGAGACCGAGTTTGAAGGTTAAGGTCAACAGGTAAAGGTTGAGCAGAGTTCATCATGAGAATCTGGTAATTGAAGGAACCAGAAGGGGAAGGTTGAGTGGCCGCCTATCCTTCAAGTGGTTGAGTAGCCACAAATCCCTGCTATGCATCCACCTGCTCTTGAGGGAGCGGTGACTGCGGTTACGGGAGTTGAGAAGGCAAGGGAGGCAGAGGTGATGATGTTGGAGGAGCTGGAGCACCAAGCTGTGGAGGCGGATAATAAGGGGGTTGGGAAAAAATGTGGTAAGTAGGAGGTTGGGCCAAAAGAGGGGGCATGCCATATCCTAGAGACGTGCTACCAGGAGGGGAAAAAGTGCGGGAGGTGCTGCCTCCCCCCCCAGGAAAATCATAACCCATGGGAGGTTGGGCGTATGTATGAGAGATAGCTCCAACGTTACCGTTGGCGGCATGAGGTGCCCCCAGTGCATTGGCATCACCAGGTCTGGGGAGATCAGGTAGAACAGTATAAACATAACCCATCTGAGCGTAGATTGGGTCATATTTTAACGCCATTTGGAGGGCATCTTCTTCGGTTTGAGGAAAATGCGATGCGACATCTTTCCCGATAGGGGGCAAGAGAGATCTAAGGAACCAGTCCATGTAGACACGGTCTTCGAAGGTAGGAGATTGACATAGGCTCTTTCTTGTCCGCCATTCCTGGACATGATCGGATAGGCGGGTCGCAGATGATTGACGGAAATAATTCAAAAGTTCGATACCATGCTTGCAACAAGGAAGTCGGTATCACCACTTGGAGCCCGGCAAGAGTCGCAAAGGTGGTATGAGAGGAAGTGGGTTTAATTACTATAATACTGAAGTCACTGTAGTTTTTCTGTGTTGGAACAATCTAAGATGGATGGAATCATCAATAATGGAATGGGATGAACACCAGATGTGGAAAGATCGGATATGGTTGGAGGGATCCTCTCCAACAAGGCCTTCGAACTTGGGAATGTTGGATGGGAGCTTGGTTGGCATAGCAGGCCAACTAACATCGTGGCAGATAGGATCATTGAACAACTAATTGAAATCGGGGAGACTGAGGCCTGCCATGAAGGGGAGCAAGGGAGCAGTCGAGGTAGTTCCCGTGGCGGTGCCGTTAGTAACATTCCTAGCATTATGGCTAGGGATGCCGCTAGTGTTAGGCCCTAGACCAGACATGGTGAAGGTAATAGGGGGAGAACCTGAAAAATCAGAGGAAGATTCAGAGTGTGGACTCGGGGGAGGACTTACTCGATGACGACGGGAAGGAGGAAGTTGACCAACTGGAAACTGAGGGTGAAGGCCAAGAAGTCTTCGGGATAAGCGCCTTGGGGGCGCAATGATGACGGGAAGAAGAAAAACCGACAAGGGCAGAAAGGTTCAAAATCAAGTGAGGTCAATTTCGAAACAAGGGCAGAGAGGTGCAGTGTCAATTGATTTTAAAGGCTTTGCCAGGCAGTGTTAACCAGGATCTTCTTCACTTAGGGTCAGTGTGTGGCGTGTGTTGATTTTAATTTTTTAAACTGAGACGTTTTGAGAGTAAAATAAAAAGTGTGCTGCATAACTGAAAATAAATCTGCAAATAACAGTATATAACGCTAAAAGAATAGAAAATTAACAGCTAACAATGCATCGATCTAACCCAAGAAGGCGGGTCTCTCAAAACTAGTCTAAAAGAGGGAATTTTTTTTTAATCAAAACACACTAAGAAGAGGCCAATAGATCTAAGGTCGGGAGGGACAGGGATCTAAAGGGGAAATCTGCTGAAAAGAGGTGCAGAAAACAACAAAGAGGCAGAGGCAAGGTTGCTGCAACAAAGGGGGAATCAGCTAAAGGTAGAAGGGACAAGGAGGTGACCCTAGAGGAAAACCCAAACAAAGCTATATGAGGTTATTTGAAAGGAAGAAGAGCTGATCTAGAGGGATCTGAAAATGAGGTATCAGATCTGAAAAGAAGAAGGCTGAAACTCTGAAAATTCAGATGTCTGAAACAGCTAAAACTCGCCCACAAAAAGTGGAGGGTACTAAAGCCCTAGGGGAAATATTCCCACTTAGTTGGAGGAAATGTATCAGAAAACAGTCTAACCAAGTGCGTAGACAAGAGGCTAGGAAACCCCGACGTGCTTCAAACAAACCTGCAAAGTCTAGTTAAAATATGTAAGTAGACTGTGGTACTCTCACCTATTTTCACCAAAGCTCAGCTTGAGCAAAGTGCGCCCTCCAATCTAGGTCGCAGTTTGGGCCGATAAGTGCGACTGCAGATCTGGGTCTTGGTATTTTAAAGTTGTCATCTCAATCATCGATGTCTATCACCTCAATAGGGCCGTAAACAATACATGGAAGTTGAAAATATTAATGTTCGAGGTTTTAGAGGTGAAAACACTATAAAAGAGGAAAATAAAACTGTGAGAAACCCCAGGGTCTGGGAAGAATGGATATGCAAAAGAATATATAAAACGACAACGGTCGCAAAATAAAACCCGTGTGGAGTCGCCAATTGTTAGTATGAATCTTTTGTCGAAAAAATACCACTTTAGCTATGCATAACAAATAACCCTACCATCAATTAGCGCTGCCAATATCTTCAAATCTGCAGTTAGTTGATCCAAATAAAGCTGCACAAATCCAGATCTATGCATAAAAAGAAATTAAGCAATAAAAATGAAATGTTGCTCCATGCATCTAATAGATAAGAACAATATTTTTGAAAGAATTTTTATATAAAAGGGGCACCTGAGAGGAAAACAAGAAAGGTGTTTCCAATTCTCTTCAATGGGATGGGTTCTTGAAAGTCCTCAGCATTTCAGATCTAAAATTTCTCTCTCTGGTTGGTGTAGAAAACCCAGACAAACATAGAACTCAATGGGAGCTCACAAGGCAAAAATGGAGAAAATGTGACCAAGTGTATAGATCCAGAGTGATCTAATGCAAATGGAAGTGTGACTAATGAATGGGAAAACCCTTCTATTTATAACAAAATATTAGGGCTATTTTATAAGTAATGAATAAAATATTATTAATCGAATTCTAGAAGCACCTTTTAGGAATATTTTATTATATTTGTTGGAGGGAAAAGGATTCTTGACTTGGGTCAATTCCTTTATTTATAAATAATAAATAAATAAATGATTTATTTATCATTTTAGGGGAATGATGGGAGTATAATTAAATAAATAATGGTTTATTTAATTATTTATGGATGATTTAGTCAAATTTAACTAAGAATATTATTTAAATAATGATTTAAATAACTTATTCTTAGGAAATAATTAAATAAATAAGGATTTATTTAATTAATTTCCTTGTTTTGGGTTAAATATGACCAGGAAGTATAAACAAATATAGATTTGTTTATTATTTCCTTTTGGTGTTTCCTGTTTAGACCATAAACAACTTAATAAAGGTGTTTTACTAAGTTATTTTACATAGTGAAAGCAATTTTACTTGGGGTAAAATTGGTCTTACATGGTGTACTTGGGTTCATCTAATGATAATGGGTTAGATGACCAAAAAATGGTGTAACAGCTATGGGATGGGATTGTCTCTTAGGAATGTGGAAACCTTGGAATCCTACCAAAAAGGAGATCACCCATTAGCTTACGTGAAAGGAGCATGAGTTCATTGTGAAAGAAATAGGAGAAAAGGATCAGAGCAAAAATAAATGGCTATATAAATGTATGTATGTTGATTTTCATGAAGTCTTCTTTATAGAGTTCCCTAACATTTTGATGAAGTGGGTCTGAAGGTTGAAGGATAATAATCCCACGTATCGGCACGACGGGAAAAGAAGGTGGACATTGGAGTAGGTACATCAACTACAAGCGGAAAAAAACAATACTTCATGTGTTGTTGATTTCTGGTTCGAGAGTGCGTTAGAATGATATATTGTGGAGTTTGCGGTGGAATAGACGATGCCTTATACTATAGTGGAGCGAAAAATTATGAAGGGAACGAGAGGCAAATTTATAAGGTCGTTACCACTGTTTATAAAAATGTTGTTGTATGATCACGGCGTTTTGCCTCTGGAGTCTGATACCATGAGTAGCAAAGCAACCAGCATGGACGAGGAAGTGGGGGAGACACGAGAGATGGTCTGAGGAGTGGGAAAGGGAAAGAAGAAAATAGAGAACAGTGGAAGCTAACAGTGGGTCCAAAGTTGCGCATGAGAAGAGAAAGGGAAAGGATGGAGCAAGAGAGCTATGAGGATGGCACGTTGAGGAGTGGTAGAAGCTATCGATGGGGTGGTACAGGAGCAGGTCGATCATCATTGGTACTTGCTGAAAGAAGGAGCCTAGAGGGAGGGTCTAGGATAGGTCATCATAGGACACGTAGTAGTGCCAATGACCAAAGTTACGAAGGGACATAGTTCAGTATGCCACATATAGAAGCAAGGGAGAGGGAGCAGTTGAGTCCCCACACTATGGAAGATTTAGGATCATAATAGGAGAATCAGATCATACCCAGGTTTAAACCCACCACCCTGCATTTATCTACAGACTAAGAGGTAAGCACTTAGCGCACTAATTCAACTAGCATAGGAGGTAATCATAGTCAGGGGGGAGGAAATAGTAGTAGTAGTGGAGTTGGTCGAGTTGTATGGGGGACAGCACAAAGTATTCAGACTCAGAGAGTGGTATGCAGACATGCACGCAATTTTCTAGTAGTATAATGAGCATGGGAGGCACACCACAGTGGGATCGCAGGACACTTTGGTGTGGATAAAATTGTGGTCGTACTACAAAAGTACTTTTATTTGCCAAAAATCCAACAGGATGTTGGGAAATATATCAGACCCTGCACTGCCTGCTTCATCACCAAGCCAACCATCGAGAAGCAATGCCTGTACCCTCCTCTGCCTACTCCCAGCCAGCCTTGGGAATCCATCTTCGTGGACTATATTTCTGGCCTCCCTTCTACCAAGCATGGTAATGACTGTGTATTTGTGGTCGTGGACAGATTTTCTAAGATGGCTATATTGGCAGCATGCAAGAAGAGTATCACAGCAAAGAACACTACCAAACTCTTCTTTAAATGAGTGTGGGTACATTTTGGGAACCCACAAACCATTATATCAGATCGAGAAAGCAGGTTTCTGACAACATTTTGGTCAAGCCTCTAGACACTATTGGACACCAAGCTCACCAACTAGACTGCATTCCATCCCCAAACTGATGGCCAGACAGAGAGGTCTTCAACATGATGATAGTGCACATACTCCACATGTACAACTCCAAGCATCCATGAACCTGGGATGAGAGCCTTCCCTATGTGCAGCACAATTATAACAGAGCTCTCCATAGCTCGACTGGCTGCAATCCCTTTCAAGTGAGTCTAGGATTTCAACCATTATGTCTGATTGATGTTGCCATACCTCATGCGACTACATAGACAGAATCCACACATGTATTGTCTAAGGTTGATAAAACAACCAGATTTATTGAACACATCCAACACGTCCGCCAGCAGGTTCATGACATCTTGGAGAAGTCCAATGCCAAGTACAAGCAGCAACATGATCAACATCAGGTGCCACACAAGTTTTAGATGGGCGACAAAGTTTGGTTGCATTTGAAGAAAGAATGCCTTACCAGAGTCCATCGAAAGCTCAAACCACTATGATATGGGCATTACACCATCACCAAGGCTATGGGAGACAATGCTTTTGAGCTCAACATTCCCGCATTCCATGGCTTGCAGCTAGTGTTCAATGTGGACTGCCTTCGGCCATGCTTTCCACCATTACTAGATACATCAGACCTTAAAGAACACCTCACACCAACAGAGCTAAAACCTAAATGCATGGAACATGGCCAACTGTTCAGATCATGGACACGCAAATCAAAAACACTCGCCAGCAGAAGATCCAACTGTATCGGGTTTTCAAAGCTGGCCAACTCCCACACCAAGGCAAATGGCTCACTAGAGACCAAGTTCAGCATAAGTTTCCCCATCTCATGGAGGCACTCGACGCAATGAGCACCATTGCTTCCTAAGGAGGGAGGAATGATCCAGTTGGATATTGGTGGCCACCCACCTATTCCACTTGAACCTGCACCATTGTTTATTTCAATTTTTCAGTTTCCTTAATTGTAGCACAGTTTACTATTTTTGGCAATTTTTCGGGTCCTAAACTTCCGGAGCCGTTTTGAGGCCCTAAACGATGTTTTTTTGAAAAACGGGCAAACATGAGTCTTTAACTAATGTTTGCAGTCAAAAGTTGTAGTCCTCAGATAGGTCTTTCTAACCAGGTATCGTGAGCGTCAAACGGAGATCGTATGCCTAAGTTATGACCCCAGGAAGTTGATGTACCAATTTACCCTAATGGGGCCCACAGTTTTGGTGATTCATCTCCTAGGGTTAGGTTTTTGGAAGTTTAGGGTTTTCCATTGTTTCTCAATAATAAATAGACCTTTGAACCTCATCGTAAAGACAGTTCAGAGGCATGTAGTCGTTGTTGATTTTTGTGTAGCTTGGGAGGTACTCTAAGCCCTAGGGTTCAAGGATTGGGGGGAAAAGAGCCACAAGAGGCACTTGTGGACTTGAAACCCAAGCATGGGGTTTTGCACCCATCGGTATTTGGGCCAAAACCATAAGCACATTTCGACATGTGATGGATGAGGATGGTAGCTCTCAGTGAGACGATTCTAACGCAACGAGAATCATCTGATTCCAAGTTGTAGAAATGGAGATATGAACTTTTGAAGTCAATGTTGGGTTTTTGCACAAGATGGTCTAGGTCGGCTTCGTGATATTAAGTCTTGAGACAGTTGTACAAACCCCTAGAATGACGTTTTGGAGAATCCCTTCCTATGTGTATAAAAGGAAGGTGACGGAGGGCACTTAAATGTGTCCTTTGAGTGTTACGCATGACTTGAAGAGCAGAAAAGGAGCTCGGTGGAGGAGGATTATATCTTTGTTGGACCGCAAGTAGGAGCAACCAAGCGAAGGAGGAGAAGGCGTTGTTTTGTGCCTCTTCATGACTGTTTTGGATGTGTATTTACCTTGTAGGAGGTCCGGGTGAGATAAGGTTGTTTGGGCATCAATTCATGAACCCAACACCTTTGTGGCAGCCGAGTTGGATGTAGAGGCTAGACGTGGAAGAGGAGGGCCTGTTGTGCCGCTTTGTTTGTCTTATTCAGGGCTAAGAACCTACAGGAGGTTGCCGCATTCATTGAGGTCAGATTAGGTGGTGTATAGGGTTGATCATTGAGTGGTTTGCTCTCTAATAAGTGGGTCGCAATCCTTAGTAGCCTCTTCAACTAGGTCGCAACCCTTATTTTCCATATTCAAGAAGTCGAGAAGCTACAACTAGGGCCGCAGGTCTGTTTTCGGTAAACAGGGTGTTGTAAGTTTGGGTTTTGAGGTCTAGAATAAGGCTAGAGGGTAGCGAGTTGTTGGAGCAATTGTATGAAGGTTTTGGAAATACTAAGAGGGGGGGTGAATCAGTATCCCTTTCAATTAGAGCATTAGTTAATCTTCAATTATTATCAGTGTTTGTACAATGATAGCAGTAAATAGAAGGAACACAAATGCACGTAGTTTTCAAGGTGGAAACCGTCTCCGGGACAAAAACCACCTGAATGCTTTTCTAATAATTCTTTAATATTCAACTCCAATTGAAAATAAAGCTCCAACTTCCTAAAATCTAGAAAAGCATTCTTATCCAGCTCCCACTGGATGGATGCTCCAACGCCCGAGATTCTTCGGTAGTCAACTGAATGGATGCCCCAACACCCAATGAGCTACAACTCATCCTAGCACCACCCTACCACACTAAAGTTTTCACAGGCTTGAACCTGTTGGTGACTTCATGCACTAGCCTAGCACCACCCTACCACCCTATAGAAGAATAAAACAAGAATGGACTCCCGTACCAGGGAAAATGATCCACTTTACAAAGATATAGAATGATGTAGAAAAAGAAGACACACTAGAACATAACCCCAACTATCACACAACCACCTAATGATGATCCTAGACCTCCCGACACCGCCTCTTCAACTCTTGGCAGATAGACACTTGTACAATTTTTACAATGACTTAGTACAATGATACTTTACAATGACTGTATGCAATGCTGCCCACTTGAAGACTTCATGTGTTGAACTTCTTGTTGTTGTTCTGCACCTTGATTGTTGCTCTTGTCATGCTACCCTCTGTTGCACCTTGCTTTGCTTTGTTGCCCTAGAAAGTCCGGTACTTTGCAACACTTGACAACACATGATCTAGCTTTTCTTGCCTTCTAGGATCTCGATATTGAATCTAGTGTATCTCTGTTTTTTCAGCTCCCCAATATGTGATTTTCGGTTCTGTAGTAGTACTCTGAGTCTTCTCTCCAATGCCACAGGTCCGATCCAATTTGGATTCTTCAAGAGAGAGTTATGTCCAATCTCTCACAATGACCTAATTATGGACTGTTTCAATAGAGCGAACTTGTATGGCGTGCCACGTGTCACTGTTTCTTCATTCAGCTCTGAAATTGATACAGCAAAAACAACAGTCCGTGCACTATCTGCCACTTTTTACAGAATTCCAATCCGATACTCAGAGAGAGAGTTATGACGATTTTCCCAAGGTCACTTCTTTGAGATGAAGTTCAAGAGCCTGCAAAAACACCGACTTCCACAGATCATATCTCTGAAAATATTGCGCACCCTGATCTGAAATTTTTATAGGAGCTTCCTTAGGATTTCGGCTCCACCTCATAAAAATTTCAGCTTCTGAACCTTCATAGAAAAAAAGTTAGAGCGCAAATGCCACAATGACCTGTTTCAGGTAGCGAAATCCCTACATAAGGAGGATATGAGGATCACAATTTATATAAATGCTTAGGTTGAGAGGGGCTTCAACAAGTGAACGTGAGAGGGATTTTAGGAGCTTAAAAGTTATTAATTATTGACTTTTCAATGACCCATGCCACAACCCCATGGTTTTTTAGCCCACTAACTGGGGTTACAAACTTCAAACATGAATATCTCTCAAACCATGAAGAATTATGTGGCGTGCCATATATCAACGAAAACATCTCGACAAGTAGAAACCGTCAAAAGCATTCTTGAACCAAAATATAGTAATTTGGTAGGTCAAAATTCCCATCCAATATTGGGGTAGCCCCTGGTGCTGCTTGGGTTGACATCAATGACAACCATTGATCAACAATCTCCCCCTTTGGCATTGATGGCAACACAAGTACTCCCCCTGCGATCATGACAACTCTTCCTACAACATTCTCTCCCCCTTTCACATCAATGGCAAAGGATAACTCTCCCTGACACACAACCATCCTGCGGACCTGTACACACTTCCACTCCCCCTTTATATTCTGAATAAGGAAAATCTAATGAGAACTTAGGAGAATCCCAAGCTTTTGGCGAAGATATTCAAATGCTTCATGAGGTAAAGGTTTAGTGAAGATATCAGCGATTTGTTCTTTTGTACCAACATACTCAAGTTTGATATTCTTTTCAGCAACTTGTTCTCTAACAAAATGATATTTGATTGGAATGTATTTTGTTTTTTAATGCATGACAGGATTCTTGGAGACGCTGATGGCACTGGTGTTATCACAGAATATGGGAATAGGCTCACTGAATTGTACTTGAAGATCTTGCAAAGTTTGTTTCATCCAAAGGAATTGAGTACAACATGTTGCCGCTGCAATGTATTCAGCTTCCGCTATAGATAATGAGATTGAGGTTTGCTTTTTGCTCAACCATGATACGAGACAACCACCTAGATAGAATGTCGCTCCACTAGTACTCTTACGATCATCAATGCTTCCTACCCAATCTGCATCTGTAAAGGCTTGAATAATGAGATTGTTACCCTTGGGATACCACAAGCCATATTCTTCTGTGCCCTTTAGATATCGAATAATTCTTTTGATAGCAATAATATGTGATTCTTTTGGTGCTACTTGGAATCTTGCTACTTGTCCAACTGCTTGCATAGCATCTGGCCGAGAGGATGTTACATATAGAAGACTACCAATCATAGATCTATACAACCTCTGATCCACATCCTTAGATGAGTCGTCTATGCTCAATTTGCAACCTGTTACCATCGGAGTAAGGACGGGTTTGCAATCTTCCATTTTGAATTTCTTGAGCATTTCCTTGATGTACTTGGCTTGACATATAAATATTCCCTTCTCTTGCTGAGATATTTGAAGCCCTAAGAAGTATGTCAGCTCACCAAGTAAAGACATCTCAAACTCACTTTGCATATTTGTAGAAAATTTCTTACTTAGTTGATCATCATTGCTACCAAATATTATATCATCCACATATACCTCAACAATTGTTAAATTATCTTTATCTATTTGTACATAAATATTTCTATCAACAGTACCTTTCTTGAACCCTTGTTGACGTAGATATCCATCAAGATGAGCATACCATGCTCTGGGAGCCTACTTGAGGCTATATAGAACCTTCTTTAACCTGCAGACATAGTCTTCTTTTTTTGATAGTAGAAAACCTTCAGGTTGTTCGATGTAAACTTCTTCTTCTAATTCTCCATTCAAAAATGCTGACTTAACATCCATTTGGTAGACTTTGATTTTTCTTGAACATGCATAGGTGAGAAACATTCGGATGGCTTCCATTCTGGCAACTGGTGCAAATGTTTCATCGAAATCAATTCCTTCCACTTGTGCATAGCCTTTGCAAACCAATCTTGCTTTGTTTCTGATAACCTATCCATCTTCATTCAATTTGTTCCTGAACACCCATTTAGTCCCAATGACATTTTTATCTTTTGGTCGTAAAACTAATTCCCAGGTGTTATTCTTCTCGATTTGATCCAATTATTCATTCATAGCTTCTACCCAATGTTCATTCTAGCTGGCTTCCTCAAAACTACTAGGCTCAAAGGTTGTTAGAAAAGAAATGTGAGCTTGTTGTGATGAACGAAGTTGTCGACCTTCATTTATGTCACCAATGATTTGATTTGATGGATGGTTCTTTCGAATCCATTCTTTTGTTCTCCTTGGAGGAGCTTCTTGTTGTTGTTCTGGAATATTTTGATGATCATTATTTACTTCTTCCTGGTTGATAGTTACTTCTTGTTCTAGAATTTTATCTATGTATTTTTCAGCCTCTCTCTCAAGTTTCAAAGATTCTAGATCCTCATCATTATTCACTAGAACACCATCTTCGTCAAATGTAACATTTATGCTCTCCACTATCTGTTTTTGTCTTATATTATAACATTTATAGGCTTTTCTTTTGCATGAGTAACCAACAAAGATACCTTCATCAACACATGATTAAAACTTGCCCAAATTTTGATATTCTCTTTTGATATAAAATTTGCTTCCGAAGATTCTGAAATATTTTACATTAGCTGGTATTCCTTTCCATAATTCATATGGGGTCTTGTTGCAATTATTTCTGAGAGGACTTTGGTTGATAATGAAGACTGTCATATCATTGCTTGAACCCAGATTTTTTCATCCAATTTTGAGTCCTTCAACATTGTTCTACCCATTTCCTGTACGGTTCTATTCTTTCTTTTAGAAACTCCATTTTTCTGAGGTGTTCGTGCTGTTGAAAATTGTCTTTTTATTCCAATTTCGTCACAATATTGCTGAAATAATTTGGAAGTGAATTCTCTGCCATTATCTAATCTTAGACACTTTATTTTCAAATCAGTTTCATTTTCGACCAACTCCTTGTAGATCTTAAAGCACTCAAATGCTTCAGATTTTTTCTTTAGGAAACTGACAGCTGTCATCCTGGTATAGTCATCTATCATTAACATGAAATATAATTCTCCATCTAAGCCTTTTGTTCTCACAGGACCACATAGATCGGTATGTATCAATTCCAATGGATGTGATGAAAAGTGTTCTTTTGTTTTAAATTGGACTTTTGTCTGCTTGCCATGCCGACATGCCTCACATAGTGTGTTGGAAGGTTTTGAGATTTTCGGCATTTCTCGTATTGCTTCCTTTTTGCTTATCCTGACAAGATTGTCAAAGTTTATGTGACCCATTCATTTGTGCCATAACCAGCTTTCATCTTCTTTAGCTAGTAGACATGCTTTAGTTGCTTCATCCAGAACATATATGTCGTTTGGAGCTCGACTTGCTGTAGCCACAATTTTACCATACCTGCCTTTCCTGATTTCACATTTTGTGGAGTTGAATAGCATTATGTGTCCTTGATCACACATTTGTCCAACACTGAGCAGCTTGTGATTCATGTTTTCAACCAATAAAACATTCTTAGCTATAACATCTTTGCTTTCGAGAGTGACGGTACTTGATCCTATAACATTTGAAGATCCATCATTTCCAAAGGATACGGTTCCATCCTTCTTCTCTTTTAGAGATACAAATTTCCTTCTATCTCCAGTCATATGCGTTGAGCAACCACTATCAACATACCACACATCTTTGTCGTTTGAGCCTTGAGAGCGAGAGCACAATTATCAGTCTTCTTCTTCTTCCATGTTTGTTCGTTCTGTGGCTTCGAAGATTCTTCTGGAGGATTTTCAAGTCTGCAGTCTCTAGCTATGTGTCCAAAGTTCTGACATTTGTAACATTCCATATTATTTCATAAATGTTCAAATCTATTGATGTTTCGTTGAGCCTTGGGAGGTTCATATTTGAAGGATCTCCTGGAATTGTATTGGTTCCTAGGGTACGTGCGACATTCTATAGCTTTACGACCAAATTTTCCACATGAATAACAATAGCCATGAAAAATATGTTGGTACCTGGATGGAAATCTTCATCGAGGAATCGTCTTCCAAGGATGTTCTTGCGAATCTTGTCCAATGAAGTCTACATACATGTCAAATCTCATAGGTTCATTGTATTTTGTTGTAGAAGGTCCTGCTTCTTCTTCTTTGTAACCGAGGCCAATTTTGTCGTTGTAAGATCGTTTATTGTTGATGAGTTCTTCCAATACCCTTGAGCTGTTGGCATAGTTTTGGACAGTTTTTCCCTTCTTCGCTTCCTTACGCAACAAGACTACTTCAGCTTCTAATGCTTCCCTTTCTTGGTTGCTTTCTTCCAACTTCTTTTGAAGTGACTCTTCAATAAATTTGTGTTCTTCGACTTCAATTTTGAGACCTTGAACTTGTTCTTCAAGAGTATAGGAACGGATCTTCTCAGCCTTGAGCTCTTTTATAAGCCTGATTGCCTCCTTAGAAAATTCTTCTATGGTCAAACCTTCTTCTTCGTGGTTTGATACCTCTTGTTTATAGTGCTTGGCCACAAACAATACTCTCTCATTGGCTTCTTCTTCGTTGTAACTGTCTTCATCGGATGATGAGCTTTCTTCTTTAGAGAGAGATTTCCTTTTGGATCCTTTCTTTTTTTCTTGCTTGTGAATTTCTTAAAGCCTTTCTTTCCTTTTGAGTTGCCATCACTTCTGTTCGGACATTTTGCTGTGAAATGCCCAACCTCACCACAGCCGAAACATATCAATGGAAGTTTACCTTTGAATTTTCCCTTACCAATTTTTAGTTTTCTCGTAAAGTAAGCATATTCTTCATCTGAAAGACCTTCTTCATCATCTCCCTTTTCTTCACACTTGCAGGTGCATGTCTTTTCAATTGAAGGTTGTTTGTCCTTATTGGTTTTCTTATATGCAACGAATGCAGTTTCTAGATGCAAAGTACCCTCTTCTTCATCAAGTCTCATTTCATATGCTATGAGAACTCCATGTAATTCCTCTTTGCTGAGTTTGTCCAGATTTGCACTGTATTCTAAGACCGGTACCTTTGGGTTGAATCTCCCTGGTAACGTTCTAAGAATATTTCGTATAATAGTCTTCTCATCAACTGGCTCTCCCAATCCTTCCAGAGTATTGGTTATTTCATCAACGTATTGGAAGTATGCAACAATGTTGCCATCTTCTTTCATTCTGAGTTGCTCAAATTTTGCTCTATAGATTTGAAGCTTTGCTTCTTTGACATTTGAGTCACCTGCATATATATTCTCAAGCTTGTCCCATACATTTTTGGCGGTTTTACAACCCAACACCTTATGATAAGCAGATTCAATAAGTCCATTGATAATAATATTCTTTGTTTTTGCATCATTTACCAAATTCTTCTTACCTTGTTCATTCGTGGTTGATGTAAATCCATTTTGAACAGTGTCCCATACTTCGTAACCTTGCGCCAAGAGATAGACCTCCATTCTTCCTTTCCAGAGTGCATAATTATTTTCATTGAACAGAGGTACACCATTCTTGGTATGCTCCATGACCTCCTTCCAGTTGTTAAACTACTATTGAAGGAACCAAGCTCTGATACCAATTGTTGGAAATACTGAGAGGGGGGGTGAATCAGTATTCCTTTCAATTAGAGCATTAGTTAATCTTCAATTATTATTAGTGTTTGTACAATGATAGTAGTAAACAAAAGGAACACAAATGCACACAGTTTTTAAGGTGGAAACCCTCTCCGAGACAAAAACCACCTGAATGCTTTTCTAATAATTCTTTAATATTCAACTCCAATTGAAAATAAAGCTCCAACTTCCTAGAATCTAGAAAAGTATTCTTCTCCATCTCCCATTGGATGGACGCTCCAACGCCCGAGATTCTTCAGTAGTCAACTGAACAGATGCCCCAACACCCAATGAGCTACAACTCACCCTACCGCCACCCTACCACCCTAAAGTTTTCATAGGCTTGAACCTATTGGTGACTTCATGCACCAGCTTAGCACCACCCTACCACCCTATAGAAGAATAAAACAAGAATGGACTCCCGTACCAAGGAAAATGGTCCACTTTAAAATGACATAGAATGATGTAGAAGAAGAAGACACACTAGACCATAACCCCAACTATGACACAACCACCTAATGATGATCCTAGACCTCCCGACACCGCCTCTTCAACTCTTGGCAGAGAGGCACTTGTACAATTTTTACAATGATGCACTTACAATGACTTAATACAACCATACCTTTACAATGATTGTACGCAGTGTTGCCCACTTGAAGACTTCATGTGCTGAACTTCTTTGTTGTTCTGCACCTTGATTGTTTCTCTTGTCATGCTACCCTCTGCTGCACCTTGCTTTGCTTTGCTGCCCTAGAAATTTTGGTCCTTTGCAACCCTTGACAACACATGATCTAGCTTTTTCTTGCCTTCTAGGATCTCGATATTGAATCTGATGTATCTCTGTTATTTCAGCTCCCCAATATGTGATTTTTGGTTCTGTAGTAGTACTCTGAGTCTTCTTTCCAATGCCACAGGTTTGATCCAATTTGGATTCTTCAAGAGAGAGTTATGCCCAATCTCTCACAATAACCTAATTATGGACTGTTTCAGTAGAGTGAACTTGTATGGCGTGCCACGTGTCACTGTTTCTTCATTCAGCTCTGAAATTGTTACAGCAAAAACTACAGTTCATGCACTATCTGCCACTTTTTACAAAATTCCAATCCAATACTCAGAGAGAGAGTTATGACGATTTTCCCAAAGTCACTTCTTTGAGATGAAGTTCAGGAGCCTGCAAAAACACTGACTTCAACAGATCATATCTCCGAAAATATTGCGCACCCTGATCTGAAATTTTTACAGGAGCTTCCTAAGGATTTCGACTTCGCCTCATAAAAATTTCAGCTTCTGAACCTTCATAGAGAAAAAGTTAGAGCGCAAATTCCACAATGACCTGTTTCAAGTAGCGAAATCCCTACATGAGGATATGAGGATCACAATTTATATAAATGCTTAGGTTGAGAGGGTCTTCAACAAGTGATCATGGGAGGGATTTTAGAAGCTTAAAAATTATTAATTATTGACTTTTCAATGACCCATGCCACAACCCCATGGGGTTTTAGCCCACTAACTGGGGTTACAAACTTCAAACATGAATATCTCTCAAACTATGAAGAATTACGTGGTGTGCCATATATCAACGGAAACATCTCGACAAATAGAAACCATCAAAAGCATTCTTGACCTAGAATATAGTAATTTGGTAGGTCAAAATTCCCATGCAATATTGGGGTAGCCCCTGGTGCTGCTTGGGTTGACATCAATGACAACCGTTGATCAACAATCTCCCTCTTTGGCATTGATGGCAACACAAGTACTCCCCCTGCGATCATGACACCTCTTCCTACAACATTCTCTCCCCCTTTGACATCAATGGCAAAGGGTAACTCTCCCTGACACACAACCATCCTACGGACCTGTACACACTTCCACTCCCACTTTATATTCTGAATAAGGAAAATCTAATGAAAACTTGGGAGAATCCCAACCTTCTGGCGAAGATATTCAAATACTTCACGAGGTAAAGGTTTAGTGAAGATATCAGCAATTTGTTCTTTTGTACCAACATACTCAAGTTTGATATTCTTTTCAGCGACTTGTTCTCTAACAAAATGATATTTGATCGAAATGTGTTTTGTTTTTGAATGCATGACAGGATTCTTGGAGATGTTGATGGCACTAGTGTTGCCACAGAATGTGGGAATAAGCTCACTAAATTGTACTTGAAGATCTTGCAAAGTTTGTTTCATCCAAAGGACTTGAGTACAACATGTTGCCGCTGCAATGTATTCTACTTCCACTGTAGATAACGAGATTGAGGTTTGCTTTTTGCTCAACCATGATACAAGACAACCACCTAGATAGAATGTTGCTCCACTAGTACTCTTACGATCATCAACGCTTCCTGCCCAATCTGCATCTGTAAAGGCTTGAATAATGAGATTGTTACCCTTGGGATACCACAAGCCATATTCATTTGTGCCCTTTAGATATCAAAGAATTCTTTTGACAGCAATAATATGTGATTCTTTTGGTGCTGCTTGGAATCTTGCTACTTGTCCAACTACTTGCATAACATCTGGCCGGGAGGTTGTTACATATAGAAGACTACCAATCATAGATCTGTACAACCTCTAATCCACATCCTTAGATGAGTCATCTATGCTCAATTTGCAACTTGTTACCATCGGAGTAAGGACAGGTTTGCAATCTTCCATTTTGAATTTCTTGAGCATTTCCTTGATGTACTTGGCTTGACATATAAATATTCCCTTCGCTTGTTGAGATATTTGAAGCCTTAAGAAGTATGTCAGCTCACAAGTAAAGACATCTCGAACTCACTTTGCATATCTGTAGAAAAGTTCTTACTTCTGTTGATCATCATTGCTACCAAATATTATATCATCCACATATACCTCAAAGATTGTTAAATTATCTTTATCTATTTGTACATAAATATTTCTATAAACAATACCTTTCTTGAACCCTTGTTGACGTAGATATCCATCAAGACGAGCATACCATGCTCTGGGAGCCTGCTTGAGACCATATAGAGCCTTCTTTAACCTGCAAACATAATCTTCTTTTTTTGATAGTAGAAAACCTTCAAGTTGTTCGATGTAAACTTCTTCTTCTAATTCGCCATTCAGAAATGTTGACTTAACATCCATTTGGTAGACTTTGATTTTTCTTGAACATGCGTAGGCGAGAAACATTCAGATGGCTTCCATTCTAGCAACTTGTGCAAATGTTTCGTCGAAATCAATTCCTTCCACTTGTGCATACCCTTTGCAAACCAATCTTGCTTTGTTTCTGGTAACCTATCCATCTTCATTCAATTTGTTCCTGAACACCCATTTAGTCCCAATGACATTTTTATCTTTTAATCGTGGAACTAATTCACAGGTGTTATTCTTCTCGATTTGATCCAATTCTTCATTCATAGCTGCTACCCAATGTTCGTTCTGGTTGGCTTCCTCAAAACTACTAGGCTCAAAGGTTGCTAGAAAAGCAATGTGAGCTTGTTGTGATGAACAAAGCTGTCGACCTTCATTTATGTCACCAATGATTTGATTTGATTTGATGGATGGTTCCTTTGAAACCATTCTTTTGTTCTCTTTGGAGGAGCTTCTTGTTGTTGTTCTGATATATCTTGATGATCATTATTTACTTCATCGGAAAGACCTTCTTAATCATCTCTCTTTTCTTCACACTTGCAGGTGCATGTCTTTTCAACTGAAGGTTGTTTGTCCTTATTGGTTTTCTTAGATGCAACAAACGCAGTTTCTAGATGCGAAGTACCCTCTTCTTCATCAAGTCTCATATCATATGCTATGAGAACTCCATGTAATTCCTCTTTGCTGACTTTGTCCAGATTTGCACTGTATTCTAAGACCGATACCTTTGGGTTGAATCTCCCTGGTAACATTCTAAGGATCCTTCGTATAATAGTCTTCTTGTCAACTGGCTCTCCCAATCCTTCCAAAGTATTGGTTATTTCATCAACGTATTGGAAGTATGCAGCAATGTTGCCATCTTCTTTCATTTTGAGTTGCTCAAATTTTGCTCTATAGATTTGAAGCTTTGCTTCTTTGACATTTGAGTCACCTGCATATATATTCTCATGTTTGTCCCATACATTTTTGGCGGTTTTACAACCCAACACCTTATGATAAGCAGATTCAATAAGTCCACTGATAATAATATTCTTTGCTTTTGCATCATTTATCAAATTCTTCTTACCTTGTTCATCCGCGGTTGATGTAAATCCATTTTGAACAGTGTCCCATACTTCGTAACCTTGCGCCAAGAGATAGACCTCCATTCTTCCTTTCCAGAGTGCATAATTATTTTCATTGAATAGAGGTACACCATTCTTGTTATGCTCCATGACCTCCTTCCAGTTGTTAAACTGCTATTGAAGGAACCAAGCTCTAATACCAATTGTTGGAAATACTGAGAGGGGGGGTGAATCAGTATTCCTTTCAATTAGAGCATTAGTTAATCTTCAATTATTATCAGTGTTTGTACAATGATAGAAACAAACAAGAGGAACACAAATGCACACAGTTTTTAAGGTGGAAACCCTCTCCGAAACAAAAACCACCTGAATGCATTTCTAATAATTCTTTAATATTCAACCCCAATTGAAAATAAAGCTCCAACTTCCTAGAATCTAGAAAAGCATTCTTCTCCAGCTCCCACTGGATGGACGCTCCAACGCCCGAGATTCTTCAATAGTCAACTGAACGGATGCCCCAACACCCAATGAGCTACAACTCACTCTAGCGCCACCATACCACCCTAAAGTTTTCACAGGCTTGAACCTGTTGGTGACTTCATGCACCAGCCTAGCACCATCCTACCACCCTATAGAAGAATAAAACAAGAATGGACTCCTGTACTAGGGAAAATGGTCCACTTTACAATGATATAGAATGATGTAGAAGAAGAAGACACACTAGACCATAACCCCAACTATGACACAACCACCTAATGATGATCCTAGACCTCCCGACACCGCCTCTTCAACTCTTGGCAGATAGACACGTGTACAATTTTTACAATGATGCATTTACAATGACTTAGTACAATCATACCTTTACAATGACTATATGCAGTGTTGCCCACTTGAAGACTTCGTGTGTTGAACTTCTTGTTGTTGTTCTACACCTTGATTGTTGCTCTTGTCATGCTACACTCTGCTACACCTTGCTTTGCTTTGCTGCCCTAGAAAGTCTCGTCCTTTGCAACCCTTGACAACACATGATCTAGCTTTTTCTTGCCTTCTAGGATCTGGATATTTAATCTGGTGTATCTCTGTTATTTCAGCTCCGCAGTATGTGATTTTCGATTCTGTAGTAGTACTTTGAGTCTTCTTTCCAATGCCACAGGTCTGATCCAATTTGGATTATTCAAGAGAGTTTTATGCCCAATCTCTCACAATGACCTAATTATGGACTGTTTCAGTAGAGCGAACTTGTATGGCGTGCCATGTGTCACTGTTTCTTCATTCAGCTCTGAAATTGATACAGCGAAAACTACTGTCCGTAGACTATCTGCCGCTTTTTACAGAATTCCAATCTGATACTCAGAGAGGGAGTTATGACGATTTTCCCAAGGTCACTTCTTTGAGATGAAGTTCAGGAGCCTGCAAAAACACTGACTTCCACAAATCATATCTCTGAAAATATTGCGCACGCTGATCTGAAATTTTTACAGGAGCTTCCTAAGGATTTCGACTTCGCCTCATAAAAATTTCAGCTTCCGAACCTTCGTAGAAAAAAAGTTAGAGCGCAAATGCCACAATGACCTGTTTCAAGTAACAAAATCCCTACATAAGGAGGATATGAAGATCACAATTTATATAAATGCTTAGGTTGAGAGGGGCTTCAACAAGTGATCATGGGTGGGATTTTAAGAGCTTAAAAATTATTAATTATTGACTTTTCAATGACCCATGCCACAACCCCATGGGGTTTTAGCCCACTAACTAGGGTTACAGACTTCAAACATGAATATCTCTCAAACCGTGAAGAATTATGTGGCGTGCCATATATCAACAGAAACATCTCGACAAGTAGAAACCATCAAAAGCATTCTTGACCCAAAATATAGTAATTTGGTAGGTCAAAATTCCCATGCAATATTGGGGTAGCCCCTGGTGCTGCTTGGGTTGACATCAATGACAACTGTTGATCAACAGAACGCAGTATTTAGAAGGTCTAGAAGGCATGAAAACAAGGTTGTTACAGTGTGCTAACTAGCCCTAACCAGAGTTCAGACATACAACAGTTTGCACCAACACTTGATGATATGAAGTATGTAGGGTTGTTATGGTTATGAGCTTCTTGATGTAGTTGGATACACTATCCTAGTGTGGACAGGGTTGATGAAGACTGTGGAAGCCAAGGAAGGAGGGTTGACTGGGTGGTCAGAAGCCCTAACCAGTGGGCAGTTTCCATAGTGATTGGACAATATTATAGGCAGCCAATAGGTGTGAAATTTTCAATCTAGAAATATACAGTTGCAGTGATAGATCTATTTCTCCTACTTATTGTCCTCGGAAAAACTCAATGTGTGAAAACCGGTGCAGCAGATGAGGGTTTTATTATTATTCTTTAGCAAATGAATCTTTACAAGGAATACACTGGCAGATATAATAAGAAAACACCTGAGACAAAAATTCTCGGACCCTCCGAAGATTTTCTGACACCCGAAATAGCCTTTGACTCCCTCTGCGTATGTCTGTGTGTTTCCCTGTGCAATCCCTGCGCTGGACTGCGTCACTCTGCATGGGTTGCGCTGCAACTCTGTGCTGCCTTCTGTTGCCCTCTGCGTCCTTCTATCCTCATGCTCTATCACTGTTGACTCCCTCTTCTCCTTCTGCCTCGGCAACTCTCCCTCTGAAATCGAATTCTATTCCTTCAAAATCGATCTCCTTCAGGTACTGAGTGTATGCCCGGCTTGTTTTCCAAATGACCCTCGAGCCTTCTTTTATAATCTTCTCGTTGATGAATCAACGGACCAAATTAGAAGTCTAATTAATGGCTAAGATTAAAATTTGACTTGATCTTCGTTCTCTAGAAGATTCACACTATGTCTTATTAATACCCTTTAATTATTTAATTTCCCTAAGTTTAGACTTAGGCACTCCATTAAAATCATTAATTATTTTAATAGGATATGAACCGAGTGGAATTTCCACAAACGGTTTCTGGGTTCTTGGAATACTGATGTCCAAGCCTCCTTACAAAGTTTGAGACTTAGAACACTTTCCGATGCTACAAAAATCAATAGTAGGTGCCATGTGTTGGGGTTAACATGGAGTGCAAATCTCACGGTGGATGGATGTCCTAGGTGAGGACATATTATTGGAGCCTAGATTTTTGCAATAGCTCCTCTATTGCAGAACAAAGGGTAGATTGGTGAAGTCTATTGGCAACCAATAGAAGGGTCTCCTAGGTGTGAGGATGCCCTAGCTAGGTGCAGATTCTACAGCGTGGACTTGGTCACTCGTGGACTGTTGGAGGGCAGTGTGAGAGTGAATCAAGTGTGAACGTGGATTGGGAATTTATAGCCTGTTGGAGGATAGCGTGCTACTGTCAAAGTTGGAGCCCGGTGTGCAACACCTTGGTGGACAAAGGTAGTTTCTAGAGTGGCAGTTGTTGAGCTCAAGGGTTGACGAACCAGAGGAGCAGTTTGTGGAGCCCGACACTGTGAAAACTCTTGGATCTAACAATCTCAGGAATCCTACTGCAACCAGTTGAATTTACTACTCCTATTTTGTAAATTATATTACATAATTAATTCAGATTTCTTAATGAATTATTGCAGTAAATTACTGAAGCAGCCTACACTTAATACTTTATGATTATGAAACAAGGAAATTGAGCAAAGAAAAAAACACACATAGGACACCTTTATTTTGGACTAAGCCCCCGAAAAAAACCCAATACGGGAAAACAGGTGCAGCAGATCTGAGGGTTTGTATTATTAAGCAGTAGCAATTTCTGAATACATCGTTGAATACCTCAAGGGTTATTCAGTTACAGAGAGAAATAATGGCAGAAAGAATGTGTGTTTTACCTCAATCACTGGAAAATTCGGTTGATCCGTTCACTAGATGAGGTGCCCCTGTCAGGCTCTGCACTACCACTGCACAGTCCCTACATAGTCCCTATGTCACCCTCTCTGGGCACTACATCACCCCAGCTACGGATCGATCTGACTCACGGAATCACAGATCTTAGCCTCCCAATCTAACACCCCGGCTCCCGGCTTCTGGAATTGATCTGACTGTAAAATCTCGAAAACCCTCTCAGCCTCTACGTCGCCCTACATGGCTCTACGTCAACCTGTCTGGCTCTGCGCTGGCTATGCTAGACGTCTCTTTGCCTCTCTTTGCTGATGATTCTCCGGCTGAGAAAATTCTCTCTCTGGAAGCTACTTCTGCCCCTCATTGCGCTGGAATCACTTAGATTTGATCTTCGTCCGAGCACTGCACCGTCGGAAGAATTCCATTACTTGATTCACTCTGAGTGTCTTTCCAAATGACCCTAAAGTCTTCCTTTATAGTCTTCTCGTTGAGATATCAACGGTCGAGCTTAGATCTCTAATCAACGGCTAAGATTATAACTTGACTTGATCTTCGCATTTAATAGATTATTCTCACTCTATTTTATTAATATCCTTTAATTATTTAGGTCCCCATTAAAATAATTAATTTTTACAATGAAACATATTCCGAGTGGAATTTTCACAAATGGTTTCTGGGTTCTTTGGAATACCAGTGCCTAAGCCTCTCCATAAATTTGGAGACGTAGAGCACTTCCGATGCTACCAAAAATCAACACTCCCTCTTAGCGAGGAAAGTGTTCTAACAACATGCCTGTTGCATACTATTCTGAACCTAAAGCATCCTCTGTGTTGCTGATGTCTGACAAGTTGTCCACCAACCACTGTGGTGCTACTGCAACTGTACTGCTGCCCATGACACTGCCACTGCCACTGATGCATCTGTACTACATCTCCCTCTCAAGTGTTGCATCTGCTATGCTCCTAGCACTGCCACTGCTAATACGACATTTGCACTGCGACTCAGTTGCTGAGAGGAGCAACTGAAAATCACCCGAAACTGAACAAGCGTTCAGTGGATGCACCTCGGTGCTGAAGACAATGACTGCTAATAGCTATTGCGTTGTCCCTCTGATGCACTGCGTTGTTGCTGCTCTGCACTACGTTGTTGTTGCTCTGCTCTGCGTTGCTCCAGAAGTAAGTGTTGCTACCTATTGTAACTGTCGCTCCATCACTCCTCGGCTCCCACTAAACACTCCTCCATCCCGCTACTGCTGATCATGGGCACCCGCAGCAAGGTTGTGATCCAAGAGGTAGGCTCCTCAAGGATCCTGCCCAACTGAAGTTCAAGGTAAACTACAGTTCTTTGTCAACCCATTTCTCTCCTGGAGAAGCATGGGCACTCATGACAAAGTCATCCTGCTCGATCTTCGCGACTGCAACTTTTGGATCGTGTTTCTCATCCTTGTCCTTTTTCTTCAAAACACACTATGATGCAAAGTGGCCGATCTCACCACATCTGAAGCATTTCACCTTCGAAACATCTCTCTTTTGTTTCTGTTGCCCTTGTTGCCCCTTCGATGCGACGGCTGCATTCTCCTCCTCTGGATTCTTCGATCCGCTCTCGCTGCTACCGTCAACCTTGCACTTGACCAGATCTCTTCTCAGCTCCTCCTCATGAAGTGTTGCCCACATCTGCTCCCAACTAGGAAGCGTTGCCCTGGCCAGGATACTTTGTACAAAAACTTGCCACTCCTCAGTGACTACATTAAGGGCCAACCTTACCATAGTTGCAGCAGTTGAGGTGGATCCCACGGCTGCCAGTTGATCACGAATTCCCTAAAGTCTCGTTAAGAATGGATTAATGTGCTCCCCCTTCTGCATCTAGATCATTCGAAGCTTCTGTCCTAAGTACATCTTCCGCTGCTCGGAAGTTCCTTCGTACAACATGGCCAAGGACTCCCATATCTCCTTGGCAGTGTTCTTGCCAGCTATATGCGAGACTATATGATCCTTGACACCATCAAGGATAAGTCTCTTGCCCTTTGCCATATCGGACTTGTACTTTTTGTTATGATCCGTATATGTAGGCACAGCAACCATGTTGTCCACGAACGTCTTGAGATCATATTCATCCAGAAGGAATTTGATCATTTCCTTCCAGATTACATAGTTGGAGGATCCCTCCAACCAGACCTGATCTCTAAGACCATGAGATGCCATCTCAGTCGAAACTTGTCGAACTGCTTCCTCTTTATCCTTACTGCGTAGCTTCTATGATGGCTTACGCACTCCCTGATGGAGCTACTCCTCGTCTGCCCAGCAACTGAGAAATGTTGAATTCCTCGGCAAAGGAACTCACTGAGGAAGAATTCCCCACTATGTGCTCTTCTTCTTCTTTTGGTGCTTGTTTGCCCAGCAATTGCTTGCAGAAAAACTGCGTCCCTCTGGCTTTGCGTGAAGGCTCTGCGTTGCTCCCTCTGCCTTTGCAAGATCTCAATCTGGAAGTCTTACCTCTCTATCGACTCACTCAGAGAGAGACAACCTCGAAGATTTAGCCCTCCTGGCTAGCACTGCGCAATCTACTCTTCCTATTTCACATCAATTGCTCTGATACCATGTGAAAATTCCTGGATCTAACAATCTCATGAATCCTACTACAACCAGTTGAATTTACTACTCTTATTTTGTAAATTACATTACAGAATTAATTCAAATTTCTTCATGAATAATTGAAGTAAATTATTGAAGCAGGCTACACTTTGTTAGTCATCAGCAATTTTTGCTAATAACAAAAGATGACTAAGTTATAATCCTAGATTCCTAAAAACAACATTTGAGAAATGTTGTGAGTTCTAGAAATCTCACTGCCTTCATCATCCAAAGTTTAACTATTTTTCACTATATTTTCCTCTCTGACTCCTAAAAGTTTACCCTTCTGCTGCAAAGAAAGACTTCATCATTTTAGGCCTGTTTTCCTCATTTCATCACTCTCAACCTCATTCATAACCCTCTTCCTTTGAAAAGCCCACTTTTTCCCTTCCTCAAAACCCTTTTGAACCCCCTCATTCATCATTTTTCCTCTAAAAACCTTAAACAATGTAAAAATCCTTTTTTACATTGATTAAATCTAACTTTTAAGCCTATCGGACCTTCTCGAAACCTTATAAAAACCTTGTTTTTATACTAAACTCGCCTTTTTATACAAATAGGACTTAAGCCCCTTTTTCCTTAAAGCCCTAGCCCCTTCTACCCATATAACCCTAACCTTTTGCTATTCTTAGCCCCTCCCCCGTATTGACTTTACCTCAATTCTTTTCTCTTTATACACCTCCGCTTTTCATTATTTAAACCCCTTTAAACCTTTGAAAATATCAAAGCGAGCCCGCTTTCCCTCACCCCGCCTTACCTTTTCATCAGGTCACCTCCACTGTCGATCTGAAGCCCCGGGCCCGATCTGACGGCTGTCGCATCCCCGCCCCTTATCCCGCATTGATACAACCCCGCGCTACCCGACAAAGCTCTGCCACATCATCACACCCGGGCTCCACCCTCCAAACTTGCGCGCCGCTCCCCGAATCGTTCCGCATTGTCAATCTCCCTCCCTGAGATCTGACGATCCAGATTCCATATCGCATAAAAAATGGCGATGGGTTTAATAACCCCTAACCTGCGTGAAATAGGCGGTTTTCCGCCGGACACGCGTCAACCGCCCAATGGAATCGCGTGCATTTAGCCCTAAACCACTTACCACCCTTTTCGCGCTTGATAAACCACCTGTGGTTTTCAAAACCGCTTTTCCTCTCCTTGTGCCAGAATTCAATTTCTCCCCGATTCCACCTCTGGAACCCCGCCTCATGCTCCATTCCTCTCTCTGTTAACGCCTTCCGACCACCCGAAACCCATGAAAATGCAGTCGAACCCGCCTCGCATGGTTTTAAACTAATGGTTTGTGTTTGTGCAGGTTTTAATGGCGGAAAATTCCAGATGCCCTCCTACGATCCATAAAAGAAGAATGAAACCCCTAGATAACGATCCAGAGGTCTTAAATCCAAAATTATGGAGATCAAAGGCCCTCTCAGGGTTTGATCGATGATGAAAGCATGCTCATCAATGGATCATAAACCCTCCAGCACATAAAGAACGCGTCCCTGCACAAAGGACAAACACAGACAGTCAAAGAAGCAGTGAAGAAATGAAGATCAGAAGGATTAAGAACTAATCTTAATCAAAGGATAAAGCAGAAGATTAGCCAAGCAGACAGTGATTAAAGGAATAAAGGCAAAAGATCAAGGGAAATAAAATAAAACAGAATTGAAGAAAAAGTGATAAAGAGCAGACAGTAAAGCATAAGGACAGAGTTTAAGGCTTAAAACAAAGATTAGAGACAGACAAAGAACAGATTAAACCCAAGACAAATTCGAAATGACTCAGTGCACAACAGTTATTCCTCTCAGAGATATTTTTAGCCACCTAAGTGTTTTGTTTCCTTCAAGAAAGCATTAGGCAGTTATTGGGCTGAGTCAGAGATATTTTATCTGTCCAACAGTTATTGTAAAAGTTATGAATAAGCCTTAAAGTCAACACATTCACTTATTTTTCCTTGGAAGTTAAGATGGAAGTTATTAAAACAGAGAAGTAGTTGCAGATATTCCACCCTTGAGCCTTGCATGGTCTTCAAGGTTAGGAATGCACTTACTCTGTAATAAATGATACTCAAACCCTATCTTAGGCTTCACCTCCTCATTTGCAACATATATACTACATCTGAACAGATTATCTTGTTGGCATTTGATGACTCTTTGAAGTAATACATAATCTCTTGGAAGTTGAAAGGAAATTGAAGTCTTGGAACTTGTGGATGCCCTGATTTGTTTGTTGATGGAGGAGGCTAGATCACTGAATCCTTGAGCTTGGTTGTTGGTGAAGTGCTTCTAATCTATTAATGTTATTTCCTGTTTTTCATTATGTTTCCATCTTTCTATGTTGCAATAGAATAAAAGTTTTAGGCTAAGAAATGTCTTTTGAAAGCACCTTAGTTCTGTTTATTCTTCACTACCTTGATGTTTTCTTCTGCTAGGACATTTCAGAAAATTCTTAATTGCTCTCTGGACCCCCTAAGCTTGTTTATTTCATAAATAGTTGAATACAGTTGGTTTCAAGCATGATTTATGGTTTTCCCTACTTACTTGTTGCCACTTAAAAACTGTTTTTTAAGTCTCTCTCTAAAGTACCATTCTTTAAAGTCTGTCAAAGAGGTTTTGTTTCAATCATACCCTTTGTACTTGCTTAACTAATTGTTTTAGAGATCTTCATAACTATAATCAAGGATGTTTAGGAGTTCCCTCTTCCCTGATTGCAGTTATACGTGTGTCTTAAGTGTTTTCTGTCCTTGAAGGTGAAATCACTGGAAGTTAAATGAGTTTCTCGCCTTCTATATTTCATTGTAAAAGTTTGTCTTGAATTATTACTTGTTGAAATGTGGATTGTAGAATTTATGGTTTGCCCTGTCTATTGATTGCCTCTTTATGTTCTTGTGATATTTTAAGTCCCTTTGTTGAGAAGTACATATGATAAAGGATTCTTAACTGCCCTTTACCCTACTTTTCATTCTTACAATTGATGTCCATCTCATAAACCCTCCTTAAAACTTGAAGATCCATTGGCCAAGTTAGATTTGCCCTATGATACTCCCCGATCCATTGATGAACTTATCATGACTTCCATTTGACTCCATTGCCCAATTACTTAGAGATTTCCTCATTCTATCTATGCTCTTTGATCATTATGTCCAACCAAAACAAACAACAAAACCTCACACTTAATAACTAGCCTAAAATCAACCCTACAAAGCAAACAAGTTCATATCCCTTGCAAACAAATAGAGAGATCCCTCTCTGAGTCTAGGAAGGCTAGGTCCTAGGGCTCCAAAGACTGGTTCCATGTTGCCTTGTCATTCGGTATACCAATCTGCCAAATCATGGGACCCCAACACACTTAATACTTTATGATTCTGAAACAAGAAAACTAAGCAAAGAACAAATCACACATAGGACACCTTTATTTTGGACTAAGTCCCCAGAAAAAACCAACGTGGGAAAACCGGTGCAGCAGATTTGAGGGTTTGTATTATTAAGCAGTAGCAATTTCTGACTACATCATTGAATACCTCAAGGGTTATTCAGTTACAGAGAGAGAAATACTGGCAGAAAGAATGTGAGTTTTACCTCACTAAGTCACTAGAAAATCCCGCTGATTCAGTCACTGGATGAGGTGCCCCTGGCAGGCTCTGCACTACTATTACACAGTCCCAACGCAGTCCCTGCGTCACCCTCTCTGAGCACTGCATCACCCCAGCTACGGATCAATCTGACTCTCAGAATCTTAGATCTCAACCTCCGGGGCTCACACCCCGGCTCCCGGCTTCTGGCACAGATCCGACAGTAAAATCTCGGAAACCCTCTCAGCCACTACGCAGCCTCTGTGTAGCCCTGCGTGGCTCTGTGTTGGCTCTACGTCAACCTGTCTGGCTATGCTGGACGTCTCTCTGCCTCTCTCTGCTGATGATTCTCCGGCTGAGAAAATTCTCTCTCCGAAAGCTACTTCTGCCCCTCACCGCGCTGGAATCACTTAAGATTTGATCTTCATCCGAGCACTCCTCCGTTAAGAGAATTTGATCACTTGATTCACTCGGTGTGTCTTTCCAAATGACCCTCAAGCCTTCCTTTATAGTCTTCTCATGGAGATATCAATGGCCGAGATTAGATCTCTAATCAACGACTAAGATTATAACTTGACTTGATCTTCTCTTTTTCTAGATTATTCTCACTCTGTTTTATTAATACCCTTTAATTATTTAATTTCCCTAAGTTTAGACTTAGGGTCCCCATTAAAATAATTAACTTTTACAATAAAACATATTCCGAGTGGAATTTTCACAAACGGTTTATGGGTTCTTTGGAATACCAATGCCTATGCCTCTCCACAAATTTAGAGACTTAGAGCACTTCGATGCTACCAAAAATCAATAGAGACTTATGTGTGGAGAAGGACTTCTACAACAAATGATGGACAGTCCTCCTAGCCCGTGTTCATTGAGGGATATGGACATCTTGCAATGATAGGTGGCATCACTCCGTGCCCTATGTTGGTCTTCATCGGAGCAGCGCTGGAAGACCATAGTGGGTTGAAGTCCCTGAGTAGCTGAGGAGCAGCAGTGGACAAATTGAGAGCTGTTCACAAGTGGAGCTGTGAACAACTCGACAGGAGTCTCGATGTGTTGATGCGTTAGTGGACAAACAATCAACTAGAGAGAAAATTGACAGTCGAGGTTCAATGGCCAGATGGACTTGGAGCATTGATAGAGGCAGGAGTCGCAAATCGGGAGCCGAAGGATTGGGCAGGTACAAGGTACGACCGAGAGGAGCTGAGAGAACGTGTTACAGCCAAATGGTCAAAGTATCTTGTTTTGTATCTAGTACTAGTGGATGTATGAGGGCCACTATCCCTAGTACAGGAGCCCTAGACTGTTGTATTATATCAGTTGGAGTAATATAACAAAGTTGGGTTGAAAATTTGTAAAAAGTTGTCTATATTTTGTGCATATGTGATTTCTTGTTGTTTATATTCCGCTATGCAAAGTAGTTATGTTGAGATTCTTGGTTTGGTAGTGTCAGATATTTTAAGATTCTATCTTAGACGCAAGGTCGTGGAAATTCAACATAGAATCGGAGCGTATCTAAGCTACTTTAAGTGACAGTGAATCAGAGTATGCACAACGAAACAACTCGGAGGAAGTTGTGGGTGTCTAGATCATGCAAGAGAGGGTTCTGCTAAAGACATGGAGATGTGGTCTTGACTGGCTTAGCAGTGAGATTGGCTAGGAGTTTTGGTGGATTGGTGGTGAGCCTGGTGAACTACAGTTTGTTGTAGTGCAGATTGATGATCATGGACTTCCGTTGACTTGCCATGGATGGTTGTGACAAATCAAGTTTCTTTGGCATGGACGAGATCAGGTTGATCGAGATGGCTTCATGTGATGGATTACAGGTTGGCAGGCTAGACTCTTCATCGGATCGTGATGTTGCATATCCAAGATTGGTGGGATTTGCACGTGTGGTATTTGATCCAGGAGGATGAGTGCTTGCAGGAATGAGCCAGTGGGGATCATGTAGGCTCATAGGGAGTCCAGCCTCAGAGAGAGCAACACTATGGAGGTTCGGGATCTTCAGGTTCGAATGTGATGAGGCAGTGACACTAATGAGATGCAGGGTTCATTCTACAGAGTATGCTAGCAGCAATGGATGCCAGATGGGCTAGTGTCGTCGGAAATGATGATGGTTACTTCTTAGTCTTGGAAGTATCTCCCTTGCTTAGAAGGAGTGTTGATTTTTCTGTAGCTTGGGAGGTACTCCAAGCCCTAGGGTTCAGGGATTGGGGGGCAAAGTGCCATAAGAGGCACTTGTGGGCTTGAAACCCAAGCATGGGGTTTTGCACCCATCGGGATTTGAGCTAAAACCATAAGCACATTTCGACATGTGATGGATGAGGATGATAGCTCTCAGTGAGACGATTCTAACGCAACAGGAATCATCCGATTCTGAGTTGTAGAAATGAAGATATGAATTTTTGAAATCAATGTTGGGTTTTTGAACATGATGGTCTAGGTCAGCTTGGTGATATTAAGTCTCGAGACAGTCGTACAAAGCCCTAGAATGACGTTTTGGAGAAGCCCTTCCTGTGTGTATAAAAGGAAGGTGATGGAGGGAACTTAAATGTATCCTTTGAGTGCTACGCATGACTTGAAGAGCAGAAAAGGAGCTCGGTGGAGGAGGATTATATCTTTGTTGGACCGCAGGTAGGAGCAGCCAAGCGAAGGAGGAGAATGCCTTGTTTCGTGCCTCTTCATGATTGTTTTGGATGTGTGTTTACCTTGCAGGAGCTCCAGGTAAGATAAGGTTGTTTGGGCATCAATTCATGAACCCAACACCCCTATGGCAGCCAAGTTGGATGTAGAGGCTAGACGTGGAAGAGGAGGCCCTGTTGTGCCGCTTTGTTTGTTTCTTTCAGAGCCAAGAACCGACAGGAGGTTGTCGCATTCATTGAGGGCAGATTGGGTGGTGTATAGGGTTGACCGTTGAGTGGTTTGCTCTCTAACAGGTGGGCCGCAATCCTTAGGAGCCTCTTCAACTAGGCCGCAACCCTTATTTGCCTTGTTCAGGAAGTCGAGAAGCTACAACTAAGGACGCGGGTCTATTATGGGTAAACAAGGTGCTATAAGATTGGGTTTTGAGGTCTAGAATAAGGCTAGAGGGCAGCGAGTTGTTGGGGCAATTGTATGAAGGGTGGCCGCAGTATTTAGAAGGTCTAGAAGGCATGAAAGGAGGGTTGTTACAGTGTGCTAACTAGCCCTAACCAGAGTTCAGGCATACAACAATTTGCACCAGCCCTTGATGATGTGAAGTATGTAGGGTTGTTATGGTTATGAGTTGACTTGATGCAACTGGATAGACTGTCCTAGTGTGGACAGGGTTGATGAAGACTATGGAAGCCAAGAAAGAAGGGCTGACGTGGTGGTCAGAAGCCCTAACCAGTGGGAAGTTTCCATAGTGATTGGACAGAATTATAGGCAACCAGTGGGCGCCATGTGTTGAGGTTAACATGGAGTGCAGATCTCACGGTGGATGGATGTCCTAGGTGAGGACATATTATTGGAGCCTAGATTTTTGCAATAGCTCCTCTATTGCAGAACAAAGGGTAGATTGGTGAAGTCTATTGGCAGCCAATAGAAGGGTCTCCTAGGTGTGAGGATGCCCTAGCTAGATGTAGATGCTACAGCGTGGACTTGGTCACTCGTGGACTGTTGGAGGGCAGTGTGAGAGTGAATCAAGTGTGAACGTGGATTGGGAATTTATGGCCTGTTGGAGGATAGCGTGCTACTGTCAAAGTTGGAGACCGGTGTGCAACACCTTGGTGGACAAAGGTAGTTTCTAGAGTGGCAGTTGTTGAGCTCAAGGGTTGACGAACCAGAGGAGCAGTTTGTGGAGCCCGAGACTTATGTGTGGAGAAGGACTTCTACAGCAGATGATGGGCAGTCCTCCTAGCTAGTGTTCATTGTGGGAGAAGGACATCTTGCAGTGATAGGTGGCAGCCCTTCGTGCCCTATGTTGGTCTTCAGCAGAGCAGCGCATGAAGACCATAGTGGGTTGAAGTCCCTGAGTAGCTGAGGAGCAGCAATGGGTAGATTGAGAGTTGTTCACAAGTGGAGTTGTGAACAACTCGACAAGAGTCTCGATGTGTTGATGTGTTAGTGGACGAACGATCAACTAGAGAGCAAATTGACAGCCGAAGTTCAATGGCCAGATGGACTTGGAGCATTGATAGGGGCAGGAGCTACAAATCGGGAGCTGAAGGACAGGGCAGGTACAAGGTACGATAGAGAGGAGCTGAAAGAGTGTGCTACAGCGAGATGGTCAGAGTATCTTGTTTTGTATCTTGTACTAGTGAATGTATGAGGGCCATTATCCCTGGTACGGGAGCCCTAGACTGTTGTATTATATCAGTTGGATTAATATAACGAATTGGGTTGAAAATTTGTAAAAAGTTGTCTATAATCTGTGCATGTGTGATTTACTATTGTGTATATTTTGTTGTGCAAAGTAGTTCTGTTGAGATTTTTGGTTTGGTAGAGTCAGAGATTTTAAGATTCTATCCTAGACCCAAGGTTGTGGAATTTCAACAGCTGCCACATCTCTTCTCAGAGATAAGCTACCATCGCCTGAGCTAGTTTATTTCCATTCTGTATGTAAGCATATTTCAGTTCTTTGATATTAATGAAATGAAGTTTTATTTCTGCTGCATCTATGTGTTTATCTTTATATATGTATTTTATTGCATTCCTATATAAGTCTGGATCAATTTAGCTAGGGCCGAATTAATTTAGGGCACTTGTGGATGAGTGTTTGTGCTAATAAAACCTAAGTTTTATCTTGGTGATCCTTTTACGCTCAAAATCTAGCCTTTTGCATGGTAAAACTTCCCCTTGGAGGGTTAATGTCATCCTTCCCTAGATATTTTTGTGCCCTAGAAACCCTAACCCTAATAGGGCTTCAACTTGAAGCTTAATTGGAGGGTTTGCTTTATTATTTTATTGAATTTACCTTCTAGTAAAAACCCCTTTCTTTGACTCATGTGCCTAGGTACTCCTTTGTTGTTACATATCAAGAAACCCTAGGTCATATAAGTCTTTATCTAATCTAAGTGCATGATATGTTGTTCCTTATCAAGAAGAATTGGGCTTTTGTCCATTAAAGAGTGTCTTCACCTAGCCTATATTCTCATCACCTTGAACATTATAACTTAGAATATCTTCTTAGGTGATCACTGGGAAGCCTCCCTTGTAGTGAAATTCCACTAATAAGGAAGAGGAAGACTGTTGAGGTGACAATGGCAATCTACCTCATTTTTGCAACAAGGTTTATCCCTTGCCTGTGAGTCCCCTCAAAAGGCCTACTAGATTTTGAGGCAACAGTCCCTCCAACTCATCCTAAGCAAGGACTCTCCAATTGCTTCACAAACCCTAACCATTAATACAAAGAATTAGTAAGGCATCTCATCAAGTTATGTAACCACATCAAAAGCTCCAAAAAAAGCTAACATTAACACCAACAAGTCCACTCTTGGATCTCTCAGAAGCTATCAAGGAGGTTCACTAAGTATGCATCACAAAAACACCACTTGCATCCAAGCACTAGAAATATCACCCAAGGGTTCCATCCCACAAATCATAGATCTAGCTATGATCCGGATTTATGCAGGAACGCAACAGAATACGAATATAACCATAAATACAAAGATGTAGCGGAAATAACACTTCATTTCATTAATATCAAATAATTGAAATATGCATCAAGACAGAATGGAAATAAACTAGCTAGGGCACTGGTAGCTTATCTCTGAGAAGAGATGTGGTGGCTATAGGCCTCTGAACTATGTTACAATGAGGCTCAAGGGCCTTTTTATTATTCAACAACATGGGAAAACCCTAAACATCCAAAAACCTAACCCTAGGAGATGAAGCGCCAAAACTATGGGCCCCGTTTAGGTAAATTGGTACATCAACTTCCCAGGGACGTAACTTTGGCATACGATCTTCGTTTGACAAGCACAATACCTTGTTAGAAATATCTATCCGAGGACTACAACTTTCCAGCAACCAACATCGGTCGAAGACCCATGATGGTCCCAGATTTCCCAAAAAAACGTCGTTTAGGGCCTCAAAACAACTCTGGAAGTTCAGAACCCGAAAAAACTACCAAAAATAGTAAATTTTGCTACAATTAAGGAAACTAAAAAACTGAAAGAAACAATGGTGGGGCCCCAAGTCGAATAGGCAGGTGGCCACCAATATCCACCTGGATCAAGCTCACACCAAGACTTCATGACAAACCTTAGTGCCCTAAGTCTTCTTAGGGTTTACTTCACACAAACTCTAAATCTCATAGCTCTTATATCACACAAGTACATCAAGCTTACAAGTACATACCTGAATAGTTCATGATAACAAAGGCTTTCTCCTCCCTTTATAAGACTCCCCTTATATAAAATAGGTGAGGGAGGCCAACAATAAAAAAGTGCACTAAGTCCACACCAACCTAGCCTAAGTCACTAAACTAAGTCCAGAAGTGGAGAGCTCCTATACCAAAAGAGTACACATGCCAATAGATGGATGGGCACCACCTCCCAAATGGACCACATTCCACACTAAGCCTCCACATGTCAAACACTCCTCATCACAAGGCTACACACCCTTCATAACAAGCTCCTAAGCTCCAACGCTCCTCCACATGTGTGTATCTAGGTCCACCACATGTGTGTATCTAGGTCCACAAGCAATCTCCAATGGAGCACCCTCCAAGCAAGACTCCTCAAGCCACGTGTTCTACCTCGACCCATGTGCCACATGGTCCCTATGCTCCCAGGGCCAAGCACCCTTTCTCGTCGTGTCTAGCCCTCCTTCATAAGATAGCTCAACCTCCTAAACCAAGCACCAATCGTCCTCAACATGTCTCCATCTAGAAAATGTCAACTACCATAGAGGCTCCTAGGGCCAAGCACCCTTTCTCCTGATGCCTAGCCCTCCTTCATAAGATAGCTCAACCACCTACATCAAGCACTCATCCTCCTCAACATGCTTCCATGTAGAAAATGTCAACTACTATATAAGATAACTACCTCCACAAGAAGTATGCCTCCTCTAGCACATATCTTGAGGAAACGCATCCACCTATAGTAAGTGCTCAAAATGTTAATCAACCAAAACAATTTAAGAAATTAGCATACAACAAGAGGCTAGGATTTCCCATGCACTATACATCACATGAAACACACCAATAACATGGTCTAACCACTTTTAGAGCAACCAAAAGGCTAACAAAATCTAACATTGAGAATGAGAAGAGAAGAAGTTCCTCTATTAGGAACAACACAAGTAGAGTGTTCTTCTCCTAAATATAAAAGAACCAACTAGAAATTTGGAATAAAACATGTATCCTCTTGCAATAGCACAAGTGGAGCACCTTCCTCATGAAGAGTACACTAAATGCATGGCAGAAAAATTATTGTTGCTAGCTTGCATTGCGTTCATAGCAATTAAATTCACCCTGACAATTTTAAATTTGTCAGGAGAAACTTAGGAGAATGTTGTACAAGTTGCATAGTATCCACTAAGAGATCAATCTTAATTCATCCACCTCTACAAATGGCTTTCAAATTGATCAGGTTGTAGTCATGTTTATTTTTCCAGAATTATGATGTGTTGACATAGAAAATCACTTTAAGAATGCTGCGGGATTTGTCTTTTCCCAGCAATTGTGGAAAATGAACCTTATAAACCCAGTGATTTCTAAAAGCAATTCTCTCTATTTTTTATTTCACTGTTCTGTTATGGACATTCATTTTTCTGGCATTCGTCGGACAAGTGGCCAATACCGATATTGGACAAATGTAAAAAAAAAGTTCTCCGGCACTTATCTAAAAGCTTTTATGGTAGCCTGCCCTTAAATAATGCAGGAAAACCGTACTTTTCCGGAGCTCGTCTGAAATATAATCCCTACGCGTAGTCTACCTCTTGGTTTTGCCCCTTTTCAAGCAATTTTGCCCCAACTCCTGCGGGGATTTTTTTAGAATGGTAAGTTTTAGCTGTGTAATTTGTAGAAAGTGCTGAATTTTTCAGGATATTGAATCTGTTTATGCATTAAAAAAACAGATTTGTTATTTTATGCATAAAAACACATTTGAAATAACAAGAAATCACAATCACATTTGAAAATTGCGATCACATAATTATGGTGAAAAAAGCAAAAGCCTCGTGCCTGATCCCTATCTCGGGTTGCCACCTGCTTTGAGGAGGAGGTTGGCTGATGTCTTCCTTTAATGTTCACAAAAAATTGCATATTATAAGCTGCTTCACTAAAAGCATTACGAACTGCTAGTGCCTCTGGAACTAATTGAACCCTCTAGCTATTGCAACTAACAATAAGAAGCGGACTAACTATAAATTCAGCAGAATTCCAATGTGTGACGGTAAAGTGGTGACATACTGGGGTAAAACCTTAACAATGGATAGCATGAATAACAAATTTAAGACAGATAGAGTTACAGACCTTCTTACTCTTCTCAGCAGAGGCTGAAATATCCGCTCCTCCACTTTTAGCGACATGAGAAGTGAATGTAGACCATTTATTTTCAATTATTTGCCATTCTGATAGATTGCGAGCCATTAACGTGCGTGGAAGAGAACGGCGAACTTGCGAAAGTGTCGTGACTGCCGCCATTCGGGATAAATTCTTCTGCTAACTTGCCTACTTTGTGGCAGTTGAAAGGTTGTACATGTCGTGGCCGGCCATGTCTATAAGCTTGTGCGCTGCAGATTGCTTTCAAAAGTTTTGGATTCGAAGGAGAATGTCGTAGAAGCCGGTGCTGTGTTCACCAGACTCTTGTTCGGATAAATTACTGTGGGTTTTATTATTATGTCTGCGTGTGAAGATATTGTATTGGGTTTTTTTCAAACGATATTACTTTGGTTTTGATTAAAAATTTAATGTAATATTTGTGGTGAAAATTGGAAATTAAAATTTATTACTTTAAAAAAAAAATTAATATATATATATATATATATATATATATATATATATTTTTTTTTTTTTTTATTGGTTACAAAATTCAATATTTTATTGTTATGGTTTAGGAATTCATTCATTTAGATCATTTATGTTGGGTGTCAATGCTTTTCTCCTTCGTACTTTCAATTTAGTTGCTGGGATTTTCAATTGGTATTGATGAAGTTTCATCACACGAGCTCACTTTCTCTAGCTGGAATCGTATGAATCTCAAGATATTTCACTGTATATTCTTATTTTAGTATGTATTTCAGAAAATTTTAGAAATGACATCGGAGTCAAGCAAGGTTTCTCTTTATTCCCTATTTTTTTTTGTTTATATATTGACAAACTGGAAGAGTGGCTAAATTTGGAGATGGTGTTCAATTGGGGGAGTTTGTGACAAGGCTTCTTGTATATGCCGATGATCTTGTGATGATTACTAAATCGGCTCATGGATTGCAAATGCACTTATATGTCCTTGAGCATTTTTGTAAAGCAGTTGGGATGCAAGTCAATACCAGCAAGACCAAAATAATGATTTTCTCTAATAAAAGGAAGCAAAGTCATCATATGTTCTTCTTCGAAGGCAACATTCTTGAAGAAGTAAATGAATATAAGTACCTCAGGATCGATTTCAACAACAAGCTTAATTGGGAGGATAGCAGAAAGAAAAGAATTTTAGGAGGGTGGAAAGCATTGTATGCACTTCAAAACAGATGTAGAGAAGCAGAGTTATGGGATTGGAACACGATCAAAGTACTTTTTGGACTCCTAGTTTGTCCAGTGCTATTATATGGGTGTGAATTGTGGGCTAGCAGCATCCCTGTTTCAAAATGGAAACAAATTCAAAGAATTCAAAAACGCTTGATCATGAACAAGTTCAAAATAAAAAGTTCAGTTCCCTATGAGATAATGTTGAGGGAAACAAAGGCAGCTCCCATCGAAGCAATTGCCATGGTGCGTCTTATAAGGTATCTAAAAAGAATTGAGCAAATGGGAGGAGATAGATGGCCGAAAGTTATCTTCAATGAAGGTATGAATGAAAGAAAGAAATCATGGATGAGATCAAACGACAAATGGATGCAAAAATGGAATATTTACCTTAATGCATGTTCCACAAATAGTAAGGAGTTAAAGAATTTTGTGCTGGAGAAGTTCCGTAAGGGTGTATGGGGAAAAGAGTTGGGTAGAAAGAAGAAGTATTATGTTCAGGATTCAACCCCACTTGTGATCTTCAACAAAAAGAGTACATTGGAGCTAGCAATCCGTGGAGAGCAAAGATTCTTATTGCTCAATTAAGAACTAACTCACATCAACTTCGGTGTGAAACAGGGCGGTGGAAGAGACCTACAGAAGCTTAGGAAGAAAGGATATGTGCTTTTTGCACTTCTGGGGCAGTGGAATCAGAAAAGCATCTCATTTTTTAATGTGATGCTTTCAGTGACATCAAGGATAGTTACCGCACGATGTTAGCATCAATTCCGTGGCATTTTCTTTTCAGTGAGGGAACTGTTAGAAGGTTGGGTCAACTCATCATCAAATTGAGTAAGAAAAGAATTGAATTATAGAAGACAAAAAAGCAAGGAAGCTAGTAGTCCCATAGACTATTTTTAGTCTCGTGGACATTAAAATTTCATTCATTCATTCATTCATTCAATTCAAATGGGCTATTTTGTATCTCATAATGCAAGTGATTGTTTGAAATTTAATTGGTTAGTAAAAAAATTGTATGGTTGTAGTTAATTTTTTTCAAGTTTTTTTTTTAAGTTTTTTTGGTGGATTTTTCTCCTCTAATTTTTTGGCAGGAATTTATTGAAATCACAAGCTTGATGGTAACCCCTGCGCAATTGAAGTGTCATGGGGTTTTTCAAAGGTTTTTCAAGGTGTTGAATCCATATATACAAAGCAGATTAAATAACACAATACAAAATTTCACCTCAAATTTTTCCAGGGATTCTCTCACCGGAAAGTCCAAAAAATCACACTAAAGACAACTCCAATTTTATTTGCAGTGAACATTAACATTTCAAGTAATATTATTTAAGGCAATATATTTTAAAATATATTTATTTTTTTCACAATAATCCACCCATTAAATGTAAATATTTTAAGTAATATTATTTATTGTAATATATATATATATATTTGTACAAATGATATAATTTCAAGCAAGAATGTGATTTTTGTTATTTAAATACAATTTTGAATGCATAAATAGATTAGCATCTGAAAAACCCATAAAACACTCCAATTCCATAGATTAAACGACTTAATCTCAAGTTTTAAAAAATTTTGATTAACATTAAGGGAAAAATGTATCATGGAAAAAATAATTTTAACTATGAATTAAGTTGTGCCGTTAATAATATATACATTTCAATAATGCAAATATATATTTTAAAATATGTCTTAATTAATATATATATTTTAAAATGTATGTAATCAATGTCATGTTTTGGAATATATTTTAAATAAAATATAATGATAAATGTTTAGTAATGAGAAAACAAATTTAATTTATTGGATTTAAAAATATATATATTTTATTTTATTTTAAACTTTTATTATGTTTAAGAAAAGTATTTTATTATTTATTTTATAAATAATATTTTCTTAATGGTAAGTTAATTCATCCAATAAGTGGTTGATCAATCACATTTTTTAAAATTATGTAAATATGAATTTATATTTTAAATTATATTTTGAAGACTGAAATAGATTGAAATTATATTTTAAATTATATTTTGAAGACTGAAATAGATTGAAATTTGTAGTTTCAATTAACTTATAATTTCAATCACTACCAAAGATATATTTTATAATTATATTTAAAAAACATAATAACTATTTTTTTAATATACAATAATAATAATTAAATAATTTCACTATTTTTTTAGTGAACGAGAAAAACAAACTACTATATAGCACATGTTTTATTACACAATAGATATTTAAACAATACACCTATTCTATTATATGAACACACTGCATGGAAAAGAAACTTGATAAAGGACCGTATTCCTCCATCCGAGGTAGGTGACTTGAACATGGGTACCTATAGTGATGTCAAACATTGTTTTGAAGAGAGTGCAATTTTCTTGTGTTAGAAGAATTTTGCCCCTTGATGTCGATTGTTGAGAACATTGGGTTTTCCTCCTATTCTATCGTTCTTCTAACCAAGACACTTTATAAAAATTCGGTTATGATCTGATTTTAAGTCCCAAGTATGCTCTCTGATCTTAACTTCATCTATTCTTTCTACTAGGCTTTGTGAACCAATAGCATAGTCAACTACACTTGCCCCATTGTATGTGTTGCAAGTGAAGTTTCCAAACTTTTTCCATCTCTCTAGACCATTGCAGATAATTAAGTTGAAAGCACCACACAATATAAGCAACTCCTCTCCAAAATGACTACTAACTTTGTCATCTTCTGAACATCTCACCCATTGAGACTTATCCTCTTCAATGAGCCAGATAGGATTGCGATCCTCTTTGCAACAAAGAATACTAGCTTGTTGATTTGTTGTTATAGCATTGAAATCTCCCACTAAAAGAACTTCTCCCTATTGAGAATATGCAGCAATATCTTGCTTTAAAGCTGCATACGGATCTTTGATGTCCAATCCCTTATTTTTGTAAGTTTTTGATACTTGAGGCGCAAAATAACATGCTGCAATTCTTATGTCGTTCTCATTCTTTGTTGTGTTGAACCATAAATATTGCTTATTTGCATCTTCTTTCACTAACTGAATGTGGCGACCTTATTTTTCTTTCACTAAAACCAATATTCCTCCGTAACCTTTGTCATTTTATGTTGCCTCGTTCCAAACTGCTAACTTCAAATAACCGTCAAACATAGGAGTTTTGCAACCATCATGTTCATAAGTTTCTGTGAGACAAATTATGTCTCTACCAAGGCCATATCCCAGGTCCCCTCCTCCAAGGGTAACCTCTGCAGTTCCAACAAAATAGACTTAGGTAGACCTGGGTAGGATTTGGTTGCTACGCGGTTTGGCACACAAGACTTGAATTTGAGTCTTCACCCCTTTTCATCCATGTTGATCCTGTTGTTTTCCTCCCTATTATAGAATTACAAGTTTTTTCTTCATTGTCAACTTGTTGCCCTATTTTTCCATGAAGCCCAAACACCGCAGTAACTGCTTTACCATTGTACAACCATGCTCTTTTCCCTTCATTTCTTGCTGCTCTAACTTTCTCCACTTCTTCTCTTCTCTCTTCTTGTTGCTTGCTAGTTAAATCTTCATCTAGGAAGAAGTGTGAGCCTTTCAAGAGTTTCTTTTTGCTTAAGAGATTATGTTGCTCTTGCACACTTGCCATAATGACTTTTATAGGTTGAGGTCTTTCCTCACATATCTTTCCCACCCTCCTTGCTTGACAAATTTGCCCTCTCCACTATAATTTCTCTCTCAAAAAGTCCCTTGTCAAATTGAAAGTGCTTTCATTCTTTCCATAGTCTCTTATTCCCCTGATAATACATTTTGTTTCTCTCTCTTTTCTTTCTTTATGTTCTCTTTCCTATGCTCTACGAGAACTTACATCTTCTTTTTCCTCGATCCTATGACCATTAGTGTCCTCAACCCTAGTTTTGATTTCTTTTGGAATGTATGTCTTCTTGTTCTCTTATACCTTCTTTTCGGAAAGGATTATTTGCTGACCCATTTGTGTATCTAACTGAGTTGTTTTAGAGATTATCACATCTTTGTTTGTTGCCATTGCATCATTCTTGCTTTGCCATGCTGCCTTCATGTTTTCCCATTCTCGTTTTCCTGTCTCTACAACATCTTGTAACATTGTTACCTACTCTTTCAAAATTCTATTACATTCCATTAAACATTGAATTAATTCAAAATTTTGGACTTCAAGACACGCTTTTGTGCATATGGTTTCGGTGGAGTTTCTGGCGCTAAATTTTTTTTCAAGTGAACTTGAATCAAATGACAAAGCAAAATGATTATAAGGATGTGAACATTCTTATATAGTGAATCAAGCAAGTGATTTATTATATAGCGAAGAGAATATTTAGGAGGAAGAGGTTTAATAACATATTTAGGAGGAAAGAGGTTAAATTGTTATTATGGTTGAATATTTAGGAGAAAGAGGTTTAATAACATATTTAGGAGGAAGAGGTTAAATTGTTATTATGGTTGAATTTTTATTTTGTATTGAACCTAAAATTAATAATTTATTTAAAATAAGTATGGTATAGTAATTTAATATAATTTAATTAAAAAAATATTGATTATAATTTATTTATTTTTAAATATTAAAAAATTAATGTTTTAATTTATTTTAAATTCAAAATGTTTCTTAAAATTAATAATTAAAATAAACTCATTTAATTTTTGGAATTTGGCTTCTCTGATCCAAATTTGTAAGAAATTGTTTTAGGTGATAATCACATATGATCATGTATTGTGGATACTTTAGAACCAACCAGTGTAGTTCATCTTTAGGACAAGATGAGAAATCAGATCAAAGAAACAGGTTTAAACATATGGAGTGAAGATCCAACTAATGATTAAGGTATAACAACTAGTTTGACTGAGGAAAAGAAAATATAAATGAAACAATTTATTTATTAAAATATTTTATTATTATATTTAATTTAGTTTAATTAGTTAATAATTATAATATATTTTATTGTTATATTTTAATTTCTTAATTAAAATAATTTGTTAGAGTGGAATATAAATAATAATGAAAAAATTAGAATACAAGAAGTTATTATTTAATATTATATAAATATAATTTTGATCATTAAAAAAAACTATAATTAACCAAAATATATATATATATATATAATTCTTCCATAATTTTGAAATTTTTACTCTATATATTATTATTGAAACTTTTATCACTTTTATTCATATTTACATTACTTCATATTTACTTTACTAGAAAAATCCTTTTACTTTATTAGAAAAATCATTTTATTAATTCTATTGAAAACTATGCAATCACAACTATTTTTTTATTATGCTATTCATTTATTTATTATTGAAATTAATGTGATAACAATTCACACTAAGATTTCTAGATTATAAAATTGTCTTGTTATGGAAATTAGTATGGATTCCACTTGATGTTGTAATATGTTTGGTGTGACGAAGTACTTGTTTTTAAGGAATTAGCCAAATAACTATATATGAATTGGCAATACCAACCTATAATCACTAATCAACAATCAACAAGTCAATCTCAACTTTGAACTATTTACCAAAATATCTTGAGTTAACATATATATTGAATTTTTAACCATAGATTAAAAAAAAAGTGGGGAAACATAGAGAAAAAAACAAAAAAAAACACAAAATTTTTTAATGTTCTACTGAAAAAACTATGATCTATTATAATTGATTTATTATAATTATATTATTAAAAACAAAATCTATAAATAAATTAAATACCAAGAAATAAACTCTTATATGTATCATGGGTAGAGAGAAATAACCAATAAACTCTTATATAAATCATGTTTCATACATAACCAAGTTTAAACTCAAATTAAAATCATATTCATGTTTATAGGGAACATGATTCGAAGTAATTGTGAAGCAATAATAGATATGTAAGTTTTGTTTATAATTTCTAACTATTTGGCACAATATAATAGAATTTTGTTTTAGTTTATATATATATATATATATATATATATATATATATATATATATGGGCTTAAAACATGTGTCTTGAATTATGAGGTATAAATGTTAGAGCTATAATGTTTTCCCAAGAGTATATTTCACGTCCCTGTGACTCGGATGTGCAAAGAAGTCACCGAGTATGCATTCCGCATAGTTGCCCAACCAAGATCTACACTATATGCATTCAGTCGTTGAGTAAAGCAAGGCACTCAATGTTTAAAATATATATATGAATATTTTTAAATTGTTTTCGTAGCAAGTCTTTCAATGTCTAATCTCAACCCCCTCTCTGTTCATAATTAATTGAGATATGAAATAATTGTTCATAATTAATTCAGATATGAAATAAACATGGACAAGATTTGTGTAATTAGTGACTCCAAATAGAAATAGCCATGATCATGCATGAGTAATTACCACATGAACAATGATCATAGCATAAGAAAAGAAGTGTGAAGTGATAGATACATACAGATTCCATCACTGTACTCATCCCCAATATATGTGTAATATTTAATGGACGTTAACCACCACCATCATCATCAATAAAATATTTATCGGTCGCGTGTGTAAGAGGAAGAGGATTATATAATCTCGTGTTTCTTATAACATAGGCTCGGAAAAAATCCTTGTTTTCACTTAATAAACCCTTTCAAATTATATTCATTAAATTAATAATCTCAAATTAAAACATAAATATATCATATTTTATATTGCATGTATAAAATAAATAACATATATCTCGACCTCGTGTAAAGGCATCCCTTGCATGAGGCCCACCTGGAATCTCCACAAAACGCTCACACCTACCCTCCTTCCTTTGTCATAGCACTACCTCAAATCCTCAATGATGGTTTGAGTGAAGGCATGAGACAACTATGGCTTCTTGGTCACTCTATTACACAGTTTATCCTAAGTTTGGGATAGAGTATATTCTTATTGAGCCATGATATCAACAATATGAATGACGATAATTTTTACTCTAACAAAGAGTCAATGATGGGTACTTCATATCGGGGCGCTTATCCTCCTTAATTCCAAGTGGGGAAAGTGTTGCGAGAGCTATGAAATCGTGTGTCTCATTTCTCAACATTGTGAAGGCAACCCTCATTTGTGGGTTTGGAGTTTTTGTCCTATTCAACAAGGTATGCTCTTTATGAACTTAGAGTTGGTATTTCCTTTTGTTGGATCATGTTATTGGTTGCCTTTTCTAGATCTCCATAGACTTGTTTTCTTGATTGTAATTTTTAGTTTTTCCAACTAAAAGCATATTATGATATTATTTGTGAATGGGATCAGAAAGATCACAGTACTCAAGTATTAACACTGAAATGCATGGAAACTCTAAGCACTAGGATCTTATTGTAGAGAAATTCAACTAATCCAAGGGAACACAAACTATGTTGTATTTCCATGGAGTTTGGTATTGGTTAAAGCTTCATTCTTACTAGTCACGTGCCTCTATTTTTGTCTTAGAATATCATGTTGAAGGCGCCATGGGTATGGATAAATTCCATTCTTTTGGTGCTTTGTAATTTTTTAACTTTGTTTCCATTCAACAACCCTTTATTTTATTTCTGCGTCGTGGTCTCTAGTGCACCTGTAAATTCCTTGACTGATGGTTACATAAGTTTCTAATATATTGCATTTTCTGGATAGGCAAATTAGAGTCTACAAAATTTCTTTGTAGCAATAGATCTATCGGCAGGACTTGAAACAACAACGATCTGCAAATTCGTATTTTCCATGTTATTGAGTTGAGAGGCTCATTATACAATCCAATATGAGGGACATGTGTAAGTATGTCACATTCTCAAAAAATAATATAAATAATTTTCACTAATGTCGGCCAAAACAAAATTTACATAACCATATAAATAAACAATTAAAAATGGAGTAATACAATAATTAACTAAGTTGGTTGATATTTCATTTTTATTATTCCAGTAATAAATAAAATATTTCGATGTCTCAATCTACAACAAGTGTGACAATGTGTAAGTATGTTCGTCCTTGTTAAAATAAAAATAAATATTCTCTAAATAAAAATGTGATATATATGTGTGTGTGTGTGTAAAATATTAACTTCATATATATATATATATATATATATATATATATATATATATATATATATATATATAATTCGTAATAATAAAAAATCTGATTTAATGTTACACATTATTTTTTGTACTCTAAAATAAGTTTGCACCTAAATTTGATCTCTCTCGGCTCATGTTAGGTCTGTGGTTAAGATGAATCTATATTGATAGAATATCTTGTTTTCCTATATACTCTCTATGCCATATCACATATTATAGAAGTACCAATACCACAATGCTTGAGGGAGATTCTGAGAAACAATTATGCAAGATTATGTTAAATGTAAACATTTGCAGTGAATTCGTATTAAAATTTGAATTGTACTTATAACATATTTTATGATATCGAAATTTTGAAACTTAGCATGAACTGTGTATTGATTTGCTTAATGTAGAAAAGAATAATAATGGACACTTCCTCGGTTTATATGAAGGATTTTTCTTGAATGGTGAAAGATTCCGTGCTTTATCCTAAAGGTTTCGACATTAATATGGCACTAACATGTGCTTTCTCTTATTCTTTTTAATGCAGGAAGCCTTTTTAAGTTAGAAGATTTGGCATGAGCTGAGTCTGAAGAACTGTGTTATGTTAAAAGAGCAATGGCGTCTTACTTGGAGATTGGAAAGGATTGGCACGTTCGTTGGAGATTGAAAACAATTGGTAAAGTCCTCGGATTTCATTTACTTCTGATTTCTCACAAAAGGAAACTAAAAAGACTGAGGCAGAGCCCAAATTTTATTTCTCTCTCAATCTCTCGTGAAGTGACAAGATTTCCCCAAGAAATGCAAAAGAGAAGATGTCGTATATGTTAATTATGACACAAACTTTGAGTTTTGTGTCACAAGTAATAATAATAATGGCCATAATTTAATTAGAGGAGACACTTTGTTAGCTATTGTGGGTTAATGGTTCACAGAGAGTGGCAAAAGTAAGATGTCGTATATGTTAATTATGACACAAACTTTGAGTTTTGTGTCACAAGTAATAATAATAATGGCCATAATTTAATTAGAGGAGACACTTTGTTAGCTATTGTGGGTTAATGGTTCACAGAGAGTGGCAAAAGTAATGGATTACGTGGCGAACCATCGGTGATAGATGAATTGAAGATGCCAGGCGGATAAGGATGATGCGGTGTGGATTTGATTATATGTGTTATCATTGGATTTGTGATGGACATATAGAGGCGCTCTCCAACCTAGTATCATAGTGATGTTGTAATGTTAAGGTAAACATTTTGACTTGGTCAAAAAAATTAATAAAGTTAAATAAAATAACTAACACGCAATTATATATATATATATATATATATATATATATACAATTTTAACTATAAAATTATATATATATATATATATATATATATATATATATATATATATATATATACAATTTTAACTATAAAATTATAAAGTTAAATTAAACTATAAAATTATCATGGTTTACAAGTCCATGGTATGTGTTATGATGAAGCCTATTTAAAGGCTTGAAGAAATCCATTATGGAATGCAAGAATATCAACTTAGATCCATTTTAACTCACAATTTGATCCTTCTGGGCGCTTGGTAGATCCTGATTTAAGATGGATCTAGGCTGATTATAATTAACAATTGAATTTTTAAAGTATGATATATTATTTTGTTTTTATAGAAAAAAAATTAATATGATATACTGTTTGTTTTGAGATTAAGAAGTTTACTCCATGTTTGTAATTCAATAAGCATATATTCATCTTAATTATGGATCTACCAAGTATCGAGAGGGATCAAATTTCTCAATATGCAAACCTCTTTTTGCATGCAAAATTTGAGAAAATGTTTGCATCTCTAGAATTTCATCCCTCTCAATACTTGGTAGATCAATAATTAAGATAAATCTTTGTTGACTAAATTATAAACTTGGAATAAACTACTTAGTCTCAAAACACAACAATATATCATACTTAAAAAAATATATTAGACTCAAAGAAAATCAATTGTTAATTATAATCAATTGCATTTATAAAACAATATATCATACTTACAAAAATTCAATTGTTAATTATAATCAAACACTTCCATGGCTTCATTGACTACCTAAGAATGTTAACATCCTTATATCCATTTTGTGTTGTCATTTGATTCTAGTTTATCTGGCAAATTGGTTTAGGGCTAGGAAATTTTTGAGAAAAAGGTTTGCATCTTAAGAGATTTGATTCCTCTCGATACTTGGTAGATTTGGAGTTAAGAGGAATATATGCTAGTTATTAATAATATTATTTACATTTATATGAATTCCACATCTCTATATAAAAATATTTTATTTTTCATTTTATTAAAATCATGACAATACACGTAGTTATATATATATATATATATATATATATATATATATATATATATATATATATATATATATATATATATATATATATATATATATATATATATATATATATATATATGTATATCAAAGAAAAATGTTGTATATATATGTAACTACATGTATTATCATCATATATTGGTAAGTCAAAATTTTCTATTAATTTTTGAATAGATTACATCATGGAGAGATCATATGCAGGAAAACTAAGGCCTCACTCCTACCAGATTTGTTGGTCTTCAAGTACAAGCAAAAGAACTTAGAGAATAACATTACAAAACTCTAAGACCACATATCAATGGCCCAAAAAGACCAGAACTGTGCAAAAATCAAAATAAATCCCACTCACCTCATTACCCATGAACATTATTAGGATCCTTAGCAACATTACCACCCTCACTGGGGTTGTGGAAAGCATCGTGAACATGTGTTTCCATGTGTGCCATGCATCCCTCGAATTTTTCCATCTTGTCTTGAAGCCTCTTCTGGCCTCTACAAAGAGAATCCTGACGGTTAAGGATATGCCACTGGTTATGGTTAATATCATTGAGGAAACTGATGACTTAATTCTAGTCATTGTGGTGGTCTTGTGCCTGTTGATCAATCGTTGCTTGAATAAAACGAATTTGAGCTTCTAGGGAGTCAAACAGGGTTGGCAAGTCCACTTGCCCGGGGGAACCACCGAGTGGTTGATCCAATTCTCCTTTATCTGTAGGTGGAACTACTTGAGGTTGGTCTCCCTTACCCCTGCATCCCCCACCTCATAGCGGGCTTCCTCTTTGGCACTGCATAGGGAGGCCTCGTAAAGAACTCCACAACCCTAAGACAAATAAATAACCCACAACAACCCAAATCACTCTCCTAACCAGCGTGTACACCCCCTTCACAAGCAGGAAGTATACTGCCTCCCCACACCAGTTCTACAAGGCAAACATATGGCTAGAGGTGACCCCCATTCCTCTCTATAGGGAAACACCGAGTGCTACAACCGGCAGCTGAATTAACCAAGGTTAAAAACTTTCAATACTCACTCCTATAACAAAGAAGCACAATACAATCAGGGTAGGTCCAAATAAGTTCTCACATTTAAATGTTTACACTCATTTACAACCATTATAACATCTCCTCCATACTAGGTCCCATAACACCTCTCAACGCAATATATACATATCTATATATGTGTGTGTGTGCGTGTGTGCGTCTATATATATATATAATAAGTCTAATCATTATTTTTTGTTATTATATGAATATAAGTTCCCTGAAGTGAATGATTATCATGGTTGGTAGTGGGATACTAATTGGTGGACAAGGGAGATGGAGGCATGTGCCCTCATCCACATTACGTGCATATTCAATACCTCCTCATGCACGTGAGGAGTATCACCTTTGGATTTTGACAGTGGATTTGTGGTTTGATATAGTGTTTGGCTTATCTTCGAATCATCATTTTGCAGTTAATGTGTTTGTTCAAATTTTCATTGCAATTACAGGAGTTCTAGCACAAAGACTAAGAAAATTCTGGAGTAATTCAATTAGAAATCCTCCCAGAGTCTAGCTAATTGGGGTCATTTGTATATATCTAAGTTGTGTGTTTAAGTTATAAAGCTTCTCTTTCATCTAGATTTTCATACTCATAGCTAATTTCATTTCTTGGGTTGATAACACTCTTAGGAGAAGGTATTTTCATATTGATTATGTGAACAACAAAAGAAAGTGGTTGGAAGAAAGAGGACTAAGGCATGTGCCTTCATCTAGGAAACAAAATACATTATATGGGTAGTTATCATAGGCATGTGCACCAGGTTATAGGCCCAAATTTCACGACTACAGTCTTAGGTTATGATTATCTTTATCGTCTCTTATCTATTTTTTCTCTTTGGTTGTTTTTCTCCTCTCTTGTTGTCTTACCAATGTTTCACTAAGTGTTCTTTCTATTTCTTGGGTGTAAGCTATCCCTTCATACAACAAATTTGAACTTCCAGATTGCTTTCAATTTTTGCTCAGTTGTTTCTTTCTAATCTGACAAAGAGGATTTTTTTAGTTTATTGCTATTGTTTATCTCTAGTGATCCTTTGTTGGTGTTTTCAAGGTAGGGGAATTCCATTTTCATACTTTCCTTTTAGCTTATCATTTCACGTCTCTTTTTTTTCTTTCTTTTTCGCTTCAGTTTTCATACCCATTCCCATTTTTTTTTAACTTGGTTAGTCCCTTAGAAACCTTAGTTCATTCAACCCGTTTAGGATGCCATAGGAAAAGAAGAAGTTAGCTTACACCATCATGCTTGGAGGCCTAGCACTCGACAAAGAGGTCATCAATTTTGTGTGTGTGGCCTACCCCTCCTCATATTCGCAAGGAAATTGCAAATGAAAAACAAGAAGCTAGCATTGAAAAATGATTCATTATTGATGCTAATGCAAAATAAGAGGTCAGAGGATGAGTTACAAACACTGGGAATACTAGGAAATACATTTAGACTGTGGAAATTTACTAGTAGTTAAAAAACATCTTGGGAAAATTTTAATAGAGTTTTCGGAAACCCAATAGGAATCCTCTTGTGCATTGATGAAATTCAAAGGTATACAAGGAAGTTGACTGACAGGGTATCAATCCTAGCTAAGAACCTAAAAGACCTCAAGTTTTTCATATCTGATGAGGAGGGTGATATATCTTACATTGTTTAGTTAGCAAATTGTTATATTATTTTAGACGATATTATATTTTAGTTTTGTTATGCAATTCATAATGTTTATATGGACAAAATCTCTATTTTTATACAATTGGTTTATTTTCCTTGGTGGCATACCAATAAGAATAATGTATGATGTATTCATTATATTGAAGGAAAATACAATCACAACCTAATTTACAAATATATGTGTGTGTGGGTGTGTGAAAATATAATTTAATTTATTATCATTTGAAAAAAAAACTATGTCGCCTAAAATGATTTGTTCATTGAGAATTGGACATGTGGTGGGAGGCCCTTATTGGATGACTCTAGGATTGGGTGGTGTGGAAACCCCTTCAGTCGGCATGGATGACAATGGAGGAAGCACCTACCCAAATCTCGACCCTGCTAAAGGTATATAGTTGGGGTTTTCAACAGGTCGGTTTTTGGCCCCTTCCCCTCACTCCTTGGATGGACATTAGAGACTACTTCAAATTGTTTTCCCCGCAGATATCCACCTCTCATTAGTTTCCATCCAATCGAAGGAGGCATACTCACATCTAGAGATATCCCAACTTATTGGGCACAAATAAGGGATCAAACTACACAAGGTTTCTCAACACCCCTCCTTCCCCAATCCCTCGTAATTTCAACTAGCTGTTTTTTCCCTATTTAGAGTCTAGAAGCCTTCTCCTCAAGAAGACTTCTTGTCGAAGGTGTCTCTGAGAAATTTTCTTTCTACAAGCATTGGCACATTGGTGGGTTTGCACTCTGATGAGGGCTTATCATCTCTCACTAAAGAAACATTGGTGAGAATTTCAAAATTGTATTCAAGCTTCTCTGCCCCTTTATGTCCATAGGTATCCTTATGAAGTGATAAAATCTTGCTAGGTATTCTAGGCTCTTCTCCTCCCCTACCAAAGGATGTGATATGTAGCCTTCATTCTACTATTGTTTTGGATTCTCCACCCGACCCTATTGACTCCTTTGAGAATCCTCAGGACTAAGGCACAATCTCATTAGAAAATCTCCATGGGGCCAAACAGGGGACTGCTCCCCCCTTTAGATCCCCCATTCACACAACCCCCACTCGCTATCCAACAGGAGGACAAAAGAGAAAGTTGAAACCTTATTTGAAGGAACTAAAATGGAAATCAACCATGGTTCTAGGGGAAAATGTATAAATTCATCAAGGGGTGCACATGGTAGAACATTCTTTGGTGGGTCGAGCACAAGGGAACCATTTCACTCAACAAGCCCTCAAAGAATGGGTTTCCAGTGAATGAAAGAATCATCTAAAAAAAATACCAGTGGTTCACTCTCTATTAAGAGGATGATTCACTCTGATTTTTCTATAAAAGGATCAGGCCTCATGGGTTCCCCAAAGAACTTGACACATAAACTCCACTCCTCTTCTCATTAAGTGTTGGGACCCTCTCTTTTATCCAAACAAAGAGAGAATGGATAAAATCCCCATTTGGGTTCATCTACTAGGGCTCCCAATGAAATTTTGGATGCAAGGTGCCCTCACCGCTATTGGAAACAATCTAGGAAATCTATTGGAAGTCAACATGTCCTTCCTTAAATATAAGGAATTGAAGGTTACAAGGGTTTTGGTTCTCATGGACATCCGCGGAGGACTATGGAGTGAAAAGGATATCATTCACAAATTTGATTCTTACATCCAAACTCTGGATTATGAAGGCATACCCTTAAAATGTAGACGATGTCACAAGCATGGACAATGCTCTCCAATGCCGATTTTCATTTAATAGAAAATGGAGGGCAGAAAGGACACCCATTCTTTCAAAGAGTGAAACTAGTTTGCTAATTGAAGACAATGTGGGGAATTCTCAACACTTAGTTAAGGACAAAGGGAAAGGATCGTCTGAAATAGCCCCAAATTCTTAGGAAACTCCCATATAGGTTGAACTTCAGGCACCCAGAGACGAGATGAATAAATTTTATTTATGACGTGCCATGATCCAAATTCCCACAAGATCGACTCCACATTTGGATACTCCTTCTCATCCTCCCCTACTTTCAAATTTGGTTAACAATATTTATGTATTGGGAATAGATTCCCATGTCCATGGGTTATCTATGGTCAAGAATTTTATTGATCCACATCCCACTCAACCAAAGCTTCGATATGTTGAATCCCCCTCCCTCCCTCCCTCTCATCTGACCCCCTTTTGTCCACCTCTAATCTCAACAAATCATGCTCCCTCTTAGGGTCCTTTGAACCTCGTTATAATTTTCGCCTGAGACCCTCTAACCCTTCATCCTCGGTCAAAGGCCTTGGGCACAACCCCCCTAAAATTTTTATAGGAAAGGGTAGGGGACGCCGATAAAAACTGGTCTTGGACCAGAACAAGGCTCTTGTTGACATGGAATTTGGTAGAAAACTCTCAATCGATGGGGTGCTTAGAGAAGTGACACACCCCAAGGGGGTTAGTCCATGATCATTATATCCCTAAATTGTAGGGGCACAGCTAGTCCTCCCAAAAAAATTGGCTCACTAAAGGTTGGTTGAGCTAAACAATGTAGTTGTCCTCTTCCTACAAGAGACTATGGACAAATGGGATGTTGTATCAATACTAGACTATGGACAAATGGGATTTTATATCAATACTACTAGAAAGACTATTGAATAGATGGAACTTCACCTGTTCTGAAACTCGATGAATATCAAGAGGTCTAGCAATAGGTTAAAACCCTCATTTCATTAAATCCCTCAATGGTTGGGGCATGGAATTAGTTCTTGGTTTGAAATTTTTCCCTGTGGAACTAAACTATGATTTTTTGGTTCTTTATATCTATGGGTTGCCCTAAGAAAAGCTTCCTTTCTGGGAGTGTATATCCCAAAAATCATACTTTGCTAAATGAAATCTCATCATTAATTTCTCTCTTGGTGTTGCGGAGAGTTGATTTCATGAGCACAGGCTGACCCAAATACGGCCTTCTTCACAAGGCCATTAATCGAACACAATCTCATCAACTTTGAGCCCGTAAATCTCAAACCTACATGGAGGAATAGGAGAACGAGAGAGGAAAAAGTCGTTAGGCGGCTAGATAATTTATTTCTTGTTGAATAATTGGTGGAACAAATTCCTTTAATCTGACAATGGATTGGGGAAAGTGGGGGCTAGAACCACTCCTCTATTTTTTTGGAGATGAATTTAATGGGACATAATCCACCCAAATACTTCAAACTCGACTCTACCTGGATAACATATGAAGGTTTTTCGGAGCTTGGAAAAACACATTGGTAGCCCTACAATCCCCTATCATATGTTTCTATTGGAGTCCAATTCACATTGAACCTAAAAATTATGAAAGAGGCAACCATAAAGTGGTAAATGAACAAATAGGAGAGGGATACAGAGGAACTCAAAGGGGTGGAGGAAGATCTCAAGGTCGTATCAAAGGAATTTGCAAAAGTTTCCAAATAGGAGGAATCAAAAGATTGGATATTACGATTAGAAGGGAGAAGCAAGAGCCTTTTGGCAGACATCAAAGCCACCTGGAGACTCAAAAGTATGACTATTTATTTGGAGGTTGGAGACGAGAACACAAAATTCACCCAAATTTTTACTAAGTGGAGGAAAATGTGTTATACAATCTGGAAGTTGAATGGCTCTGCAGTGAACAATGTCTCATCCTTCAAGGACTTGGCACAACTTCGAAAAAATTAAATTGGAAATATTTTTAAAGAACCACATGGGGCTTCAATAACTGAAGTGGTCAAAGTGGCCCTCTATTTCCCTAGATTTGTTGAAAATGCAGACAAAGACCACCTAATGGAGGTTATTTCTATGGATTAACTTAAGAAGGTGCTAGAAATTTTTCCTATGGAAAAAATCCCAAGCCCAGACAAGTGGTCTGGTGAATTTTTTCTAGGGATTTTTATAACCTGGGCGAGGAACTCCTTATAGTTAATGAGAAATATAGGATGTCAAGCCATATATAGGCATATTTCAACTCCACCTTCATTTATTTAATCCTGAAAGCATAAAATCCATCCACTTCTAATGATTTATACCTTATCTCATTTGTGCAATTTCATTTGCAAAGTCATTTCAAAAATAATTGCACAAAGACTTTAACCCATTCTCTCCAACTCAATCTTAAAGGAACAATTTTCTTTCTTGGAAGAGATACAAATATTTTAAGCTATTGGTGTGGCCCAGGAAGGACTCCATAGCCTTAAGCAATGATGATTGGAGGGTACAATCCTAATGATTGATATCTCCAAAGTTTTTGACAGGGTTAGTTGGCTCCACATTCTGCTTCTACTCACCCACTTGGGTTTTAGGTTGGATTTTGTTAAATGGATTATGAGCTACATTTCCACTATTTATTTTGTTATACTTATCAATGGCTCAACTTACCCTTTCTCCAGGTGGAACGAGGACTTAGAAAGGGCTACCCTCTCTCGCCTCTTATTTTTTTACTAGTTGTTGAGGGTCTTAACATATCCCTAGATGAAGCTCGTTGAAGAAAGGTCTTTCAAGGAATCAAGCTAGCCCCTCCCCTTCATATTACCCTTCATTTATTCATTGATGATATTATTATTTTCAGTAATGGAACAAGACTGGATGCAAGGGCCACCAAGGATGTTATAGCCATTTTTGAATTAGCTACAGGAATGAGAACAAATCGTCATAGATATTTTTTGACTCCCTTTGGACTAACTTGTGACGAGTTGATATTTCATCGGGACCTCTTCCCTTTTGCACTGGCAACATGGAGAATGGTTTCAAATACTTTGGGTTCCTTCTCAATCAAAAATATTATACAAAATTTGGTTGGTTATGGCTTTTGGCCAAAATTGATAAGCAGTTGATGTCCTAGAGTATGAGATAGTTATGAAGAGAAGGTCATTTTGTACTCATTAAATCTATCCTGGAAGCCATACCAGTCTACTAGATGTCTCTATCCTGGATCCCAAGGGAGTTCTAAAAAATATCAGGAAGTTATAATACACCTTTTTATAGGATATTTCAACAAAAAAATAGGTTTTTCCTTGTGTTACATGGACTAAATTGCCACGCCCAAGGCAAGGGGGGTTGGGGTCTAAAACACCTCCCTTTATTCTCTCAATCTCTGACTGCGAATGTAATATGATGCTCAATCTCAACCCAAAGTTTATGGAACTTCGTGGTTTACAAGAAATATATCTCCCCCCTATCTATTAAAGGATCAAAATCCATTACAAGAACATGCATAATACATCCATTATTTGGCATGTTGTTATTACGTCCTTTTCCTTTGGTGAAAATGGTATGGCCTAGAAGGTAGGGGACAAATATCGACTCTAGTTTGGGAGGGGAACCATGGGTTGAATGCAACAATTCCCACTGTCTCCTCGAGGACCTCATTGCTCTTCTTCACTACAAGGGCCTTTTTACACTCAATCAAGTTTTGACCCCTCTCCAAAACTCACTCAAAGAAAAATAGTGGCTTACTTGGCATCAACTAAACCTCTCTTAGGGATTCAAAGAAAACCTGTCAACCTATGCATGTGCTTTAAGGGATTCCCACATCCACCTCACTAATGAACCTGATAAATTAGTATGGATGCACTCCCCCTCTGGGAACTATACATCTAAAGAGGGTTACTCTTTTCTCATCGTAGAGTGGATTCCGAAATTTCAAGAGGACTGGTGGTGGCATCTCTGGAAGCTCAAATCCCCAGCCCAAGCCAAATTATTTATGTGTTGTGCTTTGGAAACCGAGATAGGAACATGGGATTTTTTACGCAAAATACAAAAATGTAAGGGTTCAATTAGTGTAGCCTCTTCAAAAAAATTGATGAATCTGCCCCCACCTTTTGATTGAAATCTCATACACTCAAGCCTTATGGCATTTAATCTCATCTAGGATCATTAAATCCTATCTATGGATAGGAGAGAGACTCATGGAGACCTAACAACTTTGGCACATTAACAAAGAGGTCAAAGATTTAATTATCCTTCCTCTTCTTGCTTGTCGGGGTGTCTAGCTTGCTAGAAACAAGGTTATTTCAATTATCGCTTGATCCCCCCAGAGGTCATTGTAGCTCAATCACTTGTTATCCTTAATTTTGTACCCAAACCCAAGGTATCATAATACAATAGCACTGATCTTGACCTTCAGATCGAAAAAACCAAACCCTAAGCTTTCTTTGATGGTGCCTCACAAGGAGATCCAAAATTTTGTGGCGGGGGTGTAATTTTACACATAGACAAAAACCATTATTTTCACATCAAAATGGGTTTAGGAGAGGGAAGGAATAATTTTTATAAACTCATGGCCCTATAACTTCTGTTGATTTTCGTTATTGAAAAATATATCCTCTCTCTTTAAGTTTTGAGGACTCCTAGGGGATTCATTCCCTGGTGGATGAAATGATTTGTTTGAAACCTACTCTCATTTTTTTCTTTGCCTCACATATTTACAGGGAGCACAACACCACTGTAGACACCCTCTTTAAGGAGGGAATTCTAATGGATCGTAGAACATGGATGATTAAATAAACACAAAATGACCTCTCTTATGAGTTATACCACCAACCTTTCATCCAAGGAAACAACACAAAATATTTATTTAAGCTTTGATTACTACTTCATTTTCATATCATCATTAGTGAATTGTCTCATAGGATTTATCTCTTTCCATTTTTATCACTTACTGGCACATATACATGTTTTCTTCTAGCAACAATTTTTCAATAGATGCACATTTTTCACATTTTGTATGATGGCTATCATACCACACTAGGGCCAAGATCTACAAATAACTCTTTATCATCTAAATACATGCTTAACATGTATCTACATAATGTAATTTTTTATTATCTGATAATGAAATTACACATTTTTTCTTAGGAAAAAACTATTTGTTCATTAGGGAGTATATTTCTACTGTTGCCATGTGATTTTAGTTTTTGGATCGTTAATTTGTTTCTTGAACTTTGAGAAAGACCAGGTATTATTTAATCAAAAGAAATTTTAGGCCTTACCCTAGGACCAAAAGGCAGTTGTAACCTATATAGTATATGCAATAAATTCAATATCTCTTATTATCCTTGATAAAACTACATTAGTGGGATCAAACTATTTCAAGTAAAATCTAACTTTAATATCCTCTATTGTGGATGATGGAAATTTCCTTCCCATCTCATTCTTACTTGAATAGTTTCAATATTGGTTTTCGACAAGGTCATTTAATTTACTTGCTTATAGTCAATGCCTCTATCTTTCCCCCCTACTATGCCCTCACTGCTGTCATCTACCCTCATCTGAAACGTTGTTTCACTACCTATTTATTGTCACAACTATTTAACCTCATCGAGCGTAAATATATAGGGGAAGTAAAGGTTATGGTTCTCAAGGATATTCACATGCTCACTATAAAACTAAGTCCTCTGCATAGATATTCCATAATCAAATCTGACATGAAATATAATAGGAGCTATGAGAAACTAAGGAGGAAGTTGTACAATGTTGGGTGTGTGTTATATTCTTTCCACTGCTAGCTGCAGGTGATAAGCGAGGAGTAAGAGGGGGGCGACCAGCCCCCCTATGCTTGTGTCGGACGCAGCAGGGGGGCGATAGCCCCCCTGCATAGGATCTGGGGCAACGCCCTGAGAATTTTTTTTTTGACCCTATATTAGGTGAGCGGCCTTGCCTATGGTTTTGAGCATGGGTTTGCACATGGTTTTGGGAATGATGGTTTCTATCCATGGTATTTTGTAGATCCGGTCAAGGGAGCTACAATTATGTTCTAATTCAAGGTTAATGGATTGGGGTTTATGAATTCTTCAACATGTATATATATGTGTTGTAACATTGAAAGGACTATAATGAAAAATCAAGATGGTAGTTTTGGTCTTGGGATCCAGGGGATAATCTCTGTGTATATATGTTTTATGTTTTATGCTCTAGCTATTGTTTATTTTCTGTTTTAAGAGTTCGTTTGCAGATAATTTATGTACAGGGTTAAAACCTACATACAAGAACAATATTTCCACTTAGATGTAAACATCCTCACTAAAGTTCTTTCTTGGGTTCCAAAAACAGGGCATACCGGGGGGTTCCATAATTAGTATCCTCATACCATTGATCTTAATTGGAAAATGAAGATGTTTTTTGGCAAGCTGCTCTTAGAAAGGAATGATGATAAAGGTGAAATACCGATAATGCTTGAAAAAATGTATCTACAAATGAAAGCTTTGGATAGTCAACTGGTAAGAATCGAGGTTGGATTGGCCCCAAGGTGATCGAAATCTAGATTGGGGGCAAAATTTTCCAAAAATTCAAAGTGCTCTGAATTGCACCAAACTAGAATGATCAGATTGGGCCCATCGCCAGGAATCTGGCGCAATTCATTTCACTCAAAACAGACTCTGTATGAGGAAGTTAGAGCTCGTTGATTGTCGTGCCAAAGAAACAAATTTAAAAAAAGAGAGGGTCAAATTGGGTCAAAGGCCAAAAATTTGGGTTTTCCTCCATTTCGCCCAATGACACCATGCCAAGTGTCAGACTGTGGATGGTTGCTAAGGGGGTGTCTTGTTTCTATTTTATTGGAAGTTTTAAGAACCAATGGCATGAGGACATGTGGGTAGACCGGAGGTCGGCACGTGCTCCCTTCCAAGGTTCGAACTCCTACTTTGGTCAAATTCTGAATTTGCATTATAACTATGGTCGAATGTTGAACATATATCAAATTTCGAATTCATATTACAAAGGTCCAAAGTTCGAATTTAAATGTCAAATTCAAAGGTTGGCTAAGAATCAATTCAAATATTGGCTTATTATATATTAAATGGTTGGAAAAATATATTACCAACAGAAGGGTAGAGGTCGGGGCTCGACCCCATGACCTCCCCCAAACGAGCGCAACCATTTACCAAATAACCACCACGTTGTGACTTGATTGTTATAGTGCACAATATGTATTTGAATTTTCAAATGGGTTCGGGCGGGGGCAAGAAGGCCCAACCCTTACCACGGGACCATGGCCCCAGAATCAAGGAGCGGAGTGCTCCATTTAAATGCGAGATTAAAGTTGTAATATGGGTCTAATTGCATAACCCATGATTATTATGCTAATTGCATATGGTAATGTGGATTAGTTAAAGTGCGGCTAATTAGCGCTAACATTAAGTTTAACTCACACTTAAACTAATTAAACCTCAGTTTAATATGACAACATGTTTGGCGGAGCCCCATTTTCGGCACCACTACCAATTTTGGTGGACTTAACTGGAGATGTTCCAGATTTGAGGAGTTTTCCTAGGGAAAACTGAAAGAGCCATAACTTTGGCATATTTCGACCAATTTTGGCTCAAGAAAAGTCATTCCTAGATGATTTTGATGCTCTGAGCAGATGGTGTAGGTTGCAGAGGTGTTGGAGCACTTCTGTAAGTGATATTTCCACTTTGAAGATTAAAGAAGCCTAGGGCTACCAGGAGAGGAGGTCATGCCTAGATTAGCTGAAGACCATTTTTAGAGCTTGAAGAGTCTATTTTGAGGTTTTTGGGTCTTCTAAAACCAATGGAGTAGGTTGCAAACCCATTGGAGCATTGTAGGTGCATGTAATCAGGAAATTGACCATTAATCCAAAGAGGGCCTAGCTAGTTGGAGCAGGTCCATGGAGATGTAGCCCAGGACGGGTGAACTTCGTTATCAGCAATTGTGTAATGTGTTTGCTGTGTGTTATTTCTCTACATTTACTTGTTGTACATGTGTTTTTAACAGTTAATTTACTTAATTAAAAACACATAAAAGACACAAAACTTGACACATAAATCCTTTCACAAATTGTTAATTTGAGACGATCCTAAACACATTTATTTTAACTGATGAGGGAGCTAGCACAACAAAACCAGTTTTCCCATATTCAGATCAAGTTGGTATTAGAGCTTAGTTTAGCTCATTTTAGCCCTAAGATAATTTGCCAAGGTTAGCTAGAGAATTAGCTATTGGTTTTGCATTTGTGCAAGGATAATTTAATTGTGTGCAAGTTTATGTGTGTGAAGAGAAGGTCAAGATTGAGAGCTCAGTTCTCAAATCATAGCAAAGAAGCTTTTGATGCATTACAAGTGTGATGGTAGCTTCAACAAGAATTGTTTCTATTCAATATTCCTTAGCGAAGCTCTTTGATAAAGAGATGTTGCAAAAGCTCTACATCATTTTTTTTCCAAGGAAAAATTCGTAATTTTATTAGTGAAAACAAAATTACATGTGACATGTGCTGGTAATGTCAAACAAGACAAACTATGAGGTTGCAAGTAAAAAAGAACCAATATTACATGGGAAGAAAATTTTTAAGTTTTTCTTCCCTTCTTCTTTTCGACCTTTCGCCAAGCACCTTGTGTTGGCGTAGCCGAGATGAGGGAGAGTTGATTCTCTTCATTGATTGCTCCTATTTCCTTATCTGAATCTGAAGTATTTGATGTGTGTTGTCTTTTATTCCCACCCGTGTCATGTGCCCCATGGTCCATTGCCGGTTGAATGCTGGTGTTGATGTCGAAAGGGTCTTGCATCTCTTGTTCTTTTGTCTATGGTTTTGTGGCTGTCTGATCATCTGCCTTTGGGATGTGGACATCGTCTTCTTCTTTTGTCTCTTTTTCTGGTTCGCTTGCGGGAAATTGCCAACCTTTTGGAGTTTTCCCTGTTTTATTATTTTTTCTGTTATCTCTTTTTGCTTCCGGGCATGTGTTTTGCAGGTGACCGGTGTTTCTGAAAATTCGGCATCTGAATGCAGTGTTCTCGAAGTCAAGGTGCTGTGTCCATTTCTCTTGTTTTTGATTTAGTTGTATACATTCTGGCAGCCCTTTACTGAGGTCCACTTCCACACAGATTCGTGCAAAAGTGTAGATACGCTCCCCCAAAAGCAGTGTGTCTGTTTTGATGTATCTCCCAATGATGTTTCCTATGCTAACCAAAAATTGTTCATTCCCAAAATGAAGAGGAAGGTTGTAAAGCCTTACCCAAACCGACATTCTGGTCACCTCCATGGTGTTTTTGTCGAAATCCGGGAACCAAGGAGTGATGAATAACCCGGTGGATCCCCAAAACCACGGTCCCTCCCTCATGATGATATCTCTGGCCTCCGAGGTAGTAAACTTGACAATGAAAAACTCCTTATAACAGAGGTGGATTTCACAATCCATAGCCCAATTGGTGAATATCCAATGAAAGAGCTCCAGAGGTTTGGGCTAGAAGCTGTTGAATCTGCAGATTATCGCTTGTGACTGAAAAGAATTTTGGTGTTCATCTATCTCTGGGATTTCTATGTTCAGTTCTGGAACATATTTCAATTGCTCCACACTATATGGTTCGGGTGCATTTTCAGCTGCTACAGATGGAATAGCAACTTTGTTTTTCCCCTGCAATATATTCCTGTATGAAGGGCCTTTCTGGTGATCAGGTTTTTGAGGTTTTTGAGTGCTGGTCCCCTGAGAAAAACCTTGAGTTCTGTTCTGTTCAACAATGCCATCCCTCAGTCTCAGATTGAGAAAGATAATGGAGCTTGAACAGATGGAGTATTCTTTAATAGTGCGGGAGTCTTCCAGAGCTCTCCCATAATGAATTAAAGATTGCAGATGTGTGGGATAGCCTGCAACTTGACTGATATTTTGTTTCAAGGTTGCAATACCCTCATTATCCTGAGGCCATATTATAATGTTGTTCCCCACAGGGGATCTAATGAAAATCTAAAAACGGACAGGGCATACCTCATTTCCAATATTATCTGTGTGATTTTCCATGTGATACAGTGCAGGTAGCAGAGTCATGGTCCTCAAAGATCCAGAGATGCCATCGGGGCCGTAAGGAAATTAGGAAATCAGAGAGCAGAAAGCATGCAGTAGGCTAGCAATGCGCCACCAAAAAACCCCCATCCCCTGCAGCTGCCAATACTCCAGCAATGTGAGGCGATATATCTGATGCAAACCGCTACACCCGAGCAAAGGCTTACCATCAGAAGTGCAGTACCCAAGCAATAGATCCACGCGAGAGCAGGCGTTCGTGTCTAGCCGCAGGGTGTGTCTGAGGAAAGCACAAAGAATATGGGATGTGGCCAAAGTGGCTGCCACGACTTCTGCAATCCCATCCTGAGGTAATGGAACATGGACAGGGCGATACCCAAACCACAATCCACCTATAAAACTTCCGAGCGAGGTCACTGATGAGTGTTCATGGGGGCCTGCAATTGAAACCCTAGCTGCCATAGTATTTTTCCATAGAGCTCTCCGCTTCTGCCTTCTCGAAGCTCTACATCATGAATGATATGGTGCAAGAGATGTATAAAGATAAGAGGGAGAGAATTATACTTCAAGACCAATTGATTTCCATGAAGGAGGAGAAGCAAGAGATTCTTGAAAAGATGCATGAGATGGAGACTCAGCTACATATTGCAAATGAAACCCTAGCAAGGATGCATGAGATGGAGACTCAACTCCATGATGCAAAGGAGATCTTAGCCAAGTATGTGCATAAAAATGAGGTATACAATTCAATTTTATCTTCTATTTCTTCTCAAGATGAATGTGTAGGTGCTTTTGAAAGACACACTAGAGGAATAGGGTCTAAATTATTGATGAAAATGGGCTATGAAGGTAAAGGATTAGGAAAACATGCACATGGCATAATTGAGCCAATTGTTGTTGAAGAAAGGCCTAAGTATTTAGGACTTGGTTATGGACAACATGATGGAGAATGCTCCAAAGCCAATGAGGAACATGAAGGTGTTCCAAGAGGGACTTTCATTACATGTTCATTACCTCAAGCTTGTGAAGTTTGTGTTCATGAGGAATGCAAAAGCTTTCACCCACATTGCAAGAAGATGCTCATAAGCATGCAACTAATGGGAATGGAAAACAAGAGGATGTTGAAAGCTCTAAAATCATTGAATCCATTGTTGGTATTCCGAAGAGAGACACTACCTCATCAAATTCACCTCCTCAAGAAGGCGACAAAGGTGAATGTGCAAGGTATAAATCTATCTTTAATCAAGTTGCTTTTGATTATGATAAACATGGTAAATATTCACATAAGATTTGGAGAAAGTTTACATGCTCCTTTTGTGGTTTGAATAACCATATTGTTTCAAGATGTTGGAAGAAGATAGCCATGCACAGGAAACTTTTAAAAAAAGGAGGCAAAAGTCCAAAGGTCCATTGGACAAGGAAAACCATGTCGAAAAGAAGATGCAATTATTTTGCACTCATTGCCATAAGCAGGGTCATCTTGTAGAAAAGTGTTGGACTTAGTATCCAACAAGTCATCCACGACATTTGAAAAAGGTGGAGAGAGATCCTGACAAGAATGGAAAAGAGGATTCCATAATCGATGTGGGTCAGGATGATTCACATTATGATGAAGTGCAATTGAAAGAAGTGCCATTGAAATGGTTTGGAAAGAGATTGTTAGATTTATTATCCAATTAGGGTATTGCATTTATTTTAATGATTGATGCATTTATTTTCCAATTGAATGCATTTATTTTCTCTTGAAAGATGTTACATATTGCATGAAGCAAGATGTTGTAAAAGTCGAGTATGTTGACTCACTTAGATGCAGCAAAGAAGGCAATTTGCACATTTTTTTGTTTGACTTGAGAGTTAGTTGTTTGAAGAGGCATGCTTTGTCGACTTGTGTTTGGTCAAAGGTTTGTACACCGAGATGTAAGAGTACATGGCGATGTTCACATGATGTGACATTTGTTTCTTTGAAGGAGCAAAAGGATATGTCGTCGAGTTTTGTTTCTTGCAGATGTGTTTTTCAGATTGATGGTTGTGTTTGTGACAAGATGTCGCAGGATTTTGGGAAGGTCCACTCTTGAGCGAGAGGCTCATGATTAGAATTCATTCTTAAATCATGGCATGAGCAACATGTCAATACTAGAGGATGATGAAATAAGGAAGAGGAAAGGGGACAATATTCCAAAATTTTTGCAGCCAAAATAACAGCCATTGTAGACCATTTGATGTGTTGACGCCAAGAAGCGAAAGAGATGGCGAATGCATTCTTCCAGATGTGGAATTTGGTACCGTGGAGGTAAAATAATGGTGGTTTATTTTCTTGTGATTACTGATATTGGAACTCATTACTGTAGTTCATTCATATGGGGTTAACTTGGAAAAGTGGTTTCCAAGGAGAAGCTTGCATCAAATGCATGTTTGTGCAAAGGAGGAACATGATTATGAGTGGGAGGGCCATCAGTTAGCTTTCCAAGAACCGAGGGATTGATTTGGTACAAAAAGGTATTTAATCAGTCAGAAAGCATCCAACAATTGTTGGATTGGGTCAACAACAAAAGGAGGACATTGGTTGAAGAGCCAATCCATTTGCAAGGCAAGGCATGTTAGTGAACCCAAGTGGTTGTCATGGAGATGTTTCCAAGTATAATCAAGCTGATAAAGCTTGGGAAAGATAGGAGTATTAAAATCTCATGAGATAACCAGATTTTGTGGGTCCAAAAGCCTTTCAGTGGGAAGGAGTGATCAAAATCTGGATTGGGGGAAAAAATTTGCCAAAAATTCAAAGTGCTCAAAATCACACCAAACCAAAACGACCGAATCGGGCACGTCACCAGGAATTCGGCGCAATTTGTTTCACTCAAAACATACTTCCTATAAGGAAGTTAGAGCCCACTGATCGTTGTGCTAAACAGGCGAATTTAAAAAAGAAGAAGAGGTCAAACAAGGTCAAAGGCCAAAAATTTGGGTTTTCCTCCATTTCGCCCAATGACACCATGCCAAGTGTCAGACTATGGATGCTTGGTGAGGGGGTGACTTGTTTCAATTTTATTGGAAAATTTTAAGAACCAATGGCTTGAGGACACGTGGCTAACTCGGAGGCCGCAACGTGCCCCCTTCCAAGGTCCAAACTCCAACTTTGGTCAAATTCCGAATTTGCATTATAACTATGGTCGAATGTTGAACATATATCAAATTCTGAATTCATATGACAAAGGTCCAAAGTCTGAATTTAAATGTCGAATTCAAAGGTTGGCTCGACATTAATTCAAATTTTGGCTTATTATATATTAATTGGTGGGAAAAATATATTACCAAGAGAAGGGCAGAGGTTAGGGCTCGACCCCATGACCTCCCCAAGCGAGCGCAACCATTTACCAATAGACCACCACGTTGTGACTTGATAGTCATAGCGCACAATATGTATTTGAATTTTCAAATGGGTTCGGGCGGGGGCAAGAAGGGCTAGCCCCGAAGGCCCAACCATTACCACAGGACCATGGCCCCAAAACCAGGAGTAGAGCGCTCCATTTAAATGCTAGATTAAAGTTTTAATATAGGTTTAATTTCATAATCCATGATTATTATGTTGATCCTATATGGTAATGCGGATTAGTTAAAGCACACCTGATTAGCGCTAAACTTAAGTTTAACTCACACTTAAACTAATTAAACCTGAGTTTAATACGACGGTATATTTGGCAGAGCCCCATTTTCGATGCCACTACCAATTTTGGTGTACTTGATTGGAGATGTTCGAGATTTGGAGGAGTTTTCCTAGGGAAAACTGAATGAGCCATAACTTCGACATATTTCGACCAATTTTGGCTCAAGAAGAGTCATTCCTAGGTGATTTTGATGCTATGAGCATGATGGTGCAGGTTGAAGAGGCGTTGGAGCACTTATATAAGTGATTTTGACACTTTGAAGATTAAAAAATCTTAGGGCCACAAGGAGCAGAGGTCATGCCTAGATCAGCTGAAGACCATTTTCAGAGCTTGAAGAGTCTATTTTGAGGTTTTTGGGTCTTCTGAAGCCAATGGAGTAGGTTGCAAAGCCAATGGAGCATTGTAGGTGCATGCAATCAGAAAATTGACCATTAATCCAAACAAGGCCTAGCCAGTTGAAGCAGGTCCATGGAGATGTAGCCTATGAGGGGTGAACTCCGTTATCAACTATTGTGTAATGTCTTTGATGTGTGTTATTTCTCTGCATTTTACTTGGTGTACATGTTTTTTTAGCTGTTAATTTACTTAATTAAAAACACATAAAAGACACAAAATTTGACACATAAACCCTTTCACAACTTGCTAATTTGAGATGATCCTAAACACATTTATTTTTAACTGATGAGGTAGCTAGCATAGTAAAACCAGTTTGCCCATATTCAGATCACAAGGTCTGATTCAGTAACCACCAATAAAGTTGTCGTCCCATTAAGGTGGAACCCTCTATCTCCTCTTGATTTTTATAATGGTTTTGAAGCTACTGTCCCTTTTTCTAAAGTTTTTACAGACATTCCAACTGTAACCACCCCTCCGATATATACCCACCTTCACCAGCCTGTCAGGGTAAACATGAGTTGAGGGCTAATATGAAATGAATCAACCTCCTAGGTGCAGTTAAGTAAGTGTAATCGACACACCAAAACTTTACTGACTTCCCTTAGGTGCTAGAGGACCCCCAAGAGCTAAACCACCCTTCCCGGTGCCCAAACCTTGAGTTAAGCTTTTTTTTTAGTGACCCGGACTCCGAGACATTGGCACAACACTGCATAAATTCCATTGTAATCCCTCCAGTCGCATGCATAATCCTATAAGGTAATGATTACAATATTTTTCTCTCAGTTCTGTGCCTACCACTGTGAGATCTAAGCCACTTTTTCAGGGCTAGTCTCCAGACCACTGCCCAAAACTTGATGAAACTTTTCAGAATAATGAATGACATAAGGAAAAAGCTTCTAACAAAAAACTTACTCAAAGACTTGGCCTAACCAAGATTAAACATGACAGAAATTTTAGCAAACATGAGAACATGTAATCTACAGGTCATGAATGCATATTTAAATAAAGGGGTTTGATACTCATCTGAAAATCATCAAGAGGGTTTAATGCCCTCTCATAATTGTTTCAATAACATATATTAGGTAATGCATTCAATCCGGAATAAAGTGGCAGACAAACTATCCAAAGAAGCCTCAGAGCTGATCTGGGGTACCTGGCACATCACGGAATTTAATGGCGACCAGATTTACAGGTTTTTTCATAGGCCATTCATTGAAGACCTACAGGATTTTGATGTTGTTGGTACATGACAACAATTTTTGATCCATCTCATTGGAGATGCTTTTTGTATGTTTTTTGATTATTCGGCAGCTACATATGTACATATTATATATTTTCTTTTCTTCATATTGACTCATTCAGATCCAATAAGTTATGCACCGAACTTATTTGTGGATTCTGAATTACTATTTTGTAAAAATCAGCTCATACCTGTCTATGATGTATGCAAATAGATGATACTCGACAATATCAGTAAAATGTAACATGTAATTTTTCTACTTAATGAAAGATTACGAATTTTTCCTTTGTGAAAAAAAAAAGGTAATGCATTCAATCACCAATCATTTACTAATAAAAATATGATAAGTGCCATTACTAGAATCTATCATGAAACCATGCTTATAACGGAAATAATAACAATAATAGAACAACCATTAAAGCTACATAATAACAAGTAAATTTACTCATAAAATACAATAGGAAAAGATCTCTTATTAACATATGCAAATCCAGCCAAGTCAGGGACTTCCACGTACCACTCGACCATAGATTGGATTGAAACAAATCTTTCTCTCAGCCAATCACCCCCGTTCCATATTTCAAGCATGAATGTGAGACTCACAACAAAGCAACCAGGGCTTCCTCATGCTTTACCACATATATCACCATTACTAATCAAGGGATTTCTAGGCTTGAAACCCTCATCTATACAACTAGGCTTTACTGCAATCTCGCCATTACCAGTCAAGGGATTCCTAGGCGAAAAATAAGCATACACTACCAGGATTTACCGCAATCCTGCCAAAATTAGACAAGGGATCACTAAGCTCTAAACAATCTTGGATGCTTTCGAATTTCTTCACAAATACCTTGAGGAATTTTATCGTCTCCACCTTCAATCCTTATTGCATATCCCGCCATTACCAGTCAAGGGATTTCTAGTCCCTTGGAATATTCCCGATACCGCCTCATCTATTTCCAAGTAAAAGAACCCCATCACACCATGGCTATCCAAAAATGGCAAGCAAAGAATTAAGACCACTGTCACACCTAAAAAAACCCATGCCAATGACAACAAGAGAACCAAATGCACACGTGCATGCCAAAAATAGCAAGGAAATCATACATGCAACTTGATACTTGCAAGTAATCCCGCTGTAGCCGCTTTATCCAACTCTTCCTTGCTTTATCTCTGCTTTCCTTTACTTTATTGTCCTTCCTTTGCCTTCATTTCCCCAATGCTAGAGTGCTCCAAGAATGCTCTAAGTGTGTAAGAGTTCGAGAGAGAGAATAGAGAGAGAGATTTAAGCTAAAACTAGAAAAAGGTTTTGAACTGATCCTCAAAATATTTTTCATCAATGAGGCCTCTATTTCCTTCAATTTCCTCTATTTTTCCTTCAATTTTCCTCTCATGCAATTATGTGACCTTTCACATTCCTTTTCTCCTATTTTCCTTTATTTTGATAAATAAAATGCTAATTAATGCCTCTTGCCTTTTCAAATAATTTTTCATTGCCTTTTCCAATTTCCTTAGCCATAATAAACCAAATGAACACCCACTAGGATGTTTTGCGCAACATTTAGCTTGGAATACGTGTCCCATGACCTTGGTTTTATTTTAACTTTATTAAATTTATTACATGAACTTTTAACCCGGGGTTGTTACACCAACACAAATAATATTTTTTATGTCACTTTTCTTAGTAATCACTTTCTCAAGCTTGAGTTTACTGTTACATCTTGTGTGATTTTAGACTACAAATCTCTTATGCCAAAAATTTTACAACACTGCTAATTGTCAAGTTTCCCAAGTGGCAGACCGAATGCTTGCAAGTTATCTGTCTTTCGATCTAGCTATTTTCATTAGGAAATTTTCTAAGTGAAATTAACATTTAAGAATGGTTTGATTCATTAGTTCATAGCTCCATTTCACGTGGTTGGATGAAAGTATCAAAGTACAACTATTAAAAATGTACTATTGTGAATGACCAATGAAATTAGCTTTTTTTTTTTTTTTTTAAATCTAAATTTAATATCATATATGAAACTCGTGACTAACCCTCATTGCACTTTGACACCTTTCTCTTGAGTCAAATCCAAAATAACAATTATTAATATATAAAGTTATTTTTATAAGATAATTCATTATATTTTTATTTATAATAAAATTCTTACTTACTTTACTGATTATATTTTCTTATGAGTAAAGTTAATAAATAATTGTACGTGATTATAAAATTATTATTATTATTATTTGTAAATCTAGTTACTCATATATTGATGATTATAAAAAAAATTACATGCTTCCGAGTTTTATTGTAATTTTGCTTATTGATTTTGTTATTGATATATTTTCAAAAATGTTCATATAGTATTTTCAAATATATTCATACAATTTTTACAACTATATGGTCTAGGACATTTAGCTAAAGTCATATAATGATTATATTTGTTGTTGTTGAGCCAAAAAATTAGTAACCAACATTCTATTTCAAAGCCCATAAGAAGATGCATTGTTCCTAGTATTTAGCATAAAAGAAAATATAAAAAGAGAGCTAAAAGAAACAATGTCACACCCAATCCCCAACCTCAAAGGCTAAGTCCACATATATGAAAGTTGGATTGTTGTCTATAGAGAAATATATGCCCAATGTCTACTCCTCTTGGTTTTGATCATATCCCAATGGTTCCATGTCTAAAATAACTTTGACCAAGGCCTCATATTTCTAGTCCAAGTAATAAATTTTATCCATAATGACCTTTTGTTGAATACATATATTTTATTTGATATATTTTTTGTTCGTATTTCTAGAAAAACATATGCCTAGAATCCATTCCCCAAGTTTAGCATCAATGGCCTCATATGGTATTAACTTGTTTTTATATAACCTTTTTCCCATTCCTTTCAACCTCTACCTTGATTTCAGAAGTGAATATCACATGGAAAATCAATGTCACTTCTCTATCTACCAATTATGTTGTGGTCTACTTAAGGTGATAATGTCATTTACTATGTGTTCTACAAAATTTAAGCCTACCGTAATCTAATTATACTTGTTTTGCATTCCCCTATGACCTATTCCCTTCCTCATTCCAACCATCCATACATGTTGTTTGAAACACGAACCTTATTTCAATACTATGAACGTCTCTCACAATTCCTTTAGCACTTACAAAAGACCACTCTCCGTTCTTAACTAAAGCTATAACCTTCCCTTTTTTACTAAAAATCTTATCACACTTCACCTCCTTTTCTATCAACATAATCACATGATCAGGTGCTCAGTGTAAAATCTAAAAAATGAAAGAACTTAGAATTGATTGGAAACTGAACGACCGGGACCAGCCCATCGCCAGGAATCTGGCACACTTCGTTTCGACGAAAACCGACTCCAAATGAAGAAGTTATAGTGTGCTGAATGTCGTTCAAAACAGGCAATTTAAAAAAAAAAAATTGCAAAAGAGTGACATGTTGATGACATGGCAACCCAGTTAGCATGCAAGGAATATTCTTCAGTTTTTTCACAGTGAAACTATGACAAGTGTCACAACAAGATTCGCCAGTTTGGTTTGAAGGTGTTTTTTTTTTTTAAAGTTTTGCTCCTAAGGTTGAATTTGAAATTTTTTTATGTGGTGGATGGACAACCCAACTAGAGGCTGAAACGTGGTGCAGCCAGGGGCCGCTACGTGTCACCTCTGGTGGACCCCCTCTCCAAGGTTGGCATTGAATTTCAATGGTGGTATTAAGGTTCGAATTACATTTTTAACTATGGGTCTAAAGTCCAAATTATTTGAAATCATAGTTGAACTATGGTATTTAGGCATATTACACATTCATATTCTATGGATTAATATCTATATGGTGGCATTATACCATAGTTCAATATATATCTATGGGGGCACATTTTTAAACCATAGTCCAAAGGTTTGGTTTTAAACCTAAGTTTCAAACATTGGAGGTGGCGCTATATGAATGCACACAGATATATTTATTTATGAAAAGTTCAAAACTTATATGGTGGAATATTAATTTTCATGGAGAAAAATGTATGAGTTCGGCGAAGGTCGAGGCTTGACCCCACGACCTCCCCCAACTTACTCTCTGCCCATACCAATGGGCCATCAACTTGAGTCTTAACCTTATAAGTGCCTAACTTATACTTATTGTTGACAGAATCCGATGGTGGGGGTTTGGAGGGGGCCAGCCCCCTGCCCATATAACCATGCCACACAACCGAGGGCGGAGCAGACTGTATTATGCGCAAATATTTTTAACTATGGAGGAGTTTAAATATTAATCTCGAATTAATTAATATAAATGCGTGTTTAAGGTGGTTAAACATTGTTTATGCCAAAACGAGCTTAGAAAATTAGTCTGATTTTAATTGCAGCTTATAGGATAATTAAACATCAGTTAAGATAGTGGAATTTTTGGCGGACTCACTAAACCAGGAGCTACCTCCAAATTTGGCGCCTTAACTAGATTTTCTCCAGTTTTAGAGGCATATTACTAGGCAAAATTGAATGAGCCATATATTGAGCAATGTTCGACCAATTTTGGCTCAAGAAGAGTCATTCCTAGCAGATTGGCATGCTCTAACCACATTGGAACAGGTTGCAGAGGTAGAGGAGAAATTATACAGGTGTTTTCGTCACTTTGAAGAAAATAGAAGCCGAGGGCCACCATGAAGGAAGGCCATGCCTAGATCAGCTGAAGGCCAAATTGAGGGAATGAATAGTTATTTATGATTTTTGACCTTCTAGACTCATTGGAGAATATTTCAGGAGCATTTGATGCATGTAAACAACAATTCTTTCACTTTTGAGCTAATAAAGAGGCCCAAGCTATGGAAGCTGGACTAAGGAGGGTTGAACTCCTTCATCAAAACTCTTCGTTGATGGATCAATTGTGATGGTTTGCTGTGTATTTTGTTGTTGCTATTCAGAATTTTAATTTCATACTTTATGCTCTTGAATTCACTCATAAAACTCAGTTAAATTATCTTTTTGACACACATAAGCAACAGGGATACCTATGTACAACAAGCGTAAGTTCAACAAATAAATTTTAAATCTGAAAATCAAATTATCATAGGAAAACTAACATTCATACTCAGATCAAGTTGGTATCAGATTTTGGTTGAAAGGCAAGGTTGTTTGCATGATAGTTGCTTGAGTTTTGTGCAAGTTTAATGGTTGCAAATTTGTGATGCTGACAAGGTTAAAGTTGTAGAAAGGTGAAGGGAAATTTTTGGTTGCAAGTCCTGAGATTAGGGCTAGAAGAAGGAGAGCTACAAGAGCACCATCTTCACCCAAATTTCCACTCATAGCTGCATTTGAAGCACCTCAAGTTTTTTCTCAAGAAGTTGATATTGAGGAGGTACAAATTGCACAAGAATCTAAGTTGATTGAAGAGGTACAAGCATCAGAATTTGAGCTTGAATCCATAGCCATCATGTCAGGTGTTGGAGATACTCAAGGTCATTTAGAAGAGGATGATGTCAAGAGAGACTTCAATGACATAAAGAGGATGGTTAAAATTATGTTTGATGCATTGACTACTTGGATGGCAGGAGAAGGTTCTAAGCCTCCACATGAAGAAGGAAGTTCAAAAGATAAGAAGGATGAAGAGAAGATTTTAAAGGGTAGTGGAGGAAAGCCACCTTCATCTCCACCTTCTTCATCATCCTCATTTTCTCCATCAACATCATCTTCCACTTCCACCACAAAAACCACTCACACTCACTCAAAACCCACAAAATGAAAGACACCCTTACTCAAACTTGATGTCAAATTTGAGCTTCCAATGTATAATGGTGAGAAAAATGCAGAGATTCTTGACAATTGGATACGTCAATTGGAGGTGCACTATAGGATTCAGAACCTTCATGATTATGACATAAAGATTCAATTGGCTTCTTTGAGGATGGAAGGATCTGCACTTGTATGGTGGGAAGCAAGGACTCAAGAAGAGATTAAAAAATATAGTAAGATCTCTATGTCTTGGTCAAGTTTTATTGCTGCTATTAAAAGGCACTTCTATCCCTTAGATTACATGAAAAAGGAAACTATGGATTGGAAAAATTTTAGAAAGTTGAAAGGGAAAAGTGTGCAAGATTATACTCATGAATTTAGGATAAGAGCTCTTATTTTGGGTATTAATTTATATTCTCAGAAACTTTGTTAAAGTATGTTGGGGGTTTGCACAATTACCTTAGGCGCACTATTCTGATGTTTAATCCCATAAATATAGATGAGGTTTGTGTTCAAGCCACACACTTAGAAGCAAGAGGGAAACAAAACATAAATGAGAAAAATGAAAGTGAGGGTAAAGGAAAGGGAAAGTTTTATGGAAGAGGAAAAAGAAATAGCTCTATCAAAAGAGAGAAAGAAAAAATCACATGCAAAAACTATTCAAAGACTGGCCATGATGAAGACCACTGTTGGCAAATTCATCCAGAGTTGAAGCCAAACAAACTGAAAGCCAAAGAAAAGGGGAAAATTGTTGCTATAGTTGAATATGACTTAAGGTCAGATTCAGGAGATGAGACAAATATTACAACCATGGGTTTGAAAGGTAAACATATTGCAAGCACTAGTTCTTCAAATCGTTCATATGTTACTCATGATGAGGATACAAGAATAGAAATTTTCCATATTAGAGTTGTCTCTAAACATACCAAGATTGATACACTTTTTGATAGTGGGATCATAAGCTAACTTGATTTCCAAAGACATGGTTAGGAAGCTAGACCTTGAGACTATTAGAAATACAAGACCTTATCCTTTAGGTTGGATATTCAAGAATGCAAACTTGCAGATTACAAGGAAGTGCATACTAAGACTCGCCATCAATTCAAACTTTCTTAATGAAGTTGAACTTGATGTGGTGCTGCTTGAGATATCAGGTATTGTATTGGGAAGTCCTTATCTGTATGACATATGACAGGAAAGCAGTATTTCATCGCCATGAGAATAAGTATCACTTGTTTAAAGATGGTATTGAGTACATAGTTAGAGAACATAAGAAGAAGACAAGTTTGTCTCTTATACATGCAGGTGAAATGAAGAGGATAATGAATGCAAGTCAGCATTTGACATTGTTGATGATCAAACAAAGAGATTTTTTGAATCAAAATTTTCAAAATGATGCTTATGCTTGTAATGAGATGTTTCGGGATTCTAAAAGGTTGCATTTGAAAGGAGGTGAACAAGATGAAAAACATTAGTGTTGAGCAGTGTTGGAAACAAAATGTTGGTGCATGAGAGTGCAAAGGTCAAAGAGAAAGCGACAAAGCAACTTGAAAAAGGAGGCATGGGTTCCATAAATTATTTTTTTTGGTTTCGAAAAGGTAAATGGAAATGGCGAAGATACTTTGTCAAGAGTCGATGCAAGAACAAAGAAATATCAATTAAGAATCACCATGGTGACAGTGTGCAAGGTGAGACAGTTTTTAGGTTTCCTTTGATTAATGACCAAGGTAGGAACAAGATGGTTTCTGCAAGAATAGCTTGATGCTTTGCAAATTCAAAGAAATTGGAGCATGACGGTGTCAATGAAAACAAGAGAAGGTCGCAAGAATCAAGGAAAAAGTTAACTTTTATGAAAAACTCCAGTTGATGAAAATGGGAAAATTTCAGTGGATAGACACTGGAAGGGTGAGGGAATAGTACCCTCATCCACATGATCAGTAATCAAAGATATTTTGGGGTCCAAAAGGCTTCTAGTGGGGAGGAATGATAAGGTGCTCTGTGTAAAAGCTCAAAAACGAAAGTGCTCAAAATTGATTAGAAACTGAACGACCACGACCAACCCGTTGCGAGGAATTTGGCGCACCTTGTTTCGTCAAAAAACGACTCTAGATGAATAAGTTATAGTGTGTTGACCATCGTTTAGAACAAGATTTTTTTTTTTTTGAAATTGCAGAACAGTGACAGGTTGATGACATGGTAGCTCAGTCAGCATGCAGGGAATATTCTTCAGTTTTTCCCAGTGGCACTGTGACAAGTGTCACAACAGGATTTGCTAGTTTGGTTTGAAGGTAAATTTTTTGTAAGTTTTGCTCTTAAGGTTGAAGTTGAATTTTTTTTATGTGGTGAATGGACAACCCAACCAGAGGCTGACACGTGGTGCAGCTAGGGGCCACCACGTGTCCCCTCTGGTGGACCCCCTCTCCAAGGTTGGCATCGAATATCAATGGTGATATTAAGGTTCAAATTACATTTTTAACTATGGGTCTAAAGTTCGAAATTATTTGAAATCAGAGTTGAACTATGGTATTCGGGCACACTATACATTCATATTCTATAGATTAATATTTATATGGTGGCATTATATCATAGTCCAGGATATATCTATGGGGGCGCATTTTTAAACTATAATCCGAAGGTTTGGTTTTAAACCTAAGTTTCAAACATTGGAGGTGGCGCTATATGAATGCGGGCAGATATATTTATTTATGAAAAGTTTTGAACTTATATGGTGGCGTATTAATTTTCATGGGGAAAAATGTATGAGTTAGGGCGAAGGTCGGGGCTCGACCCCACAACCTCCCCAACCTACTCTCTGCCCATACCAATGGGCCATCAACTTGAGTCTTAACCTTATAAGCACCCGACTTATACTTATTGTTGACAAAATCCAATGGCGGGGGTTTGGAGGGGGCCAACCCCCTCCCCATATAACCATGCTGCACAACCGAGGGGAGAGTGGACTGTATTACGCGCAAATATTTTTAACTATGGAGGAGTTTAATATTAATCTCAGATTAATTAATATAAATGTGTGTTTAAGGTGGTTAAACATTGTTTATGCCAAAACACGCTTAGCGCATTAATATGCTTTTAATTGCAGCTTATCTGATAATTAAACAACAGTTAAGATAGCGGATTTTTTGGCAAACCCGCTAAAACAGGAGCTACCTCCAAATTTGGCGCCCTTAGCTGGAGTTTCTCTAGTTTTAGAGGTAGATTACTAGGCAAAATTGAATGAGCCATGTCTTGAGAAAATTTCGACCAATTTTGGCTAGGGAAGAGTCAGCTGAAGGCCAAATTAAGAGAATGAATAGTCATTTTTGATAGATTTTGACCTTCTAGACCCATTGGAGTATCTTTTAGGAGCATTTGACGCATGTGAACATCAATTATTTCACTTTTGAGCTAATAGCGAGGCCCAAGCCATGGAAGTTGGACCAAGGAGATGTAGCCCAGGAGGGGTGAACTCCTTCATCAAAACTCTGTGTTGATGGATCAATTGTGATGGTTTTATGTGTATTTTGTTGCTGCTATTCAACATTTTAATTTCATACGTTATGCTATTGAATTCACTCATAAAACTTAGTTAAATTACATGTTTGACCCACATAAGCAACAAGGAAACGTATGTAAAACAAACATAAGATCAAAAAATAAATTTTAAATCTGAAAATGAAATTAACACAACAGAACTAACATTCATACTTAGATCATCACATATTTTCCTTTTTTTTTAAAGAAAATCCCTGACCATTAAGGGATTTGTCTTAGATATCCTAAAGTAAAGTTAATGGGATCCAAGGAAGCTCGAGCAAGATGCTACTACAACTTGAACTAGAGGAACTCTTAACACTGCCTAAAATAAAAACTACAACTTGAACTATAGGAACTCTTAACACTAACTGAAATAACAATAAAAACCATGATAAAACTACAAGCACGCCTTTCATGTGAAACCATTGCATTTGTTATCTATATGTTCATGTTTCAGTCAATTTACTTAGAGTTAACAATGCTTTGACCACCCCTAAACATTATTCTAAGGGCGGATTTAATGAAATCCAATTTGAGAAATGGAAGAGTCGAGCTAAAGAAACTTTCACCATGCTTACCTTCTTCCTCACATGTTTAACCATGATGTTCTTTAAGTGCCACATCTAAAGGGACATGCATGTTCTCTTCACTTAATTCACATCACTTACCCCTTATATAAGAGTTATGTTTCATATATATATAAAATATGAAGATTATCATGTTTTTAATGTTCAGGATTTCATATGATGGTAGTTATGTGTTGTATTTAATTAAAAGTTATTGATAATATGATTTTCTACATTAGGGGTATTATATGGAGAATAATGGTGAGAAAAAATCCTTATGGTTTTGTTTATTTTTTATTTAAATACAATTTAGTGAGAGATTATGAGATTTATTTTTCATTAAGTTTTTTAAAATTATTGTGCTAATATAGATGTTAATAACATTTTCTATTAAAAAATCAAAGGAATGGTAGGAAATTTGAAAAAAAAAAATTGAAAAAATATTAGTTTTCTTATTTAAAGTGTGTAATATAAGTCTTTGGGCAATAATTTTTTTTGTTGAAATCATGAATTTATGTTTTTTAAAACATGATTTTGAATACATAAATGAATTCAACACCTTTAAAAACTTCTCATTAGACAGTTTCACAGCTAAAACTTGTGATTCCTATAAATCCCCTATAAAAAAAACCTTCCATTAAAAAATTTCACAGCTAAAACTTGTGATTCCTATAAATCCCCTATAAATTTCCAGAAAATTGATCAACAATATACTTGCAAAAGGGATAAAGAAAAATAATAATAAACAAATTTTAAATAAGGTTTTTTAATATTAAAATTAATACAATAACAATTTTATATTAAACATTTAGTGATATTTTTTCAAAATAACATAGAAATAATATATATAATTAAATCATTACATTTATTGGTAATCAATATGTACCTTATAACATAGGTTATGGTGATATTTTTTTTCAAAATAACATGGAAATAATGCATATAATTAAATCATTACATTTATTGGTAATCACTATGTAGCTTATAACTTAATAATAAATGTTATGTACATTGACATATATATTTTTAAGTCTAAATATTTTTAGATGAAGTTTGGGTTAAGTAAAAAAAGATGTTCTTATACTTTTAATTCTAACACAACCACCTACAAGCCAAGCTTAAGTAGGATATCCAAATTTCAAATTTAAACAAAGTTTATCAACAAACACTTTTAATTTGTGTATACCACAATCTAACAAGTGTAATATGTAACAAACACTTTTAATTTGTGTATTCCACAATCTAATAAGTGTAATATGCAATGATGCCTCTTATGTAAAAAATATTTGATAGGTAAATTAAAGTAAAAACAACAATAAAGAACTAAAATTACATATAGACAAATGCTTTCAACAATGAACAAATTGGTTTAAATGATTGTATTAAACATAATCACATTATACAAAATATGTGTCAAGGTTATTGACATGCGTTGGCTTAGAAATTAAAGCGACTAGTAATTTAGAAATACTTTGATAATATGTCTAATTTTACATTTCATATTAATTTTTTTAATAAATTAAAATTTTTCTTAATAATTATAGTTTGCTTTTAATTATTAAAATAATAGTAATAAAATTAAATAAATTTACAATTTTTTAATATTTACAATAATAATTATAATTTTCTTTAATTAATAATAAAATGGTTTAGATAAATGTCTTTCGGATTAATCACATCATTAGAATTTGGTCGACGTTTCGAACCATCTAATGTGGTTAATCCTGAGGACAAGGTGAAGAAAGAAATCGATCTCATTGAATAAATAGTAAGGATGCGTCATTGCCCGGTAATAGCTGTTAAAACTAGTCGTTATTTGACTAGTTAGTTAATAAGTTATAATATTAAAAGTTTTTAAGATGAACTTCATTAGATGGTACGAAACATCGACCAAATTCTAATGATATGATTAATCCGAAAGACATTTATCTACGTTATAGATCACAAAAATTTTAGTTCTAACAATAAAATGATTATTACTTATATTACTTATTAATAATAAAATGATTATTAATATATTACTTAATATTTTTGTTAATTTATTATTATAGTTTTAAACTAACCAACCAAACAAGCCTATGAAGCTCAAATTGACCTAAGTTGACATGTTGGCCACTTAATAATCAAACCTCTATGTACATGTGCACATAATTATATAATATCTTTCGTATTTGTTGGAATTACAAAATTTGTTTAAAAGCAAAAAAAGACAAATAGAAAATTTATACTCTATGGAATAATTTTATTACTTTTTTATAATAGTTTTTATAACATTTATATTTTTGTAAATAACAAATATTATCCATACAATTAAATTGAATCATGCACTATTACCAAATAAATTGGTGTATGAGACCTTTTTTTTGTGAGACAAGAGACCCATCTCCACACCTCTACACTTCTACCTCTTACAAAGAAAAAAACATGCTCTTAACCATTAAGCTAATTTCGTTTTTTAAAATTTTTCAATAACAAAAATCCCATGGATTTATAGATTTATTAATTTTATAATAGTTATCCTTATATTTTAAACTATTTATTTTGTTACTCGTGTCTTATTCTTCTTAAAATAATATATCTTCTATTATTTATTTTATTATATTTATAAAATCATAGCGTAGCTTCTTATAATTATTTTATCATATATACGCCTGAGGCGTTTTCTTTGTTGGCTTGGGGTGGGAAAACACTGTTCACCCCAGCCAATAAGAAAGCTTGAATTTCGCCCTTCTCACTAATGAGACTTTTATAGTTATTGACCCACTTCCCCACCACTCTCTTTTCCGGGTCAAGCACCTAAGGCAGTCGCAAGAGGAGAAGCAGAGGTAGCAGCATACCTTCCAGCTCCATTTCGAGATCGAGAGTCCCTGTAGCTTCTCTTCGCCCGGTTCCATTTCTAGTTCCAGTCCCAGCATACGAGCCCGCCATCGACTCACTATTCATATGGTGAGGGAGAGATAAGTATCCGGGTATCAGTATCCCGCTTTCTCGACCACGTAGCTTATTTCTGGAGAGTTGGGAGAAGGGAAATATTAAGAGATTGACTTCAAGTAGTTTAAGAATCGAGATGTTCCAAACAGATGTGAAAGGCCCTTAATAATACTTTTTGTACTTCCAACCAAAGAATGTTTCTCATCTGTCAGATTGCTTTTTGCCCATGTTTTGCGTATCGGCCTATCAGCTATTCACCTGTTTGGAACATCTCGACCACGTAGCTTATTTCTGGAGAGTTGGGAGAAGGGAAATATTAAGAGATTGACTTCAAGTAGTTTAAGAATCGAGATGTTCCAAACAGATGTGAAAGGCCCTTAATAATACTTTTTGTACTTCCAACCAAAGAATGTTTCTCATCTGTCAGATTGCTTTTTGCCCATGTTTTGCGTATCGGCCTATCAGCTATTCACCTGTCCCGGCTATATTCCCCTCTGCGTGGTCATTTTTTTCCTTGTGCCTGTATAATTTCGGGTGCGGGATAACCTCTTTTACAGAAAAACTATCACTCGTGGAAGAAAGAACCTAGTGCATTAAAACTCTTCAACGGTCACTCAAGGAAGTGGGAACGTGGCTCAGAACACATGCGCCATTTAAGTTTTTTATTATGATTCACTAGACGGTTTTATTTCTATGGCCTGCGGTCACAGGGTTCACCTAATTCTAACCTTCGATGAATCTCAAAATAAAAAATCAAATTCGTTAAAGTTCAGCAATAAACGCCATTTTAATTCTTAGTGATTTAAAAACCAGAAAGAAAATCCAACTCGTTTCACTAGATACGATTTAGCTTGAATAAGACCTATAAACCGAGTCATCTAAAACGCATATGGGATACCCATAAAAGCACCCAACGAATAAGACACTTACCTGATCAAGCTTTCTAATAAAACCAATATGGCATAACAAGGATGACTTAAACACTAATCAACCTTGTCTTTGCTTATTTACACTGCAATGAGTAATATGTGGTTCAAAATGTGACTGTAACTAGGCATGTGAGTGTTCCAATGATCCTGCAACGGTACCCTTTAATATATTAGTGAGACGTCACTGTGCAGTGTAATTTTTAAAATGAAATTTGAGGGAGGTTTACGTTGTACTTTATTCCATAACTGCTTGCACCATAGGAGGTTTCCCTTGCCTGGAAGTTGTAGGTTCTGCCATTGAGTGTGATACTAGTGTTGCAATTGAAATTCAATCTGACCATCAAAGGGAGTATAAACAAGATGAAAAATATGATATTGAAGGAATGGAATCCAAATATAACGATGGGATACCTGATCATGATACCAATCATGTTGAAGTATCTGATCGGAAAACTGATTCACCCATCTTTTCTACTGAAAGGAAGTTGACTATCACAAATTTTCCACATCCACAAACAGAAATGTGGAGCTTTCTGTCTTTCATAAACTTAACAAATATGTGGAGTTTATTGTCACGAGTTTTCTCGCATTAATGAATTGAAAAATCCTCAATGCCATGTAGTTTTCATTTACAAACACGAATTCATATTCTGGGAAATGGTATTTTGATTGATAAATGAATCAAATGGTTCGATACTCTTTAATCATGATGAGACATTATCGACTAAATATGATGTGCAACATCTCAACCTTTTCCCATGGAGGCATAACATAGCACATTTTTTATGGTTATAAGACTTTTCCAAAGAAGACATAGCAGTTAAGTGGGCCAAATTGAGGTCCAGGTGGCTAATTCCTCATAAACAATTCCCCGCTATCTTCCCCGCTGCGTGGTCGTTTGCCTACTTCTCTTTCTCCTCAACAAGCAGATCGAATAAAGCCTTCCCCACTGCCTAAAGTCGCTCTATCAGAATCTCAGATATGTCATGGTTCAACAATGACATCACTCTTCACTCTTTGCTCACCTTTGCCAGGTAACTGAGGATAGGGAACTGAAACTGTATCCGAGTGAAGGAATTTCACCTTCAACCATTTCTTATTAAACCAGGTGGTAAACAACTGGAACTGCTGTTAGATTTGGAATAGGTTTTCAATCTGGAATTGTAAGAACCAGGGATATGTCGTTGGAGGATTTGAAACTAGCGCTTTAACTAGCATTGGCTTCTTATCTGATAGTATGTTACTGATGGCAGTGGATCCACTAGGACTGGAACCGTGTGAAAGGAAGCTAAGACAATCAAATTGAATGACTGATCGAAGCACGACGAGATCTTACGAAGATCTAACCCCTTTAGATCGAAGCACCTTAAGTGGTTTACGAGTTTGTCCAATTCTAGTAGATTCTCATTTTCAGTCTATTTTTTCTCCTTATTCTTTGTCTGAAGAAGTGGTTGCTGCTTGAGATGCTTGTTTCAGGGTTGTTCCTCGCAAGTTCTATGTTGGTGACAGGGATAGGTTGGACCTGGGACAGATTGGACAGGGTTTTGACGAAGGATGAGCTCTATGCAACTTTGTATTCCATGCAAAATGGTAAGTTCACCCGGTTAGATGGTGAATTCTACAAGTATTTGTGGGACACCATTGCCGATGATTTATGTTTTATGGCCTCAGAAATATTTGCCTCTGGTTTGATTTCCTTAGGTTTATTAATAAGAGGTTGATCAAGCTAATTCACAATAATGCAGTTGGAGATTCCAATGGGGATTGGATGCCTATCACTTTTCTCACAGTCGCTTATCAAAAGCCCTTGCTTTGAGGATCCGATTGGTTGCTAGATATGTGGTTCGATTGTAGCAGACATGGTTTGTGCAGGGGAGGTTCACTCTGGATATTGTGATTTTTTCCTGGGAGGTAATGGATTGGTCCAGGGAGTTTGGTTACCAGTGCCTCAAGTTGAAATTTATTTCGATAAGGCTTATGATCGTGTTGACTCGTCCTTCATTTTTAGATGCTTACATCAAAAGGGCATGGAACGCACACTCTATCCAGAGCGGGTGGGAAATTTGTGGAAAATGCAAGTACAACTACCTCCGCTATGAGTAAGGATGCACAAAGGAATGGGAAAGTGATACATTTGGTCACTGCAACTTATGCAGTTTTGAACCTGATCTGAATGTGATCGTTTAAGTGCTGAGGTAGTTTGATTAGTTTGTCCTTTAGATTGATCGTTAACTGAAGAAAGCTTTTAAATGAAAGACGACATATACCAGCAGTGAATAAATGAGTAAAACACAACATAAAATAGGGAGAAGAAGAAGGAAATAGTTGATTATGGAGTTCGTCCCTAGTGGAATACAACTCTGGGTTCGCTTTCAAGTGGGCGTCCGCTTTATTAGGATTGAACCGAGGAATTTATTTACACAGAAATGAATCAGAATGACTATGATCGCAGGCACTTCTAGACTCTGTAAACAGAAAGTACACTCTCTCGCCTTTCCGACGCCTATCTTTGCGCTCAATTCCGCCTCCGGACGGTGGAGCTATGCTGAAAACAAAACTGCCTCTATCATGCTGAAACTGAACTCCAAAACATCCATGTCTCTCAAAAAGCAATTTTTCATGGCTTTATAAGTCTGCATCGAACCACTGATAGCCAAATTTGGCATTTGGTTGAGCTATTTGAGTGATTAGGGTCTCGAATCCCTCATGTACATGAACCTTAGGGATAAAATTCTTTACCTTAGGCGTTGAATTAATTGTCAAAACCCAAATTAAACATTATAATAAAAAATTTATCCATGTGGCTAGCTGACCGATCGGAGAATTAAATGTTTAGCATGTGAACAACGCCTTGAACGACGGTTATACCCGGAGGTCACGGCTTAGCTCCGGCGGTTCCGGCTTAACCCCGGCAGTTCCGGTTACCCTGTTCCAATGGTAATCTCCATCGGTTTGCGGCATTAACACCTGGCATTTAAACAAGTATTAACTGCGTTCATTACAACTGTCAACTGCTTAATAACCTGTCACATGATTCTGACGCGGTTTAGATAGTGCGGTTAGTGCTATGGGTTTGATTATCAAGTTTTGTTGTAATTTTTTATCACCGAAATTTTGTTTTATAGCCCAAACATTTTTTTTATAGTTTTGCAACTTAGCGCTTAGGTTTTAGGTTTATACGTATAGGTTTTAGGCTTAGATATTAGGTTTTAGATCCTTAAGTTTTAAACTTAGACCTTTAAAATTGTAAGGTATTATACCCATTTTAACCCATTACATGCCATAAAACCTAACTTTACATGTCTTTTCTTCAATATCATAGGCGAAACTGGCAGATTGGAGACTGAACTGGACTTTGAACTGTTGGAGCTGATAGAACTTCTCTGCTGATCTGTAATGAACAAGATCCTCCTGGATCAGAACCTTTTGTATAAAGCTATGCAAACCATCTAAGTGTTGGTTGCATTGGATTCGAGGAAGCAGAACTACTATAGACGAATATTGTTTTCTTTCCAGGTGGTTTCTGATACCTTCAATGGACACTGAGTCGATTATATCCGGTAGTGAGGTTGCTCTGTAGCTGATTAAAGGTCTCCAATCGGGCATGGAGTTTAAGCAATATTTTAGAATATCAGAGGAATAATTAAGGGAGGTGCTACTACTATGCCCTCTACTATAAAATAATAATTAAAGGAGGCATTGCTGCTATGGATGGATTGATGTTCAATGCAATTGAAAATTATAGGTCTCGGGTTCTGTAATTTTTTTTGTAGCATATCTGTTACATCGGGAGGGAGATTTCGGCTTCAAGCGTTTGGTGAATTTTTGGTCAAAACATTATATGCGTTTGGTACAAAATTTGAGAGAGTGTTTTTTCTGGTAGTTTATTGGCCTTACGATGTCTCATTGCTAGTAAGTTTCGACGTTATGGGACAAAATAACGGGTGGAATTAGATGAGTGGAGGCATCATTCTGGTTATATGATAACCACCATTATAGAGGTAGTTGTGAGTTCAAAGCCATTGTATGGGCCGTCTTTGTGTGCAACAACTTACAACTATGAATAATAACAAAGACTATACTATGGCACCCTTTGGGCTTTTGTATTCTTTTGGACTTTGTCCCAATTTTTTTTTATGAATATCAATATTGTTTCCAAGTTTGTTTGGATTCGTTTTGAAGTTATTCCATTGAGAGATAGAATATAGAGATGAATTAAAAAAATAAAAAATAAAAAATATTTTTGCATTGAAACTTTTCTTCTCAATGAGTGAAGTCAATTTTCACATCACTCTTTTTCGATAGAGAGAATATTTTCATGCCACTCTGTACGCAGCAGGGATTTCCAGAGTTGATGAAAATATTCAATTATGATATACTACTAGGTGATGAGTATGAAATTGAGTATGCTTGATATTTTCCAAACCTGATTTTGGATAGTCTTTTGACTAATGGTTAACATGATTTTGGATGGTCTTTTAACTTATGGTTTAAAGGTTTTAGTATTTTATGCTTACCATAATAAACTAAATAGTTGGAAACAATTGAGGAATGAATTTTTTTTTTAATAAAAATAAATAAATAAAGATAAATTAGTACATTTTTCATTGGAATAAATTTTAACCAATTTTAAGAGTGAAAGTGTTAATGTAATAAAGAGAACTAATAGAGTTTTTAATGAATTAAATGGTTTTAAGAATATTATTTTTATTTTTATTTGTGCCTAGTATGGTAGAGATGTTGTAATGTTTAAAATTTTATATCATTTCAAATAAAATAAAAATATAAAACATAAAATTAATAGTTATAATTATAATTATAATTAATAATTAAATTTTCCTAGATCTATCTTGACTATGGATCTACTAAATGTGAGGGATTAATTTTTTTCACAATAAAAGAGATTTGTATCTCAAGAGATTCAATCACTCTCTATATTTGGTAGATCTAGAATTAAATTAAGATAGATCAAGGTTAATTTCATCAAATTAAATTTTGGTTATTAGTGATAACATCATTATATATGTAACAAAAATATATTGTATATTGTATAATATCATGAGATAAGAGTGGCAACCACATTGATCACATACCCCGCTTTGGGGCACTAAAATTCCTTAGCGCCGAGGCAACAACTAGAGGGAGAAAAGGGCCTTAACACCGAACCTCTACACTCTAAGAGCCAAATATTTGTACTCCGAACTAAATCCCTTTCTTTTAACCCTTTTTGGGGGGTAGGGGCCCTAAAATAGAGGTGGCCAAAGATCACTAGTAATTTTTATAGTTCACCACGCTTGTCAAAGTGGGGAAATTCAGTAAGAAAAGGGGGAAGGACGACCCCCTCACTTGTTTTGGGGTAAGGGCCCTAAAAAAGTGAGGTGGCTGTCAAAAAAGGCTACCCTGCCCATTCCTCAGTTTTCCACCCTTATAAATGGGATATTCAATACTAAAAGGTGGCGCGGTCACTGAAAGGTAGCAACCCACTAGATGGTAAATTCGTTAGTGAAATGTCGTCCTCAACTTTTTTCCCACAACCCAAAAAATTGAGCAATAAATTCGTTGCGAGAATGCTTAATTGATCATTGAACTTAGCAAGCAGCTCCCAAATTATGTATATATGGTGGTCAATATCTATCCATAGTCTATGATACCCAACTCTGAACTGTCCCAAAGGGATCCGAAGGGAGTGCAACCAATGGTGAAGTGTGTAATGGGTCTGAACAAAGAATCCCCCATAACCATGAATTCCACAGCATAAAATTCTATCTTCAAACGTAACCCACTCTGAGGGTTTATCCCAATAACCCATACATATTTCCTATAGATATCATCTCAAATGATTATATTTATCTCTTGTTTGGTTTCTAATAGGTGGTTGGGTGCACACAAGGAATATCTAAACAGAATAAGTTGTTCCAACATAATACCAACCGAAGCAAGGAGATCTGAGACTCCGACATACAAGCACCGAGACCAAGTCAAAGGACTAGCTATTGCAACAGACTATGATGAGGAGTAGGCCAAGTATGGATAATGGTAATGACCACTCATTTTATCAGAAAAAACTTCGAATATAGAGTAGAAGTGTGATGAGACCAAACACTATCTTAAGTCGGAAGGGGCGAGCCCAAAAATCTCGAGGATTATCGATTGAGGAACTGTCTACTTGCACCTAATGATGTGGCGAAGGAGGATGATATGTAGTCTCTATGTTGAAGTCCCCAATCCTTATAACCATATATCACTATGGGTCGGAACTACTTGCACCATATATAACTCTCTATGTTTTGCTTTAAAGTTACGATGAAAAAAATGAAAACAATATTAAAAAATGAAAATTATTATTATGAATAAGATAATGTTGTTAATGTTTTATTAGAAAAAAGTGAAAGAAAATTTGAGATCTAAATTGTTCTAATAATAGGAATATTATAACAACCATAAAATAATGTGGTCAACATTATTAGTTGTTTTGTATTGATTTTTTGTTACAGTAATTGTTATAGGTGTATTAAAGGAGTATTACTTTTATGAGCTTCTTATTTTATTTTAACTTATGAAATGACTTGAGCATTGCTTGATAGATTGTATTTACACAATGAAAAAAGACACTCAATTTCAATGAAATTTCACATGGTGTAGAAAAATTTGGCAAGAGATGCTTGTGAGCCTATTGTTATATTCAAATGAGCATCTCTTTCTCAAGTTTTCTTTTTTTCCAAATTTCTTTTCTTTCTCATTATTGGCAATTAGTTCTGTGATTTTCTTATTTGATCCAACTTTTGAGGGAATTCATGAATCCATTTTGTATGATTCTTAAGTGAAAAGGGTTTCCTTTCCTTCATTTTCTCTCTTCATATTTGTCATTTGTTGATTCTTATTCCACCTTGGTACTGTCTCCACTTCTCAAATTTCATATAGTAAAGGGTAGGATGACAAGGGAGAAGGAAGAGGAAGGGTACCATCATTAGTATGGCATTGTTTTGGGACAATTATGTTAGTATTAATTTATGTTAGTGTAACTTTATTTTTAAATTTAACTTCCCATTACATTATTTAAAAGATATATAAAAACTCAAATTTCGATTGTATTTCATTGTCCATATATTTCGGTTGATTTTTGTTTTCCATATTCCCCAGTGTTACTTTACACCTCTCGGTGCAAATGCTAGTTATAAAAGCATTGCGTTATATTTGATGCCGAAAATCCCTGGATGGCATCAACGTTGTGAGTTGCTGTTGCCATCTAATATAAATATAATGTAATATAGGACGACTAAGCCACAAAATATGCCCGCGCCAGAAAGTAAAAATAGTGGGTATGAGAAAAATTGTGGGTATGACTTCAGTGTGCTGCTCCTTTTGCATCATCACCATTTGTCACGTTAATTAAAACGTGCCAATTAGATTTGTCTCTATTTAAATTTGAGTTTTTTTTTAATCCTCTAATTTTTTAAATTTAAAGTGGGGATATGTGATGTCAATCACGTTGGTTTTACTGCTTATGAGTTGCATAACCTCTACTAATAAAATTTCTATTACTCTTTTAGTATCCATGTAAGTCATTCAATCCTACAGGTTGTTTTATTTATTTATTTATTGTAAATATGAAATGAAATGAAATTATTTTAACATTTATGAGGTTAAAAATAGTTTATGGGACAAATTGTTTCTCCATCTCGTTCTTGTATTCTGCCATTTTCTTGTGAAGTTTTATAATAAACCTTATAGCTTCTTGACAAACCCCTCGCAGATTATCCCAAGAGCTAGCTGCCAGATTATCTGCATAACTTTTCCTGTTGTCTTTGAAGGCCTCACATTCTAAAATGAAATGCTTGTTTGTTTCCACTTTTCCAAAAGAGAAAAATTACATACTCTTTCCTCCCAAATTTCTTTTGGCATTTTCCAATGTCCTGTTTCATAACGAAGTTGATGAGAATTAGTCCTTAATTGAACAATAAGAATTTTGGCTCTCCTAGAAATATTGGCCCCTATGTGCGATTTTTGTTGATGATTATGAGCGAGATTAAACTCTTCAATATAGTACTTATTCTTTCTCCCTAGCTCCTTCTCCCAAGTACATTTGTGGAACTTATCCATAACAAAAACTTTCATCTCTTTACTGTTTGTGGGACACATGCTCAAGCAAATACCCTATTTACTAAATCATTTTTTATTTTGCATCATCCAAGTCTTCTTTCTTTTGCACAATATGTCATTAAACGCAACCTTAGGCCATCTTAATGTAACATGACAAAAATTAATGATCGTGCATCATTCAAATCAAACATTGCAATTATATTTTTGGACTGATGTAAATTTTTTATTTATACAAATATAATGTAAACCCCATAAAAACTATCAAATCTATGTTAATAGCCAATCAAAAAACATAAATTTTATTTTTAAAAAGTTTAAAAATAATTTTATATTTTCAAAATTTTGTTTTAATAAAAAATTCTGAAAAACATTAAATTTATTTAAATTTAATTAAATTCGAAGTTTTTTTGAAAAAAAAACAATTACAATATATAATAATAATAACATTTATTACAAATTGCATATTGAAAACTACATTAAATAACATGAACAAAGGTTAAATATACATTTATTATAAATTACATATTGATAACTACATTAAATGACATGAACAAAGGTTATGTTAAATATGAGAATGGTTCGAAATTAAATATAATATGTGTATACCACAGTCTAATAACATTTATTAATTTATTATAAATACATATAACTTATTATAAATACATATAATTGCGTTAAGTAAGTCATTCATCTATGACCATTTTCATGAGAGGTAGTCGTATTTCTACTTAGCACTCATTATATCGGGTGATGCTCATAGGGGTGAAGAAGTGGGATTGAAACTAGTGAAATGAATCACATAGCGTCAATCATCACTTACGGGGCTTGCACCTGGTAACCGAGACAACCCCGGGAGGTCACCCATCTGAGATCATCTTTGGCTCAAGCATTCTTAACTGTGGAATTTTCCCCACAATCAAGTCCACTTAGCTTGCTACCCCATTTGCAAAACCTTATCAAGTATTGTGCCTCATGAACCATTCAAGTAGAGCTCCCTTCACTCTTTGTATTTAAGTATTGAGGGGTTTTCATAGTGCATTATATTAGATATCATTTTTGGGATTCAACGACGTTAAGTAATTCATTCATCTATGACCATTTCCATGAGAGGTAGTCGTAACTGACTAAGTTCTCATGATTTTTGAATAGTCCACTTAGCACTCATTGCATCGGGTGATGCTCACAGGGGTGAAGAAGTGGGATTGAAACTAGTGAAATGAATCACATAGCGTCAATCATCACTTACGGGGCTTACACTCGGTAGCAAGGACTTCCCGGGAAGTCACCCATCCCATATCGCTTTATTTCCAAATACTAAAATGACATGAAAAAAGGTTCAATACCATAATGGTTCGAAATTAAATATGCACGTGAATGTTTTTTTTTTTAACCATAAAGAGTATATATATTTTATATTAAATCACGCCTGCTCGCGAGCAAAATGTAGGATTTTTACTTCAAAATTCGAAGTCTTTCCTTGGCTGCAGATGTTAAATTTGGGTCAACTCTTATTTGAGTTTTTTTTCCAGCCATCCCACCATCAAAATTTATCACTATTTGCCTACTACTAAACACATTACAAAACCAAAATAACAAGTATATACATGTATGTTTCGATATTATAAAAATTAGTAAGAGTAGAAGGGGTGCCTATTCCTCCATTGGAGCTGGAGCTTTGAGGTCTAATGGCTTTGGCTCCTCATCCTCCTTCTTGCAACTGTCAGCCAAATTTAGCTTTAGCCCATCAATCTCCTGCCCGAGGGCTTCAACTTCAAGCTCCAGCCTTCGAATTTTCTCTCTTTCCTCCAACTGACACTCTTCTATCTCAATGACGTCCTTTTGGTGCTGGTGCACACACATTTTCAAAACAACAACACCATTCCTAAATTCGCCATGTTCCAGAGCACATACCTCACAATTCATCTTGTTTTTGCCACTCTCGCGAGCCCAAATTGCACTAGCACTCCCCGTCTTGGAGTACACTCTCTGCTTGCATCCCAATGTTGATCCATAATTCTTCATCACTACACAAATTCTCGTTAATCCCTCTCCATATTCTTCCCACATTCAACCTGCATCTTCTAGAGCCAAGGGAGTAAATGTGTACCCCAAGAATTAACCATTCCCAAAAAACTAGTACCAAATTGTTGGCGTCTATAAGTGAGATCAAAGCAGGTTCTGTGTATACACACGTCAGAGAAGCAATAGGTACCAGGTGGAGAGCGATCATGGTGCATGATGCCACAGTGCAGCGTGATTACTGTATATCGCATGCCACAGGTGGTTAAAGCCAACCAAGGGTAGTAAAATTTGATAAGATTGAGGGTGATAATTAACTCAAGAGGCCTACAAAGATGTGGCCTCATATTGGAGGGCGGGAGGATGTAACAACCATGAAAATCGGGAGGGGTAAGGGAAAGGAGGAGGGAGGGAGGGAGAGGTGAGGGAGTGAGGGGTGGGGGAGTTGGAAGTGGGAGGGTCGAAAATAAGGCTAAGGATGTAATGAAGGGGGAAGAAAGAGAGGGGAGGGACATAGAAGAGGGGGTTCCGAAGAATGAGGGGGGAAGGGGATTAATAGGTTATCTTCGACCCCCAACGAAAATAATTTTCTATTCTTATTCCCATCTGCATGGTCAGATAGTAGCTTATCTTTAGGTTTCTTAGTCATATTTATGGTATAGATATATTTCCTTCAATTTCATTCACAACAGTTACTTCTTCTTTGATTATACAAGCCAGATCGGCTTGTTTGTCAGCCTCTTTGTTGTTTCCCTTGAGAATATGGTAGAAAGTTACTTTGTCAAAGAGAGGGGTTATTCCTTGGGCCCTCTTGATGACTTGATTAAGGAGAGTTTTTTGATATGGGGTATTATTCCTCATATGGTTTATTTTTATCATGGAGTCTCCAAGAATTTGGAGCTTCTTAATGCCTTTATTGATGGCCAGATTCATTCCAAGGAGTAACCCATAGACCCCAACTTGATTGTTTGTTCTCCTGCCTATAATCCAAGCATAACTTTCTTCAATGTTTCCATCAGGATTTATGAGAATCCATCCCCCTCCTGCCACCCCATGCACATGAATGTTACACTAAGATAAAATGGGATTAATATGAAAATGTGTTTATATATATGATTTTGTTTTTAATTGATTTTTAAAAGATTTATAAACTAAAATTGCATTAACATTATTATTATTATTACTACTGTTAGTATGAATCCTTTGTCGAAGTGTACGAAAAAGGACCACTTTAGCTACGCATAACTAATAGCCCTAACAACAAAAGTGGCTGCCAATATCTTCAGATCTGCAGTTAGTTGAACATAAAACAGCTGCAAAAACCAGATCTATGCGTGGAAAGACATTAATTAGAAAAAATAAGGGTTTGCTCCATATACCAATAGACAAGACAAGAACAATTTTTGAAAGAATTTTTATATTAATTGGGCACCTCGGAGGAAAACAAGAAGGCGTATCCAATTCTCCTCAGTGGGATGGGTTCTTGGAAGTCCTCAGCATTTCAGATCTAAGATTTCTCTCTCTTGTTGGTGTAGAAAACCCACACGAAGAATGGAACTCAAAGGGAGCTCACACAACAAATGGTAGAAAAGAGTGACCAAGTGTATAGATCCAGAGTGATCTAATAGGCAACAAAAGGTGAGGAATGATGGGGAAAACCCTCCTATTTATAACAAAATATTGGGTCATTCTAGATCTTGGTGCATGGGTTAACCAGATCTAGATCCACTTTTTATGGAATATTTTATTATATTTGTTGGAGGGAAAATGTATTTGACTTGGGTCAAATCCCTTAATTTGTCAAGAATAAATAAATAAATGATTTATTTATCTTTTTAAGGAAGCGGTTAGAAGATAATCAAATAAATAATGATTTATTTAATTATTTAAGGAAGTGGTTGAAAGATAATTAAATAAATAGTGATTTATTTAATTATTTGTGGGTGATTTGGTCATATTTAACAAGGAATATCATCTAAATAAGGTTTAAATCATTATTCCTAGAAAATAATAAGATAAATAAAGGTTTATCTAATTAATTTCTTTGATTTTGGGTTAAACATGACTGGGAATAATAATTAAATTATGGTTTAATTAATTATTCCATGAGGAAAATCAAACAAACATGGGTTTGTTTAATATTTCCTTTTGGGGTTTCCCGTTTTAACATAGTGAAAGCAGTTTTACTTAAGGTAAAACTGGTCTTACATGGTGTACTTGGGTCCATCTAATGATAATAGGTTAGATGACCAAAAAATGGTGTAACAGATTGCCCCCCAGCGTGCGAGTGTCAGGAGAAAATCGTATGACCGAAGTATGTTGTAAGAACACAATCACTAGACAACAAAAGGGATGTCAGAGAGAGAAATGTGAGGTAGATAGTGTGCTGAAGGACTAGACCCTGAGGAGACGAGACTCGCAGGTGCAACAAGTCTCTTTTTATGAGAGGGTACCTGTGCTGAAGGCGGCGGGGGAGGCATACCTAAGCCCGCCGAGACAAATTACAAAAGAATAGTGTGTCCAGTAAACAAGGGACCGAACCATAAAGTACAGCTGGCATAATCATGAGCCAGATAAAAATACAATGAGGAATCCCACATACATGCGGTGCCTGGGATAACAGCCAGGACTTGTACAATAATATCTGAGTACATGAGATACAAATACAACCCAAATGCCCCCTGTAAATGGGGAAGGGCTCACAAAATCTGACTGATACATGCAAATCAAAGAGGCGCTGCAAGTGGCTAAGGCCAACATCATCAAATATTTGGAGCTGCATCGAAGGCTGCAAGGAGGAGGTCATCCGGGCATGTGGGGGGCTACCTGCAGGGCCACCCCCTCATGAGGGTTGAGACATCTCACACACACCCGGGAATCATCAAGAGCTACTGCTGGATCACTAGACCATCAAGTATACGAATCTCGATCATGCTGAAAGGAGCTGGAGAAACAATCAAGTCCAAGGGAAATGAGAGATCCCTTTGCCTGATCCGAGGCACCAAACAAGAGTGGAAGCTGGAACCAAGGTACACCGCCCTCTAGACCTGGCTTCTAGAATGAAAGTGCTGATGTCGACAGAAGGAGGTCCACCATAGTTGAGGGAGTGAGATGTCCCCAACTAAGGCATGAGAGAAAACAGTAGAGTGACGGACAGACTGACACTAATGATGAGAGTGAAATGGAAGGGACTGAGTAGCGAATGGACGACTTCCCTTGGTAGAGCATAAAGGGCATGAATGACCTGGCAGTGACTGACGCAATATCATAAGGGATAGGGGACAGTGGGACTGAAGGCCATAATGTGCGACACAAGAGAGAGACCACAATGAAGGATGGAGGGCTATAGTGGGGTACAAAGGGACTCGGTATAGACTCCATGGAGGGAATGATGACTCAACTTGGATGCTCTAAACAAGGGCGACTCGATGGTGCTGCCACACAATAAAGGCCCCAATGGGGGACCGTGGAAACATGAGTACATAATGGGAACTCATGACGAAAATCGACACGAACGAAGACAAGTAAGGAGGCAAGATGGTACCCCAAGTACAAGTGTCGTAAGTGAGGAAATTCGATTTTAAGGAGAGGTGAAGTGACCCTTCTTGGACAAAATGTGTCGTGGTGAAGTATCAGATCACAAAACACTAACAGATACCCATTTGAGGGCTCGGTGAGAGCTTTCCAACGGTGCAGACGGTTTTTCAAACGAGGCTACGGTGTGGTCACAGCAGGTGAAAGAAGAAACAGGGGTTCTCTTTTAATAGGGCAGTTTTCCCTCCAAAATTACTCATTTGCTATTGTTGCTGTGGTGAATGTAGAGAGGAGAGAAGGCCCTAAATCTTGCGGCGAACGTAGAGGAAAAACCGACCGTTGGAATCGAGATCCGTCGGTTGCAGGTAAGAGGCCTAACCTTTCTCTTGCATTTTGATGGATTAAACTTTCAGTTTAGGGCCCAGAAATCCAGAAAAAACCCCTCCTTCATCTCTCCGGCCGGGTCACACTTTTTGGGTCAGTGCGGCGACCGGGAAGCAGTTTTAGGCAAAAAAGTGCGACCTCGTCCTGCAGAAATGGGGCAAGAACCGGCGTACCGGGAGATGAGGGGGTTTTGGCATTGCTTATGGCCGAAGTTGGGTTTTGGTGTTTGGTTATGGTTTTTTCGTATCCGTGTTTCTGGAAAATGATGTGTTTTCCAGCGTATGGCAGATTTGTCGGTTAACTGGAGAGAGAGAGATCCGGGGACACTACGGGTGCGCAGAGATCCGTGCGATCGTGGAAGCATACGTGTATTGCCGTATTTGGGGAGGTATTATTTGGAGAACCCTTTGATGAGAGCAGGGGAACCATTATTGGCCTGGATTATCAGTTACTGGGATCCAGATCAGGAGGTCTTTGTAGTGCAGGGGCACAGGATCGAACTGACGGTCCAGGACGTGTATTTCCTAACTGGTCTCCCGCCACTGGGGACGGTGGGAAACACACAGCCAGTATTGCCGTGGGGGCGGCATATCATGGAGTTCGTGGAGCGTCATTGTCGACCGGGTCTCCAAGTCAAGGGGACTCGAATATCGATCGGGGATCTAGAGAGGCTAGAAACCCGAGAAGCAGCCGTGCACCGTGCCGCGTATCCTCGGGCAAATGTGGGGCGCTCCATCACATCACTGGGGGGCAGATGATGATAGTGGAGAGTGTGCTGGGTGGGACCTACTATGGGTGGGCCCAAATGATGTTGGTGTCGCTAAAGCGACAGTTTTCGCTACGCAGGCGGCAGGTGAACCATGATTGCTCATATGGGACTTTATTGTGCGCCTTCTTCTTTGAGAAGATCCCTACCTTGAGGCCTCGTGTACAGCTTCCAGATGGGGGGCCAAGAGAGCCCAGCATGCGCCGGTGGGGACGGCTACTGTACAGAGGAGGAGGAGGGGCGGTCGGGCGAGTGTTTCGACCTGAGTTTTTTGCCCATTGGGATCAGATGCCATTGTACATAGACGTCTATCCCTATAGTGGGATGAGCTACTGTGGAGACCCGGACCTGCCACTTCCGCCTGGTCGAGTCTGGGGGCCCGATGGTAAGTGACAGATTGTTATTCTTGTGTGGGCATGTTAAAGTTTTTTGAATAGTACCTACTAAGATTGATTCAAGGCATTTCGCAGGCGTGCATAGCACGGAAAATCCCGCCGGATATATGTGGGGACGCGCCCGCGCATTCGGGAGCTACAAACCGAGGGGTCGAGAGCGCGCGCATAATGAGATGCGGGGCCGCCCCCACGAGGACATCCGCCGAGATGCGAAAGGTTGTCGTAACGGGAGTATCGCAGGCGCGGTGGCATGACCTTAGATGCATTTTCTATCATAGAGCCATGTGTTGGTCTACCCTCGGAGTGGCGAGGTGTCATGCGGCACATGGCGATGGCCGGTCAGGCGATGCGCGATCTACATGCTGCAGGGGCAGAGCCATTGGCCTGGGACCCTCCAGATAGTGATTAGGGGTGGGGCATGTGGTGCCCCCTATTATGTATGTAGGGGCATGTGGTGCCCCCAATTTTGGGTTTTTTGTAACATGCTATGGGCATGTCATATGCATCAGAGTAGATGGACTCTAAACACATGTTTTGTGACACATATTATGGATATGCATCGTTTTTTGATGGTTATGAATGTTATTTTCTTGTATAAAATGTGTGTGATAAATGCCAATCTAGAACATGGTTTGCAATACTATCTACATAGTGATTCTGCTTTATAAGGTTGCTGAAAAGTTATGGTTTCAAATGCACGTACTGAAGAGTTTCACTCGTAAATAAAGTCTAAACAATGTTACGTGTTATGCAATACGATAAAAATGCACTTATTTAGTTGTATTTACAAGAAGTAGGGAATCCAAACGAACGGCAGTATGGAGGATGCGATGAAAGAGGTTACCTACTAAGAGACCACGATCGCATCATATTCTACCGATTGTTATGGCAACCAATGCATACCCCGTTAGAAAGAACAAGGGCATGCAAGGGGGTGAAGATGGCCCAACCTGCCGAGGCTAGATTCCTGGAGTAACGACTTGCACCATCGGCGTAACCGATAAAGGGTGTGGACAGGGGGTCCTGTGGAATGGTGTGACAAGACAACAAATGAGGGGAGGAGAGACAATGACGGCAGCGTGAGTGCACAGAAGTCATCGAGCGGCAACCGTAGGAGGGAGTGCAAGGAGCAGGATGACCATGACTCATATACAAATCAGAGGGTGGTATATGAGGGCTATCGGAAGTATGGTGAAGACTCGGGCTGCGGAGGTCAACAGAGACACGGGTGGAGTGATCTCGTGTATGGGTAGGAAAGGGGTGGTCAAGGGACACAACAGGGGAGGATGCAGAGGGGCTAGGCTCCAAGTGTCTCGTAGAGGAGGATAGGTAAAGAATGGTTACAGTAGAATCCATCATCTGAACATCGTGGGGGGAATGTCGATGAGCGGGGGATCTCAAAGCCGACTCCGAAGCATATCACACGAGGATGGGAGTAGAGGCGGACGATTTTGTTCAACTCGATACTCTCGATCACCTCTAAAGAGGCGCGGTAATGCGTCAGTGGAGGACAATGGAGTAATGGCCATGAACGCCGCACAAAGCACAGGGCTTGTTGGTGCGGAGAGTCTTGGGGTTCTTGGTTACAGACGAAGAAGCAATGGAGGCTTCAGGGACCGTAGACTCGGGGAACGCGACTTCAACCATGGGCTGAATACGGGGCAACTCGGGACAAGCGTGGGTGGCATGACCGATGACATCACATAAGGCGCAAGGCTTCGCGGGTGGAGAAGGGGCCGGGTCAGTCGTGGTGGTCTTGTCTTTAGGTGCCCCCTTGCGGGCTTTGCCTTTCTTTCCGGGAGCCATCACGACAGGAGAAGGGTCCTGTGGAGGTGCTGGGGGCACAGTGGCAACGGAGGAAGCGAGGGGGACCGGTTGAACCAAAGGTCAGGTGCTTTACATGTGTTGGGATGACTGTGAGGTGGCGGTCAGGACTGGCGGTACCAAACCCAGATGCTCAAGGTCAAGTTAGAGAGAGAGGGTGGCCATGACAGGACAGAAGACATCCTAGCACACGGAGGGGGAGCTTAGGAAAGGGATCGCCTGAAAGGCAGGAATGACCGTGAGGGATTATTTTCGAGATGGTGTTACGTCGCATGAACCCATCCAGAGGATAAAGGGTTCAGGGATACCACCGTAGGGGAGGTCAGAAGAGGAGGTCCTACCGAGTGAGATGAATGGTTAGAGCGGTTGCGAGGGCGAGGGGAGGTTGTTGACTAGTCGCAGGCAAGTTTCACGGCAGCTCGAGACGAATACATCATGCAAACATTCGATAAGTCGGGATCGGAGATAGGAGGAGGAAGGTTAGGGAAAGTTCCAAGGTGGGGACCAGAACGCCGGGAGACATCGTGTCAAGGAATCAAGGCTTGTTTGTCAAGGCGAAGAGATAGTCGTCTCAGGGGAGGTTTGAGATTTTGGCTCATGATATGTCAACTGGTCAATGGTTACTATCTTTCCATTATGGGGGAAAGACATCTTGCGAAAGACCGCGGATGGGACAGCAGACATAGCATAGGTGTAGCTTCGCCCCAATAGAATGTTGTAATCCAGCGGGGCGTCGATGACTTCTACGTCAACGCAAACAGTCTTACCGGCAAGGGTGATAGGGAAATTACAAAACAAGCTAATGGGTTGAGAGGCATGACCGTCCCACGCTCAAAGGGTGATCGTGGAAGGGGCCAGCTCAGGGGATCTGAGTTGCTTCCAAACCGAAGCGGACATCACGCAGGTGGATGCCCCCTTGTCAATTATACACCGGGAAACGATGGCGTTCCGTATTTTGACTGAGATTTGGGAGGCGATGGAAGGAGGAAGGGAAGGATGGTCCGATTGAGTGGCGTCGAAAACAATCATTTGGTCATCAGCAGGATCTACAGCGCCCATGGCAGATAGTAGAGCCTTCTTTTGGGAAGGGCACGACTGGAGAAGCTCCAGTGTGGAAATGGCGGCGGGAGATTGCGCCAAATCATCTACTATGCTATACGAATGAGAAGCTCGACCGGAAGTAGCGTTTCGACGTAATGGTCCCTTAGGAGTCTTGGTATGAACCTCAACTTTGGGTTGAGGGATATGTAAGGGGCCATTCGGTGTCGAAAGAGGCTCTGTAGAACCTGAAGAGGGAGGCTCGGAGGCAGAATGAGCATGAGGCTGGGGGTGCTGGCGGGACCGAGTTTGAAGGTGAAGGTCGACGGTCGGGGAAGGATCGGAGTGCATCATAAGGATCTGGTAATCAGAGGAGCTACAAAGGGAAGGGGGGGTGGCTACCTGGCTGTTGGGTGGTTGAGTAGCCACAACCGTCGAGGGGAAAGGACTCATGAACACAACCGGGTCGGGTAGTGGCCACATTAGAGGGACATGAGGGGAGGCGTGTCACCGCGCAATGCTTGGAGACTCCTAACATCTCACGTATCCTCTGGGTAAGAGGGACAATCGTGGGTGTAATGACCATAAACACCGCAACACGACCGTTGCTTATTTAGGCTAAGCGCCCTGTCTCTATTGGGGGGTTTAGCACCTCGTTGTCGGTTGCTGTTGTTAGGGTCTGCCACCAGAAGGGGTCCGCCTGGCAATAAAGGCATTGGTTTGAGTTGTTTCTTCGCCTTTGAGAAGAAGGGGGATTAGTCGCGCCCTGCTGTGCAAATACCTGCCCGGGAGGGGGCTGTAGGTGCTGTTGCTGGGGTTGAGGAGGAAAGAGAGGAGGAAGCGCATATGCTGGAGGAGTTGGCGCACCAGGCTGTGGATGGGGGTAATGGGTGGGTTGGGCAACATTGGGGTAAGCAGGAGGTTGGGAAAAAGCAGGAGGCACGCCGTATCCTGGATACATGCTACCGGGAGGGGGAAGAGTGCCGGAGGAGCTGGCCCCTCCCTGAGGGAGACCATAGCCCATAGGAGGTTGAGCGTATGGATGGGAAAGGGCTCCAACGATACCGTCGGCGGAATGAGATGCCCCTGGGGCGTTAGCGCCACCGGGCCTGGGGAGGTCAGGAAGAACGGTATAAACATAACCAGATTGAGCGTAGATCAGGTCATATTTCAAAGCTATTTGGAGGGTGGCTTCTTCGGTTTGAGGAAAATGAGAGGCGACATCTTTGCCGATGGGAGCTGGAAGGGTGCGAAGGAACCAGTCCATATAAACCCGATCTTCGAAGGGAGGGGCTCGACATAAGCTCCGTCTTCTTCGCCATTTCTGAACATGGGCGGAAAGGCGGGTTGAAGAGGATTGCTTAAAGGAATTCAAGAGCTCCGTGCCAGTGTCGTATCAGAGAGGGAGCTGGAAATAAGACAAAAAGTCTTGGGCAAGGGTCGTAAAGGTGGTATGGGAAGAGGTGGCTTGTTCAACATACCATTTAGAAGCTTCGCTGGTAAGCATGCGTTGGAACAAACGAAGACGGATGGAGTCATCGGTAATGGAATTGGAGGAACACCACATGTGGAAAGATCAGACATGATTGGTTGGATCTTCTCCAGCTTGGCCTTCGAATTTAGGGATGTCGAAAGGGAGCTTGGTTGGCATGGCAGGCCAACCAACATCGTGGCGGATAGGGTCGTTGATCAACTGATTGAAATCGGGGAGGCTGAGGCCTGCAATGTATGGCAGCAAGGGGGTGGCCGGGGTCGTTCCTGTGGCGGTTCCGCTAGTAGTCGGGCCGGCATTAGGGCCGGGAGAACCACTAGCGTTAGGCCCTGGACCAGACATGGTGGTAGGGGGAGAACCAGGAGAAGAAGGGGAACCCGATGAATCAGGAGAGGAGTCAGAGTGCAGACTCGGAGGAGGACTGGCTCGACGACGGTGGGTCGGAGCAGGTCGATCAACCGGAAACTGAGGGTGAAGGCCAAAAAGTCTCCGGGAAAGGCGCCTGTGGGGCGCAATGATGACAAGAAGAAGGAAACCGACAGGGGCAGAAAGGGACATAATCAATTGAGGTCAAGGGCAGAAAAGGTGCAGTGATAATTGATTTTAGAGTCTTTGCCAGGCGGTGTTAACCAGGTGCTTCTTTGCTTAGGGTCAGTGTGTGGCGTGCGTTAATTTTAATTTTTAAACCCTTTCTGTTTTGAGAGCAAGAAAAAAGTGTGCTGCGTAACTGAAAATAAACCCGTACATCAAAGATATAATGTCGAAACAATAAGAAAAAATGTCAGCTACTTGTGCATCTATCTAACCCGTTAACATGTACTTTCAAACCAATTCAAAAAGAAAGGGAAAAATTCAGGCAAACACACTAAAAGAGGCCAACAGACGAAGGTCATGACAGGGATCTAAAGGATAAAGCTGCTAAAAAGAGGTGCAGATCACAGCCAAAAGACAGAGGCAAGGTGGCTGGAAAAAGGAAGGAAATCAGCAAAATACGGAGGGGGCCAGGTGGAGGCCCTAAAAGTAGATCCAAACAAATCTTTAGGAGGTGATTTGAGAGGTAGAAGAGCTGATTTCAATGGATCTGAAAGGGAGGTAACAGATCTAGAAAAAGGGAGGCTGAAGCTCTGAAAAACAGACGACTGAAACAACTAAAACTCTTCCACAAAAAGTGGAGGGTACTAAAGCCCTAGGGGGCTAGGTTCCCACTTAGATGAGTAAAAACAGATCAGAACTTGGTCAAAGCGGGCTGAGACAGAGGCTGGAAAACCCTGACAGAAGCTGCAGCAGAACCCAGAAAAATTGCAGAAAAAATCACTGAAAAACTGGCAGGTCGCAGTTTCTGACCTGTTTTCAGTGCAGGTCACAGAAAAGGGGCAGAAAAGTGCAACCTGGAGGTCCAGGTCGCATTTTATGGGCCAAAAAGTGTGACCCCCCGTTCCGATTGTCTCGGCGGCAGATTTTCAGAAAAGTTTCCGTCTCAGTTGCGGCTGGTGTCGCTTACCTGCGCAATAGGGCCAGAAACACACGGAAGTTAGAAATTTTAATGTTTTAGGTTTTATGTGAGAAAAAAAACATAAAAATAGGAAAACTAAACAGCTGAAAAGAAGCCCTAGGGTCTGAAGTAGCTGGATATGCAAGAATATGAAAAACGACAACGGTCGTAATTTAAAACCCGTGTGGAGTCGCCATTTGCTAGTATGAATCCTTTGTCGAAGTGTACGAGAAAGGACCACTTTAGCTACGCATAACTAATAGCCCTAACAACAAAAGTGGCTGCCAATATCTTCAGATCTGCGGTTAGTTGAACATAAAGAGCTGCAAAAACCAGATCTATGCATGGAAAGACATTAAGCAGAAAAAATAGGGGTTTGCTCCATATACCAATAGACAAGACAAGAACAATTTTTGAAAGAATTTTTATATTAATTGGGCACCTGGGAGGAAAACAAGAAGGCGTATCCAATTCTCCTCAGTGGGATGGGTTCTTGGAAGTCCTCAGCACTTCAGATCTAAGATTTCTCTCTCTTGTAGGTGTAGAAAACCCACACAAAGAATAGAACTCAAAGGGAGCTCACACAGCAAATGGTAGAAAAGAGTGATCAAGTGTATAGATCCAGAGTGATCTAATAGGCAAAAAAAGGTGAGGAATGATGGGGAAAACCCTCCTATTTATAACAAAATATTGGGTCATTCTAGATCTTGGTGCATGGGTTAACCAGATCTAGATCCACTTTTTATGGAATATTTTATTATATTTGTTGGAGGGAAAAGGTATTTGACTTGGGTCAAATCCCTTAATTTGTTAAAAATAAATAAATAAATGATTTATTTATCTTTTTAAGGAAGCGATTAGAAGATAATCAAATAAATAATGATTTATTTAATTATTTAAGGAAGTGGTTGAAAGATAATTAAATAAATAGTGATTTATTTAATTATTTGTGGGTGATTTGGTCATATTTAACAAGGAATATTATCTAAATAAGATTTAAATAATTATTCCTAGAAAATAATAAGATAAATAAAGGTTTATCTAATTAATTTCTTTGTTTTTGGGTTAAACATGACCGGGAATAATAATTAAATTATGGTTTAATTAATTATTCCATGAGGAAAATCAAACAAATATAGGTTTGTTTAATATTTCCTTTTGGGGTTTCCTGTTTTAACATAGTGAAAGCAGTTTTACTTAGGGTAAAACTGGTCTTACATGGTGTACTTGGGTCCATCTAATGATAATAGGTTAGATGACCAAAAAATGGTGTAACAACTACTTTCAAGTTCTCATTTTATTGTTATGGAAAGGGGGAAAAATGCTTGATAAAGAATAAGATGGAGTGTTTCATATAGTCTAGACTTTGTTGAATAAATTTAAATATAAGTATTGCCAACTTTTACTGGGAGTAATAAGACATGTTTTATCAAAAATAACATTTTATAGAAGATAAAGATAAGGTGTTATAAGAAAAAAAATAGAAATGAAAAATTTCCAATAATTTCAATTTCTTAAGTTAATTAAATCTCCCCTTATGATTATATGTTTTTGTTTAAAGCATACTACATACATTTTATATTAAAAATCCATGTTTAGGGACATGGCCATACAAAAAAAGTTACAAAAATGAAAGCTCATTCCTATATTTCTTCAAGGGTATGTTTCCCAAGAGCTAACAAAATCCAACATCTGTCTAAACTTGTAGGAAAAACATGATTGGTTACATATAATCTCTAAAAAATTTCCAAAATGTTTACATTCCTGTACTTCATTCTAGCTAGACTTTAGAAATGAAGAGATCCTTTTTCCTAAGTATGTATCTTCCATAGAGGTACCATAACATTTAAATCTAGAATAACAATGAATGTAGGACTAACCAAGACCTTAGACAAGGAAACAACAATTTGTAGTTGGCTCAAAGAGGCTTGGAGATCAACTACTTGCTAACGTACAAAGGCTAGTTCATCCTCATTGTGTCACATCTAGACAATATGCTCCACAAGCAACTCCATTGGCATGGTTAGAGTTGAAATTGTTTGGTTGCCTTGTATTTTCACTTAAAAGAGATCTTGTTGCAAATGGCATAATTCCTCCACCCAATTTGTTTTAGCCATAGTTCCAAAATTTGGATGATGAGATATGGTGAGAACATAGACACCCCTCAAAGAGATATTATTGGAGGCTAGCTAAAAATAGGGCATCCAAAGACTTCTATCTTTACACAATAATATATTCCCAACAACAATTACATATAGGTGAAGGCTAAGCAATATAACAACCACCAAATAAAACCAAAATCTCAGGGAATGAGAAAGAGGAATATCCCTCCTAATAAAAGAAATAAAGAGTAGAAAGCACTTGAAACAAAGCCAACCCATAAAAAAAAATCGCCTTAAAATAAAAAACCTAGAGCATGTCAACAAGGAATTCAAAGGAAATAACATAAACTGACCCTAAAAGCTCTGCCACCAGTATAGAAGATTTGCAAACTAGAATAAATTGCACAAAACACTTCCCTTCTCTAAATTGATATGAAAAACACTCAAACTATAGTCACCTTCCACTTACTAAACAATAGTAATTTTATAAGGATATAGGATTATCATACCAGGTCTTTCCCATGGGCGCCACAGAGGACTCTAGCATGTTGTAAACAATTTCCATTTACACCTCAAGTCATCATACATGCATGTCACTTAAAGCTTCAAAGTTTCACCCTCCAATAGGTACGTAAAGAGATATTCATGAAAACCATCCACCAAGTCCATAATAAGAAATACCATGATTGAATACCTTGACATGGGTTATTTCACATTCATACCAACTCACCTGAACCTCCCCTTGCACTCAAGAATGTAATATCTTCGCACGTCTTGGTTCTATCGTTTCATGTGGTGTATGAATGTGTTACATTTCCACCCAAGCCAATTGTTATGAAGGATGCATGTGGATGTCGTAGACATAAGGAACTCATCCAACATTCCCCCACCAAAATGTACCTTGTTAATCATACTAATTGTCATGATATTAGAGAGTATTTTAAGTTATTTTGAATAAAAAACAAACCCGAATCCAATATTGTAGTATGATTTTCCATTTTATCCACTATGATATTATTATGACGAAGGAGATGGAAAAAATGAACCTCCAAGAACTAAACCATGAGAGGCTTGATACATAGAAAATAATTAAGATGTAGGTCTCTAGAATAAGAAAATTTTGAATATGCTCTATTATAAATTTCAAGTTAGCAATGATTGTTAGCCTTGAGAAACCATGAGCCCTAGCTAAGACAAGCCCTTGGAGGATCTAACACTACCTCCCACCCCCTTGTACTATATGCAGTTGGGGAGGTGTTACCTATTGAATTGACCTAACCTCCAAGGTCTACTATGAAGATGGGGTCACAAAATCCTCTTTTTCAAAACTTCTTCAAACTTAAAAACTAAGACCACCATTACATTCATCTCATCGATATCTTTCTGGCGATATAAAATTTATCTCAGTCTTACTCTTGGGTGAAAAGTTATTCCCATTTAAAGTTTAGCTAACCATATTATGCCACATCGGCATTGGGCTCCCATGTGGTATCCATGTGTGGCCCACACGACACTTACACATCAACTTGACATGGTTCATACTAGTGATGAGATTAAAGCTAGATGCAACATGGTTTGGTATCACCTATGACTACTTGTAGTTGCCACAATAGAATGGAGAGGCCGGTCGTTTTCCTCAACAGGTTGTGCAACATCGCAGACTAGAGTGTCGAATGCTAGCAAGCAGACCAAAGAGAAAGTGACATGAGCTGCTAGCAGGCACGATGGGCTACCCTAGGCATAAATGGCAAGAAAAGCAGTGCTCACATGGTTGGAGGAAGTTGCATGCTTCCACATTGGATGGTGGCGATAATATAACATCTAATGGTTGGGAGTTATTTGCATCCTGTATATGCATGACTAATAACTCTTAGAGGTCGTGTAGAGTCATCCATGTGTCGGCAGCATGAGCCTCTCGCATGACCTCGAGGCTACAATTTTCCACTCTCTCCCATATGTGAAACATTGTCTCCACTTGCGCCAACTCCCTCACTTGGTCACTCATGCCCCACTATGCCCACCATCCTTGTCGTCATGCCACATACCTCGCACTTCAATGCCCCCATATCCACGTCACCTTCCGCATCATCAAACTTCACCCATTAACCCCACTCCACGTGCCTTAAACTCATAGTGCATCTCACTATCCCCACCTCACAAGCACCTGGCTAAGGTGACACCATGGGAGATCGGATAGTAGAGGGAGCCTATCATCTGACGGCTATGGTGGTCTTCACATTAGGAAGATGCACGCGTCAATCTATTATCCCTTGCACTCCACCTCCAAATCCTCCATGGCTAGGAGCTTAGGGATGTGAAGTAATGACACATGGCATCTGTCACCATTGATGAAAGACCAATGTGGGGTAGACATGTGTCCATGACCTGCACGTGCTTTAGGATGTTTATATAAAGCACCATAGAAACCAAATTTGATGCTCTTTGTGGGAATTTTTTGTGGTAATTTAAATCCAATTGGTCATTGTGGTCTATAGTTGTTAGCTCCCAAATTTCAATCGAGGAAACTTGCCATTGACTCATCTCTTGGTTGATTTTGTCACCTTTTACTAGAATTAAGCCTTGAAAGTAGGAAATTTTTGACGTCTAACCCCTATACGCATTTGTTGTGGGAACTTTCTGATTCACACCTTGGAGCACACAGGGAAATCAAATAATTATATCCATGTCAGTGGGAGTTTAAGTTCATAAGTCTGATATTTTTATCCACCAGTCATAGAGTCTCCTTCTCCTACACTTCTTCTCCTCATGCAAGTTTGAGTCTCAAGTGGTGCACTCATTCTTGCCGTACCACCCCTTGGCCTACACATGCCACTTTTTCACTCACCACCATGACTTCGGAACCATATCACATAATGGCTTCTTCTAATTTTGATGAAAGCCATGTAGTGGTCAAAGGTAGAGGTGAGACCATTTATTTCTCTAGCACCAATGTTGAGGTTAGGGGAGCCCTTGCATCACCTCCCATGCTTGGAAAGTTCCCTTTTGATTCACCTGAACTAATTATTCCATTCATGCAGGCGAAGTTCGAAGGAGTTCATCCATCATCTTTGAAAATGAGGCGAGATTTAAGGAGAGCAGAGGTAGAACTTCAATGAGTAAAGGACTGCATTGGGTGGATGGAATATCATTCCCACACATAGGTAAAGGATAGTATGGGCCAATTAATTTTGGAAAGGACCAAAGAAGTGGTCCATAAGAAGTTTGCTTGGATGATTAGAAAACAATGGGGATGCTTAGAACTGGTGCAAGCAAAGAACGAAATGATTCAAGCAGTCCATGGGGAAATGAAGAAACTTGAATCACGGGCTCAGAAAACCTTGCGTAAAATTGAGGTGATATTTAATTTCTTGAATCAGATGACCAAGGAGGAAGCCAATAACTTAAACATCAATCGCTCCCATCTGATAGAAGAAATCCACTTGGGTGGAGAAAAAGCATAAGATGATGACGTAGATAGAATAGAAGGTCAGTATTATGGGCGAAGAGGTGGAAAATTTTAAAGGAAAATGCAAGGATATGCATGAAAGGGGTTTTACCATCATTTTTTAATAGTGAAGGAGACATGTTCTCAAAATAGTTTATCCTTGGAAATATGCATCATGTTGAAGAGCACCCGAGTAGAGCCAAGGATGAGGGACATACCTCATGAGAGGAGGATCTAATAGATGTTTACAAGCAACACTTCAAGCCACTATTAATGTTGAATCACTTGTTCAAGGAGCAGGGAGAAGTCAATTATAAACCCATTACGGATCTAGAGATGGAAGTAGCCCAAGAATGGTTGGGTGAAGTACCAACAAAGGTGTAATGGGATACTCTATGTGACATATACAAATTTGTTGTATACACATATGCCATTGCAATACCAAAGGATGCTTCTATGTCAACAGACCATAAAGGTCGTGCTCTCAGTCATCTTGGGCCATCCAAGCTAGTATAGTTACCCAACCAAGTTAACACCAAGGGAAGGAAGGAACACTTCACCCAACAAAGTGAGAGAAAGTCGAAATCAAGAAAATCTAGAGGGGCCCACTCTAAAGACAACAAATATCCAAAGGAAACTTCTAGAAGAAGTCAGTTATAACACAGTTGGAAATTTTGTAACAAATTTGAGTAGTTTTCATATACCACTAGTAGTTTTAGGGTAGGGCCAATCTCTTGGAGTGTCTATATATAGGCCTCATTTTGAAATGTAAAAAGGAGGGAAAAATCTTGGTTGTTGGGGAAACTCTGCTAAATTTTCTGGTCAATTGTTGGGAAGTCTTGAAGCAATTTTGGGGAATAATTCTGAACTAACAGTTGGGTTGTTTGTCTCTTCTTATCATGTATGTGTTCATGTCACCTTTTATTTTGAATTTTATTACTAATATGAAGCAAGTTTATGTGATTTTCAAGGCACTTTGAGTTGTAAACATGATTTGTTATGTGAATTGTGTAGAATTGTTTTAATATTTTAGCTAAAATGAATTTTGGCATCAATATGATGGCTTGTTTCAGTTTTGAAAGATCTATCAAGTTATATTCTTAAATAATATCTTGGCTTTCTTGATATTTTTTGCTAGGGTTTAAAAGGAACAAGTAAATTTCAGAATTATATGTTTGATCATGGTTGAATTCTTAATTGCTCAACCATCCACCAAAATTTATTAAACTTAAAGGAATTCTTAATTGCTCTTTTAAATTGGCTAAAATGTGATTCTCCATTATCATCCACCCTTTATTTTGAACATTTTCATGTAAAACCCAAGGGTTATGAATGCTCCTACCCAAGATCAACAAAAGTATAACTCACAAAAAGATCTAATGTAATGGTGTTTTTACCTCAACCACGATCCCAAACCACTCTCAAAATTTAAGGAAAATTCTTAAAATTAATTCTTCATCCAACTCTCCAAGATTCACCATATTGGTCAAGCACCCATGAATAAAGTTAAAGAAAAATTCACGTGAATGATATTCCAAAATCATGTCTGGTGTATTTCTATTTGTTTAATTTTGTTCATCGTTGAAAAATTCCTCATTTTAAAAAGGATTGAATAAAAAATTGCTTATGCATTTAAAGTTATGATTATTATTGAATTCAAAATATATTTCTTTTCCCGTGACGTAAAAAGGGGAAATTAAGTATATGTGACTTAATGGTATAATGTGTATTGTCTTGTTAATTCTTAAGCATGAATTTCATAGTAATATATGATTTCACGGTCATATATGATTTCTAAGAATTATAAATGTATGGTATGCCTATTTGCTAAAAAACCATCTCGTATCAATGATCGTTTGGCCAAGAAAAAATACGTTAATATCATGACTTCATTAATTACATACTTTCAGAAGTAATATGATCACAATCAAAATCAAAATTTGAATCCCTTGTCGGTTAAACAAAAAATAGAGCCCCATTTAGATGTTCCGAGGTTGTGCATCACAACACAACGTGGTGTGACTCTGGGGAATTCCATGCCATTGCAAATCGCTACGTGCCTTTCGTGTGGGCACTACCACATTGTATTGGGCATGGGGCCTGCCATGTTATACAACCAGCTCACAAAATAAAATAAAAGATAGATCAACGACTTAGAAGTCAGCCTCTTCGAGGGGGAAACCTCCTTTACATTACATAAATGAAAAATTCTTGGTTTATATAAATGAAAAAACCTACTTTATATATATTGGAGTATAAGGGGTCACAATATAATCTGAGCCTACATAACAATAATAATGTAAGGGCATAATAATAACAATAATGGGGAGTGGGTCGACTCCTCTGTCAAGTTGGTCAACCAAAAAATTTGTGGAGTAATATGAAGGTTTTATGACGAGCCGAGGACGATGGATGTGACAGGGGTTCGTCAGTGGGTTATGCAGAAGCTGCCAGCACTTCTCCTCGGCATTCTTTCCAGGATCGAGGTCTATTTCCAGACGTACGGAGGTTAGCGCTACAACTCTCAGAATTGATCTGCTCCTTGTGTGCGCTTTCGGTTTCATTCAACGGAGTTCGGAAGTTAGGGTTTCTGTGGTCAAGCGGGTTTTGCACCCTTCAGCTGGTTTCCTTAAGAGGGACTACCGACGGTTACAATGGGTTTCGATAGTATCTCGGTGGAGTTAGAACCCTCTCCGGAAGACCTTCTCACCTGCTAGGGTTTGGAAATATCAGAGAAAAATCTTGAACACTTCTTTCCCAAACCGTTTTCTCTTAATCTGGTTGCTGAAGCAGATTTGGGAGGATTGTCGCAAGGGGTTAGTCCTGTTGGTGAAAAATTTGTCGGCTCTAGGAGTGGGCATTGTTTCCACAACCCGTAGTTTCTGAGCAGTGGTCGTCCTCAGACCTCTGAAAATCTCTTCAAAGCAGCAATCACCCTCGATCGGTCCTTTCCTTTCTCGGTGCCTCAAGGTAATTTTGCTCCTTTTGCTGCTACTGGTGGTTTAGAATATGTAGTGGGTTGTAGAGGGTTTTAGTATCTACAGGGTCCCCCTCTGCCTAGGGTTGAAAACCCTATAGATCTCTCTTTGTTGGGTAGACCCCCTCTAGAAGTCTCGGGGGGGCTGTGTTTTCCCGGGGTTGAGAATGTATTGACAAAGGCCGTATCTCAAGGGGTGGCAGAGGATCTAGTGCCTATAGAGCAGAATGAAGGAGGGTTGCTCGGTTCTGTGAGGGATGGGGTTCCAGGTCTCAATGATCAGTCTAGGGTTTCCTCGAATGAGGCAGTCGACCTCTCCCCAAAATCTTCGGCCTCTGAAAATCAGGAGTACGCGCCGCGCCGTGAAGTTGCTACAGGGGCCGGTGCCCAGCCGAGTCTAAGTAAGGGTTTTGCGCCTATGAGATCCATTGAGGATCTTAGGCAGATTCTGCTCGAGTCTTTAAGGGCCGATGCCCCTAAAATCAACCCGGTAGCAGAAGAGGAGGGTTTCAAGAAAGCTGTGGGAGAGAAGCGGAAGAAAGCCAAATCTATTAAAACAAAAGAAGCCTGACCAAAATGTTTGTTAGGTGTGGATATTGGCATTGAGAATGTTATGGAATTAACTGAGATTATGATTGTTGGCAGAGTAAGGGGCCGGAAATACTCGGCAGACTACATAGCTGACTGGGCTCAATCATTGTGGAAAGAGTCCCCAGGTATGCCTGTTGATATCTCAATTCTTGCAAGAGGCTGGTTCAGTATTACGTTTGAAAGGAAAGAACAAGTGGATTGGGTCCTTGAAAGAAACTGGTTTTTTGGGAAGAGGCCCATTCTCTTTAGAAGATGGACACCCCTCTTTGACACCCAGAAAGAAAAAATGGCAGAAGCGTCAGTATGGGTTAAGCTCCCCAGACTCCCTCTGCAGTTCTGGACTGATTCTGTATTTGTCTCTATTGGAAACACTCTGGGCACTTTTCTAGAAGCTGATAAGTCTTACTTACAAACCAGGGATAAGAGTGTGGCTCATATATTGGTGAGCTTGAACCCGAGAGAAGGTCTCGCGGATGCGATGACGCTTTATTATCGGGATATGGAGTTTTTGCAGATGCTAGACTACGAGCACCTTCCTTTCCAGTGCAACAGATGTCATAAGACTGACCATTTGGCGAAAGAGTGTCCGCTCAATCACCATCGTAGGCGTAGACAGAGAAAGCAGTACAGAAAGGAGAAAGTCATTGTTTCAGATCAGGATGAGGCTCCTAAGGAAGCAGAGACAGGCCCTAAGGAAGCAGAGACAGGCCCTATGGTACAGGAGGTTCCCCCTTCCCCTGTGGTGATCGTGGATCAAGCTCAGGAGGCTGCAGCTGGCCCTTCCTCCCTCCCTCTCGAGGATCTGGTAGACTCCTTGGTTCCCCTACAAGTTACTGAACTCGTTGGGGCGTCTCAGGCGGGTATGTCCTCCTCCTCTCCTCTCTCGCATCAGTCCTCTGCTTGTTTTCCTATTTCTGATTATGCTGAGCCTGGTCCTTTCCGGCAGATTTTGAATGATTTATCTGCTTTAAACCTCTCTTTGTCTTCCCTGGATAGTGTTATCTTATCCATTCCTGACCTCTAGGGACCCCCTTCCTCTTTAGCTGTTGATGCTTCTCAGGTCCCCTGTTCTCGAAACTCTGATTTTGATCTTCTCCCTTATAACCTCAGACCTTGGGCAAACAGGGGTGGGTCTAGCCTAGCTGTGGGTGGTCTTGCCTCGAATCTTGTAGTTATTAGGGCCAGGAAGTTGAGAGGTAGAAAATATAACCTCTCCAAAGCTCAATCGAAAGCTGTTGTGGATATTGCTGATGGTAAAAAGATGTCTCTTACTGGGGTGCTTAGAGTAGAGCGACCACCCCCAGAAGATGTGCCATGATTGTTCTTTCTTTCAATTGCAGAGGCTTAGCTAGCTAGCCTAAAAAGCTAGTCTTCAAAGAACTTGTGCGTTCTAAGAATCCAGACATTGTTTTGCTACAGGAAATTCTGGGAAAAGGGGATGAGGTTGTCAGTATCACTTCTAAACTACTACCTGATTGGTCCTTTTTCGCCCTCGATGCTGTTGGGAGATAAGGGGGTGTGGTTTCTGGTTTTAATCCCAAGAAACTAAACTATGTCTCTTCTTGGGGTTCCTCGAATGTGCTGGCCTTGGAGCTTTTCTCCAGTCAGCTCAATCTCTCCCTTATTTCCTTAAATATTTATGGGCCCTGTGTGGAAAGAGAGTGTTTCTGGTCTTCTGTTTTTCGCTCCTCCTGATTGTTCACCCAAATCTAATCATTGGTGGAGACCTGAACTTCTCTTTGGGGGAAGCGGAGTCTTGGGGCGCTTCGGCCAGAGCTGACCCCTTAACTGATTTCTTCAGGAATCACCTGGCCCTATCTCATCTGGTGGACATGCCTCTTCTGAAGCTGAGACCTACTTGGAGAAACAAAAGGATTGGGCAGGATTGGGTGGGAAAGAAGATCGACCGTTTTCTATTAAGCGAAGTTTTGGTGGATAAAATCATAAACTAACGCCATTGGGTAGGTGAAGGTGGTGTCTCGGACCACTTCCCCATCCTTCTAGAAATTAAAGGTGCTGGCAAAAAACCAGGGATGCCCTTCCGTTTTAACCCTGCCTGGCTCAAGGATGATTCGTATAATGACCTCTTTTCAGCAACTTGGGAGAAAGATCCTTTTAGGCCTGACTCCTCAAGGAGTGCTTTTCTTTGGAATAATTTGAAGAAAATGAAAGCAACATCAAAAAATTGGGCTGCTCAAAAAAAGGCGAAGGAAGAGGAGGAGCTAAAAAGGGTTAATTCTGAACTTGCTCTGTTGGAAGATTCGGAAGGGGAAGAATATGCCTCTGCTGAATCGAGGAACAAAATCAAGGAGTTGGAGGCCTCCAGGAGAAGCATTCTTTAGCTTAGGGAAGAAAGTTGGCGCTTGAAAAGTAGAGCGATATGGCTTCAAGCGAGTGATTAGAACACTAAATTCTTTCAAAACTACGCTAAAGGTCGGAAGCTGGCAAACACTATTTGGGAAATCCCTAAAGAAAATGGTGAAAAGGCTTCTTTGTATGAGGATCTGGCTTCCTTGGGTATTTGTTATTTTAAAGATCTTTTTAAAGCCCCGGCTGAAGCATCTATAGCAGAAGTCATAAGAGTGGCCCAACTGTTTCCTAGGTTCGTTGAGGAGGAAGAGAACGATGCCATCATGGCTCCTGTATCTAATCAAGAAGTCGAGGACATTCTCAAAGGAATGCAAAGGGAAAAAAGTCCAGGCCCGGATGGATGGACTGTTGAATTCTTCCTGCACTTTTATGATGTGCTTGGTGATGAGCTTGTAGCTGTTGTAGATGAATCCAAAGCCTCGGGATCCATATTTCCCCCTTTTAATTCCACTTTTCTTGCCTTGATTCTCAAATCCGACCAACCAAGTTCTTTTGCTGATTTCCGGCCTATCTCTCTTTGCACCTGTGTTTATAAAATCATTGCGAAAGTTATAGCCTCCAGGATTAAGCCTTTCCTCTCCAGTCACATCTCCCCGGAACAGTTTGGGTTTTTGAATGGTAGACAAATCCATGAAGCCGTAGGCATTTCTCAAGAATCCCTTCACAACCTGAAGCGAAGTGGTAGGAAAGGGGCCATTATCAAAATTGATTTGTCTAAAGCTTATGATAGACTCAGTTGGTTGTATCTGAGGCTTTTACTCACTCATCTTGGCTTTAGATTTGATTTTTTCAAATGGGTCATGAGCTGTGTATCTTCTTCTGCAATTTCTCTACTGATTAATGGTGTTGCAACCTCTTTTTTCAATCCAGAACGTGGCCTCAGACAAGGCTGTCCTCTATCTCCTCTTCTATTTCTTCTGGCAGCAGAAGGTTTAAGCCTAATGATTCATAAAGACAAAAGATTGGGCAAAATCAAAGGCATTGAAGTGGCTCATAATCTCTGGATTACACATCTACTTTTCATGGATGATATATTGCTCTTCGTTAATGGGAGCATTGAGGATTGTCGTTGCATAAAAAATCTGTTGGCTCTTTTTCTTAAAGCAATAGGTCTCCAAATAAATGATCAAAAGTCGACTCTCACTCCCTCTGGCCTTTCTGCTGAAGAGATTGGTCGAGTGAGAAGACTTTTGAACTTTGAAGTCAGACCCTTGCAGGACCATTTTAAATATCTAGGCTTTTATCTCAAACCTGACAACTACATAATCCGTGACTGGAAATGGTTAGTTGCTAAAGTGGAAAAAAGGCTAAACCATTAGAGTTTCAGGTGGCTTTCGAGGGCAGGCCGCCTGGTCTTGATTAATTCAGTTTTGATGGCCATTCCAGTTTATTGGGCTAGCCTTTCTTGGGTTCCAAAAGGCATCTTGTCATCAATTGATAAAATTTGCAGCAAATTCCTTTGGACAGGGTCAAAACTGGACAATGTCAGCCCCTAGGTTGCCTGGGATAAAATCTCTAAACCCAAGGAATGGGGAGGCTGGGGGATTAAAAATCTATCGTCCTTTGCAAAATCCTTGGCTGCCAAGCTTGCTTGGCGCTTGATCTCTACAGATTCTCTCTGGGTATCGGTCATCAAAAGAAAATATATCAATCAAGATTCTGTTCTGGATTGGATTCGATCTCTAGTCAAATCCTCAAAAAATGCATCTATTGTTTGGAAAGATATTGTAGCATCAGTTCAGACAATTGAACGAGGCTTGGCCTGGCATGTTGGAGATGGTACTCAAGTCCGTCTAGGATGTGATCCTTGGGTCGGTTGCTCTGACAAATTCTCTCTCTCTCCGGCTCTGGTTGACTATATTAATGAAAGAGGTTTCTTTACTTTGAATCAGGTAGGAGATCCTAGAACAACCTCTCTCGTGAAACAAGGCTGGCTCTCTGCTGTTGACTTGCATTTAGAAGACAGGTGGTTGGAAGAATGGAACCGTTATGTCTCAGCCTTAATTTATTATTCCGTTCGAATCTCAGATTCTTCTGATGAATTGCGCTGGGTGTATGCGCAGTCAGGCCTCTATTCTCCTAAATCGGGATATAAATGGTTGATGGCTCAAGTGGGGAGGGGTGCCCCGAGCTGGTGGTATAAACTAATATGGAAGCTGAAATGTCCAGCCAAGACCAGACTCTTTTTCTGGTGCATCATCCAAAACAAAGTGTCAACTTGGGACTTTCTCCAAAAGAGAGGGAAATTGGGGCCGAGCTGGTGTTCCCTCTGCAAGTCAGCTGAAGAAAATATACACCACCTTTTTTTCTTTGCCCTTTTAATTCTAGCCTATGGGCAGAAAATTTGAGATTGGTTAATATCCCCTTGAATTGGCACATTGAAGACTTTCCTCAAGCGTGGAATCATTGGTGGCAGGAGGCTCCAAATGATAAAGTCAAATCTATCCCTATTCTTATAGCATGGGGAACGTGGATTGCCCATAACAAGGTGATTTTCAATGAGCAGTCCTTTCCTATTTCCAGGTTGGTAGCAAAAGGAGCTGCCATCTTTGACAACATTCCTACTCCTTCTGGTTCAGACTCTACTCGAAACATACAGCCTGAAGTTATAAATGATTCAATTCCATGGTCTTTTTTTTATGGGGCCTCTGGTTTAAATGGTTCTTGCGGTGCTGGTTTAATTATTCATCTCTCACATGGAAACTCTCTTCATGCTTCGGTGGGCCTTGGGCAAGGGTCCAATAATTTTGCTGAACTTAAAGCTCTCCATTTTCTTCTTTGCCAGTTGATTTCAAAACATTTGAGACAGATACAGATTTTTGGTGATTTTAGGAATGTTGTGAATTGGTTCAATGGGACTCAACAGTGCAGGAATTATATTTTGTTACCTTTACTTAAGGAGATCCGTCATCTTAAATGTTATTTCTCTGAGATATCTGTTTGTCACATTTACAGGGAAAGGAACCAGGAAGCAGATCGATTATCTAAAGAAGGTGCTCAGCAAGATTTGGGGTCCTGGACAGTAACTGAGATGGTGAATGGGGCTGTTCATGCTAGGGAACAACCGTCCTTTGATTAAATTCTGCTATTTCATTTATGTTATGTATATATTTTCTCTAAAAAAATCTAAAACAACTACTTTATTTGAGTCTAGAACTGTTTTCCTTATGAAAGGAGGTTTTGGGCTCCATTTTTGTTATTTTCTGATGTACTTCTGGGGATTGGGATAGTTTCTACTGCCAGTCCCTTTCACTGATCTATAGAAGCTGTGGGCTTTGTTAGTGCATTCTTATCCTTCTGCTCTCATCTCTGTTTCAGCTCTCGGGAGATGATGAGCTAAAGGAGATGCATTGGTGCGTCGAGTGGTTCTTTTTTGGTTTTTTCTGGCTGCTATGCACCGTTATAGTTTGTAAAGCAGCTACGTCTCCATATCCCTTTGAAATAAGGGAATGGATCTGTTATAGAAATGCTCTGCATATGTTCTGAAACTATCTATATAATAGAAAGTTCGATTTTTTTATTTTTTTATTTTTATTTTTATTTTTTTATTTTTTTATTTTTTTTTTTCTGTGGAAAAAAAAAAAAAAAACAATAATGGGCTTCTAAGGGGCACAATAATAACAATATGGGGACTACATTGGCACAACAATAAAAATAACAATAAGGGGCTACACTAGTGTTATAGGGACCTAACATGCCCCTCTCCTTCAAAAAAGTGATGTCCTCAACACTTGAGTAGTTATGGGTGCCTCTTTATAAAACTCTCATCCTCCCATGTGGAATCTTCAACGGGCAGGTTCTTCCACTTGATGAGATAATTTTAAATTGATTGATTTCGTAGCTGTCGAGTTATTGTTTCCGTGACTACTTTAGGTTCCAACATGATTTTTCATTCCTCATCAAGTTCTGGAAATATTGTTTGAACTGGGAGTTTGTCACCTATAACCTTCTTTAAGCATGAAACATGGAAAACTTGGTGCACTCGGGAAGATGCAAGAAGCTCCAATTTGTATGCGATAGTACCAATATTTTGCAACACCTTGTAAGGACCATAGTACTTTGGAGATAATTTATTATCCTTCTTAGCTTGCTTGATGGACATTTGTTTGTATGGTTATAGCTGTAAAAATACCCAGTCGCCTACATCAAAGCTTCTTTCACTGTGATGTTGATCTGCCTATTGTTTCATTCGATTATGTGCCAAGGTTAGGTTATCCTTTAAGAGTTGGATAATTTTTTGTTGATGCTCGATGTGATATTCCATTGCTCGAACCTTAGGATTTTCTCTTAAAGATGATGTGATGGATGGTGGATGATATCCATAAAGTGCCATAAATGGGGTTATTTTTGCTGCAGTGTGGAAGGAAGTGTTATACCACCATTCAACCAGAGGTAACCACTTGACCCATTGTGTTTGTTTATCAGATACAAAACAACGAAGATATCCTTCCAAACATTTGTTCACTATCCTAGTTTTCCCATGAGATTGAGGATGATAAGATGAGCTATGAGCTAGTTGAGTACCTAGACAAAAAAATAACTCCGTCCAAAAATTTCCAGTGAAAATTGGATCTCTATTGCTTATAATAATCTTTGGTTTTCCATGTAGCTTTTGAATTGTTTCCATAAATGAAACATAAACTGTACTAGCTTTAAATGGATGAGATAATGCACAAAAGTGTGCATACTTGGTAAGTCTATCAATTACCACCATGATGATGCCCTTTCCTTCAGACTTGGGTAAACCTATGATAAAATCCATTGAAACCTCCTCCCAATGTTGACTTGGAATGGATAAAGGTTGTAGAAGACCTAGGGTCTTAATTGTGTCAACTTTATTTGTTGGCAGACCAAACATTCCGCCACAAAATTTTGAATATCAGATTTAAGGCCATCCCAAAAAAAATATTTCTTGATCCTGTGGTAAGTTTAAAAAAAATCTTGAGTGTCCTCCTAAGGGAGAGGAGTGCAATTCCAAAGTATAATTTGTTTTAGTTGGGAATTCTTACAAACATATAATCGATCTTTGTACCATAATAAATAATTTTTCCAGCTAAATTTATCAGATGTATTTGGATCTTGCTGCAACTTTTGAATAAGTGTCCACACTTCTTCGTAATTCTTCCATTCCTCCCTTTCTTCGGCTATCCAATCTTGCTGGATAATAGAAATGGCACAATGCTTCCACATCCTCATCCTTTCTTGATAGTGCATCTGCACCAACATTTAGCTTCCCTTTTTTGTAGATGATTTCAAAGTCATTACCCAAAATCTTTGTGACCCATTTTTGTAGCTCTTTTGAAGACAATCTTTGTTCCAAAAAGTATTTAAGACTATCGTGATCTTTTTTTACCTTGAAGTGTCTTCCCATTAGGAAAAGGTCGCCATTTCTTTAGTGCATGTAGTATTTCCAAAATTTCCTTCTCATAAATAGGTTTCTGTAAATACTTTCCTTTGATTGGACGACTTTCAAAAGCAATGGATCTTCCTTGTTGCATTAAAACAAAACCAATTCCATTACCTGAGGCATCACATTCCACAATAAAGGTTTTTGTGAAGTCTGGCGTAGCTAAGACCGGTGCTTGGCACATTGTCTCTTTAAGATGTTCAAAGGCCTTAGTTTCTTCCAGATTCCAAGAAAATGCATTTTTCTTCAATAATGTTGTTAGTGGTGCTGCTATTCTCCCATAGTGCTTAACAAACTAGCGACAATACCCCATTAACCCGAGAAATCCTCGCAGATTCTTTATGGTTGTGGGGATTTTCCATTCCTTAATGGCTTTAATTTTGTTAGGGTCTACCTTAAAACCCTCATGAGATACAAGATGACCGAGATATTCCGCCTCCTGTACTCCAAAGAAACATTTGGAGGTTTTTGCATATAATTGTTTCTCCTCCAATAGTTTGAGCACCCTGTCAACATGTTGAACATGATCCTTCCAAGCCTTGTTGTATATTAGTATATCATCAAAAAATACTAACACAAATTTTCTAAGGAAGGGTTTGAAAATGGAATTTATCAACCCTTGAAATGTAGAAGGTACATTGGTAAGGCCAAAATACATGACCAAAAATTCATAATGACCCTCATGAGTTATAAATATTGTTTTCAAAATGTCTTCATTCTTCATTCTAATTTGATGATATCCTGAATGAAGATCCAACTTGGTGAAGTAAATTTATCCATTTAATTCATCCAATAATTCATCAATGATAGGAATGGGAAATTTATCTTTAATAGTGAGGTTGTTGAGCTCCTTATAATATGGACATATGCGCCTTGATCCATCCTTCTTATGCACCAATAATACTAGAGAAGAGAAATAAATTTTACTAGGTTGAATTATATCGACCTCTAGCATTTCTGCAATCATACGTTCAATTTCACGCTTTTGGGCATAGGGATATATGTAAAGACTGGTGTCTGGAGAAACACTTCTTGGAATAAAATGAATATCCTGATCATGATCACGAATAGGTGGGATGCCTATGGGAGTCTCAAATACCTTGGAATGATTGTCAAATAATTTTTGGAGATATGGAGAAATAGATGATTTAGATGTTTGAAACTCTAATGAGCATAATTGTGCAATTACGCCTCGTTGTTATTTCTTTAGAAGCTTTGTCATGCCATTTGAGCTAATTATATTTCCTGGTTTCCCTACGATACCCCTTAATTCAACTTCCTTTCCTTCCCAAAAAAAAATCAAGAAAAGTTCTTGAAAATTAAAAGCTATCGTACTCAAAGATTGTAACCATTGAATTCCTTTTACAACATCATCACCACCCATTAGAATGGAAAGCATTGGGATATTCAATACATATTACCCCATGATTAGATTGATATTATGGCACTTTCCAGAGAAATTTATAGTTCCTCCATTTGCAACCATCTCTTGACACTCTGGTGCTGGATATAGGAAGTAATTCAATTCCTTGGCTGTCTTACAATGAATAAAATTATGGGTACTACCTGAATCAATCAAAACTATTACCTTTTTCTTCTTGATATGTCCTTCTATATTGAGTGTTTGAGGAGTGGTAATTCCTGCCAATGCATTACAAGATATGGTTAGATTCATTTCTCAGTTTCTCTAAGGTCAATTCCTGGTGTATATCCTCTTATTTTGAAGTTTCTTGCTCATTTTCTTCCTCCTCTTCACAATCTATGTAAAATAATTTCTTCCTAGCACACTTATGAACTTCAGTGTATTTTATATCACAATGTAAGAAAGCCATTTTTCTCTTTTTTCTTCTAATTGTTGTGGTGTCAACATTGTAGGTTGTGGAAGGCTAGGAGCAACAACATTTCCATGTTTATATTTGTGAGTGGTATGCTTCCTTTTTGCCATAATTTTCTTTCAATTTTTCTTGCCAACCTGAATGCCTTCTCCAATCAATCAAGTTCCCAAAGGGGAACCTCATTGTTAACACCAGAAAATCATACATGCAAAAGACATTAAAAATTTCAAGTAGAAGGTACATATGAAGATTTTCAGAGAAGGAATACATTAGAGCACACCAAAATTTGAATTTTCCTAAGGTTAAGGGAAAATTTAATGGACGAAGCACTAGCAACAAAGGGCTTTTTCACAGCAACGCGACTATTCCTTCGATAGCCACGCGGTCCTGAGGATGGTGAAATGTCACCATCTGGGACCACTTGGCACACTTGGTTAGGAAGGTTCTCCACTTAGTACTTAGGACAGTGGAAATGGAGCCCCCTTTAGGCTTAAATGCAACACACAAAGGAATCAATCCTCCACTCTTGTGTCACTATCCATCTTGGGCCAAGAGAAGGGGGAGGAATTCAAAGAATGACTATATAAATTGACCTTTGGAAGAAGAATTGGAGACACGTTGTTATGCTGGCCAAATTACTTTATAGAAAACTAGATTGCATAGTCCAGGAGCAGAGGGATTGGAAGGACTCATATGTTAGCCAACCAACATCTCAATCCAAGAGAGAGAGGTCCACCATTTGATCTTGATCTACCATCCTTTGAGAGAGGGAAGAGACGCTTGCAGGAACTTGAGGTAAGGAGACCTCCTTGCTTTGGGTATTTTAGCTCCATAGCTCAAAGGACCCTCTTCAAGTGTTTAGCATTGTATCATTTTTACCACCAGCACCTAATAAAGGGAGAATTATCCACTTCTGTTATTAGGTTGTTTTCTCCATCAAGCTTTTGTATTTTTCATCTTCTATTTTGTTTTGTTCTTAGTGTTGTATGCTTAGTTTTCCCTCAAAATTAGTTTACATTATGTCAAATTTGTTCCACTAACAGTAGACAATCATTTTTCTATGTGACCTTGTGCAGGTAGCAACGAGCTTGCTAAATAAGTGTATTTCGTACACCCTTGTGCCAAATACACTACCACAGGAATGACGACTCCACTGGATTCTTTATTTTTGATTTAATGGTTGTTGTTGCAGGTCCTTATTCCTTCTCAGTTTGTTTCAAACCACCCCTACATTCTCTCCGCATCTCCAATCACACTTAGTGAAAAGTTTGCATAGTAGAGAGGAATTTTTTCTTCATTCTTCATGAAAACTCGCTTTGTGCTCTAATAGACACGTGCTCTGTGCCTGAGGTAAGATAACCCATGTGACAGGCCAATAAGAAAAAAATTGGCTACTTTTTCCCATTTTTAAGGTGATTGGCAACTCGTAATAATTTTCCATCACTTTGTCTCTGTATTTCACTACTATTAGGACACTTATGTGCTATGTTTAACCTGGAATTAGCTTAGCAACTAGGCAGTTTCAATTTTAGTATTTTATTTCACAAATTACACATAGTTTAAATAGGGAACAAATAAGTGGCTTTAAATCCACATATGTTTTCTGAACAAATTATTTTCTGATAAAAGATACAAAACACATAGCTTAATTAGTAAAGAGTAAGTGGCTCATATATCCACATATATTTTGCTAGTTCACGTTTGTCAAATTTTTGCATTAGATTAGTTCAATTTTGCATTAAGATTTGGGACTAGGATCAAACTGTCAACAAAGAAAGTAAGTAATATCTACCACCCTTGCACCTCTCGGTGAGCTTGGATACACATATGAACACTTTCCTAAGATAATTTTCCATCTCCCTATAAGGAAAACATAGTCTAATTAGGCCATGTGTAAGTGGCCCATCATCCTACTATCATTTCAATTTTTTCCAGGAACAATCACACATAGGGCAATTGGAAAAGGATTGTAAAGGATCATCACATATCCACATCTCATAACACTTGTGATTGTTCACTCCAAAGCACACATGATGCATCAGTACATTGGACCATAAGGCACCCAGTGTTTTGGGACCTTTGTTCTCTTCTTATAGTTACTTCACCAAGGCACACCCTAAGAAAAGTTGAGACTCTCTAAAAATAATCATTAACTGAACTCACTAAATTCCCCCCACAGTGACCACAGAAGAAATTATAGTTCAGGTTAGGACCATCGGGGGTAGGTATCCAATAAACCATCGTGGTCATCATACATTTTGAAACATAAATGTTGATATTTTAGGGAGCTTAAAACCCGTCTATACGCCCACAAAATGAATACACGAGCATTATAGAGACCCGTTTCAGAGGGGGTTAAGCTTAGGCCCAGTGCGTGAGGTACTCTTTAGGGCTACCTGAACCATCTAGTGCTCGGTACTAGTAACCGATTACAAAGAAGCTCAAGAATCGAATGCTCACGTGGGACTACAGTACTTTAGTGGCCAAAACTAGGGCATCCTTCCCTATAGGTGATGATGTAGGCAACACTCAATCCTCATACCATTAAGTTGGTCGATTCTTCGGCTACTGAAAGAAGTCGTTAGTTCTTTCAGGACGTTGGCCCCAATACCCATCAAAAGATATCTTCACAAGGCCCAGTAACGTTGAGAGTGTAAGGAATATTAAGTCTATATAGGCTTTTGGTATCATACACAAAACAAACAAAACCTCATTTCTTGCTTGATTGATCACATAGTGTAAAGTTAAAGAGAAAAATCACCTTTTAAGTTTTCGCTTGGTTTTATGCATGTGATTATAGTTTTGCTTTGATAGGAATCATCCTACCTCCCAAATCACAAAAAGGTCGCACTAATCGAAATTATAGGGGACCCAACGAGACCCCGTAGATCTAGGTGTTTCTTAAACCTCCCCCCATTAAAGGGAGGAGTGTTAGCCCTCCCACCATTTCAGCCTAGAGGATGTCACACTGCCACCATTATTGGAACATCCTTTATTGGGGCATATTTGATTGGAAACCCGCAGGGGTCACCAACCACAACACAAGTGGAAACCCCAATAGGGTCACCATACTCAACTCCTCCGACAACCCCTCAAGGTCAAAAGGTAGCTACCCCTCCGAGGAGTCAGCATAATCTCCATCAGGATATGCCTCAATGTAACATTCCTCATGCACCTCCCGTGAACCAGCATATTCAAATATTTGTTTCTCAACATAGTAAAATGGTTGTCAATTTGTAGTTACCCTTATTAGAATCACTAAATATTCTAGATCTAACGAAGTTAACGAATGAACCTATTTCACATTGCCTTAATTGTCCCCCCATTCCCACGAAGCTCCCTTCTAATATATCAAAATTTGAAGGGAAGCAAGCGAAAGTCCTCAGAAATCATATAATGACTTCCCACTTGTGGTTTTCTTCAAATGATATCATTGATGATACCATTCGGATGAGACTATTTCAACGCACCCTCATAGGGCCCGCGACGAAATGGTATGTCGAGCAGCCACCTGCATCAGATGGAACCTTTAGCACCCTCGCTACCACATTCCTCACATATTTCCAACTCCTCATTCATCATGACTTAGGAATGGAACTTATGACACATTTTAGAAAAACAACAACCATTCACATATCATACCATCTCCATGAATGACAAAGACGTCGTAGTTTGTGCAAATCCAACATTGACGACAGAGTTTTGCTGGAATTATTTTTGAAAAATCTCACTACAGAGATTTCAAAAGACGTGGCCATGCAAAAACCTACCTCAGCGGAAGACGCCATTAGCAAATCCCAGCAAATTGAACTCATTTACACCCAATTAGGATATATTTACAATGTCCTACCAAACGCCCTGCGCCTGCAAACTTATAGAGAATTACCAGGCGCATCCAATACCGTTGACGATTTGATAGGGTCCTTAGCCCAAGGTCAACCAAACAACAATTATAATTACCCAGGATACTTACAATTCTACTCAAAATGTATCACAAACCGAGTACCACCAAAGTCACCCAGCACCTCTGTAGACCATGATGAATAGGGCAATGCCATATCATCAAGATCAGGGAGGTTTATATCCCTCTTGCAGGTGAACCAATACTCAGTTAGGAATGTTGATACAAGAGAGCCACCCCAACAACCATACACCAAACAAGGACATGGGAACCAATACTCCCCTTTTCCCCCTAAAAATCCACCACTGACACAAAAAAATGCACCAATAAATCTTGTGCAACCATCCCATGCTCAAAAACAACAATCTTATGATCAGGAGAATACAAATAATCCTCCAAACACTGCAAAGAAAAATCCAAGGAACAAAGAAAAGGGAGATCTTGGACAGGGGGGCAGTAATAAACAATGCCCCTTGTGGTCTCAGGCTAGGGGCAACCCCAACCAAAATCAAAACCAAGAACCAAGTAATAAATACCAAGGGAAAAAAAAGAGACCTAGTCTAAGGAAAAATCACTCTTGTGCCATATGTGGTGAGTATGGGCATTACACTCACCATTGTCCTAAACTCCCTGAATTGAAAAAAATTCAGGGTAACTGAGGATAAGGGGGACCTACCTAGTATCCTATGGTAATGCAAGAACCTTTCCCCCACCAAGGAGTGGTTAATACCTAGCAACAACAACCACCCCAAAATGAGGCCGGAGGGAAAAATCATGAAATCTACATGGCTGGAGAAGAATTGTTCTTCCAAACATGCAACATAAATTATGAAACTCCCCTAGATACCAACCCATTAGGTACAAGTATGAGTGCACGTACTGGGCCATTAACTATCTCCAAAGTACCTATTGAGCCTCTTACAAGAATGGTCAAAGGAACAACCAGGCGTGTAGGACATCATTCCAAAACTGCTCATAAATATAGTATAGTGGATGACTTGGCTCAATCTCCAACAACCATGTCGGCATTGTAAGTCCTGAAATCATGCCCAACACAGTGGAAGGCCTTAATTTCCACCTTAGGAGCAATGGACCCCTCTGATTTGCGCTTAATGGTTTTTGACCTAGATAAGGCAAGCCCTAGGCTTCCTTCTCTAGTCACTTTCCAGATATCAGTTTTAGTTCAAAATATCACCATACACCAATGCATTGTGGATGAAGGAGCATCCATGTGTATCATGTCAAAATCAGTTTGGAAAAAGTTACGATCACCTGAATTGAAACCATCTGACATCATTCTTAGAGCATATGACAAGCTCCCATAAGCCCCCATTGGCATTTATCAAAATTTCCCAGTGAACCTGGCCGGAAAAACAATTCTTATAGATATTGAGGTCTTAAACGCACAAGTAGACTACAATATACTCCTCGGGTAGAGTTACATGTACTCCATGACTGCGATCACATCCTCTGTCTTTAGGGTGATGATGTTCCCTCACGACGATTGTATCATCACCATCGAAAATCTCACATAATACGACAAGAAACCCATGACCGATCTAGATGTCGTACTATCATACGTAGATACAACCACAAAAATTCTCACAAAGTATACAGAGTTCGGCCTAGGCCAATTCAAACCATCATCTATCCTAGGCTCATTCCTAGGAGATCCACCTATTGTACCAGGGGAAGCCCGTGAGAGCACGGAGGCACTAGTGTGCACGATGACTCATCAAACACCGAAACCAGCCAATAAGTAGAACCAGTTGTACGGATGATGAAGCTACGAGTATGACATTCTTACCATATGCCATTTCATAGACCCCATTTTTATATCCCCCACTTCATTTTATATCTAAATAGGTCATGGAAACTATGTAATTTCCAAATATGGCTTTCGCAATACCCATGTGGTATTTGGTACCTCTAGCCATGCTAGAAATCCCAGACATTAACTCTACAGGGATGACCCCTATTGCCCCCCAAGAGGTCATAGCAGTTAAAGACACGCCTGTAGTGGTGCCAACTCGGCACTACCAAGAGGAATAACAAAAAAGGGAAAAAAGTGGAAACCCCCAAGTTACCTAGGGCATTACAATGTTGTGCATTATGCGATATCATAGGTCTTCCTACTAAAATTTTCCCAGAATTAGAAGAATTAAAACCTCTTCTACACACCGAAAGAAATACCGCGGCCTCAGATACCTAAAAAATGGAACAGGTCACGAACAACCAAGGGAAAGCGTTACACACTAATCATGCATGCTCCATTATGGGAATTACACCCATCATTTCCCGAAGATGCCTCGATATAGGGATGCATTGCAAATCCTTGAACAATATAATCTTGAGGACCCCTCCGCCGAATCCATACAAATGAAAGCGGACGAGTCCAAAATTATATTGTATGTATGAGAAGAACCTGCATCATGCTCGTACTCATCAACCCAACTGCTCAACGAAGGAAAACAAAGTGATCTGAATTTATACAAGAACACAACATAATAAAAATATAACCATAAATACAAATATTTAATGGAAATATAACTTCATTTCATTAATATCAAATGACTGAAATATGCTCACAGACAAAATGAAAATAAACTAGCTAGGGCGTTGGTAGCTTATCTCTGAGAAGAGATATGGTGGCTACAAGCCTCTGAACTATATTACAATGAGGCTCGAAGGCCTATTTATTATTGAGAAACAATGGAAAGCCCTAAACATCCAAAAACCTAGCCCTAGGCGATGAAACACCAGACTATGGGCCCCGTCGGGGTAAATTGGTACATCAATTTCCCGGGGTCGTAACTTTGGCATACTATCTTTGTTTGATGCACATGATACATCAATAGAAAGATCTATCCTAGGATAAAAACTATTTATAGTGAATATCAAGTCTCCAACTCATACTTTTTGGACCTTTCATGCCCAAAAAACTTCGTTTAGGGCCTCAAAACGACTTAGAAAGTTTAGGACTCGAAAAAGCTGCTAAAAATAGTAAACTATGCTACAATTAAGGAAACTAAAAAACTGAAAGAAAAAATGGTGGGGCCCCAAGTGGAATAGGTGGGTGGCCACCAATGTCCACCTAGATCACAAAGGCCACACAACATGTCCCAGTTTGCGCATTGTGCAATGAACCTGATCACTTGATCATACAATGCCCCGAATTAAGGGCTTTCAATCGTTGGTACCCAATACCGCATGTTACCCAAAGAAAATTATCGTGACACAGAAGAAACACTTGTCACATCTATCAGAGCAACCATCACGTGAACCATTGTCCCAAACTCCATTGTCTCCGATCAATGTTCGATTTCATGTGATGTTTCATTGCTGAAAATCCCAATTTAGCAAACTCGGACAAAGAATCCACGGACAACACTACAACTCAATGGACTGAAGTGACAAGGACCATATTATATATATTAGAGGAGAGATGGTCACAAAAGAAACCACCTCTCCCCCATAATCATCCTCAACCTTAATACCAACTTTGTGCATTATGCGACGAACGTGATCATTTGATCACATAATGCGAAGCTCTAGATTTTTTTCAAAGATGGTACCAGGTTAACCCAGTGTACCTCATAGGGCTACAAACCAATAAATATTATTTCCAGATATGCCAAGATAACCACCATCTTCACCATTGTCCCTAAATTCCCCGATTTCGTTTAGCATTGGAGTCACTACGCTTGGCCATTACCAACCTTGCCGGATTAGACAAATCAACCAAAATGTTATCACTCAGATTGAACCTCAAGGCTAAGAGAGGCAATACCGAGGTAACCTCAAACCAAACTTTGGAATTGCTATCTAGCCCTACCAAGTCAGAGAGGGATCTCTCGATAAAATCACAGCAAAAAGGGTTGGAGGAAAATATTTTAAGCTAGCTAAGGAGTACAGGGGGTTTTGATTTTGGTTTTAGGGTTTGTTGGATCAAGAGGAGCCAAACAGCTGTGGCAAGGAGATTAGGTCAAAATCTGCAGGGGTTTCAAGGGGAAAGGTAGGTAAAAGGTTTATACATTCAAAGATGATTGTGTGAGGTGAAAATACTGATGAGGAGCTAGGGAAAGCATGTGAAATTTATTTTCCCTATACTGAAGAAAATGAACAGATTATACTAAATTCCTCAAAAAAAAGCATAAATACATATGGATTCTACCTTTCAAACTTTAAATTTAGTATATTATAGACATGAAATGGTTTATGAAATAAAAATACATTCAAACAAATTGATAACAGAGATGAAACTATGTCTAAAACTCATACCACATGGATCCCAAGAAAATAGCTGTAAATTTCTATTAATGTCCAAGCCAAACTGATATACAAAGATGTCCCTTGATATGTCCAAGCTCCAAGTGAGTCCAAACTCAACAAATAACTGAGAAAATACATCAAATAGACTTCCAACCACTCTCCCTAGCCTCAAGGAGTCGAATACATGAGAGGAGGAGTTGTTTCACCTACTCCCAAACAAGAATCTGAAGATTAGGAAAACTCAACAATTTTCCTCTAAAAGAGAGGAAACTGATTCATTTGACCTCCTAGTAGACTTATATGATGCATCTACCCTAGATAGAAGTGAAAACATGATATTTATATCCATATTAACCATTTATATCAGTAATTTTCCCATTTACCCAATCAAAAAGTCAAAAATTCAAAAATGTTGAAAATAGTGAAAATTGCCAATTCCTTGATAAACGCGCAGCGCCATGACAGAAAAACTGATCTGTCTTGCAGCGAACATTTGGAGGCCTTCCCGATGTCCAAATGATCTCCATGATATCTCATTGGAAAGATCTATGAGTCTAGTTTCCATATATTCTTTCACATTCCAAAATGGTGTCCATATTCCCTGTAAAAAAACCTGTTCTCCCAAGACTTGTAAACGCGCAGTGCCAAGGCCAAAAATAGGGCAGAAACATGATTTTTTGATGGTTTTTGGCCTTTTTGAGGGACCAGTTTTGCTCCAAATCTTTTGAAAATTTCTGAGGTTGATGTAATTATCATTAGGAACATGAATATGCTGACAATATTCCATTTGGATGGCCCAAAAAAGAGCGTAGTGCTAGTGGCGCTACGCGTTTAGCACATTTTTTGCATGCTAAATTGTCCCAAAAATCAAAATTTGCACCAAGTATGCCAAAATTGGAATTTTTCTGGCTGATCAAGGGTTAGAGGCCTGGAGGGACACCTCAAAAAGAATATTGAGCTTCTCTTTCTCCTTTGACTCAGTCAAAGCCTGAATCTTTGCATGGGCACATTTGAGCTTGTCCCTTGCAATCCTGTTGCTCATGGCATAGTGCTTCTCCATCTTCCTCTGAATGTTAGTGTCCTTATTGGATTTCTCTAACAAGCTCTCCATATGTAAATTGGCTCTCTCAATCCAAGACTCTCTGTCTCTGTCAATCTCTATGGCAAGCAGCTCACTTGGAGTACGCTGCTTTGCCAATTCTTCCTCTTTCTGCCTTTCTCGGGCTAAAGCCCTCTTTAGTCCCATGGTCCTCGGTCTCTGTCTAGGATGTTGATCTTCCTCATCATCACTATCGTCAAATATACCCAAGGTCTCATCTAGCAAAGCCTTGGCCTTTCTAGCCTCTCTTTGAGCTCTGTTGCCCTGACCTCATTGATGATCTTCTTTGTCTTTAGCTGTTGATTCTCTAACTCAAGAAATTTAATCACATTATTTTCTCTACCAATATTAGCTTGAAGCTCACTAATCTTGGCATCTTTTCCTCTAATCAATGAATTTTTTATTCTAATCCCATCCTCATCATCAAGTTCAATAAATTGAAACTGCTGCTCAGTTTCATGTTTGTCCTCCTCCTCAACAGTGATAGGCTCTGTAACCTTTTCCTTGCCCTTGTCCACCTGTTTTGATGATGAAGAAGGCATGGCCCCTTTAAAATCAGGTGAAGAAAACACATGCCTGTGGCCTCTCTGATATTTCAAAGGAAATGGCTCAATGTCAATCATTTTAGTGCCAACTGTCGCAATGTCCCTTTCACTGCTTGATGCTCTGGTATCATGATGTGATGGTGAAGGGTTGTGGAAATTTGATGTGGAAGGATCAACATGAGGTGAATGGATGTGAGTGGGTGGTGATGTATGAGCAACAAGATTTGATGGAGAAGGGGATATGGGAGGATGAGATTATGAAGGAACATCCTGCTCATGATGAATAGGTGGGGTAGTGAAAACCTTATTGGCAATGAAGGTATCCCATGGAATGTTTTTCTCCTGGAGCTTATGCATGACCACCATCTTGATGAGTGAATGATGAAATAGGCTCTGCATTTTATGATTGTAATCCCTCTTTTGCACAATGTAGGCCATCTTGTTAATGTTACGAAAAGTATAATATGGTATGTGTAGCATTCTAACTCTAGTGAAATGCATAAGAAGACGGATATGGCATGAATAGAGGTGGGAAAATCTCCCCTCACAAGTGAAATACTTCATTATTATCCTCATCATGGGCACATACCAGTCAAGAAGATGATAAAAAGGGAAAATAGACTTCTTGTGATCTTTATACCGAGGTTTGAGGTATGGTTCAAAATAACTCATGTCCAGGTTTGCTTGTTTAAACCACCTCTCTCCCACACTAGGTATCCATATAGCAGCTGCAATGGCATTGGTGGACATCTAAAATGTAACTCCAACAAGATTGACTTGCTTGTCATGTAGATTGATGATGAATAGTCTTGTTAAATCGGGGTGATTTTGGACTTGCTGCACTCTCTCACAAAACTCAAAGAAGCCCACATGCTTAAAGCAAGAAACAATGAGAGGAGAGGCCATGAGTTGCCTTGTGGTGATGGGTTCAAATCTGTTTATTTTCCCTCCCTTATGATCATTTATTCTTGGTATTTTTGCCTTACCAACAATGCCACTATCTTCTTCTTCTGTCATCTTTAAACTCTGTTTGTGAAAAACCTAAGGTGCAAGTGAAATGAATGAGGGGAAGGGGATGAGATGACTAGCTTAAAAGATGAAGGGAATGAGTGTGAATAAAGGGAATGAGTGTGAATGAAGGGAATTAATGAAAGGGAATGTAGGGACAAACTAGATGAATGAAAACCCTAAATCAATGTAATTACCCTTTCTGTGACTAATATTTCTTTTAGGAGGATGAAATAAGGTTAAAACATTGGTCACAAGCTTGTAATTAGGGTTTTCTTAGGGTTACGCTTCAATTCATTTAAGGATGACCAAATAGCTTAAAAACAAGGTAAAAATGTGTACTTACTTCTTTGAGGGCTATTTGGAAAACTTTAGCAAAAATTGGAGAAGATTAGAACTTGTTTGGGTTCATAGATCACTCCACAGCCTTCTCTAGCTAGGCGCGCAACGCCACTGGCAAGCACGCAGTGCCTCTGCAAACGCGCAACACCAAGCTCTAGGTGCACAATACTAGTGTAAACTGCATTGAATTTGGGCAATTGCGCAGTGCCAAAGTCCAGGTGCACAACGCCGGTGCAAACACGCATCGCCAAGTGCTGAACGCACATCGTTAGGAAACTTAACCCAAATTCACTTAAAAACTCACAAATTTCTTCTTTGCTGAATGCTTCTTACACTTTTAAAGGCAACAATGACTCATTTGATATGTAAAATGGTCTTTTATAAACATGTGGAATTTGATTTAACTTGAAAAACCCACTTTCTAATGTTTTGAAGCCTTCTTCCTTTTATCACTGATACTCTTTGACATTTTTTGCTTGCAGGTTGCTGAAGTCATGGAGTTGGATTTTATTTTACTCAATGAGGCTTGACATAATGGATTTGACATCTTTTGGATTTCACTTATTACATATAGTAGCATAAAATTACATTAGAAAAAAAAAAAATTACATAAGTGACTTTTTATCAAAATGACATTTTGATAAAAAGTCCTGAAACTGAAAATACAATATTTAAAACATAATGAAACCATCATGATAATCTTGTTTCAATCCCTCTCATACTTGTGTGCTAACTTCATTGGAATGATAGAAAGACCTTGAAAAATGCAAAACCCTAATGACCTAGTGAAAATGCTTTTTTGACCTAATTTTGAATGAGATTTTGACTCAAATATTTTCAAGTGAAAAGAGAATTTCATAGGTGTTTTTATTCTTAAAGGGACATGGGAATGAGTCAGCAATATGATCTTGGAGGGAGAAAAAATTTATTTGACAATGAAAACCACCATTAGAGAAAATTTATTTCATGACCTAACGGAATGATAAAAAAATTATTCAGTATGGGACACCTAAGATGCACATACAAATGTGTTTTGATCCCTGGTGGAAGTATGAAAATAATGACACTAACAAAAATATTGGAAAAAAAGAGAGCATCAATATTTTCTAATATGCCAAGATAACCACCATGCTCAGCATTTCCCCTATGTCCCCCGATTTCGACTTATGCCAGACATCATGTGCTCGTTCATCGCCAATAATCCAGACATAGTTGGTTTCGAGTTACCAAAAAATCGGTAGTCGGAAATAACAAGGCCAACCCCCCATTGTCACTAGCCACCTAAAACCACAAAGACAACCCCTGGCCCCAGTGAGGTAAGAAGCAAGTCAAACATATCATGTGCCTTATGTGATAAAAATGACCACATGATTGATGAATGTCGGGATCTTAACAAGTTCACTGACCGTCTTCGCATGGTCACACCCATACCTTACATTCATCTCTCTAATCAAGAGAAAATCACATGTTTTTATTGCTGAATTTTCTCACAATTTCACCACACGATGAATTTCGATTCCCTTCCAAGGTTAAGAGCGGCTAGAGTAGTTTTAGAAGAAAAAATCCCATAGGAGCCAAATCACACAAGGTCTAAGAACAAGAGATGGCAGAAACGAAGAAACACACATTCTCGTAAACATCTCCCATCACCATCCTCTAATACGATGAGTAGTACTGGATCCCATACAATATACTCAGTGAGTACATTTACTCCATGCAACATCTGCACGAGCCATGATCATGATACAAAGAAATGTCATATATTGCAAATATTTCAACACCTCAACATCTGTCAAAATATTCACATAAAAGAAGACAAATGTACCCTTCGTACACCACCAAGAGAGCATGAATCTTCTCTCGGTAAAAAACAAACAAACATCATGGAAATTCTTCCACCATGTAACGCTGGAGACAAACAACACTAGATATGATTCATCTCATCATGCATGGGAACCATGACTTGTGTTTTCTGCTCATCTTTCCTTGCTATCGAGACCGCTAAAACTACCACAACGGTAGTAGTACCTTCGACGGTGCAAACCCAACCCATCTGCACCTTGTCAACCTCATCTGGTTCCACATCATCAACCATAGAATCATATTCATGTATGTCGACCGACACTGTTAAGCCCGAACAAATTCCTCACAGCCTCGCACAAAAAAATCCCCCCTTAAACATCTTTTTTCACTCTTATGAGGATATATTAAAGGCCATGATGGAACCAGATTGTTCGTGGGACGTAATGCATGAACGATCATTTTTTGTTCCAGAAAAAACGTTCGTGCCTAGCAGCACAAAAACCCAGGATATCTATGCCACTGAATCCAAATACTTCCTTCCGTCAGGAAAGGTATATTGGTTCAAAAACCATATCCCGGCACCCGATGCATTTAAGGAAGGAAATATGTCGAATATTTCTCCAACCATTAAGGTTAATATCTTGAAAAAACTAGGAAAAACTGAAGAAATCTCGCTGGGGGTAGCATGCTCCCCATATTAGGTAGTTGCATATACAGACCTATTACAAGATGATAGAGATATATTCACTTGGGATTATTCAGAAATGCTCAGGTTAAGCCTCACCATCGTAGAGCGCCACATTAACACTTGGCCTGACGTATCACCTATCTGCCAAAACAAACATCAATTACACCCATCCAAAGCAAAAGCGATCAAACAAGAGATAAAAAAACTTCACAAATATGGATTCATCTACCCAATCTCTTACAGATATTTGGTTTCCAACCCTATACCTGTCATGAAAAAACAGGGCACCATTTGAGTTTGTACCAATTTTAAATATTTAAACAAATCTTGTCCAAAAGAAAACTACCCTACTCATTTCATCGATGAATTCATTGATGCTTGCGTCGGTCACGAGGCCTTGTCCTTCATAGATGGATTTTTAGGGTACAATCAAATTCAGATTCGACACATGGATTAGTATAAGACCACATTCACCACCCCTTGGGGCACATTTTCATATCAGGTAATCCCATTTGGTCTTAAAAACTCTGGAGTGACCTTTCAGCAAGCCACAAACTATATATTCTATGGCCTGGCTAATATTATCTTAGCCTAATTGGAAGAAATCATAGTATGATCCAAGAAACAAGGTGACCATCTAGAGGATTTATGTTTGGTATTTCAACGACGCTGACATTACAACCTACCATTGAACCCCCTCAAGTGTTTCTTCTACGTTAATGCAGGAAAAATGTTAGGATTCATAGTATCCCATCAAGGAATCAGATTTGGCCCCCTCAAGGTACAGGAAATAAAAGAAGTACCACCACCCAAAATTCTAAACAAAATTCAAAGCCTATAAAGGAAAGCCAACTTCTTACGATGCATTGTCCCTGACTGCGCCACTTGCGTTCAAGGATTCTTGAGCCTACTCTGTCAAGACATTCCTTTCAAATGGAATGATCAGGCTCAAAAGTCATTTGAGGCACTTAAAGACACCTTGTCTTCATCTCCCTTGATAAGCCTCCCCAATTACGACAAAGACTATACCTTATATCTATCTGCATCAGATACAACCATAGTTGGGGTGTTAGTCAGCAAGAACCTAGCTGGCCCTACTTTAAGGTATGATCCAGAAGAAAAAAATGCCCTAGCCCTAGTACACATAGTAAAAAATATTCGTCATTACATCATCGTAATGACCGCAACATTCATAAAACCTATCAACCCCATGCAATATTTGCTAACCTGCCATATGATGAACCATAAGTACGCCTGATGGATAGTTATACTTCAAGAATTCGAACTGCAGTTCAACTCCCCCAAAAGAAAGAAAGCACTAATCCTAGCTGAATTCATCACTAATATCCCAAGTGTGACCCAAGAATCCCCGGTTAATACCTTACTACTCGATGAACATTTTTTCTTAGTGATGGTTGAGGACCCTTGGTACGATGACATCCTTCTATTTTTGCAAACCCAAAATTTCAAACCACAACTCACCCATGACGACTGAGGGCGCATATGCCATGAGAACCCCGATACCTTCTCATTGGGGATGTCCTTTATCGAAGAGGCATTGATACCATTTTAAGTCTATTCCTCATGCATAAACAAGCTGAGCAGGCCCTAAATGATTTCCATAGTGGGGCTTGCGACATACATCTCTCAGTGATAACCTCCACTAGAAAAGTCTTTTGTGTTGGTTATTTTTGGCCCACCCTATTCCACGATTGCATATAAGTAGTCAAAAGGTGTGAATGATGCCAACGATTTGCCCATAAGGCAAGAGCGCCTCCTGCTCCCCTACACCTGGTTATTGTAGCAGGCCCCTTTTGCAAATGGGGCATCAAATTTATGACTTGCAACCCTACGTCGTCTGGAAACCACTAATACATCATAGTAGCCGTTGATTATTTCACCAAATGGGTAGAAGTCATGCCCACATACGACAACACCGTAGAAATCGTAAATCAGTTTCTCTTCAACCATGTCATCGCACAGTTCAGTGTGCCTAAGGAGTTAGTGTTGAACCTCAGAATTACCCTCTCTTTGACAGCTTTTCTCACCTCTTTCCCTCACTTTCTCATAAGATCACATACCCCAATCGATGATAAATGCTAAGTTTTGTCTTAAGGACGCATTAAAATTATTGCCATATTATATTTTCATGTTCTTGCTATTTGGATAGATTTTTGCAATTTAGCTACAGAACACAACCTATTCTGTAGCTAACTATGGATTCCGTAGCTACTCTCATGGCCTGGAAGGTTCCAGGTGTCAAATGAAGAATTGGGCTACATGGGCGTTTCTAGAATCATCTCCACATGGATTCTATCCTATTCACTCGATCTAGATCGACAAAAAAGCAGGCCTAAGATCATGGTCAAAGGTGTGGTAAAAGTACGTTATCCAAAAGTAGCAAGACTCTTGATTTTCTCTATCGTAGAAAATCAAGAGCCTAACAGCCCTATTGCAAGTCTAATTCGATTTAGCTACTTGTAGCAAGTTTATCTCACAAACAGTTATGTTATTTTCCTTTAAATATCATTTGTAAAAGGCCGAGAAGACAGTTCAGAAATTAAGTGTTAAGTTTAATATTTTTGTTGATACTCTGTATTCAGACTTCATTTTATCATAATACAAAGTTTGTGTTGCCAGTGATTGTTTAAGTGCATCCTTAACTAGTTACCAGTTCAGCCAAATTAGTTGCAGAGGGCCCCTACATTGGAGGAGGTTTTTCATTTGTTGTTTTTAGTTTAATTTCCATTTCTTTGTTTTTAAGAAAATATGTTTTCTAAATAGGTTAATGTTTCATTCCAGTTTTTTATCAATAACATAACATTAAATCACAATTTTGCAGCCTTGTTCTTCTAAGATATTTCGTGAAGATAGATAACTATGTTTTCAAATCAAATTAAGATTGAAGTAATAAGAATACACAGTTGCCTAGTTTCCTTACTGTTTTATCATTCATTTCCTTAGAACAAAATTGTAAATTAATTGTGTCAATGGATGTTTTCAAAAGCCATTTCAAAATTATGATCCTAAACTAAATGGTTAAATGTCTAATTCATACAGTGATTGAATTTACTCTGCACATTGTTATTTTCTTTCTAGAAACTTAGAGACTAAGGCATAATTGACTTCTCACATAGCATCTCAAGAGGGTAATACTTCACATTGAATGTTGCAGAAAGTCAAATATACATTAGTTGTTTACAATGAGTTTTACATGCTTTCACATTTTGCTTTCAGATCCTCGCTTAATTGCATCACTGATATTCCTAAAAGTCATTCAAAGAGATTGATTTAATCACGTTTCAGGACTGAATGGTTGAATGTTTAATGAGTGCAATTACTGAGTGACCTTTTGCATACTTTACTTGGTTTTCTAGTTCATTAGGTATAATTGGTTACTTAACACTATCTCAAGAAGATCATATTTCATAATTGAATGTTGGAGTAACTAAATATACATTAGATGTTTTCATTTGCATCATTTTCTTACTATTCTAGGACATTAGAAGTTAAAGTACAGACAGATACTTAACATCAGCTCAATAAGGTCATACCTCATAATTTAATGCTAGAGTAACCAGAAGTACATTAGTTGTTTTCATTTTCTGCTTTTACTTAAGATAATCACTGAAATTTCAATCTTAGTTTTTAGAATTAAATCCATGGAATAGGAATAATGATAAGATGAGATAGATGCTCTGTTTTCCAAATTAGGTCTTAACTAGCCAACAATTTTTGGTTTATTTTTATGAAAATTAGACTAACTTAGGAACACTTCCTTTTCTTCCTTCTTAAAACTCATTAAATTCATTTAAAACTTTTCATATTTTTAGGTTAAACATTCTTAGACATCAAAGAACAAAAACCCCCAAAAACAACATAAAATACAAAACAACGAAGTAAGAGATAGGTTAACTAAGCACATACTGTGCACCACACTTCATTAGTTTACAAACCTTGGTTGATAATTAATGAAAGAAATTTAAGACATTAAATTGACTAAATGTTTTGGCTCCATTTCCGGGGAAGTGTAATTAGGAAACCTCATTTCTTACATGTAAAAAAATGATATGCGTAGAGAAAGAGACTCTAGGGGCAGATTCATAGCTAGAGGTAGGAGTTTAATCCCTACAACACCAATCACTCCACCAAGACTAAGACGTGATACACCTCCATCTTAAACTCATATTTCATATTTCACTAGCCATAGACTTCCTGAAGTTCTAAGGTTAGAAATCCAATTAGGAGGATCCCCTACTTCATCTACTGAGGCAGTCTTAGAAGAAGAAGATCCTAGGTCTCCAACAGAAGGAGTAACTTTTTTCACCTCTATAGGAGAACACATTTTAGCTGAAGAATTAAAAATTCCTATTGGAGAGGAAGAAGAAGAACCTTTATTCAACATACCATTGATAGAAGAACCAGAGAAAGAGCAGTTAACCTTACAAGTTGACTCTTATATCAGCTCTGAAGAATCTATAATGGCAGGAAGAGGAAGGGAAGGGGAAGGAGAAGGAAAAATTCTAAATGGAGAAAATGTAATATTTGGAGGAGGAGATAGAGGTAGAGGTAGAGGAGGAGATAGAGGGAGAGGTAGATGAAATGTAAAAGGAGGCAGAAGAAATAGGGTAATTGAGAGTTATTTTGGATTCCCTATAGTTGATGAAGATACAAATGCTACCATGAACAATATCTCACCTTCTGTCCTCCCAAACTTTCATGGATTGAAAAGTGAAGACCCTGAAACCTTTTTGTTTGAATTTGAAGTCTTGTGAAAAACTTATGATTATTTACAAGACTCTCAAAAACTCAAATTGTTTCCTTCAACATTGAAAGGAGCAGCTCTAAAATGGTTCATGAGTCTAATCACTCTGTCTATCAGAACATGGAATGATATGAAGAGAGAAATTTTAGAAAGGTATTTGGATTATTGCATACCTATCAATCACAAGGATGAAGTGTTTAAAATGATGCAAAGAGAGGATGAAAATTTGGAGGATTTAATTGAAAGATTCAACTATAACATAAAAAGAGAAAAAATGGATAATTTAGATCAAGACACTTTAAAAGATATTTTGTTGAAAGCCATTAAAGATGAATGGATATACATCCTTAACATGATGGGGAAGGGGGACATCTCTCAACTCCCATTACTTGACATTGGGGAATTATGTATTCATCTCTCAAGAGGAAAATAAAAAACTGGGAAAGGTCCAAGAGATCCTGCTCTTGCTAGGGTAAATAAATCTGCAACTGGAACAATAAGTAAGGCAGAAATTAGAAACATGCTTGATGAATTTAAAACAAACATTTTAGGGAGTCTTAGTGAACATATAGACACCCTTAAGTTACAAAACAAGCATAAAGTCGAGACTGATGCTTTAGCTATTTTCTGTCCCAAATGCAAAAAGAAACATGCTTTAAGAGATTTTTCTCTTAATGCAAGTCATAGAGACCTACATGATTTGTTCAGAAATTCATGAGACTAAGAGTTGTCCTTCAATTCCTAGCCTTAAGGCTATTTTTCAAGAATAAGCAACTTAAAATCCATCAAAATCCCTTTGCTTTGTCTCTAGAAGGCCATGGCAGGGGCCACAAACTCAAGGTTATAATAATCAAATGTATACTTAGCCCCCACCAAATTGGAATTCTTGGCAGCAACCTTGGCCTCAATCTCAATCTCAATCTCAAACTTGGGCTCAAGGAATGCAAATTCCCTATGGAATATTCTCTCAATACTATCAATATCCTCCATCATATCGAAATTATCCTCCCTAATAAATTCTTCAACAAAATCAACAACCCAAACTCCAAAACCAAAACCAAAATCCACAACTCTCACTACCATTCCCTCAAAGACCAAATCAATTACCTGCCCAACCATTACCAAACCCTAATAATAAAAATCATCAGAATACCTATATGATAGAAGGACAACAATTTCTAGCCTACATGATTACTCCTCTAGATATTAATGATGTCCAACTCAGATCTGGTAGGATATTAGAAAATAAAAAGCCTTCTGTAGTCATTAAAGAACAAGACAATTCTGAGGAAGATTCTCTACAACCCAATAAAAGTTTTGAAGAAGGAACATCTCTTCAAAATCAAAATTCTGAAGAAAAAAAACAAAAATAACCAATAAACTCAACTCCTATCATAGAGCAACCATCAGTATCTACTTCTACACCTCCTTTTCTTGAAAGATTACAAGTTGATAGAGGGGTAGAAAAGCATATTATGTTGCCTAATTATGATTTTATAGATGAATTGAAAAATGTTTGTATCAAAATCCCTTTGTTACAAGCCATCAAGGAAATTCTAATTTTAGCTAAAATAATAAAGGAGTTGAGCATGAAGAAACCGGGAAGAAAAACAAAAGAAATAAAAGTAATTCAGCTTGTAGGAAAAATAGAAGACATAATGATGGGAAAAATTTCCATACAAAAATATTTAGATCCAAGAAGCCCAGTTGTAAAAACACATATCAATGGAGTTGAAATTCCAAATACATTGATTTATTTAGGAGCATCAATAAACATCATGAGAAAACAAACTATGGAACAACTCAAGCTTCCTAATCTTCTTTATACACCTACATTACTGCAATTAGCAGATAGATCTGTAATCAAACCAGATGGTGTGTTATAAGATATTCCAGTGCCCTTAGATTCTTGGTAGCACCCTATTGATTTTATGATTTTAACTCCTGAGAACAATCTAGGAGGACATCCACTTATATTAGGAAGACTTTGGTTGGCTACAACTGATGCTTTCATTAGCTGTAGATATGGTGACATGTATATTTCTGATGGTAACTCAACTAAGAAATTCAATCTATATCCTCCAGCAAGGACAATCACAGAGATATATGACAAAGAATGGATTGATGATGAAAATTATATACAACCTCTCTTTACTATTTCAACCATTAGTGAAGATAGTTAAATCTTAAATACAATAGAAAATTTTGAATCATCTCAGAATATGAACATGATCAATTTCAAGAAAAATCCAATAGTGAATATTTTTCATCTAGACAGATGTATGTTTATTCTATGGAAGAGTTTGGTAGCTGTACAGTTGAAATATTTCCAGGGAAAACTTTAAACATAAACAATAACTTGGAAAAATTACAACAAGAAAAGCTAATCAAAACATTACAACAACATTCTTCTGCATATGCATGGGAATACACTGACATGAAAGGAATTAGTCCTAAGACTTGTAAACATCACATCTACATTGAAGAAAGTTGTAAACCTATCAGACAACCTCAGAGAAGGTTGAATCCAAATCTTAGGGAAATTGTGAAAGAGGAGTTGCAAAAGTTGCTAAATGTAAACTTCATTTACCCAATTTCAGACAGTCAGTGGGTTTCCCCTCTAGTGATTATTCCTAAAAAGAATGGTAAATGGAAGGTATGCATTGATTATCGAGAATTGAATAAATCTACCCTAAAATATCATTTTCTTTTACCCTTTATAGATCAAGTGTTGGATACATTAGCAGGTAAGAATTATTTCTCATTCCTGGATGGTTTTAGTGGTTAGAATCAAATTCAGGTGGCACCTGAAGATCAAGATAAAACCACATTCTCTTGTCCATGGGGGACTTATGCCTACCGAGTACTTCCTTTTGGATTGTGCAATGCACCTGCAACATTCCAAAAGGCAGCACTAGGAATTTTTTCTGATATAATACATGATTGTGTAGAGGTGTATATGGATGAATTTACAGTTTATGGTAATACATTTGAAGAAGCTTTAGAAAATTTGGAAAAGGTTCTTAAAATATGTAAGGAAGAAAACCTTTCACTAAGCCATGAAAAATGTTTCATGATGTTTACAGAAGGGATTGTCTTAGGACATCACATTTCAGGAGCTGGAATTAAATTTGATAAATCTAAAGTTGAAGTCATATCCAAACTATCAATTCTAAGCTGCCAAAAGGATGTTAGAAGTTTTCTAGGATTCACAGGATATTATAGAAGATTTATAGAAAAATTCACCAAAATAGCATCCCCACTCTTCAAACTACTCACCAAAGATTGTGAATTTAGTTGGAATTCTGATTGCCAGTTAGCATTTGAGACTTTAAAAGCAAAAATTTCTGAAGCACCCATCTTAAGAGGTCCAAACTGGAAACTACCTTTTCACATTTCAACAGATGCTTCAGATAAAAATCTAGGAGTTATATTAGTACAAAAATATTTGATCCCCTATGCCATCTATTACACAAGCAAGAATTTGACTTCCATAGAATTAAATTACACTGTAACTGAAAAGGAATTCTTAGCTCTTGTTCATGCTATCAACAAATTTAGACATTATATAATAGGCTATGAAACCTTTGTTCATACAGATCACCATGCAATTAGATACTTAATGAATAAATCTATTACTAATGGCATAGTTACAAGATGGTTATTACTCCTGCAAGAATTCAACATTACTGTTCTAGATCGACCTGGAAAACAAAACACAGTTGCTGATTTCTTGTCTAGAATTAAAAATATCAAAGATGACACTCCAGTTGAAGATAAATTTCCTGATGAATATATTTTTTCAATAACTACTCAAAATCCTTGGTTTTTAGATATTTCTAATTACTTAGTTACAGGAAAATTACCTTCACAATTTCTTTCTAGAGAGAAAAGAAAAATCATTCAATTAAGTGTAAGATACTCATGGATTACTAATGAATTGTATAAGACAGGTCTAGATCTCATTATCAGAATATGTGTTCGAGAAGATGAAATGCTTGAAATTCTTAAAGCATGTCATGATGAACCTTGTGGTGGACACTTTTCTGATAAGAGGACAACCTATAAAATCCTTCATTTAGGATATTATTGGCCATACATCTTCAGAGATGCCAAAGAATATGTCAAAAGGTGTGACAGTTGCCAAAGGGTAGGGAAACCTGCTCCTTCAAATGAAATTCCATTACAACCTCAGGCACTCATTGAACCTTTTGAAAAATGGGCCATGGATTTTGTTGGAATTATTAATCCTCCATCTAAACAAAAGAAGTATATTTTGGTATGCACTGATTATGTCACTAAATGGGTAGAGGCTAAAGCATTACCTTTTGCTAATGAAGGATCTGTAGTTAATTTTATTTTTGAGGATATATTCACTCGTTTTGGTGTTCCAAGAGAAATTGTAGCAGATCAGGGAACTCATTTTACATCAAAGGTGGTGAAAAGGCTCGTGGAAGATTACAAGATCAAGCACAGAAAGTATACTCCTTATCATCCACAAGAAAATGGTCAAGTTGAATCTACCAATAAGGTGATTGAAGGCATTCTCACTAAGACTGTACATATACAGAAGAGATTGGGCAGAAAGGCTTCTTGAAGCCTCATGAGCCTACAGAACTACATGGAGAAATACAACAAGACATACTCCCTATGAACTTGTTTATGGAAAGCAAGTCCTGTTCCCTATAGAGTTTCAGATCCGAACCTTCAAGATGGTAGTCCAATTGGGACTTGATTTATCAGAAGCACAAAAACAAATATTGGAGCAACTCAATGAACTTGACGAAATTAGACAAGATGCAGTTGAAAGAACCAGTATAGTCCAACAACAAAGGGATAAATGGAATGATAAGTATATCAAGGATAATAAGTTTCAAGCAGGGGATTGGGCACTTTTGTTCAATTCAAAATTCAAATATTTTCAAGGAAAGTTTCAAACTCATTGGCTTGGGCCATATGAGATTGAAAAAATCTTTGATAATGCAACAATGAAGATAAGGAAAATAGATGAAAAGGTACCTCTTCTTGTGAATGGTCATCGGTTGAAAATATATCGTAAACCACTTTCAAAAGAAGAGTTTGTTAATATTTTCCAAGATAATATTTATATGAAGTTAGTGAAGAAGGATTCTTCTTCTTCACTAACTTAGCTTTTATTCTTCCTACATACATAAAAAAAGAAAAAAAAAGAAAAAGAAAAAAGTGTATAAGTATGAAAACCAATCAATGATTGGCATACTTATACAGAAAATACAAGGTGAAAATAAGAGTTTTCTGACATCCTATATTTTACATTTTCTTTTCTGTAATAAGTAGTGACACAAAACTACATTCATTGCAATTCATAATCTGCAAATTCATTTCATTTTACAATTTCATTCCATCTCACTCCATTTTCATTTCATTTCACAAGTCATTCCACTTTCATTTCATTTCATAATCATATTCCATTTTCCATTTCATCACACATTCATATTCCATAGCCATACTTCATTCTTTTTACAGAGTACATTCTGCCACTAATTCTATTTTGCAGTTGATCACGTTCTGCAGCTGATTCCATTCTGCAGCTAATTTGATTCTGCAACCACTTCAGCAGTTCTGACACATGATGATATCAAGGAATTAAAGGATTATGTTTTGAAGACCAACATGCTAAAAGGGTACCTAAGGATCAAAACCAAAGAAAACAACAAACTAAAAGGTTAAGTTCTAAAAGGTAAAGTGAAAAAAAATATTTTAATAGCAAGGTTAAAACATGAAGTATGTATAATATGGACATTCATATCTTTCCTTGACAACTCATCATTTTATTTGATTGCAATATCCATCATACTACATATCAACCACATCCTCCGTATTAAGTTGCATAACGATCCATAATTAACTCCCTCATTGATGACTAACAGTCATGATCTCTGACGTGACATACTTGTCTACGTCTCTCCAAGACCCCTACCATCTATTTATTCCTACAAACCCTCAATAATATTTCATGAGATCTGCAGCCAATTCATTTTCATAAAACAAAAGGGTAATTCTAAAGGTTGAGAACTCTACATAGTAGAAGGATGGGGCTAATTGTCATATTAGAACCGGTGGGAGAAAAGTACATGTAAGGATACCCACAGATCAAAGAATTGTTGCAGAAATTTGGATGGCTTAAGTTCATAGAAAAACTCAATGGTTTTCATAAGAAGATTACAAAATCCTTTGCTCGGTCTTTTGAGGGCACCGAAGTAGAAATTGGAGATATAAAGTTTGCAGTGACTGAGTCATTCATGACCGAGGCTACAAAACTTCCAAGGCATTGTGAAAGATGGTTCAAAAATAAGGATTTCCATAGTGAATCATGGAAAGTAATACTCAAAAACCCAAGTATGGATCTCTCTATCTTTAGAAAAGGTATCCCAAGTTTAGCTCTTAAAAGCAAATGGAGGAACATGCTCTTGGTTTTACAAAAAATTATCACTTGTGAATGAAGGTTTGGTTGCATGTATGTCTACCATATCCATTTACTAATTAATTTCCTAGAAAATGGTGAAATCAATCTTCCCTTCTTTCTGCTAAATAGTTTAAAAAGGATGGCCTCAAATGTACAAAAGAGAATACAGTTCATAGATACCACCATGCATCATCATGGGTTGGTGAAGATATTGATTGAGTTTCATTTAAAAAGCATAGGAGACAACTGGGATGATTTCCTTATTAGAAACCATTTTCAAGAAGCACCAGAGTCACCTAAAGAAGATAATGTCAGAAGAAGCAGAAGAAAGAAGACTAATATAAATGTTGAAAACAAACCTGAATCCTTATTATAGAAGAATGATGAAAAGCTAATCTCTGAAGAACTGACAGAAATATGAAAAAAAATCAAGACAAGGGGTAAGATAAGAAAGACGAGTAAGGTTACAATTGAGGAGAATGTAAGTCCTCCACAATCGAGAAGGAGCTCTAGACTCCAAGGTTCTATGAAGAAAACATTATCAAAAGGGACAAAGCTTATAAATTTAGATGAGGAAACCCCAATACCATCTCCTGTTAACATTTCTCCTACATACAATCCTCAAAGTTACCCTATTCATCATTTTGAAGGTAGCCCCAACAGAATATATCCAAGCATAGACCTAGTTCAACAACAAATATATGATTATGTAAAATCACTGGAGAAGAAAAATGCATCAATGAACCCAGAACCTTCTGTCAATTCAGAAGAACCTCTAGTTGATGCTCTTAAGCAAGATATTTATGAACTAGAGATATTGAACAGACATATCAAACAAGAGAATGAGACCTTAAAGCAGCAAAACAAGTTGGACAAGGTAATTCATGACAATACCATTCTGCATCTAGGACTGTGGTATAAGAAAAACAAGAAATTGTAAAGAAATAATAAGTTACTACAAAGAGAAGTCATTAACCTCAAGTACAAGCTTCTTATGAGAAGGCCCAGGATGACAGTCACTTCAAAGAAGAACAAAAGAAGGAAATTGGATGTACTAGCAGAAGTGTCTGAGCTAATGCAATAGAGAAGAAGAACTCACATTTTTGGCAAGTTGCATGAGGTCATGCAATGATTTTGCAGTGGGGGTATGTTGAACCTTAGAATTACCCTCTCTTTGACAACTTTTCTCACCTCTTTCCCTCACTTTCTCATAAGATCACAGACCCCAATCAATGATAAATTCTAGGTTTTGTCTTAAGGATGCATTAAAATGATTTCCATATTATATTTTTATGTTCTTGCTATTTGGATAATTTTTGCAATTTAGCTACAGAACACAGCCTATTCTGCAACTAACTGTGGATTTCGTAGCTACTTTCATGGTCTGGCAGGTTACAGGTGTCAAATGAAGAATTGGGCTACATGGGCATTTCTAGAATAATCTCTACATGGATTCTATCCTATCCACTTAGTCTAGATTGACAGAAAATCCGGCCTAAGATCATGGTCAAATGTGTGGTCAAAGTACGTTATCTGAAAGTAGCAGGACTATTGATTTGCTCTATCGTAGCAAATCAAGAGCCTAACAGTCCTATTGCAAGTCTAATTCGAATTAGCCACCTGTAAAAGGTTTATCTCATAAACAATTATGTTATTTTCCTTTAAATATCAATTGTAAAAGGGCGAGAAGACAATTCAGAATTTAAGTGTTAAGTTTAAGATTTTTGTTGATAATCTGTATTTAGAATTCGTTTTATCATAATATAAAGTTCGTGTTGCCAACGATTGTTTAAGTGCATCCTTAACCAGCTAGCAGTTCAAAAAAATTAGTTGCAGAGGACCCCTGCACTGGAGGAGGTTTTTCATTTGTTGTTTTTAATTTAATTTCCATTTCTCTGTTTTTAAGCAAATCTTGTTTCTAAATAGGTTAATGTTTCATTCCAGTTTTTGATCAATAGCATAACATTAAATCACAATTGTGCAACCTTGTTCTTCTAAGATATTTCGTGAATATAGATAACTCTGTTTTCAAATTGAATTAATATTGAAGTAATAAGAATACACAGTTGCTTAGTTTTCTTATTGTTTTATCATTCATTTCCTTAGAACAAAATTGTCAATTAGCTGTGTCAATGGATGTTTTCAAAATCCATTTCTAAATGATGATCCTAAACTAAATGGTTAAATGTCTAATTCATACAATGATTGAATTTACTCTGCAGATTGTTATTTTACTTGTAAGAACTTAGAGACTAAGGCATAATTGACTTCTCATATAGCATCTCAAGAGGGTAATACTTCACATTGAATGTTGCAGAAAGTCAAATATACATTAGTTGTTTACAGTGAGTTTTACATGCTTTCACATTTTTCTTTCAGATCCTCACTTAATTTAAAAATTGATATTCCTAAAAGTCATTCAAAGAGATTGATTTAATGATGTTTTAGGACAAAATGGTTGAATTTTTAATGAATGCAATTACTGAGTTACCTTTTGCATACCTTACTTGGTTTTCTAGTTCATTAGGTATAATTAGTTACTTAACACTATCTCAAGAAGATCACACTTCATAATTGAATGTTAGAGTAACCAAATATACATTAGATGTTTTCCTTTGCATCCTTTGCTTACTGTTCTAGGACATTAGAAGTTAAAGTACAGACAGTTACTTAACATCATCTCAATAAGGTCATACCTCATAATTGAATGCTAGAGTAACCAGAAGTACATTAGTTGTTTTCATTTTCTGCTTTTACTTAAGACAAGCACTGCAATTTAAATCTTAGTTTTAGAATTAAATCCATGGAATAGGACTAATGATAAGATAAGATAGATGCTCTGTTTTCCAAATTAGGTCTTAACTAGCCAACAATTTTTGGTTTATTTTTATGAAAGTTAGACTAACTTAGGAACACTTCATTTTCTTCCTTCTTAAAATTCATTAGATTCATTTAAATCTTTTCATAGTTTTAGGTTAAACATTCTCAGACATCAAAGAACAAAAACCCCCCAAAACAACATAAAATACAAAACAACGAAGTAAGAAATACGTTAACTAAGCACATATAGTGCACCACACTTCATTAGATTACAAACCTCAGTTGATAATTAATGAAGGCAATTTAAGACATTAAATTGACTAAACAGTTAGTCTCTGACCATGGAAAATATTCCAAGAATGAAATATTCCAAGAGGTATCCCATCACCTAGGGTTCGGTTGTGCTATACAACAATGCCCATTTATTTTCACTAAATAGGGCCCCTTTAAAAATAAATAGGAAATTTATTTTGTTTGATTTTATCTTAGCCTAAGTCTAAAAAACTTTAGGAAATAAAGTTCTTTTCCTTTCTGCTTTCATTTCTTAGCGCACATTGCAAATCGCACAGCTTACAAGCCTAATAACTTAAAATATATTAATTTTTGTGAGTTGCGATATGCACTAAACCTTTTTTCGAAGTCACATAAAACACTCATTACAAAAGCTCTAAACACCGCTTTAAAAGAAATCACATCGCGCCTTGTAAAAACGATCAACTTATAACAATTCGGTAGAAGTTGCGATGAGTCAAACCCGACGAATTAATAAAGCAACCATCATAAAACTTCAAGTGTTCGATAAAGCACCTTGGCATGATTCCTTAAAGCGGATTTCACATTTCACAGCAAATAACCAAATGCAAGTTTTATTACCGTATGGAAATCGCAATCTGTGATTTGCATAGATTGCACTTCGCGAAATTCATCGGTAACGGAAAATCATAACTAATAGAAATGGTTTAAAAGTTGAGATATTAATAGTTATTGCTCAAGTGTGTGAAATTATTCATATCTAATCAACCGGATATAAGATTTAAAGTCTTAAATTGAACGATAGACATTTCGTGAAAAGTGTGTAAGACATTTGATAGGAAGAATTAAGGGTGATTAACGACATTTAATGAGAGTAAAGGTTGAAGAGATTCATATCTACTTCGAGCGTGCTTTGAATGATTGAATGCTGAATTTGTAATTATATCATTTTAATTATGTCATTCTCTTCATTTATCTCAGATCTAAAGTTTGCTCTGTTCGCCTGAAATCAGGAAACCGCTTGAAGGAGTAAGGCTAATGTAATATCCCAAATAGGGATTGCAGCAATTTATAAACAATTATGGAGAGAAATAACGTAGATGATCTAAGTAAAAGAAGGAGGCCAATATGGAGGCTCTTTATTTACATTTACATCAGCAAAATATATGTACAAGATAGCCCATGAGATGTACAACAGGAAATAGAAGACTTTTATAGAAGAAAATCCTCAAAAAGAGGTGCTGCAACCATGTATTAAGACTGAAAAGAGCTTGATAGCGTTATTTTATTGGTTGCAACTCCTGTAGATTACACTTCAGATCTAGAGTAGATCTTTGTATAAAAAGTTAGATCTATATCAGATCTGTACACTAGATAGGCTCTTCTTCAATTCCCCTTGGGGTTTTTAGCAAAATATGAAGTACAAGGAGTAGATATGAGATCTAATGCTGCATATTTGCAGAAATATTAAGAAATACATGAACATTTAGATTTGATTTGATATATGCAATATAATGATCCCCTCCAATTGGATCTCAAATGTGAAGGGCAGATCCCCCAACACATGTAAACCACTCCTCCAAAAAGTGTGCCAAAATACCCTACAACAATACCCACAAAAATAATGCAGTTCTGGAAGCAAGATTGCGATGTAGGCTTTAGAACATGTTTGGCCTGATGCCAAGATCTGAAAATGTAGCTCCGATGATCCAATACTCTCTTTCCAATGGGATAGAAGACTTCCCCACTGAAAATGAGCACTATAATGGTTTAGATCTGAGTAGATCTAGCCTCCACTTGCTGCAGCTTACAAAGACAACCAAACCCTCAACATGATCTGTGTTGTAGTTGGAAGAAGAAGCCTAGCCTTCAGCCTAATAGTGGAAAAGAAATGCAAACTCTTCCAAGAGGCCTCTCAAGGAAAGAGGTGGGATTCCCGATCAAGAGCATCTAGTGCTAAACGACACTATTCTCAGCTAAAAAACCAGAGAATGAGATATGTCTAAATAGAAAATATACTCTAAAAATATAATACCATCAACAACCTCCTCATGCTACCATCCTCTTCCTTTTATAAGTTGAGCACTTGCAAAACCCTAAACCATCTCAATGAAATAGCTCGTTTTACATGAGCCACCTCCAACTAAAACTGCGTTGTACCTCATTGATGGCCACTCGTCCAAGACAACGCTGTTGATTTGGTCATGGTTGACCTAGTCATAAGATTCAACCCCTTTCACACCCAAGGGTGCTTATTTAAATAACCCAGATTTAGTCTTATTCACATGTGGCATTGATTTATTTACTATTTAGGAGTTTTATTGATCCTCCTTTACACATTTATTCATGAAATAGAAAAATAAATAAAAATGAATATTCCCATTAGCTTGGGACTAATTGGGACTATTACAGTCCTCCCCCCAAAATGTTGCTTGTCCTCAAGCAAATGATAAGGTGAGTGCTGCAATTCTTCTCCTCCTCCATTGGTGACACCATCATCATGTGTTAAGCTTCCTCCATAAGCTAAGTGTTCACCAATCCAACCCTCCATGAATTGTTCCTCCAAAGTTCTTATGAGATGTAAATAGTCCATCCCACAAGGAGTCAATAAATCAAATGAAACAAACATGGTTGAACCAATGCTCTCCCTGAAACATGTAGCATAAGACACATAGAGAGTCTCCATCCCATGTGGTACATACATGCCTCCCATCCTCCATCCATACATTCCCATAAAAAGTACAAGTATATCATCAATGTATGGGAGCAAAACTACATACATACAAATAGAAATTTGAGTATGTGGAGGTGGGTCATAGTCCCACATATGGAACTAGCGTAGTGCATCTCCTGCCTGCATTAGATCAAGATATGGTAAGTGGTTTTCCCACCACTTTCTTCCCACGTTATCACACTATGGCTGAAAGTGTGAGGTATGTTTGGTGCTTTAGGAAAGCACTCATCATGATAGAAAATTTCACTTTTATCATCAAGGGAGTGGCCAAATTTAGAAATTTTTGTGGCCCATTGTTGGCCATGAGATTTACAAGATGTATTGCTCCTCCTTGGAGCCATGGACTGCATAAACATGGTGAAAGAATATATACAATCAGAAAATAAAACATGCTTTACATGATCAGATTCTTCACCAACAATACTCCTCATACAAATGGAGTGGTGCATGGATCTATCTCCTCCCTCAAAAGAAGGAAGAGATGGCTGAAATAGCTTCTTCATAGAGTCATGTTGCTACCCCAACTCCACATAGTTCATGCATTCTTGAAAATGCTAATATAGTTCTTCTTTCAAGCCTTCCCAATCAAAGCTTCTCGTGATGATGTTGTAGATCTTCATGGAATAGATGTGGTTGAGACAAAACTCTTTGTAGGCCCTTTGTAGCAACTTCTCCTTGAGCTTGGAAGCTCTAGACAAGAAGATCCCACCATGATGATAGATGACTCCTTCATGGAGTAGATAGCCCTCTTCATGCAGTTGGTCATCAAGTATCATACAAGTGTGAATATCCTTGGAATAATCCACCAACAGTTGGGATTTCCAATATAGATCTACACTCCCCAACAATGACAGCGCTGGTAATGTATCAACAAAAATTTCTGTCATGTTGTTTCTCTCCTCCTTGAAATATCTCATGCCAAAGGTGTATGTTGGAAGGCCATTCCTTCCAATCCTCTCCTCCCACAACGCAGAACTAGAAATGACAGTGGGTGATGATGATAAGGGAAGAATATTTCCCTCCTTCTTGAGCTTACCCAAGACTCATAGTGTTGTAGCTTTGTCTTCTAGTGCTCCAATCCCTCTTGGATCTAAGCTTGGAGCATATGTTGTGAGGTCGTCCCCACAAAATCTGAATCAGGTGGCCTCCCAGGTGGTTTGCCACTAGATAAGAGTGTCCCATGCAGAAATATCATGAACATGATAGATGGGATTGTAAAGTCCTTGCTTCCACTACGCAAATCCATCTCTGATTTCTATGTGGAAATTGTATGTGAGGGGTGTGTATGCATGCCTTTGATCATTTGAGATTCACCACCCTTCTTGTCCACCCATTCCATTTGTAAAACCTCCCAATCAACAGTGACTTTCCCCAATGTAATCAACCATTGAACACCCAAAATCACATTGGTGTCTGGTATGTCAACCACAAAGAAGTGATCAACCAAAGTATAAGTTCCAATGGTGACTGAAAGTGATGGAACATAATGAATGCATTGCATTGTTCTATCTCCTGGGACAAAAACAGATAATCCCTAAAAAGTATCAGTGGGTGTTGCCCTCCTTTGTACAAGATGGGCATCAATGAAGTTGTGGGTGGCCCCACTATTAATCAATATAGAAACCCTCTGATTCAAGATTGAAACTTGAACTCTTAAGGTAAAGTACTTAGGTACTCTTCTCAAAGATTCAAGAGTCCCTCCAACAGGAGAAAATGCTCCATTCCCATCTCCTGATAGTGTTGGATCTCCTCCAGCAGTGTCAGTGCTGTGACCTCTTCTTGGTTCATCTTCTTCTTCCTCCTCAATATCTGAGAAGACCTCTATGTAATGTGATTTTCCAGCAGCACATCTATGTCCAGGTGCCCATGATTCTTGGCAAGTGAATCATAGTTTCTTCTTCCTTAGATCTCTCCGGACTTCATCATCAAGAGGCTTCTTGTAGGAGCTCTCCTTTGAAGGAGAAACTTTCTCTTCCTTTCCTTTAGAAGGAAAATAAGGCTTATGTTGAAAGTTTGCCTTTGCTTTTGGCAAGGCATCTTGAAGGTCTCTAGCCCTTTCAATAGCATCATGCAGAGTAGTGGGCTTGGCAGAATTTACCAACCCATGAAGAGGTTCATCTAAGCCATCTATGAACATGTACACCCTTCTTGCTGCAGACAAATCAAGAACCATAATAGATAATCTTAAAAATTCAGAAATGTAAGACTCTGTATTACCTGATTGTTTTAACTTTAAAAGGCTCATGAATGGTGCCTCTGGATCTCTTCTGTCAAATCATTCCACTAGCCTTCTAGTGAACTTCGAATAAGCAGACACATTGGCATGACCCAATGTAGACAAGCCATGGAACCACGAGTCATGTGCTTCACCTTCAAAGTGCAGCGCTGCAATCTTGATAGCCTCCATCTCTAGGACCTTGTTCAACTAAAAGTAGATGTCAAGTTTTTATACCCATGCTTTAGTAGAACACTTGGATGACCCATCAAATTTGGGTAAAAATAATCTGCCCATAAGGTGATGTCGATCATGATTCTGAGTGAATCCACCATCTCTATGTTGATGCCTTGGTCTTCTTTTGTCCTTGAGGTGACAAAACTCTTGAAAACTCAAGTGATATTTGAATCTCTAATTTTGAGACTCATATTATTCAAAATAGTCTCCAAGGGATGCTTTCTCTTGAAACCCTTCATTTCCCACAGCCAAAAAGGTAGGCATGGTAGAGCATTAGGAAACTTGTGGCTGAAGCACTGGTTGATCATTCCAGTGGTGAGACATGCCAGAGCTTTCTCCAAGATGAAATCTCTTAGGAGATTCCTTGATTCTGTCCAATCTCATCTCTTTGATCTCTCTAGCAAGATCTTACATGGCTCTCAAAAGGATCTTAGGAAAATACTTTGGTTCCTCATCACTTCCAGATTCAGGGGCTTTACCCTTGTCTTTATCGTCATTTGTGTAATCAAATTTCTTCTGTCTTCTTTTTAGATACCTCTTCTCTCTGTCAGTAAGAGGCTCTTCTTCTTCTTAAGACATATTGGCTTCTTAGAAAGCACAGGTTGTGCCAAGATTATTGCTCTGATACCACTGTAATATCTCAAATAGAGACTGCAACAATTTATAAATTGTTATGCAGAGAAATAACACAGATGATATAAGTAAAAGCAGGAGGAAAATATGGAGGCTCTTTATTTACATTTACATCATCAAAATATATGTACAAGATAGCCCATGAGATGTACAACAGGAAATAGAAGACTTTTATAGAAGAAAATCCTCAAAAATAGGTGTTGCAACCATGTATTAAGACTGAAAAGAGCTTGACACCATTATTTTATTGGCTGCAACTGCTGTATATTACACTTCGGATCTAGAGCAGATCTCTATATAAAAAGTTAGATCTATATCATATCTGTACACTAGATAGGCTCTTCTTCAAATTCCCCTTGGGGATTTTAGCAAGACATGAAGTACAAGGAGTAGATATGAGATCTAACGCTACATATCTGCAGAAATATTCAGAAATACATGAAAATTCAGATCTGATCTGATATATGCAATATAATGATCCCCTCCAATTAAATCTCAAATGTGAAGGGCAGATCCCCCAACACATGAAAACCACTCCTCCAAAAAGTGTGCCAAAAGACCCTACAATAGTACCCACACAAATAACACAATTCTGGAAGAAAGACCGCGCTGTAGGCTTTAGAACATGTTTGGCCTGATGCCAAGATCTGAAAATGTAGCTCCGATGATCCAATACTCTCTTGCCAATGGGATAAAATAATTCCCCACTGAAAAGGAGCACTAGAATGGTCTAGATTTGAGTAGATCTGGCCTCCACTTGCTGCAGCTTACAAAGACAACCAAACCCTCAATAGGATCTGCATTGTAGTTGGAATAAGAAGATTTCCCTTCAGCGTGATAGTGGACAAGAAATGCAAACTCTTCCAAGAGGCCTCTCAAGGAAATAGGTGGGATTCCCGACCAGGAACACCCAATGCTAAACAACATTATTCTCAGCTAAACAACAAGAGAATGAGATATGTCTAAACATACAATATACTCTAAAAATATAATACCATCAACAACCTCCTCATGCTGCCATCCTCTTCCTTTTATAAGTTGAGAGCTTGCAAAACTCTAAACCATCTCAATGAAATAGCTCCTTTCACATGAGCCACCTCCAACTAAAACTGCGTTGTACCTCATCGATGGCCACTCGTCCAAGAAAACGCTGTTGATTTGGTCATCGTTGACACAGTCAAAAAATTTAGCCCCTTTCACACCTAAGGGTGCTTATTTAAATAACCCAGATTTATCCTTGTTCACATGTGGCATTGATTTATTTACTGTTTAGGAGTTTTATTGATCCTCCTTTACACATTTATTCATGAAACAAAAAAATAAAACAAAAATGAATATTCCAATTAGCTTGGGACTAATTGGGAATATTAAAGCTAACAGGAATGAACAATAAAGGAAAGGAAATTTCCAAAGCATCATCTAGTGAAGACTTAGACATGTCTCCCTTATTTTCAGATACCACCTGCAACAAGGATTGCGGCAGTTCCTCATGAGAGGCCATGTACCAACTCTTCAAGAATGAAAAGCCAAGGGTAATAAACAAAATTTCTACAATAGGCGCATCAGTTTCTTCAGACCCGAACTATTTCAATGTTGCATGCTCATTCATCCATAAATTAGCAGCAAGGCCAAAGATTCTCCCCTATACAGATATGGTTAAGTGGGTAATTGACCACTTGAACATAGAAGATAGGAAATTTAAGGATTCAAAGGGCGAGAATATTGGTTCATTCAGGGCAGAATATTTGAGGACAATGTACCACTTACCTGTCCCGCAACGAAACTATGACAAAGCTTTTGTTCAAAGCTTTAGAACAAAAAATCCAGACCTGATGAAAGTTATAAAAGAATGGAAGGATGACCAAGGCAAGCTTAAATGAGACAAACATGATACGTACCCAATAGCACAAATTCCTTCCCCTTATTACTATGCTGGCAGTATGTTGCGCAGATTATTTGCAAAGCATGATACTACTAGGTTTTCTATAGATTGGGTCCCATTAATTAACGCAATCATCAATTCCTTAATTTTGAATTGGGAAAATATCCTATTTGATAATTTAGCCAGAAATATCATGGAGTATAGGAGTAAAAGAAGTGTTTCCTCTAGGGAAATACCCCCTTTTTACATGGGTGCCTATATCATGGATGCAATTTGCTTTTGTTCGAGTTTTCCTACCATGGGATGGAAATGGATGACCCAAGATGCTAATCCAATCCACATTTACCACAGAGTCCTTTGGGAATCAGATTTTCATCTACATTTTTACAAAATTTTCCATAGAATCATACTGCCTATGCACCAGATTATATTCAATGAGAAAGTCCCTAGGATTTCCAAAGAGGCTAGTAAAGCCATTTTTCCCGTTGCCAGATGGTTTGCCGAAGAAATTTTCACCTATGTCAGAGTTTTCGGGAGTTATGATTCTCCCCATATCCTGCCATATTATGTTCCTGAAGAGATACTTGCTAAAGAGATTGCCTACCAGCTTGTTGTAAATGGTATTTCAAAACAACTTAAATATGCTAAGAAGGCCATTTGGCCTAATTTTCCTTTACAATGCGGTACTTTTTAACTTTTTGATATTGGTCATGCCTACAAGGAAGTTTAAAATGTTAATTTGTTGAATTTGGCTATAATTCCAAAGCGGCCATATGACCCTAATGATGTGATTAAAAATTACATCACAGAGCTCAAAGTAAAACCTTTTGTGAAATAGATAGATATATTTGATGATCTCTTTCAAGGTATTGAGAATTTTTCAGATGTACTAAAGTTTGCATACAGTCAACTCAATCAAGATGACTTGGAAGCCTTCCAAGCATACATAAAAAAGAGACTGGAAATGATTCATATGGATTTATTGACTATTTAAGATGTCAACAGACCAACTCCAAGTATTAGCTTGGATAATGAAACTAAAGACATGTCTTAAGATGAGCCAGGTCAATCAGAACATCAATCTCAGAATTTGAATCATTCTGATAATGAATTTGAAAACATAAATGAGAGCCCAGAAAAGGTAATTAATCAGGTAATAAAAAAGATTGAGATGCAAGAGAAAGGATGAATTAATGGAACTGAATCATCTTCCCAAGAAGTTTAGCACAACCAAAATACACCTGATCAGTCAGAAAAATCTCAGCCAAAGCATTTGAAGAGTGAATGGGGTAATTTTTCTAAGGAACTAAAAATGCCCCAAACAAATCCTAATACTGATCAATCTACCAGTTTTTAGAAGCCAGAACATTCTAAAAAATTAGTGGAAACTGCTACTCCACTACAAGAAGTTCCTGAAACTCATGATCGAGATATAATTCTAGCTTACTCTACAAAGATGATAGTTTTAAAAATTGAGGAAATCCCTTCACTGGATGTCTTCTACAGTCCTATTCATAAGGTTGTAGTCAAGAGGAGAAAAAAGAGAAGAATTGATGATACGGTCTCAAATCTTACAAATGAATCTGTTGATGTTTTATGGAAGGATCCTCTAGCTGATCCTACTGAACATTTAACCAAGCTATCATAGTTTACAAGGGCATACGCTACTGCCACTATTGATAAGGCCATTGAAGTTCAATTGTTACTAAAGCAGAGAGAAGATAAAATACAAGATTTAGAATGATTGTTAGAGCAAGAAAAGTCTAACTCCAACGATCAAATGGAATTGAAAATGTCCCAGTTTCAAAAATATTTTGAAAGATTAAATTTGCAGCATCAAGTGCAACTTACAGAAAAGAAAACACAACTGGAAGCAACCATAAACAAACGACAAAGCCAACCACATCTAGAGAAATTCATAAAGGAATCATTGGATGTGAATGCTAAACTCAAGCAAAAACAAGAAGTATTTTGCCAACAAGCTTCTATCACTAGCTCTTATTATGATTCAAGTGAAATAATGATCCAACAAGTGGCTATCCAGAAACTTGAGTGTGAGAAGATTGAGAAGAAAATCAATGAAAATATTCAATGGCAAGCATCAGACTCAGGCAAGGAAGCTGATCTACCCCAGGTAGATAAATTCCACAAGGAAATCTTATTTAAGGATTGGGAAGCACAGATAAGGCAAGTAGACAAGGCAACAACAAAAACTTCAAGGTTAACGAAAGAAATTATTGAATCTGTATGTGAAATTTTTTTGAAATCAGTACTTATCAAAGAGTGCACATATGAAGTTCTCTAAAAAATCAAGCAGTTGGAAATGTAGTGGAAAAAAAGGACAGAAATGCAGGAAGCAATGATTAAAGAATAAAATAAGTTTGATCAAGAAAATTATTGGAATTTTTTGATCAAACCTTATCATTAGTACCAAACCCTGCAATATTTAAATGATTCAACAAAAATATCGCAATCAAAACTCTCAAATGTAGTATTCAAGGGACAGGTCAAATCAAGAATTTTGCAGCCAACTCAGCTCAAACCCATGCTAGATATTTGTCAATTTCGGGATCAAATCCGAATGAAAGATCAAAATTCATAGTAATATTGTTACTTTATTTTCCTAGATTATAGTTAAAGTTTGTCTTAGGAGGATGGTTTTTTGAAGCCTCCTCTATTTTTATGTAATAATCTATTTTCAAACATACTTAGTTTAGTATTTAAACCCCTCTCATGCATTTAGAGAAGGGTCCAGAAATTTGTCAAAAACATTTGCAAAGAATGCACTTTTGTAAGTTTGTAAATGCTTTGATGGATTAATGGAACACAATCTGTTATCTTTTAACATTTGAAGTTGTTTAACTGATGTTGCACTATTGTACTCTTTAAATTGCTTGAAAGTGAAGAGGAGTAGAAAATATACTGTCAATTTATATGAGTATGACTTCGTACATATGGTACTTCTATTCACTTGTATTAAGTTTTTCTTTCTAGATTGATAATTATCTTTTTTACTTGCATTATATATTTGAAACGTCATCATAAATGAATGTTAAATGCACTTCTGTACGAATATTTTTCTATGATTTCTTATCTGATATATAATCACACATATGAATGCGATATAATATTCACAATTATTTTAATCAAAATATTTTGTTAAAAGAATCATCTTTACATAATTTTCATCTCTTTGAACTGTTAAATAATCTTCATTACTAATAGTTGAAGGATATCTCTTTAGATCGCATAAAGGAAGAAACACCCCGGGTATATAATAGAACAGACAGTTTTAGGTAAATGCATGTGATAGATTAAAGTCATTTCCCATTGCATGTTATATACACAAAACACACCCCCAAAATCATCCTTATTGGGAAAATGACCCCTTTATCCCCAGTCAGAGCCACCACACCAAACGGAAAAGGACTTGCTCTAAGGTTTGAACTGGGTGGTTTTCCCCCATGTTGTGGCAACGAAATTCCGAGGCCTTAACAAGTTCACGCACGAGTTTGCAACACCATACTACTCCCAGTCCAACGACCAGGTAGAAGCTGTTAACAAAGTACTCAAAACAATGCTACAATGTATGGTAGAAAACCATAAAACTAACTGGAACCATATGGTGGTTTCAGCCTTATGGGCATACCGCACAACGGTCAAATCCTCAACAAGGTTCACACCTTTCCAGTTGGTATAAGGAGTGGAGGTCGTGCTTCCCATTGAATACAAAATCCCCAACTTACACGCAACCATCGAACTCCTCACTAATACTCAGCATTTAGAACAATGGTTGGTACAATTAGAGCCTGTCGATGAAATTAAACGAGAGTTTCTGCAACATAATGAGGCTAACAAGAAAAGAGTAAAAGCATCATTCGACCGCACCATCACCCCTCTCTCATTTTCCGAGGGTGAGCTAGTCCTCTGCTATGATGTTGCAAAAGAAGCATTAGGACCCGAGAAGTTCAAAACATTATCGAAAAGTCCTTACATCATCAAAAACTATCTCTTCAAAGGAGCATATATTCTATCTAAGCCCGATGGTACATGCCTATCCAATCCCATAAATGGGCTTTACCTCAAGAAATTCCACCCTGTTATCACTTCACCAGATCTCCAAGGTTGAAGAAGAGATCCAAATAGAGGTAACCATATACCAACCTTTTAACTTGGTATCTAGCCCTACCAAGTCGAAGAGGGCTCTCTCCACAAAATCACAACCAAGAGGGTTGGATGAAAAGGTTTTAGGCTAGCTAAGAAGTGAAGAAGGGTTTGTTTTGTTTTGATTGGGTTGGGTTTGAAGGATGAGGATTAGGTCAAGGGGACTAGGTCAGGGCAAATGAGATGGAATTGTAGTCCATTTTATGGGGCAAGGTAGGTAGAAGGCTTAGCACTTAAAGGTGATTTGGTGAGATGGTTTAAGACCGATGAGGAGCTAGGAAGAGAATAGGATATGTATTCTTCCTAAACTGAAGAAAATGGACAAATTATGACAAATTTCTCAAAACAGAGCATGAAAAACATGTATTTTGCCCATCAACTTGAAATTTATCATATAATAGACATGAAATGTTTATGAGCCTACAAAAAATTCATACAAATGATAACAAAGAAAAAACAATTCCAAACATTCATACCACATGAATCCCAAGGAAATAGTTGCAATTCTTCATTAGTTTCAGGGCAAACTGATTACACTTGATCAATACACTAGCATCCAAACTAATTCCAACCCTTTCTAAGAGTGAATAAAGGGAAGATATATACATCAAAACTACATTCTCTCATCCTTAGAGGTTGAATTCCTGAGTTGGGGATGAGATCCACAAAATTCTGAACTGAAAGCTGGAGTGTAGGGAGCTCTAAGTGACTCCTCCCTAATTACATTGAAGCTAATTCATTTGAATTTGATGAGTAAATTTACATCATGAATATACCCTTAGGTAACTTATCCATAACATATTTACATTTACCATGCTCAATTACATAAGTGAAATCATTATTTTCAAGACAAAAGTCAAATTTGCAGTGAAATTCCAAAAATATCAACAAATTGTCAAACGTGCCCTCCCTTTGGTAAACACGACCTCCATTTTGCAGGCTATTTTTGATTGGGTTGCAGGTTTCTAAATTGGCTCCAAGATAGCTTTTTTGAAAGCCTTTCACGTCTAGTTTCTAAATATGCCTTTAGTTTAGAAAATGAAGCTCATTTTCCCCTTGAAAACTCAATCCTCCCAAGACTGCTCCACGCGCAGCACCAGGGCCAAAAATGAGGCAAAAACATGATTTTTTGGTGGATTTTTTCCTTTTTCACCTGCTTGTTTTGCAAACCAAGGATTTCAAAGTGGTTTTCTAAGATGCATTGACCATTTTTCATCCAATGGTGGCGACCTTTTGCTCATAAGATGGATAAAAAAAGATCGCAGCGCCAAGGGCGCTGCACGTTTGGCACTTGTCTCTGTGACCTGACTGTCCAAAAACTTAATAAAACTCAAAATTTGAAAAAATTACCCAAAACTCTTCAAAATTGGTGAAATGATGGCTGATGGTGTGGCTAGGATTGAAGTGAAGCGTCTGCAAGTATATACAACTTTATTTTCTCCTCTAGCATGGTCAAAGCCTCAATATTTGCATTGGCTCTTTTGAGCTTGGCCATTGAAATTTTCTCCTTTTGGGCATAATGTTTGACCTTCCTCCTTAGTAGGTCATTGTCTCTATTTTCTTTCTCCAAAAGCTTCTCCAAGTGCTAGTTTTCTCTATCAAGCCATGGCTCCCTGTTTTCATTAATCACCATTGCAAGTTGTTCATTTAGGGTTAACTGATTAGCAAGCTCGACCTCTTTTTTTATTTTTAGAGCTAGATCTATTTTCAATCCCCTAGTTCTAGGTTTGCATATTGGTGCTTGTTCTTCTTGTTCATCAAGCAAACCATACTTTTAAAGTGTCTCATCTAGCAAAACTTTGGCCTTTTTTGCCTCCCTTTGAGCTGTTATGTACTTGACCTCATCGATGACCTGTTTTGTCTTCAACTATTGGTTCTCCTGCTCAAGGAAGTTTATGAAAAATTTGGATCTGTCAAGATTAGTTTGGAGCTCTATAATATTGGAATCCTTCCCCTTTATGACTACCATAGTGATCTCATCATCATCATCCTCATCTCGGTCAACTAGGTCAAAATCCTGCTCTGTTTCATGGAGGCCATCCTCATCATGAATGGTTGTCTCATGTTCATCCTCTTCTACCATATTTTCTTTCCCCTTTTGTACATGATTTTTTGGTGAAGAAGGTAGGGCCCCTTCCACAATATGTGGAGAAAACACTTGCCTATGACCCCTCTGATAGGTTTTTTCCAATGGCTTTATCTCAGCCACATTAGCCTGCTTAGGCTCATTGAACTCAACTTTTCTAGGTGACCTAGTCTCAATGTGGGATGGAGATGATGGTGGTGAAGTAGATGAAGAAGACTAATATGGTGATGATGAATGTACTGTGGGCTAAGATGGAGGAATGGAAGTGGAGGGATGAGATGATGAAGGCACATTTTGGGCATGCTGAATAGGTGGAGCAGTGAATATGTCATAAGATATGAATGAAATCCATGGAATGTTCAGTTGCTTGAGGTGATGGAGGACTATGATTTTGATGAGGAAGTGGTGAAAGAGACTGTTCATTTGTTTTTTATATTATCTCTTCTAGACAATAAATTCCATATTTTCAATGATCTGGAAGAGGTAGTAGGGTATGTTGAGCATATTTACCCTAGAGAAGTGCATGAGTAGCCAGATTTGATATGCATACAATCTAGAAAATATACCTTCACATGAAAAATATTTTATGACGATCTTCATCATGGGAGCATATCTCTCTAGAAGGTAAGAGAAAGGAAAAATATTCCTTCTCTCATTCTTGTATCTAGGCTTGATGAAAGGCTCATAATAATATTCATCCAATTCTTTCTATTTGAACCATTTCTCCCCAACATTAGGGATCCTGGTGGAAGTTGACAAAGTGAAAGTGACACCAGCTAAAGTGACTTTATTGTCATGGAGATTAGCGATGAATTGTCTGGTCAACATAGCATGGTGTTGGACCCTATGAATTTCCTCACAGAACTCAAAATATCCAACATGTTTGAAACATGTCACAGCCATAGGAGATGCCAAAATTTCCCTAGTATTTGTTGTCTCTAATCTAAGTATTATCCCCCCTTTGTGTGGCCTTCTACCCTCTATTTCTTCTCCCTCACTATATGATCTATTTCCTTCCATGATGTCTTAGTGTCAAAACCCTAGGGAAGTGTGATGATATGGAATGTGATTTTTAGGACTAGGGAATGGGATAGGGTAATTAAGGGAGATGGGGTAGGGATTTATGAATTAGGGAATGTGGCAGGGAGTAGGGATATATAGGAGTTTTGAATAGGGAATTTATCACAAGTGTAGGGAATTGGGAGCCTAGCTAAATAATGTACCTAGGGCTTAGGGTTTTAAGGAAATGAAGCTTAGGGAAAGGGAATGTAAATGCAGGGGTTTGGGAAAGGGTATACTGCAATGGGGAAAGGTTATGAAGGTTTAGGGAGTGAAATTGAAGTGTTAATTAGGTTTTTAGGAAATATAGGGTTTCAAATTGAAGAAGACACCAAATTTGATTTTAACAAACTCACACATCTAAAATGACCTTGATGAAGAGAGGAATGAAGCAAAGGTCACTTACTTGCTTGTTGGAGGCATTGAAGAACTATTGTTGAAGTCTGAGGTTGATTTTTGAAGTTTAGAGGCCCTCTTGGAAATTTTTGAAGAAGATGGGAAAACGCGCAGTGTCTTTGGCAGGTGTACCCTCTCTTTAGTAGGCGCGCCCTCTCTTTGACAGGCGGGTAGTAGACAATGCAGACATGCAACGCTAAGAGGAAACACACATCTCCAGAAGGAAACACACCCTCCCTTAAGAAAACGCACAATGCCTTCCCCTATTTTGCTGATTTGGCCCAAAAAACTTGAAAACCATGTTTTGCTGAGTTTGCTCGATGGTGGTAGGAGAAAAATGAGGTCTCTTTTTATGTCATGAGGGCTTTTATACTTGTGTGAAATTTAATATTTTCATTCAAAACCCATTTTCTAATGTTTTAATTTCACCTTTGAAAACCTTTGAAAATACCTTTTACACTCATACTTTTTCTTTGCAGGTTGATGATGCTGGAGTTTGTCACTCTTTGATTGCTTTTTGTTGTTTTAGTTTGGCATTTAGAGTTTAATTGGAAGCTTGGGAATAGCACTTACTACATACAATGAACATAAAATTAAATTAAAATAAAAATAAATTACATCTATGTTGAATAAAATTACATTTCATAATAAAATCATAACTTGAAAGAAAAATTAAAACTTCGGAAATATTCCTTGGAGATCATCTTTACATGTTGGAATTTCCTTTTCAAATGATGAAGGAATGTTATTCAATCACTCTCATTATTTTTGTTGACCTTATGCAATGAAATAGTGTTTTATTGGACCTTGAAAAATGAAAACCTAGAGACCTAATGAAACCTTGAGTGACCAGACTTCATGGTGACCTGACTGACACAATGACATGATGAAATGGACTTTCATGACTGAAGTATGCTCAGCGAGACATGGAGGTGGGCCAGCAAGTATAAATTTTTGAGGAGGAGTGATGTTTTTTGGACTAAGAATACCATCAGTGAGTAAAATTTTGCATGAAGACCTAGGTGGAATGACAAAATTTTTTGAGTGAGACTCCTAAAATGATATGAAAAGTGTATTTTGATCATGGATAGAAGGATGAAAATACTGACACTAACACACCCATAAGGCGGGAAGCCTCAATGCCCTAGAGATAAAATGAATGTAACATAAATTTTTATGATGATCACAATCATCATGGACTTCTTCTAAAAACAACGCTCTTGTGTCACAGATGGATCGCCCACCCATCTAATATTTTGGATTTGCTGATGGAGCCTCTTGATGGTGAAAAAATTTAGCAGTAGCTGCCTGTGCCATATACTCTCCTGTCTGGTCTCTATTCCTCACCAACGGAGTATGTAACGGGTCAGTTATAAATAATCAAGTAGAATATGATGCAGTCATCGAGCTATTGAGCGATGCCTCCAACCAGAGCATTAGCCATCTACATGTCTTTCTTGACTCCCAATTAGTGGTATTGTAGTTAAACCAAGCCTTTCAAATATGAGATTCACACCTATTTAGGAAATACTTGCATACATGATGGTTAACCCCCCACTTTTATCATGTTACCTTTACACATATACCAAGAGATCAAAATCAGGTAGTCAATGACATGGCTAACCATATCCTAGACTGGAATGCATCTCATATAAACCATCATTCATAAAAAACAAAATCATAAGCACAAAATCCATCATAAGTACATAAAATCCATCATAAACATATACAAACTGAAAAAAATAACCATAGACACATCATAAGAGCCACCAAAAATACATCTCGCATATATACATAAAAAAATATGTGTCCCAGTATACAAAACAAGTCACTAACTATCACATCAGTAAAAAAATATACATATCATCAACGCAAGGAAGCATCCTCATAATGGGTGCTTTCCCCGATCATACAAAATATCTAGGGCTAAGCCCCGCCTGGTGGGTACTCTGGACCCACGTGAGCACTCGGTGCCAATATAGGAGAAAAAACCATGACAACAAGCACTACCTTGCACAAAGTCAGGCGATGCGCCCTCTCCCGGGCCATCACCGTCTCTAGCCATATGTCGTCCAGGTCATCAAAACCTCTGGTTGGTAAACACCGAGTCAGCCTCTACAGCAGACTCCATGAATCTTCTAGGTCCACAACAAGAATGTTGACCACCTTAGCCCATGCCTCAGCAACCCCCAGATGACCCTCATCATCAAAAACTCGAGCCTCTGCTGCCAATACTTAGATATCAGCAACAACCAACAACTCCTCAACTGCAACCACCCATGCCTAGGCCTCCTCAGCACGTGCTAGGAGGGAAACATCCCCACCAGCAGTTGCAACACTGCTACCCTCACCTGAGGGACCCCCGGCACCAACCTAACCCCCAAGCTGGGCCTGAACCACTCCAAGCAGGTCCTCCTCCTCGGTTGGTGGCCTACCAAACGAGTAGTTGGACACCCTACTAAAACAACATCTACAAAAGTAACCAAAAAATAATATCAGTGTCACCATCAAAGACATATATACAAAAATAGAACCCTCAAAATGCAGAAAATATAAAAGGTCACACCTGCTAGACCCCAGACATAGCCAGGAGGGAGACCCATGTCTAGATCCCCTAGGAAATCCATCCCTAAATATGAAAACTCAAGTAAAAATTACGGGTTTTACTCGAACTACGCCTCGACTATCGGATTCGAGTAGCGACCTCCTCTCCCCCACCACCACAGGGCATCACAGGTGCCCATCGATACATCCGAGGATCTCTTGAAGGACCTAGGGGAACCACCAAAAATGGTCATAACATCACAACCTGCTCATACATAATACTGCAGAGGATGCTCACATAGGCAAAGGTCTTAATAACACCCCTTTGTGCCTTGGCCAGCTGAGTGACCATACCTTGGTAGACATAACGAGCCCAATAAAAAAAGTGACCAGCCTGGAGCTGACACAACACTGTAATCTACGGGACAAACACTCAGTGGGTCGCCATCAACCCAGATAGGCGAACTATCATTGAAAAAGCAACTCTCTCAGCCAAATCTGTGATATAACTCATGTGGATGCAGCTTCAGGTGATAGGGTTAGGACCACAATGCCTCTCCTCCTCAGCCCAACAATGGATGTTCACTCCCTCAGGAGGGAGTGGATAAGGAAGCACCTCCCCAAGAGGCAAGAGACCCATAAAAAAATAAACATCGGTCTCGGGCTCGATCACTACATATCTACGGCGCACGCCCAAAACATGTCATCGCTTGTTCCAACATTGAACCAGGTAACACATGAACCCATCCCGGGACATCATTATGTTGTTCTCTAAGAACTTTAGAAAACCATACCGAGAAAGCGTATCTTAAGCATGGGGGTCTTGGGCCACTACCGCACATATATTAGGCCAGTCTCGCTCTCGCCACAACATCTGGCCACCAAGGAAAACACCAAAAAATCAGTTTTTGATAAAAAATAATTAAAATTCTTTAAAAAATGGACTTCCTCGCGCCTATCAAAAACCTCTGTGTGTTGAACGCATGTCTGTACTAGACATAGGCACATGACGCAACATGCAGAAGCTTCATCATCCAGGAGGGCCTCACGCAAAACTATCCCTTTGTGCGGGAATCGTGCACACCATCCTTGATTGCCTGCGCGGTCCCACCCAGAAATGGGCATAAAATCCGTAAAAATTCACATTTCTACGGACCACCCACACATGAAAATGAAAAAAATAAAAATCAAGACATTTTAGCTCCTACGTGACACATACAATGCGAATCTCGGGTGCTCAGGTTGACCGTAATGGCCAGAAAAGCTCGGGAAGGTAGCTCTGCTCTGACCTCAAACCCTAAAAAAGCACAAATGATTTTAAAATGGGCCATATTGGCCTATATATGGCCCTTTTTAAATTTTCAATAACCCATAACTGGAGCTCAGAGTACCCAATCAAAAAATCACTAGAAACAAAGTGATCAACACTTCATCATGTTCAAACAAGGCCCAATAGATCCAAGTTTCAGAAAAATTCATTTGCAGGCACAACACCCACCATACTTCAGTTCAGATATGCCCTCTCTTATCACTTCAAAATTCAATTTATTTCCAAAATATTTGTATGAAAAATATGCTTTTACTTGGGGTATTGGTTGCAGGTATTACAAACACGCCAAATCCCCATATGTCCCAACCAATAAAAGTACAAAAGCAGGTATCATTCTACCCCTAGCATTATAGGCTTCCCTAAAAAGCTTTGCATATCCTGACATCATTTCTTCAGAAGAATAAAACCATAGGTTTCATTCAACCGACCATGTTTATCATCACCCCATGTTTCACATGATAAGCACACTTGCAGGCAGGTAGAGCCTCACCATCCATGGAATTCATCACTCATGTAGACCACACGCCAAATTCTGGAGCCATGGCCATAAAATTTGGCCCGAGAACCACTTAATTTTCATATGCCCATCATCAAACATCAAGTCAAGTTTTACCCATTGCATGTTAAAACCCTTCCCAAGCTGTTATTCTCTACAAAATGGATCGACAAAAACGCATCATCACATGTCACATTTGGCCTATCACACCCTCATAAGCATAGCCCATCTATGACATTTCATCCACTTCATCACCCTTGTATCGAGACCAACCAATGGGCCCCCCACCCTCAGTAAAACCCACTCCTCACATCATCATGCATGATTATTCATGTTAATGGGGCACCCGTCTCCGTGCTTGTACATCAAAATCACTTTCATATTCTTTTGGAAAGTGTAAAAATATTTTTTTTTAGGATGATACTCCCACCCATCCATTTACATTTCTTACCTGGCAGCAGTCCATAATCAACCTTGGTTGGAGCTGAGCATTATTTACCACACCCAGCCATGACAATCATAGCAAGCATACACCCACCTTGGGATTCCTACTAACCCCAGGGGTTTCCCCATCATAAATGGTTATGACTGCCACCACTTGCATTTACATCTCCAACCTCGGGCCACTTAACCACCACCATCAGTTATAGCCATCCCTCGTCATCATGTATTGTTAACCTATCACGTTGTACCATGCTACATAAGAAACCCTGGTCCCTTGCATTAGTACTTGTTTCGATCGGTTGATGCTTCCTTCTTGTCGACTTCAACAACCACTTTCCGAGAAGGAGGTAGTACCTTAGATGAGTCCTTGCCACAATAGGGGCATCCTCGGACCACATAATGGGAATTAACATTTCCCATTGATATCATCGATCTTCTTGACATTCGACATCAACACAATTTTTCATGTCAAGGATGGTATTGTACTTCATAACCGTTGCACTCTGTCAGAATTCGCCAAAGACCCGTTATCAATAAACCATGCTTACATGGGAAGGTTCCCAATATTCAAAGACCCATGCATCCATTTAGCACTTTATCTAAATATGATATGCATGTGGGTACTACATTCTACCTTTTTGTTTAAAGAAAAACGCCCCGAGGCCATCAACAACCATCGTCATCAACCAGTGAAAGGTCACCAACTACAGAACGTGACACGAAAAAACCGGTATTTGTTAGATTATATTAACTAATCAAACATCACAAGCATGGGACATGCCTGCCTCATAGAAATATTTCTTATTTGGCCTCTTGCAGGTTTCCTACAGAGCATGGTGTCTTTTTTACTTAAGATAAGGGGTCTCCCAACTCAGTTCCAAAGCGAGTTACTCTCTCTCTCTCTCAAAAGGATCACACAGAAAATAAAACATAATGTATTTTGGCTATACAATTCTTCCTAGACTTCATACATTAGGGGGAAACTATTAACACAAAAAATCATACAGGAAAAAGACATTAAAAATATCAAGAAGAAGGTACAAATGAATATTTTCAGAGAAGGAATACACCAGAGTAGACCAAAATTTAAATTTTCCTAAGGTTAAGGGACAATATAATGGACAACGCACTAGAAACAAAGGGATTTTGCACAACAGTGTGACTATTCCTTTGATAGCCGCACGGTCCTGAGGATGACAAAATGTTACCATCTGGGGCCACTTGACAAACTTGGTTAGGAAGATTCTCCACTTAGTACTGCCAAGGACAGTTGACATGGAGCCACCTTGAGGCTTAAATGAAACACACAAAGGAATACCTCTTCCACTCTTGTGTCACTATCCATCTTGGGCCAAGAGAAGGGGGAGGAATTCAAATAATGTCTATATAAACCAACCTTTGGAAGAAGAATTGGAGACACATTGTTATCCTGTCCAAATTTACTCATAGAAAACCTGCTTGTATAGTCCAGCAATAGAGGGATTGGAAGGATTCATATGTTGGCCAACCAAGATCTCAGTCTAAGAGAGAGAGGTCCACCATTTGATCTTTGATCTACCATCCTTTGAGAGATGGAAGAGACGGTTACAGGAACTTGAGGGAAGGAGACCTCCTTGTTTTGGGTATTTGAGATCCATAGCTCAAAGGACCCTCTTCAAGTGTTTAGCATTGTATCTTTTTTACCACCAACACCTAATAAAGAGAGAATTCTCCACTTGTGTTATTAGGTTGTTTTCTCCATCGAGCTTTTGTATTTTTCATATTGTGTCTTTTTTTTTTCTTAGTGTTGTATGCTTAGTTGTCCCTCAAAATTAGTTTACATTATGTCAAATTTGTACCACTAACAGTAGTAAATAAGTTTTATCTGTGACCATGTGCAAGTAGCAGCCAACTTTCTAAAGAAGTTTATTTCATGTACCCTTGCGCCAAATAGACTACCACACTCATGTTGGATGTTATTCTTTAAATTCCCTATGAAGGCATCAATTCTATGCTCCTCTGGAATATCATTTACCCTTATATTCAATTTTTGAAAGTCCTCATTGTGTTCCACCATTGAACTCTTTTGTTTGAGATTTGTCAATTGGATAAAGAATATGTTTCTTTTTGTATCCTCATAATGTGCTATCATTTCCTTCATAAAAATTGACCAAGTGACAAGTGGTTTACAAGAACAAATCCATCTATACCATACAAGCTTATTGGGATCTAAATATAAAGTTCCAATGCATACCTTTTGTGTGTTTTGCACATTATGGATACAAAAATATTGCACCATCTGTAGTATCCATGTTACCAGATCCTTGCCATCAAAATTCCTCATATCGATATTTGGAATATGGCGTGTCTTAAATCCAACATTAGAGTATATGAAATAATGATTAACATTTCTTTTGTTCTCATCACGAGTTTTATCTACTACCTTTTCTCCATTAGGAAGCATTTATTGTAGCAAATTTGTCAAACCTTCCTTTAAACCTTCCATGTCTAATTTTATACCATTCTTCATGTCTTCCATTTTTCCTTTCAATTTTTCTTTTGTACCATCGATCTTAGCTTCCATGTCATTCTTCAAACCATCCATCTTAGCTTCCATTTCATTTTTGGTTACTCTTGTGAGAGCGAAATTTGTTCCACTTGGTCTTGTAATTTTGATATATCATGTTCTACTTCTTCCTCTTCATGCGTCATAGTAGATATTTCTGAGGGATTAATGGGTGTGGAATTTTTTTTGGGAGGCATTTTAGAACCCAATACTTTTTCTTGCTTTTGAGTAGCTCGATATTGAACCTGATGTATCTATGTGATTTAGGACCCCCAAGATTTTAAATTCGGTACTGTAGTAGCTCTCTAAGTCTTATTTCCAATGCCACATGTCAGACCTAATTTGGATTCTTCAAGATAAAGTTATGCCCGATCTCCCATAATGACCTAATTATGGACTGGTTCAGTAGAGTGAACTTGTACAACATTCCACGTGTCACAGTTTCAACCTTCAACCCTAAAATTGATACATAAGAAACTAAAGTCTATGAAATTTTGGTCACTTTTTACAGAATTCAAATCCGATGCCTGAAACGAAAGTTATGATGATTTTCCCTCGGTCAGCTATTTAAGATGAAATTCTAGAGCCTACAAAAACCCTAACTTCATTAGATCATATCTCCGAAAATATAGCGAACCAAGATCTGAAATTATTACATGAGGTTCATCATTATTTCGAATCCAAGTGGTTTCAATTTTAGCTTATGAAGCTTCATATAAAAATAATTATATCAAAAATACCAATATTTCTTGTTTGAAGAAGTGAAACCCTAGAGTCTAAAGCTCTGATACCAAATGTTATTAAAAAAACTCATAAAATAGAAGAAAATATATATCAACGACTTAGAACTCAACCTCTTCGAGGGGGAAACCTCATTTACATTACATAAATGAACAATTATTGGTTGATACAATTGAAAAAACCTACTTTCTATATATATGAGCCTAAGGGGTCACAATATACTTAGAGCCTACATAACAATAATAACGTAAGGGAACAATAATAACAATAGTGGGCTTCCATGGGGCCCAATAATAACAATATGGGGACTACATGGGCACAAAAATAATAACAAGGGGGCTACACTAGTATTATAGGGACCTAAGACAACGACTCCTCCCCTTATGTGTTTTGTAGGGTTTTCTCTATTATAAATTTTTTGGATCAGATCCTGAACCATATGGGGTCCACAAACCATGTCATTCTAGACTGAAATTTACCTCATTGGTATCCCTTTTCCATGCTTAACAAGCACAATGGTCATGGAAATGAGTGGTGGCTCAATGACAAGGTTCCACATTGGAACAAAGCTTAGGTTGACCTACTCTTTATTGGCTTCCCACCTTCACAAAAGTATCCATAGATAACTTATCGTTGGTGAGTAGTGGGTGGCATCAACATTCCATTTTGGAACCACAGACAAATTGGCTAGTACTTTTTCAATATTGATTGAACAAGATGCTAACCACATGAAATGATATGCGACAACGGTGGTTTACTATGCAAGGGTTCCGAAAGGAAAAAATCATGCACACAACCAAATACTTGTGTGATCCAACCTGACACATATCTGGGCCTTCATAGGGGCATGCACCCATCGCCACCCTGGATCCCAGACTACCATATTGTCTGTAAAAAATGCTAAGGAAAAAAAAAAGGATAAAATAAAGGAGAATTAGGGAATTCCTTTGGGAAAAGGGAAACTTCTGGAACACCAGATTTATGTGGATTTATTTCCAAGGCATGAACACATGCTCTTAACAACAATGAGCCCTATCAAGAGTGAAATAAAATGGTACCAACAAGAAATAAATTAAATGGGAATCCAGAATAAAAGTAAGGCAGGGTTCCAAGGCGAATTCACCTAAGTTCAAGCATTCCAACTCCACAATCTATTACAGGTTAGTTAATTTCATCACTAAGGTAGGATTCCTTCATTTATTAGAAAGAAGACATACATGTTATATGATTACACCAAAGGGATACAAAACATGTTTTGAATAGTGACTCTCAAGATATTACACTGGTTATAGTTCTCAATCAGAACAATAGTGTAATTGTGTACAAATCACAAATTTACCACTTCATTCATAAAATAAGTATCCTCAAAATTAATTAGACATTCGTTGAAATAATAACATATAAAAATAGCTAGAAAATATTGAGTTTGACAACAAAATTAATAGTACAAAACATTCCATATAACCATAGACACAATAAGCAATTGTCAACCATGAACATATAGTGATTTTAGGTATTCCTACATGAGGCATACATAACGATACATTAGAAAATAAAATAACAAGCATTGTCAAAATTCATAATTAAATATGCTTAAACCCTTATACTTATAAAAGTGTTTTAAGATGGTTAGCAACTAAAGGAGGGACTTCCACTCTCCATCTAACCATAGTCTAGCTGCATCGCAATATTTATTGTAGCTAACCGCACTCCCGCTGGATCTAGAGTTTGTGGGGATGCTTTGATAGGGGAAATTCACACGAATTGGAGATGGAGTCCGCTATCTTAGTGCTTTATCAACTACTCCCTAGTAGTAAGCGCCACAATTATCATCTTACCAACAAGACTATACACTAAAAGTTGTAGAACACCAACTCAAGATTATTGGGCACAAGCTTAGATTCAAGCCAAACAATACTCAATCATTCATGGTTATGCTATGTAGCTCCCACTTTTTCCAACACCAACAATTTTTTTTTCAACCAAGGGTCAACAACCAAGAATCCATTTTTTTTTTTGAATCAAACCAAATATGAAAGCCCAATTGAGCCAACACAAGTGAGAGATAGTGCATAAGCTCTTGTGTCCTCCATTGTGAGAGTGTATATACTTTTCTTTTACATCCTAATGTTTTGTGTGTGTGTGTGTGTGTGAGAGAGAGAGAGAGAGAGAGAGAGAGAGAGAGAGAGAGAGCATCTCCTTATTCTTATATGTGTGTTCTAGAGAGTGTCCACATCTCCCTTATGTGTTTAACTCTTTGGCACCTTCTTCTAGAGGGTTGTATCCTTGATCCATGCAAAGGAAAGGGGAATGGACACCTCATGCCCTTCCATTTACCCAATCCAATCACATAATGGATTTCAGCTTCTCTGACAACTTTGTTAAGCCCCAATTGCATCTCATTAAACCCATCAGATAATGGATTCTCTCGGCTGCAAGTAACTTCAGGAAAAACAAGTGATAAAGCAAGTTTCCATCAGATGAAAGATTTGTAAGGTTGCCCCTTCCTCAATTGTGTTAATTAATTATTTTTAAATAATAATTATCTGGGATTTAAGCAGAGGTTAAACCAATTGTGGCTCTCCATGTTGATGTGGTAGTCAAAATTATCATTACAATAAGCAGGGGTAGAATAGGGGATGTTAAAGAGGAGACCATAAGCTTCATCTTGAGTATTGGAATCCCTCCAAACTAAGGTGAGTATTAACTCATAATAACTAGAAATATTAATTGACAATTAAATTAGAATAATTATCATGACTAATAATATTGATTACTAATTAATATTCAAACTATATACAGAAATCACGACACAAAGAAAGTGATAAGTACTCTTAAGTACACATGACATTATACCTTAATAAGACTATGATAGTACTTTTGAATGTATTCACCAATCATGTGTGTGTGTATGATGCAAATATAAACTAATAATATTGAAAGAGAAAATAATTTGCTAGTACTACTTTGTGAGGGACATAAGAAAAGAGTCTTATGATGAGGACAATGTTTCTTTGAGAAGTGGGTTTTTCGTTGATTCGATTTTTATCTAGATTATTTGGCCTATTGTGATGGGGCTAAAAGAATAGATGTGCCCACCCAAAAAGTAGGAAAGGAAAGAAATATCATCCTTAAAGAACAAGAGGAATACGATAGGAAAATAAAATAAGAATAATATATGTTTGAGAATTTAGTTTTTTGTTGGTTCAATTGTTACCGAGATTATTTGACCCATTGTAATAAGGCCATAAGGGTAGACATAACCCAAAGGTGGGAACCCCCTTGTGGGCATGCCTCCACATATCTTATGTGACATACCCAACCTCCTCTTTTCCTTATTGATGGTATGAGGTATCAAAATTTTTATTTTCTGATTCAATTTCAAAGCTTTGTTTTAATATTTCCATCACCTTTTCATGTTAAGAGCTTTTCGACATTATAAGATTTATTAAAATTTTAGTCTGAATCATCAAGATATGGTCAGTTGAATATTTTCACCCTTGGTGCCATGTAATTTCTACTAAAAAATTTCCATGTGCTAGATGGAATGGCACCTTTAGTCCACGTGTCATCATGGAGGCGGTGCCATGTCAAAACCAAGGGCAACGGGCTCTGCCATGTCATCTAATATCCCAAGAATTAATCACCTTACATTTTATTAAGTTAATCTTGAATTAACAACATAACATATTTGTGTTCATATAATCACATTGATTAATAATAATAATAAATATGATACATTTAATTAACACAATCATTAGTTTGATAAATTACCCATATGTACAATTTAAAAAGTGTCCAATGCTCCTTAAATCTAAGATTTACCATCCCAAAACATTTTGCTACCAATGGAGTCAATCTCTTAACTATTAGTTGACTGAAAAGAGCTAATCCACCATTAGATATTGAAGATCACTATCTCTATTAAAGAAATTTGTACAATTTACTAACAACATTTTATGCATCGAACTTCAATGGTCATAGAATGGTAACAAATTTCACCTAGAAATTCATTTCTCCTTAATATATGATAAATTCATGAATATAAGTGATTATATGCATATTGATATTCTCATGTACTTGAATCGATATTACCACAATTTATCATGTTCACTTAAGTAAACACACATGTGTGTGTGCGCACACACCATAATCGCATGAACAAATTTGCACTACTAACCAACACAACCATATAAATTAAATGGCAGTATGCACCAATAGATATCAAAACACTTATCTCATGATACATCTCACATTGCCAAAAAATAATATATATATATATATATATATATATATATATATATATATAAACTAAATTATAACTTTATTTTAAATAATTAATAATAATTATTATTATTATAAAAATAATTAATATATGAGCTAAACATGTATACATTATTAAAAACAACAACAACAACAAGATTATTAATCATGGAGATCCTTAACATGTAAATAGGCTTTGTTACCATACCTTGGCTTATTAATACTACATGCTAGAAAAACCACAACTTATTTTAGTATGACACATATTCATATGACATTTATTTAATTAGTCAATTTAATTGAAATGACAAAAATGTCATAACTACTTTTGCAATAAATCTCAACCTTTGACATGTCACTACTAAAAATATTGTAGAATATTTTATGGAGGTTAAACCCCTACCACCCACCTAATAATTATTGATAATTAAATTAAAATTCTAGAAGCTCTATTCTAAAATAAACACACATTTCAACTTTTACTCTCCCTTACTAATAACTAAGTTTTCTACCATATTTACCATGCTTCAATTAATTACACTATACTTGGTATATAATAAATATTTGGGCCATACATTAGTATATGCTTACTCTATCTATGCACTTACACTTTAATGGATTTTGTTGAGGCTTATAGTAAGTTAGGCTTACTTGTCATGTAAGCTCAATGGTTTATTTATACCAAACCCAAATTTATCCCTGCAATTGTGGAAATACGGGAGGTATAAACTGAGAGGCACGTACACCTTTAGATCAACATAACAAATTTGTATGATAGTTTAACATATGTACCACATTCTAAAGTCGATGACACATGGGTGCTTGGAGTGTTGATTTTCATGTGAAAATAACTGTTGTTTTCAAGTGGAAAGTTTGTTGGATTCTTTTGAATGTTTATACAGAGTTCTGGGTACCCAAATGCACACACAAAAGTGCCACTCATGGATTGGAACATTATTGGTGTGTTTTGGGCTCTCTAAAAATATTTTTTGCATGTTCGTTAATCACCAGAGAACTCTGGAACTTAGTTCAGCAATGATGGTCGTGAATGGATGCATATTGGGCCAGTTTTATAAGCAATGGGCAAGGAAATCATTAAGGGAGTGTAGAACAGTGAAGATATTTATGTATTTCCATGCTAGCTAACTAAGAGGCATTAGATATTTTGTGGAGACCCCTGGTTCAATAAGTAGGGGAGTTCTCTAGTGTTTTTGGTCCATGTAAGGAAAGTTGCCTTCACCCGTCCTAATTTTCTTTGTGTTGATAGTTTCCCCTCATGGTATCATAGCCTGAATATGATGGCCAAATATAGATATGATTCGTGCAATTAAGCCTATGACTGGGTGGAAAAGGATCCTTCCCAATTTAGTTGTCATCTTGAAACTTTAGATACGTGTTGCCTCTGATTCCTAGAATTATTGTTTATTTTTATTTTCTATCTGGGTCTGGTATAAATTTGATTCATTGAGCTTACATGAGGAGTAACCATGACTTACTATAAACCTATAAAATCCATTGAAGTGTAAGTGTGTAGCTAGATTAAACATATATTAATGCACAAACCAAATATCTATTATATATCAACCTAGATCCATCGTAACTATGGCTCTATCAAGTGCCAAGAGGGATCAAATATCTCAAGGTGCAAACCTATTTTTTGAGTGAAAAAGAGATTTGATCCCTCTAGAAACTTGATATATCTAGTGTCAAGATGGATCTAGGTTGGTTTAATTTCTATAAATAAAGAGTGCCCCTCCCCCCCACCCCCTTTAAATAAGTTATATTCCACATGAATACCATAGGTCAATACCATGGCTTAATACCATGGATCAATATGTTATTTTTATTTAACGTATGTTTTTTTTGTTTTTGTTTACATAATAGAACGTAACATAATGTTACAACATATCTTCCATACTGGGCTAGAGAGCACTTCTCCGTGCAACATAGGGATAGTATAATCAATGGAGCGGCATGTCAAATAATACAAAAAAAATATTTATTACTAAGGGAGAGTAAACATTGAAATGTGTATTACATCGAGTCATTATTTTGGAATAGGGCTTCTAAAATTTCAATTTAATTATCAATAATTATTAGGTGAATGGTAGTGATTTAACCAACCATTTAATTTATACAGCTACACCAGTTTATATATGCATATTGTTTCTATAATTTTTGCATAATCTAGTATTACAAAATCTATAATTTTTAATAATATAGAAATTCTAGAGACTTATTGGACTTAAAAAATTACATTTTGATGATACTCTTGAGATGTTCCTATATAAGAATCCTAGTGTAAAAATAATTCCTAGACTCTTGTTCATGAGTCTGGTTTTGTTGGTTGTATCTTTCACCTTTGTTGTTTGACATTTTTCAATTGCATGTGAAATATCTATTGCAATTTTTTTCTCCTCTTGAATCCAAAAATTTATTTTGTTGCAGATACTAAAATGATAGCATGAAGTTCCACAACAAAATTTGTACCAAATTTATAGCACAAAGAAATCGAATCATAAAAACCATCAAACCATATTATATTAAAAAGGCCTAAAACCTTTCTTGGTTTCTGAAAAATGATTACAATCTTATTTATACTTGAGAAGGAAATAACTAGAGTTCTTGAGAGGCGATTCATCTCCTCGACTTTGGATCTTATCATATTGTTTCTAGACTTTTTACATAGTCTAATATTTTCTAAAAATTTACAAATCTAGAAATTTTACATAATCTAGAAATTTAAGAGACTTCTTAGACTTAGAAAATTACATTTTGATGATATTTGTGAGATGCCCCTACATCAATATGTATATATTTATGTATGTATGTATGTATATGCATGCCTCAAGAAAAAAAACTATTTCATTTCATAGAAAAAACAAAAATTACATTTTGCATATACACATCTATCAATGTGTATTCGCTTGAATATTCCCATATTTATAGCTTGGGTGAAAGTGTTCACAGTTTTTCCCTTTTAATCCTAATTCTACATTTTAGCAGTTACATACAAAAATGGAGTTACCAAACTTTAAGAGCTAAACTATAAAGATGATAGGATTTCCCAATTATAAGACACTGTTTTTTTCCGATGCAAAAGGTTAGAACCAAAAATAACAATAGAAGGGGAGATCTTAGATTGCTGCAACAAGTTGTTGATATTCCATATATGGTCGATGGTAAAAAATGAAGTGTTCAACATCCATATACTTAGTGATAAACTATAGCACCCTATCCAACGCACAACCCGCTTCAAAGAAATGGTTTGCGGTGCCATTTCTTTCCATGTATATGTGAAGGCAAGAGAAAAATTTAAAATGTTTAATTTGTCAATAAATATTCCAATATATGAGAAAGAAGGATATATTGATACTTTTGCACCTCTTTTACTTATTTTAGGACTAACATAGAATCATCAAAAATTCGAAGCTAGTAACATCCTTTTTTTATTGGAAATTCCATAAGAGATTTGCAGGCAAAGAGTTCTACAAAATTATTTTTGCCCCTCCCTAATCTCATTTGAAAATGAAACGAGTGTGATGAGGAAATATTTAATACAAAACCCCCCTGCACCCAAGATTGTTCACCTCCCTGTGAGGCACCATAAAAAACAACCCACAACATAGAAGTGTCTGAAACCTTTGCTACTATACACCATGTGTTTTCTAAGTATTTTGACTATGGAAAGTGAGCAAGAATTGAGAGTCCATCAAATACTATCTTATCAAGGGAGGAATATAGATCCTAAAAAATAGCGTTATTCCTAGCCAATCAAATACACCAACAAATAATAAGATGAAGTGCTCACTGAGATTTAACTTCCATGTTTGTGTCTAGTCCCTCCATGTCTCCTCAATAGACTGACCCGTTTAGTTACAAGCTTTTCCTAAAAATAACCTACAAGCATTCCTACCTAAACAATAAAGGAGAAATTAATGATCAAATGATCAATGGTTTATTCACTCCTTTTTAATAGTGATAACCACCTTGATCTAATTTTATGGTGTTTTTGCATGACCTCCCAAGTTGGGACTCTTTTCGCTAAAATACACCACATAAAATATGGGCCTTTGATAGACATTTTTATTTCTATATCACTTTCCACCTCCATTTCTGTTCAACATTCCTTTCTACAACATTCAGGTAAAGGTACTCAATTTTGGGTGTGTAGATCCCATAGGGAGAATGTGACCAAACCAATTCATCTGATCTAAGTGGATATTGGTGGCCACCCTCCTATTCCACTTGGACACCCACCATTTTTTTCTATTAGTTTCCTATTTTTCAACACAGTTTCAAGTTTCGACAGTTTTCTATTCTTGACAATTTTTGGGTCCTGAACTTCCAGAGCCATTTTGAGGCCCTAAACGTTTTTTTTTGGGGAAACAGGAAAAGATCATTGTTTATAGTCAAAAGTTGTTTTCCTCAGATAAAACTTCCTAACATGATATCATGCACGTGAAACAAATATCATATTCCAAATTTATGACCCCGGGAAGTTGATGTTTTGACTGACACCATTCGGTCCCATAAATTTTGTCGCTTCATCTCCTAGGATTAGGTTTTTCAATGTTTAGGGCTTCTTATTGTTTCTTCATGATAAAAATGCCTCTAAGCCTCATTTTAACACAGTTCAAAAGGCATCTAGACATCACATCTCTTCTTAGAGATAATCTACCATCACTCGAGCTAGTTTTCTTTCATTCTGCATGTAAACATTTTTTAACATTTGCTATATTTTAATTGAAGTTTAGTTTCCTTATATCTCTGTGGTTTTTGTTTAAATTTATATTTCATTTCATTAATTCATAAATATGAATCAATGGTATTAGATTGGTCCATTTTTTCTCTGCTTTTTATGTACATGTCCCCAATGAGGTCAGGGTGTAAGGAGTTGGGACTCAAACTACTTGAGCCCTTGCAAGACCGGCCTTGCCAACCTTGATGACCTCCCATGGAAAAAGAAAGTGTCGCATCTAAATTCACATGCAAGGAGATTTTTCTCTCTGATATTGTGTCCAAATTAGATCACCATACAACAAAAGGAAAGACCAATATAAAGATAATAGAGCCCCAAGACAAATGATCAAACATGCATCAAGCAGTTGGTTCTAAACGCCAAGGAATTATGTGTGCACCTGGCCTCCTCTCAGATTAGGGAAGGGTTTTGGGTCTGATTCAAATTCCTGAACTCCATTCGAGTGATATACCACGTCTACAATAGATCTCGATCCCTACAGTCAACCACAAACAAAAAGAGACAAGTGACCCTCCTCGGAAGATATTTAGATAAAGATATCATAGAATCAACCATATAGCATGTTGAATAAAAATACATACAGGGAAGGAACATATCTATTAATCGTAAAAATAAACGAGATTACAAGCTTATAACTTCGCCTCAAAGCTTCCTCTCCACGATCCGACAAAGTATCCCTAATATAACAAGTAAATGAGCATGAAGAGAAACACTCAAGCAAAAAAGACCTCACAAGATCTCTCACAAATGGAAAGATGAAAACATAGACTCAAGATGGCTCTCCAAAAATAGCATGGCCCTCTCAACTAGTCCAGTATAAATAGGCAGAAGAGAGGTCCCAAAAGGATTTATGTAGACGCTCAGGATGATGAGAAGTCATGGAAAATTCTAATTGATAAGTCCTGGCCAACTCGAATAGATGACAATTCGAAATAATCTCCTAGGGACTAAGGAACTTTAGAAGACATCCCCAGCTGCTGGCACAAAAAATAGTGCAATATTCCTTAGTCACATGCATAAGGAGGGCTCAGTGTGACTAGGAGGTCCCAGTCACATGCATAGCCCTCTGCCCGTGTGATTGGGGGTAAAACTGGAAAATAAAGTGGGTCTAAGGTCTGAAAAAAGTAAAATTGCCATGTGAACTAATGAACATTGACCCTAGGGGGTAAAATAGGCTAATAACAAATTCCCCCTAATGTATGAGGTCAGAAGAGAAGTAAATGGCCGAAATACATTATAATAAATCTCAAAGGTAAAAACAGGAGTGAGGAGACAAATCCAAGAATTTTCAATCACAAGGAACCCTACCACTGAGGTTTGCAAGCTCTAAGGTACTGTTGGTTTGAAGATCTATCTCTTGGATAATGAGATGAAGTGGACAGGAGAAGTTCTAGCGAAGGAGGGCCTTGATGTATGCCCCATCAATTGACATAGAGTAGACCAAGATGATGTGGTGTATGGAACAAGACACGAAGTGATGAAGTACAATTGAAATAGGGATGGCCAACTAAAAAAGGTCAACATGCTACTGCAGATGATCGACAGAAGCTGAGACTTCCCTTGAACACATAGCAACACGACACAAGAGTGACTTGGCAAGCTGACTAATTAGTACCATTGATATCATGCAACAATGCAGGAGGCATCAAGGCATGATCCATATGACTGGAAGAGTAACCAACTGGAGGAGTTAAAGGACTCATATGGATGGTATGGATTTTTGAAAAGTCAACAAGAAATGTCTCTCTAATTTAATTTTCCCCTAATTAAATTGGACAATAAATTGTAATCTTATCTCATAATCACTTGCAATAGTTAACTGAGTGTGATAGATTCAGTTAGCTCATGAAATTCAAGTTGAGGGTGGTTGGTGAGGCATGTAGAGTGATTATATTTGTTTTAGAGTCCAATTTGCAGTTAGTGTATTAGTTTAATGCACGAGAAATCAGTTAACTCAATTAAGTGAGTTAAAGTCAGTCTAACTAGTTGTAATTGATTGTTGCACTAGTGAGAGGTCAAGTGAATTAAATCAGATTTAATTCACATGCAGTGATCTGTCAAGTGACTGATAATTTACTATTAATAGCTTCACGTGTGTCAGTTCTAATGAAGACCCAGTTGAGACAGAGTTTAAAGGGATGTTATCAATCAGTTGTATTATTAGTAAATTTCCGACACGTAATTAGACAACCATAGGATTTCCCATGATGTATTGTGTAGTTTTGGAAGGTTGAATTTCCTAATTAATAGGGATCAATTGTTCTTAGAATTCCGCTAGAAAGTCAAGCTGAGCAGAGGCAGGAAATTGGCTAAGTGTTGGTCGATTTTGTCTGGATCAGTGTGAGACAGTTGGTAGAGTGCAACAGACTCTTGTGAGGAGTGCATTGTATTGTTTCATGATTCCTTGGTTGATTATACAATAAATATAGAGGGATTTTGAGCAACAAGTTTTCCCCAGGAAAAATATCTATGTTGTGCGATTGATTTTCTTCTTTCTCTTACTTGGTGTGATTGTGTGATCGTGTTTAATTTACGCGAATTAATTGTAGAAGGATTCATTATCATACTCTAGAATATTGCATGATCGGATTGAATCCATTGGTATACATATTTCTTGTATAATTTCTACATGGTATCAGAGTGCCAAAAATCACTATAGTGGAGAAGAAATTGAGTTTGTGCTGAACAACATTCAAATTTGCAAAAATATTCTTTGGTGCGACAGGCGGATCAATATGGCTTTCAATTGATTAAGATTGGAATATGCACTCGAGGGAAGTTCTAATTATATTGCATGAAATTATAGAATGGAGGCCGTTCTGGAGGACAATGGGTTGAAAGAATTTATCGACACTGATATTCCAAGGCCCACAGTAGTAGACGCCTCTCTTCTTGATGCTTGGAAAAATAAGGTTGCAAAGGCGAGGAGGATCTTATTAGAGGGAGTTCGAGATCACATTGTCTCGAGTCTCCATGGCAAGGAGACTCGATATGCAATGTGGAAGGCCTTGAAAAATCTGTTTCAGAACAACAGTGACCACATAAAATTGGCATTGAAGGACAAGCTCAGGAAAATCAAAATGGAGAAACATGACACTATTCTGAAATACTTGACCAAGTTCATCCAATGTCGAGATGATCTTGGAAGTGTCAGGATTGTTGTAGCGAATGATGACTTGGTGAGCCTAGCACTTCTAGGCCTTCCCAAGAGTTGGCATAGTTATCAAGACTTTGTCAATGGGAGGGAGAAGCTACCAGATTGGGAGCAACTTTGGTAAGATTTGGTACAAGAAGAATTCAGGCGGAATACCAGGGATGGATCCTCATCCAAGACAGATGATGAGGAAAATTGTGCCTTGGATGGTAAGGCAAAGAAGGGGAAGGGAAAAAAAATCCTATTCCAAATCTAAGATCATCAAAGAAGGCAAGAAGCATGACATGTCCAGAGTGAAATGTTTTCACTGTCATGAGCATGGACATTATGCCACTAATTGTCCACATAAGAAGAAGAAGAACAACAACAAGGCTTCAAGATCTGTAGCGAGTGATGCTTTGGCTTCACAATTCGAGTTGGATTTCTCACTCATAGCATGCATGGTGTCTAGTGTGATGGGATCAATGTGGTACTTGGATAGTGGTGCATCTTTCCACATGACGGGAGACAAAGAACTCTTTAGTAGCTTGGAGGAGGAGGATCTTCAGATGCACATCGATATGGGTGATGATTGGAGGTATAGCACTACCAAGATTGGTACAATTACTTTCCAGAGAGATTAAGATAAACCTTTCTTATTAAAAGATGTCATGAATGTACCAGGCTTGAAAAATAATTTAGTTTCACTTGCTATGTTAGAGGACAGAGGATGTGATGTGGTTTTCAGTGAATGGAAAGCATTCCTTCGTCACAAAGCCATAGGACAAGTTAAGAAGATTGGGGTTTGTGTGAAGAACCTCTACAAGCTTGATGTAGATGGATGCGCAACATTGATGAGTAAATCAGATAGAGTGGTGAGCCAGGATGAGGGTGAGTTATGGCACGACAGATTCGACCATCTGCACCACAATGCTTTGAAGGTCATGCAACAGATTTATACGGGGCTTCCAAAGGGTACTCTTTTGCAGATAGACACATGCAAGGGATGTACCATGGGGAAGTATACAAAGGTCACTTTTCACGAGAAGGAGAACCGAGCAGTGACAATCGTTGAGAGAGTTCACTCAGATATGTGTGGACCATTCTCTACAACTTCTACAACAAAGCACATGTATTATGTGATTTTTGTTGATGATTTTTATAGAAATTGTTGGATCTACTTCATGCAGAAGAAAGGTCAGACATTCTAAAAATTTTGTGAGTTCAAAGCATTGGTTGAGAAATATACAGGGAAGCAGGGGAAGGCTCTAAGGAGCAACAATGGTGGTGAGTACATCTCCAATGAATTCAAGAACTTCTGTAGCAAAGAAGGAATTCAAAGAGAGTTGATTGTGCCTCATAACCCACAATAGAATGGGGTTGCAAAAAGAAAGAACAGAACAATTGTGGGTGCAGCACGAGCTATATTACATGATCAGGGCCTATCGTTGCATCTTTGGAAAAAGGCATGAAACACAACGGTATTTGTGCAGAATCGTAGTCCTCATCGGATACTTGGCATGAGTACACTAGAGGAGGATTTTTCTGGTAAGAAACTTGATGTTTCATATTTTAAAATTTTTGGCTCATTTGTCTATTTCCATGCAACCAAAGATTCCAGAAAGAAGCTAGAACCAACAAAAAATATTGGGATATTTTTGGGGTACACTGATACTCCCCAAAACTATTGGGTGTATTTTCCAAACAACAGGATGACAATTGTGAGACGAGATGCAAAATTTGATGAGGAGAAAGCCATGCGTTTGTCCCTTGAGAGGGAGCTTGATTTGCATGCAGATGAAGAAATCTTGGTTCTAAAGGATGAAACTCAAGATGAGGAGGATTATGGAGTGGAAAAAACCACTCATGCAGAGCCATCCACCAGACATAGTAGGAGGCGCACCATAGAGGCTGACAGATTAAGACTTGATGCGACAGAACAAGTAGGAGCACCTACATCACAACGCAAACAAAGGCAATCACCAGACTGGTATACTGGATACATGGCTCTTATGAGAAATTTTATTGTGACAAAACTATCCTCTTTTGAGGAATAAATATAGCAACCAACTTGGGTTGACACCATGGTTGAGGAGTATGACTCCATCGTCAGGAACAATGCATGGGAAGTTGTCCCAAGACCAGTCAGGAAGTCAGTGATTGGATCTAGATGGATCTATAAGGTGAAGCAGGCAGTGGATGGGAGTGTGGAGAAGTAAAAGGATAGATTTGTAGCTCGAGGATTCTCACAGGCTAAGGGGATTGACTATGAGGAGACTTTTGCACCAATTGCACGGTACTCATCGATCAGATCTATCCTTGCACTCTCAGCGCAGATGGTTGGCAGATACATCAGGTGGATGTAAAGACTGCATGTCTCAATGGAGTTATTGAGGAAGAAGTGTACATTGAGAAACCATAAGGTTTTGAGACCTTTGACAGGGAGTCAACAAGAAATGTGTGTCTAATTTAATTTTCCCTTAATTAAATTGGACAATAAATTGTAATCTTATCTCATAATCACTTGTAATAGTTAATTGAGTGTGATAGACTCAGTTAGCTCATGAAATTTGAGTTGAGCGTGGTTGGTGAGGCATGTAGAGTGATTCTATTTGTTTTAGATTCTAAGTTGCAGTTAGTGTATTAGTTTAATGCATGAGAAATCAGTTAACTCAATTAAGTGAGTTAAAGTCAGTCTAACGAGTCATAACTGATTGTTGCACTAGTGAGAGGTCAAGTGAATTAAATCACATTTAATTCACATGCAGTGATCTGTCAAGTGACTGATGATTTACTATTAATAGTTTCAAGCATGTCAGTTCTGATGAAGAACCAGTTGAGACAGAGGTTAAAAGGATGTTATCTATCAGTTTTATTATTAGTAAATTGTCGGCGCGCAATTAGAAAACCATAGGATTTCCCATGATGTATTGCGGAGTTTTTGAAGGTTTAATTTCATAATTAATATGGATCAATTGTTCTTAGAATTTCCCAAGCAAGGCAGGCTGAGCAGAGGCAGGAAATTGGCTAAGTGTTGGTCGATTTTGTCCAGATCAGTGTGAGACAGTTGGTAGAGTGCAATAGACTCTTGTGAGAAGAGTGCATTGTATTGTTTCATGATTCCTTGGTTGATTATACAATAAATATAGAGGGGTTTTGAGCAGCAAGCTTTCCCCAAGAAAAATATCCATGTTGTGCAATTGATTTGCTTCTTTCTCTTACTTGGTGTGATTGTGCGATCCTGTTTAATTTCCGCAAATTAATTATAGAAGGATTCAATATCTTGCTCTAGAATATTGCATGATCAGATTGAATCCATTGGTATACATATTGTTTGTATAATTTCTACATGGCTCCTAGGCAAGCTAAAACCCAATTGTAATATAATGAAGCAGACATGTGCCATGTTCAAGGGTGACATAAAGGATGTTTCCATTTTATGACTAACGGAAATAAATGTTCCCTCCCTTCTCTTTTTATAAGTTATTTTTTCGTAAAATTTTCCCCCAAGCTCGTAAAAGAGATAAAAGTATACAAGGGGGAACCTCCTAGCCATAATAGACTAAGGTATTCCTTTTTCGTAACTAGTCTATCCCAGTCCGGAAAAGGGTTAAAATGATACTGGGTAGACAACCCTTCAGGTACTTTTACAAGCATGAAGGAGACAAGTTCACTCGACAGATTTTCTAAATTTAGGAGTCTAAAAAGAGCTTAAAGAAAACTCCTCTTGGAGAAACGAGTGGTATATAAGATAGAAACTAGTTCGATTAATGATGGAACTTATCATGAAATAATGAGGACAAGAGGCTAGATAATAGGTGTTGATTTTTGTGTAGCTTGGGAGGTACTCCAAGCCCTCGGGTTCAGGTATTGGAGGGAAAAGCGCTAAAAGAGTCACTTGTGGGCTTGGAACGCAAGCCTAGGGTTTTTCATCCATCGATGTTTGGTCCAAAATTGAGACAATTTTTTGAAATGTTATGGACGAGGATGATTGTGCTCTTTGAGACGAATTCGACGCATCGAAAATCATCCAATTCTAAGTTTTAGTTAAATAGTTATGAACTTTTGAAGTTATGGTTGGGTATACTCATGTATTGGTCAAGGTCGGCCTAAGGTTAGGTGACCTATGACAACTATAGAAGCCCATAAATCATGACGTTTTGGAGCCCTTCTATTTGGTATAAATAGAAGGTGAGATGAGGTTGAATAAGCATCGATTTTGTGCAACACAACACAAACATAAGGGTTCGTTGAGAGGAAACCCACATATTTTATTCGGTCGCAACAAGAAAAGGGAAGAGCAGCGAGAAAAAAAGTTTTTTTTAGGCTGCAGAAGGGTGACTGAGCTGCTGGAGGAGGGTCTAAGTTGATGGGTGGAAGGCCAAGCTTCTATTCTTGAAGGCCGAGGTCATGGAGGGTTGTTTTGAGGTCAACGGAAGGTGGGAAGACCCTTAGCAAGGAAGTCACAGCCCTACACAACCTTTTTGTAGGGTTCCACAACTGTTTGGAAGGAGGCTGAAGGGTTGGTGAGGGCTAGAACAACCCAACATCACCACCGAGGGTCATATCCCCTCATGGAAGGGTAGCCACCTCTCCTTAGGGAAATTCTCGATAGAAATTAAAGGGTTGTTATGGGATGAGTTATGTGCCCTAACCAAGCCTATATTGCAGGAGTGGAGCTACAACAAAACAATTAAAAAATATATGTTCTTTTAGTGAATGTTTCTAGGTGTTGGATCCTAGCTTTGGGTCAGATTTGGATCGGTTTCATTTTTAGCCTATGGGAGCCATTTGTTGGGGTTGTCTTGGGTGTTAAGAAACCCCAACTAGGAGTAGATCTCACAGTGGATGGATGTCATAGGTGAGTACATACTATTGGATGCTAGATTTTTGTAATAGCTCCTCTATTGTAGAAGCAAAGGGAAGTTGATGAGAAGTCTATTGGCAACAATGTGTAAGGGTCTCCTAGGTGTGAGGATGCCCTACCTAGGTGTTGATACTACATCGTGGACTTGATCACTCGTGGACTGTTGAAGGGAAGCATGAGAGTGGATCAAGTGAGGACATGGTTTGTAACATATGGTTTGTTGGAGGACAGTGTGATAGTGTCCAAGTTGGAGCCTGGTGTGCAACACCTTGATGTAAAAATGTAGTTTCTAGAGTGGCAGTTGTTGAGCTCAAGGGTCTGATCAACTAGGAATAGTTTGTGGAGCCCGAGACTTGTGTGTGGAGATGTAATTCTACAATAGATGATGGTCAGTTATCCTAGTTTGTGTTAATCGTAGGAGATGGAAATCTGGCAATGATAGGTGGAAACCCTCCGTTCCCTATGTTAGTCTTCATCGGTGCAATAGAGGAAGACCATAGTGGGCTAAGGAGCAGCAGTGGGAAGATAGAGAGTTTTTCACAAACGAGGTTGTTATCAAATCGACAGGAGTCTCGATGTGTTGATGCGTTGGTGGACGAACGATAAAATAATGAGAAGATTGATAGCCAAGGTTCAGTGGCCTAATGGACTTGGAGTGTTAGTATGAATCTTTTGTCGAAGCGTACGAAAAAAGACCACTTTAGCTACGCATAACTTATAGCCCTAACATCAAATGTGGCTGCTAACATCTTCAGATCTACAGTTAATTGATCAAGACAAGTGCTGCAAAAAACCGGATCTATGCATAGAAAGACATTAAACAGTAAAAATCAAGAGTTTGCTCCATACATCCAATAGACAAGACAAGAACAAATTTTTTTGAAAGAATTTTTGTATTAAGGGCACCTGGGAGGAAAACAAGAAGATGTATCCAATTCTCCTCAATGGGATGGGTTCTTGGAAGTCCTCAGCACTTCAGATCTAGAATCTCTCTCTCTTGTTGGTGTAGAAAACCCAGACAAAGATAGAACTCAAAGGGAGCTCACATAGCAAATAATGTAGAATGTGACCAAGTGTATAGATCCAGAGTGATCTAATAGGCAACAAAAGGTGAAGAATGATAGGAAAAACCCTCCTATTTATAACCAAATATTGGGTCATTCTAGATCTTGGTGCATGATTAAAATAACATTAACCAAATCTAGATCCACCTTTTATGGAATATTTTATTATATTTGTTGGAGGGAAAAAGTATTTGACTTGGGTCAAATCCCTTTATTTGTCAATAATAAATAAATAAATGATTTATTTATCTTTTTAAGGAAGTGGTTGAAGGATAATCATATAAATAATGATTTATTTAATTATTTGTGGGTGATTTGGTCATATTTAACAAGGAATATTATCTAAATAAGATTTAAATAATTATTCCTAGAAAATAATAAGATAAATTAAGGTTTATATAATTAATTTCTTTGTTTTTGGGTTAAACATGACTAGGAATAATAATTAAATTATGGTTTAATTAATTATTCCATGAGAAAAATCAAACAAATATAGGTTTGTTTAATATTTCCTTTTGGGGTTTCCTGTTTAGACCATAAACAACCTAATAAATGTGGTTTATTAAGTTATTTTACATAGTGAAAGCAATTTTACTTAGGGTAAAATTGGTCTTACATGGTGTACTTGGGTCCATCTAATGATAATAGGTTAGATGACCAAAAAATGGTGTGACATGGAGCATTGATAGAGGTAGGAGTTGAAAATTATGAGTTGAAGGATCAAGCAAGTACAAGTTACAACTGAGAGGAGTTGAGAGAGCATGCTACAACCAAATGGTCAGAGTATCTTGTGCTAGTGGGTGTATGAGGGCCATCATCCCTGGTATGGGAGCCCTAGACTGTTGTATTATATCATTTGGATTAATATAAAGAAGTTGGGTTGAAAAATTTAAAAAGTTGTGTATATTCTGTGCATATGTGATTTACTGTTATTTATATACCATTGTGCAAAGTAGTTTTGCTGAGATTATTGGTTTTTTAGCGAAATTGGATATTTTAAGACTTTATCCTAGACCCAATGTCGTGGAAATTCAACAATAGGACCACTCATCACAACGATTCCTCCAATAAAAGGCAAAACACCAAGTGAAAGTGAATGGTAGGCCAAACAGATGATGATGATGGAATGAATAAACCAAGGCTTATCGTGCAGAAGTAGGCTGATAAAAGTGGCAATCACAAGGGATAAAGTGTGGAATCCTCCTGGGGTATGGCCATAAATATGATGAAGAATAGGACATGAGGCTCAAATTCTAAGTCATGGCAGGTCAGAAGGAGAGATTTCGAAAGGTAATAAAAAATGATTGCATGAACACCAATAATGAAAGAAGTGCTAGCTAGGGTATCCATGATCGGATAAGCTCTACCGCCAAGTGATGACATTCATAAAGGAAAGAGGTTAAAGTCATAACTTGATGGGGTTGTACCTAAGGCACAATGACGGTACTGACGGTCAATAATGGTGATATGTGACCTACCCTACATGCCAGGTTCAAAAGAAACACAACTGAGGGCCAATGGATATCGTAATAAAAACACCACCGTGTCTTGTAAAAACCATCCAAAAATACTAGACCCATGGTTAAATCACATAATGGAACAGATAAAACACATATGAGGTAAAAACAAGATAATTTTTTTTGTTTTTTATATTTTATAATTTTTTTGGATTTTTGGCACAAATAAGGCATGATAAATACTTGCATCACACACTAGACCAAAAACAATGGATAAAGCATCACACTCATATGTACAATAAGTACAATCACAACTCAATCTAATAGGTCACGTCAAAGTGTGCCCACTGCTAGGCATATGCCAAGGATTTCCATACATGAACTCATGGAGGAGTGGAGGTACCATATGGCTCACCAATGTATGTCCATACCAAAGGATATAAAAATGCCCAATATGGAAAGGTTGACCATGCTAGGGACATTGTAATATAATCATGCTCTCAAAATTAACCTCAGGACATAAGGGAGGATCAAGACATAAAGGGGGTACAAGATGCTCATTAGCAGGTGGTAAGGAGTTGGACAATTCATTGGCAAGTTCAACATTAGGAACCCAAGACTTGACTCCATCCATGGGTGACACTTACAAGGAAGGTTGAGTAGATGCCCCATGGGTCAATTCAAGATTTTGGATGCCAAGCTCTACCTTTTCCAATTTGGGAAGAATAGAGGCATGAAGAGGCATAATCTTCCGAGGATGATCAATAGGTAGATCCATGACTATAGAGTTGAATGGCCTGGGAGGTTTTTCCTCAAGGGAGTCATGTGGAACAGGAGGAGGGATGGCCCATGTGGGCAAAGTATCTTGGTCATATTCCATGTTATGATGGTGTTTTTGACCAGCATCAAGAGGTAATAATGGGACTTCCAAGGAGGAAATATCCTCCACAACAGGTGGCAAAGGTTGCTCACTATCTTCATCAACTCCCATAAGAGCAGGTGACACCATACAAGGATCAAGAGGTCTATGGGTTCCATAGGTGTCGAAAGAGATCATATGCATAGGAGCTTTAGGAGAGGATGAAGGAATGTCGAGCAGTGGTAATTACGGAAATATCCCAATAAGAGATGAGATTTTAAACAAGCCCTCATCAACACTCTTGTACTGACCAGGGTGATTTCCGAAAAGTGGTACCGAGTTCGCCATAGTGGTAAGTTGGGTTGATGGCACACAATAGTCTAGTTGATCAATGGTTACACAATTTCCTTCATGAGGGAAGGAAAGGACATGAAAAACAGATGAGACCAATACGGGCATGGCATAAAACCAACTATGGCCAAGGAGTAGGTTATAGTCCAAAGGAGTGTCGACGACTTCACATCGACATAAACAGTTGTACCTCCTAACTCAGTGGAAAACTTTGGAAGAACCCACTTAGGTACAAAATTATGTCCATCAAAATATTTAAGAGTAGTGTTGGATGTAGTGAGTGATGGAGATCCAAGAGTCTTCTAGCATGATTTTGACATGAAACATGTGGAAGAGCCTTCATCCACCACGATAATTTGAAAAAAAATCTAATGGGAAAGGCGAGGAGTAGCCTTGTCACCATTTTGAAGCCCCAAAATTCCATTACAACAACATGTGGGATAACCACCTGGTCCAGACCTTAAAGCAACTCATTTTTTGTTTGGTATAGTGGCTCTGACTAGGGATAATGGAACCAGTTTCCCAGCAAAGAAATTGATATGATGATGATGGATTTGATACAAGGTGAAATGAAGAATGAATTTAACCTAATGGAAATAATCTATCTAAGTAACAAACACATGCATCTATTTAATCTAATTATTTAACTTAATCTATAACTCGAGAAGAATTACCATCAATGCGATCTAAAAATATATCTTACAGTAAAAGGTAATAAAGATCATTCAATTCCTGAAAGAGATGAACATTATGTAAGATAATTATTTTGACTAAATAGTTATTCAAAATAATTATGTAAAATATATCGCATATATTGATTGCTTTATGTATTTGGTAAGGAATTACAGCTGAAACATTGTACAAAAGTGCATGAATGATAAACTATAAATCAAATTGCATACATATCACAATATGAAGAGAAATTATTGTAAACTCATAATCAATACTTAATCATAAAGATAATAGTACAATATATGATAAGTTCTGCTCATGAAATCCACAACATTGATTTGCTTCTTCTAAATCCAAATACACTATAAGAGTACAAAAGTGAAATTTCAGTAAAGCATGCTCCAATTTTCAAAAAAGTAGATCCCGTTCCATATATTTTATCAAAAGCATTCACAGAAGTACAGAAGTACAGGCTTTCGCAAATTATTTTTTGACAAAATTCTGGACCCTTCTCTAAATACATGAGAGAGGTTTAAATACTAAAATAAATAAGTCAAAAATATATTATTACAAAAAAAACTGAGGAGGTTTCAAACAACCTTCCTCATAATAAGTAAACTAAACTACAATATAGAAATTAAAAATGACAAGACTGTTTTGTTGGGCTGATTTCTTTTTGTCACTTGGTCTTTGAGCTGGAAAATACCCATCATTGGCTTTAGTTGAGTCGGTTGAGTGATTCTGGATCTCACTTGTCCTTTGAATAAGAAATTTGAAAGTGTTGGCACTGCCTTTCTCATGGAATTAGTTAAGGAGTGCAGATCCATGCACTGGTTATGTGGTTTAAACAAGAAATTCCAGTAATTTTCTTGATTCAATTTAGTTATTTGCTTAATTGATTTTGCCTGTTTCTAAGCTCTTTCCTTCCACTGCTTCTATAGTAGCTTGACTTCTGGAATTGCTTCAGTTGTACATTCTTCAATAAGTTTTGCATTATGAAGCTATTCATTGACAGACTTAATGATTTTACTTGCTATGTTGGCTGCCTTTGATGTCGCTTGCTCTGCTTGTTTTAATTGCATCTCCCAATATTTGAATAAAATATCCTTATGAGATTTGTCAATCTTTGGGAGATCAGCCTTCTTCCCTTCCTCAGATTCTTGCCAAGAAATAGATTTAGAAATTTTCTTATCAATCCTTTCACATTCCAACTTTTTGTTTGCCACCCGTTGAGTCAATATGTTACTTATTTCAAAGAATGAGTTAGTAGTAGAGATTTGTTGGCAGAAACTCTCTTGCTACTGTTTCAACTGTGAATTCCATTCAAGTGCTTCTTTAATGAATTGTTCTATTTTAGGTTTACTCTTGAGCTTTTCCATTGCAGCTTCTATCTGTGCATATTTTTCAGAGATGTGCACTTGATGTTGCAATTTCAACCTTTCAAATTATTTCTGGAACTGTGCCATTTAGATTTCAACTTGCTTATTATGTTTCTCCTGTTCCAGTTTTTTTTCTAGCACTTGGAATCTTTCTTATCTTTGTATAAGCAGAATTTTAACTTTTGTAGCTTTATCAATTGTAGCATTTGCAGATGATCCTGCAAACTGTGAAATTTTAGTAAGATCTTCAGTTGGATTGACAAGAGTGTATTTCCAAACAATATCTAATGACTCATTACTAAGGTCTGTCATTGTTTCATCAATTCTTCTTCTTTTTCTCCTCTTCACTATAGATTTATTATTTGGACTGTAGAAAACATCCAATGGAGGTATTTATTCAATATTCAAAACAACTTCTTCAGTAGGGAAGGCCGAGATTATTTCCCGATCTTGAACATCTGGAGTTTGTTGAAGTGATATTTTTGTTTGTGGTTACTTCTGAATCTGTTCAGGAGTATGAAAGCTTGATGATCCTTCAGGATTAGGATTAGGTGGTACCTAAAGTTTTTCAGTAAAATTTTGCCATTCTTTGCTTAAATGCTCCACTTGTTATCTTGTTGTCTACTTAGGTGTAGCCTGAACTTCTTGAAGTTATTTAGAAGATGCCTTTTCTAATTCAACTTCATCAGTTTTGTTTTTCAACATGTGTATCAATTCCTTCAATTACATCTTTAATTATTTTATCAAGGCTTTCATATTTATTTTCATATTCATTTTCAGAATGATTTGAATCTTGGGACTTATGTTTGGAATGTTTTGAATCTTGAAATGATTTCCCCTAGGACTCATCTTCAGACATATATTTTGAGTCATCATTTAGGCTGAAACAAGGAGTTGGCTCACTAATTTTCTTTATTTGCAACAGGTCCAATGGGATTGTTTCCAATATTTTATTTATGTACTCATGGAAACATTTGATATCTTCTACACTAAGTCTGTTGGATGCCATATTCAATACCTCTGAAAATTTCTCTGTCCCTTCAAAAAAATCATCAAAATCATCTTTCTTATGCATGAATGGTCTAATTTTAAGAGTAGTAGTAAAATTTTGGACTACATTGTTGGGGTCATACTACCTTCCTGGCATAAAAGCCAGATTCAAAGAGGTAACATTTGGGATCCCCTTTTTTGTATGACCTATATCAAAAAAACAAAAGGTACCACATTGTACTGGAGACGTAGGCCAAATAGACTTCTTTGAATCTTTGAGATGCTTGGTTATACCATTTCCTAAAGTTTGGTATGCAATATCCCTGGCCAAAATTTTGTTTGGGACATAATAGGGAAAAACATGGGGAGACACAATACTCCCGAAAACTCTTATATAAGTAAAAGTTTCTTCTCCAAACCATCTGGCTAAAGACATAATGTCTACATTGGCCTCTTTAGAAATCTTGGGGGCTCTCTCATTAAAAATGATTTGGTGGATAGGCAACATGAATATTTGGAAAGTTTTATAAAAATGAGAACGAAATTTAGATTCCCACAAGTCTTTGTGATAAACATGAATAGGACTAGGGTCTTGACTGGTCCATTTCCAACCCATAATAGGAAAATTTGAACATAAACATATGGCATCCATAATGTATGCACTCGTGTAAAAAGGAGGTATTGTTCTAGTAGAAAATACCCTATTTTGTCTATACTCTCTAATAGTCATGGCCAAAATATTGGATAAGTATTGGCCCAATTCATAATGGTAGCATTGATGGCAGCGTTTATTAGGGGAACCCATTCAATAGAAAATTTGGTGGTATCATGCTTGGCAAATAACCTACACATCATTGCTGTTATAAAACAGTGGGGTGCTGGTAATTGTGAAATTGTATACATACCAAGTTTATCCCGCTTAAATTTGTCGTGATCAGCCTTCCATTCTTTCACTACCTTCATCGGGTCTTCATTTTCTTTCACAAACTTTTCAAGAAAATCTTTATCATAAACCTTTTGTGGTAGTGGTAGATGGTACATAGTGCGCAAATCTTCAGGGGTAAATGAACCCATGTCTTCTTGTCTTGAGTTTATGAAAGTTCTGTCTATGACGTTGACACTGTCAATGACCCATCTCACCACGTCAATATATGGTAAAATATTCAGCCTTGTGGCTATCCTGTGTAAAAAGGAACATGCAGCCTCGAAATAGGAAGACTCAAATGAGGCAAGTGCATCCGATGTTGCTAATTTTTTTAATTCCCTTGGTTTCTCTCCTTCAAGAAAATTATACATTTCTTCCCAGGAAGTGTTTCCACTATCCTTAATGCAAGTAGTATCTGAGAAGAGTGGAGGCATATCTGTGACCTCGGAGGTGGATGTTTGGGTATATTTTTCTTTCTTCGTCATTTTTGTTGATATTTATTTCTCCAGTGATTTCATGAATTCAAGTAAACAAGGAAATCAGAGTACAGATGGAGAACATAGGTGGAAGGATAAAACAGAGTTTAATTACCATAAATCGTAAACCCGACACTTTTATTTGAAACATGCCATAGAATGATATCAATCTTTTCGAGTCCTGAAACCATTGAATGTAGTTAATGTCTCATTAAACATTTATCAAATCTTTTACACATTTTACCATATATGTCCAATCAGAAGATTTATATTGTGAGATTTTTTTAACAGATTAATTAATTAAGCATCATTTCTAGTGCGTTGTGATAAATGATATATCGCAAATTTCACATCGTACATGTAATGATATTATGTCTCTTGACCTTGAGTGTTTGCGAAATGCGATCTACGCAAATCGCATATCGCACTTTATCAAAGCAGACATGGCTTTTCATTTAGTTTGATGTTGCGAGATGCGATAAGAGATATAACTCAAAGTACTGTGCCTTATCGGATTTTTTGACATTCTTTAACATTTGTTTATTGTTCTATCGGGTTCAATGTTATTGCATTTCACTTTTTGCATAATATTTCTATTGGTTCGTTTTTAGGAAGGAGCGATGTGATTTATGGTTATAAGGGCTTTTTAACCTTTTTAATGGGAAATTTGTTTATGACTTGAAAAATGTCTTAGCGTTATCGCAATTCGTAAGTTGTACGTGCGTTTTAACATTGTTACCTTAGAAATTTTACGATTTGCGCTAAGGGGAATAAAATCAAAGCAGACAAAGTTTCTTGTCTTTTATTTCTAAAGTTTTTTTTAAAGACTTGAACAAAAGCGAAGTAATATATCCTAAGAATTTTTTTATTTTTTTTATAGGGTCCCCATTTATTATTCACAACTTTAATTGATGTGAAAATAAATGGGGGGTTGTTTCATACAACACATCATTAAAGGCAATGAGACTTGATTTAGATAAATCAACTCCACCAATCGCAAACAATAAGGCCTTGCGCTACTGAGGACAACTTTGTAAAACATCCAAAGCAGAAATGGCACAAGGAGCCTGGGAAAAATATTCAACAATATTGTAATGCGGAACAACCCAGGCAGAAATATTGTGTGTTTTCTTACGAATAACAGCCTTGGGGGGGCGATAGACAGGTTTCACAAGATTATCCAAAGTGAGAGGTCCAGTGGGACCAGGTGGCGCTGGTGAGTCCTTAGAAGAAGAACTCGACTCATGAACATCATATGACTTAGCTCGCGTGGTCACATTCACATCTTCCTTGCACATGAAGACGAATGAACTATGGGTGGGATGAGAAAATGATCCCTCATGGCCCCCTTGCAGAGATAGAGGAGGCTGAGAAACCATAATTTATTGAGGTTGTGCAGGGAATGGATGAGTCAAATTGACAAGCTATTGAGTATATGGTGGTGAAAGGAGCCTATGGAATTCATCCATCCAAGGGCACTCATGAGTGAGGTGGTCACCTTGACAAATTTTACAAGGGAATTTGAATTTACGATGATGTTCACTAGTGCCCCCTCCCTGATTCTAAGGATGCGGTTGAGTATCTTGAGCAGGTTGGTTCTTTTGTTTATTTTTCTTATTATTAATTGTACCACCAAATGGTTGATTGTTCTTCGGTTGAGTGGAATTCACCGTAAGAACATTGGTGGACTGCTAAGGAGAGGGTGCTTTAGCAAAGCCGTACACACTTGCTGGCGCTTGAGATTTAACAATCAATTTCCCAAGTTGGGTAGCAAGTTCGATCACAGAATAAAAAACATACCTAATCATTCCATTGACATGTGGGTAAGGAGCAGGTTTAGGAGGGTCAATAGAAGGCCTAGGGGCATTCGACAACACTTCGTATAGCATACCTGATTGTGAATAGATAAGATCCAATTGTTGGGCAGCTAAAACAACTTGCTCCTCGATAATGGATTGAAACATGGACACATATTTGGTAATCTGGGGTTAGAGAGATCGAATGAACCATTTACATAATATTTTGTCAGGTAAATTGGTTCTCACTAACCTCTTGTGATGACGCCACCCATGAATGTGATAAAAAATTAACGTGAAATCATCTTGTATGAAATTTGACAAGAGATTAGATTCAATATCATACTAGGTATGAAACTGGAAGTGTGTGAAGAAGGTTTGAGCTAAGGAAGTAAAGTCACTGTAAGATGCAACATCTAATTCAATGTACCATTTGGCAGCATCCTAATTCAAGGTCTATTGGAACAATCGAATTTTAACAGAATCATCCACCAAAGAATTATAAAAAAACCATAAATGATAGATGGTAATGTGGGTGGACGGATTTTCCCTAGGCTTCCCTTCAAACTTGGGAATATCGGATGGCAATTTAGTGGGCATGGGTGGCCACCAGGGATCATGATGGATGGGGTCATTATTCAAATTCACCAAATCAGGTAAAACAAGAGAAGATAATAATGAATTATGGAGTTGGCTAAATGGATCATAGGCAGAAGAAGCCCCTGACCAAGCTTGCGGTCCTCCCATATAAGGATTAGAATGAGGTACTTGCTGGTGAAGGAAAGGGTTCACCCCGACATAAGACTATTGTGGGCCAGATTGACTAGTGAATGGATGTTTCCCCTCAAGGTATACGACCCCAGAGAGAAAATGACCCCCAAGAGCATGGCTTCTCACAGATTTTTACCCAAAATTAAAAGAAGGGCCACTCTGCACAATAGGACCAACATAAGGAGGATAACCTCTATGGGAGATGGTACTGGCAGCGGGGTTTCCCCCTAGGTAAACTATCCCCCCCCCCAGGAAAGGTGTTGGCAGGTGGCGTCACTCCAAAAAGATAAATATACCAATCTTGTGACATGTTAGACACAACTTTGCCCCTAGGATGACTAGGAACAACTGATGATCCCCCCAATGTATTTTCGTAAGTAACCACACCTGACTGAGGAAAATGAATAGTTGATTGAGAAAATTTGGGTGAAAAGACTCATAATCTTACCGGCTAACTAGGATGATGCACCATAGTTGACATAGAAGATGGTGTGAGCTATAGATGAGACTGGTGGAATTCCCCACAAATAAGTGAGAGGTGTAGACAGAGGAGAAGGTATGGCCCCACTGAGAGGTAAAAATGATGACATGGAAGCAAACATTGTCGATGCAGAAGGTAACCAGGTCTCGGAATCTGCCATAGGGTAGACAACTAACAAAGGCACGAAAGTATAAGCGGGTGTGGAACTGTCCGGGTTCGGTCACAACAATGCATGTCCTAATGGATTGGTCAAGGGTGGTTTGGCAGGACTAGTAGAATCATCTTCCAAAGTATTAATAGAGATTAGATTACTATCAGAAGGACCAAATACAAACTCCAAGACTATGTGTTGGTCTAATTATTGAGCACCGACATGCACTCTTCGTGCAAGAGTAATAATTCCACCTCATTCAGGAGGCAAATCGTGAAGACGACGTGACTAATGGTGAGCAAATTAATCCAGGGTGATAAATTATAAATTAATATAATAATGTTAGTGCATGGCCAAGACTACTGACTTAGACCAAACAAAACACATTAGAAACATCTTAAAATATAGCACACACAAACCAAAATGCAAAGAATCTAGCGGTGGAATAGTTATACTAGTCGCCTTCTTCCTAACCCTTTTAGCTAAACTCGGAAAAATTTCCTTCACTAACCATGGAACACCCCCTAAGAGGATTGAAAGAGTATGACTAATATATGTCCCAGGTACATAGAAGATGACCCCAACCTTGCACCTGTCTATGATCTCTAAGAGATAAGCCACTATGGTTACCACCGATAATAACATGACCTGGGGGTACAGTTGCAGGACAAATATACACGCAAGGGCAAGAATCTTAACTCAGAGAGATAAGACTAGAACCCCCTTGAGAATTTCCTCCCAAGTGGTCCCCAAGTGCTACATCAAACACTAATAACACTGTGTATATGTGTGAAAATTCTGTTATATCGTGTTGTTGGTGAAATAATGACTTCTGGGCAAGACCCAGGTTCTATTTCAAAGGCCAACAAGGTCCCGCTATAGTCTAGGACAACACCGAAATTTTCACCTTGGTCAAGGGAGACCAAGGAGTCTTACCCGAGGCGCATCATTACCTTAGTGGGATAAGAGAACTAGAACCATGGTATCAATATCCATTTTATCATCTATTATCTAATTTCATTACACTGTAACCATGCATAAGGCTACTCTTACTACACATTAATCAAATAAGAGACAAATCACATGAGATACATCAAGAAGCACTACCTGAAAATTTTAATTAGTCCTCTAAAACTCCATACATAGGAACACTTCCATTTTAACACAACAACGACCACAATGCATATATATATATATTAACTTCCAACACAGAGCATTACATCATATATCAGAGTCTCCACTGAGATCTTTCCATGGAACCCAAAATACAAGACTAGACTGATTCACTCCTCGATTCTCTCCCTTCCTTATCAAGCATCCTCCTTCCGCATTTCCAGTCCTTTCTTCTTTTTCACTTGGTTGCTTTTCCACACTCCGTTGTTCCTCGTTCTGTTCCACTTTTCTTTCTACCACTCATAATATTCTCCCTGTTTACTTTCAGTTACTCCTACCACTTGTGCAACTATTCGTTTGGAACCCACCACCTACCCAATGGATATCCACAACTCACCACCTTCATCGCAAATATCCACAACTCGCCACCTTTGCAACTGCTAGTCTGCAACTCCCAAAACTATTTTATCCTTTCTCAAAACAAAGGCCCCAACATGCCCCGACCAAAAGCTATTTACTCATCCCAAGTCAATTTTTTTTTTATGGTGAGGTTTCCATGTGGTCTTCTGTTGTCCCTTTCTGTTGATCCCACTCTGTTGTTCCCTTTTCTTTTTGAACCTATTTCAGTCCTTGTCCTTCAAAAAAAGGCAGCAACTCTGGGACTTTATTTATTGCTTCTGTCTTGAACTTGCAGAAATCAGTAATAGCATCCTATCAAGTCTTCATGATTGCATGTGTGGTGTTCACTACTTTTTTAGTATGAGTAGCATTGACCGAATGTGGAAAATTTGAGAAGGTTGATTCACATTGTGGCTCTGAGTCGGTGACCAGCTACTAGATCAATTCTGCCTTTTTTTTTACCGGTCTCCTGAGGTCATGCAAGAGCTACTTCGTCTTAGCGGAGTCTTCCACGATTGTCTAAATTTTTATTTGCAGGGCATCGACTTGGTCATATAACTGCTTGCAAGTAGTTGGGTCAGCAGTTTCTTTGATATTTGCAAATAGTTGGTGGAGTTGCTCCGATATGGGATGAGCTTTCATAGATAATGAGTTTAAACATTCATGGATCTGATCTAGCAGTGTATAGGCATCAGTTATTTTACTCCCTAGTGCCTCCTTTAGTTGATTCATCTACTCCCTTCTCTGAGTTATCTTGTCCGCGTAAACCTTTGTTGGATCTGGCAACGCTATTCTAGTTGAAAAAGTCTTCCGGAGCTCTATGTTTGCAGTGTTGAGTTTGTTGCATGTCGCTTTTATGTGGATACAATGTTCTACTACATCGCACGGATGCATATCTTCATGTGTAGCTTCTACTATATCTGCTACTGTCAGCCATAATTCTTGATTTTTTTCTGTCATTTTGTTGATTTGTTGCCTCAGATTGTTTCTTTCCTGCTGTAACTGTTTGCGCTCTTCAGTAAGCACCCGTATCTGTTTTTGATGTTGCACGTTCCATTGAACTATATCATTCTGCAATGATTCTTCCTACTGTGTTGTTGTTTTGATGAAGTTGAATAGTCGATTTGTTGTTAAGCCCTGGAGGTTCCCACTGTTCATTGCTTCGAGACTCAAATGCATTTCTCTGAGTAGTTGGCTGCTAGTGATAGATCGCTCGGACTGTCCTTGCGGTGAAATAGGTTGATTCAATGACATCGCTGGTTGTGGGATTGGATTTAAAATGTGGTTGGATGGAGGGATGGAAATAAATGGAAGCAATGATATCAGTGATTGTTGGAATTCTGAGAATGGGGCTTTGTTTGGTGCAACTTCAACTATCGGGAGGTCTGCTTCAATAAGTAGGTTTAAAAACGTTCTCGACGCTACCATGGCTTTATTAAATGCAATTAATTGGGGGTTACCTGAGTTAACTTCTACCTCGATATCAGTCGCACTAATCATGCCTGTCGGGATAACATCAGAAATGGTTGCGGAAGTGGATGCAGTGTGGATTGAAAGGTCTTTAGAGTTATGGGATGTATGCGGGGATGAAACTGAAGTATTCAAAGATGAGTCTGGGGTGTTTGAGGAAAATTTTAGGGTGTCTTGCAGGAGAGCGGAGGGGGTTTGGGGGTTTATCTCTGGTTCTTATATGATGTGGATACTTGTATTCATTTGGGTTGTCGACTCCTCTTCTGTTAAATCCACAACCTGGGTTGACTTTATTATTTTGGCCCTCTTTCCTTTAGGACCTGTGATGGGTAGTTTAGTTGTTTTTGTTTTGCAAGGGGGATGAGCATCGAATGATATTGGGAGTGAACGGTTGTGGGGGGAAGAGTGGAAAAAACAGGGGTCGTAATCATGGGTGAAAATGTACCCAAAACTTGAAATTCATTAAAAGAAGGTAAAGAAGTACTTGCGGCTCCAAGGCTTACCAGTGTCTTATTGAATTCCTACATTCTTGTCTCCAGCTTCTACAGTACTGGGTGGAGTTTTTTATGTGCAATTCATTGTGATGTGTTTTCCTTTGTTTCCCTTGGAAGCGGCTAAGGAATCATAGCATCAAAGGAGTATACATATTTGTTCTCCCGAACTTCTCCTGTTACCCCTGGCCATGAAAGGACTAAAGTGTGGAAGACCTCTTCCGTCATTTGGAACTGATGCGATATCTTCTGAAACATATCTTCTCCTACGTAGTGAGGTCTAAGCCATGTGTTTCTGTGGAAAGATCCAAACGACATCTCTTATGAGTACTCATCCAACAATACTCTTGGGATTATTTCCTGCACATCAATTAAATCTATCAATTTTCTATACCATTCTGCAAAAGCTTCTTCATTAATTTCCTTACTACTAGGATCTCAGGAGACTCTCAAAGGTGTGCATTGGAGTGCTCACGACTGCTCTTCAATTACTTTTGCAAGCGGTCTCTTTCCCGGCATACACTACTTCCACATTTCTAGTGCCATTATAAAGTACACATAGATGAATCCATTATCTCTTAGGAAATTATCTTCATAGGCTTCAAAGAATTCTTGCATTAGGAAAGCGCACCAATTGAGTTAATGTGCTCCTTGCAAACAATACTTCGCAACCAAAATGGTGTCCAATGTGCATTCTCCCTTTGTGTAGTGTCTTAATGTTTTCCCCGCAATCAAGTAACATGTGAATTTGGTGTTGGGCATGTTTATCATGTCTATCTTTGCCCCATTTCCCCCTATTTTGGTGTCATACTTTCCTTAGCAGTCCTGCTCCTTGAATTTATTTGCTCTCCTGGAGGTGTTCTGAAAAATTGTAGCCACATCATTCCCCATCGCCGAAATTCTAGTGAGATGGTGGATGTCCTCTATGTGAATCTTTATTTCTCTACCATGCCATAGGGAGTCATTATGAATTCTACTAATCATTAAATTTTTGCATTGCATCGTTGTTCCTTATGTACCAAAAACCGGTAGGCTCCATAGATGTAAGATTGTCAATCTTTGAATTCCCTGGAAATCTTGATGAAATCGAGTTGCTTCACTGTCATTTTATTTGACATAATTTTCTATGTACATATGCCTCTTGAGCGCCATAAACTGAAATGAATCAGTAAAATCAGTTTCTATCAGTGTTGCATTATCGTATTTTCCTGTGATCGACTCTAACTTATGGATCCCTTGGTCGAGTTCCGGCTCCACCACTAATACAACTGTGTTTTTCATGCTGCTTCTTCTATGATAAACCAATGTTATTGTTGGTCTATGAGTCTAGAGCTTTTCTAGTGTGTTGTCACTAATCGTTATGGCAAATTTTATCTTCTCCAATTCTCTGCTTCTTGCCACTTTGGTTTTCCCTTCATCCATACATAATAAGTAGGAGTTTTGACATGATGGAAGTTGATGAGACTAGATAACTAATTATTTTTCAGGTTCCCTCCACGACTACAATTGTGTGGGCAGTTAACTTGGGTGAGGTGGAATCTGACTCTATTGATGGTGGCCTTGGAAATTGAATGGACGTGATGGGAAATTATTATGGCTTGATGTGGAAACTTTATTACGAAATTATGTTTATAATTATGGAAAATATTTCCAATTTTTTTACTGAAACTATGGACTGACACCTACATGATGGATAATTATAGTGAAATGATGGCAAATGTCATAATTCATACGGTATTCCCCCTGACCATAATTGGTTGCGGGATGGTCTCCATTCTGCAACTGTGTAGCGGGGTATTATTCGCGACAAAGACATTCTTTGAGGGCTTATTTTCTATTGTTCCTGGTGAAATGACTTACCTAACCTACATAATTCTCTCGGGTGCGAGAGATTTATTTTAAATAAAATTCAAAGAGATCATTCATGGAAGGGTTTCAATCATGTGCCATTGACCCAACCAGGCAATATTATACCATCTAGTTGTGCGATATTAATAGCTCCTGAATCTCAGATATTTGTAACATAGAATGACCCCAACTAGTACATTTGTAGTTTTCTCGGAAATTTTTGGAATTTGCTGTTGTATAGTAGGATGCGGCTTCCAATGGTGAACGTTTTCTTCTTGATGTGGCAATCATGCCAAGACTTCTAGTGTCGCTTCTGGACTGATTGATGGAAATCTGCAAGGAATTTCGATTCTTCCAGTTCTTGAAGTTCTTGTAACCGCTTTGCCACTGACTCTTCTTCATACATTTGGGTTTTTGTGGTGATAAAGAGATTGGGGACAATAAATTCTGCTGGTACAACTGCTTTTTTTCCATACACCAGTTGGAATGGTGTCTGATTATTCAATATATTTACAGTGGTTCTATATGCCCACAAATTAGCCGGGATACTCTCATCCTAGTCATCTTGATATGCACTACATACCTTTTTCAGGCCCTTCTCTATGATTTTATTAAAATCTTCTATCGTCCCATTCGCCTATGGGTGGTACGGGCTGCTTTTGTGATGTTGTATCATAATTTTTTGCAGTGATTATTGGCATTAATGAAGTGTGTCGCTTAATCACTTGTTAAACTCCTCGGGCAACCGAATCTGGTGATGATGTTTTCAAAGATGAATCTAGCTGCAATGTCGGTGGTATAGTCCTTTACTGGTGCTGCTTCAGCCCATCTAGTTAAGTATTCTATTGCGGTTATGATGTATCTTGATTGTGAGTGTTGCGCAACTGGAGCTATGTGTACGATGAAATCAATTGCCCATTTCTCAAATCCTTGTATTTATTTTACAGGTTGTAGTGGTATCTCATCCCTATGTAAAGGTTTACTAGTCCTCTGACATACATCACATTTTTTTACAAATTCCTTTGCATATTTGTGTATGGTGGGCCATCATAACCCTGCTTGTAGGATTTTCCTTGTAGTGCATTTCCCCTAAACATGTCCTCCCGCAACTGCATTATGACATTCCCATAGGATCTCTAGCCGCGTGTGATCTAATATGCACCTTCTTAGTACTTGATCTAATGTCATCTTGTATAATTGGCCTGCAATGAGTTGATAATCTATTGCTTTGACTACTAAGTGGTTTATTTGTACTGTTGTATATTCTTCTAGACATTTCCTTGTAGCCATAAATATTTCTATCTACTCCAAATAGTCTGGTACAACTTCCACCTGAAACATATCTGCATCTGGTAATTGATCATCTATTGGTCCTCCATTTTCTCCTGATTCAAGTGTTGACAAATGGTCTGGTCCTACATTCAGCTTCCTTGGATGAAATATTACCTTAAACATGAATTCTTGGAATAATAGTAACCATCTACAAATTCTGCCTTCTAGCACTGGTTTATTTACCAGATATTTGAGTGTTGAATGATATGTGAATAATTTGAATGGGCCCCCTAGTAGATAGTGGCGTAACTTTTGTTGCGAGTAGACCATTGCAAGTGCTTCCCTTTCTGTAGTTGTATAATTTTTCTCCGTAGTTGATAGCTTTCTGCTGGAGAAGTATATCAAATGATCTAGATTTATCTCCCCAAGTTGTGCTAGCACTTCCCCTAGTGCGTTTCCAGAAGCATCAATGTGCACATGAAATTGTTTATCCCAATTAGGGTATACCAAGATAGGTACACTTTCTAGCTTTTCCTTTAGTATATCTAGCGCTTCGTTACACTCCTCGGTCCAGGTGAATTGTTCTGTTTTATTTAGTAACTTATTTAATGGGGCTGTAATGCGGGAATATTTGCAAATAAACCTCCTATAGTAGCCTGTATGCCCTAGTGTGGATCTTAGTTTCTTAAAATTTTCTGGGGGGTACATATTGATGATTTTCGCAACTTTAGAAGGATCTAGACATACCCCATCCTTGCACACGATATGGTCCATCAGTGTTCCAAAAGGAACTCTGAAGATGAATTTATTTACATTTAACGATATTCGTAGCTGCCTACATTAATAAAATACTATGTTGATTAGACTTGTATGTTTTTTCAACAAACTGTATACAATCCAATCATCCATATATACTTCAATAAATCTGTGGATATATTCTCTAGATGATGCTATAACTATCCTTGAGAATGCTACCGGTGCATTCTTCAGTCCAAAAGGCATCACATGATAGGCATAAGAGCCCCATTCAGTTGTAAATGTGGTTTTATTTTTGCCTTCCTCAACTATTCTAACCTGGTGGTGCCTAAAGAATCCATCCATGAAAGAATAAGTTTCATTCATTGCTACGTTTTCTAACACCTCATAACTGAAAGGTGTGGGAAAGGATCATGCACAAATGAATTATTCAAACTACAGTAGTCAACACATACTCTTATTTCTGATTTATCCTTTTTATTCTGGATAACAATGGGATTGGCCCACTCTGCTTCCTCAATTAGAAATATCAGCCCTACCTTTAGCATTTTATCAATCTCCTTCTTCACCTTTTCTTTTATCATGGGATTCAATCGGTACGGTCGGTGCTTCACTAGTCTGGCATCTGGTTTAAGCATTATGCACATTTCCCCAAAATATCCTTTGAAACCCTTCAATTCTGCAATAGAAGAGGGAAATAGATCTTCACATTCTGCTAATAAATCAAAAATTTATTTTGTTGTTTCTTCGTCCTAGTAGTCTCCAATGGAAGCTAATTTGGGCTTGTCACTACTTCCAATATTATGCTTTTTAACCTTGAGTGGTAGTAAGTGGAGTTCCTCTGTAATAGGTCCATCTTTGATTTCTCGCTCCCCTTCCTTCTCTTCAAACTATAAGTGTCTCAGGTTTTTTAAGTCATCATCATCTATCTCTTGATCTATATTGCTACAAGCCACTGCTTCTCGGTAACTTGATTCAATTTTTTTTTTAAAAGTGGCTTGATCTAGTGCCTCCACGGGCCCTATTGCAAATAGGATCCTCTTCATGGCTTGCAAACCGTTTGATAGCTGTTGAACGTCTTTAAAAGAAAATATTTTTACAAAATTCTCTGACAGTAATTCCCAATTACTTGTCTGTCTCTTTTTCTCTTCAGTGATGTACCATTCTTGCGTGATTGTGCCCAAAGAGTGAAAAAAATTGTGAACCCACAAGTTCTTGGTTTACCCTTCCAGTTCCCACCCCTCCTCATAGTCTTGTATGTGGGATCGGGTGTCTGAAGTTCCCATGTACCTCTCATCTGGTTGCGGTCCTGCAAACACTTAGCACTTGGTCCTTAATGCCTTCACCACATCTTCCCATCTCTGAAGGTGGTTGCGATGCTTTCACCACCACCTCGCAGAGGTTTCTTTCAATGCCACATTCATTAAGGGAATTTTTTTTTCCTAAGGGATAATAACATCTACTTTATTGATAAAAGTGTTAACATGTTCCATATTGGTAAGAGTGGGGTAACCTCTTACCTCTGTCTTGATCCAGTTGAATCCACGAGTGGCAGTGCACCGTCTGGTATTGATTTCGTATCCTCCCCGTTTCTAATTATTCCACACAACCTCAGACCCCACCTTAGAGCTCTAGACACTCCACCATATTACTAACCCTTATGTTGTCGGGTTAATGTAGTCCTCCCTTTTTCCCACTGTCATCTGGTATAATTGGTCCAAGAGTCCAGGATATTCTCTAGTGTCAATTGATTCTGTGAACATAGGAACTTGGTATGGATCCAATGGCTGAATCACCCTGACCTCTCCATATTCAAATATCATCAAATCCTTCTTTAAATCAATGACTGCATAATTCTCAAATGCCCAATCTATCCCTAACGGTGCTGGATATGGGTCTTTATCACCCATAATATCTATCACTTCAAAATCAGTGTAGGCTTTTACCCTCTCAACATCTTATAGTCTCCCAACCAGTATTATAAAATATTGGTTTTCCATATGCAATTGTATGGGAGATAATGCTAACTTGGGATTTTCCAGTGCCTCCCAAGTCTTCCTAGGGAGTGTATTGATATATGAACCTAATTCCAACATTGTATCCCTTATTTGAAAACCCATACATTGCGCATTGATTCTAAATTCCTTTCCTGTCTGTATTTTATTTCTTTTAACCCTTCGTACATATCGAAATAATGGTAGTGATTTGGTTGACTTTCTCCAATACACCCTCAAAAATTGTCTTCAAGTTTTTTTTTAACATATCTAGCATTTGTTCATTATTTATAATATTCAAGTTTAACCTGAACCATTCTTCTATAGGATGACTTGATGTTGTGGTATTTTCTTCTTCCTTTTTTGGTTGTATATTCTAGAGGTCTCTCTGTGTGCTTAATTTCAAGAAGGTCTCCACCGCTTCCTTGAAATACTGCTTTTTTTGTTTAGAGTTATAGGATTTCTTTAGTGATATAGGCTTTATCAGCTTCAGTGGCTCTATCTCTCTTGTGTCTCCTCTTGTATTATTTCATCTTCTTGTTATTATGGCTACACTTGGTAATGGATGCGTCTCAGAAATTCTTGGTTCTGCATTGATCAAGTCAGCGCTCCAGTGTCTGTTCCTCTCTTCATATCTTTTTATTAACTCAGGGAAATCTTCCGTGGCATGTGTGCTCACTCTACACTAAGAGCACCATGACCTTATGGGTAGCGAGCATTCTCTCATGATTTGTCCCTCTTGATCACAATTATAACATCTTAATGGCCCTCTTCCACCCGTCCTACCGCCTCTTATTCTTTTCCCTCCTCTTCCTCAATGAGCCTCGTTTACTCTGCAAGATGTTCTGCCCAGTATATCAACCAGTGCATCCAATGCTCTACACTAGTTTGCGTGGTGTGTATTTGAGGCACAAAAATCATAGTAAACGTTGTTTGGGACATTAGATTACTTCTATAGAAAGGAGCATAGGCGAGGTGGATGGCCAACTCCCTTACAAATCTTGCATTATTCGTTTGAAGTTGTATTCTGTTGTTTCGGGAATCCATGGAAGTGTGTTTGACTAGGGTATAAACCTTGGGTATTTACTTGCACAACTCCTTCAACTAAAGGCAGTATTTGAGGTCCTTCCGATTGTGACCCAATTTTTGTTCCCCGCAACCTAGGACATTCTGAGAATAAATTATCTTCTAGTAAACAATGTGTGCACCACACATTCGATCGTGATTGGCAAGGCAGTTGTATGTCCTTAAGTTTCTCTGTTAAAATTACAATTTGATGTTGTAGCCCCAGTAGAGAGGGATCCTGGGTGGTTACACCTCCTCTAAATTCTTGAGGATATCCTGCCATCGCTTCAATTCACATTACATATTCTAGTGGGTATTGGAGCGTGTTAATATTTTTCTACGTCAACGTTGTTTTGGTGAGAGGTATAAGAGCCTTGATAAACCAATCACGCTGATTATTTGGGTCTATGGGATAACTAAGTTTACCAATGGCATCTTTGAATCTTCTCATTAGCTCCCAAGCAGTCTCTACTTCTCGCTGCTTAAATTCCCATAGTTTGGATAACCCTTGTTGGTTGGTATGTGGTAGTTTAAGTTCTTGCAAAAATTCCCTCTTCACATCATCTATGACTAGATTTGGATGTACTTCTAACCATTTAATAAACCACCATAGTGCTCTCTCTTGGAGCGTAGTATGGACCTCAATTAACTTAAAAGTGTATGGTGTTTGGTGAGCCCTCCAGATTGCCTCACACAAGTACCAGTGTTGTTTAACATCGTTGTTCCCTTTTCCTGAAAACTCAGAATATCTGGTGAATGATCTTGCCATTTCTGTCTATGTATGTGGAAGTAGCACAAATCCTCTAGTTCCTCATTGATAAATTCTTCTACTAATACTATTTCTAGTGTTTTCTTGCACTTTAGACTGAATACTATGTATTTTACTCGATCTTTGCAACTTTATTGAAAATTTATCCACGGGGTGTTAGAGTACCAGGGGAAGGTTAGGAAAAATGCTACTTAGAATTTGGGGAATATTATTACCTTGCATTGATGCCCCTGATATTTCTTGAAACAATCATTCCATCACAACATGTAGTCCACCATCTGAATCATTCTCAGGGCTCTTGTCATCCTCTCCATTGGACATATTTCCTTTCTTCGATTGGGATGGGCTCCTATGAACCCGTCTAACCCTTCTAGTGGACCCCTCTATTCCCGTGGGACCTCTCGCAACTCATTCCCCCACTGTCATCTACAATGCCTCTCCTTGTTGGTGTGCATTCTCCTTTTTATTTTCAAACTCCCGTATTTCCCTCTCCCTCCACTTCTCGATGATTTGTGCCCTCTGATATGATTTTAGATCTCTCGAATTATTAGAACTTCCAATTTCCTTTTTCCACTTTCCGTAGCATTTCTCCCTTAGGTCCTTCCCCTAGTCCTATTTGTTTAAGCTTCCATAGCGGGATTTTGGAGATCTAACAATGCCTCTTCCAACATTAAAGCCTTAATCCACAGGGGGGGTCTCTTTCAGCAACTTACTCAGACTTGAATATAGCTTCTGCTTTAGAAAAAGATTGATTACTTTTAGTTGAAAACTCTACAATGTACACTTCCACCGTTAACTGTACCCAAAAATTTACTTCTTGCGTTAGATCAATAGCCATTGTGTGCAAGGTTGTAAGATCTATGTGTTTCCAGTTGCGATGAGGTCGACTTGATTCCAAAAATTTCATATTTACTTGAAGTCTTCGCAACCGATTGTAGAGATCCTTGGGAAACTTTCCCCAAAATATCTCATACAATTCGCTTACTGATTTGGAGAATAAGATTTGATCTCTTACCTTTCTTCCCTTCTGATGTCGGAGCTCAACTTGTTGTGATATGAACCGATCTAAATGATTATCCCACCAAATTCGAATTTCGCTCTTGTAGATCCTTGATACCATGATATAACCCTTCGATAAAGTTTCAGGCCCTGAAAATGGAACCATTTGTTGGCGAAAGAATGACTTTTGGGAAAGACCCAAGTTTAGGCTCAAAGGCCAACAAGGTCCTATTGTAGTCTAGGACAACACCGACATTTTCACCTTGCTCAAGGGAGAGAAAGGAGTCTCACCTGAGGCATGTCGTGACCTTACTGGGATAAGAGAACTAGAACCATGGTATAAGTATCTATTTTACCATCTATTATCTAATGAAATTACTCTGTAACCATGCATAAACTACTCTTATTACCCATTACTCAAAGAAAAGACAAATCACATCAGATATATCAAGCACTATTAGAAAATTTTAATTAGTCCTCTAAAAATCCATACATAGGAACACATCCATTTTAACACAACATCGACCATAATCCATATATATATATATATTAACTTCCAGCAGAAAGCATTACATCAGATATTAGACTCTCCACCAAGATCTGTCCATGGAACCCAAAATACAAGACTAGACTGATTCGCTCCTTGGTTCCCTCTCCTCTTTATCTAGCCTCCTCCTTCCGTACTTCCAGTACTTTCTTCTTTTTCACTTGGCTTCTTTTCCACGCTCTATTGTTCCTCATTCTATTCCGCTTTTCTTTCTGCCGCTCAAAGTCTTCTCCCAGTTTACTGTCAGTTAATCTTGCCACTTGTGCAATTGTCCATCCGCAATCCACCACCTGCCCAATGGCTATCCACAACTCACCACCTTCATCGTAGCTATCTGCAACTTTCCACCTTCGCAAATGCTGGTCCACAACTCCCAATAATGTTTTATCCTTTCTCAAAACAAAGGCCCCAACACGTGTTATCCAGGTGGATATTGGTGGTCACCCGCCTATTCCACTTGGGGCCCCACCATTGTCTCTTTTAGTTTTTTAGTTTTGGCACAACTTACTATTTTTAGCAGTTTTTTGAGTCCTAAACTTCCGGAGCCGTTTTGAGGCCCTAAACGACGTTTTTTTGGGAAAACGGAGAGCAACATGGGTCCATGGATTGATGTTTCTCGTTCAAAATTTGTATTCCTTGGATAGATATTTCTAACAAGGTATGGTACACGTCAAATGGAGATCGTATGCCAAAGTTATGCCCCTGGGAAGTTGAAACACCAATTTACCCAAACGGGGCCCATAGTTTTGGCGCTTCATCTCCTAGGGTTAGGGTTTTGGTTGTTTAGGATTTCCCATTGTTTCTAAATAATAAATAGGCCCTCAAGCCTCATTTTAACTCAGTTCAGAGGCCTATAGCCACCACATCTCTTCTCAGAGATAGCTACCAGCGCCCTAGCTAGTTTTATTTCCATTCTGTCTATAAGCAAATTTCAGTTCTTTGATATTAATGAAATGAAGAGTTATTTCCGCTGCATCTTTGTGTTTATGGTTATATGTTTATTTTGTTGCGCTCCTACATGAATCCGGATCAGTGGTATCAGAGCGGTCTGCTTTTTCTCGATCTTTCTTTGCATGTCCCCAATGAGGTCGGGGTATAAGGAGTTAGGGCTAGATTTGGTGGAACCTTTGCAAGATTAGCCTCGCAAACCCCGACGGACGCCCATGGGGGACGAAAAGAAAGATGAGGGAGTAGGAGATCCTATCAAAATATCGCTCGAGGAGGCCCTCGAAAAACAAAGGAATGCGATGATGGATAACTTTGCCCAGATCCTTCAACGGCTGCCCATCGGCAGCGCATTTGCATCCAGCAGCCACTCTGGAGGTGCGACTCCTTTTAAGGTACAAGTAAATTTTGAAATTCTCATATTTGAGGGTCAAATAGATGCATATGCTGTAGATAGATGGTTGAATATATTAGAAGGATATTTCTCGGTTCATGACTTTTTCGACAGGGAGAAGATTATTTTTGCACTTTTCAAAGCTGCCCCCCATGTCAAGGACTAGTGGGAAACCCACTGTGAGAAAAAGGATGAGACAGAACCCTCTCTGTTCTTGACTGTACCCAATTGGAATTCTTTCCGAGACACCATCAAGGAAAAATAATATCCCATGGGGAGCTATGAGGACAAGTACATACAATGGACCACACTGCGACAATAAAGGGATCAAGATGTGCATGAGCTGATGAATCTGTTCCATACCCTGCACACCAAGTTGGGTATCAAAGATTCAGAGAAACATTTGGTGCTAAAGTATCGCAGTTGTCTGCATAGATACATTCAGGAGGAAATGGAGTTCCTCAACATCTCCTCACTTGGTACGGCATACCGGTATGCTGCCAAGATTGAGCAGAAATTCAAGCAGAAGAAGCGAGACTTTGGATCTGCGAATCAAAAGCAAGGGGAGGGTGCTCCCAAACCACAGAACAAAGGACAGAGCCAAGGCATGGCGACTCAAGACAACCTGTCGAAGCCACAAGAAAATAACAACACCGCAAAGCCAAAGAAGGACATGGGAAAGTGGTGTGAGTTCCATAAGAGCTCCACTCACAACACAAGTGAGTGTCGGGCCAAGCAGTCGGCGGTGGCCGAGATGAGGGCTTACGAGTCGGATCGTAGCCGAATCTGAATCAGAACCTGACAAGGGGAATGACAAAGGGAAACAGATTATTGATGCAGAGCCCAATGCCACTGTTGCCACTACAAAGATACAGAAGGAGGAACCAGAAGATCCGGAGGAGGACGAACATCTCTTCCACTCCCAGATGTGTGTAAAGGGCTCCCCGGTATAGTTCATTGTCGATAATGGGAGCCAAAATAACCTCATTTCAGTAGATTCCGTGAAGCGGTTGGGCTTGCCGACCATAGCTCACCCACATCCATACACCATCGGGTGGCTTCACCAAGGACGAGATCTCCGCGTCAGCCCGCAGGTGCCGCCTTCCCTATAGCATCAAACCCATCACAGATGAGGTATTATGTGAAATTCCTCCTCTTTATGTTTCTGATGTATTATTAGGCCAACCCTACTTGTGGAAGCGACATGCTGTGTATGAGTCCCGACCTCATGTTGTTATTGTTACTTTGGGAAATAAGATGTATAGGATACCAGAGTTTCCACCACCTACCACTATCTCTTTGGTTACTGCAAAAAAATGCAGTAAGCTCATTTCCCAAACTAGGAAATTTGTTTTCCTAATGATCCACCCCCAGGGAAAAGAAATCTGCCGTAGCCCGGCCTCCCGGACGAGGCTCCTACGCACGACAACGACAAATGGATAAGGTTGTGGAGGAATGCGAGTTTATATTCACACCCACGGGGGTTCCTCTGCCTTGTCGGGTCAAGCACCCGATTGATGCGACCCCAAGTGTTGCTACCCAATGGACGATCTATCAGCACTCTGTTCTGGAGAACGATGAAATCAAGAGGTAGATTTAGGAGCTACTGCAAAAAAGTCACATCCAACCAAGTTCATCGCCCTATGGGAGCCCGATCGTGTTGGTAGAGAAGAAGGATGGGATGTGGAGACTCTGTATGGACTATCAGGTGTTGAACAAGATCACTGTCTGGAATAGGTAACCGATCCCACGGATTGATGACCTTCTGGACCAACTCAAAGGTGAAAAATATTTCAACAAGATCGACTTGAAGTCTAGGTATCACCAGGTACCAATTGAACCCTTCGATGTGTGGAAGACTACCTTCAAATCCAAGGAAGGCCTTTTTGAATGGCTGGTCATGCCTTTTGGGTTGACGAATGCTCCCGCAACCTTCATGAGGATGATGGACAACATCTTGCGGCCATTCACCATCATTTGTAGTGGTGTACTTGGATGACATTCGATATTCAGCTAGACTTGGGAAGAGCACCTTCACCACATCAGATAAGTCCTCCCTTATGCAAACCGAAAACACGAGTTATAGACACCATTTGGAGAAGTGCACTTTTGGCATGACCCGGGTTCAATATACGGGATACATTATTGATGAAAGGGGGGTGCATGTGGATCAACCAAGATCCAAGTCATTCGAGATTGGCTAGCCCCAACCACTATGTAGCTTCGCAGCTTTCTGGGTCTTGCTAATTTCTACCGTAGATTTGTGTTGGGATTCTCTCATATCACTTGGCCCTTGAGTCAAGTCACCAAGGGAGGAGCAAGAGTAAAATTCTTTTGGTCAGAACCTCAACAGAAGGCATTCACAAAATTGAAAAATCGCCTCTATTCTGCCCCAGTGCTCACATTACCAGACTTGCAATAGCCATTTGAGATCGAGACAGATGCCTCTGACTATGCTATTGGGGCATTTCTTACTCAACAGGGACATACAGTGGCATATCACAGTGAGACATTGTCTGAGACAGTTCGCAAGTATCCCACCTATGACAAAGAAATGTATTCCATTGTGCAAGCCTATCGACAATGGAAGCATTACATTTTGGGGAAGGAAACAATCATCCACACAGACCACCGGCCCCTGCAGTTCATACGGACACAAGGGAAGTTGCAGAATGATCACCATAAGAAGTGATCCACATATACTGCAATAGTTTCATTTGAACATCAAGTACGAAGGGTAGCACCAATAATGTTGCGGCCCTCGGCGTCACGATCGTGGTGCCTGCCGTTCTCAACTCTTGTGGTGAGACTTAAGTTGGCCGCTTCTCTCTATGAGAGCAACCCGGAATTCGGCCACACATACAAGGCACTCTTGGGGGGAACGCAAGTTCCAAATTTTCACCTCCAAGATGCACTTTTATATCACCTGGGACACCTTTGTGTTCCTTCAAGTGAGCATTCCAAGATGATATGGGAAGCACACTACATTCGAGTCGCTAGGAATTTCGGGGTCGAGAAAATAGTAGCAGTACTACAGAAGTATTTCTATTGGCCAAACCTTTGAAAGGATGTCGAGAAGCACATTAGATCCTGCGCTACTTGTGCCATTGCCAAACCAACCATCAAGAAGAAAGGCATATATACTCTGCTACCTACCCCTAGTCGACCTTGGGAATCCATCTCCATGGATTACATGTCAAGCCTGCCTTCTACTAAGCATGGAAATGACTGTGTTTTCATGGTCGTAGACGATTCTCAAAGATGGCCATTGTGGCGGCTACCAAGAAGAATATCACGGCAGAAGCCACTGCTAAACTCTTCTTTGAACGAGTGTGGGTGCACTTTGGGATCCCATAGTCTATCATATCAGATCGGGATAGCAGGTTCCTCAGCACATTTTGGTCTAGCCTCTGGTCAATGCTGGACACCAAGCTCACCAAGTCCACATCTTTCCATCCCCAAACAGATGGCCAGACATAGGTCGTTAATAGAATGATTATACACATTCTGTGCATGTAAAATTCAAAGCATCCACGCACATGGGACGAGAGCCTCCCCTATGTACAACATAGTTATAATCGAGCTCTCCATAGTTAAATCGGCCATAGCCCCTTTCAGGTGGGCTTGGGATTCCAGCCACTTTGTCCCATTGACATAGCCATGCCATTTGCAGCTACTCAGGCCAATTCAGCTCATGTCCAGTCTGAAGTTGACAAAGCAAATAGCTTCATCGAGCACATTCAACACATCCACCAACAAGTTCATGACATATTGGACAAAGCCAATGCTAAGTACAAGCAACGCCATGATCAACACCGGGTGCCACACAACTTCCAGGTGGGCGACAAAGTATGGTTACATTTGCAGAAGGAGCACCACACTGGACCCCACCGCAAGCTCTGCCCGCTCCGATACGGACCGTACACCATCACCAAGGCTGTAGGGAACAATGCCTTTGAGCTCAGTATTCCAATATTCCTTGGTCTGCACCCAATATTCAATGTGGACCGCCTTTGTCCTTACTTCCCACCTCTACTGGACACCTCTGACATTGCAGAACAACTCACACCAACAGAGTTATACCTAGACTGCATGGAACATGCCACCACAAATTGTATCATGGACATGCAAATCAATAACACTCGCCAACAGAAGATGCAGCTGTATCAAGTTGTCAAAGCTGGCCAACTCCTACACCAAGGAAAGTGGTTCACCAGGGACCAAGTTCAACAGAAATTTCCTCATCTCATGGAGGAACTAAACGCAATGGGGACCATTGCTTTCTAAGGGGGGAGGAAAATGATCCAGGTGGATATTGGTGGTCACCCGCCTATTCCACTTGGGGCCCCACTATTGTCTCTTTCAATTTTTTAGTTTCGGCACAACTTACTATTTTTAGTAGTTTTTCGGGTCCTAAACTTCTGGAGCCGTTTTGAGGCCCTAAACGACGTTTTTTGGGAAAACGGAGAGAAACATGGGTCCATGGACGGATGTTGCTCATTCAAAATTTTTACTCCTCGGATAGATCTTTCTAACAAGGTATGGTACTCGTCAAACATAGATCATATGCCAAAGTTACGCCCATGGGAAGTTGAAACACCAATTTACCCAAACGGGGCCCATAGTTTTGGCGCTTCATCTCCTAAGGTTAGGGTTTTGGATGTTTAGGATTTCCCATTATTTCTAAATAATAAATAGGCCCTCGAGCCTCATTGTGACTCAGTTCAGAGGCATGTAGCCACCACATCTCTTCTCAGAGATAGCTACCAGCGCCCTAGCTAGTTTTATTTCCATTCTGTCTGTAAGAAAATTTCAGTTCTTTGATATTAATGAAATGAAGTGTTATTTCCACTGCATCTTTGTGTTTATGGTTATATGTTTATTCTGTTGCGTTAGTGCATAAATCCGGATCAACGTGCCACCCGAAATTAAGTGAAATGGGTCATGTCAGCCTACCTAGCCCAAGTGTGACCTTGTGCTTGACCCCCTTGTTAGAAGGGCTTCCCAGGCCGCACTATTGCAAATGAATTTATCTCCCTACCACAAGTTTCTAAGTTTATTTTGTAGTCTTGGAGTAGTTAACTCACTCTCCTATCTCCAAGACCCTAGCCTAAGCTAGTGTTGGTGTACTACCAATAAAAATAAAAGACGAATCTAGTTAGTTTTATTAATGCGTTGATTTTAAGTGGTTATTATTTACATAGTTGGGATGCGACATGAAACTACGATGGTGTGAATGAATCTTGTTAGTCACTGACCAGATTTGGATCAAGGACCTAAGTGATAGCTCAAATTTCAAAGTGTTTGGAAGTGTGTCGAACCTAAGCGACCGGATATATATCGTCTTCCTAATTCCGACGCAGTGAATGGTTCGAAAAACCGACAACGTATGAAGAAGTTATCACATTTTGAAAAATCCAGTAAACTGCAAATTTTGACATTGACCGGGGTTGACTGGGCAAAGGTATAGTGCTGATGGGGCAGGTAAAGTTAGCAGTTGTAGGAATAACCTCTAGAAATAGACAATGACAATGCGCCAAGTGGCATATTTATATTCGCCAGTATGGTTGTGAGAAGGTGAAAATGCCCAATGACCTTTTAAGGTCAATTTTTTAGTTTTGGGTGCAATTTGCAATTTTTAGTAAATGGTGGAATTTTTGTTATTTTTAATATATATATATATATATATATATATATGAATTTTCATATTATATATTGTATATATACGTATTTAATTATATTAAAATAAACAAACCTTACAAAATTACAATAAAAATGCATATGCTAAGTCTGCGGTGAATTATTTTGAAAGGCGCCGGAAAAGGTTTGTAAAAGGTGGTTAAAAGGTTGTTTGGGAGCAGGATTAGGGTTTGAACCCTACACCTCCGCCCCACTATGGTCGCACCCTACCAATGAGCTACATGCCTTATTCCTTGAACCTTAGCGCGACAACATCTATTTAAGCCCTCACACAATTGACAAGTGGAGCGTGGAGGGGCCAGCTCCTCCCCATATGCCCAAGTGCTAGAACCGGCGGCTAATTCATTTACGATGAGATTTTCATTAATCAATTTTAGTTAACATAAAAGGTGGTCAAACCACGATTAGTCCTTAATTAATCCGTGATTATCTTGGCAAGATTTTTGGAGGTAGCGCACCAAATTTTGTGCTCAGGCCAAATTTAGTTGGACTAACTGCAGTTGCCCTACATTTGGTGGAGGAAATTGGGGCAAAGTTGTCTTGGTCATAACTCACTCTATATTCGACCATTCTGAGAGTGTAAATAGTCAATTTCAACTATATTAGACATTCCAGACTCATTCGTGAGGGTTGCAAAGCCATCAAATAACTTTTGAGTAGGTTTTTGCTTCAGATAAGTTCTAGAGGCCACTAGGGGCTAGTAGCAGTTTGAGGCCTAGCTAGGGAAACTAGAGGCCTTACTCAGAAACCCAATAGTCAATTTTGGAGTTTTCAGACATTCTAGGACTAATGGTGAGGTTTTCAGAGCTATTATAGGACTTCTGATGGCCCAGATGCTTCAAAGAAGTTCCAAAGGCTACTATGGCCACCAGGTGGAAGTAGGAGAAAAAGGCCTATCTAGACCAGCCAGTATCCATTCTCAGCAAAAAAATAGTCATTTATAACATTAATGATACTTATGAATCCATTGATGGAGTTTACAAAAGCTTTTGAATTAGGTCGAGATGCTTCAGAGAAGTTTTTAGTGAACCTAGAGCCAGGGGGTGCCACCAGGTGTTGGAGGCGTAACCGGAGCATCCGGAGGCCAATTTATGCAAGTGAATAGTCTATTATGACTATTTTTGACATTATGAATCCATTGAAGGGATTTTCAAAGTAATTTGGAGACTTATTAAGGTCAAGAAGCCACATGGAAGTTTTGGGCAGCCGAGGGCCAACAGTGGATGGAGGCCTAGATTGGGGAGCCAGTGCTCATTTTGAGAAAATGATCAGTTTATTTTGGATGTTTGATGTATGATGGAGACATTATATAATATTTCAGGGATAGAAAATTATTTCTTAAAGAGTGCCACAAAGAAGCTCAGGGAAGCTTAAGGCACAGACAATGGAAATCAAGTCTAAGGGAAGCCTAGTTCTTTCTTCAAAGTGATGATAGCCATGACAGGGGTATGATGGTATTCTAAACCCATTGTTTCAGTTCAGATAACCATTGGAGTTGATTTTTTAACTTGTAAAATAAATTTTCCATACTAATCCCAAAGAGTCAAGTCAGTTGACATAGGCTTAAGGAGACGTAGCCCACTATATTCAGGTGAAATCCTTTATTAAATTTGTTGTTATGTGTTGATGCTTATTTTCTGCATTATATCATTATTTCACGTGCTTAATATCAGAATTTTTTTTTTAATTAAAGCACTTAAACAATTAAAAAAATTACACCTGTTTCAAGTATAAAAATCCGCACAGTCAATTATAAGCAAGATCATTAATTTGTTTAACTGAGTGGGAGGTATTTGCGCATAATAATTTCAAGCTATCCACCCATTTTCAGATCAGGTTGGCATCATAGCACTAGGTTGCTTGCTTGACAGAGCACTAGGTTGCTTGCTTGATAGAGCACTAGGTTGCTTGTTTGACTTGAAAGGTGTTTAACAGTGCAAAGAATTTTACTGTTTGCAAGTTGACTGATGCTTACAAGTTTGAGTTTGCTAGAGGTGAAGGGAAGCCACCATTAGCTAAGTCCATAAGAGGACAAGAAGTAATAAGGGCTGAAGGCGTATTCCTTACCCAAAGGAACTCAAGGCAACCCTTGAAGCACAAGAGGTTTTGTTTGCAAAAGGCTGCTAAGTTGAAGAAGAGCTTGAATCTACAACCATTTTGTTCAGAAGATTTGTCAATTTTTTTTGAAAGCTTTGTGGATTTTGTTGAAATTATTTAGTTCATTAACATAAGATGACAACTTCTTTAGATGAGGTTTCAAAATCCTCCTCCTTCACAAGATTCTTCGATGAAGAGATGGAGCGAGACTTCTACATCCTGAAGGATAGGGTGCAAATTCTGTTGAAGATAGAAAGGAAAGTACTAGACTTTGTGAGAAATTGGTTGCTATGAAGCAAGATAAAGAAGTACTTCTCCAAAGAATGCATGAGATGGAGATGCAGCTCCATCAAGCCCAAAAGGCCTTAACCAAACACATGCATGAAGTAGAGGTAAAACACTCTAATTTGTCTTCAAATTCCTCTTCGAATAGATGTGTAGGTTCATTTAAAAATCACACTAGAGGTATAGGGTCCAAGTTGATGTTAAAAATGGGATATGAAGGCAAGGGTTTAGGCAAACATGCACATGGCATGATTGATCCTATTATGGTTGAGGAAAGACCTAAGAAGTTTGGTCTTGGTTATGTTCAATATAATGGCGAAAACTCTATAGAAATGAAGGAATTTGAGACAAATTCAAAAAGAGCTTTTGTTCCAAGTTATTAACCACAAACATGTCAAGTTTGTTTTCAAGTTGATTTCCATTTTTTGAAGCCTATGTTGCAGCGAGATGTGTGTAAACATGCAGCTTATGGCGAGCATGAGAGTTCTGACAGCTATCAAGACATGAACACTAATGTTGGTCTTCAAAAGAAAGCTGGAACCTCTACAATTTCATCTCCTCGATGAGGTAAAAAAGATGGACATGCAAAGAAGCATTTGAGGTATAATTATTCCCATAGTCAATTTGATTATGTTTCTGATAAGCATGGAAAATCTGCATGCGTAAATGGAAGAAAGAGTTGTTATTCCTATTGTGGTATGTGTAACCATGATGTTTCAATATAATGGAAGAGATTGAAGGCATATAGGAAATAGTTGAAGTGAAGGAAACTTGCAAAGAAGATGCAAAATACTTGCACATATTTCCAGAAGAAGGGACATTTTGTTGCCCAATGTTGTACATTGCATCCAACTAGTCATCCCAAGAATTTGAAGCAAGAGGATAAAAAGACTGGCGAAATTGGAACCCAAGATTCCATCATTGATGTCAAAACAGATGTTTCACATGAAGAATATTTTCAGCAGCAAAAATCGCCATGGAAGTGGCTTGGTAAGAAGTGGTTTGACTTATTAATTTAGTAAAACATACAGTCATTTGTACATATACAAATTTTAGTTATGTATGCATTTCTGTTGGAAACTTATGTTTGTTTGAGCCACCTTGGATCGATGATCAAGGACATGATGTTCAACTACCTTCTATAAATTTCTCTCCAAAAATTTATGGATGAGCAAGGAAGACAATTCTTGACAGGAGAACAAGAGCATTCAAGAAGGGAAGATATGACTACCTTCGAGTTGGGCTCAAAGGCACTAAGCCAAGTAAGGAAAAGTGTATGGAGGCTGAAAATTGAGGGTGCTGTACTCTCATCTACTGAAAAAATTAGGTAATTAGTCTTTTGGGGTCCAAAAGATTCCCTATGGGGAGGTGTGATCAGATTTGGATAAAGGACCCAAGTGATAGCTCAAATTTCAAAGTTTTTGGAAGTGTGTCGAACCTAAGCAACCGGATATATCTCGTCTTCCTAATTCTATCACCGTGAACAGTTCAAAAAACCGACACCGTATGAAGAAGTTATCACATTTTGAAAAATCCAGTAAACTACAAATTTTGACATTGACCAGGGTTGACTAGGCAAAGGTATAGTGTTGATGTGGAAGGTACAGTCAGCAGTTGCAGGAATAACCTCTAGAAATATTCAATGACATCGCACCAAGTGGCATCTTTAGATTCTCCAATATGGTTGTGAGAAGGTGAAAATGCCCAAAGACCTTCTAAGGTCAATTTCTCAGTTTTGGGTGCAATTTGCAATTTTTATTAAATGGTGGAATTTTTGTTATTTTTAAGATAGTTAGATTATATATATATGAATTTTAATATTATATATTATATATATATGTATTTAATCATATTAAAATAAACAAACCTTACAAAATTCCCATAAAAATGCATATGCTAAGTCCGCGATGAATTATTTTGAAAGGCGCTAGAAAAGATTTGCAATTTTTATCAAATGGTGGAATTTTTGTTATTTTTAATATAGTTAGATTATATATATATGAATTTTCATATTATATATATATATATATATTTAATTATATTAAAATAAACAAACCTTACAAAGTTCAAATAAAAATGCATATGCTAAGTCCATGGTGAATTATTTTGAAAGGAGCTGGAAAAGATTTGTAAAAGGTGGTTAAAAGGTTGATTGGGAGTGGGGTCGACGATTGAACCCCAGACCACCAACCCACTATGGCTGCAACCTTCCAATGAGCTGCGTGCCTTGGCTTTTTAACCTTAGCGCGGAAAATCTATTTAAACCCTCACGCAATTGATAGGTGGAGAGAAGAGGGGCCAGCTCCTCCCCATACGCCCAAGTGCTAGAACTGAAGGCTAATTCATTTACCACGGGATTTTCATTAATCATGTTTAGTTAACATAAAATGTGGTTAAGCCACGATTAGTCCTTAATTAATCCATGCTTATCTTGGCAGGATTTTTGGAGGCAACACGCCAAATTTAGTTGGACTAACCGCTTTTGCCCCACATTTGGTGGAGGAAATTGGGGAAAAGTTGTTTAAGTCATAACTCACTCTAGATTCGACCATTATGAGAGTGTGAATAGTAAATTTAGACTATCTCAGACATTCCATATTCATTGGTGAGGGTTGCAGAGCCATCAAAGAACTTTTGAGCAGGTTTTTGCTTTAGAGAAGTTCTAGGGGCCACTAGGGCCACCAGGGGCCAGCAGTAATTTGAGGCCTAGCCAGGTTAGCTAGAGGCCTTACTCAGAAACCCAATAGTAAATTTTATATGTTGCAGACATTATGGAACTAATGGTAAGTTTTTCAGAGCCAGTAGAGGATTTATGAAGGCCGATATTCTTCAGAGAAGTTCCAAGAGCTACCAGGGCCACCAAGTGCCAACAGGAGAATGAGGCCTATCCAGAGTAGCCAATATCCATTATCAGCAAACCAATAGTCATTTATGACTGTAGTGATACTTATGAATCCATTTATGGAGTTTTAAGAAGCTTTTGAAGGCTTTTGAAGGTCAATATGCTAAAGAGAAGTTTTTAGTGAACCTAGAGCCAAGGGGTAGCACCAAGTGTTGGAGGCGTAACCGGAGCAGCCAGAGGAAAATTTATGCAAGTGAATAGTATATTATGACTATTTTTGACATTATGAATCCATTGAAGGGATTTTCAGAGTCATTTGGAGACTTCTGAAGGTTGAGAAGCCACAAGAAGTTTTGGGCAGCCTAGGGCCAACAGTGGATGGAGGCCTAGATTGGGGAGCTAGTGCTCATTTTGAGAAAATGATCAGTCTATTTTGGATGTTTAATGTATGATGGAGACAGTAGAGAAGGTTTTAGGGACAGAAAATGATTTCTTAAAGGGTTAGTGCCACAGATAATCTCACGGAAGCTTAAGGCACCGATAGAAAAAATCAAGTCTAAGTGAAGCCTAGTTCTTTCTTTAGAGTGATGACAACCATGAAATGGGTATGATGGTGTTATAAACCCATTATTTCAGTTCAGATAACCATTGGAGTTGATTTTTTAACTTGTAAAATAAATTTTCCATACTAATCCCAAAGATCCAAGTCAGTTGACATAGGCTCAAGGAGATGTAGCCCACGATATTCAAGTGAAATCCTTTATTAAATTTGTTGTTATGCGTTGATTCTTATTTGATGCATTATATGGTTATTTCACATGATTAATATCAAAAAAACAAATGTTCTTAAAGCACTTAAACAGTTAAAAAAATTACGCACGTTTCAAGTATAAAAATCTGCACAGTCAATTATAAGCAAGATCATTAATTTGTTTAACTGAGTGGGAGGTGTTTGCACATAAGCATTTCAAGTTATCCACCCATTTTCAAATCAATCACCCTAATGCAGCTATATGAAATTTTTGTTTTTGCTTCTATGAAATCTAACTACAGGAGGGTATGATTTTTCACAACACACTAGGAAAACAAATCCAAACAAACAAACACACTCAAAGCAATCAAACCGAAAGCCAAAATTGAAAGAAGGAAGACAATATCAAGAATGCTAGGGTTGTAGCACAATGGCTCAACCAAGGCCAATTTTCTACAAAGGTCAACACCAGACCCTAGAGACAGGAAGGCCTAAACAAAATTAGATGACGGTTATAAGAAGCCATGAGAACACACTCAAAAGAACTTGTCTAGATGAAAACTGTACCACCAATCACAACACCACCAATTGTGACAAAAATAACCAAAATAAAAAGATATCACTAAAAAAAAGTGACAAAAGTGCACAAAGGCTACAAAAGTCTAAAAGTAAGATACATAACAAGTCTAAACAATCACTGAAAACAACCAATCAAATCTGAAAATGAGATCCAAAGGAAAAAATCAACCCTCAACCTAAAACATCATAAAAACTTCAAGAACGCCTTGAAAGACAAGGGTGATGGAAGACTTCAGATAAAATGATAAAAAATGGATCAGACCAGACATAAAAAATAGCTTATTAGCAACAAAAAACCATATATCTAAAAAATATCCAATAGATCAGCAAAAGACAATAAGATCAATGTTCAATAGAAGACAAAAACCTTTTCCCAATGAAGGAAAAAAAATATAAGGAAATCAAGGAAAAGAAAACAGATCTGGACTAGATCCATCCAGTAAGCAGTGAGCTCATACAAATCAAGGATAAAAACAGAAAATTTTGAGGACAAAAATGATTTTTCAGGGCTAGAAGCCCTGTCGCACACACAAGGTAGGCTAAATTTGATCGGTCACTATGTTTCTAACTGCAAGCCAACGATTGGGATTCTCTAGTTGCATGGATGAATCCTTGTGGGAGCAACCAGGGAAAAAAATTGGATAGCTAAATTCAATTAACTATAAAATCCTCATATAGAGTCCGTTTTCAATGATTTTTTTGTTTTGTTATGTTTTTGGATGAAATTCTGAGAGGAATCCATATCTGTGGTAAATTCAATCAAATCAGGTACAAAAAATTCCATAATTTTATTTTAAATGCATGATATTTTATTGTCTCATATAAAAAACAAAAACAAATCTCCAGATCTAAGATCATCTCAGATGTGAATCAAGTAAAATCAATGGAGATCAAAATGAATCCAAAAAACTACAGAGAACTCAATGGGAACAAGAGAAAAACCTCCCTGTAGCACAATTCTCAAGCCTGACAGGCCATGTCGAACCCATGTCTCAATCCCATCCAAATCATACATCTCCTCTCCGTTTAATGGCATCGAACTTCGCATGTATCTCACTCTCAAGCTCGATCAAACTCCCAACGCCTATGTCTGCCCCGATTTTGTGCATTTTCTCCCTGTCAAGCATGATCACTCTTATTTTTTCTTGTTTTTTGTTCGTACCTTCCTCCTTTGAACTCAACCCTATTCATCCTTTTCTCTTTCAGCACTCCGTCCTCCAATCGTGCAATCATCTCTCAGTAGGTGCTCTCTATTTCCCATATCTCCTACGACCCCTGCATTTCATCCTTCAAGCGCATCTAATCCCTTCACCATCCAACAACCTTTTTTCTATGTGTCGACTCTGATATTTACTTCCAGTCCTCTCTCTCTGCTAAGTTGTGCGAGCTCATCCTCCGTGCAGCTCTGCTGCTCTCTCTCCAAAGCCTTCCTCTCTGATATCTTAGTGATATTTGATTTTTGAGTAGCTCTCCTCAAGCGATGCAAGCTCCTCCAATCTTCAGCGCAACTTTGCAGTTCTCTTGGCACAGTCCTTATCCTAGTTAACGGAGTGCACTTGGAAGAGAAAACATCTCTCCTTGTCTCCATCACACATAGGAATCATTTCTCTGCCTCTCACCATCAGCAAATCGACCATAAGTTTCCTCGACAAGCAACAATGGATCTAAATCCAATAGAAAGAGCCTCACAAAATTAGATATGCACCATGTGCAGAGCTAATAAATTCATGATTGACACAATAAGAGAGACAATTCAAGACTTGAAGCTACAGGGAAGATCATAGAATTTGGCCTTGAAGAGGTAGCTTGAGGGACATAAGGAAGAAATAATTTTCCTAAAAAACAAATGCTCTCACATGGAAGAGATTGTCATATATCTTAAGAGCATCACCCTGAATCAGTAGGGGGGAAACTCTAACTACCAAGGCAGTAAACAAATATCACAACAAGAAAAATCAGTTAAAAATAACTAGAATATCTCAGAAGATAATGAAGGACCTCCCCTCGGCATATAATAATATTTTTCCGTTATGTTATGTAAATGTGATTCTCTGCTTTTTCATTTTGTAAGGAAGTATGCCAAAAATGTAGTAGGAAATCTAGGAAATTTTGGAAACAAGGATTTAGGTAATTGGGATTGCGCTCCCGCTCTTATCTCCTTAATTCTACTTCTCTTTAAGCCCTTCATGTAATGGGAGCTTGCTCCTTTTCTTTTTGGAATAGATATCTCAATAACCGACTTTGTAAAAAAAAAAAAAAAAAACTAGGTTTTGTGTAGTGATAGATATTTTATAAATTAATATTTTCCAAACCATGTGATGTGAGATGAAATTTTAATTTAAAAAATTATATTTTAAAATAATTAAATATATCAATATTAATGTTGGTAAGTATCGAAAAAAGAGGATAGATTTGAGAATTATAAATATTATATATATGTTTAAAATGTCATCAGATACAACAAGTGCTACATAGTAGCTAGTCTCTATAGCTTAGTTTAAATATAGTTAAATCAGAAAATGTATTTCTAATTTAAAAGAAAAATTAAATAATTATGAAAATATTATAGTATAAAGAAAATATTTTTTTTATTTAAAAAAATATAATTAATTGTAATTTAATATGAGGGGATAGAAATGAGTAATATAATGGTCAATAGGTAATAGCATCATGTAAGTACATGAATTTCTATGTTTACCACAATGGATCTTTACCTAACTAAAGTATTAACCATCTAAGATTTATCAAATAAATAGTTTCACTTGTGATTAATTTAAATAATCAATAGCTAAAGATGATGTCCACTTGGGATTCAGTAGAGTTTGTTGATGTCTATATCTTCAAAATTTCTTCACACACAATTAGTTGGTTTGCTTTCTCTTTGTAAATAAAAGAATATGCCATGACGTACCAACTTGTCCCAACAAAAGTTGTTGATTGGAACTCAGAAATAAGAGAGGGTCGAAAGAGGAGCTGTCCATAATCAATAGAGGTTAGAATGCATATGACAAGGAAGAAGAGAGACTTAGATAGAAATCAAACACCACCTAGATATACTAATACAATAGTTATAGAAAAATAATATCTTTTGTTATATTAATATAAATTTTTTACACAATATAATAATATTTTTCCATTATGTTATGTAAATGTGTTTCTATGCTTTTTCAGTTTGTAAGGAAGTATGCCAAAAATGTAGTAGGAAATCTGGGAAATTTTGGAAACAAGGATTTAGGTAATCCGGGTTGTGCTCCCGCTTTTATCTCCTTAAGTCTACTTCTCTTTAAGCCCTTCATGTAATGGGAGCTTTCTCCTTTTCTTTTTGGAATAGATATCTCAATAACCGACTTTGTAAAAAAAAAAAACTAGGTTTTGAGTAGTGATAGATATTTTATAAATTAATATTTTCCAAACTATGTGATGTGAGATGAAATTTTAATTTAAAATTTTATATTTTAAAATAATTAAATATATCAATATTAATGTTGATAAGTATCAAAAAATATAGGATAGATTTTAGAATTATAAATATTATATATATGTTTAAAATGTAATAAGATACGACAAGTGCTACATAGTAGCTAGTCTCTGTAGCTTAGTTTAAATATAGTTAAATTAGAAAAATGTATTTCTAATTTAAAAGAAAAATTAAATAATTATGAAAATACTATAGTATAAAGAAAATATATTTTTATTTAAAAAAATATAATTAATTGTAATTTAATATGAGGGGATAGAAATGAGTAATATAATGGTCAATAAGTCATAGCATCATGTAAGTACATGAATTTCTATGTTTACCATAATGGATCTTTATCTAACTAAAGTATTCAACATCTATGATTTATCAAATAAATAGTTTCACTTGTGATTAATTTAAATAATCAATAGCTAAAGATGATGTCCTCTTGGGATTCAGTAGAGTTTGTTGATGTCTATATCTTCAAAATTTCTTCACACACAATTAGTTGGTTTGCTTTCTCTTTGTAAATAAAAGAATATGCCATGATGTACCAACTTGTCCCAACTAAAGTTGTTGATTGGAACTCAGAAAGAAGAGAGGGTCGAAAGAAGAGGGGTCTAGAATCAATAGAGGCTAGAATGCATATGACAAGGAAGAAGAGAAACTTAGATAGAAATCAAACACCACCTAGATATACTAATACAATAATTATAGCAAAATAATATATTTTTCTATATATATATTTTTTACACAATCGGTTGCTATTAGTATTCAAAAAAAGGGGAGACAAAGCTCCGATGTTACAAGATGCGATACATAGGGAGCAATAAAGGGTGTGGCAATGGGAAATTCTACAACCCTTTTGCTTCTAACTTTCCTAAATATCTAAAAAACAGAAGGGTGCGTAGATTCGAATGAACTGAAACAGTAATAAGATAAATTTGCAAGACATGCTTAGTCTATATTTATATGGTTGATCTAGTGAGCAGTGGAGTCTTCAGGGTTGGCATCTGCACCCAAATGTCTTAAATTTGTAGAGCTAGAACTAGGTGCGCTATTCTTTTCCAACATATACTTCAGGATTTGAATTGATTCTTGAGCATGAGCGCATTTGTTGGAGAGCTCATTGAACTATTCCTGAAGAGAGGAGACCCTATGGTGGAATAAATTGAGATCGAATTCATGTTTCTCATCAGCCATCTTAGCCTGGTATTGAAGTTTATCATCCAGGATCTTCTGTTGGGCTCTAATTTGCTCCAGTTCTGCTTGGAGGTCTGCACAATGTAAACAATCTTCACTCCTCACCATTCTGGGCAGCAAATGCAAGATTCCAATATTCAAGAACTGTAACTGAGTGTAAAGATGGTTGGAGCGCTGCTTCAGGCTGCTGCGGTCGAAACTGGGGAAAAGGGAGATAACGAGACAGACACTGGAATAAGATGGGAAGCCCAATGCTAAGAAGGGAGAGAGAAAAATGTGCACTAGCTGAGGATCGAAACCGTGGATAGATGGAACAGCAGTTCGGACCAGAGAATAAGGGAAACAAAGCTCCACGGCAGAACAGCTCGAGGAGGAGAGTGATTGCCAAGAAGGGAAGGTGGGCATATAAGAAGGGAGATTCGAGTATGGGAAGGCGATGCAGGCTGAGTAAATAGTCACGAGATTGCTGAGGATATTGACACGAGAAGGATAAAGAAGGAAAAAATCCTCTGTTGGGGATTTCATGTAAGGTTGATGTAGATTCATGGCAGAAGGATTGGGATTCGAAATCATTGCGGATGAGACAACATTTGGACCATGTACATGCTCAGATGGCATGGGAATCCGCCTCCGGCTTGAGGTTGTGATGGAATAGGCATGCCATATCCAAGGTGGACAGAGTCCTCGACTGGGGATCCGATAAAGATTGTGCAAAATCATGGCAAATGGATTTGAGATTCGACATCATTGCAGGAGAGGCACCCTATGGTTCTATTGCAGGCCTTGTTGGCACGGAGGTCAGCCTCCTTGTTGAGGTTGCGAAGAATATGGTAGAAGATGATACCTTTCATATTAACAATAAGAGATTGACATCTGCTGGTGATTTGTTGAAGCGCCACATTGGATGCCAAACAATTGTGGATCATCATACTGATAATAATAGCCTAATCACAAAAGATCATGGCGTTGGTTATACCAAGGTTTTGCAATTGGGATATACCTTGGAACAAGGCAAGAGCTTCGGCCCTGTTATTGGAAAGAGAACCTAGTCCCCATTCAAAAGAAGATATGATGGCACCATCTTCATTACGAATGATACCACCTGCACCATCCATGCTCAGATTGGACTTAGACGCGCCATCGAAGAATAGGGAAGGCCTATTGCAACTTTTTAACAAAGTGATAAAATCCTCCTCACTCAGTCGAATTTTCCAACTGATATTGGGGATGTGCCACTGATTGGTGATGGCGCTACTGCACTTGATGCTATTATTTTTTTCTAGCAGGTAACCTATAAAGTTTCGTTCTTAAACACAAAGGTCCTTATAATCAATTTGGTTTGCTTGAATCTTGGTTGAAATAGTTTCAAGAGTAAGGCTCCGAGCCTTACTACAAAGCTTTTTAAAATTGGTTTCTTTATCTTTGAAAACTTTTCGATTTCGAGCCAGCCATATATTCCAGAGAGCTGTGTAGGGGAGAGCATCCCAAACTCTCTTGGCTATACTATTATTTTTGTGTTTCCAGGGGTAGCTTCTCTACCATAAGTTCAAGGCTTCAACAACGGAGCTGTGTGAGCTCCATGGGAGATGGGAGTTAGGAGTGAGCTCCTTCCAAAAATAGGTGGCAAAATGACATTCAATAAAGAGATGTTGAATGGTTTCTTCAGCATCATGGCAATTTGGGCATCGAGAAGGTCCAATCACACCTCGTTTTTTTAAATTGTCTGAGGTTAAGATTTTCCCTTTAAGAAAAGTCCATATGAAGAATTTGATCTTGGGAAGGGCCTCAGATCTCCAAGCTACCTTCCAGATTGACCATATAGGCATGGGATATTCCTTATTGCAAAGGTTTTGATAAGCATCTTTAATAGTGTAAGTCGATCCTGAGGGATCCCAACGAAATTCATCCTCGTTGTCTTGTTTAATAGGAGCAATGCCATGGAGATTAGCTTGAAGGGATGCAAGACTATATTTTGCTATATTAATACAAATTTATTACACAATAAATTTACATTTTACTATTTTTTTAATTAAAAAATGGTAATTGAATAAGTTAATTTGAAATTGAACTCTCAAACAAATAATATTTTGAGATTGTTATTCAAGGGGATCGTTAGATGTCAATTTTATAGCCATGAAAAAGGCACAATATAACCTTTGATGAGTAAAAGAGCAATAATTGACTTTTATTATTATTAAAATGGTTAATTAGTATTATTGAAATGGTTAATGCAAAAAGTGGGGAGAATTAGGAAATTGATAACCATTAATAGAAAAACTAATGAAAATGAGTCAAACCATAACAAAAACTGTTTTTCTTTGTTTTAAATGAATAGGGAGTCACGTCCCATCCAAAGATCATTTTAATTGTTCCAAAAATTCTTCTTCTTACAGTATGGGGGCCTAGGATCTAATACCAGGGGGGATTGGTGGCATTATGGGGTTTCCTATGGTTCGCTACAGAAAAACAAGTTCAAAACATAAATGTATATGGGGGTTTCACAACTGTTATCCAGGGCATCTTGGGCAGTGCGACTTTTGACCCCCTTGATCTCAGAGGCTTAAAGGAATAGGTGGGCACTCTCATACTATCCTTTACAAATTTTGATATACAACACATCCACAGAGAAAGAAATTTCATTGCAGAGTCCCTATCCAAAACGGGGCTGGATGATTCAGAAGGATACGTATACTTCTCTTTTGTTTCTGATGGTGCACCCACTGTGGAGGCTTCAGAAGGATACATATACTTTTCTTTTGTTTCTAATGGTGCACCCAATGTGGAGGGGCGCATCACTCTCCCATAGTCTATTTGGAAACAAATGTTTTATTTTCTCAATACTCTTTAGTGATATGCATTTATTTTTTACTCCTCTTTGGAATTTAGTCAATATTATCCTTCTTGTGATAGAATGATGGATTTTATCTAGATACGTAGGCTAGAAATTTTATTTTTACTTTAGAACATAGGCTAGAAATTTTATTTTTACTTTAGAACATGAAGACTTGTTATGTTTGATACATAAACGCAACACAATGATAGATACATATGTAACTAGGTTTTTATGCTCCTTTAATAAAATCCAGTTTTGTTTTTTTCGTCTGACAAAAAAAAAAAGCCAGTGCTAATATTTAGAACATAACTAGCAATTGCACCACATGTTGCAAAGGCAATGTCATAAGGTTGTGGTATAGGAAAGAATAACATATAAGAAAGAAGAGGTAGTAGGAACTTTCTCGGCTCCAACTGATCCTCGAGAATAAGGGGTGGAGAATTATGTTTACTGGACCTCAAATCAAAATATCCATATTAGGTAATTGATGTGGAACAACTTCTTTGTTATTAATTGCATGCAAGATCTGTTTTTTCATAATGGATGAGAAATTTTGGCCTAAGTACTGAAGACCTCTAGATGACGAAATATGCATGTTTATTTTTTTCTGCATGAAGGATGCACTTGGTTTTTATGACCAAGTTGGGTAGACTTCACCCTTCCATGAAATTATTTCCTTCTATCACATTCGCAATGTTGAATTCCTCTAATACTACTCCTAGAACTCTGACTCTACTCTACAGCCAGAATTATTTAATGGAATAAAAACTTTTCACTATGAGATGTTGTATTTCATAAGAGACTACTAAGAAGCTTAAGTATGGTAAATCCACCTTCACCTGTCATTTGAACATAGAGCATAGAGTTATCTTAATCATCAATTTTATGGATAAGAGACATTTGGGCCCTTTTTAACCCTTGGGGATGATTAATTAATCTCAGTTATTATAAATTATCTACAATCATATTTCTATAATTCCTTTTTGAATGACCAATATTCCACTTTTTGGAACTTTTCACCTCAGTCAGAATAACAAATATCATGAAGACCCAAAAGTAAGAAGAAAAAATAATCTCATAATCAAGGTATCTAGCGAATTCTTTAAGGATGATCAATATTTTAGTGCCTTTTAAAGATCATTTATTTTCCCATCAAATAAAAAGCAACAATCAAATTTTGTAGTGACAAGAATGGGAACAAATTTTAAATGTAATAAGTCCCTTCCCTAGTGATAGTACATTTTTGTTTTGAAAATAATAGATTCCTCCCCAAGTGACCCTTTAGAGATACCTTTTTTTTCAATTGATTGCAATAGGTAAGTGTATTTTGTCTATTATTTTCTGAGTCATTGAATTTAAGGGCATAGGTAAAGAGACTACTAGACAAAAAAGAGCAGATTGCAATCGGTAAGTGTATTTTGTCTAGTATTTTCTTAGTCATTGAATTTAAGGGCAGAGGTAAAGAGACTACTAGACAAAAAAGAGCAGAGTGATTGAATGTAAAATGAAAATAACATTGAGGAATCTCTTCTGATTTTCTCATGTGGGCCTTCTTCAATTGATGAGGTAGTAGGAATTTCTCCTCCAGAATAAACAGTGGAGAATTATGTTGAGTGAATTACTACTCATGTAACTTTGATGACTCCTTACAATTGGAATGTATCTCTTCCCATAACTCTATCTCGGGTTATAATTCTATCTTTCTCTTGTTTATCAATAAAGTGTCTCGATATCACTATTGTTTGTCTCTTACATAGTTTTTAATCGAAAATACATTTATTTCGACATAGTTTAAATACTAATTTGCACTAATTTGTCATTTTAAATGACATATTTTTTAATCGAAAATACATATATTTAGACATAGTTTGAACACTAATTTGTCATTTTATATGACATAATTTTTAATCCAAAAAACATCTATCTAGACATAGTTTTTAGTTTTTCTTAAATATTGATGATAATAACAAATAAAAAGCGATGAAGTATCCCCTCAGGTCCCTGAATTCTCTCTATTCCTCCTTGTCTGCTGTTTTTTTCTGTATCTCTCAAAGTACGCGAGACCTATAGGTCTATTTTCCAGCACCCACGGTGCTTATGTTTCTAGCAGTGATTTCTCTACTTTTGTCTCCTCCCCTCAGATGTTCTCCCATCTAAACTCCTTCCTTAAGGGTGAGCTTGTCATTGCAGTCAAGAATGGTTCCAGTCATCAGCCTCATGAAGCTATCATGTATATTTTTATTTTATAATTAATGTGAATAGCTCCTCTCAATTTAAAAAAAAAAAAAAGCGATAAATATTTTTATCTCAAAAAAAATTCCATTTTTCAAAAACAAATAATAAGTCATATTTTTTCCTCCATGAATTTAATAGGTTTGAGCAAATTGTTACATTCTCTTTTAGATTTGGTTTTTCTTAAATATTAATGAAAATAGCAAATAAGAAGTAATAAATATTTTTACTACTAATGATTGGCAACTCAAAAGTTTTTCTATTTTAAAAAACAAATAAAAACAAATTTGATAATAAATAAGTCATATTTTTTCCCCAAGTCTTTTGGAAGAATTTCTCCATGAATTTAATGGGTTTGAGAAAATTGTTACATTCTCCTTTAGATTTGATTTTTCTTAAATATTAATGATAATAGCAAATAAGAAGTGATAAATATTTTTACTACTAATGATTGGCAACTCAAAAGTTTTTCTATTTTCAAAAACAAATAAAAACAAATTTGATTATAAATAAGTCATATTTTTCCCCAAGTCTTTTGGGAGAATTTTAATTCCTAAAAAATGACTCTAATCATGAACCTCTTCCCTCACTCCCCATAAGGTCAACCTCTTTCCTCACTTCCCCATAAGGTTACCTGGAAAGGTTCTCCTCCAAATTTAAAAATATCATTTCAAGATTAGTTTAACATGTACTCATAGATGAGTTATCATCTCTGTTCATGGCAATGTACAGAGAGTACATTCAGTGAGCATGAACCGAGAATATTCACTGACCAGAAACATTAACATATAGCAGTATACACTCAAAATTACACAAAAGGGTAGCAATAGAGCAGAAGAACACATCTGAGAATACAATTCATATGCAAAAATCAAATTGCACAACCGTAAATCACCAAATGTTAACATTGATGAAATCCCATACTAGAAGCCCAGCAGAGACTATGAATTACTAAATTTATTTATTGATAGCATTGATCATGACCTCCTTCACTCAACAAATCTCAGTTATCTATCAATCTAGATAAAGATAACCATGGAATCTCAAGCAATGAATTGAAGGCCCGGAGTATAGCATATGTAATGAGTGGCCTTTATCGTGATCAAGCTTAAGTTTTGTAACAGACATCTCCATCACATATTACTCCTGCTGGCTTGCATTTCTCATCCATAACAGTATCAGTATCAGTGTCCTATCCCTTTTCCTGGTTTCCTTGATCCTGTTGATCTTTCAAGCCACATTCCACATGAATATCGTAGTCACATTTTTTGCAATAATAGGACCATGCACTACCATCTTTGTTGCATCCATCACATACGAACACGGGCCTTTGTGTCAGTACAAGTTGGTGTGGCTTAGCTACAGTGCCCAATGGGGTTTTATACTGTCAAAAACCACCCAGAACTTGCACCTGGCCCTAATTGCTTGCCACCATTATTACAAGCACAAAAAATAATATGGGGAGTTCAAAGCGGTTTGAAAATGAGTAATCATCACGGTAAGCACTCTGCCTGGCCATCTATAAATTAAATATTAGCCTCATCTGTATCTAAGGAAAATAAATTATATCTATGGTGTGATCGATGAATAATTCCATAAGAAAATGGATGGTAGTAAGAAGATCTCAGTACCTTACCTGGTCACCTCCATGCTTCATCACAAAGTTGCGCTCATCAGAAACCAAGAGTGACTCCAGGGTTTGTGCTTCTTATTTGGCATTGTCTTCAGCTTCAATCTCAACCAGTCTATTTTTTGTAAATGGGTAAGCTCGGATTCCATAGTCTCGTATATGGCCCACTACATCTGTCTCTACTATTTTCCCATCTGGACCTAAAATGATCAACATCCAATAGTCCTTTGACTGAGTATCCAACCATATTTATGGTTGGCTATTTATTACCCTTTCACAATTCAAAGGACTATACATTTTATCTTCATTGCAAGCCATTGAACATAATGAAATTTGAGCAAGTGCTGACACCAAAATAAAATATTCTCTCAAACAGAGTGAACCTACATGATCAATACAATGTTACATGACGAAATATCGGTAACATTTCTTGTGCAGAATCGTTGAATCTAGAATAATAGGCTCATCATGTTAAGGAAAAGATTTAGTGAGGAGCTGATTCAATGTGCTTAAACATAAACAAAGCTTCTACTCAAGTATAAAGTATTCTTTTTGGGTTCCATGCATTGAAGTCAGGGACAACATTTGAGAGGAAGAGTATGAAGAAAGAGATAGGTTAGGCAGTTTGAAGTGGAGTTACATGTTCCATGAGGCATACATTAGGTCCAATTTGCAAGAGAAAATTGTAAAGGGTTGGATACTTATTACACATACACAATACAAAGGGCTATAGATGTTATTATCATTGCAAGCCATTAACAAAAAGAGCTTTATTGTGGGGGAACATGGGAACTTTGAAGTTCATTTGCATAATCCTTGTTATGCTAAGTCTAAAAATTTTGTCTGCAATGAGAAAATTGTAAAGGGTTGGATACTTATTACACATACACAATACAAAGGGCTATAGATGTTACTAGCATTTCAAGCCATTGAACAAAATGAAATTTCAGCAAGTATTGACACCAGAAGAAACTATGCTCTGAAAAAGAGTGAACCTACATGATTAATATAATGTTATGTGACTGAATATTGGTAACATTTCATATGAGGAATCATTGAATACAGAATAATAGGCTCATTATGTTAAGAAAATATTTAGGTGAGGATATGATTTTCAGGTGCTTAAAAATAAACAGAGCTTCTACTCAAATATAAAGTATTCTTTTCAGGTTCCGTGCATTGACTTCAGATACAACATTCGTCACAAAGAGTATGAAGAAAGAGGTAGGCTAGGTAGTTTGAAGTGGAGTTACAAGTTCCATGAGGCCTACATTAGGAAGTAGCTACTTCAAAAACAAGTGTCCAATTTACAATCATTTTATCCATATCTAAAAGACATTGTGTCATCTCATTGCTGGAAAATCACTGCCATTAGTCTTGGCTATTTGGTAAAACACTGCCCGAAAGACTCCTTCCCAATGTTGTGAATAGATTTATTCTGGAGGAATAGGAGAAATGAGAAGTTCATTTAGATAATCCTCGTTAGGCTAAGTTTGGAAATCTGGTCCAGCATGAGAAAATTGTAAAGGTTAGTCTCAGATATGGTCATATTGGTGGGCTTTCAAGCATTGTTGAAGCATTGTTGAATGGGCCGACATATGCTAATTAACCTAATTCCACTGAGTTTTAAACAAAAATCCAAAATTACACAGAGCAATTTAGTTTTGTGCCGAAAATGAAAATCCTTTTATTTCTGAATCTACTCCCTTCCTGATGGTGTTTGGAAATAACTGCAGCATCTTTCGCTGATCTCTGCGAATAATTGGTGGCCCACGATACATATTTTTCCCATAGAAAAGGAATCCAAATGCCAGTCTGATAAAAGAAAAGAGGCCTTTAATCTGCAGGTAACTAGGCTGCTACCCCATTCCTCGTCAATTAACGCCAATCCATGTCGACCCAATTCACTCAAAGTTTCCTTCGGCTGTTCATCTCTAGGGCCCAGCGCCAACCCTTTCTCGTCAATGTACTAACTACACTGTTCCCCAATTATATCCAATAAATATGTCCTCTGTCGGTCATCCACCTATAGGTATTCTATCCCTTAATTATGTTATTTTTATTCTCTTCATTTATTAGCACTCTTAATCCATCTATTTGCAGGGCGGCAAATAGTTGAGATGGTCGATGGTAGCAGTGGCTTGTCTCTGTGGATGAGTACTGGGCTTGTTAAGCGGCGGTCACATGCTGCGTCGTGCCATGACCAGGAGTCGGCGAGAAAAATGATTTTTTCCTTGGGGTTTCACGTTTCTTTGGTACGATGTCATGTGCCTGGGCGGCCTCTTCCACCACTGCATAGCCCCCTCGCCCTTCTTTTATAAAACGGATATCATCGGGACGATGTGTTTCTCGCTCTCGATCATCCCTAGTTCGATTCCCGCGAATGACACATTCAACGCCGCATGACTCCTTCTTCTGGCTATCTATGGCGGCATCATCTTCTCGACCGTAACCGGTTCGCAGGTTGTGCTAGAAGTGCTCTAAACGGGGCCTTATGGTTTTGGGAGCTGTAGCGGGAGCTTGGTTTCTGTGGAGGGTTAATACGGAGGCCACCATGAGGCAAACGTCTCAGGTGGAAAGAAAACACATATGGAAGTGGTTTGCAGTGGTGGTCATGGGAAAGTTAATTGCGGGTGGAGGTATCATGGGGGATAAATGGTTGTGCCTGCTCTTTGGCTCAAATTTTAGTCTGCTGTTTTGAGCATTCTTCGGCTGTAACGTCACTCTCTTTGCTTGTTTTCCGATTGTTCTCCTTCACGCATCTGAGCAATTCAAAAACCCCAATATGGCATCTGAGCAAGTCAAAAACCCCAATCTGAAGTGATCGTGAATAATTTCATTTACGCGGTTACACGTTGTCCCAGTATGTGGGAACCCGATCCGCTATCCTTTAGAAAAAGAGCAGTGGCCACAATTAGCAGAGACCTAACAAAGTCCTCAACGAAAGATGTTGGGTGTGAGCTTGATATTTTCTGTCTGACAAGCCAGATCTGGGTGCGCTTGGGCGAAGAGGAAATGTGTTGAAGAAGACAATGTCATGTCAAACAGAGCAGTTACATATGAACACTTTTAAGATCCATTAGTTAGTTATAGTCATCCAATGGCAGAATCTCTTCCAATCGTCTAACATTAGAATCGATGGTCCATGAATTGACATGGTAACAATTTGGAAAGTTGTTTTCAAATAAGACGCTTTACGGCGTAATTATTGAAAATTATAAATTTTTTAATCAAAACATGGAAATGGAAAACGTATTAATGTGAAATTGAACTCTTAAACAAATAATAATTTCATATTATTATTTAAGGGGATGGGTGCAAGCCAATTTTATAGCCATTGGGAAAGGCACAATACAGTGCTCGGATGACTTAATATATATATATATATATATATATATTTGATTTTTACTATTATCGAAACGGTTAATAGAAAAACTTATAAAGTTGATTCAAACGAGATTTGATTTGTTTTAAATGAATAGGGAATTATAGCCCATCCAAAGATCATGTTTACTTTTCTAAATATTATTTTCGTCCTCCGACGAATGTACATTTTTTAATTAAATGTGTAATAATTGAAATTGGTAGTATCAAAATTGTATTGTTGTGATGTTTCTTACAAAACTAGATTAACTGCATAACACACATTTCAAAGAAATTTACAATAACATGTTCAATTCGATAATCAATCAAATTGAACATAAATCAATTAAATTATTTTTAAAAAAAATCAATTTCAATTTCCAAGGTTAAACTATAGAAATATTGCATTGGATTTTTGGTCAAATCCAAAGTAATATGGTTTGACCAAAAACTCAATGCATCTACTACCATAATAATAAAGATGTAATAAAATAGAATATTTTTCTTAAATTGTGATTAATTTTATTTAAACTATGGAGATTCCAAATTCCCTATCTCAAAACTCACACCACATAAACCTCCAAACTATCAATTTTATTTAAGTTACAAGTATTTTATAAATGACTAGAAAAAATAAAAATTAACTAAATCTTAACATTACTTTAAATTATTATTAATTATAAAAAGAATTAATATAATTTAAACATATATACATCTAAAAAAAAACATGAAACTTGATTAAATTATTATTAAGTATAAAAGGAATTAATATAATTTAAACATATATACATCTAAAAAAAACATGAAACATGATTTTTAATCATGGAGATTTATCTCACTTCACTATGGTGGAGATTCTTAATATGTAAATACACGTTGTTATATTACTATGGGCCAATACAACTAAATTTTAACATTATTTTAAATTATTATTAATTATAAAAAGAATTAATATAATTTAAACATATATATACATTTTAAAAAACATGAAACGTGATTCTTAAACATGGAGATTTATCTCACTTCATTATGGTGGAGATTCTTGATATGTAAATACACATTTTTATAATACTATGGGTCAATACCATAGCTTAGCAATACCACATACCCAAAAAACCATAACTCACTTTATATGCCACTTATTCATGTAAATTTTTTTTAATTAATCAATTAAATTAAAAAGGTAAGAAGGATATCACTAATATTCCATTGACCTTAAATCTTTACAATCCACCTAATAAAAATTGATAATTAAATTAAAATTTTGGAAACCATATTCCAAAATAGACACATCTACCCACATAATTAAAAGATCTTTTTAGTCACTTAATTGGCTTCAAAACCTCAAAATTTGGATCTTGCTATCATCACTTTCTTCTTGAGCCTATCAATATTCATTAATAATTTAACATATATGACTAGCATAATCCAACAGTCATCAAAACACTTACTTCATCATACATCTCATATTCTCAAGATTGGAAAAATTGATAAAAAACAACTAAATTATAACTTTATTATAAATTACTATTATTGTCATATATATATATAATTAAAATATTAGCTAAACATATATATACATTAAAGAAAAAATGTAACAATTAGACCATTATTCCGTATATAAACATACCAACATCAATATGAATTTGATTTCTTAAATATCAAGATATTTATGTATCTTTTTTAATATATGTTAAATTAATTTAAATTAATTATTATATTAATTCTAATATAATTATAATTTTATTTTTTCCAACCACAAAAATATACATTGTAATCCTTCTTAACTCATAAGAAACTTATTTTTGAAAGCTCCAATCACACTTCTAAAAAACAAAATGAATTTGTAACATGGTAACCTAGAGTCATATGTCATTAGTATTTGTGTGTTTTTTGCAAACAAACTATGCTAATTATATATTCGCTTTACTAATCTGAACATATAAAATGTTCCTTTGGTGCTTCCTATTGTGTAGAGATGTAAATTTTCTAATATATAATCGATTTTCTAGTATCTAATACTTACTTTCTATGTAAAGTTCATAGCTTTACAAATAATGGTCAAGGTCACATGTGTATCTTTTGACTAAGGGGCATACAGAAGCTACTATGTAGCACTTATTTGTCTTTACTTTCAATTATTTTATCTTAATGTAAAATTAAAGTGGAAATTGAGGTATCTTATTTATGGTTGACATTAATTTTTTTGTTATTAATATTTTTTAATTTATTAATGTAAGTATTATTTTACCTTTTTCCTAAGGATTAACCATGTGAGTTGGTTCGAAACGTCAACAAAATCCTAATGATGTGATTAATATGAAAGACATTATTATTTAAATCCTTCTCTATTAATGATTAGGGTTTGTTGAAAATTGTTTGCGCGCGCTACATGACCTAGGCTACTGGAGCTTGGTTTGAACATCTGCCTTGGCCCTCCACCGCCATGGCCCCCCGGGAGTTCGATCTGGGTAGGGATCATCCTCCTGATGCTCCTCATATTGATAATCAGCCCCAAAATGATAAACAACATCGTCATAACGCTTTAGAAATTGTGTTTGCCTCTCTGGTCTCCTCAATGGGACCTCCGCGATCACGCCCTACTGTTTCAAAATTTGTGAAGAAACTTGACGGAATCCCAGAGATCACTCTACCTCCAACACTCCCTCACAGAGTTGCCCTCTCACTATCATAAAAAGGTCTCGTTGGACATTTCACAGAACTATGGCCATCACAAAAAACAATTCATAAGTGGGTAGAGAGAAATTAGTCTCAAGTGACATAAGGGAAAATAGCTATGAAATTATGCGGAAGGGGATACTTCACCTTTCACTTCGAAACAAAGGAATACATAGACCTTATCTTCCAAAGCAGACCATATTTTATGGATACAAGAGAACTCTACCTGAATAGATGGATCCCAGACTTTGATCCCAAGCTAGACATCCCGAATGCGGTCCTAATCTAGGTTCGTCAACCACATCTTCCCTTGCATTTCTCTGGAGATGAATCTATTAAAACTATTGGAAACGCAGCCGGAAAATATATCTAAAAGAGCGAGCCAAAAGACAACATGCATGCATGTACGAGGATTTGCATTGAAGTGGACTTAGGAGAAGGACTCCCAAAGACTATCAAGCTCAAAGTAGACCACTGGACACACATACAGCAGCTGGACTATGAGCAAATACCCATCAAGTGTGTTGGAAATACTGAGAGGGGGGTGAATCAATATTTCTTTTCAATTGTTAATTATTTCTAGTTAGATTCTTCGCAATTAAAGACAGAGAGGTGTATAATAATAATATTAAGGATTAATAAGAACTTTAATCATTTTTTTTTTAAATAACTGTATATAATGGATGAGTGAGGGCACCAACCCTTTAATGAAACAGGCACCAACCTGTTGCCAAGCACCAACTTGGACTTTGATGAGGCTTCGACCTCTAGGGCTTCGACCCTATCTTTCCAAGGCACCAACCTTGCGTTCAAGAGCACCAACTCCAAGGACACCAATCCTTCTATCTAATTTTCTTGTAACTGAGAATGCAAAATGTACTTGACTATCATCAATGATATCACTTTACTGTGTTGTTGATTTTAATCTTCAAGGTAAAATTCACTTCATTTTTCCACTTGCTTTGCTTCACTCAATCCATCATTGCTTGTGTCACTGTTTTCTGCTTATTGAGGTAAAGGAATCCACTTTTTTCCAAAGCCTTAAGCTTAAGATCAAGATCTTCAATGGATCCACAATTTCGGTCTACAAAACATTCCACAATTTGAACTTCAACACCGCCCAGTCCAAGAGAATACACTAGCTCCCATAGTTGAGGATACAATGCTGCCCGGTTTACAGAAGGATAGATAGTCACTACAATCCACAAGCACAATCTGAAACACAACATCCAGTCCCACAGTCAATGAAGATTTAATGCACAGTCCAAGCTACCACAGTCTGAGCTCTTATTTAGTTTGAGACAACACAATCCGAGCTACACTAGAGTAGACCGAGCCACTATAGATCTCACAGTCATAAATCCTAGCCTTCAATCCGCAGTGCACTAGAGGTATTCTTCCACAGAACCGAGAGTGTTATTGATTTGAGAGGTACATATCTGCAGAGATCTCTTTGACTTGTCACTGCAATAGTCATGTTCACAAGATGTGAACTATTGTTACTTCTCACTATATTCTTGACCAAAAATAAGAGAGTAAAAGTGATAGACGACTCTTCTATTTATATGAATTCAACTTGAAATGAAGGGACACGTCCTTTTGGAGTGAGGCCGACATGTGTATGAGAGTGTCGGTCGGCTAACAATTAAATATATATTTGTCAACTTAAAAATTCAATTTCTCACAAACTGCTGGGAGTTTCGAGGCAAGTAAAGGCTCATTAGAACGGGAAAAATATACTCTACAAGATGGTATAGGACCCATGTTGATAGGATGCCTCCAAGGTGATAAAAAACAATTTTTCTTTGTGACTATCTTTAATTTTTGTGTGCAGGAGGTGAATAAGACAACATGCCTTTTCCATTGCTTGGCTTCTCCTTTTTTTGGCTTATCAATCATAGGATCACAGTGTCATCATATAGGACATCTATGTCATCACGATAGTACCTAGCAAAGTCATGAAGGTATAGCATCATGTATTCAATAATAGTGCAGTAATATGTCATAGAGCAACATCTTTAGGAGAACGTCAAATGATATCTTCCATGTTATCATATAGTATTTCAACCTTCATCAAGTGTGTTTATTCATTCAACCTATTGCCATCAATGACAACTTGGATTAACATTCTCCCCCTTTGTCATTGGATGGAAATATTTTTCTTCTCTCCCCCTTTGTCATTGGATGGAAATATTTTTCTTCTCTCCCCCTTTGACATCAATGGCAATGGGTTGCCAATGTGCTCCCCCTGTTATGTTGCCCCCCCTAACATACTGTACCCCTGACATGCTACTTGATTTAATGTGACGCAAGAGCAATGACCCCCATCTTTTGGTGAAGATAATCAAATGCTTCTCGTGGAAGAGGTTTTGTAAAGATATCCGCAATTTGCTCTTTTGTATTAACGTATTCCAACCTGATATTGTGTTCAACAACTTGTTCATGGAGAAAATGGTATTTGATTGGAATATGTTTGGTCCTTGAGTGCATCACCGGATTCTTTGAAAGACTGATGGTGCTAGTATTATCACAAAAAATAGTAATTGGTTGCTTAGTTTCTATGTTGACATCCTTCAAGGCTTCCTTCATCCACAGAATTTGTGTACAACAATCAGCAGCAGCTATATGTTCAGCTTCAGTTGTAGAAAGGGATATAGATGATTGCTATTTGTTGAGCCAATATACAAGACAATATCCCAGAAAGAATGCATTTCCACTGGTACTTTTCGATCATCAACGCTTCTGGCCAAATCAGCATTAGAGTAAGCTGTCACAATAAGAGTTGAACTCTTAGGATACCAAAGACCAAAATTAGTCGTTCCTTTCAGATATCTGAGAATTCTCTTCACAGCTGCTAAATGGGAATTTTTAGGACTTGAATGAAATCTTGCTACCATTCCTACTGCTTGCATAATATATGGTCTTGTAGTAGTTAAGTATAGGAGAGCTCCAATTATTGACCTGTAAAGAGTTGCATCTATGAGAGGGGTATCATCATCTTTGCTTAATTTACAATCTGTGGTCATCGGTGTGCTCATAGGTGCACAATCTTCCATCCCATATCTTTTGATCATGTCTTTAAGATATTTTTCTTGAGATACAAACATGCTTGCAGAGGTTTGAGATATTTGTAGCCCAAGAAAGTAAGACAACTCACCAATCATTGACATCTCTAATTTTTTGGACATATTTAGAGCAAATTCATGGCTCATTTCTTCATCATTGCTAGCAAATATTAGATCATCAACGTAAACAAGAGTGATCAGAAGTTTTTCCTTGTCCATCTTCATGTAGATATTTCTACCTGCCACTCCCTTTTTGAAAACTTCTTATTGTAGATAGTGATCCAATTTTGCATACCATGCTCTAGGGGCTTGTCTTAATCCATACAATTCCTTTTTTAGTTTTCATACAAAGTATTTTCCTTCAGCAAGATCAAATCCTTCTGGTTGCTCCATGTAAACTTATTCTTTGATATCTCCATTCAAGAATGTTGATTTTACATCCATTTGATAAACCTTGAATCCTTTTGAGCAAGTAAATGCTAAAAAAATTCTTATGGCTTCCAATCAAGCTAATGGTGCAAAGGTTTCTTTGAATTCAATTCCTTCAATTTGCGAGTATCCTTTGCAAACTAGTCTGGATTTATTTCTGATGATTTGTCCATCTTCATTCATCTTGTTTTTGAATACCCATTTTGTTCCAATTATATTTTTATCTTTTGGATGAGGTACCAGTTCCCAAGTCTCATTTTTTTTTATTTGAGACATTTCTTCTTCCATGGCCTTTATCCAATAAGGATATTTGCTTGCTTGACAATTTTTTTTAGGTTCTATTAAAGATAATAGAGCCACATCATCTTTTCTTGGAGTGTTTACCATCCTTCTTCGAGTTTGAATTCCTTCATCTATATTTCTGATGACCTGTTCTTCTGGATTATGTCTTTGAATAAACTTGATCTTAGAGAAAGTTTTTGAAGGTTCACTTTGAGGTTTATTTTGAGGTTCTCCATTCTCTTCTTTTTCAGGTTCTTCTTCTTCACTTTGTTCAAATAAAGGCTCAACTTCATGATCTTCAATTCTCTTTTCTGGAAGGCCTTCATCAATCTTCACATCAATGCTTTCCACTATTCTATGTAGACGATTGTTGTAACATTTTTAAGCTTTTATCCTAGTGGAGTATCCAAGAAATATTCCTTCGTCAACTCTAGAATCAAATTTTCCTGGTGAGTCATCATTTATTTTTATGAAGCATTTGCTTCCAAAAATCCTGAAATATTTTACTGAAGCATGTATTCCTTTCCATAATTCATAAGGATACTTTTCATTATTTGGTCTTAGTTGAGTTCGATTTAAGTTATAACTTGCGGTCCCAACTGCTTCTCTCCAAAATTTTGGTTGCAAATCGGTTGCAAGTAGCATTGTCCTTGCCATTTATTGAATGGTTTGGTTCCCTCTTTCAACTACTCCATTTTGTTGGGGTGTCCTAGTAGTAGAGAGTTCTCTTTCGATTCCATGCTCTTTATAGACTTCATCAAATTATTTTGAGGTGAATTCTCCTCCTCTATCCATTCTAAGACTTTTAATCTTGGAATCTTTCTCATTCTCAATGAGAGCCTTAAGATTATTAAAACATTCAAGTGCTTCAGATTTATATTTTATGAAATATATCCACATTATTCTAGTATAGTCATCAACAAATAGAGCAAATTAGTACCTTTCACCTTGAAGAGTTGAAGTTCTAGTTGGCCCACACAAATCTGCATGAATGATTTCCAAAGGTTTTGATGTTGAGAACTCCTTAGTTTTGTGGCTAGTTCTGGTTTGCTTTCCATGTTGGCATGGGCCACATACAACTTGATTTGGCTTGTAAATTTTTGGAATGTCCCTTACTGCATTAATTTTGTTGATGTTGACTAGGTTATCAAAAATTGTATGCCCCAATCGCTTGTGACATAACCAACTTTCATCTGTTTGACTTAAGTAAGATTTATCTTCTTGGATTTTACTGAGAATGTAAACATTATCTGGTGTTCTTACTCCTTTCGCCACAAGTTCTCCTGAGGATGAGTCTCTTATTTCATAATTTTTTTTACTAAAGACAACATTATGTCCTTGGTCACATATCTGGCTAACACTTAAGAGATTGTGTTTGAGCCCTTCTACCAGCAAGACATTTTGAGCCTTTCCTTGTCCATTGACAAGGGTAGTAGTTCCTTTTCTAGTGATTTTAGCAGATCCACTTCCAAAGGATACATTTCCATTTTTCTTGTTCAATGAGATAAACTCCTTTTGGTCACCTGTCATATGTCTTGAGCATCCACTATCCATGCACCAATGATTTTCTTCCCTATGAGCACATAGAGCTAGGCCACATTTATCAGTTTTGATATTTACGCTTTTAGATTTTTCCCTTTTGAGGAGGCAATTTTGTTCATTATGATCATAATTATCACATAATGAGCAAGACGGATCAAACTTAGCCAAAGGATCAAAGGAATTGTAAGTTTTGATTTGTCCTTACTCTTTAGGACCACGTAGTTGGTTTGTTTGATCATTCAATCTTGGTGCTTCATTCTTATGAGCCTTGCAATGCTTAGCTTGATGCCCAAAGTTTTTACAATAGTAACAATACCCAAGAAAAATAGTTTGATACTTGTTGTAGTATCCATAGCTTGAACCAACATTATTCCTTCGACTTGCTCTTTCTTTTATTCTTGGTTTTGAGATGGGACTTTGTTCCTGACGAGATGACTTTTCTTCTTTTGGATGGAAAGAGAGGACGTCAGCATAACTTCTAGCATTATTCTTTGTACTTGATGATTCTCCTTTGAAACCAATTCCAGACTTGTCATGTTGAGGTTTTTGAGTATTAAGAATGTTATCAAGAGCTAGAGAGCTTTGCCAACTCCTTTTGACTTGCTCCAATTCCTTTTTTAGAGATATTATTTCAGCTTCACATTTTTCACAGATATCATCCTTCTCTTTTAGCTTATTGTTCAAGAATTCTTCCCTTCTTTTTGCTTCCTCTCTTTCTATTTTGAGAGAAATTATCTTCTTTTGTAGATTCTCATTTTCTTCAATGGCACTCATTAGCAATGTATCCATGTTTATTTCATCTTCCAGTTCTAAGTCATCATCATTTGTAAATTCCATGAGTAATGTTTCTTTGCTTCCAACATAATTACTTTCCTCATATAATTCATCATCACTTTCTTTGTGATGACGCATATTTCTAGTTGATTTATTTTTTATGACTACAAATTCATCTTCATCAGACTCATCTTGTTTGGAGAATTAGTTCTTCTTATCAAACTCTTTCTTTTTGTACATCATCCTTTTAGAGTCCTTTTCATCATCACTATCATGTTTATGAGGACATTTTGCAGCGTAATGACCTATTCTTCCACAATTTAAGCAAATAAGAGGGTACTTACCTTTTAGCTTAGATCCCCTTTTTAGTCTTCTTACAAATTGAGCTAATTTGTTTTCAATATCATATTCATCGTTGTTGCAATTCCATCCTTTTCCTTCTTTTGTTGATCTTGAGGCTTTGAAGGCTTCTTCTTTGAAATTTGGACTCCCTTTCCTCATCTCATAAGAAATGAGAATTCCATGAAGCTCATCCATATTGAGAGTGTCTAGGTCCTTCATTTCTTCTATGGCACTTACTTTGGAGTCAAATCTGTCAGGAAGCGATCTAAGGATTTTTTGAACAATGGTGCTTTCTTCAATATTTTCTTCTAGTCGTTTAAGAGAGTTAACCACTTCAGCTACTCAGAGGAATTATGATGCATTATCTTCTTCATCATCCATTTTTAGACTCTTGAATTGTCTTCTATAGGTTTGAAGCTTTTCCTTCTTAACTTTGGAGTCCCCATCATATAGGGAAACCAACTTATCCCATACTTCTTTGGTTGAGTCACAATTCATGACTTTCGTAAATTCAGAATCGATAATTCCACTAGTGATGGAATTTAAAGCTTTGGCATTAGCAATGTAGGCTTTTCTTTCATCTGGATCAGTTGGAAGACCGGAGGGAGCTTTGTATACATCCAAAACAGAGTGCCACACTTCAGGTCCAAGAGACATCATATAGTAGGACATCCTCTTTTTCCAAAAACTAAAATTTGTTCCATCAAAGATAGTTAGTTTCCCTGTTGCTTCTATGTTCTTCATTGTGCCTAAGAATCCTTCTTCTAGCTGTTAGGTTGATAATGAAGAAGCTGGCTCTAATACCAATTGTTGGAAATACTGAGAGGGGAGTGAATTAGTATTTCTTTTCAATTGTTAATTATTGCCAGTTATATTCTTTACAATTAAATATAGAGAGGTGTATAATAATAATATTAAGGATTAATAATAACTTCAATCGCTTTTTTTTTAAATAATTGTATATAATGGATGAGTGAGGGCACCAACCCTTTAATGAAACATGCACCAACTTGGACTTTGATGAGGCTCCGACCTCTAGGGCTTCGACCCTATCTTTCCAAGGCACCAACTCCAAGGACACCAATCCTTCTATCTAATTTTCTTGTAATTGAGAATGCAAAATGTACTTGAATGTCATCAATGAGATCACTTTACTATGTTGTTGATTTTAATATTCAAGGTAAACTTCACTTTATTTGTCCACTTGCTTTGCTTCACTCAATCCATCACTGCTTATGTCACTGTTTGCTGCTTACTGAGGTAAAGGAATCTGCTTTTGTCCAAATCCTTAAGCTTAAGGTCAAGATCTTCAATGCGTCCACAATTTCGATCTTCAAAACATTCCATAATTTGAACTTCAACACTGCCTAGTACAAGAGAATACACCAGCTCCCATAGTTGAGGATACAATGCTGCCCAGTTTACAGAAGGATAGATAGTCACTATAGTCCACAAGAACAGTCTGAAACACAACAGCCAATCCCACAATCAATGAAGATTTAATTCACAGTCCAAGCTACCACAGTCTGAGCTCTTATTCAGTTTGAGACAACACAGTTCGAGCTACACTGGAGTAGATCGAGCCACTATAGATCTCACAGTAATAAATCTGAGCCTTCAATCCGCAGTGCACTAGAGGTATTCTTCCACAGAACCGAGACTATTATTTATTTGAGAGGTACAGATCTGCGGAGATCTCTTTGACTTGTCATTGCAATAGTCCTATTCATGAGATGTGAACTACTATTCATTCTCACTGTATTCTTGACCAAAAATAAGAGAGTAAAAGTGACAGACGGATCTTCTATTTATATGAATTCGACTTTAAATGAAGGGACATGTCCTTTCGGAGTGATGCCGACATGTGTATGAGAGTGTAGGTTGGCTAGCAATTAAATATATATTTATAAACTTAAAAATTCAATTTCTCACAAACCATTGGGAGTTTCGGGGCAAGTAAAGGCTCATTAGAATGGGAAAAATATACTCTACAAGATGGTATAGGACCCATGTTGATACGATGCCTCCAAGGTGATAAAAAACAATTTTTTTCTTTTTGACTGTATTTAATTTTTGTGTGTAGGAGGTGAATAGGACAACATGCATTTTCCAATGCTTGGCTTCTCCTTTGTTTGGCTTATCAATCATAGGATCATAGTGTCATCATATAGGACATCTATGTCATCATGATAGTACCCAGCAAAGTCATGAAGTTATAGCATCATGTATTCAATAATAGTGCAATAATATGTCACAGAGCAGCATCATTAGGAGAAATTCAAATGATATCTTCCATGTTATCATCTAGTCTTCAACCTTCATAAAGTGTGTTAATTCATTCAACCTGTTGCCATCAATGACAACTTGGATTAACAAAGTGCAAGGTATGTCATGAATACAAGAATTTCGCAAATAGGTGTAGTAAGAAAGAAGAACAAGAAAAGAAAATCGAAGAAGCACAAGAACAAAAATGGGAGCAAATAAAAATAAAAATAAAAAACAACAAATAAAACCTTGCATGTCCCTATCCCTTCTACTACCGGACCCTCATCTTCTCCCTCAAAGATCCCCCTCCCTTCCTCCTCCCTCCTCTTGAAATTCCCTCTGACCCTCCTCCATCACCCCATGCATACCTCTTCTCCTCTCCTATTGCCCCCAGTGGTTTCTCTTCTCCTCCCCACCCCACCTCCCCCCCTAGCTTCACATTCTCTGGCCCTCCCCTTTTGCCTACCCCTCCCTTCTGTCCTAGTCCTCCCCCGCTTTCCTTGGAAAGTTTCCTCACCATAAATTAGTCAAAATAATCATTGACATCAACTGATAACACAAAGAAACAAGGTAGAAAATCAAACAAGGAACTAAGAGACAAAGCAGCAGCAAAAAAGCTTACACTAGGCACTCAAAAACCCATGGAAAGTACCTCGAAAAAGGAACTAGAAGCAAAGAGAAAGGCCAACAGAACCATTGACGGAAAGGTCCCTTGGTAACAAATCAAAATAAATAATGATATTGGTCTTTTGGAACTGCAGAGGTTTAGGACATCCCTCCAAATTAAACATAATAAGGGATCTTATAACGGGGGAAAAAACATATATCCTAATGATCCAAGAGACCAAAAACAACATCAAGAAATGGAAAACATCATTCAAAAAATGAAAAACCATGAAGGAAAGGCCTTGTCCACCATTGGGGCATCGGGAGGAATCAGTACAATCTGGCATAAAGATAAGTGGGAATTACAGAACCAGAGAATGAATTCACATTGGATAAATACTGAGTTAAAAAGTAAAATTACGGAAAGCCAAATTAGCCTTTATAATTTCTACGCCCCAAACATTTATAAAGATAAGGAAATATATTGGAAATAACTGAAAGAAAATATGTTGCTTGAAAAATAAGAAAATCTCATTCTTGGAGGAGATCTAAATTTGGTCCTAAATGTTGATGAAAAAAGAGGGGGTTATTTCCATCTAGATCCCTCTCGTGACACTCTTGAAGAGCTCATTGAGAGCTGCAGTTTACTCGATATCCCTCCTAGAAATGGAAAGTACACTTGGGATAATAAGAGGGTAAGAAAGGATAATATAAAGGAAAGGTTGGACAGAATTTTAATTAATGAAAGAACAATATCTAACTACAATTTGGTAACCTCCAAGATCATTCCCTCAGTAGCCTTAGATCATAAACCAGTGGCTCTAGTTTTGGGCTCCTCTGAAAAATTTGGGTCTCTCCCATTCATGTATAATCAATTAGGGAATAACAATGAAGAGGCAGAGTAGTTAATCATAAAATCTTGGAAAAGGAAAATAAATTGCTCACCCAAATTCATATGGGAAACTAAATTGAAGAGGGTCAAAACAAGCCTTAAGCAGTGGGCAAAACCAAGTTAAAAGGAACCACAAAAGGAGAATGAGGAGTTGCAAAAATAATTGGAAAAAACTCAATAGAAATTGGAAAATATGGAGGACATAAAAGAAAATAATATAAGGGAGAAAGAGTTGCATTGGAGATGTACGGAAATAATAGGAAGGAAGAAGAGGTTTAGAGGTTAAAGTCCAGACAATTGTGGATCCATGCAGGGGACAAGAACACAACATTCTTCCACAATTCAGTAAAACCCAGATTGATAAAAAAAATAACATTGAAAAACTCATAAGAGAGGGAGGCGTTGAGATTAGAGGACATGAAGATATAAAGAAAGAGGTGCACAATCACTACAAATATGTGCTAACAACATAAAATGGGCAAGTAGAGGTGGAAGAATTTTTAAAACACATCCCACATACAATAAATGAGGAAATGAATAATGAGATAACCAAAGAAGTCACAAAAGCAGAGGTAATGGTAGCCATTTGGAGTCTCCATCTGGATAAAGCTCCAGGACCGGATGGATTCTCCATCTCATTCTACCGCTCCTATTGGTAATTGATAAAAAAATACTTGCTAAAGATGATCAGATATGTTTCAAAAAAAAAAAAATCGGAGGATTCACAAACTCTACCTACCTAGCCCTTATTCCAAAATATTCTCGTCCCTCCTCTCTAAGTAGATTTCGACCAATATCCCTTTGTAACACCTCTTACAAACTAATATCAAAAAACCTAGCAAGTCGCATTAAACCCCTTCTCCACTCCCTAATCACAGAAAACCAAGGTGGATTTATTCCTTGCAGACAAATAGTAGACAACATAATTCTAGTATAACAGGCTTTACACTCCAGCATTATGCACAACAAACTGGGATTCATTTTGACAATGGATATGGAAAATGCTTTTGATAGAGTAAATTTGTCTTTTCTATTAGAAGTCTTACAAAATTTTTGGCTTTTCGGTTGAGTTCATCGACATCATAAAATCCAACACTAATGGCCCTTCGATCGCTCCTCTAGTTAATGGAAGACCATGGAAATTTTTCCAAATTTTTATGGGACTAAGACAAAGTTTCCCCTTGTCCCCTTTCCTTTATATCTTGATGGTTGATTCTCTGAGTAGAAAGTTGGAGCACTGTAGAAAAAAAAAACACCTTGACTGGTTTGTCAATAAGAAAAGGGGTTAAAAGTATAAATCACTCGCTATTTGCAGATGATACCCTTCTCATGGGAGGATCATCTTGTGTAGTTGCAAGAAGATTCAAAACATTCCTTGGCAATTTTATGGATGTCTCTAGAGGACTAATTAACAATGACAAAAAGTGCATCTTTGGCTGGAACACTCACACTCCTCACTGGACACTTCAAAGAATTTCCCAAATCTTAGAAATTCCTTTCCAATCCAACTGGAACCATTTCCAATATCTTGGGCTGCCAATTACTAAGAAAAATCTGAAAACTGAGGTTTGGAACAAATACACTGAGAAGATGAAAAAGAAGATTCATTCTTGGGGAATGATTTGTTTGAATCAAGCGAGCAGATTCATCCTCATTAAATCCATTCTCTCTTCCCTTCCCCTCTATCATTTTTCCATGATCTCTGCCCCTGCAAGCATACATAATAAAATAGAAATTATAATCAGAGTATTTCTATGGAAAGGAGGAAAAACAGAAACCAAAAAATTCAGTTTAATCAAATTGAGTCAAGTAACGGTGCAATATAAGAATGGAGGTCTCTCTGTCAGAATATCTGGTTTGATGAATATGGCACTTGGATCCAATATTGCTGTGCTGGGGAACGAAGTTGGTGGAAGCATGCTTTAGAGTAGAAATACTTAAGCACTTCAAGGATCTCCATATTGGACAAGAATGCACCTCTTAGACTTTGTACTCAAGTCTGGAAGCTCATTGTCAAGGTGTTACCGTTGATCAGAAACAACTTTTCAATAATGTCGGGCAATGGAAAAAACATCAATTTGTGGACAAACAACATAACGGGAAGTGAGTCATTATGTAACAACCAAGAAATTTTAATATTGAGGAACTGGATGACTTCAAAGGGCCTCTCCAACTTGGGAAAAATATCACAGTGGGACTGTGATGGAATCTAGAAATAATGGAAAACCCCTAATCTACCACATGAATTAAAAAAGCAATGGGACACTCTGACTTCCCTGCTAAAAGGCACAACCCCACTGGAGCGAAGGAAACATGATGCACACATTTGTACTCCTACATGAGGGGAATATACCTTCAAATCGGGATATGCAGTGCCTCAAGAACAACAAGGGAAACAATATTTTCATCTTTGTAAACTTTCTTGGAAAGTTGAAAGCTTACCTAAAATTAAAATATTCATATGGACCCTTCTCAATAGAAAAATCCTCATTGCAGAGAACTTGAAAAAAAGAGGAATTTATGGGTCCTATCACTGCCCATTGTGCCTACAGGAGAGGAAAAACATTCAATGTATGTTCATAGAATGTAACTTCACCAAAGAATTGGAAGGGTGTGGTCTCTCAATTAGAAGAAAATGTAAATTACACCATCCCTCTGCAGAAATTATACAACAAGCATGTATATCATGGATTCAATCTGATCTAAAAATGTACTAAAGTTAAATACTGAATCGCTTCTACAAATATTTTTTGGAATTAAAAACATAATCTCCAATCACATGAAGCAAAGAAGAATCAATCAGGCCACAACACAGATAGTTTCCCAGGGAAATCTTGTTGCTCAAAACCCCACTATCTTCTATTGTATATTCAGCATGGAATCATGAAACAATTACATACAAATCTTCTCACAAGAGCCCTCTTGTACTCAACTAATTGTCTCACATTGTCATACATAAAACTGACCAATACTTAGCCAATTTATTGTCTCCAGATAGCCTGCCTTTCTTGCACAATCCCTAATGAATGCAATCCCTAAAGAATAGGAATTTTTGCCTTCCTTGATTGTGCAAGTATCATGGGCACTCCAATGGGTGTTTGGTTGCATGGGTGCAACCCAATAATCCTACAACTGATATTCAACTTCCCTTTCACCTAGATATCAACTGGGTCTCCACTAGATCTGACATGCATGCAGCTAATAATATTAAATCCTCAGTTGCATGTGATATCACTAATTGTGAATTAATTGATATTTCATTCACTTGATCTCTCACTAGTGTATGTAACAGCTACAACTAGCACAACTAATTTTAACTCACTTAAATGAGTTAAATTTATTACAACCTGCATTGACTAATGCACCACTACACTTCAAACTCTGTTACAACTAGAATTCCTCTGCATGCCTCACCAACTACCTCTAACTCAAAATTCATAAGCTAACGGAGTTTACCACTCTTAGTTAACTATTACAACTTATTTTGAGACTAGATTACATTTTCTTGTCCATCTTAATTAAGGGATAACTAAAATAGACATGCACTAAATTTAGCCCTGTAGGCCCCACCCTAGTGTAGGTGCTTAATGCACTAGGCGTGGGTGCTGAAATTTTCTTGTTGAATTTCAACATTCCCTCTCAACAAGAAAGGGATTATCCTTCACCCCGATCCTACCTCTATGGTATTCAAATTTTCTCCTGGTGAGCACATTCGTCAGAATATATGCATCATGGTCTTGCGTGGGAATGTACTAAAGCAACATTATTCTTCTCTGCACACAATCTCTGAGATGATGGTACCTGATATATATGTGCTTGGACCTATCATGAAACACATGATTAATCGAGAGTTTAATGTAACTCTGATTATCACAATGTATCACTATCGAATCCATCTGAGAACCAAACAAACCAACAAAGATCTTTCTCATCCAGATAGCCTCACATGCAGCTTGACTTGCTACCATGTTTTCTGCTTCCGCTGAATTGAGTACCACATATCGTTGTTTCCTGTTGTACCAGGAAACTGTTGTCGATCTTATGCTGAAGATCCCTCATGATGTGCTCTTTCTGTCTGATGGACTTCCCACCCAATCTGCATCCGTGAAGCCTTGAAGCTTCACTCCCTTTGTCCGTCTGTACTATATACCATACTCTGATGTGCCCCTCAGGTATCTCAAGACATGATTCCATGCCTTCCAAAAGAGCTTGGTAGGCTTAACCATAGCTTGAATCAGTTGTTTAACTGTGTAGCAAATGTTTGTTCTGGTGTTCACTAGATACATCAGTGAAACAACTAACTGCCTGTAGACAGTAGCATCCACTACCTCTCCAGAAGTAGCATCCTCTTTTCTCCAATTTCCTGGAAGAGGAGTATCCATGGGTTTGCAAATTTCCATGTGAAACTTACCCAGTATCTCCTTGGCGTACTTTCCTTGAGACATAAAAGTTTCACCATCCCACTGCCATATTTCCAATCCAAGGAAATAACGAAGGAGTCCCATGTCATTCATTTAGAACTCCCTTGCAAGATCCTCCTTGCATGAGTGTATCAGCTTCTCATCACTAGTCAAAATTAGATCATCAACATACAGAACAATAATCAATAGCTTACCCTCAACCATAATCTGGTACAGGTTTGCATCTGCTTCACTTTTGGTGAAGCCCAGTTCGGTGAAATAGTTGTCTATCTGATTGTACCAAGCACGAGGTGCTTGGTTCAGCCCATACAGTGCTCTCTTGAGTTGGCACACATGTTACTCACTGTTTAACATCTCGAAACCTTTAGGCTGCTCTATGTACACCTCTTCTTCAATGATCCCAATGAGAAACAAAGTTTTCAGATCCATCTGATGAATTCCCAGCCCATCTGCACTGAGAGTGCAAGTATGGATCTAATGGAAGAGTACCTTGCAACAGGTGCAAAGGTCTCATCATAATCGATCCCCTCGATCTTTGAGAATCCTCGGGCCACAAATCTGGCCTTGTATTTCTCCACATTTCCATCAGCGGCTTTCTTTACCTTGTAGATCCATCTCGATCCAACTACTGATTTGTCGACCGGTCTTGGGACAATCTCCCATGCATTGTTCTTAACAATGGAGTCATACTCCTCCACCATTGCATCAACCCAAGTTGGTTGCTGCACTTCTTCCAGAAAGGAAGATGGTTCAGTCACAATACATTTTCTCATAAGAGCCATGTATCCATTGAACCTGTCAAGATATTGTCTCTGCCTGTGCTCTGAAGTATGGGCTCCTACATTCTCCGCAGCATCAAGTCTCAATCTATCAGCTTCCGTGGTGCGCCTTCTTCCATTTCTGATGGATGGCTTTGCATGAGTTTTTTCCTCCACTCCATGATCCTCTGCATGTGGTTGATCCACATCTTGAGGCTCATCCTTGGGAACCAACGGTTCCTCCTCTGCATGCAAGTTCAACTCCCTCTCAAGGGACAAACGCATGGCTTTCTCCTCATCAAATTTTATATCCGGTCCCACAACAATCATTCTGTTTTTTGGAAAATACACTCGATAATTATGGGGCGTTTCAGTGTACCCCACAAAAATCCTAATCTCAACTGTCGACTCTAGCTTCTTCCTGGCGTCTTTAGTCACATGCACATAAACAGATGAGCCAAAAATCTTAAAGTGTGAAACATCAAGTTTCTTACTATTGAAATCCTCTTCAGGTGTACTCATGCCAAGCATCCTATGAGGACAATGGTTCTACACAAATACCGTAGTGTTGCATGCTTCCACCCATAGATGCATCGGTAGGCCTTGATCATGCAACATCGCTCTTGCTGCACCCACGATTGTTTTGTTCTTTCTTTTCGTGACCCATTCTGTTATGGGTTATGAGGCACTATCAGTTCTCTTCAAATTCCTTCTTTGTTGCAGAAGTTCTTGAATTTTTTAGAGATGTATTCTCCACCATTATCTCTCCTAAGATCCTTCACTTGCTTCTCCGACTCTTTCTCCACCAGTGCCTTCAACTCAAGAAACTTAGAGAATGTCTGATCTTTCTACTACATGAAGAAGATATAGTACTTACAAGAAAAATCATCAACAAATATTACATAGTACTTATGTTTTGTTGTCGAAGCAACAAAGAATGGTCCACACACGTCTGTGTGAAATCTCTCAAGGATCCCCGAAGCTCGATTATCCTTCTCATGAAAGGTGTCCTTTACATATTTTCCCATAATACATCCCTTGTATATGTCTGACTGCACAAGTGTACCCCTGAGAATACCAGTAGAAATCTGTTGCATGACTTTTAAGGCTCCATGGTGAAGATGGCCCAATCTCCTGTGCCATAATTCACCCTCATCCCGACTCACCACTCTATTCGCCTTGCCCATCATTGTTGTGCATCCATCTACCTCCAGATTGTAGAGATTCTTAACTCGAATCCCTATCCTCTTGGCTTGTCTTGTTGTTTTGTGTCTCAGGAAATCTTTTCTTTCACTAAAAACAACATCATAGCCTCTATCCTCCAACATTGCGATTGAGACTAAATTTTTCTTCAAACCTGGTACATGCATTACATATTTTAATTGAAAGGGTTTACCTGATTTCCTCTAGAAGGTAATGGTACCGATCTCAGTATCACTGTACCGCACGTCATCACCCATTTCAATATGGATCTGAAGATCCTTCTCCTCCAAGTTACTGAAAATTTCCTTGTCTACCGTTATGTGAAAGGAAGTGCTACTCTCAAAATGCCACACAAATCCCAATGCACTTGACACCATGCATGCAATCAATGAGAATTCAAGCTCAAATTGCAAGGCCAAAGCCTCACTAGCTGCAGATCCTCCAACCTTCTTGTTCTTCTTATTTTGTGGACAGTTATTAGCATAATTCCCATGCTCGTGACATTGAAAACACTTCACCTTGGACATGTCCTGCTTCTTTCCATTTTTGGACTCGGATTTGGAATGGAATTTCTTCCCCTTCCCCTTCTTCACCTTGGCAGCCAAAGCACAATCTTCTTCATCTTCATTCTTAGATGAAGATCCATCTTTGGTGTTTTGTCTGAACTCCTCCTGCACCAAATCCGACCACAATTGTTCCCAAACTGGCATTTTTTTCCCTTCCATTGACAGAGTCTTGATAACTGTGCCAACTCTTGGGAAGTACTAGGAGAGCCAAGCTCACCAAATCATCATCAGCGACAGTTATACCAACGCTCCCCATTTCATCATGACATTGGACAAACTTTGTTAAATATTTTGGTATGGAGTCGCCCTTCTCTATCTTAATTTTCCCGAGTTTACCTTTGAGCGCCAATTTCCTATGGTCGTTGCTACTCTGGAATAAATCCGTCAAATACTTCCACATTGCATATGGTGTGGATTTCCCATGGAGGCTTGAGACAATGTGGTCTCGTACTCCCTCCAATAGGATCCTCCTCACCTTTGCCACTTTCTTTTTCCATGCATCAATATTTGCAGCATCTGTCACAACGGGTTTAGGAACATCATTGTCAATGAATTCCTTCAAGCCATTGTCTTCGAGTATTGCCTCCATCTTGACCTTCGAAGCAGTATAGTTTGAGCTGCCCTTGAGTGCATACTCCAACGTCAAGCCATTGAAAGCCATTTCGATCCTGAATTAGTTGTAGCACCAAGAAAGTCTTTCTGCAAATTCGAATTCTCTCTAGTCACAAACTCAACTCCTCCTTCACAATTGTGATTTCCTATGATCTGATACCATGTATAAATTATACAACAAGCATGTATGTTATGGATTCAATCCGATCTAACAATGTACTAAAGTTAAATACTGAATTGCTTCTACAAATATTTTTCGGAATTAAAAACACAATCACCAATCACATGAAGCAAAGAAGAATCAATCAAGCCACAACACAAATAATTTCCTGGGGAAAACTTGCTGCTCAAAACCCCACTATCTTCTATTGTATATTCAGCATGGAATCATGAAACAATTACTTACAATTCTTCTCACAAGAGCCCTCCTGTACTCAGCTAATTGTCTCACACTGTCATACATAAAACTGACCAAAACTTAGCCAATTTACTGCCTCCAGAGAGCCTGCCTTTCTTACGCAATCCTTGATAAATGCCATCCATAAATAATAGGAATTTTTTCCTTCCTTTATTGCGCAAGTATCATGGGCACTCCAATGGGTGTTTGGTTGCATGGGTGGAACCCAATAATCCTAAAACTGATAGTCAACTTCCCTTTCACCTAGATATCAACTGGGTCTCCACTAGATCTGACATGCATGCAGCTAATAATAGTAAATACTCAGTTGTATGTGAGATCACTGATTATGAATTAATTAAAATTTAATTAAATTTATCTCTCACTAGTGTATCTAACATTTACAACTAGCACAATTGAGTTTAACTCACTTAACTGAGTTAAACTGATTACAACCTACATTAACTAATGCACCACTGCACTTCGAACTCTGTTACAACTAGAATTACTCTGCATTCCTCACCAACTACCTCTAACTAGAAATTCATGAGCTAACTAATTTTATCACTCTCAGTTAACTATTACAAGTTATTTTGAGACTAGATTACATTTTATTGTCCATATTAATTAAGGGATAACTAAAATAGACATGCACCAAATTTAGCCATGTGGGCCCCACCCTAGTGTAGGTGCTTAATGCACTAGGTGTGGGTGATGAAATTTTCTTGTTGAATTTCAACACCCTCTCAATGAGTTTCTGGCTAACTGGAAAAATAATTATCCTTACTCTCTCAAAAATAAAAGCACTGTGCAAACTTACTAGATCAGCATTCCCTCGTTCTTATGCTGGCAGATCTGGTTAGCCAGAAACAACAAGATTTTCAAGAATAAAAAGCCAACAGTGGAAAGGGTAATATCAAAAACATGGGGGCAAGTCTCTGAATTCTATAATGCTAAAGGAACAAAAGGAATTGATTGGGTGCAAATTCAAGTAGAAGAAAGAGAGTGGGAAAGGTTTGCAAGTAGCAGGCCCAATTTTGCAACAATTCCCATGCAAAGAAAGGGAAAACCAAAGTGGAAAATAAGGTTGAAAGAAGAAGAATTCCATAACTGGATTAGCACAATAAAAAAACCCTACCTCTTCTTCAATGGGGCTTCGAAAAAGAAGCCTGGAAAAGCAGGGGCAAGAGGAATTATACTCACCAACGATAAGGGAAACACCATATCGTATGATTGGGGATTAGGCATTATGTCTAGCAATAGAGAGAAATATTATGGGCTTCTCCTTGGGGTCAAAATATTAAAATAAAGAAGGATAATTAACCCAATAATATTTGGAGACTCATCGATCATTATACAGGAAATGGTCAATGGAAATATTTTAAAAAATGCAGCCCTGCGCCATATTCTAGAAAGGATAAATCAATATGCAAAGAAGATTGGGAAAATTACCTATTATCACATCTTAAGGAATAATAATAAAAGTGCATACAGTCAGGAAAACAAGGCAGTTGATAGAACAATAGGATAGGCCAATATTGACAGATTTCTTGTCAAAAAACCAATCCCATGAATAAGAAAATCTATCAGAAATCAAGCATGTAAGAAGGAATCTCTCTTAAAATTAGTGACACCCTTAACAAGCCTGGAAATCAAATTTTTTCTTGCACCAACAAGATCCAAATCAATCATTCTTAGATTCTTATCTCAGCTCTCCTCCTTCTCGTGACTCTCCAATTGACAGGCTCTCTGTCTTTAAATAATAACGATTGTGTCGCCCTCCTCAATACACCGAAATTCCCTGATCACACTCGCATCCAGAGATTCCTTAGACTTGGCCTTTGCCTTCGTGTCCCATGGCATCATTTTCCTGCGATCATCAAGCTTTGTACTTCCTTTATTCCACTTCTTCGTCCCTGCCGCTCATTCATTTCTCCCCCTCTCCAATATCCTCCTCTTTGTTCGTCGCCAGTCATCTCTTATCTGCGATTTTGGCCTGCGACGCTCTTTATGTCTCATTAGTTCCTCTCCAAATATAAAATCAAAGCTCTTCATATAAATCTCAATATTCCTCTTCAACACTTCACATTCCTGAGGACTCAATGAACTCCTCGCACACAGTATAGCATAGCGACTCTCAGCAACATCTCCCTCAAATAATTTGTCCGTTTGTGCAGCCCTACAGAACTCTTTCCAAAGTCTCCCCCTCTGTCATCCTTGATTCTGTTGAATTTAGAGCTTTTCTCCTCAATAGGTGTCAGACCCTCCAATCAGCAGCGCAGTTAGGTAGTCTTGACATGGTCCTTCACTGAGCCATACAGAAGGAAGAAATAGTTGCTACCTACAAATGCTCTAATCATCAAGGCATTAAGAAAAGGGCTCTAAAAAGGCATAGCAAGGGCACAACCATGGAATAGCAAGGGCACAAAAAAGGAACAACAAGGGCACAATAGGGGCAGAGTAAGGGCACAACAAAGGAACAACACGAGCACAGCAAGGGAACGGCAAAGGAACAACAAGGGCACATCAAGATCACAACAAGGCCAGCACAGCAAGGGCACAACACAACAAAAAATGCTCTGATCAATATCTAGTAGACCTAAAAATAAAAATAAGGATCTTCATTCGGCATACAATAATACTTTTCCATTATGTTATGTAAATGTGTCTCTCTGCTTTTTCAGTTTGTAAGGCAGTATGCCAAAAACGTAGCAGGAAATTCCAGAAATTTTGGAAACAAGGCTTTAGGTAACCGGGACTGCGCTCCCGCTCTTATCTCCTTAAGCTTGCTTCTCTTTAAACCCTCCCTGTAATGGAGCTTGCTCCTTTTCATTTTGAAATATATATCACACTAACTGATTTTGTTAAAAAAAATGTAAGTATAATTTTATTAATTTTAAATGTAATATTATGAGACAATCTTCTTCATTTTGGTTAGCAAAATAATAAATATATAAAATTCAATATTTACAATAAAAATATTTTCTAAGATGCAAACATTTCCTCAAGTTTTCCACTCAAAAAGAGGTTTGCATCTTGAGATATTCGATCTCTTTCAATGTATGATAAATCAAGAATATATATATATATATATAAAGTCATAAATAAATAAATAAATAAACTTATTATAAGCATAAGATGTTTTTATCATTTTTTAATGTTATTTTTAGGTATATTTTATGCAAAATTTAATATAGATTTATTGGAATGGTAAGTTTGAGTTTTATAAATTGTACAATCCAAGTGTTACGTGAGTTTTCAAGACATTGAATCCATTTATATATTCAAAAATGCATTTTTTTTGTAAGCTTAGTAGTTCCTCCTTTTTCATTCATATAAAAATAACAAGTTATAGTCATAATGTTCATGGTTTGACCTAAACCTGCCCATTTGGGAAACCAGGTCTATTGGCCATCTATACGAGTTGTATGCCATCCAAAATCTCAAAACTATGAGTCTATCATACTTGGCCATTAAGGCTCTACTGTTTGAAACATATAAAAAATGAACAATGTCACTATTTGTAGACACACCTCTTATCGACATATACATAATTATAATCAAAATTTTGACAAAACAACAAAACTGACAACATCCATCAGAACTAGTCCTTAGAGGACTCTACTAGAGCCGACTCCTTAGCACTGGAGCCTGGAATTTCTAACTGAGGTGAGCATATGAGTTGCTTTTCCATGCGCCCCAATCTCACATTCTACTGCTGAATTTGAAATTGGACCAATTGGAAATCCTTCTGGATTTCCTGAAGGCTCGGGTTTGTTCTGAAAATTTTGGTTGAGTGCAAAATCATCTTTTCCATGATGCTTCGCATCATCGAATATAAATGGGTCTTTTTTTGGTATTGTGAGAGCCTACCTTTGGTATTTCCGGGGTCCGTAATCAATTATCTCCACTCCCCCTCCTGTATACTATGTTTTTCTTGCTGGTCGAGATCGACCTCCCATCCCACAATCAGCTGGTGGACCTGGGCAGGGGTTTCTGAAATGTATGTTTGGGACACTGCTTTTATATGGTGGTGTATGATTTCCTTCCAGCCCGTTTTGGGTTGTGCGAGTTTGAGCCTCCTCGCCTCTCACAAGGAGTGGCCTTACGCTTGCTTCCATTACCTCCCATCTCTCGTTCCTTCTTGACAGGCGTTGTCTCTCTTATGCAGCACTGTGTCCTCGAGCCTCCTGTGGGTGCGTGTTGTCTTGCTAAGTGATTCCTCCACCGGTTATATCCTGGAACAGTTCCACAACAAATGGCATCACAACAAATTTCGTTAATTTTAAAACTCTAAAAAACATAATACAATCAGGCTACCAGCCCGTGTTTCATTCTTATCATCCCAAGTGGGTCTAATTTTTTAACCCCACACAGATAAATCTACCAATAACCAGATTAGGTCGCTTTTTTCATGTGCCATTGGAGCTAGGTCGACTCCCCTTTAAATTGCATGTACCAATAAACTCGGCTCGACACCCTGCATGCTCTATGTCGAGGCAACCACAACCATGTACACAGAAAAATAAACCAATCTGGAGCAATCCATTCATCATCTACTTTGCACTAATTTTACTTTGACTATAAATATTTACCAAATTGCTAATATAATATATTAAGCAAATAGATTTATTATTTTTATAATATATTAAAATTTTTATTTGTTATTATTTTATTGATAAAAAAATTAAAGTCTTACTTAAAAATAATTGAAAATAGAACCAACATAACAATCTACCAAGATTTTGTTCCTCTATACCTTGGTAAATTTGAAATTTAAAATTAAAATATATTTACATTGATTATTATTTTATGCTATTTATAACTATAAACTTTACACACACTTTTAATTAATTATTTCGTAATAAATATGTTATTAAAAATACTTTGTGTAAAATAACTTGTAAAAGATATACAATAATAGTTATTATATTATAATAGCTATTGATCATTACTCTAAAACTATATTTTTTTAATTAAAAGAGAAATTAGTTTTTGTTAAATAAAATTTTAAAAATTATGTATACAATAACTTATAAAAACTATACAATAATTTAAATAATTTTTAATATTAAAATATTAACCACCTTGTAATACCATAATTTATTGTTGAAATTTATTTCCATTCATTCATATTTGATTGTGAGAAGATATCGTTTTTTTTAACAAACTCATATTGATTTCGAGATGTTTGTACTTCAGTGGCATTGCTTAAAAATCCTTAATAGTAGTTATGTAACCTTCAACTCCAAATCAAGTAATTAAATAAATTGATTTTTATTTATGACCAAAAGAAACAACTCCTTTTAGAAATAGTTCATAAGCAACCATGGAAACGCTTCTTCATAGGATTCCGTGAAACATTCAACAACAAAAACGATGGTTTTAATGATTCGAACTTTTGTCCTCGGACAAGTAATAATAATAATAAGTTTCATGGTAAATGACATCTATATTTAATAAATTTATGGTGTGTATTTAAAATTAGTATAGGTTTATTTATGGGTTTTGGATAGATAGTGATGAGGTATTTTATTAAGGTATTCCTTGATGTGAAGTTACCAGTTCAATTACCAGTTTTGATTGGGGTGATATATTGAACATGATGAAGATGTATTCTCACCAAGTTTACAAAAAAAAATTAATATAAGTTTATCTTAATTTTAAATTTATTAAATGTGAAAAAAAATCAACAAATTTGAAGTATAAATTGTTTTTAGAATGCAAAATAAATAAATAAAATTACAACTTAAAAGACATGACCTGTTTTGTAACTTCAGATTTGAGGTTAAGTGTTTAACATGGAAGGAATTACACATCTACTTATCATTGTGTGTAACACACTACTAAAATGTTCTCACCATAAAAATAAAAATAAAAATATTTTCACTTGCTTTATATATAAAAAATTAAGACACTTTTTGCTAGTGGTTTGCCAAAACATATAACATAAATTCAAATCCTTGAGCTTGTTAAAACCTAACTAAAGCATCTTGTAAATATAAACTTATAAAAGCAAGTTGGTTGTGCTAGACATTGACATAAGTGGACATGAGAAGACTAGTGAGTCATAACAACTCTTCCGCAGAATTTCCAGGCATCAACGATGGCTAGTCACTACCCTCATTCTAGGAGAAGGAGATGTTGGTTGATATATTGGCTAGAACTTGCTGGAGTACATGCAGTGCACCAAGTATAGTGGGACCCACCACCCCTTTTCTAGTTAGTTGGAATCATATCAAAGCGGGGGTCTTTTTAAGGACATTTTTTCTAGTTAATTTTAATCAAAATCCTAGGAAGATTTTTAAAAACTTGAGTTTAAATGTATTTTAAACAACTAAAAATCTTAGAATTACATTGCCCAATCTTGATGAATTTAAGTGAAAAAGACTATATATATCTATATATATCTATAATTGAACATGACCCTTGAAACATTTTATTTATGATACACATTATTCACATTAAAGTCTTTTTTTTTAACATATTTTTTTAAATGTCACATATCAACTTCATATTAAATATTGAATAAATTACACATTTCTTTTACAATAGAAAATTTTAAAAATTAAAATTAAAAATTATTTTATCTTTTTTTATATATATTAAATTATATTATTTAATACAAACATTGAAATATTTTATCCGACATAACTCCTGAAACATTTTATTATTGATCCACTTGATTCACATTAAATTATTTTTTATGTTATTAATATTTTTAAATACATATCTCTTTATATTAAGAATTAAATATTATATATCTATGAAATAGAATCAATTTCAATCTCTATAAAGTCTATATATTTTATTCAACGTATCTATCAAAAAATTTATTTTTAATTCACATTGACTTCATATATATATATATATATATATATATATATATATATATATATATATATATATATATATACATTTTGTTTCAATTATCTTGCTTTTATTTATAAAAGTTATGTTAAATAAAGACGGAAATTAAAGTTAGAGACTGACAGATTTTTTTTTTTTTTTTTTTTTTAAATGTAAGTATTATTTTATTATTTTTAAATGTTACCTTATGGAACAACATCTCTTCCACATTGGATTGTATATGGCTCCTCCCTACAATGAGTTTATTTTTAATATGAAAATATTGATTAAGTTGTAGTATTAAGTAGTGAAAGAATTGCATATCTCTCTTATATTAAAAAGTGTATTATTCTTTTTTAGTTTTAATTACTTTATAAAATTAATGTAAAATTTATATAAAATTTGAAGTATTTTATATATAATCGATATTATTTTTTTATTGTTATTATTTTTAATTTGTTAATATACACAATATTATATTTTAAAATTACTAGAACATCTTCTTCCCATCTGATTATAAAACAAAACATATCTGGACACTATTCTAAATTAATAAAAAAATATATTATATATTTAATTTTCATAAAATATTTTTATTTAGAAATTTTGGAATTGACATTTCTTTAATTAAATTTAACTTAAATAAATAAAATTATGAAAATAAATTCTAGACTTCCATAAATACTCTAATAAATAACCTAATGATCACCTCTGCCTTAAAACCTTTTAGCGCGACAATGAAGGCATACAAAGTTAAATTAGTTCAAAGTGACACTCTTTTATAAGGTAACAATCATTCTATTCTAATTACTTTAGGATTTGCATTAGCTAAGGAAGGAAATGTGATAATATGGAATGATTTAGGAAAATAGAAATCTGAATTTCGACTCTACTGCCCTCAATGCTTAGAATTGAACACAAGCTATGAAAAGTCAGTGTTTTAATGTTGAGCCAACGTTTTAATGCTTTCACGATTTCATTTTGTTTTTACTTCCCTGTAATGTATGTCACCGCTCACTATTCACCTGTCAATCATTTGTTGCCTAATATATGAAGTTTATTGTACAATATATTAAGGAAACCAAACCTTCTTGCTACAACAATGGTGACATAACAATGGTGAAACAGCAAACAGCAATGGTGATATATTTATCATTTTGATGGTATGGTCTTGGCTTTGGTATGTTTAATTTAAATTATAAAATTTATATTGAAAAAAAAAAATCGAATTATAAAACAATTGGATTGTGTGCACATTTCAAAACGTAATCATGGTAGAAATGAATATATGTAGAATTTTCTTTGCTCATTTTTGTCTATTTTCGTAGGAATGGGAAAATAGACGTAAGAATATCTAATCGAGTGGATATTCAAAAAAATAAAGAAGTAAATTTGTTTTATGCTTTCACTGTTCCATTAGTTTTTGATTGACAGTTGTTGGGTACTTATGGTAGTGTTGAAAACATTAATGTGTAGCTTGTGTGTAGGAAAATTCAGCTAGCCTTGCCTTAAAAGTTACATCAATATTATTATTCTATATTTAGATGGGATGAGGTTACTATGATATAGGCTGTTAGATCTAAGATTTTTGTGATCCATAATGTAGATAAAATGTTTTTCAGAATAATCGAGTTACATCAATATTATTATTCTATATTTAGATGGGATGAGGTTACTATGATATAGGTTGTTAGATCTAAGATTTTTGTGATCCATAATGTAGATAAAATGTCTTTCAGAATAATCACATCATTAGGATTATTCCGAATGACATTTTATCTATATAATATAGGCTTTTTACACATTTTAGGTTTTGGAATTGTGTTTCAAGCTATATTTTCATGACATATTATTGTGTTCGATTAGGTGGAGAAGACATGGCATAAATCTACAAAAATGTTTGAACAAGCACCAAAACAGTCTGAAAAAGATTCACATGAAAGAATATGTCAGCTTGAATAGAAATTGAGATGCTTGTCTCGTACTAATCCTGGTCGAGGCATTTTTATTTCAGTTAATATTCCTTACTTGATGATGTAACTGTGCATAATTTATCCAAAGGATTTTGATGTCTTTTAGATATTTATTTTGAACATGTGCGATGAAAGCATAAAAACGATGGCTATAAAGTTACCCTTATACCCTTCTCAAAGTGAAATTTTTCATCTAAATATATTAAAAATCTCATAAAGTATTGGAGCTTGAACCTTACAACTTCCACTATACTACAATTTTATTTTATATATATACTTGTATTCGGTGCATAAGTATGATAGCTTGGACAGAACAATTTTTGTGTATTTTTTTTAGTGGTTAAATTCCTTCAAATCATTGTATGTATGTAAGATTAGTTAGAAATATGTGTTTATGATTTCATAGTCATTTGATTTTAGGTGGTAAATTTACATTATAATATTATGAATTTTTATAGACATTAGAATATTTGTTGAGATTTTTATTCAAACAATATGAAACCTTGTTCATGAGTTCGTTTACAGATTCAGTTTCAAACCTCAACCCTGTTTCATTAACGTTAAATATAAAATAATATTTGACATCATAGATATGTCAAATTTAGGTTATTTATGTCTTAGAGCAAAGGAGCATAGGTGCTTACCAAGCTATAGCGCCAACTGGTTATTAGGGATGGGATTTGTGCCAACGAGTTCTCAAGGCGGAGATGCACAGGAAGTTGGAGCAAAGGCACCTCGAGGAGGAGTGGGAGCATAAAATCATAGCGATTCTGGAGATGGAAAAAACTTAGCGGGGATTTAGGTATTGTAATTTTGTGCAAAAAAACCTATTAGGTATTGCAATTTTGTGGAAAAAGCATGTTGGGTATTGCACACTTTGTTTCATTGTATGAATATTTTGTGGGTTTTACTTAATATTGTCTATGGTGGAGGATTGCAGGCCATCTCAAAAAATGGCATATCCATTCATTTTGGCAATAAGCATTCAATTCCAGTTTTTATTGTTCTGTAGGTAGCGATAAGTGCAGTTTTATGAAACTTGTTTCGTTTGGATTTTCAATGTTCTTCCTTTAGGTAAGAAGCCATACAAATCTCTTTTATTTTTTCTTTTCAATTCTATACTCATTGGAAATTACAAAGCATATGAATTAATTTAAACCAATGGGTTACAAAGCATCTGAATTAATTTAAACCAATAGGTTATTTTGCATCTGAATTAATTTAAACCATTGGGTTATTTTTATTCATAAATGAGGTTTGTGGTTGAATTTGTATTGTGTTGTATTGTGGTAATTTAGTGTAAATAGTAGAACTTTTTTTTTCCCAACACTTTGAAAGTCATAAAGACCATTATTAATTCACCCAACAGCAAAAAGCATAAAATCTATCCAAATTAATCTCATTTTTGAAGAAAAACTCGAGGAGAAATATGATTGTGAAACCTAATCAAAGGATGTTGTAAATGAGTATCTTTAGTTTAAATAATAAAAAATGCCAAAAACAATAAATACATCCAGCCACCACGATGTTGTAAATTAGTATCTTTAATTCAAAGAATAAAAAATAAAACAACATTAAATACAACCAGATGTTGTATCTTTAGTTTAAATAATAAAAAATGCCAAAAACAATAAATACATCCAGCCACCACGATGTTGTAAATTAGTATCTTTAATTCAAAGAATAAAAAATAAAACAACATTAAATACAACCAGTTGAGTTATCGGGTGTTTTATGGCGCAGTCAACGTTTGATGGTATGGTGCAGTCGAATTTTGAAGGTGGTGAACCTCGATACTGGTTTTCCCTGACTTTTTCCTTCTCAAATCATTCAATTCTATATTTACAATTTATATTCTCTCTTATCAAGAATTAATTTAGTAAAAGAACCTAGGCTACAATAAAAAATAGAAATTCAATATTTTCACTTTTAAAAGTAAATGAGGGAAAATATATATATATATACTTCCAACATATTAATTTGGAATGGAAATAAAGTAATTAAAAGTTCATTTTTACATAAAGAAATTAGAATTCAAGAAGGAAAAATACTTTTTTGCTATCTATTTTGTCATCAAGAAAATTTGTGAAGAGAAATACTTATATAAGATTTTCAATTACTACACCTGCAAACTAGTTTTCCTTCTCTTTTAATTCTTGTTTAATGAATTGCACCTGTGAAAACTATTTTTTCCTCTCATTTAGTTACTAGCTGGCTAAATCGCTAACTTTGATCATAATGACATTATAAGCTTGCCGGAAATCACTAACTTTAATCATAATGGCATACTAAGCTTGCAGGAAAATAGCGGCACCATCTGAATCAGAGTCTATTTATCTTCCCTAACTACAATGACTATATAATTCAAGGCATCAAAGAAGCTAAAACATTGAAGGGCATCAGAGCAGCTACAACATTGTGAGAACATATAATCAAATTTGAATATTAGAACTTGTTCAAGGGTTGCTTTCCTTTAAATTCTACAAAACCAACACGGAGAGAGCAGAACGCCAACACATACATTTCCATGTGTGGTGTACGTGGAAACAGAGAGAGCAGAACGCCGACATATACATTTGCATGTGGGTGTACGTGGAAGCTCAGGGAAAATGGGTTATAGACTATGGCCTTTATGCCCTTTGTATTTGTATTTTGTAAATTAACATTTAACGTTACAAATTAATGCTAGCATTTTCTCGTATTAATTAATGCCACAAAAACTAATAATCAATTGTTTACCTTATATTAAGTTTTTTAAATTTAATGCACTTATACTAAGGTTTTTAAACGTAATCCACTTCTTTGGCCTCGGGAAGAAGCCAAATATGACCTCCAAATTTGTAATTGGCTGAAAAAAAGTGTTTTCCTAATTTAATGCATTTCAGGGAAATAGCTCTAATGAATTTGAATTAAAAATTTGGTTAAGGATTTTGAGTTTCATAACTTCATTAGTTTTAGTGAATTAAACTTTGGTTAAACTTTTCTTTAAAAAGAAATACACTTTATTGGCTTCTGAGCTGAACTAATAGGGACTGACAAAATCGATTCCTATAGTCTCTGCGGCCCCGCAGGGGCAGGACTAATAATATATCGATTATAAAATTATTGAAATTTAGTATGAAAAATAAGCATTAAAAGTAAGTTATTATCATAAAGGTATATTAAGAAATTGATTTAAATGTTTTTATGATTTAAATGTTTAATTGTAGTATTATATTACACTTAATATTTAGTTTTCAAAATAGTGTATTAATACAAGGTTTTTAAATTTGCAATTTAAAGTTCTTTGGGGTGAGTCGTATCATCGTGAACATAACTAATAAATATTTATTTGCTTAAATGTGACATTGCAAAATAAAGTAGTGTTTCATTGTTATTTAGTTTATTCGGTTGCTAGGAACTTTGGCAGGTTCAAATACCACCTAGGATCTTACTTATCATGTGCATCCTCTCTTGATTATGGAAAAACTCTATGGTTAAGTGTGCTTTATACATAGTTAGGATGGATGATGTAACACACTCTAGACTCGCTTTTTGGGATATGTCAATGTAATTCCACCTTTATACATATGGATTTTTTATTTACTTATAACTCAGCCTTGCTATACTTGACACCATAATGAATTATACCCATAGGGATCTGACGCCAACCATTTAACAACCTAGACACCTAGTCTAAGATATGATACCATTAGGTAACAATATGCCTTCATATGAAAATCATACATAGTCCTAACCACATGCAATTTCATGCATATTTTATAATAATATGCATAATTTTAAACATACAAAGGTATCACAACTTTAAACACATAAAACATATCATATAAAAGACATATAATTTAGAAACACTTATCTTAAACAAAAACACAAACTCGCTGCAAACCTCAAATGCCCACATCACCATAGACACTATTATTCTATCTCTTACAATAGTAGGTCACCCTTGAGCTAGAGCCATGACTCCACTAGGGAAATGATTACCTAAGAAAAATGTTGGCATTATGGCTAATGTGTTCTACTTGATAGCAACCTTCTTGATAAAGATGTACTTGATGTCAACATTTATTATTGTGGAACTAATGTAGTTTGGTATATATGCTATAGATGATATGGAAAGAGAGATGGCACTTCAGATACAGATGAATGACAAAAGTGAAGTTTGAAAAAGTATACGTAGTTCCTATGAAGAAGAGTCACGTACATACGTAGGTCTTGTGAGTAAAAGTCACATACAAAATCTAAACCATGGAAATCTGGATACCAAGGGTCATTACCATGGTATTGGCCCATAGTAATTGGAGTAGCAACATTCATTTTATCTCATCAACAAATGCTAATAACATTATTAAAGGATCTACCTAAGGTATTGGCTAAGGAAAAATCTATATAAGGAGATGGAGATCAAGGTGTTGGGTGTGCAAGTGAATGATTTATTTATATGTGATTTTATCTGAAACATGTGTGCACCAGGAAGAAAGGAAATGGCTCATATATGACACCTTTGAAAGTGTAGTAAATACCAATGAATACACTTGCTTGATCTGTTTATACTTGTAGCTAACAATGATATATAAGTGGTTATAATGATATTGTAAAATGAATATGCGACAGTAATGTTTGTGGAATGGGAATTGTGTTTGTAGTGAAAGTTTTCAGATCTATACGTAGGTTTGTTTCGGAATAGTCGTGTACATAGGCGGATCTATTTCTGGGTAGTCATGTATATATTCTGAGATGTGTTTTTCAGTTTGTTGAGATATGTATGCGAGTGTTGCACATGATAAGAGTGTACATACGCAAGTCTTCCTAATAAAATTCGCATATATATATTTTGAGTTAGATATGCTCATGGTTTTCAGTGTTTCTTAATGATGACTGTTGATAAGTTATGTTTGTTGTTTGTCAATAATGTCTTGATCATGATGATCCTTGTCTGGCAGTTTTAATTGGGTTGATTGAATTGTGGATTGATATATTGATCAATTATAATTATTGGGTGTGGTTCAATTATTTGTGATTATTTTAGTACTTGATTCAGTGGGAATTTTAGTGATACAATGATTCAGTTAGCCAAATGATTCAGTGTTCAATAATCTGAGATCTATACATGAGTTTTATGTTGAGGAAGTGTGTATGTACATTGGTTCACTTAAGAACAATCACGTATATATTATGAAGTTCATTTGTTATGATTGAATCCTATATTTAGTATATTATGCTTCAAAGATTCAGTTGGTTTATAGTGACTCAGTAATTCAGATTCAATATTTCAGTTTGACATATTAGTTTGGGCTTATTGTTGGTGTGGGTCCAGTGTAAAATTTTGATGAAAGGTTTCCTACAACTTATTCGATGATTGTTTGACAAGTGGATCTAGTGTGAAATATTTTGAAACGAGTTCCACAAGGTATTGAGGGTTACATCCTTCAGTGAGGGGGTAGGAGATCCCTTCCGGTAGAAGTTGGTAAACTAAATCATGGGGTTGTATCTCCCTTCCAGTTGATGTTGGAGAATGAGTGGAGGTTGTATTCTCCTACATGTGGGTGCCTGCATACTGGTAAGATTCTACACTAGTACAAAATGTAATGAATATTTTCTTTTTATAATAAGAAAGAAGAAATAAACAATGCGACAATGGTGGTTTTCTCCCACATTGGGTTTCCACCTAAAATCTTGGTGTTCTATGTGTGTTTCTTATGTGTTGTATCTATTATTTATTTCATACTGGAAGGTTATTGAATTAATAATGCAATGGTTAAAGATAAACATATGATGGAACACATGAAAAATTAGTAAATTGGATATAAATTGTTTTCCTCCATTGAAGTCATGTGCACACACAGGTTGCATTAAGAACAGTAGCATACACAATTTTGAGCATGAAATTTGAAAGTTAAAGTAAATTAAAAATATTGATTCACCGCCCCCCCCTCTTAGTGTTTTTCCTAACAACAAATAGATCTAATAACAGACACTAATAATGTCCAACCTAATGTACCAAACTCCAATATCAATTCCAACGTGAAACCTATCACTCCACATCATCATGCACAACCTAGATAAGTGTAGCCCCCTTCTCTGCATTATAGCCCATTGGGTTGTCCCAATTCCCTTCTAGGGCTTCAACTTAGAAAATAGAATAAGTATTAGATCTCTATGTTTGTAATAAATCCAACTATTATAATGGAGTCTCCATGCACCCTACAACCCTCATACAAGGGAAAATATATTTCATACAATTCTTCCTCTAGGGTGCAACCCTTACGCAAGCCCAAGGAGAATTATCCGTTGTTAATCCATATAGGATTCATTGGGCTTCACAAGGTAATAAGGCTATAGTAGCTCATTCACTCACACCCAATATACTCTACGAAATATGACAAGTCACAATGGAATATAATGATGTTGCCTTTAAGCAGAAATCATGTATATCATGCACTCTTTTTGGAAAGTGACACATAAGGAACTACTTCTCCCACTACTTGGGAATTTGTTCCAACACTTGAGAACTTAGGATAAATCATATGATAATAATGAATTATAAATTCAAGAATACAATTTTTTATTCCTTGGCTTAGCCCTTTCCTTATCCTTTATCCCCCTTTCCCTATTGTGTAGTCCTAGCCCCCATACTCTCTTGTTTGACTTGATCTATAATAATGATGCATTTCATTAAGTTTTGATTATAAAAACAATTTATAAAGATAAGCTAACTATAATTTTTGCATACACACTCTTTTGCCTAATATCACATAGGCACTATGCCCTAAAAACGTATATACATAGATATTACGACCCAAAAACATATATACATAGGCACTCCAACCCAAAAACCATTTTGTCTCACAAATCTATATAACATATATGTATTAACAACTCGAGGTTATTACAAATTACCTTCTTGAGAAGTCATGGCTAACACGTGCAAGTCTTAGAGATGACATTGAACTCTTTGTGATTAATTTGCAAGTTCCACTCTTGTAACTTCACCTTTATGAGCATCACTACATGTAATTATTGATAGGTGGACTATTCAATTTCATGAGAGATGGGTTATGATCAATGACTAGAGTATTAAATAATGCACATCATTAATCCTAAAATAGGATATCTCACAATATCATGTAGAGATAACCAATTGCATCCACAAAAAATCACCATCTATTGTTTAGGGTTGGATATGATAATGGTTGTGACATGGCCAACTCTAGCATTACTCTCACCATTTGGACACATTTTTCCATGCTTGATATTCTAATTTACTTTATTAAATCCTTTATATGAGTGTTAAGATGGTTTAGGGGATATGGTCAATTATGGATTTGATGGGACCTTATCCATATTTAATGGACTATAGATGGACTTCTACTCCTCATTTATTAAAAAGTAGATTCTATTGGTCCATAAATAAATTGAAAAGAAAGAAGACATAATTCATGGATAAGATATATTCTCTTTTAAGCAAGAGAATAATGAACAATTACTTATATATTTACCAAGATAAATGGGACCAATCCCTACATTATGTGGTAGGTACTAAAAAGGCCTTGATATCCTAAATTCTAGATAAGTTGTTGATCACCCTAATGAAGTTATTACCCACCTATAACAATCCACTAGATCCATAAAGCACAATATCTTCACTTGATAGGTTCGGATGGATTTTTAATAAGTACATATTCTCTCCAAATATATCTTTACCTATTAAAATATGCATTAGCCTAACATACCTTCTTTCTAGATCGGTCTTCTTGCTAATACATGTTGAGAAATTAACATGCTAGCAAATTAGGGTTGATTTCTCTTACTTGATAATTTCTTGTGAATATTTGTTGGCTTATTATTTCTTTTGATTATGTTCTCTTCTCAACCGATTACAAAAACATATAAAACATGAAGATCACAATAGAAAAAGAACGCAAATATGTAGCTCCAAGCTAGGGAAAACCCGAGAAAATCCTTTTCTTATAGAAATAGATCAAAGTGAGATATCCAAGACCCAAGACCAAGACCAATACTTCTACTTAAGAACTAATTCATCCCTCCTGCAATTCTTTTTGCAACAGGTCAAATTCAACAAATTCAATGTTGGTAAAACATCTAAAATCTGGTCATCTCCTGAAATTTTGGCTTTATAATTTCGAGCTTGCAATACCACAAAATATACCTCATAAAAATTGCACATGTGGACAGGATTTAGGGCAGAAAAATAATATTTCTCTCTCCTTTGACTTTTCTCGCTCTCTCTCTCCTTTGACTTTCACTGAAATTTCTCTTCTTCTTGCATAAAAATCTAAGTGATGATTGATGAGAAAATGAGGTCAAACTTTATTCTATTTATAAATGTCTAGGAGGTTGAATAACTGCCTCTTCTAGGTCGAATTGGTTTGTGGAAGACAAAATTGACTTTTTGACTCAATAAAAAAATATTTTCCTTTTCTTACAAATAGTCCAAATGGGAATTTGACTCAAGTACATTTTTTTGACTCGTGACAAAATTTATTTTGACTCAATGAACCCTAGAAGCATGAAGAACATGCTTTAACTAATGAAAATAATAAAAAAATGTTTTTCATCTTTTTTCTTTTACACGAAATAAAATGATGATTATGAAGATCGAATCTAGTTACATTTCCATAACTCCCTCTTAACTAGGGAGGTTTTCATAATGACACAACAAGATACTCTCAAATTTAAATATTCTCATAAGAAGGAATTTGGATTGATAAGAATCATCAAGCATCATGATAACCAACATTGTAAATAAAAAAATAAGTGTGACATTAACTAACAATCTCTATCTCTCCACTAGATCATAGCACAATGTTGGGAGGCATATATTTGGACACCACCTCTGTAGAAATTTGCTGAATAATGAAGATTTATCCACCGAGATTATCCCAATCACATACTAATTCGAATTCATATGCAACACATAATATCTTCTACTCAGATCATCACACATGCGGAAATAAACAAGCGGTATGCGATCAAAAGATCATCAAAACATCACACACATTACACAGTATGTATGGGGAAAGCTTATAGCTGAAAACCCCCAGCTATTTTTTATATTAAGATGGAAGAGAACATGTAACAATCTCAGTACAATAATCCTCACAAGTACTCAGTACTGTCTCTAAAGGTTACACACAAACTAGCTTGGTTTTGAACAAGTCAAGGGTTCAAAACTCATCCACCAATTGCCTGCCTCTATTGCACAATCAAGGCTGGTGTAATGAGAGATCCAAGTTTGAATCTCACTGGCTCCAACTGCGCAATCATCATTGGCAATATCATCCAATGCTTGTGAAAATCTCATGCACAACTGCTGTCGCAACTAATAGCAAACTCACCCTTTCATCTACCTCTTCCACTGGTCTCTACTGAACTGTCCATGCACTGTAGTGAACTGATGTGTTCTTGAGTTGAATAATGAGTTAATAATTAGTGAATTAAATAATATTTTATTCACTCCACTCATTACTAGTTGATTAGCTAGTTAAACTAATCACAACTAGTTCAACTAAGTTAAACCGAACACAACTCCACCAACTGTCTCATCAACTCCACCAAACTTCTGCCACTGAAGTCCTAACTGAAGTCAACCATGCATGAGCTCACCAAACCCCTATGAATAGCGTAATTCCTCTGTCAGATGCATGAGCCACTTCTGTAGCTCGAACTGAAGTGCTCCAAGAGAGTAAACTGAAGTTTAGAGTCCAAATATTATTAAGGGTAAATAATATTTGACTTTTCTATTTTTAGGATAGGCAGTCTAAAAATAGACTTCGACCTAAATGTCTAAAAATAGAGGTCCATCTATTTTACCAACATGACCAATACTCCAAGAATAACATACTGCAACCCCTGGACCATGCTCCATATGTCTAAAAATAGACATAGTCTAAAAATAGACTTTGCGCCAGAATTTGCCTGCGGGCCCACTTAGTGAAGGCGACTTCATTTCACTAAGCTCCATCATCTTGTTGTATTTTCAACACTCCCTCTCAGCAAGATATGGATTATCTGCAACCCCTATCCTGCCTCTGTGGAATTCGAACTTGCTCCTGGTGAGCGCCTTCGTCAGGATGTCGGCATCCTGATCCTCCGTGGGAACATATGAAAGCATCATGATTCTCCGCCGAACACAATCTCTGATATGATGGTACCTGATGTCGATGTGTTTGGATCTATCATGAAATACTGGATTAGCCGAGAGTTTAATGCAACTCTGGTTATCACAATAAATCACAGTAGGCTCCAAATGCGACCCGAACAATCCGACGAGGATCTTCCTCATCCAAATAGCCTCGCATGCAGCCAAGCTAGCTGCCATGTACTCGGCCTCTGCTGAACTGAGTGCCACGGATCTCTGTTTCCTGCTATACCAGGAAACTGCTGTCGATCCAATGCTAAAGATACCTCCAGATGTGCTCTTCTGGTCCATTGGGCTCCCTGCCCAATCTGCATCAGTGAAGCCAGAAAGCCTCACCTCATCCTCCTGTTTGTACCACAGACCATATCCCGATGTGCCACTAAGATAACGCAATAAATGATTGCCTGCCTTCCAGCAGATCTTGGTAGGATTAACCATAGCTTGCGAAAGCTGGTTAACAGCATAGCATATATCGGGTCGTGTATTGACCAAATACATAAGCGACCCCACCAACTGTCGATAGATAGTGGTATCCACTACCTCTGCTAAAGTAGCATCCTCCTTCCTCCAACCACCAGGAAGAGGAGTGTCAACAGGCTTACAGCCATGCATGTTAAACCTCTCTAGAATCTCCCGGGCATACTTGCCCTGAGAAACAAACATTCCACCACTGCGCTGCCAAATCTCCAATCCCAGGAAATAATGAAGGAGGCCCAAGTCCTTCATCTCTAACTCTCTAGCAAGGTCCTCCTTGCATGAAAGTATCAACAGCTCATCACCCATCAGAACCGATCATCTACATACAATGATCAAGCAGCCTTCCATCCACCACAACTGCATGTTAGATCCACCTCACTCTTGGAAAATCCAAGCCCGATGAAATAACTGTCAATCCGTGTGTACCAAGCACAAGGTGCTTGCTTCAGCCCGTATAGTGCTCTGTTGAGTCGGCACACATGCGACTCACTGCTGAAGATCTCGAAACCTTCAAGCTGCTCTATGTACACCTCCTCCTCAATGACTCCGTTGAGGAACGCAGTCTTCACATCCATCTGATGGATGTGCCACCCCATCTGCGCTGAGAGAGCTAGGATCGTCCGTATGGAAGAGTACCTTGCGACAGGTGCAAAGGTCTCCTCATAATCGATCCCCTTGATCTGTGAGAAGCCACGGGCGACAAATCTCGCCTTGTACTTCTCCACACTCCCGTCAGCCGCCTGCTTCACTTTGTAGATCCATCGCGAACCCACCACTCATTTCCCCTCCGGTCTTGGGACAATCTCCCATGCACTGTTTCTGATGATCAAATCATATTCTTCGATCATGGCATCAACCCATGCGGGTTCCTCCACAGCTTCCTCAAAGAGGATGGCTCCGTCACAACACATTGACTCACAAGAGCCATGTATCCAAAGTGGGTAACGGGATCCCAAGGATCGCTCACTCGCGCTGTGTTGTAGGTGGTCCTACAACCTTCTCTGCATCTCGAGCCAGTCGCTCAGCTTCTGTAGTGCGCTTGCGCCCTCTGATGGTTGGCGCTGCATGGGTGGTCTCTTCCACCTCCTGAACTTCCTCTTGTGGCTGATCCACATCCGGAAGCTCCTCCTTAGGAACTAACAGCTCCTCATCTGCATGCAAGTGTAGCTCCCTCTCAAGCGAACACTGCATGGCTTTCTCCTCCTGAAATTTTATATCCCGTCGCACAACAGTCTTGCGACTGTCTGGCACATACACACGATAGTTGTGAGGTGTATCAGTGTACCCCACAAATATTCCAACCTCAGCAGTTGGATCCAGCTTCCTTCTCGCATCCTTCGTCACATCCATGTAGACAGGAGAACCAAAAATCCGCAAATGGGAAATATCAGGCCTCTTGCCAGAATAAGCCTCCTTCGGTGTACTCATGCCAAGAACCTTGTGAGGACAACGGTTATGCACATACACTGTTGTATTGCATGCCTCAGCCCACAAGTGAAGGGGTAGGCCCTGATCATGCAACATCGCCCGTGCAGCACCCACGATCGTTCTGTTCTTCCGCTCAGCCACCCCGTTCTGCTGTGGGTTATGGGGTGCGATGAGCTCTCTCCTAATCCCTTCTGCACTACAAAAGTCCTTGAATTCAGTCGAGATGAATTCACCACCATTGTCGCTCCTGAGAGCCTTCACCTTCTTCCCCGATTCCTTCTCGACTAGTGCTTTGAACTCACAAAACAAAGAGTATGTCTTGCTCTTCTTCTGCATGAAGAAGATCCAGCACTTTCGAGAGAAATCATCAACAAAGATCACGTAGTACTTGTGCTTTGTTATCGAAGCTACTGATAAAGGACCACACACGTCTGTGTGAACTCTCTCAAGGATCGTCGTGGCGTGACTATCCTTCTCGTGAAAGGTGGCTTTCACAAAATTTCCTAAAGTACACCCCTTGCACTGATCTGACTGCGCAAGGGTGCCCTTAGGAAGCCCAGTAGAAATCTGCTGCAGGATCTTCAAAGCTCCATGGTGAAGGTGGCCCAATCTCCGGTGCCACAGTTCGCCCTCATCATCCCGGCTCACCACTTCTCCCGCCTTGCATGCCATTGCTGCGCAGCCATCTACTTGCAACTGATAAAGGTTCTTGACTCGAACCCCTATCTTCCGGGTCTCACCAGTAGTCTTACTGCGTAGGAAAGCTTTTCCTTCGCTGAAGACCACATCATACCCTTTGTCTTCCAACATCGCCACAGAGATCAGGTTCTTCATCAATCCTGGAACATGCAAAAATTCCTTCAATATGAAAGGTTTACCAGACTCCCTCTCAAAGGAAATGGTACCGATACCAGTCGCACTGTATCTACCATCATCGCCCATCTCGATGTGCACTCCAAGATATTTTTCCTCCAGATCTGAAAACAGATCTCGATCTCCCGTCATGTGGAATGACGCACCACTATCCAAGAACCATACTGATCCCGCCACACTTGAAACCAAGCATGCGATCAGCGAAAAGTCAAGCTCGAACTGCGAGGCCAAAGCCTCTCCATCTGCAGATCTTCCCGCTCGCTTTTTTTTCTTCTTCTGCGGACAATTTGTGGCATAATGTCCGTGCTGGTGACAGTGAAAACACTTCACCTTAGACATGTCTTGCTTCTTGCCCTTAGCACCGGAATGAGAAGTTTTCTTGCTCTTCCCCTTCTTTGCTTTGGCAGCCAAAGCGCAATTTTCTTCATCAGATACCTTTGATGAAGATCCGTCCCTGGTAGTCCTCCTTATCTCCTCCTGCATGAGATCCGCCCAAAGGCGCTCCCATCCTAGCAACTTCTCCCGACCATTGACACTATCTTGATATGAATGCCAAGCCTTCGGAAGACCAAGGAGAGCCAGGTCCACCATGTCCTCATCTTCGACAGTCACCCCCACACTTCCCAGCTCATCTCTGCATTGAGTGAACTTCGTGAGGTATTTGGCGATACCGTCGCCTTTCTCCATCTTAATGTTTCTGAGCTTATCCTTGAGCGCCAGCTTCCTTTGGTCGCTCTTGCTCTGGAATAGATCTGTCAACGCTTTCCACATCAAATATGGAGAAGCTTTTCCATGCAAGCTGGATACAATGTGATCCTTCACGCCCTCCAACAAAATCCTTCGACATTTCGCCATCTTCTTTTGCCAAGCTCGACGAACAGATCAAGCAGTGATCCAGTGGATATTGTGACACCGCCTATTCCACTTGGGGCTCCACCATTGTCTCTTTCAGTTTTTTCGCTTTCGCGCCGCTTACTATTTTTAGCGCTTTTCGGTCCTGGGAACTCGAAGCCGTTTTGAGGCCCTAAACGACATTTTTTTGGGGGAAAACGGAGAGCAACATGGGTCCATGGACCCATCTTGCCTGCTCCAAATTTGTTTCCTCGGACAGATCTTCTAACGAGGTATGGTACGCGTCAAACGAAGATAGTATGCCAAAGTTACGTCCTTGGGAAGTTGAAACACCAATTTACCCAAACGGGGCCCATAGTTTTGGCGCTTCATCTCCTAGGTTTAGGTTTTTGGATGTTTAGGGTTCTCCATTGTTTCTCAATAATAAATAGGCCCTCGAGCCTCATTGTAACTCATTTCAGAGGCCTGTAGCCGCCACATCTCTTCTCAGAGATAGCTACCGACGCCCTAGCTAGTTTTATTTCCATTCTGTCTGTAAGCAAATTTCAGTTCCTTGATATTAATGAAATGAAGTGTTATTTCTGCTGCATCTCTGTATTTCGTTTATATGTTTATTCTGTTGCGTTCCTGCATAAATCCGGATCAGTGGTATTAGAGCGGTCTGCTTTTTCTCGATCCTTCTTTGCATGTCCCCAACGAGGTCGGGGTATAAGGAGCTAGGGCTCGATCCGGTGGAACCTTTGCAAGATCAGCCTCGCAAACCTCGACGGACGCCCATGGGGGACGAAAAGAAAGATGAGGGAGCAGGAGATCCTATCAAAATATTGCTCGAGGAGGCCCTCGAAAGACAAAGGAACGTGATGATGGATAACTTTGCTCAGATCCTTCAATGGCTACCCACCGGCAGCGCATCTGCATCCAGCAGCCACTCTGGAGGCGCGACTCCTTTTAAGGTACAAGTAAATTTTGACATTCCCATATTTGAGGGTCAACTAGACGCAGATGCCGTAGATAGATGGTTGAATCTGTTAGAAGGATATTTCTCGGTTCATGACTTTTCAGACCGGGAGAAGATTATTTTTGCACTCCTCAAAGCTACCCCCCATGTTAAGGACCGGTGGGAAACCTACTGTGAGAACAAGGACCAGACAGAACCCTCTCTGTTCTCGGCCGTACCAACTTGGAACTCTTTCCGAGACGCTGTCAAGGAACAGTACTATCCCGTGGGGAGCTATGAGGACAAGTACATACAATGGACCACGCTGCGACAACAAAGGGATCAAGATGTGCATGAGCTGACAAATCTATTCCATACCCTGTGCACAAAGTTGGGTATCAAAGATTCAGAGAAACATCTGGTGCTAAAGTATCGCAGCTGTCTGCACAGATACATTCAGGAGGAAATGGAGTTCCTCGACATCTCCTCGCTTGGTACAGCATACCGGTATGCTGCCAAGATTGAGCAGAAATTCAAGCAAAAGAAGCGAGACTTTGGATCTGCGAATCAAAAGCAAGGGAAAGGTGCTTCCAAACCGCAGAACAAAGGACCGAGCCAAGGCATGGCGGCTAAAGACAACTCATCGAAGCCACAAGAAAAGAACAGGACCGCAAAGCCAAAGAAGGACACGGGAAAGTGGTGTGAGTTCCATAAGAGCTCCACTCACAACACAAGTGAGTGTCGGGCCAAGCAGTCGCTAGTGGCCGAGATGAGGGCTTCTGAGTCAGATGCATGCTCTGACTCCGAATCAGAACCTGAAAAGGGGAATGAAAAAGGGAAACAGATTATTGATGCAGAGCCCAACGCCACCGTTGCCACTACAAAGGTCCAGAAGGAGGAACCGGAAGATCCAGAGGAGGAGGAACGTCTCTTCCACTCCCAGATGTGGGTAAAGGGCTCCCCTGTACAGTTCATTGTCGATAATGGGAGCCAAAAGAACCTCATTTCAGCAGACGCCGTGAAGCGGTTGGGCTTGCCGACCACAGCTCACCCACATCCATACACCATCGGATGGCTTCACCAAGGACGAGATCTCCGCGTCAGCCGGCAGTGTCGCCTTCCCTATAGCATCAAGCCCTTCACGGATGAGGTATTATGTGACGTTGCTCCTATTGATGTTTCGGATGTATTATTAGGACAACCATACTTGTGGAAGCGTCATGCTGTGTATGAGTCTCGGCCTCGTGCTGTTATTGTTACTTTGGGAAATAAGTTGTACAGGATACCAGAGGTACCACCTCCTGCCGCTATCTCTTTGGTTACTGCAAAACAATGCAGTAAGCTCATTTCCCAAACCGGGAAATTCATTTTCCTGATGATCCGCCCCCAGGGCAAGAAGAAGACTGTGGCCACGACCTCCAGACAGGGCTCCTCTGCACAACAACAACAAATGGATAAGGTTGTGGAGGAGTACGGGGACATCTTCACCTCACCCACAGGGGTTCCTCTGCACTGTCAGGTCAAGCACCCGATTGATTTGACCCCAGGTGCGCCGCTACCTAATGGACCGATCTATCGGCGCTCTGTTCTGGAGAATGATGAAATCAAGAGGCAGATTCAAGAGCTATTGCAGAAAGGTCACATCAGACCAAGTTCATCGCCCTGTGGGAGCCCGATCGTGTTGGTACAGAAGAAGGATGGGACGTGGAGACTCTGTATTGACTATCGGGCGCTGAACAAGATCACTGTTCGGAATAGGTACCCAATCCCACGGATTGATGACCTTCTGGACCAACTCAAAGGTGCAAAATATTTCAACAAGATCGACCTGAAGTCTGGGTATCACCAGGTACCAATTGAACCCTCCAATGTGTGGAAGACTGCCTTCAAAGCCAAGGAAGGCCTTTTCGAATGGCTGGTCATGCCTTTCGGGTTGACGAATGCTCCCGCCACCTTCATGAGGATGATGGATGACATCTTGCGGCCATTCACCAACTCATTTGTAGTGGTGTACTTGGATGACATTCCGATCTTCAGCCAGACTTGGGAAGAGCACCTTCACCACATCCGACAAGTCCTCCAAACACTGCGGCAACACAAGTTGTGTGCCAATTTGGAGAAGTGCACTTTTGGCATGACCCAGGTTCAATATCTGGGATACATTATTGATGAAAGGGGGGTGCATGTGGATCCAGCCAAGATCCAAGTCATTCGGGATTGGCCAGCCCCAACCACTATAACAGAGCTTTGCAGCTTTCTGGGTCTTGCTAATTTCTACCAGAGGTTCGTGTTGGGATTCTCTCATATCACTTGGCCCTTGAGTCAAGTCACCAAGGGAGGAGCGAGAGAAAAAAAAATTTGGTCGGAACCTCAACAGAAGGCGTTCACAGAATTGAAAAATCGCCTCTGTTCTGCCCCAGTGCTCACTTTACCAGACTTGCAACAGCCATTTGAGATCGAGACAGATGCCTCTGACTATGCTATTGGGGCAGTTCTTACTCAACAGGTACATCCAGTGGCATTTCACAGTGAGACATTGTCTGACACAGTTCGAAAGTACCCCACATATGACAAAGAAATGTACTCCATTGTGCAAGCTTTTCGACAATGGAAGCATTACATTTTGGGGAAGGAAACAATCATCCACACAGACCACAGGCCCCTGCAGTTCATACAGACACAAGGGAAGTTGCAGAATGATCGCCATCAGAAGTGGTCTACATATCTGCAACAGTTTCATTTGAACATCAAATATAAGAAGGGTAGCACCAATCATGTTGCAGACTGCCTCAGCCGACCACCGATCGTGGCGCTCACCACTGTGCTCAACTCTTGTGGGCACGAGACTTCCGATTGGCCGCTTCTCTATGAGAGTGACCCAGAATTCGGCCAAACTTACAAGGCACTCTTGGGGGGTACGCAAGTTCCAAATTTTCACCTCCAAGATGCACTTTTATGTCACATGGGACACCTTGGTGTTCCTTCAAGCGAGCGTGACAAGATGATATGGGAAGCACACTACAGTCGAGTCGCTGGGCATTTCGGGGTCGAGAAAACAGTAGCAATACTACAGAAGTATTTCTATTGGCCGAACCTTCGAAAGGATGTCGAGAAGCACATCAGATCCTGCACTGCTTGTGCCATTGCCAAACCGTCCATCAAGAAGCAAGGCCTATATACTCCTCTACCTACCCCTAGTCGACCTTGGGAATCCATCTCCATGGATTACATGTCAGGCCTGCCTTCTACTAAGCAGGGAAATGACTCTGTTTTCGTGGTCGTCGATAGATTCTCGAAGATGGCCATTATGGCGGCCTGCAAGAAGAATATCACAGCAGAAGCCACTGCTAAACTCTTCTTTGAACGAGTGTGGGTGCACTTTGGGATCCCACAGTCTATCATATCAGATCGTGATAGCAGGTTCCTCAGCACATTTTGGTCCAGCCTCTGGTCAATGTTGGACACAAAGCTCACCAAGTCCACAGCTTTCCATCCCCAAACAGATGGCCAGACAGAGGTCGTCAACATAATGATTGTACACATTCTGCGCATGTACAATTCAAAGCATCCACGCACATGGGACAAGAGCCTCCCTTATGTACAACATAGTTATAACCGGGCTCTCCACAGTTCAATTGGCCATAGCCCCTTTCAGGTGGGCTTGGGATTCCAGCCACTATGTCCCATTGACGTAGCCATGCCATTTGCAGCTGCTCAGGCCGACTCAGCGCACGTCCAGTCTGAAGTTGACAAAGCAAGTAGCTTCATCGAGCGCATTCAACACATCCGCCAACAGGTTCATGATATATTGGACAGAGCTAATGCCAAGTACAAGCAACGCCATGATCAACACCGGGTGCCACACAACTTCCAGGTGGGTGACAAAGTATGGCTACATTTTCAGAAGGAGCGCCTCACTGGACCCCACCGCAAGCTTCGCCCGCTCCGATACGGGCCGTACACCATCACCAAGGCTGTAGGGAACAATGCATTCGAGCTCAGTATTCCACCATTCCTTGGTCTGCACCTAGTCTTCAATGTGGATCGCCTTCGTCCTTACTTCCCACCTCTACTGGACACCTCGGACATTGCAGAACAACTCACACCAACAGAGTTAAATCCAGACTGCATGGAACAGGCCACCATAGATTGTATCATGGACATGTAGATCAAGAACACTTGCCAACAGAAGATCCAATTATATCGGGTTGTCAAAGCTGGCCAACTCCTGCACCAAGGAAAGTGGTTCACCAGGGACCAAGTTCAGCAGAAATTTCCTCATCTCATGGAGGAACTTAACGCAATGGGGACCATTGCTTCCTAAGGGGGGAGGAATGATCCAGGTGGATATTTGTGGTCACCCGCCTATTCCACTTGGGGCTCCACCATTGTCTATTTCAGTTTTTCAGTTTCGGCACAGTTTACTATTTTTAGCAGTTTTTCGGGTCCTAAACTTCCGGAGCCGTTTTGAGGCCCTAAACGACGTTTTTTGGGAAAACTGAGAGCAACATGGGTCCATAGACTAATGTTGCTTGTTCCAAATTTGTAGTCCTCGGATAGATCTTTCTAACGAGGTATGGTACGCGTCAAACGGAGATCGTATGCCAAAGTTACGCCCCTGGGAAGTTGAAACACCAATTTACCCAAACGGGGCCCATAGGTTTGGCGCTTCATCTCCTAGGGTTAGGGTTTTGGCTGTTTAGGATTTCCCATTGTTTCTAAATGATAAATAGGCCCTCGAGCCTCATTGTAACACAGTTCAGAGGCCTGTAGCCGCCACATCTCTTCTCAGAGATAGCTACCAGCGCTCTAGCTAGTTTTATTTCCATTTGTCTGTAAGCAAATTTCAGTTCTTTGATATTAATGAAATGAAGTGTTATTTCCGTTGCATCTCTGTATTTATGGTTATATGTTTATTCTCATATGCTCTCGCATAATTCATCAAGTGGGCTTTTTGTAATCCGTATTCAAGCAAACCTTCAGCCCGTTATCTTCTAATACCGCCTCCATCCGATCTTTCCATGCAACATAATTCGAACTGCCTTCAAGAGCATATTCGAGTCGCAAACCGTTGAAAGACATTTTCAACTCCGGCACCAAGAAAACAAACTGCTGCAAAATTTGAATTCCAAACTCAAAGCTCAACCGCTCTTGATCTGTGAGAAAAAATTATTTCTAGCACAGAGATCGACTGCAGGGGCATTTACTGGATGTATCACCTTTCAAAGGAAAGGATGGATCCAGAGGCTACCTGGCCCGCATGCAGACTCTGTCTACCGAAATAAGTTTGCAATCACTGTGATGATCAATCTTTTCTCCGATACCATGTATAAATTTGTTGAATAATGAAGATTTATCCACCGAGATTATCCCGATCACATACTAATTCGAATTCATATGCAACACATAATCTCTTCTACTCAGATCATCACACATGCGGAAATAAAAAAGCGGTATGCGATCAAAAGATCATCAAAACATCACACACATTACACAGTATGTATGGGGAAAGCTTATAGCTGAAAACCCCCAGCTATTTTGTATATTAAGATGGAAGAGAACATGTAACAATCTCAGTACAATACTCCTCACAAGTACTCAGTACTGTCTCTAAAGGTTACACACAAACTAGCTTGGTTTTGAACAAGTTAAGGGTTCAAAACTCATCCACTAATTTCCTGCCTCTATTGCGCAATCAAGGCTGGTGTAATGAGAGATCCAAGTTCGAATCTCACTGGCTCCAACTGCGCAATCATCATTGGCAATCTCCTCCAATTATTGTGCAAATCTCATGCACAACTGTTGTCGCAACTAATAGCAAACTCACCCTTTCATCTACCTCTTCCACTGGTCTCCACTGAACTGTCCATGCACTATAGTGAACTGATGTGTTCTTGAGTTGACTAATGAGTTAATAATTAGTGAATTAAATAATATTTTATTCACTCCACTCATTACTAGTTGATTAGCTAGTTAAACTAATCACAACTAGTTCAACTAAGTTAAACCGAACACAAGTCCACCAACTGTCTCATCAACTCCACCAAACTCTGTCACATGAGTTCTAACTGAAGTCAACCATGCAATAGCTCCACTAAACCCTAGGAATAGCGTAATTCCTTCTGTCAGCTGCATGTGCCACATCCGTGACTCGAACTGAAGTGCTCCAAGAGGATAAGATAATGTTTAGAGTCCAAATATTATTACGAGCTAATAATATTCGACATATCTATTTTTAGACTGGCAATCTAAAAATAGATTCCGCCCAGTATGTCTAAAAATAGAAGTCCATATATTTTTTCCAACTTGACCAATCATCCAAGAATAGCATACTGCAACTCCTAGACCATGCTCCATATGTCTAAAAATAGACTTTGCACCAAAAATAGCCTGCGGGCCCACTTAGTGAAGGCAACTTCATTTCACTAAGCTCCATCATCTTGTTGCATTTTCAACACTCCCTCTCAACAATATATGGATTATCTGCAACCCCTATCCTACCTCTGTGGTATTCGAACTTGCTCCCGGTGAGCGCACAGCTTCACAAGATGTCGCATCCTCCTCAGCACAACATATGAAAGTAACATGATTCTCCGCTGAACACAGTCTCTGATATGATGGTACCTGATGTCGATGTGTTTGGATCTATCATGAAATACTGGATTAACCGAGAGTTTAATGCAACTCTAGTTATCACAATAAATCACAGTAGGCTCCAAATGCAGCCCGAACAATTCAACGAGGATCTTCCTCATCCAAATAGCCTCGCATGCAGCCAAGCTAGCTACCATGTACTCGGCCTCTGCTGAACTGAGTGCCACAGATCTTTGTTTCCTGCTGTACCAGGAAACTACTATCGATCCAATGCTGAAGATACCTCCAGATGTTCTCTTCCAGTCTATTGCGCTCCCTGCCCAATCTGCATCCGTGAAGCCAGAAAGCCTCACCTCATCCTCCTTTCTGTACCACAGACCATATCCCGATGTGCCACTAAGGTCTCCTCATAATCGATCCCCTCGATCTATGAGAAGCCACGGGCGACAAATCTCGCCTTGTACTTCTCCACACTCCCGTCAGCCACCTGCTTTACTTTGTAGATCCATCGCGAACCCACCACTGATTTCCCTCCGGTCTTGGGACAATCTCCCATGCACTGTTTCGGACGATCGAATCATATTCTTCGATCATGGCATCTACCCATGCGGGTTCCTCCACAGCTTCCTCAAAAGAGGATGGCTACGTCACGACACATTGACTCATAAGAGCCATGTATCCAGTGTACCGATCCGGTGACTGCCTCTGTCTGCGCTGTGTTGTAGGTGGTCCTACAACCTTCTCTGCATCTCGAGCCAGTCATTCAGATTCTGTAGTGCGCTTGCGCCCTCTAATGGTTGGCGCTACATGGGTGGTCTCTTCCACCTCCTAAACTTCCTCTTGTGGCTGATCCACATCCGAAAGCTCATCCTTAGGAACTAATAGCTCCTCATCTGCATGCAAGTGTGGCTCCCTCTCAAGCGAACACTGCATGGCTTTCTCCTCCTAAAACTTGATATCCCATCGCACAACAGTCTTGCGACTGTCTGGCACATACACCCGATAGTTGTGGGGTGTATCAGTGTACCCCACAAATATTCCAACATCTGCGGTTGGATCCAGCTTCTTTCTAGCATCCTTCGTCACATGCAGTTAGACAGGAGAACCAAAAATCCGCAAATGAGAAATGTCAGGTCTCTTACCAGAAAACACCTCCTCTGGTGTACTCATGCCAAGAATCTTGTGAGGACAACGGTTCTGCACATATACTATTGTATTGCATGCCTCAGCCCACAAGTGAAGGGGTAGGCCCTGATCATGCAACATCACCCGTGCAGCACCCATGATCGTTCTGTTCTTCCGCTCAGCCACCCCGTTCTGCTATGGGTTATGGGGTGCGATGAGCTCTCTCCGAATCCCTTCTGCACTGCAAAAGTCCTTGAATTCAGCCGAGATGAATTCACCACCATTGTCGCTCCTGAGAGCCTTCACCTTCTTCCCCGATTCCTTCTCGACCAGTGCTTTGAACTCACAAAACTTAGAGTATGTCTCGCTCTTCTTCTGCATGAAGAAGATCCAGCACTTTCGAGAGAAATCATCAACAAAGATCACGTAGTACTTGTGCTTTGCTGTTGAAGCTACTGAGAAAGGACCACACACGTCTGTGTGAACTCTCTCAAGGATCGTCGTGGTGCGACTATCCTTCTCGTGAAAGGTGGCTTTCACAAACTTCCCTAAAGTACACCCCTTGCACTGATCTGACTGCGCAAGGGTGCCCTTAGGAAGCCCAGTAGAAATCTGCTGCAGGATCTTCAAAGCTCCATGGTGAAGGTGGCCCAATCTCCTGTGCCATAGTTCGCCCTCATCATCTCGGCTCACCACTTCTCCCGCCTTGCATGCCATTGTTGCGCAGCCATCTACTTGCAACTGATAAAGGTTCTTGACTCGAACCCCTATCTTCCGGGTCTCACCAGTAGTCTTACTGCGCAGGAAGGCTTTTCCTTCGCTGAAGACCACATCATACCCCTTGTCTTCCAACATCGCTACAGAGATCAAGTTCTTCATCAATCCTGGAACATGCAAAACTTCCTTCAATATGAAAGGTTTACCAGACTCCCTCTCAAAGGAAATGGTACCGATACCAGTCGCACTGTATCTACCATCATTGCCCATCTCGTTGTGCACTCCAAGATCTTTTTCCTCCAGATCTGAAAACAGATCCCGATCTCCCGTCATGTGGAATGACGCACCACTGTCCAAGAACCATACTGATCCCGACACACTTGAAACCAAGCATGCGATCAATGAAAATTCAAGCTCTAAATGCGAGGCCAAAGCCTCTCCATCTGCAGATCTTCCCGCTTGCTTGTTTTTCTTCTTCTACGGACAATTTGTGGCATAATGTCTGTGCTGGTGACAGTGAAAACACTTCACCTTAGACATATCTTGCTTCTTGCCCTTAGCACCGGAATGAGAAGTTTTCTTGCTCTTCCCCTTCTTTGCTTTGGAAGCCAAAGCGCAATTTTCTTCATCAGGTACCTTTGATGAAGATCCATCTCTGGTAGTCCTCCTTATCTTCTCCTGCATGAGATCCGCCCAAAGGCGCTCCCATCCCGGCAACTTCTCCCGACCATTGACACTATCTTGATATGAATGCCAAGCCTTCGGAAGACCAAGGAGAGCCAAGTCTACCATATCCTCTTCTTCGACAGTCACCCCCACACTTCCCAGCTCATCTCTGCATTGAGTGAACTTCGTGAGGTACTTGGCGATACTGTCGCCTTTCTCCATCTTAATGTTTCTGAGCTTATCCTTGAGCGCCAGCTTCCTTTGGTCGCTCTTACTCTGGAATAGATCTGTCAACGCTTTCCACATCAAATATGGAGAATATTTTCCATGCAGGCTGGATACAATGTGATCCTTCACGCCCTCCAACAGAATCCTTCGACATTTCGCCATCTTCTTTTGCCAAGCCTCGACTTCAGCAGGATCAGTGGGATTTTGGACATCCGTATCTACGAACTCCTTTAGTCCATTATCTTCTAATACTGCCTCCATGCGATCCTTCCATGCAACATAATTCGAACTGCCTTCAAGAGCATATTCGAGTCGCAAACCGTTGAAAGACATTTTCAACTCCGACACTAAGAAAACAAACTGTTGCAAAAATTTGAATTCCAACTCAAAGCTCAACCGCTCTTGATCTGTGAGAACAAATTATTTCTAGCATAGAGATCGACTGCAGGGGCATTTACTAGATGTATCACCTTTCAAAGGAAAGGAAGGATCCAGAGGCTACCTGGCCCGCATGCAGACTCTGTCTACCGAAATAAGTTTGTAATCACTGTGATGATCAATCTTTGCTCCGATAGCTCCGATACCATGTAGAAATTTGCTGAATAATGAAGATTTATCCACCGAGATTATCCCGATCACATACTAATTCGAATTCATATGCAACACATAATCTCTTCTACTCAGATCATCACACATGCGGAAATAAAAAAGCGGTATGCGATCAAAAGATCATCAAAACATCACACACATTACACAGTATGTATGGGGAAAGCTTATAGCTGAAAACCCCCAGCTATTTTGTATATTAAGATGGAAGAGAACATGTAACAATATCAGTACAATACTCCTCACAAGTACTCAGTACTGTCTCTAAAGGTTACACACAAACTAGCTTGGTTTTGAACAAGTCAAGGGTTCAAAACTCATCCACTAATTGCCTGCCTCTATTGCGCAATCAAGGCTGGTGTAATGAGAGATCCAATTTCGAATCTCACTGGCTCCAACTGCGCAATCATCATTGGAAATCTCCTCCAATGCTTATGCAAATCTCATGCACAACTACTGTCGCAACTAATAGCAAACTCACCCTTTCATCTACCTCTTCCACTGGTCTCCACTGAACTGTCCATGCACTGTAGTGAACTGATGTGTTCTTGAGTTGAATAATGAGTTAGTAATTAGTGAATTAAATAATATTTTATTCACTCCACTCATTACTAGTTGATTAGCTAGTGAAACTAATCACAACTAGTTCAACTAAGTTAAACCGAACACAACTCCACCAATTGTCTCATCAACTCCACCAAACTTCTGCCACTGAAGTCTTAACTGAAGTCAACCATGCATGAGCTCACCAAACCCCAAGGAATAGCGTAATTCCTTCTGTCAGATGCATGGGCTACATCCGTAGCTCCAACTGAAGTGCTCCAAGAGAATAAACTGAAGTTTATAGTCCAAATATTATTAAGGGCTAATAATATTTGACTGACCTATTTTTAGACAAGCAGTCTAAAAATAGACTTCGACCTGTATGTCTAAAAATAGAGGTCCATCTATTTTTACCAACTCGACCAATCATCCAAGAATAGCATACTGCAACTCCCAGACCATGCTCCATATGTCTAAAAATAGACATAGTCTAAAAATAGACTTTGCGCCAAAAAATAGCCTGCGGGCCCACTTAGTGAAGGCGACTTCATTTCACTAAGCTCCATCATCTTGTTGCATTTTCAAAAACCTCCACCTCTCAAGGAACATACCCCATCCATATGTTCATAAGGTATTTCCTTACAAGAATATTCTTATCTTGTATGACTACTCGTATCTTGGATACCATATCCTAAAAGAGTATAAGTCCTCGAGACTACTCCTATATTGGATATCATTACTTAAGGAGTATCGGTTCCAGATTCTTATCCAATCCACCATTCTCCCTACCAGTTCCTTCAGTAGGCTTATGGTTGTTAGTATTAGCCATAGTGGATGACACATGGAGAATACGGTGTCCATCATCACTCCCTCTCAACCTGGGGGGAATAACCACAAGCCTAAGTTTGTCTAAAAAATACTCATCAAAGCATCAACTACATATTATTTTTTTTAGAAAAATGTCTTTTGGATTAATCACATCATTAGGATTAGGTCAACTTTTCGAACCATCTAATGTGGCTCATCCTTAGGACAAGGTGAAAAAATATGATTGATCATAATGAATAAATAGTTAGGACGCATCATTGCCCGAAGATAGTCATTAAAAACTAGTCATTAATTAGTTCAAAAATTTGTATTAATATATGATTATTATTAATTAAAAATATTTATACACTTATTATAATAGGGTTAATAGTTAGTTGTCGTGAGGATGAACCACATTAAATGGTTTGAAACGTCGACCTAATCCTAATGATGTGATTAATCTGAAAGACATTTATCTAAATTTATGGATCACAAAATTCTTAGATATTACATATTATTTCGTTGAGATATGTTGTATTTTCTTGGCTCTTATTTGAATTACATTATAACGAGCTTCGACCTTCCTATTTCTATGTCAATATTCATGTATCTTCAACATGTCATCAAGTGGTTCATCAAACATCTCATGGAGCCGAATTTCTTTGCAATTGATTGCACAAGTCACATATTCTTCCTTTGTAACATAATTATTATTTTACATTATTCCAAAAAATTATATCATCTTCTAATCATATATTGGCAACAATACTATCAACCAATCATTGATCAACAACAATACTATCAACCAATCAGATGTTGGTACAACGATATCAAAACTTTTTATCTTCTTGCTACAGTATCAATCATCTTTAAGATTTTATTTTCATTGTCTAGATTCACATTCTCCAAGAAATAATATTAGCTCCCAAACATCAGTAGTATCTCCATCAGCATTAGTATTGTCAATATGTTTATGAATCTAACCAATCAAAGATCCTTATTTCCATTTGAGACAGATGAACATCTAATCGACATTTTCTTCCTCATTAATCTTTATGCTTTTCCACATTCTTCCAATTCCTCTAATTGTTAGTCAATCTTGGATAAATATTCTTTTGACCTGCAACCTTTGATAGAGACTATGAAAGAACAAACAAAAATCACAAAGTAAAAAGATAATATCATTAGTTGTAATCAAGGGGATGTCTATAGAGTACTTATCTTTTAAGAAGGGTTGGTTCCCTCTTAATCTTAGAGCTATTCACTAACCTTATTTTCATAATAGCATGATGTAATTAACATCAAGGTTTATATCTCTTATGACGGACATGATTGGATAGTTTTGTTCCTATCATTTTTCTTAATCCAAACTATGCTATGATTTACAAAACCTAGTTTTAAAAGTCTTCAAGATTTTTCATATTAGGAAACACAAAACTCTACAAGAATGCATTTTCAGTTAGTTACAACACCCTAGAGACATTTTTGATAAGCCTCTCATACCAGATATTTCATTCCTTAACCATAAGATCTAGTCTACATATTCAATGAGATACTACAAATGTTAACATGTCAATGATCTCTATAGAGGCCCTTTTATCTTAGCATCACTATTGTAGATCGTCGATATTTTATACATACTTGTTTTAATTTTACCTATTTCCCATAATTTATTTCAAGTATGGTACTATGTTGTAACTTCTTGAGGCTACTTACACTAAAATCAGACTTCTCATTTAATTCCCATTTGTAACCAATTATTATCATTCCTTCGTCCTTCATGCTTTCAGGATTAAATGTCAGATAGGTCAGCTTCAAGGTTTCATTCATCCTCCTTTCAAGTATAAATCCCAATGGCATCGTTGTTACTCAGACTTGTGTCACAGAAATGAGCTTCATATTCTCATAGTTCTTTTTTTTATATGGACATACAACATTTTTTTTGACAATTTGCTTCACATAGTACACAAAGATAGTGTTGAGAAATCTAGGTCACCAAGTATTAGGTGACTTATCTTCTTATGATAACTACTTGTGAATTATTTTTGCTTTCTTAGGTTAGGATCTTCTCTTTCTTATATTATTAGTGTTCTTCTTCATCAAACAACTACCAATTCATAAACCATAAAGATACAAGAGACACAAAATATAGGCTATCAGCCAAGGCCAAAACCTCTCCTACTTGAGAGGAAAACCTGAACAAAATCTTCTTCTTATAGAGATTCCAATTGACGAATACCAGGACCAATACCATTGACCTATTTTCCACTCCAAGACCAAGACACAAGATCAACCTTTTTCTCCTTCCTCCTTCTTGGCTTCTTCTTCAACCTTGGATTTCTTTTGCTTCAGACCTTCAGCCTTCTTGAATTCAGTCCACAATCCTTAACCTTAATTCAGAACCTTCTTGACTACTCCTTCTTCCACTTCATCTCCCTAGGAGGACTGCACTTCTCCTTGGCTTCCACTGTCAGAATATAATTCTCTGCACTTCTCCTTGGCTTCCACCACTACAACAAAATTCTCCTCAGCCTTGCTGCAACAGATTACTTATACATATAGAGTTTTTAGCCCTTAAAATAGACCCAAAAATGACTTTAAGAACTTCACTCTTCCTTCTTGTTACTTCGCTGGTTGGGAGGCTTTTCCTTTTACCCTTTCGCACTTCTAACAGCACACTTTCACTTCTCTAAATTTTTAGGTGGTTTGAACTAAGGCTGAGCTTTCCTATTTATAGTGGTTTCCTCCTAAAATTAGTCGACGTGAAGAGGGTGAGTCAACATGTACATTGGAGGAGATAATTAATTCTATCTTGAAGCCGACATGGAGGGAGATGCTTGTGCTTGTCTTAGAGGGGGATTTTACACTTACATTGACTCCTATACAAATGTAACATGCCCAAGAAGGGTCCTTCATTCATGACATTGACCCTCTTTGACTTTATGACCAGTCATAAAGGCTCACAATGGGAGCCATTACTAAAAATAAAATTCCTTGAACATGAAAACCATGAGACAAGCATTACAAAAATAAATTTATTTTTCTTTACATCAATTACATAAAATCACATTTACATACGTCATTGTGAAGACCGAACCTAGTTACTTTTCAACACTCCCTCTTGACTAGGGAGATATTCATAATGGTATTTGTTCATTGTCAATCTGAATAATTTCTCATAAGAAGATTCAGATTGGTAACTGAGCTATATAGCATCATATCAACCAGCATTGTCACATAGCAAGGCCTTGACTAACATCTCTATCTCTCCATGATATTTGAGAACAATGTTAGCGATATCAATGATGTATAGACACCCTCATCATTTTCTCTCTCGGAACATACCCCACCCAGGTTCTCAAGGTGTGTTCCACCAGGACTATTATTATCTTGGATTCCCAGTCCTCAAATAATATCGGTCCTTAATGACTACTCTTATCTCGGATTCCCTAATACATCCTCAAAGAGCATCAGATGCCATATGTTTACCCAATCCTCTATTCCATCTTCCCAAGTGAATACAAGAATGATGTGTTTATATATCTCTCTTAATTAGCAAGGACATATCTATTCCAATAAAGGAATGTACTCATTCCTATAGAAGGAATGTACCTAAGCTCCATGTTGGCTTAGGAATTTTTCTTCCAAGTTTATACCAAGTAAGAAACGTGTTTCCAAGCTCCCTCTTAATTAGGTACCTACAACAATTCATCAGGTGGAGATCATGGGATAACCAGCTACTTGAAGAACTCCTCACAGTGTCATGAACTTCTTTTAATTATCTAGGAGTATTCATGTTTGGGAATTCTACATAGGGAATCGAACATCCATTGCTTTCATCCACGAGTCATCCATGTCATCAATGGAAAGTGATCCATCATTCCATATCTTGCCTTCCTTCATGTCATCCTACTTTATTCATGCCATGTTTACTTAAGGATATTTCATCCTACTACATCTGCATCGGTGGTGGAAGACATCTGTAGATCTTCCCTTGGAAGCCTTACATAAACCCATTCAGATATTTGTTCAAAATAAAGGAATGAACATTAAAAACAACATTACCTTTGTTATGGTCTTTCATCATGACATATTCTAGTTTTCATCAACATACATATCGACACATCTCCCAAAGATATATGTTGTCAAGGGTCTCTTTCTTTTTCAGACTCCATCAGAGTCTTCATATCTTTCATGGAGATGTCCTATTCAAATATTCTTGGTCTTTTGGATGTTTATTTCCTTTACCATGGTTTCATATTCCATGATATATTCCTTCATTTCTTCACACATTTCATTCTCAGGAATTTCCAATCAGAATTCTTCAATTATTGTCAACCACCTCATATTACATATGAGAACATATTATGATAATTTTAGTGAATCTGTGACCCATGCATTTATGCATTACTTCGAATCATGAGATATTCCTTTGATTATGCTCTCAATATAGAGCATTAATCCATTTTACCCACAACCATGTGATATGACTCTTCAATATAGACTGTAAGCACACATACCTAATTTTCCTTTGGGTCATCCAAAATTCCTATAGCAACTTCCTTGATTGAAAAAGATTCAATCCCTTGATATGCTTCTCCTTTTATGTCATCATAACATCATCCCATGTATTCCACAAGTTTGGAATTATTGATGAAACACTTGCTTCCCCTCATGATCGATGAACCTTTCAATGGAGATTCCATTAGAGAATCTTGAGGATCTAAACTATCCCCATCATTAGATGTTTCCTTTTGATAGATGTATGATAAAAATTTTACTAGAAGACCTTGCCACTGTATGTTTTCAATGAGATTCCCAAGATATATATCCTTGACTTCCATAAATTCTTACGATATTTCATGCCTCTCTATGATGATGTCCTGAGCTCTTGTTTTCAATGCTTCTATGATGCCTTGATGCATCTCATTATTTTACTTAGTGACTCATGCAAGCCATATCTTACAACAACAGACTTAGGAACTTGAAAATAACTAATGTGAGGAAGATTGTCTCAATAGTGGATATCTATTGCTTCCTCCTTCTTGGATTTATTATTTTCATCGTCCTCCACTTCCTCGATGATGTGGGATTCTTCTCTTCCACTTTTTTTATTTTTCTTCTTGAGCTTTGGAAAATTATCCTATAGTACCCATATTCTTGACACCCATATCATTTTATTTTTTCCATGCTCTTTTTCTTTTTCTGAGGACCAAAATTTCAAAATTTTCCTTTTATTTTTTTCATTGCAACATATGCTTGATTTTTCCCACCTGCTCCCACGTCAGATTTGGCCTTTAGTCTAGATTCTTCAATCTTTCACAGTGACCACAGTTCATGGAATGGATTAGCTTCTTTCTTCCCATAAATACTTGAAGTAAAGTTACCCCACTCCTTCGATAGTGCATTTTATACAATTGTAGTCATTTCCCTATCATACATTACTTCTCCTAGATCTTGAAGTTGATCATTGATCTTAGATATCCTCATAAAGTATGATTCTATTCCTTCTTCCTTTGAAATCTTCAGCTTTTATATTTCTTACCTTAGATAGATAACTTCCCCTGTGGTGCTTATGGAATACAAATCTACCAATTTTTCATATATTTCTTTTGAAGTTTCGAGTTTTGATACATATGGGATGAGGGGATCCTTGATGGATTCCATGAGAATCCTTTGAGCCCTAAATTCCCCTTTCATATATTTGGAAAGAGCTTGAGAATATTCTTCTCCTGTTTTGGTGACAGATCCTTCGACATGATCCATAACCTCATTTTCAATGAGATTCAGATCTGTCATTTTATTCCATGTAAGATAATTTGAATCCCCAACCAATTTTTTACTTCCTTGAAAAAATACGTTTTGACATATTCAGATAAGTTCATATACTTAATTTATAGGATGATCCTTTCTCCTTGTTGCTTCCTTGATGTTGATGATGATATATAGAATAGAAAACTTATCTTTGTTGAAGATAGTTTTCTTAAATAATGATCCTTGATATCACAGAGAGGGAGATCCTTTTTGATGGTGAATCCTTGTTGATGAGGATCAATGATGAATTCTTGATGATGTCTTCAATGGGAGGAATCTAGGGTTTTAATGCTTTCTTGTAGATATTGACTTCACTTCAATATCTTTCAAATTTTTCTAATGTACTTCTTGAGATTTGATCCTTGAAAGCCCCTTTATAAGATGTCCTTCCTTGATTTTGTCACCTTAGCTCTGATACCATCTTGAGAAATCTAGGGCATCAAGTATTAGGTGATTTCTCTTCTTATGATAACTTCTTGTGAATGTTTTTTACTTTCTTAGATTAGTAGTGTTCTTCTTCATCAAACAACTAACAATGCATAAACCATAAAGAGACCAGAGACACGGAATATAGGCTATAAGAGAGGGCCAAAACCTCTCCTACTTGAGAGTTAAACCCAAACAAAATATTCTTCGTATAGAGATTCTAATTGAAGAATACCAAGACCAATACCCTTGATATATTTTCCACTCCAAGACCAAGACACGAGATCAACCTTATGGTCCTTCCTTTTTCTTGGAATCTTCTTCAACCGTTGATTTCTTTTGCTTCAGACCTTCGGCCTTCTTGAATTCGGTCTGCAATCCTTGACCTTAATTCATGACCTTCTTGACTACCCCTTCTTCCACTTAGGCTCCCCAAGAGGAATGCACTTATCCTTGGCTTCCACTACTATAATATAATTCGCTGCACTTGTCCTTGAATTCCAATGCTGCAACAAAAATCTCCTCTCCCTTAATGCAAAAGAATTATCCTCAGCCTTGCTGCAACAAAATTCTCCTCGGAGTGCTTCAAAATACTCCTTGAACGTATAGATTTTTTAGCCCTTAAAACAGACCCAAAAATGTCCTTAAGAACTTTTCTCTTCCTTCTTTTTACTTCGTTGGTTGGGAGGGTTTTCATTTTACCCTTTCGCACTTCTAACTACATACTTACACTTTTCTAAATTTTATGGGTGATCTAAACTGAGGCAGAGCTTGCCTTTTTATAGTGGTTTCCCCCTCAAATTAGCTGACATGTCTGTTAGAGGAGATAATTGTTATATCTTGAAGCCGACATGGAGGGAGATGTTTGTGCTTGCCTTGGAGGCATATTTGACAATTACATTGACTCCTATACAAATGTAACATGCCCAAGAAGGGTCCTTCATACATGACATTGACTCTTTTTTATTTTATGACCAATCCTAAAGGCTCGCAATGGGAGCCATTACTAAAAATAAAATTCCTTTCTCATGAAAACCATGAGACAAGCATTACAAAAACAATTTTATTTTTCTTTACATAAATTACATAAAATCACATTTACATATGTCATTATGAAGACCGAACCTAGTTATTTTTCAACATATAGGCCTTGACATGTTGGATCTTTAGAATAGGAATTTGGACATATATAATTTTGGCTCAGATTGTCTATTTCTAGCGAATATTTTGGTTTCTTCCACGAACTTAGTTCTTTGGTTATTTATATGCCTTGGAGATTATCCATATTTTTCTTTCACTTCATACCACAACACACTTATGTCCTTCATTTCTCAGGTATATAGTGCCACAAAGATGATATTGTAATATCCCAAAATGGGAAAGACGGGAATATAAAACATATGCATAATTCCAACTACGATAAAATAAGATTAAAACATGTAAAGATGGAAAAATTCCATAATACATCAAAACGTCATACATATGAGCAGAAACAGTTGAGCCATATCATTATTATCACATCAATTGAATGTACACAGTGCTCCAAAATGAATGCATTGAAGCCATCCAAACATGGTTGAAACAACTATAAATCCTAGCACTGGAAAGTATAAACTGTTGTTATTGGAAACCACGATTGCTTGGAATAATATCTATGTGGGAGAGGCTGCTGGAGTTCTCCTAAAGATCCAGGATTTTAACCACAGATTCTTCTCGAAAAACCCAAGAAAACCCAGAAATGTTTTGGCCATATTTTGAGTTTGGAATTTCACACACTCATCTCCTTGGAGACAACTGATGATAGGACTGAAATAATGATCTATATACTGCAATATCACACACTCATCTCACTAACTGAAGGGTTGGTCCCTTCTCCTGATTCTCAAGCTCAAAACTTGAGTTCTAACTCCTCCACTGAATATGCAGCTGCTGCATGCACAACTGTTGGGAAATATTGCGCTGCCTAGGAGGGTTGACTATGTAGCCTGTTGATAGATAATACAATGTTGATCCCAGGCTACTAAAGTGATTCCCAGAGTGAAGGATTAATCCCCCATGGGATACCAAGCTGAGTTTCTTGGAACTTCCTTTTCTCCTCAAACCCTCACTATAGAATCACGCAATTCTTGCAGGAAATGTTACTGCATAGGAGAATAGATGGATGGATTGATGTCGGATATGATAATAAAACTCTCGGAAGGCTGAAATGGATCCACAGTGTGAAGGGTTGATCCCTCCACAGGTTTCTCAGCTGAAGTACTGAGAACAACCTTCCAACTCTCAAACCCAAGTTCAGGAATGTGTAATTCCTGTAGATGGAAGTGCATATGAGAGTGGTTGAAAGTGGAAATAATTGACTGATGATGAATGTTTCCCAAGAAAACCTTCCCAGAGTAGGAACTCTAATTCCCCTATGGGTAGGGATGTGATTCCTGCTCAGGAACACCAGGTGCTAAACAGCACAGCAGACTTAGCTATATAACTGAAGTGTGTAAAGAAATATCTTATGACACTCAATAATCAAAATTCAGACTCCTTTCCTTTGCTACCCTCATCTTCCTTTTATGGTTGTGAGCCTCCCCTACCCTTGGCCCACCTCATAACTGTGTTGCACATGTGGCCACTAGCCTCCATAAATACTGCGTTGTCCTCCATGATCTCCATCACTATTGCAATTACTCTCCACTTCCTCCATCATGTGTGTATTTAATGCACCACTTCCTCCATCACTTCATCATTATTTCTCCATGATATTTCATCTATTCTTCCATTATCCCCATCATCTTCCTCATCATTTCTCCATGACCTCCACTCTTTCTTCATTATTATGTTGCTCCACTACTTCATTAACCCACATTCACACTATAGAAGTGGATTTTATTAATATGTTGGGTTTATGGGTCCCTCCACCCTTTTATTTACTTAACTAAATTATAAAAGTAAGAAATCTAATATTCCAATTAGCTGATGGAAAATTTGGAATATTACAGTCCTTCCCACCAAAATTTTGCTTGTCCTCCAGCAACTGCAAAAGTGGATGCTGCAGAAATCCACCTCCCTCCCAGGTGGCATCCTCATATGGAAGGTTTCCCCATTTGATCCAATGTGTTATGAATGCCCATATCCATACCTGCCTCTTTAGAATGGCCTCCAGCTATGTAGCTAGATGCCTCTCCTCATCAATGAGTCCCCAAGTGGCAACCATCTGTTGTCCAAGAGCCACTTCTCTGCATGAGATATGTGAAGTGTAGTGGTTCCTTCCCCAAGTGGAAAGTCACAACTCATAAACTATATCTCCAACCCATGCTACATGGAGTAGGTTGTGTCACTCCATGCTCCAATCCTTGGCCCTGGTGCCCTTGCTTGCTCTAAGCATCATCTCAATATTGTGGAAATTAGGAAATAGAGACATATGGATTGACATGTGAAATTTTGAACCATACTCTCCCAATAGCAGCCATCGCAGCAATGCCTCTTTCTTCCATACCACATCATCATAATACCAATTATGGTAGTCATACTCTCTCAAGATAAGCCACCGCAACAATTCCTCTTGCTGCCACATCACATCACCATCATACCAAGTATTGTAGCCATACTCCCTCAAGAGAAGCCAACCCAGCAAGGCCTCTTGCTGCCACAACACATCATCATGCCAAGTATAAAATAGTGACATCCAAATTGACATGTGGAATGTCATATGGTGGCAATACTCTCCCAATAGTAACTAGCGCAGCTATGCCTCCAGCTGTTGCATCTCATCACTACTGTGCAAGGTAGGAAACCGTGATATTCCAAAGGACATATAAAATGCAATGTCTTGGCCATACTCTCCCAAGAGTAGCCAGCACAGCCATGCCTCATTTTGCTGCATCACCTCAGTACTATGCAAGGCATGGAACATACCAATCTAAAATGTCGGGTGGTAACCATACTCACCCAAGAGCAGCCAATGCAAGCATGCTTCCTGCTGCCCCGTGTCATAGATTTGCAAGTAGCTTTTTAGCCACTTGCTCATCATCTCCATCTATCCATCCAAATGTGGGTGATGACTCATATCACGCACCAGCTTAGGATCCACTCAATGAAGAAGCTCCTGTCAAAAAATTCTCATACAATAAATGTCCTCATCACTATCTATGGCCCTGGGAAGACCATGAAGCATGAAGACATCCTGGAAAGATAATCTGGTCACGGGTGAAGAGATGTATTGTGTGAAAATTTCAAAGCAATGTGCATACCTCGACAGTGGATCAATGTCGACAATACCACCCTCCACAATTTGATGAAATTCTTTGCACTCCATGATATGTCGAAGTGCATCCTCCTTGAGGTCTCTCAATGAGAACCTCTCACCGATGGCCTGGTAGAACCTATGAGGTTATGAATATGCTGCATGTATAAACTTCTCTTTGAGATGTGAGGTACTCATCAAGAAGGATTTGTCCTGATAATGGCAGATGTTATCCATTACATGATGTCTACCATCTACCATATGCCCATCCAATGCTTCATAAGTGAAGCGATCATCAGAATGCTCAAATTATAAATGGGCCCTCCAATCATCATTTCTCCTCAATGACAGCATTGTTGATCTCCATGATAGTGCATCTGTTGTCACATGGCCCTCTCCATACACAATGTTGAACTCATAGTCCTACAATGTACTGATCCGCCATTTTTTCCTCTTCTACAGCTGTTTCTCCTCCTCAAAAATATGTCGGAGACTACGATGGTTGGTCTTCACCCGAAATCTACTGTCAATCAAAAACTACCGGAATTTGACCAATGTATGCATAATGGCCAATATCTCTTTGTCGTAAATAGAATACGACAGCTCATGCGACAGTAACTTCTGGTTCTCGAAAGTTATTATATAGCTTCCCTGCATTAGCACTGTGCTAATACCATTCTCAGAAACTTCACACTCCAACACAAAATGTTGTGTGCAACTCAACAATGTCAAACTAGGATAGTTATACATCTTCTCCTTGAACCAGTCAAGGGTCCTCTGCACAGTGATAGTTTGTTGCTCCAAATCAACAATGTACTCTAACCCATGGTCATGAAATTTCCCTAATGGCATGTCCCCACAAATCTCAATATGATGTTCTGAAACAATCTTGGGTGGAAATGTATGCATACCTTTGATCAGCTGAAGCTTGGAAACATCTTGAAAAGATGCAAGAGTTCCTCCAACCGGTGAAAATGCTTCTCCTACTTCTGGTGATGGTGATGGCTAATATACTCCTGATACACCAGCGCTGGTATCTTTTTCCTCTTCCTCATGCACCTCCTAAATGGTGCCTTGGAATCTCAATGTCGATGTCTTGGGAACATCTTGCCAAAATGCAAGGGCTCCTCCAATTCGTGCAAGTACTCTTTCTACTGGTGGTGGTGGTGGTAGCTGATCTCCTCCCAGTGTATCAACGTTGACATCTCCCTTCTACACCTCATACACTTTCTCTATATTATCAGAGAATGTCTCAATGGAATGTGCCTCCAAGTTTCTTCTATCAAACCTCCTTACTAATATTTGAGTGAACTCTACATACACAGTCACTCTTGCATGTTTCAATCTGTCGAACCACCAATCATTTGCTTCACCCTCAAGGTGTAGCGCTGCAATCTCAATGGCTTCCTTTTCCGCTACTGGGTGTAGCTGGAAGAAATCATGTAACTTCTCCATCCAAGCCTTTGCCATGCTTTTGGATGACCCATCTAATGTAGGCAGAAAGAATCTATTCTGCATATACCCTCTTCTTTTATTGATGTTGTGGGGTCTCTGGTTCTCTTTAATCTCGCAAAACTGCTATAAATTCAGATTCTCTTTGAATTCTCTAGATTGAGATTTGTACTCTGCAAGATAATCACTCAAAGTCTCATGCTCCAAATATCCTCAATCTCCATGCCATTCATTTCCTTCTGCAAGGAAAGTGGGCATAGTAGGGCATTGTGGAACTTTCTACACCAATGGTTTCTTATACTGTTGACAGGAAGTTCTTGGACCTTCTCCATTCTGAAACCCTCTTGAGGTTTCCTTTTGCCTCTCTACTCTCATTTATTTGATCTCCATAGTGAGATCCTGCATGGTTTGGAAATTTAGTTTGGAAAAACTAATCCCTTCCGCCATTGTAGACTTCTTTTGTTTCTGCTTCTTCTTCTTATTCTTTGGTTGTCATGAAATTCCCACAAGTTGAGCCAAAGATTGTGCTTTGATACCACTGTAATATCCCAAAATGGGAAAGACGGGAATATATAACATATGCATAATTCCAACTACGGTAAAATAAGAATAAAAAATGTAGAGATGGAAAATTTCCAAAATACATCAAAAAATCATACATATGAGCAGAAACAGCTGATCCATATCATTATTATCACAGCAATTGAATGTACACAGTGCTTTAAAATGAATGCACTCAAGCGATCCAAAGATGGTTAAAAAAACTATAAATCCTCGCACTCGAAAGTATAAACTACTGTTGCTGGAAACTATTGTTGCTAGGAAGAAGATCTATGTGCGAGAGGCTGTTAGAGTGCTCAAAAAGATATGGGATTTAAACCATGAATTCTACTCGAAAAACCCAGAAATGGTTTGGCCAGATTTTGAGTTTGGAATTTCGGCCCTTTTTGGGTTGCACACTACACCCCTCCTGGCTGATTTATGCACTCCCTAGAGAAAACTACTAATCTAGGGCTGAAATAATGATCTATATGTTGCAATAGCATCCACTCAGCTCACTAACTGAAGGGTTGTTCCCTTCTCCCGATTCCCAAGCTCAAAACTTGAGTTCTAGCTCCTACACTAAATATGCAGCTATTGCATGCACAACTGTTGAGAAATATTGCATTGTCTAGGAGGGATGATGATGTAGCCTGCTGATAGATAATACAATGTTGATCACAGGCTTTTGAAGTGATTCCCGAAGTGAAGGATTAATCCCCCATGAGATTCCAAGCTGAGTTTCTTGGAACTTCCTCTTCTCCTCAAACCTTCACTGCAGAATTACGCAATTCCTGTAGGAAATGTTACTGCATAGGAGAATAGATGGATGGCCTGATACCGAATATGATAATGAAACTCCCAGAATACTAAAATGGATCCACAGTGTGAAGGTCTGATCCCTTCACAGGTTTCTCAGCTGAAGTACTGAGAACAACCTTCCAACTCTCAAACCCAAGTTCAGGAATGCGTAATTCCTGTAGCTGGAAGTGTAGATGAGAGTGGCTGAAAGTGGCATTGATTGTTGGATGATGAATGCTTCCCAAGAAAACCTTCCCAGAGTAGGCACTCGAAGTCCTCCATGGGTAAGGGTGGGATTCCTATTCGGGAACACCTGGTGTTAAACAACACAATAGGCTTAGCTAAACAGTTGAAGCGTGCAAAGAAAATTCAGACTCCTTTCCTTTACTGCCCCTGTCTTCCTTTTATGGTTGTGAGCCTCCCCTACCCTTGGCCCACCTCATAACTGTGTTGCAAATGTGGCCACTAGCCTCCGTAAATATTGCATTGTCCTCCATGATCTCCATCACTACTGCAATTACTCTCCACTTCCTCCATTATGTGTGCATTTCATGCACCACTTCCTCCATCACTTCATCAATATTTCTCCATGATCTTGCATTTATTCTTCCATTATCTCCATCATCTTCATCATCATTTCTCTATGGCCTCCACTCTTTCTTCATTATTATGCTACTCCACTACTCCATAATGCTACTCCATTAACCCACATTCACACTATAGAAGTGGATTTTATTCATATACCGGGTTTATGGGTCCCTCCACCCTTTTATTTACTTAACTAAATAAAAAATGTAAGAACTCTAATATTCCAATTAGCTTAGAGCAAATTTGGAATATTACAGATATTCATATATCCTATTACAAAGCTTCAAATTTTAATTGTGGAGATGATACATAGCTTTGGTCCCTTCATAAGCTATATATTTCAAAGATGATTCACAAATATTTCGGTCTCTTATATAGAATGGGTAAGCTTCATATACTTTTAAAGAATTTTTGCCAAAGAAAATTATGTAATTCATATGGTCATATAAGGCTCAGATGCTATTGCAATATGGTGTCACTAAAGTTTTGGATGCCACCACAAAATTTTCAACCCTTATCTTATACATATTTTGCTTGTATAGCTCGGATCCTGAAGAAGGATTATTTGGTATCATCATTGATGCTTTTAAGAGGATATCTTCCATAAATTTAGACATCTTTAAGCTTAACATTAATATCTCGTTCAATATTTTGTAATATTTGGATGCTTTTATTATTAAATTTTTCTCACGAATTCTTGTCCAGACTTGTTTACAAGATGAAGATTGATCAAATATATTGGTACTATTGAAGGACTTGTTTCATTTCAAAGAAATATACCACAAGAGATGTCTACTGGAACTCAAATTTTTGTTATAGCGGAACTTGGATTGTATGTAAGAGCAGAATTTGCATCAAACATACCATTGAATCAATGATATATAAGCTTTATAAACTTTGTCTAAACCACCAAATAATTCAAATTGTTTCATAGAACATCATTATAGGCTTGGACTATTCATAAGTGTCATCATAGATTTAGATCTATTACATTTCTAGGATTCGGATGCCCAAAAATTTCTTACACAATACTTTTTCATATTGCATTGTTACTTGCCTCATATGTAGTTCATAGATTGTTTATAGGGGTTCGGATATTTTCCATAGAATGTTAGAATTTGTCACTGGTTTAGATTTTTGAGCTCAAACTCCAAAAAAAATAATGATAGCAATCCAAATTATAAACAAGTATAAGATTTGTATGCTACAAGCTTTGAATCAATACCTTGAGTAGACTTTTGTTGCTTCTTGGATATGCTATATTTAATAATTCTAGTACTTTCTATATTCTTCACAATAGTTAATAGTAGAGACATTATATTGATGAGAAAGTTTTGTTGGGTGAGAACTTGATGATGACTTCAGGAGACTTCAATGATTTCTTTAAGAGGGAGACAGAGTTTCTAAGAGGATTTCATCTTCCTTTAGGATAGATGATTGCTGCGATTTTGTCTTTAAATAAGCCAACTGGAGGTGATCTTCAAAATACTTACCTTCTCTTCACCTTAGCTCTTGTTATCACTCCACCGGATCTCCGAGGCTGAGAAGAGACCAGCAAAGGTAACCACAAACCAATCTTTTGCCAAGTAGCTAGCCCTACTAAGCAGGAGAGGGCTCTCTCCAATGGATCTCAGTCAATATCACTGGATCAATGAGATATTCAGTTAGGTATAATATCACAGGGGTTTGATTGATTGAATTTTGAGCTGTTGGATGGTTAATAGGTCAAGGAAGAAACTAGGTCAGGGCAAACAAAGATCAGAATTGCAAGGATCTAATGGAGAAAGGTAGGAAATCATTTCAACACAAAAGGATATCTGATGAAGTGGTTTAGACTTCTAGGGTTTGAGAAAATAGCATAAGAGATATGAATTCTTTTCTACTAGAAGAAGATGAAACAAACTGTAACTATTCCTCCAAAACAGAGCATAAGCTTAATGTATTATGTCTTTCAGACTTAGGAAATAATTTCATTTTAGAAATGGAATGAATATGAATCACAATAAATTCACACATTTGCATAACATAAGAAGAAACAATTTAAAATTATTGTACCACAAGAATTTCATCAAAATAGCTGCAACTCAGTCTCTATTACTTGCCAAAAGTCTGATTATAATAGTGTTCAGTCATCAATCCAACAACATCCAACCATTGAAATGTCAAAAGGAATAAAAGATATAGGTTGAAAACTACTTCTCCCACTCTCAAGGGTCGAATCCTTGACTTGTGGATATGATCCACAAAGTGCTCTACTGGAAATCCAAAGACTAGGGAGGTCAACAAACTCATCCCTAACTTTTGTGAAACTGACTCATTTGTCCCAAAAATACAATTTTACACAATGTATCTACCCTCTAGTAACTATTTAGAACATAATTACAGTTAAACGGATGAACTACATCGGTAAAAACTCATAAATTCTATCACCAGCTGAGAAATCTGGAAAATTTTGAAAATATCAGGCAACTGGAAAAAGCGCAGTGCATGAAGCAAAAGTGTAGCGCCAACTTCAAGGCCAGTTTTGGACTCGCTGACGTCCAAATTGAGCCCAATATAGCTCATTGGAAAGTTGCTCCTATATAGTTTCGAAAAAATCCATTAAGTTCTGAAAATGATGAATTTAATGCCCTCAAAAGTGAAATCTCCCAATATTGGTCAAAAGTGCAGTGCCAACCTAAAAAATGAGGCAAAAAGGTGATTTTTTGGGTGTTTTTGTCCATTTCTCCCTGTCATAATGTCAAAATTTGATGTTCCAATAGTAAAAATTTGATGTAGAGGGACTTATGAATCCAATGGTGGTGGCCATCTTTCATTTGGAGGCTTATAGAAAAAGCGCAACGCCCTAAGCGTTGCGTTTCTAAGAGGTGGACTATGTTGAAATTCTATCAAAATTTGTCAAAATGCCAAAAATTGTAAAAATTTACCCAAAAACATTGAAAATTGATATATGGAGTGTTGATGAAGTGTCTCAAGTAATCAGGGAGGCATCATCAAGAATCTCAATTTTATATTCCTCCTTTTGTTTGATTAGGGTTTGCTTGTATTTGTCCTTCAACTGCTTGAGCTTAATGTTGCAGATATTGTTTCTAGTGATGTACCTGTTGGACATGTGTCTGAGCATCTCATTTCATTTTTTTGCCTAATGGAGGAGCTTCTCAAGGTGAAGGTTAACTCTATCTAGCCATACCTCTCTGTCATATTCAACATCCTTTGCAATTCTTTCCTCAAACCTAAGTTGCTCTGCCTCATGTTTTTCCTACTCTAAATCTCTTTTAAGACCTCTTGTTTTTGGTCTTGACTTGATGGTTTGAGTATCATCATGGTCAGAGTCATTAGGTGCCATCATTTCCTTACCCTTAATGTCTTGTATTTTTGCCTTTAGCAGCTCTAGCTCCATGAGTACCTGATTGTCTCTCAGATGCTTATTCTCTTGTTCAAGGAATGATATGACAAATTGGGCTCTTGCCATGTTGTCCTACAGTTATTTGATTATAGCATCATTTTCTTTGATGATAAGCTTTGAGGCCTCATGATCATATTGTTCATCCAAGTCTAGCAACTCAAAGTCTCTTTCTTCCTCATGAAGGTTTTCCTCTTCATGGAAAAATGTCTCTTCCTGTTGCTCATCCTGATGTACCTGCTTTGTTGATGAAGAAGGAAAGGCCCATTCCGTAATCTATGGAGCAAACACTTGCCTAGGTCCCATCTGGTAGGTTTTTACCTTTTTGGTTTCTTTGGCCTCTTTGGCTTCTTTGGCCTCTTCCACTGTAGCCCTGCTAGATGACCCTGTTTGTCTTTGAGACACTAACTCTGGTGGTGGAATTGGTCTAGCAGGATGATTTGGTGGAGTAATGAAGACATCATTCTAAATGAAGGTCTCCCATGCAATTTTTAGCTGATTGAGATGATGAAGGAAAATTATTTTGATTAGAGAGTGATGAAAGAGTTTGTTCATCTGGTGTTCATACTCTGTTCTGCACTATGTAGGACATCTTATCAATACTCCTGTACAAATAGTGAGGGATGTTGAGCAATTTCACCCTTATGAAATGCATTATAAACCTGATGTGATAGGAATATATTCTAGAGAATGTGCCCTCACAAGTGAAATATTTCATGATGATTTTCATCATGGGAACAAATCTATCAAGTAGGTGACTAAAAGGAAAGACTTTCTTTTCGTCATTTTTGTAGTTTGGCCTTAGAAATGGTTCATAATGCTGGGAATCTAAATATTTTTCCTTGAACCATTTTTCACCCACATTTTGTATCCCTGTGGCTACAACAATAATATATGTGGAGATGGTAAAGGTTACCCCTGCAATGGTCATTTGATTGTCTTGGAGGTTAGAGATAAAAACTCTAGTCAAAGCACTGGGTGATGTTTTACTCTTTGGACCATCTCACAGAAGTCAAAATAGCCCACATGTTTGAAGCAATTGATTGTCATGGGTGATGCCAACAATTCTCTAGTGTTGTATGGCTCAAGCCTCAAAATCCTCTCTCCTTTTTGGTATCTTCTTTCCTCTGTTTCCTCCTCCATAATGTATCTTTCCTCCTCCATAGTGTATCTTTTGTTTTGAAACCCTAGGGGAAAGGGTAAGGGAAAGGGAGTTAGGAAGTAGGTTTAGGGAGTTGGGATAAGTGTAGGAAAATTTAGGGAATTTTGGAAGGGAGTTAGGGAGCTTAGGGAAGTGGTGAGGATAGAAAAAATTAGGGAGATAGGGTAGGAAATTTTACTAGAGGGATATGGTGTGGTTGCCTAGGAAAATTCAGCCTAGGAGTGGGGTTTTAGGAAATGGGACATGGGAATAAGAGATAAGGTGATTTTGGGATAGGGGGAGTGATTCTGGAGTGTGGGAAGGGAAAATAGGGTCTAGGGGAAAAAATATTGGCTTGCAATGGTGAAATCTAGGGTTTCTTAGCTCAAAACTTGAAATGGTAATTGAGGAGGGTTTACACCATGAATTAAAAAGTATGAAGTGAAAGGAGGATTGGAGAGGTGCAAATTACTTGCCATTGATTGAGTAAACCCTTGCTTGATGACAAGACCAGTTGAAACGAAGGTTTGAAGTTGAGGGAGAAAGTTGGCAAAAGTGCAGTGCCTGAATCAAGAGCGCAGTGCCTCCCGGGTAAATGCACAATACCTTAAGAAGAAGCGCAGCTCCCTCTCTGTCAAAAGTGCAGCACCTCAAGAAGGAGCGCAGCGCCTTCCAAAAAACTCAGCTTTCTTGCTTGAAATTTGATTTCTGACTTTGGGAGTTTGAGATCTCAATGCATGAGGATGCAAATGAGTGTCTCTTTGGTCTTTTATCACTCTGCCAAATCCCTAAGGCTGAAGAAGGAATCCCAACAGAGGTAACCACAAACCAACCTTTTAACTTGGTATCTTGCCCTCCCAAGTTTTAGAGGGATCTCTCCACAAAAATCACAGGCAAGAAGGCTAGATGAATTAGGGTTTTAGGTTAGGTAAGAAGTGCAGAAGGTTTTGTTTGATTTTGAATGGGGTTGGGGTGTTGGATGAGGATTAGGGCAAGGGGACTAGGTCAAGACAAATGAGATGGAATTGCACTCCATTCGATGGGGCAAGGTAGGTAGAAGGCTTAGAACTTAAAGGTGATTTGGTGAAATGGTTTTAGACTGATGAGGAGCTAGGAAGAGCATAGGATATGTATTCTTCCTAAACTGAAGAAAATGGATAAATTATGACAAATTTACCAAAACATAGCATGAAAAACATGTATTATGCCTATCAACATGAAATTTACCATATAATAGACATGAAATGGTTTATGAGCTTAAAAATCATTCATACAAATGATCATAGAGTAAAAACAATGTCAAACATTCATACCACATGAATCCCAAGGAAATAGTTGCAATTCTTCATTAGTTTCAGGCCAAAGTGATTACACTTGATCAGTACACTAGCATCCAAACTGATTCCAACCCCTGATAAGAGTGAAGAAAGGTAAGATATAGACATCAAAATTACATTCTCTCATCCTTAGGGGTCGAATTCCTGAGATGAGGATGAGATCCACTTAAATCTGAACTGAAAGCTAGAGTGTAGGGAGCTCTAAGTGATTCCTCCCTAATTACATTGAAACTGATTCATTTGACTTTCATAAGTACATTTACATCATGAATCCACCCCTAGGTAACTTAACCAAATAATATTTACATTTAACATGCTTAATTACATAAGATAAATCTTGATTTCCAATACAAAAGTCAAAATTTGCAGTGAAATTTCAAAATATCAGCAAACTTTCAAACGCGCAGCGCATATTGAAGGCTGATTTTGACTGGGTTGCAGGTGTCCAAATTGGCTATAAGATAGCTTGTTGGAAAGATCTTCAAGTCTAGTTTCCAAATATGCCTTCAGTTTTAAAAATTAAGGTCATTTTCCCTATAAAAATCCATTTCTCCAAGACTGCTAAACGTGCAGCGCCAGGGCCAAAAATGAGGCAGAAACATGATTTTTTGGTGGTTTTTTGCCTTTTTCACGTGCTTGTTTTGAAAACCAAGCCTTGCAAAGTGGTTTTCTGAGATGTCTGGAGCATTTGGAATCCAATGGTATTGAATTTTTTCTCAAAGGATGGCTCAAAAAATATCACATCGCCCATGACGCTGCGCGTTTGACACATGTCTCTGTGACCTGTCTGTCCAAAAAACTCAAAAAACACAGAATTTGTAAAATTAACCCAAAATTATTCAAAATTGTTTGAAATGGTTGTTGATGATGTTCTAGGCTTGGAGTGAAGCCTCTGCAAGTATATCCAATTTTATTTTCTCCTCTAGCATGGTCAAAGCCTCAATCTTTGCATTAGCTCTTTTGAGCTTGGCCATTGAAATTTTTTCCTTTTGGGCATGATGTTTGACCTTCCTCCTCAGTAGTTCATTGTCTTTGTTTTCTTTATACAGTAGCTTCTCCAAGTGTTTTTTTTCTCTATCAAGCCATGGCTCCTTGTTTTCATCAATCACCATTGCAAGTTGTTCATTTAGGGTTAGTTGATCAAAAAGTTTAGCCTCTTTCTATCTTTCTAGAACTAGAGCCCTTTTTAGCCCTCTAGTTATAGATTTGCCTCTTGGTACTTGTTCATCTTGTTCATCAAGCAACCCATACTTTTCAAGTGTCTCTTCTAATACAACTTTGGCCTTTTATGCCTCCATTTGAGCTGTCATGTATTTGACTTCAACAATGATCTGTTTAGTCTTCAACTGTTGGTTCTCTTGCTCAAGGAATTTTATGACAAATTTGGACCTGTCAAGATTAGTTTGAAGCTCTTTAATCTTGGCATCCTTCCCCTTGATGAATGCACTACTGATCTCTTCATCATCATCCTCATTTAGGTCAACTAGGTCAAAATGTTGCTTTGTTTCATGGAGGTCATCCTTATCATGAATGGTTGCCTCATGTTCATCCTCCTCTACCATATTTTCTTTCCCTTTGTGTACCTACTTTGTTGATGATGAAGGTAGGTCTCCTTCCACAATCTGTGGAGCAAAAACCTTCCTCTAACCCCTCTGATAGGTTTTTTCCAATGGATCTATCTCAGCTCTGCTACGTGAATCAGTCTCAGTATGAGATGGAGATGATAGTGGTGAAGTAGATGAAGAAGACTGATCTGATGATGATGAATGTACTGTGGGTTGAGTTGGAGGAATGTAAGTGGAAGGATGAGATGATGAAGGCACATCTTGGGCATGCTGAATAGGTGTAGCAGTCAATATGTCATCAGCTATGAATGAATCCCCTGGAATTTTCAATTGTCTGAGGTGATGGAGGACTATGATTTTAATGAGGGAGTGGTGAATGAGACTGTTCATTTGTTTTTCATACCCTCTCTTCTAGACAATGAATGCCATATTTTCAATGCTCTGGAAAAGGTAGTAGGGTATTTTGAGCATCTTTACCCTAGTGAAGTGCATGAGTAGCTGGATGTGACAGGTATACAATCTAGAAAATATGCATTCACATGAAAATTATCTCATGATTATCTTCATCATGTGAGCATATCTCTCCAGGAGATAAGAGAAAGGAAATATCATCTTTCTCACATTCTTGTACCTAGGTTTGATGTAAGGATTGTAATAATGCTCCTCCAATTCTAACTGTTTGAACCATTTCTCCCCAACATCTGGGATCCCAGTAGCAGCTGAGATGATGGTAGTTGACACAGTGAAAGTGACACCAGAAAGAGTGACTTGGTTGTCATGGATATTAGAAATAAAAATTCTATTCAACATAGCATGTTGTTGGACCCTCTAAATTTCCTCATAGAACTCAAAACATCCAACATGTTTGAAACATGTCATAGTCAAAGGAGATTCCAAAATTTCCCTTGTATTTGTTTGCTCTAATCTAAGTATTTTCCCCCCTTTGTGTGGCCTCCTCCCCTCTATTTCTTCTCCCTCACTGTATGATATGTCTCCTTGCTTTGTCATGATTTCTTAGTGTCAAAACCCTAGGTAAGTATGATGATAGTGAAATGTGATTTTTAGGACTAGGGAATGGGATAGGGTATTTGAGGGAGATGAGGGTAGGGATTTATGAATTAGGGAATGTGACAGGGAGTAGGGATATATGAGTTTGGAATAGGGAATTTGTCACAAGTATAGGGAATTGGGAGCCTAGGTAAAGAGTGTACCTAGGGCTTATCTTTTTTAGGAAATGTGGCTTAGGGAAAGGGAAGGTCAGTGCAAGGGTTTGGGAAAGTGTAGAATAAAATGGGGGAAGGGTATGAAGGTTTAGGGAGTGAAAATGAAGTGTAATTAGGTTTTTTAGGAATACTAGGGTTTTGAATTAGAAGAAGACACCAAATTTTATTTTAAACAAACTCACACAACCAAAATGACTTTGATGAAGATGAGAATGAATAAAAGGTCACTTACTTGCTTGTTTGGAGGTGTGAAGAACTATTGTTGAAGTATGAGGGTGATTTTTTTGAATTTTTGAGGCTTTGCAGGCAACTGTTGAAGAAGATGGTCAAACGCGCAGCGCCTAAAGGGAACGTGTAGTGCCAGAAGAGAACGTGCAGTGCCTTAAGAGAATGTGTAGTGCCTTAAGAGAATTTGCAATGCCTTAAGAGAATGTGCAGCACCAGAAGAGAACGCATAGTGCCTTCCTTTGTTTTGCTAATTTGGCCTAAAAAAATTGAAAACCCTGCTTTGTTGAGGATGCTCGATGATGGTAGGAGAAAAATGAGGTCTCTCTTGATGTCATGGGGGATTCTATACTTGTCTTAAATTTGATCTTTTCATTCAAAACCCACTTTTTGAATGTTTCACTTTCACCTTTCAAGCTTTTGCAAAACACTCTTTTACACTTTGACTTTTTCTTTGCAGGTTGATGATGCTGGAGTTTGGCATTATTCTCATTACTTTTTCTTAGTGTTCAGTTTGAAATTTGGAGTTGAATTGGCAGCTTGGGAATAATACTTATTACATATAATGAACATAAAATTTCAAAAAATAAAAATAAATTACATCTCTGTTTTTTGAATAAAATTACATTGCAGAATGGAAATGATAACTTGAAAGCAGAATTTAAACTTTGTAAATTTTCCTTGGAGATCATCTTTACATGTTTAAAAATCCTTTCATATGATGAAGGAAAGTTATTTGAATCACTCTCATTATTTTTTCTTACCGTATGCAAATGAAATGGTGTGTTCTTGAACCTTAAAAAATGAAACCTAATGACCTAGTGGGACCTTGAATGACCAGACTCCATGGTGACTTTTACTGACATAATGACATGATGAAATAGGCTCTCGTGATTGAAATATGCTCATCAAGACATGAAGGTGGGCCAGCAAGTATAAATTTTGAGGGAGAATGAAGTTTTATGACTAGGGCTACCATCAGTGAGTGAATTTTTTACATGACCTAATGGAATGATTAAAAATTTATGAGTGGGACTCCTAAAATAATATGAAAAGAGTATTTTTTTATCACTAATGGCAGTATGCAAATACTGACACTCACATGGTCTTTGATGGCCCTTTATACTTGGTTAAATTTCATAAATTGGCTTTGGGACCCACATTTCCTTTTGAATTACACTTTAACATTGCACTTTACCTTTTGAACTTGGTCTTTGGATTTGATCTTTTGGTGAATTTGGAACTCTATGACTTTTGGAACTTTGACTTAGTTGGTTGATGGAACCTTGAGCATGCAGCTACCTTGGAACCATGAGAACTTATTACATATTAATAAACATAAAATTACATATTATTTTGAAATTAAATTTACAAATCAAACTTTCATAATAAAGTGTGTTTATTGTCACTCTTTTACTTGCTGGATTTTTATGCATGTAAATGGTGATTTGATGGAACTTGAAAACCCTAAGACCTAATGAAGACTCTGAGTGAATGAACTTCATTATTAAATAATGAAATGATGATGACAACTCATGACTAATGTACATTCAGCAAAGTGGTGACATGAGCCAGCAAATAATGAAATTTCTGAAAAGAGTGAGGTTTGACCTAAATCTACACCAAGTGGCCAAATTTTTGCATGATGACCTAATGGAATGACAAAAATTTCAGAATGGGACCCTTAAAATGACATGAAATATTTTATTTGATCACTGGTGGAAGGATGCAAATACACTAATAGCTCTGATACCATGTTGAGAAATTAATAGGCTAGAAAATTAGGTTTTATTTCTCATACTTGATAATTTCTTGTGAATATTTGTTGGATTATTATTTCTTTTTATTATGTTCCCTTCATCAAACAATTACCAAAATATATAAAACATGAATTTCACAATAGATAAAGAACACAAAGGTGTAGGCTCCAAGTCAGGGAAAAACCCCACAAGGGGGGAAACCTAAGAAAGTTCTCTTCTTATAGAATCATATCAAAGTGAGATATCCAAGAACCAAGACCAAGACCAATACTTCCATAAAGACCCAAGTCATCCCTCCTTAAATCCTTCTTCCAATGGGTCAAAGTCAACAAATTCATTAGTCATCTCCTGAAATTTCGACCTTGTAATTTTGGGCCTGCAATACCATATAAGTTGCCTCAAAAAAATCGCATGTGTGTATAGAAGCTAGGGTATAAAAAAAATATTTATCTTTCTCTCTCTCCCCTTTGAATTTCACTGAAATTCCTCTTCTTCTTTCACATAAATCGAAGTGATGATTGATGAGAAAATGAGGTCGAAATTTCTTTTGTTTATACATGTCCAGTAAGTCGAATAGTTGCCTCTTTTAGGCCGACTTATCCAGGGAGCCGAATTGGTCTGTGGAGTACAAAATTGACTTTTTGACTCAATGATTTTTTTTTTCCTTTTTCTTACAAATAGTCCAAATGGGACTTTAACTCAAGTACATTTTTTTGGTTCGTGAAAAAAATTATTTTGACTCAATAAATCCTAGAAGCATGAAGAACATGCTTTGACTAATAATAATAATGAAATACAATGATAATTATGAATACCAAACCTAGTTACATTTCAAAAAATCCAATCTTATCAAGGAGTAACAATTCCCTAATTTTCCAGCAATAGATGTAGGTACTCAAGGTTCACAAAAACTTTGGCTACTCAAATGTGTATTTGCAAGCAAAGGTTTTACAAAGTGTTAAAAAATCCTTATATTATTTTTCTTTCCTTTTTGGTAATTAAATGATAAATTTGTGTTTAAATGTAAAAAATAATAATTAATAAGTGAGATGCTCATCATAATTCTCAAATGGATTTGGATCCTAGTTTATTCATGAAATAACTTTAAAGGTTTAAGCAAATATATTTCCTATAGTATTAATTGACTTCCTAAATGACATATACTTACAAAAAGCACAACACAATATTTTATATCAAAGGTTTTATATTGGTTTGGTGTACTAAAGGCATCGTAGTAGTAATAGAAATAATTGTGTTGCCTACATTTTTCTTATAAAGTATTATCAGTTCCTTTGCTTCTACTAGTCTATCCGGAAATTTACATTCCCAAAACTAAGTTGTACATAGTGAGACGTGATACTTATTTTGATTTTAGGTTTGCCTCTCATATACTTAAATTTCTAAGTTACAAGTAACCCTTGTTCTGTTTGAAATATTATTATATATAGAATTTTCCCATGTTAAAAATAAATCCCTAATTCTAAGCAGATTACTTGATGATATACAATAAAACTTTGTTGTGGATTCGATGACAAGATTTTCCACTTGTAATCTCCCTCATTCTTTCCTTGTGGTAATCCATGCATATATGCCTTCCCATTCTCCACATTAGGAATTGTAAATCCTTTATGCTATTGTCTACTTAGTTATAAGGGAGGATAAAAAACTTAAATTAGTTTTCAAAGTTGGTATTATTTTCCCTTTTTTAGTGCCTCTCAACATCAAGCCAAAGAAACCCATAAAACAAGAAGACAATCAAATTGGCATTAATTTCTCTTTTGTAGTACCTCTCAACATCAAGCCAAAGAAAACCATAAATCAAGAAGACAATTTTAAAGAGAGAAATAATTTTTTTTAAAGAAAATCTAATGTCAAACTCAACAACAAGGTTTGAAACCATTGCAACAAATCTCATCATGTCAATTGCGGGAATTGAACTGCAGTGGGGAGGATAGAAATCACTCCTCCTATCCACCCAAGTTACACCCAATTGAAAAAATATTATCTTTGTTTATTAAGTGTTTTTTAAATATTTAAAGATTGAACCCAATAATATTAGTCAAAATATAGATGGCACTATCCGTTGAAGATAAGAACATTTGTATATAACCATAAATCATTAGCAAAGGTTCATTCCCATTCCACTCAGTCGTAGTATTTTCATACATTATACTAAGTAGTTATCATACACTCAATGATTTACTTCCATATAATGAAAAGATAAATATAACTCGCCTATCAAGACACCATCATAGAAATCCATAATGGAATCATTATTCATCGTTATCCTTGCCTAGTATTGAAAACTCCAACAAAATTATGAGCTTATAAAATATGATTTCTTATTTAGAACTAAAAATTTTGATAAAAATTATAATGACTTTCTTAAACATCTTCTCTCATATTATTCACTCAAGAGAATCCAATCATAGTCATTGAGCGGAGAAGTTCATTCTACAACCCAGTATGAGAGAGATGTGTAAGTATGTTTGTGTTCAATTTAGAGTTGACACATGTTCTTATATATATATATATATATATATATATATATATATATATAGATATAACTCTAACAAAATTGTGAGCTTATAGGATATGATTTCTTATATATATAAATAACTCTAACAAAATTGTGAGCTTATAAGATATGATTTCTTATTTAGAACAGAAAACTTTGATAAAAATTATAATGACTTTCTTAAACATCTTCTCTCATATTATTCACTCAAGAGAATCCAATCATAGTCATTGAGCGGAGAACTTCATTCTACAACCTAGTATGAGAGAGATGTGTAAGTATGTTTGTGTTCAATTTAGAGTTGACACATGTTCTTATATATATCAAAATGGTCAAATATAATAAAAAACAAAAATGAATATACATGTTTGGTTTGTTTAGTTAAAAGTATTATAAAACATAAATAATCTAAGTCCAAGTGACCATACTAGGGAGTAGTAAAAATATTTCACTCACTCTCAACCATAAATAAAATATTTCATGATAATAAAAAACAAAGAATACAAATGTTTGGTTTGTTTAATTAAAGATATATATATATATATATATATATATATATCAAAATGGTCAAATATAATAAAAAACAAAAATGAATATACTTGTTTGGTTTGTTTAGTTAAAAGTGTTATAAAACATAAATAATTTAAGTCCAAGTGACCATACTAGGGAGTATTAAAAATATTTCACTCACTCTCAACCATAAATAAAATATTTCATGATAATAAAAAACAAAGAATAAAATGTTTGGTTTATTTAATTAAAGATATAATAAAACATCACTAATCTCACTCTCACTTGTTTCTTGGTTGGTGGAAAAATGCCTTTCACAAGAGGTCCGCGCATTCGATTAGTGGCATGAGTAGAAGAGCAGCGAAAAAAGGCATTATTGTATAGTAGAGATGGAGCGATGGACGCAAGAAGGGCAGGAGCGAACATGGAGAAAAGTTTGTAGCTCTAGATTATAAAGCATTGTTTGAACTACTAAACAGTGGCAAGATTTGTGGTTATTGTGGAGCCATTTTCGATATTTTAGCTTACCTGTATAACCTATTAGGTATTGCATTTATTCTTTAACCTAGGTCATTTTATGGTTGCGAAGATATTTTCCCTATGTATAGTTTTATGTTGTATCAATTTCCGATTATTCGGATTTACTTGTTGCTACGTGTTTCATCCTAGACTTCGAATGATCGTGCTGGTTAGACCACTTGATGATGTTGTTTTCTCTAATATTGGTTTCAGACGCAGGATGATAATTTATCTAATGCTTTCACTGCCTAGATGGGCGACGTATAATTGGACAATCGTGCTCTGTATCCAATAATTTCTTTTTGTTTGGTAGCCATTTTGAATTACATGGTGGTGTTTTTTTTGTTTGTTTAATTCTATATGGCCGAGTAATTTATTGCGCCATAAAATCTCACCATCTAATTTATTTGGTTGGCATATGGGCGATGTTGGGTTTGTTGCATTGATCCTAGATATGGATCCCTCACCATTGGACAATCGTGCTCTGTATCCGATAATTTCTTGTTGTTTGGTAGCCATTTTGAATTACATGGTGGTGTTTTTTTGTTTGTTTAATTCTATATGGCCGAGTAGTTTATTGCACCATAAAATCTCACCATCTAAATTATTTGGTTGGCATATGGACGGTGTTGGGTTTGTTGCATTGATTGTAGATATGGATCCCTCACCATTGATTTGACCATACTTCGGCGAGTTTTATTACATACTTGGTGTTGTTTCTGGTATGTGACTATTGGATCTTGTGTGTTTGTATTCTGTATCGGTGGATATTTATATTAGCATTAAATCACGCCAGCATTTCTCAATTTCATGTGGGATAGTGAGCTATCAATGGATTTATGCACTGATTGATGATGACACTGGAATCTTCTTCATAATGTAGCTCTACACTTGGCGATGGTACTTATATCCAATGTCGGATTATTTGGGTTTCCATCGTGTCAGGACTTCCCCTCATTAATCCTAGTGCAGTTTGACTTGTAACTGGTTGTGTCGGCGTATAAATATGATTGTTTTGTCTCAGTGACATTCTATTTCAGATTTGACGTGGCTTTCAGCGTATTAGATAGGGATGGATTACTAATTCTTGTATGCCTCATTGAATTTCCCATACTTGTTGGTATTTGGGCAATTACATAGTTGGCGTTTAGGCTTATGATGGGGTCAATATTTGGGTATTTTTTTATGCCATGCATCGACTCGGGTCCCTAGATGTTTATGTATTGAGCTAGGAAACAATGGAATTGAAGACACATTTTGCGCAGGTTTCAGCTAGGGACCGTCTTGCGGTGGTCCTTTTTTCCTCTACTCGTAAATCGTCTGAACTACTCATTTGTTTTGAACCTTCTCATCGTTCAACAACTCCAATGGTTCCTGGTAATGGTCATGATGTTGATGGTCATAAGGCCAAAGCAGTGAAGGTTTTTGAACATATTCAATCTCTTATATTCAATCGTGATGTTTATAGGTGTTATCATTGGAAAATCGGACAAGCAAAGATGAAAATATTAAATGTTAGGCAGAAGGATTTACAGGGCTGAGGCACATTAAAGAATCTGAAAAATGTTAAAAATCTCTAAGGTCCAGAAGAAAAATCAAAATGTGCACTCAAGAAACTAGGATAATGCGCTTTCGCACGCATTTTTCTTCGATAGGCGCACCTTTGCGCGAATTTCCCTCAAAAATCCATGCAGACCTAAGAGTGGCGGAAGTTGCTTTCCGGGACCACAAGGCACACTCTAGGAAATTGATCCCACGCTTGAGGCCACCCAAGGACAACCGCCTAAGCCTCCTTGGGACCTCAAGGGAGCACACAATGGAATCATGTGGCACACAATGGAATTAACCCCCTCTCTTGGGTCACCTTCCACAAATGTACCAACAGAGGGAAGGATTTTTTGAATTCATCTATAAAAGGCCACCAAGAGATGAACAAAGGGAGAGCACATTGTTATATTGGCCAAAATTTATTTCAAGCAATCCAGCAATGTGTGATCCAGAGCAGAAGTAGAGAGGGGATTCAGTTGTTGGCCATCCAACAACTCCAATCCTTTGGAGTAGAGAGAGGGACCCTTCACCAAGGCAGCTAGAAGGTAAAAATTTCCTTGCATTGGGTCTTAGAACTCAATAGTTCTAAGGGCCCCTTGGAAGGCGTGTAAACATTATATCTTTTATTCCTAATAGCATACAATAAGAGGGGACATTGACACCATCGTTAGTATTATTGTGTTGTTTGACTCTATATGAGCTTTCATGTTATTTGTTTAGTTTAGTCTTGTTTTCTCTCTACATATGCATATTATATCATTATCTATTTTGTTGTTTTTATGGCATGTTCACTAACCTGCTAACTCTTTTGTTTATCTGTCTGTGACCAGAAAATTAAGAGGCAGCGACCAATCCTCTTAAGCAAGTGTGGATTGGTACACTTGTGCACCAATTCCAACAACACAACAAGGATCGAGTCTCTTGTTTGTAACAATGGACATTAATTGAGAGGTGGGAATATGCTAATATGGATGGCCTGAAATTGAAAGGGTAGGTAGTAGAACATTGGGAGTGAATTATCCACTACAAGTCAAAGATGAGTTTATTACTTAATAACTAGTATTGTTTCCATTTCGTGCATTATGAGGATGCGAGAAAAATTCTCAATACGTCGTGGGTGCATAGGTGGAGTTTCCTGTCATTGTAACAATGGTTTGTGAGCTTCAATCCAATATTGATACTTCCTCAAGTGAAAATGATATGGGTTATGCTATTGGGGCTACCCTTGGAACTATGGACTTCACAGGTACTGGAGTAGATTAAGAACTCCTTTGAAAAAATTATTTATCTAGATGAATACAGTTTAATTGAACTGGATAAGTTGATGGCATGGATTTTACTGGAAGTGGATTATAAAAGTGGTCTTCTCACTGAATTATATCTCTTTTGGGTTGCATCGTCGATGCGCCAATGTATAGGTTATTGGGGCATCCCATTCAGGGGTTTGGGGTGCCATGGGGCGGGACACCTGATTGCAAACTGCATGCGGAGGTATAAGGGTTCTTCTCGAAGGTAAAGAATGATGGCAAATATGTATTTAGAGCATAGAGATGGGACCTCAAGGAGGGAAGCGATATCGGCCACTATTCCTGGTGTTGTTTAATTGATGCTTAGGGATGGGGCTTTGAGTAATTATGCAGTGTCAAACTCTATTCCTGATGCAGTTCATCAGGTAGCTCTAGGTATTGATCTATACTCTGAAAATGAAGTGTTCTCTTTTGTTATTCCTAAGATAGGCTGTAAGATTGGGGATATATATTATAATGTTTGTAAACCATGGGGGTGTATTGGAACCACAATTAGCACCATTTTCATATCCTATCGTTTGGGAGGAGAAATTGTGTTTTTATTTTATTTTTAAAACACTCCCCAAAATGTAGGTCCAATCCTCTGAAACAAGATCTATATGTTCTTCGAAACCTAGGGTTGATTTTGGTCCTAATAATATGGGTGGAATATTCCTCCCACCAATTGAACCTCTATCTCCTATTATTAAATTTAGGTCTTATTCAGGGGATCTATCCCCTCAAAATTCCATCGGCAGTGATATTGAATTCCTGAGGAAAAACCTGGCTATGGATGTAGAGCCTTTAACCATCACTCAAATTTGAATTCCTCGGGATATCCCTCCATTAGTCTCAATTATTTGGTCAATGTCATTTTTATAAAGAAGCAGAGAGGTCGTCAGAAATTGGCCTCATCCAGGGAACCTAATACAATAGGTTTATCATTAAAATTCATTGATTTTCTAGATTCTCATAAATTGGATTCCCTCGATATAACTTATGTGCGGGCACTTAGTGGTTATTCACTTGTTGTAACCTCCCCTCCATGAAGGTTATGTCTTTAAATATATGGGGTTTGGGGAATACCCCTAAATTTATTTTCCTGTGTGATCTGAATTTGATTGTTCGTTTTGTTGTGCTGATATCATCTTCAGATTTATATTAAAAGTGTCGATCTTTGCTTCTTGTACAAGGGTTTATTGAAGTTCTTATGACTAATTAACAAGTAAATTTATGGAGATTAAATTGAAATCTTGAACATAAAAGCATGGAAACTAAAATTTGAACAGCAGCATATAAACAAACAACAAACCATCACAATTCAATCAATAAGACTTTGTTTTGATGAAGGATTTCAACCCTCCTAGGATACATCTCCTTGGTCCAACTTCCATGGCATGGGCCTTTGTATTAGCTCAAGTGTGAAAATAATGTTGTTTACAGTCTCCTATTTCCTCTGTAACCTGCTCCAATGTGTCCAAAACATCAAAATCTACCAAGAATGACTCTTCCTAAGCCAAAATTGGTTGAAAATTGGCTCAGTTATGGTAAAAAAAAAAAAAAATCCTACAATTTCTCCTCCAAATATAGAGAAGAATCCAGATAAATTCACTATTTTGGTGGATTCCTCCAAATATGATGTTGCTTCTAAATTCACCACCAGTTTAAACAATCTGGGATAACCGCGTCTTAACTGTGTGTTTATCCGATTGATATAAACCAGTTTAATTAAGGTTAATCCCACGGATTATTATAATCAACATGGTTTAACATTAGTACAAACTCTCGTTGTTTAAATCTGCTCTGCTCGTGGTTTCATCACTGCAGTCATATGGGAGGGGGTTGGCTCGTGGGGCTGGCCTCCTCCGAACCCCCACTGTCGGATCGGATGAACGATAAGTAGAAGTTGTGGCCCTTATGGGTTAAGACCCATCATAGAGCAGAGGTGGTAAGGCGTGGTAATGGCACGAGGTAGGTCGTGGGTTCGACCCTGATCCCAACACAATAGTTTTGTTCCAACACATAATAATAAACCTTATTCAATAAAATTTGGATATAATTCATATTCCGCCTGCATAGTGTATGTCTTCGCCTGTCCACCTGTCAAGGTTTTCACTTTGGTTATATAAATATATTAACCTGCATATATATGATTGTGCCCACATAATATCCATCATTCCAATGGTTCGGAACTTAGGTTATGTAATATGTATTCAACCTGCCTGTAATATGGTTTGGACCTTGGATAATAAAAAATGAAAATAACCTAAAATATAAACATATGTCCAGAACCTTGGTTAATGCAATAATTTGGAATTTCAACATAACCAAAGGTTGGATGGGTCGACCAGAGGGGGTACGTGGCGGCCCCTGGCTGCACCACGTGTCTAGCTCTGGTTGAACTATTCCAACTAAAAAAAAATCTCCTTCAACCTTAGGGCAGTTGTAAAAAATTTCCACCTCCAAAGTTCACTGGTGAATCTTATTGCGACACTTGTCACAGTGTCATTGGTCTAAATCTGGATAATATTCCCTGAATGTATCTGGAGTGTTGACTGGGCTGCCATGTCATCGACCTATCATTGTTCTGCATTTTTTTTACCTATTTGAGAAAACGGACAGCAGGTCATAATTTCCTCATCCGAAGTCAGATTTTGATGAAACGAATTGCCCCAGATTCTTGGCGACAAGCTCTACGCGGTTGTTATAGTGTTGAGAATTTTTGAGAACTTTAATTTTTGAGCTTAATACTGAGCCTCTGATCATTCCTCCCCACTAGAAGCCTGTTGGACCCCAAAAGATACTATAAATTGTTCAGAAGTTTAGGGTACAACTCCCTCACCCTTTCAATCTCCATCCATTTGGCCTTGGAAGGATTTTGTCCCTTGAGTCCCACTCTAAGGTATTCGACATTCCCTCTTCTTGAAGTTTTGGTTCTTCTGTCAAGTATGAGATCTTGTTGAAGTTCATCAATATATTCTGGCGAGAAATCATCTATTGATGGCAGTTGAACATGATCTCCTTGATCATCAATCAAAGGAGCCTCAAACAATCTCAAATTCTCAACATTAACGATAGAATATATTTACAGATAAGGAGGCAAATCTAGCTTAAATGCATTGTTACCAGTCTTTTCCAGAATATTAAAAGGACCATAACGGATGGGCTTAATATTTTTACCTTACCCTTGAAGTATTTCTTTGTTGATATATAACCAAACTTCATCTCCAACCTAGAATTTGTGATCAACACAGTGTTTATCATGCCTTGCCTTGTAGTTGCTTTGACTCTTTTCAAGTTAGTCTTGCACTGTGTGATGTACCAAATGAATTTTCTCAATGAACTTCCTTGCCTTATCTATGTCACTATGACCACCTATAGAGACAAATTTCTCAAAGATGAAGTCCAAAGGAAATCTTGGCAAGTACCCAATACATGCCTCAAATGGCGATGTGTTTGTGGAAGAATGCTTTGCCCTGTTGTATGCATGCTGAATGTAATGCAATTGTTCATCCCACAACTTGGGATGTTTGCTGCAATAACCTCTAAGAAGATGAATGATTGTCATGTTAACCACCTTGGTCTGACCATATGGTTGTGGATGAAATGTTGTACTCTTCTTCAACTTAGTGTCCATCATGTCCCACAAATTTGACCAAAAATTCCCAACAAACCTGGAATCTTGATCACTTACAATAGAAGTACGAAGACCAAAATGAACCCATGCATTTTGAAAGAAAATATGAGATTTTTGTTCAGCTGTAATTTGTTTTTTACATGGCATCAAAAGATACATTTTTTTGAACCTATCTACAACTATATACAAGTAATCATGACCTTTCCTTGACATTGGAAGACCTCCTACAAAATCCATTGAGATGCTCTCCCAAGGATGTGAAGGTACCGTAAGTGGAGTGTAAAATCCTAGTTTCCTATTGCTAGGCTTACTTATTTCACGCAAATAACATCCTCTAATAAAACAAGATACATTATCAACCATGCGTGGCCAATAACAATAACTTTGGAGATTCACTATCGTCTTGTCTACACCGAAATGTCTAGCAATCAATGAAGTATGCGCCTCCCTTATGATATCGTTCCTTTCTCCTTGTGGAATACATAACTTGACCAAGTGATACAACAAATTTGTATGCACATGATAATCTAACTCTTCAATTTGGTTTCCTTGAATCAAGCTTTCATACACATCTTGAAAATCATTTTCATATGCATATTGTTCAATGTAACTTTCATGCATAACTAAATTGTGCTTGAGTATAATAGATGAATTTACAATAGGCCTAGAGAGAATATCATCTACCTTATTGCAGATTCCCTTTTTATACTTGATAACCGAATGAAATTGTTGTATAAATCCCATCCATCTAAAATGTCTTGATTGCTGCAACTTTAACTGTGACGATAATTACTCCAATGGCTGATGGTCGATATGGATAATGGTCTCTTTCCCCATCAAACAGTGCTTCCATTACTTTACACTTTGTACCAATGCATATAAATCTTTGTCATAGGTAGGATATTTATTCACATCTCCATTAAAATTTTCAGAATGAAACGAAATAGGCTTACCATGTTGCATTAGAATTGCTCCCATGGCATAATCACTAGCATCTGTTTGGATCTAAAATGGTTGTCTAAGATCCGGAAGATCCAATATTGGTGTTGAACTGATATTTTTTTTTAAAGCATCAAATTATTTTTGTTGCATATCTCCCCAATGGAAGACTTTCTTGACACTTCTCAATGCATGTAACGGAGTTGCAATTGAAGAAAAATTAGCAATGAATTTCCTCCAATATTGTGCTACCCCAAGAAAGCTTCTTACCTCCATAACTGTATTGGGCTTGGGCCAATTAAGAATGACCTCAAATTTGGAAGGGTATAGCTTCAACTCATGTCCTACAACAATGTGTCCCAAATACACTAAAGAAGTCTTGCCAGACTCGCACTTTGACAAATTTAAAAATTACTTCTATTTTTTCAAGACATCAAGTACCTTGTTCACATGCATGACAGGTTCATCTCTTGATTTGTTGAATATCAAAATATCATCTAAATAAACAATAATTAATTCATCTAGAAATGGTCTTAAAACATCATTCGTAACTCTCATGAAAGTAGCTGGAGCATTTGTTAGACCGAATGGCATAACTAGCCACTCAAGAAATCCTTGTCACGTTTTAAATGCAGTTTTCCAAATGTCCTCCTCAGCTATTCTAACTTGATGATAACGACTTCGTAAGTCTAACTTAGTGAAATAATTTTCATACCTTAACTAGTCAAGCAAATCATCAATTCGTGGGAGTGGATAGCGATTCTTTACCGTGATTTCATTCACTACACGGAAATCTATGCACATGCACCAAGTCCCATCCTTCTTTGGTACCAAAAAAATCGGTGAACCACATGGCGAAGTAGAGGGGCATGTAATAACTTTGTTCAGCAATTCTTGGATTTGCTTCTTTATTTCCAAACTCTCCATAATTGACATGTGATACATACCAATGTTTGGAAGTGGAACACCTTGCTGCAGCTAAATCTCATATTGAATTCCCCTCTTGGAAGGTAACCCACTTGGTTCCTGAAACATCTCGCCATGCTGACTTACCACATCAAAAAAATCAGATTTTAATTTTCCATCACATCCTTCAAAATATTCATATTCAATATCATCCCTTTTCTTGATCATGAGAAGCACAAAATTTTTACTTGCATTAACTAGTCTCTTCATCTGCCCTGCATTAACTAAAGAAATATTCAGTTTTTTGAGATGAGCTCTCACAATATAGTCCACCCCATCCTTGAGAAAATGATATTTTTTATCATGGAGATAAAATACCACTTTCCTGTCATACAAATATGGACTTCCTAAGATAATTATGGAAATGTCAAGTGGAACCACATCTAAATCAACTTCATCAACAAAGTTTGCAATAGTGGAAAATCAAAATACGCATTTCCTTGTAACCTGTAAATTGGCATTCTTGACTATCCAACCCAAAGGGTATGGCTTATGATGTGGTACAGTTTCAAGGTTAAGCTTTTTGACCAAGTCTTCTAAAATCAAGTTTTCTTGTGGCCCACTATCACATAATGCTTCAATATTTGTATGATTTAAAATCACCCTTATAGGGAAAAATTATATCCTTGTGTATTCATTTGGAGTGTTGTTGTGAAAATTTGAGGAACTAGTACTTTCTATGGCTTCTTTTCCCTTTTTTACCATGGCTACAATCTTGGTCTCATCACCGAAATCGGAACCAAGATCATGTTGTGTGGTGGCAGTCATATTTTGTTTCCCCTTATTGTTTGGTTTCTTAGGCCTTAGTTCGGGATGTAATTTCCAACAATGGGCTTCATCATGCCCTTATTTGGAACAATTTTTCCATGTAGTTTTCTCCCCTTCTTTCTTAACACTTGCATTCTTCTTTCCCTTCTCTTTTCCCTTACCCTTGAATGGATTTTTCTTACTACCCTCTTTCTGAATTTTCTTTCCCCTTGCTTCAAGATGTGTGGCTTGCACAAATACTTCATCTAAATTTCTTGGGTTAAACATAAGGATATTTTGTTTCAAATAGGAATGTAAACCCCCAATGTATTTAAAGAGTGTATCTTGGGAATTCAAGTTTATTCCTAACAACAAAGCCCTTTTCCTAAAATCCTGGGAATATTCTTGAACTGTTTGACCCTTGAGTTGCCTAAAGTTTTTCCAACTCATAATAGATTTTTTCATATAGGCTAATGGATAAAAATATCTTTTAATTAAAGAAATAAACTCAACCCAAGAAATGGATAGCTTACCATTGATTCACATTTCCTCTTGAGTCTTTGCTTCCCATCAGACTAGTGTTTCTCCTTCTAGCCTCAATGAAGCCAACTGGATATTTATGTCGTCTTCTTGTAGATTCTGAATTCTACAGTATACCTCCAATTGACGGATCAAATTTTCCAACTTCTCCGCATTTACCTCGCCATTGTACATGGGAAGTTAAAACTTAATGTCCAATTTGAGTAATGGAGTTTTTCCTTTTGGAGTTTTTGAATGAGTATGGGTGGTTTTTGTGGTGGAAGTGGAAGATGATGTTGATGAAGATGATGAGAATGGGGATGGTGGAGATGGATGTGGCTTTCCTCCACTACCCTTTGAACTCTTCTCTTCATCCTTCTTATCATTTGAAGTTCCTTCTCCATGTGGAGGCGTAATAGAAACTTCTCGTGCCCTTCCAGTAGTGAATGCATCAAACATGATTTTAACCATCCTCTTTATGTCATTGAAATATCTCTTGACATATTCCTCTTATGAATGTCCTTGAGTCTCTCCAACACCTGACATGATGGCTAAAGATTCAAGCGCAACTTCTGATGCTTGTACCTCTTCAAACAACTCAGCTTCTTGTGCAATTTGTACCTCCTCAATCTTAACTTCTAGAGATAAAACTTGAGGTGCTTCAAGTGTAGCTATGAGTGGAACTTTGGTTGAAGGTGATGCTCTTGTAGCTCTCCTTGTTCTAGTCCTAACCTCAGGACTAGCAACCAATAGTTCCCCTTCTCCTCTCTACAACTTCAACCTTGTAAGCATCACAAAATTGCAACTATTAAAACCCTTCTTGCACAAAACTCAAGCAAAACAAGCAAATAACCTTTGCTCTAATACCATATTGATCTAAATTTGATTGTTAGTTTTTCTGTGCTAATATCATCTTGAGATTTATATTAAAAGTGATGATCTTTTCTTCTTGTACAAGGATTTATTGAGGTGCTTATGATTGATTAACAAGTAAATTTATGGAGATTAAGTTGAAAACTTGAACATAAAAGCATGGAAACTAAATGATGAACAAAAACATATAAAAACACAGTAAACCATCACAATTGAATCAATATCACTTTTCTTTGATGAAGAATTTCACCCCTCCTGGGCTACATCTCCTTATTCCATATTCCATGGCATGGGCCTTTGTATTAGCTCAATTATGAAAATAAAATTGTTTACAGTCTCCTATTGCATCTGCAACCTGCTCCAATGTTTCCAAAACATCAAAATCTACCAATAATGACTCTTCCTGAGCCAAAATTGGTCGAAAATTGGCTCAGTTATGGAAAAAACAAATTTTCCTACAATTTCTCCTCCAAATCTGGAGAAGACTCCAGATAACTCCGCTATTTTGGTGGATTCCACCGAATCTGACGTTTCTTCTAAATCCGCTGCCAGTTTAAACAAAGGATTAACTAGCAATTAAGACGTCTTAATCTGGGATAAGAGCGTCTTAACTGTGCATTTATCCGATTGATATAAACATGTTTAATTAAGGCTAATCTCACGAATTATTGCAATAAACATGGTTTAACATTAATATAAACTCCCACCATTTAAATCTTCTCTGCCCATGGTTTCATCACTGCAGTTAGATGGGAGGGGGCTGGCCCCCTCCAAACCCCCGTCGCCAGATCTGATGAACGATAAGTAGAAGTTGTGGCCCTTATGGGTTAAGACCAATCGTAGAGCAGAGGTGGTAAGGCATGGTAATGGCGCGGGGTAGGTCATGGGTTCGACCCCGAGCCCGACACCATAGTTTTGTTCCAACGCATAACAATAAACCTTAGTCAATAAACTCTGGATATAATTCATATTCCCCTTGCATAGTGTATGTATTCGCCTATCCGCATGTCAAGGTTTTCACTTTGGTTATATAAATATATTAACCTGAATACATATGACTCCGCCCACATAATATCCATCATTCTAATGGTTCGGAACTTAGGTTATGTAATATGTATTCAACCCGCCTGTAATATGGTTTGGACCTTGGATAATGAAAAATGTAAATAACCCGAAATATAAACATATGTCCAGAACCTTGGTTAATGCAATAATTCAGAATTTCAACATAACCAAAGGTTGGATGGGTCCACCAGAGGGGGCACGTGGCAGCCCCTGGCTGCACCACGTGTCCAACTCTGGTTGTAGTATTCCAACTAAAAAAATTCTTTTTCAACCTTAGGATAGTTGTAAAAAAAATTCACCTCCAAAATTCATTGGCGAATCTAATTGCGACACTTGTCACAGTGACAATGGGCTAAAATTGGAGAATATTCCCTGAATATATCTAGAGTGCTGACTGGGCTACCATTTCATCAACCTGTCATTGTTCTGCAATTCTTTTACCTGTTTGAGAAAATGGACAACAAGTCATAACTTCCTCATCCAAAGTCGGATTTTGATGAAACAAATTGCGTCGAATTCCTAGTGACAAGCTCTACGTGATTGTTCTAATTTTGAGCATTTTTTAGCACTTTCGTTTTTTAGCTTAATATTGAGCCTCTGATCATTGTGACAATTGATTAGGGTTCAATGACCATCTATCATCCTCATTCAAAATAATATGGCGAATGGGGAAAGGCACAGTCATATTTTTTAAAACTATGTCAGGGATGAGGTTTTGTGCAATTGATGCCCTTGGTCTATCTAGGGGTTTGGCTACTATGTGGAATTTGCAGGTGATTAATTTTCGGGCTTTTAAAACTTTTTCAAATATATTTCTCACTATTTTCTCTACAGGATGTAAGCTCCACTTCCACATTTTAAATGACTCCAAATCGAAGTTCCATAATAGGTTAGATGGATGTGGATTGTTAAATATTTACTCTCTTATAATGGTCGAACATTTAAATTTGATAGTATCTGCAGAGGATATCAGGGGGTCGAAATGAAAAATGGACCTAATGGAGCAATACTTTAAAGAGATATTTGGGTCGAATCATTTAAGAGACATATTGTCGAATCCACTTATTCCTACCTAGAGGAATGGATGCACTGGCTTGGATAGGATCACTAGACAATTAGATAGATTCATGGTTCATGAAAATTTGCTAGAAGAACAATGATTGATGCGAACATGGGTCACCCCATCGAATCTCTTTGATCATGATCCTATATTCCTTCAATGGCAGGGTGAATATGATTGGAAATTAATTCCATTTAAATTTAATCCTACTTGGTTAAAAGATATGAAATTTGAGCACATGGTCCAGGAATTCTGGTCTAAATTGGTGTATCAAAAGGATATTTACCATATGGATGTGTTATTTTGGTGATCTAGACTTATGCGAGAACACAAAAAAATACATATATAAACATAAACACAGAGATGCAATAGAAATAAATTATCATCTCATTAATATCAAAGAACTGTAATATGTTTACATACATAATGGAAATAAACTAGCTTGGGCGATGGTAGCTTATCTCTAAGAAGAGATGTGGCGACTACATGCCTCTGAAATATGTTACAATGAGGCTCAAGGAAATTTTTATTATTTAACATCAAATGGAAACCCTAAACAACCAAAAACCTAACCCTAGGAGATGGAACGCCAAGAGTTTGTGGGCCCCGTTAGGTTAGTTGGGCAGCTAATTTCTCAGGGTCGTAACTTGGTCATATGATCTTTGTTTGGCACATACAATACCTCATTAGAAATATCTCTCCGATTACAACAAGATTTGTGACAGGAATTTAGCCATAACTACAAATCTAAAAAAAATGTTGTTTAGGGGGTCAAAACAGTTTCAAAAGTTTATGACCCGAAAATTTTCTAAAAATAGTAAAATGTGCTATAAACAAGGAAAAAAATGAAACTGACTAGAGGTCCAGGTGGAATAAGCGGGCGGCCACCGATATCAACCTGGAACAGTCATCCCCCCTTAGGAAGCAATGGTCCCCATTGCGTGAAAAGCCTCCATGAGGTAAGGAAATTTTTGTTGAACCTAGTCCCTTGTTAGCCACTTGCCCTGGTGAAGGAGATATGCTCGCTTTGACAACTCGATATAGATAGATCCTCTGCTAGCGAGTTTTCTTGATATGTGTGTCCATGATCCTTTAATTTGTGGCATGTTTGATGCAACTTGGGTTGAGCTATGTTTATGCCAACTACTCAACAATGAATGATGTGTCAAACAATGGGGGAAATTATGGTTGCAGTCAGTCCACACTGAATATTGGATGTAGGCCAAGGAATGGTGGAATGTTAAGCTCAAAGGAATTATCCCCTATATCCATGGTGATGGTTTAAGGCACATATCGAAGTGGACGAAGCTTGCAGTAGGCCCCAGCGAGGCGCTCCTTCTGCAAATGTAACCAAACTTTGTCGCCCACCTGAAACTTGTGTGGAACTCGATGCTGGTCATGGCGTTGTTTTTACTTAGCATTTGATTTTTCCAATACGTCATGGACCTGTTGGCGGATGTGTTGAATGTGTTAGAGTCGGTCTTTACAGCCCTCCGTCAGAGATCATTTCTCTATTTGCATTTCATTGTTTAGGTGTCTTATTCCTCTCATTCATCTGCATTCCGTTAGGGGCATGCCATTGACTGACGGAAGGGTTTGGTTTTCTTGTTTCCCTCATGCTTATACCTGCTGGGTTAGTCAAAATTTCTCCAAAATCATCAAAGTTCATTTTAAGTCATTTGCAGTCATAAATTCTATTTTAGTCAAAAAGAGTCATTTTAGTTTCTGAGTCTAGGGTTCAGTCTTTTGACATGTTCAATAAATTCCCGCAAGCCATGAGGATGGTTTTCAATAAGCTCTCAGTTCAAATTTTCATCATTAAATATGCTTGAGAAAACATTTCTTGTTCAAAACTCTGTTTTGAATAAGAAATTTTCGAATTCATTTTTTGTAATAAGATGTATTTTTCCGCCATGAAGATTTCAAAGCAGGCTCTGGTTTTCCTTTTCCAAACATCAACGCCAACATCCCTGCAAAAATCAAATAATTTTATCAGCCCAAAGTCCAAAAAATCAGTGAAAAGCAAAAGACAGAGTTCATTAAATGACAAAGTGCCAAAATAAAAAGAACATTACAAAATGGGTTTTGAAAGAAGAAAAAATCAAAGCCATTTCTTTTCAAGATATTTCACAAAGCTATTTAACCCATTTGCATCAAGGAACATTCGCAAAATCCAAGAGAAAGTCGAGTTTGAGTTTTCAGAGGGCGAAACTACGTTTTGAGAGGGCAGATTGTGTGACTGAGTTTGGCGCGGCGCATAGGAAAGAGGTGCGGCGCACCAAAACAACGCGGCACATTGGGCCGAAAACGACAGAGTAAATTGCCACAGGCGCGGCGCACCCAAAGGCCGTGGCGCATTGGGTCTGCGCGCGGCGCATAGAGCCCAAAAGCCGAAAAATTATCCTCCTTCACCAAAACTCATTTCAAATCGACTTATTTGCCTCCAAGAAAGTTTTTCAAAGCCTGCTTAATGATTTTTGGCTATGTTACTGTGGTTTAGAAGTGAAGAAATCAAGAGTTTAATTAGTGAAAAACAAACCCTACGTTGATACCAAAATCTGCTCCTAGGGTTATGTATAAAGTTTGAAGATTGTGTTGGTGCTAAATTCTTGCCATTTGTCACCCTTTTCTTTGTATTCCATCACTGTTGTCACTGCCATATTATCATATCATAGTCCCTTCCCCATATTCATTATCCCCATATCCCTTTTACCCTTTGTTCCCATGTCAATGAATTCCCAAACCCTATCACTTGTTACCACCTCCCTTCATTGATAAAAATTTAAGTTTCCACAAGATTCAATGGTTGTCTTCATGTCTTTGACTGCACTTATAGGTTTCCATTTCATTTACTCTTGTTTCTATCACATTACAAGTCCCATCATTATCACCCATTCCCATATCATTTGTAAAGGTGTCTAATCTCAAAATTTTCCAAAGCAGTGAGTAAATGTCTGTCCATTCCAAAGTCACTTAACAGTTCATTGTATTTATTTGACACTTCCCACAGTCCCTCATTTCATGCTTGATACATTTGGCATATTTGGTATTGAAAGGCAAGCACCAACTCATCATTTTCAGACATACACCTAACTCTTGTTTTCACCATACATATATCAACATATATTTGTCAAACACCTTGATTTCAGCGCCATGTCAGAGACAGATTCACCATATGAGCAGGGGTATGAGCAAGACAGTGATTCATCTACAGAGCTTAATGTGCCAAGGAGGTCTCACAAAAGTGGCAGGCATGTCAGGGAGGAGCCCACTTCTTTGGCCCAATTGCAGGCTTGCCCGCTAGCAATGGATTGTTTTCAGCGTCAGTCATGTTTCCATTATTGTGAGATGATTTCCCGAACTCAGCATCATCATGAGTTAGCTCACCTATTTGTCCTACATTTGCACAACGGTCATGTAACTCTTGCTGGAGTGACCTTCACTTTGACACTAGAGACTATTTCTGAGGCGACCGGGATACCGAACATTGGTGAGGAATGGAATAAGAGACAGCAGTTGGATAGAGCATATTATGAGCCTTACATCAGACCTGGATATTTGAGGCAGCTGACTAGGTTATTTCCATTCCGATTTCTGAAGGAGGAGTATGCACCATTGATGAAACTGATCATTAGGTACTTCAGTTGTGAAGGGCGCTTTTCACGCTTGTATGCGTATCACATCCGGCTGTTGATGCATTTCACGAGAGTGCGGATGATGAGAATTCCATATTTCATGTACCGTAACATAGAGCGGATGACGGTCCTTGTGCAGAAAAATACTCCGGAGCAGCAGCATAACAGCATCTATCATTATGCGCTCATCAAGATCATGGTGGTACATCAGCTCGCACAGTAGGGCATCGCATGGGATGAGTTCATTTCCCGTGACTTCTTTGCAGCGCCACAGCCTCCTCCCAAGGTTGTTCATAATGAGGCAGAGCCTTCACACCAGTTTGAGGTTCCTGAGACTGAGCCTATCAGTGCTCCAGTGTATGTGACATATCAGAGAGGCCACAGAGCCTTATTTGCAGCGGCACGACGAGTACTATCTCCACCCGGGGTGGAAGGGGTCTCGTTGACTTCATCAGCAGCGTGAGTACTATCTCCACATGGTGTGGAAGGGGTCTCACCTTCGAAATCAACATAGGTACAGGTTCAAGACAGAGGCAAGAGGCCCATGCACGATGAGGGCCCCTCGGGAGGCAAAGATACTGATTTTGTTTTGATCGATGTTGATGCGAGCTCTCCTAGCTCAAAAATGAAAGAGATCATCCAGGAACAAAAGGATGAGATTAACACGCTGACTGAGAAATTGCAGAAAGCTCAGTGGGTGATAGATTACTTGGAGCAACGTAATAAACAACTGGAGGATCAGCACACACTTATAGAGTTGCGGCAAATCCGTGAAGATCGACAATTGGCCCGGAAGAGACCAGGTGACATGACACCATTTGAGCGAGAGACTTGCCTTACGCATGTAAAAATTCATCTGGAGAAGCTCTTGGAAAAGGCCAACAGGGACAAAGACATGCTCAGACATATGAAGAATCACTATTGGGCCCGCACACACGTTTGCAGAGCAAAAATGAAGATCCTGAAAGCAAGGCTAAGAAGAGCACTGAAACGTCGAAAGAGGTCGGATCCACTCCGAATCTTGGCCGATGCTTCCTTGGCTGAGCATGAGACATGATGGGAGACCTTCACTCCAAATTTCAGCAAATTTGGAGAAAATTTTGTCATTTTGAAAATTTTGGTTGCAAAACAGGTTTTTCCGCCCGATGCATCGCGCCACCCGACGCGCGCTTATGATTGGGACACCTTCTGGAGGAAAACTTGATATTTTTGGATTTCTCATGGTAATTTATGCATGCTCAGGAATGGCCGAAGCATTTCATCAAATTCTGGGTGGTCTTAAGGGCCAAAAACACCATGAAAATCACCTTTCTGCCACCTTTTGCACCAGCAGGAAGTACTTTTGGGAGATTGAAGTTTTGGAGGGGAAAATGAGCTCCAAATTGGAAAATTCCATTTGGGTTGGATAGCAGATATCCAGGGCTTTCCATCGAGATATCATGAGCTCGATTTTGACTTCGGGAAGTGCTCCAAACATAGGTCCAAAATAGCGCGGCGCATAGAGGAATTTAGCCTATTTTTCACCTTCCAGCTCAGGAATTCGGCCAGTTTTGACTAGTTTCACCTCTTGATGTAATTTTTGATCTAGCTTGATGTAATTTTGGCATGTATTTACTTGTTCTAGATGATTCATTCACTAAAAAGTGAAAATTAAGTGAATGGATCAGTTTCCTAGCATATAGAGGCAAGTTGTTTGGCTGCCTAGATTTTAGCTCCATGTTTAGAATTGGTTCAAACTGCTCCTAGAAGCATGAGCTAGACCCCTAGAGGCATGGGAAGGGGTTATATTTGTCTATCTATTGTATTTTCTGAGACATTTTCAGGGTTGGATACTTGGGAAAAGTTTGGCACCTCATTGTACATACATTTTCAGTTTTTGGCAAAGGAAAGACCAGAGTTTTGCAGCACTTGTTGGGATCCTTGTGGTTTCTTAGTTTTGATTATGTTCTTCTCATGTTATTGTAAGTTTCATTAATTTTATATGTATTCCATTTCCCTTTCTCTATGCTTCTGAATTAAACAAATGAGTATTTGAGGTAGAATTCATTGATTTGTTGGTGCTCTGCCTTAGACTTTTGTTTAGTTTTATATGTTTTCGTCAGTTTGAAGAGGATCCTTCCACTCTCTTGCCCTCTTCAGCTCCTCAGCATTATTTTCCATCCGTTCATTCTATCTAAGACATCAAAGCCGCTGCCTACCCTGCCCCAACTTGATCTCTGCAAGATTTGGCCTCATCCCCAAGCCCAAAAATTGTTTTTCCCTTTTTCCAACAAAAAACCCCTAAACAATCAAAATAAAACACTCCTATTTGTTTATCTAGCCTAAGATCAGTTTTCGTTTTAGTCATCTCAAGCCCCTTTGAACATTTTCATTGAGATTGACCCGGAGAGAGCCCTCTCCTGCCTCGTAGGGCTAGCTACGAGGCTGAGCGCGATTTGGTGTTGTCCTTCTTCTGCCTTATTTCAGCCTAAGGTGGATTTGGGCTCTAACATAGTGGCGACCATACTGGGGAAGAAAATGGTTTGCTTATTGATATTATTTGCTTCATAAGTTACAGACGGAGTCTGAAGTCACGCAAGGTAGCTTTCGAAACGCTTTTGACTTGAATTAGCGGAAGTAGATAAACGCTGCTTCAATCGATCTCCGGTATAGCTTGTGAACGTGACATTTGCCTTGTGAGTTACCCCAGTATATTACATCATTCTGGACTTTTGGATGATTGAGTCTAGAATTTGACAGGCTGAATAGATTGTTTTGTCCTTTAATTTTTTAATAGATCAACACACTGGCTTCCAGAAGACATACTAGATCGAATCCTGATCCAAATCCACCTCCAGTGTATGAGAATCCCAATCTGATTCCAAGAATTTTCCGTCGAGAAGCTCCCGTGTTTCCTCTGTTTAAATCTCATTCATACCCTATTGTATTTGAATACATCGAAGACATTGAGTTTGATGATCAGTTTGAGTTATCCTTGTTTGAAACCAAATCTGAAAGTGCTACTAGTTCTACCGTCATAAATCCCGAATTCATTAAGTATCTTGAGGTCGAACAAGCTAATCGATCCATTGATAATTACATTCTGAATCTTCAAAACTCCATTGTGGCAACGAATATTCCGGAATTCATAGATTCTGCTTCTGAAACTCTTGGTCCATCAGTAATTACATCTGCTTCACAAGTTCACGCTGAGCCTTCTTTTATTCCTACCATTCCAATGCAACCATTGATATCTGATCAGCAATCAGCAATAGTTCCTCCTCCATCTCCACCACATACTCCTCGCACACCTACTGCTCCCACTCCACCCGTTTCTCCAAGACAGATCATAAATCCACCGAGAGCCATGGCTGCTAGATTCGCACCTCTCGTTTTGCCAGCAAATTTGGATCCTATGCCCGCTGATTATCAGAGTAAAATTCCTTTGTTTGATGGTACTCCTCAAAGTGTGCCCGCTCAGCAGCATATTGTTAGAATGACAGACTTTTTGGACCTGCATGAAATTGATGAAGAGAATGTCTCCATGAGACTGTTTGTCCAAACTTTTGGAGGTGAGGTACGTAAATGGTTCAGAGCTTTACAGCCTGGAAGTATTAATACATTATAAGACCTTCAGAGACAGTTTCTAGATCGGTGGGAGATGAAGAAAGATCCGCTGCAAATCACTTCTGAGTATACTAAGATCAAGCGCAATCCTGGTGAGTCCGTCCAAGACTATATTATCAGATTTAATGCGGTGTATAATGCAATTCCTGATGACTTGAGGCCTTCTAAGAAGTCATCTTTGTTAAAATTCCCGAATGGTTTTGATCCGGAGATGGCCTATTCATTACGAGATAGAGATCCGCCTACTTTAGAGGACATGCAGAAGATTTTCGTGAGTGTTGAGGCAAACTTGAATGATAAGAGAGCTAGACTGAAAGCCGAGAAGAAAGTTGTGATAAAGGAAGAAGCTTCTACATCTACAGATAAGATACTTCGCGAAATGGGAAAGATGTTTGAAAGGCTCACTATTGATAAGCCCGAACCACAAGTTCGGAATCCTAACTTCCGTGGTCAGCAGCAGCCCCAATTCAGGATTAAGCAACGAGAACAGCGAGCACAAGAACCAGCAGTCCAGCAGCAAGTAAATACACCTCTTCAGCAGAATTTTGTTGGTCAGGATTCAGATGATGAAGATGATGTAGTGGGGGAGGAAAATCATTTCTTTACTCCTGACGATTTGCCCATTTATATCACCGAAGATGATGAGTATGCAGAAATTTCAGCGGTACAAAGAGATGAGGGTTTTATCCTAGCTAATGATGCAACCCTTGAGGAGGAGTCGGATGAGTATCAGAGAGGATATATGAATGCATTGTCAGCTCAGCAGAAGTAATATTCTCTTATAAATAGAGATTTACCAGTCAATCCCTTTCAGAAAAGGAAGGAAGTTTCAGCGCCTAAAAATGATTCACCTATTGCACAAAAGAAAGCAAAAGAAGTAGTTGATCCTGCTGCCACTAAGTCATCATCAGCAGAAAAATAAAATCAGCCAATTGCATCGAGGGAGAAGGCTGAAAAGAAAGAGGTTCCAGCCAAAGAGATCGAAAAGACTTCAGCTTTTAATTTGGAGAATGAGATTTCGAAATTGAAGGTATCTATTCCCTTGACTGAACTAATGAGGAACAGCAGTTATAAAGGTCAATTTTCTAGAATTTTGAATTTCGATCCCATGATTGACATGGTGAATATTGAAGATGATCAACCGGAACTGATATTTGGACCAGCTTTAGATGGTGAGTCTCCGAACATCGAAGTACCTCCTTTTTATATCAATCTTCGGTTGCATGAGTTTGTGTTGCATAACGCCATGTTCGATTCTGGTGCTGCCCATAACCTTATGCCGAAAGCAATCATGGAGAAGTTGGGTTTAGACATTACCAGGAAGTACCACGATCTTTATTCATTTGATTCTAGCAGAGTGAGATGTATTGAGCTCATTAAAGGCTTGGTTGTAATTTTGGATCAGATTCCTACAAAAAATGTTTTGATGGACGTTGTTGTAGCAGACATTCCTCCGAGATTTGGTATGTTGCTTTCTAGATCTTGGGGAGAAAAATTGAAAGGGACACTACAATTATATTTCTCCTATGTGACGATTCCCGTGTTTGGTCAAATGAGAAATTTGTATCGGGAACAAAAAATGAAGTATATGATTACCACTAAGGAGAAACTGGTTAATCATCCGCTTAATTATGTACATACAGATCTAGAGTCTTTTGTTTTGTTTGTCGATATTTTTAATGATGTAGATAGTCAGTTAGTTCAAGCAGAAGATATCCCAGAGATTACCGAGAATTTCAGAGAAATTTTGCAGAAAGAAAGTCAGCTACCGGAAAGCACAGTTGAGCAATCAGCTAAAGAGAGTGGACAGCAAGCAGAAAAAACAGAGCTAGTACAATTTCAGCACTTAGAGGATGATGAAGAGGGTCTATGGACCATGGATTTCGATGGTGCGGTCGGCAATGATGGTGCTGGGATTGGTATTTGGGTACGCAGTCCTTTTTCCGCTCCTAACAAGGTACCGAGCAATGTACGGGTATGTTCTTACAAATTAGCATTTGATTGTTCGAACAATGAGGCTGAGTACGAAGCCCTGATTGCTGGCCTAAAGATTCTTAGAAAGCTGAATGCTAAGAGAATTGTGGTCTATGGCGACTCTGAATTGGTGATTAAGCAGGTAAAGGGAGAATATCAAACGAAACATCCACGAATGCGGGCTTACCGGAATGCTGTCCTTGATATTTTGAAGCAGTTTTCAGATTATACCTTGACTTGTATTCCTCGCATTCAAAATGGAATTGCAGATGCGCTTGCCAAGGCAACAAGTAACTTGAAAATCCCAATTAATTGAAGTAATAAATTCGAGATCCATGTGAAGCACCGTCCTACCATCCTGGATAATCAAAGATGTTGGCAAGTTTTCCAAGATGATGATGAGATTAATGATTTTCTGCAAAGTAAAGGTAAGTTCAAAGATACCTCAATCGATATGGAATTTGATGATGGTGATGATGTTCAAGTTAATCAAATGGAAGTGTTACAGCTGAAAGATAACATTATTCCTAAAGGTTTGATACCTTTAGAAGAACTCTTCGATCAGGATGATGTGGCCAAAAAACCAAATTTACGACCGACTGAAAAAGGAGTAGAGGATGTAAATATTGGGACAGCTGAAAACCCCAAAATGGTAAAGTTATCCAAGTCATTGTCACCGGAGGTAAAAGCTGAATATGTGAGTTTGTTGTCTTCATTTGCTGATGCTTTTGCTTGGGATTACTCAGATTTAAAGACGTATGACACTAATATCATCCAGCATACTATCCCTATTAAGCCTAATCAGAAGCCTTTCAAACAAAAGCTAAGAAGAATCAATCCGAAATTGCTGCCATCGATTGAGAAGGAGGTAAACAGGTTGTACAAAGCAGGAATCATTGTTCCTATCAGATTTTCTAATTATATTTCAAATTTAGTGCCAGTGCGGAAAAATACAGGTGAGATTAGATTGTGTATTGATTTCAGAAATTTGAACAAGGTGTCATTGAAGGACAATTATCCATTGCCTAAGATGGATCATATATTGCAGCGAGTATTGGGTGCATCTCGGATGTCACTGCTCGACGGGTATTCTGGATATAACCAAATCTTGGTCCATGAAGACGACCGTGACAAAACAGCCTTCACCACTCCGTGGGGGACATTTCACTATGCCAAGATGCCATTTGCTTTGAAGAATGCTGGTGCAACTTTCCAGCGGGCGATGGACATGGCTTTTGCGAATGAAAAGATGTTTTCCTTGTTATATACCTTGATGATTTGACAGTGTTTTCCAATTCAGATGAAGAGCACATGCATCACTTGAAGGTTGTTTTTCAAAAGTGCAGAAAATATGGTGTCTCGCTTAATCCTAAGAAGAGCTTATTCGCCATGGATGAAGGTAAGTTACTTGGTCACATTATTTCCAAAGATGGCATTCATATTGATCCGGCACGTGTTGAAGCAATCCAGCAAATTGACCCTCCTAGGAACAAGAAAGAGATTCAGTCTTTTAATGGTAAGATGAACTTTTTGCGTCGTTTTGTCCCTAACCTTGCTGAGCATTTGAGAGAAATAACAAATATGCTGAAAAAGGACAGCCAAGTGAAGTGGACTGAAGATGCGGTAAAGTCCTTTAATTTGGTGAAGTTGGCACTATCTTCAGCTCCGGTGTTAATCAACCCAGATTACACCCAAGATTTTATTTTTTTTTCCTTTGCTTCAAAGCACACCATGGCAGCTGTGTTAATGCAAAAAAGAGATGGACATGAGAAGCCCATAGCGTTTTTCAGTCGAACTATTAGAGACGCAGCCTTGAAATACAACATCATTGAGAAACAAGCTCTAGCACTGGTAAAGGCATTGAAGGATTTCCGGGTATACATTTTGCATTCCCATATTTTAGCTTATGTTCCTAACGCTGCCGTGAAAGATGTTTTAGTACAGACTGATCCGGAAGGAAGACGTGGTAAGTGGATCGCAGCTTTGCTGGAATATGATGTGGAAATAAGGCCCACGAAGCTTATCAAGGGACAGGGGCTGGCGAAGCTTATGGCTGAATCCAATTTGCACGCATTAGACATAAATCTGATTGCTGCTATGTCTGATGAAGATGAGGAGAATTCGCCACTTCAGGTATCGGAAATGTTTGTTGATTCCCCATGGTATTCAGATATCATCTATGTTCTTCAAAATTTGTCATCACCGCCCGGCATGACTAGAAACAAAGGTAGGACCTTGAAACTGAAGGCTGCAAAATTTTGTATTTTGAATTCTGCACTTTATTGGAAGGATCCAGGTGGTGTGTTATTGAATTTTTTGGTGGAGGAAGAAGCGAAGAAGGTAATGGAAGATTTTCACAAAGGAGATTGCGGCGGTCATCATTTTTGGAAGACAACTGCCAATAAGATTTTGAGAGTTGGGTACTATTGGCCAACATTGTTTGCTGATGTCTATAAAATAATCAAAGGCTGCCATGAGTGCCATATTTTCGAAGGAAGACAGAAATTACAGCCATTGCCACTCAATCCTATCGAGGTAAGCTCCCCTTTCCAGCAGTGGGGTTTGGATTTCATCGGGGAAATCCATCCTCCTTCCTCAGGACAGCATAGATGGATTCTAACAGCCACCGATTACTTTACGAAATGGATCGAAGCAGTGCCTACAAGACAAGCCACCGATTCGGTAATTATTTCTTTCCTTGAGAACAATATTTTATCTCGTTTTGGTTGCCCGAGTAAATTGATCACAGATAATGCAGCGGCTTTTAAGTCAAGAAAGATGATTGAGTTTTGTGCAAAGTATAAATCATTTTGGGGCATTCAACTGCCTACCATCCGCAAGGTAATGGTTTGGCGGAATCTTCCAATAAGTCTCTAGTCAATATCATTAAAAAGTTGTTGGACATCAATAAGAAGAGTTGGCATAAGAAGCTGGTGAATGCATTATGGGCTGATCGGTTAAGTCAAAAGAAGTCAATCGGTATGTCTCCTTTCGAGTTGGTTTATGGAGTAGATACAGTTTTTCCTACATCACTTGCTGTTCCGGTGGTCAAGCTTCTTCAAGAAGCTGATAGTGAAGAAATTCATATGCAGAGAAGGGTAAATAAGATGATTCATTTGCAGCAAACGAGAGAAGAAGTCTTCCAGAATACATTTAAGTTGCAGCAAAGAATCAAAAATATCTATGACAGGAAAGCGAAGGCAGATAAATTCCAGTCGGAAGAGGTGGTACTGAAGTGGGATTTTTGGGAGAGAGTTCTGGGAGAAGTGTGGAGGAGAGTTTTTCGCTGTACAGTTTTTGACAGAGAATTAATGAAAGGTTGCAGCTCTGGTTCATGAGATTCCTGTGGTGTGAGTTTAGCAAATGTTTTTTTCTTTCTGTCTCATATGTATCTCGTTATGTTTTACTAGTCATTCATAATCATTTCTAGATGAATGCTTTTGAGTAAGAAAGGTAGAATCCAGTTTACTGCTATGCCTTGGGAAAGTGTTCACGTTCTATGTTTTCTTCTGTTGAAAAGGATTCATGTTTTTATGCCCTTTTCACCCTCTTAACAATCTTTCCACTTCATATTATTTCAAATATAATTGCTAAAATTTCTGCCTGTCTTGCCTCACGAAATAATCTGTGTCTTTGATTTAACTTCTCTGCTCATGTTGTTCCTTGGTCCCATACAGCCTAGAAAACCCAGCCTAAAAATCAAAATCAAATCCTCTTATTTATTTACTAGTTTAAAATCAGTATTCATTATAGGACATCTCAGGCCTTATTGGACATATTTTACTGAGTTGACCTGGAGAGAGCCCTCTCCTGTCCTCGTAGGGCTAGCTATGAGGCTGAGCTTGGTTTGATGTTACCTTGAGTCTTGCTTTCCTTCAGCCTAAGGCAGATTCGAGCACTAACATAGTAAACACGAAAGTGGGATGCTCGGAATGAAGACAAAGGTAAACACGGTAAGTTTGAAAATCTCTGGAAAGGTCCATTCAAGATTGCAGCATATCGAGGTCAGAATGCCTTTCTGTTGAAGGAGATGAACGGTGAAGACTGTCCAGGAGGGCCAATCAATGGTCGGCTGCTCAAGCGCTACCTTTTTTGAGATGTCTTCTGCTGATCACATTTTCATTGTACATATCATGTTTTTCAAATTTCATTGTAAGTGTGCACTGTAGTCTTTTCTTCAGTCTAGGGCCCGAAGTGAAGGCTATAATTCTGAAGAAGGATTTCATTTTTCATTTGAGTTTGTTTAGTCGGCTTGTTTCAGTCATTTTTGTTTTAAAGGTTGTGTCAGTTTAAGTGAAAGTTTCAGTCGAATAAATTCAGTCAACAGTCTTGAGTTGTTTTGTCAAATAATGGATTCCATGGCCCAATGAACAAAGGCACTGGTTTTCTCTCCCAAAGATCTGTCGTTCTTGGCACCTCCAAGGAGCTACCATCCCCATTGGAGCCAATGTTAGAGTCGGTCTTTACAGCCCTCCGTCAAAGATCATTTCTCTATCTGCATTTCATTTTTTAGGTGTCTTATTCCTCTCATTCATCTGCATTCCATTAGGGGCATGCCATTGACTGACGGAAGGGTTTGGTTTTCTTGTTTCTTTCATGCTTATACCTGCTGGGTTAGTCAAAATTTCTCCAAAATCATCAAAGCTCATTTTAAGTCATTTGCAGTCATAAATGCTATTTTAGTCAAAAAGAGTCATTTTAGTTTCTGAGTCTAGGGTTCAGTCTTTTGACATGTTCAATAAATGCCCGCAGGCCATGAGCATGGTTTTCAATAAGCTCTCAGTTCAAATTTTCATCATTAAATATGCTCGAGAAAACATTTCTTGTTCAAAACTCTATTTTGAATAAGAAATTGTCGAATTCATTTTTTGTAATAAGCTGTATTTTTCCGCCATGAAGATTTCAAAGCAGGCTCTGGTTTTCCTTTGCCAAACATCAACGCCAACATCCCTGCAAAAATCAAATAATTTCATCAGTCCAAAGTCCAGAAAATCAGTGAAAAGCAAAAGACAGAGTTCATTAAATGACAAAGTGCCAAAATAAAAAGAACATTACAAAATGGGTTTTGAAAGAAGAAAAAATCAAAGCCATTTATTTTCAAGATATTTCACAAAGCTATTTAACCCATTTGCATCAGGGAACATTCGCAAAATCCAAGAGAAAGTCGAGTTTGAGTTTTGAGAGGGCGAAAATGCGTTTTGAGAGGGCAGATTGTGTGACTGAGTTTGGCGCGGCGCATAGGAAAGAGGCGCGGTGCACCAAACCAACACGGCGCATTGGGCTGAAAACGACAGAGTAAATTTCCACAGGCACGACGCACCCAAAGGCCGCGGCGCATTGGGTCTGCGCGTGGCGCATAGAGCCCAAAAGCCGAAAAATTATCCTCCTTCACCAAAACTCATTTCAAATCGACTTATTTGCCTCCAAGTAAGTTTGTCAAAGCCTGCTTAATGAATTTTGGCTATGTTACTGTGGTTTAGAAGTGAATAAATCAAGAGTTTAATTGGTGAAAAACAAACCCTACGTTGATACCAATATCTGCTCCTAGGGTTATGTATAAAGTCTGAAGATTGTGTTGGTGCTAAATTCTTGCCATTTGTCACCCTTTTCTTTGTATTCCATCACTGTTGTCACTGCCATATTATCATATCGTAGTCCCTTCCCCATATTCATTATCCCCATATCCCTTTTACCCTTTGTTCCCATTTCAATGAATTCCCAAACCCTATCACTTGTTACCACCTCCCTTCATTGATAAAAATTTAAGTTTCCACAAGATTCAATGGTTGTCTTCATGTCTTTGACTGCACTTACAGGTTGCCATTTCATTTACTCTTGTTTCTATCACATTACAAGTCCCATCATTATCACCCATTCCCATATCATTTGTAAAGGTGTCTAATCTCAAAATTTTCCAAAGCAGTGAGTAAATGTTTGTCCATTCCAAAGTCACTTAACAGTTCATTGTATTTATTTGACACTTCCCACAGTCCCTCATTTCATGCTTGATACATTTGGCATATTTGGTATTGAAAGGCAAGCACCAATTCATCATTTTCAGACATACACCTAACTCTTGTTTTCACCATACATATATCAGCATATATTTTTCAAACACCTTGATTTCAGCGCCATGTCAGAGACAGATTCACCATATGAGCAGGGGTATGAGCAGGACAGTGATTCATCTACAGAGCTTAATGTGCCAAGGAGGTCTCAAAAAAGTGGCAGGCATGTCAGGGAGGAGCCCACTTCTTTGGCCCAATTGCAGGCTTGCCCGCTAGCAATGGATTGTTTTCAGCGTCAGTCATGTTTCCATTATTGTGAGATGATTTCCCGAACTCAGCATCATCATGAGTTAGCTTGCCTATTTGTCCTACATTTGCACAACGGTCATGTAACTCTTGCTGGAGTGACCTTCACTTTGACACCAGAGACTATTTCTGAGGAGACCGGGATACCGAACATTGGTGAGGAATGGAATAAGAGACAGCAGTTGGATAGAGCATATTATGAGCCTTACATCAGACCTGGATATTTGAGGCAGCTGACCAGGGTATTTCCATTCCGATTTCTGAAGCAGGAGTATGCGCCATTGATGAAACTGATCATTAGGTACTTTATTTGTGAAGGGCGCTTTTCACGCTTGTATGCGTATCACATCCGGCTGTTGATGCATTTCACGAGAGTGCGGATGATGAGCATTCCATATTTCATGTACTGTAACATAGAGCGGATGACGGTCCTTGTGCAGAAAAATAATCTGGAGCAGCATCATAACAGCATCTATCATTATGCGCTCATCAAGATCATGGTGGTACATCAGCTCGCACAGCAGGGCATCGCATGGGATGAGTTCATTTCCCGTGACTTCTTTGCAGCGCCACATCCTCCTCCCGAGGTTGTTCATGATGAGGCAGAGCCTTCACACCAATTTTAGGTTTCTGATACGGAACCTATCAGTGCTCCAATGTATGTGACATATCAGAGAGGCCACAGAGCCTTATTTGCAGCGGCATGACGAGTACTATCTCCACCCGGGGTGGAAGGGGTCTCATTGACTTCATCAGCAACGCGAGTACTATCTCCACATGGTGTGGAAGGGGTCTCACCTTCAACATCAACACAGGTACAGGTTCAGGACAGAGGCAAGAGGCCCATGCACGATGAGGGCCCCTCGGGAGGCCAAGATACTGATTTTGTTTTGATCGATGTTGATGCGAGCTCTCCTAGCTCGAAACTGAAAGAGATCATCCAGGAACAAAAGGCTGAGATGGACAGGCTGAATGAGAAATTGCAGAGAGCTCAGTGGGTGATATATTACTTGGAGCAGCGTAATAAACAACTGGAGGATCAGCACACACTTATAGAGTTGCGGCAAATCCGTGAAGATCGACAATTGGCCTGGAAGAGACCAGGTGACAAGACACCATTTGAGCAAGAGACTTGCCTTACGCATGTCAACATTCATCTGGAGAAGCTCTTTGGAAAGGCCAACAGGTACAAATACATGCTCAGACATATGAAGAATCACTATTGGGCCCGCACACACGTTTGCAGAGCAAAAATGAAGATCCTGAAAGCAAGGCTGAGAAGAGCACTGAAACGTCGAAAGAGGCTAGATCCACTCCGAATCTTGGTTGATGCTTCCTTGGCTGAGCATGAGACATGATGGGAGACCTTCACTCCAAATTTCAGCAAATTTGGAGAAAATTTTGTCATTTTGAAAATTTTGGTTGCAAAACAGGTTTTTCCGCCCGATGCGCGCTTATGATTGGGACACCTTCTGGAGGAAAACTTGATATTTTTGGATTTCTCATGGTAAGTTATGCATGCTCAGGAATATCTGAAGCATTTCATCAAATTCTGGGTGGTCTTAAGGGCCAAAAACACCATGAAAATCACCTTTCTGCCACCTTTTGCACCAGTAGGAAGTACTTTTGGGAGATTGAAGTTTTGGAGGGGAAAATGAGCTCCAAATTGGAAATTCCACTTGGGTTGGATAGCAGACATCCAGGGCTTTCCATCGAGCTATTATGAGCTCGATTTAGACTTCGGGAAGTGCTCCAAACACAGGTCCAAAGTAGCGCGGCGCATAGAGGAATTTAGCCTATTTTTCACCTTCCAGCTCAGGAATTCGGCCAGTTTTGACTAGTTTCACCTCTTGATGTAATTTTTGATCTAGCTTGATGTAATATGGTAACCATGATGTAATTTTGGCATGTATTTACTTGTTATAGATGATTCAGTCACTAAAAAGTGAAAATTAAGTGAATGGATCAGTTTCCTAGCATATAGAGGCAAGTTGTTTGGCTGCCTAGATTTTAGCTCCATGTTTAGAATTGGTTCAAACTGCTCCTAGAAGCATGAGCTCGACCCCTAGAGGAATGGGAAGGGGTTAGACTTGTCTATATATTGTATTTTCTGAGACATTTTCAGGGTTGGATACTTGGGAAAAGTTTGGCACCTCATTGTACATACATTTTCAGTTTTTGGCAAAGGAAAGACCAGAGTTTTGCAGCACTTGTTGGGATCCTTGTGGTTTCTGAGTTTTGATGATGTTCTTATCATGTTATTGTAAGTTTCATTAATGTTATATGTATGCCATTTCCCTTTCTCTATGCTTCTGAATTAAACAAATGAGTATTTGAGGTAGAATTCATTGATTTGTTGGTGCTCTGCCTTAGACTTTTGTTTAGTTTTATATGTTTTCGTCAGTTTGAAGAGGATCATTGCACTCTCTTGCCCTCTTCAGCTCCTCAGTAGTATTTTTCATCCGTTCATTCGATCTAAGACATCAAAGCCACTGCCTACCCTGCCCCAACTTGAACTCTGCAAGATTTGGCCTCATCCCCAAGCCCAAAAATTGTTTTTCCCTTTTTCCAACAAAAAACCCCTAAACAATCAAAATCAAACACTCTTATTTGTTTATCTAGCCTAAGATCAGTTGTCGTTTTAGTCATCTCAAGCCCCTTTGAACATTTTCTTTGAGATTGACCCGGAGAGAACCCTCTCCTGCCCTCGTAGGGCTAGCTACGAGGCTGAGCGTGGTTTGGTGTTGTCCTTCTTCTGCCTTATTTCAGCCTAAGGTGGATTTGGGCTCTAACTGAATGCATACAATGAATTTGTTAGCTCTCTTGACTTCTGACTGGATATGACATGAATCTACCTGAGTAGCTACAAGTGGTATGGAAATATCAATGGGACATAATGGTTGGAACCCCAGTCCCACCTGAAAGGGGTTGTGGCCAGTTGAGTTGAGGATAGATTTGTTGTAGCTGTGTTGGACATAGGGAAGGATTTCGTCCAATGTGTGTGCATGCTTGAAGTTTTACATGCATGAGATGTGCACGATCATCCTGTTGATGACCTCTCTCTAACCATCAGTTTGGGGGTGGAAGGTTGTGGACTTAATGAGCTTGGTATCTAACAACGACCAGAGGCTTTACCAGAATGCACTTAAAAACCTACTATCCCAATATGAGAAAATGGATGGTGGGTTCCCAAAGTGTACCCACACTCATTCAAATAATATTTTGGTAGTGGCTTATGTTGTGATACTCTTCTTGTAGGCCGCCAGAATGGACATCTTGGAGAATTTGTCAACAACCAATAAAACACAATCATTTTCATGCTTGGTGGACAGAAGGTCCGACATGTACTCCATGGAGATGGATTCCCAGGGTCGTCTAGGAGTAGGTAGAAAAGTTACATGCCTTGCTTCTTGATTGTAGGTTTGGAAATGGTGCAGGAGGTGCAGGATCTGATGTACTTCCTAACATCATGTAGAAGGTTCGGACAATAAAAACACTTCTACAATACTACCACTATCTTTTCTACCCCAAAATTTCTATCGACTCGATTGTAGTGTGCATACCAAATCGTCTTGGCACGCTCGCTTAAAGGAACACAAAGGTGTCCCAGGTGGAATATTAGTGTGTCCTAGAGGTGAAATACTAGAAATTTCTTACCTTTCAGGAGCATATGAAATGTGGTGTCGAATTCCTTCACTCTTATAAGTTTGTGGCCATTCCTAAGTCTCGTGTCCACAAGAGTCGAACATAGTGGTTAGTGCCATTAGTCTACAAAATTATTGGTGTTGTCCTTGTACTTAATGTTCAAATGGAATTATTGTAGGTATGTGGACCATTTCTGATGGTGACCGTTCTGCAACTTTCCTTGTGTCTGTATGAACTGTAGGTTTGGTGATCTATGTGAATGACTCATTCCTTCCCCAAAATATAATGTTCCCACTGTCGGCAGACCTACACAATGGAATGCATCTCTTTTTCATAAGTAGGATACTTTTGAACTTTGTCTTAAAGTGTCTCATTGTGATATGCCACTAGATGCCCTTGCTGAGTAATAATTGGGCCAATAGCATAGTCGGAGGCATCTGTCTCAATCTCAAATGGTTATTGTGGGTCTGGTAATGTGATCACTAGTGAGGAGCAGAGGCGACGCTTCAACTTGGCAAACACCTTATGTTGGGATTCAGACTAAAAGAACTTTTCTTTCACTCCGCCCTTGGTGACTTAACTCAAAGGCCAAGTGATATGAGAGAAACCCAACACGAACCTGCGGTCATAGTTTTAAAACTCCAACTCGGATTCGGAATCAGTCGAGGGTCAATTATGATGGGCCAATTCGGTATTGACCCGGCCTAGTTGATTTCAATGACTCTGTATTTGTAAAAAATACATTAAATATTTATTTATTTTATGAAAAAACATATTTTTAAATATTTTCATTCATGTTTCCAAACTCAAAGCATTAGAATATAGAGAGAAGACAACATATGATAAAATTATGCTTATAAATATATCTATTATACCAAAATGACACCCAATGCATTGTCCAATACATGTAATATATAGAGATCATAAAAAAAACACATAACCAAGGAGGCTCTAAATGGCCTCTACAAAAAAACATCACTAGTCACTACTACTAGAAAATCCAACATCATCTGGATGAGACTCTGAATCGGAGTCGGACAAGGAAACCCATGGCTCCTCCTCTTCATCAAGATCTCCAACTGCAACTATAGAAGTAGTAGCACTAGCAACAGTTGCACTTTGAGATAGACGAACTATGCACCTCTATCATGGTTGAGTAGAGGAAGTGCCTAGAACTAGAGGACTTGAGGCTAGTAATAGTGGGCATGCATTTAGCTTAATATTCTATAATGCCTCCATATCTAAATCCAAATCAACACCAATATCCTCATCAAGGTCAAACTATGTTGGTTGACTCTCCACTACCCAATCTGATGATGGATCAATATCTTCCAACACAATGGGATCTATATGAAGTATTTTTTTTTCAGTAATTGGTTGCATCTTAGTCAAAGTTTGTATTGGAAGTAGACTAAATTATATAACAGTTTTTGTTCCAAATGGTTTCTCTTCTTCATGTGAATCCTCTCAAATACAGAACAATTGCGCTCACATCCAGAAGCACTGCAAGTTTGACTCAAAATACAGATTGTAAACTTCTGCAATTGAGGACAATGGCTACTAAATGTCTCCCACCATTTTGTTGCAAAAAACATAGTTTTATAATGAGTTAGATCACCAATTATATCCAACTTTAAAATTATAAACAATTTAACAAAATAATAATTTGAAAATTGAATGTTTACCTACCTCATCTGCATCCCTTGCAATCCTTGCTAGGTTTTTTCCAAAGGTGCCTGTGGCTCTACTGAAAGAAGTGATATGTGAGTGTATCTCCAGTTGCTCACTCTCATTAGGTACCATGTGCTCTAAGCATTTAATCAATCCATCTTTGACCTCCCCAGTCAAAGCTTCTGCCTCCAAATATTTATAATGATACCTCGGGTTCATACAAAACCCAGGAGCATCTATAGGGCGATGGAGTTGATTGTTCCATATTTGATAAATTATTTCCCAAATGGGCCCATACTTAGCCACTCTATCCTAGTATGCTCCCTTTTTTTTCTCCTTTTAATATTCCATGGCCTCATAAATGAAACCTAAGTCAATATTTCTTCATCCGCCAACTACAACACCTTAACTAGTGGCTCAACAACCTTCGCAATCTTTGTTGCCTTTTTCCAAAATATGTCTTCATTAACTTTCTTTCTTACATATTTTCCATCCCATTTGCGAGACCATTGATATCCATTCCATTCATCACTGGAAAATATCCTCTACAAATTTCTATTTTTGGAAAGCATAGATTGCAATGTCAAAAAATGAGTTGCAAATCTAGTGATGCCAGGCCTAACGAGAACCTTGCCCCCTGTGTTTCTCCTCATCAGTTTCAAAATCGATGAGTGATTGTAGATATGATTTTTTATGCTTTTGGCATGCTCTATAGTTTTATTGATCTAGTATATATTACCAATATCCTCAAGCATGAGGTCTATGCAATGTGCAACACATGGGTCCAAAAGATAATTTTGTGTTTTTCCTCTAACATTTTACCAGCAACAACATAGTTAGAGGCATTATCGATGATGATCTGGACAAAATTAGCCACCCCCACTTGTTCAACAACCTCACCCAAAAGCTTAAATAACAATTGTGCATCTTTCACCTTATCATATGCATCAACTGATTTTAGAAACATGGTTCCCTGTGGGAAAAAGATAAGAAAATTTATGATGGTATGGTTCCTTTGATCAATCCATCCATCTGACATGATGGTACATCCTGTTTTCACCCATGAGATTTTGAAATTTTTCAAATATTCATCAATGGACATAACCTCTTTTTGCAAAATAGATCCCCTTAATTCATGCACAGTAGGTACTTTTAATCCCTTTCCAACAACAAATATGGCATCAAACATAGGTTCATAATATGGTGAACAAGAAGCTTTGAAGGGGATATCTGCATCATACCACCATCTAGCTATGTAATCACAAAAAAATTCTCTCAATTATTTCTTCCAATGGTCATATAAAGTAGGTTGCATTTGACCTCTATTACCTTGAGGACCATTTGCACTATTAGAGGAAGAGGAGGGTGTGACTATGAAATAACTTTTTATATCACCCTTCTTTTTAATTTTAATTTTACCCTTGCCCTTTTATTGAATAGACTCCAATATGGGAGGAACATAGAGAAAGGGGTTGGATGCATCAGTGCAAGGGATAGATGAAGATCCCTCATAATAAAAATTGGGGTTGGCAGCCATCATGTGTTTTATACACCTCTTCCTCCTTATTTTAGTCTCTATTTCTTTTTGCCTAGCTTTTTCTTAATCAAACTTCTCAAATTTTTCTAGCAACTCCTTCCTAATTTCCCCAATTTGTTTTTTTGGTGTTGCACATGGAACAATTTGGCCTCTAATACCAACCAAGTGTTTTATCATTCTGTGAATGCACCCTCCACCTCCCTTAATTATTTTATGAAAAAAATTGCAACACATTTGACTATCAATCATCTCAGCATATGCCCAAGCAACATCTTTCATTCTAGGAGCCATTTTCTGATATTTGGAATTAGAAATGAAAGGACAAAAGTATGAAAATGAAAACAAACAAACAAAAGCAACTCTTTAATGTTCATTTCTTTTAGAAAAATTACTCTTCAATTTCCAGATTTTCAAAAAAAAAAACATGGGCAGATTTGAGAAGTGGAAAAAAAATACCTCTAGCCTCCTCAATGCTACTCCAAAAACCAACTCCTCAATGTTGCTTCAATGATTACCCAAGAACCTCCTCACATCTACTACAAAAACAACTCCAACTCTTCACAATATCCTTAAAAATTCTCACACAAACGCAATGAGATAATTGTGATACAATGTGAGGGGGTTGGGTCACTTTTATAGGCTTGGGAGAGGGTTCGATGCATTGAGGAAAAAAATCCAAAAAAAAAATCACTTTCAAGTCTGACTTTGTCACCTTTTTCCACCATGGACGGCCTTGACCGAGTCGGCCGGTCCATTACCAAACCGGCCTTTGTACCGATTTTTCTACTGATTTTGCCCATGGGTCCAGCTCATTCAACCAAGCCGAGTCCTTTTTGGACTGGCTTGGTTTTAAAACTATGCCTTCGATAGAAATTGGCAAGACTGAGAATGTTGCGGAGCTCTGTTAGAGTGGTTGGGGATGGCCAATCCTGAATAACTTGTATCTTGGTTGGGACGACATGCACACCCTGCTCATCAATGATGTACTCCAGATATTGAACCTGGGTCATGCCAAAAGTGAATTTCTCCAAATTTTCACACAACTTGTGTTGTCACAAGGTTTGGTGGACTTGTCGAATATGGTGTAGGTGCTCTTCCCAACTCTAACAGAAGATCAGGATGTCATCCAAATACACTACCATGAATGAGTTGGTGAAGGGTTGCAAGATGTCATCCATCAGCCTCATGAAGGTTGTGGGGGCATTCGTCAACCCGAAAGGCATGACCAACTATTCGAAAATTCCCTCCTTGGATTAGAAGGCATCCTTCCACACATCATAGGGTTAGATCGGTAACTAGTGATAATCGGACTTCAAGTCAAACTTGCTGAAATATTTGGCACCTTGATTTGGTCCATAAATTCATCAATCTGTGGGACTGGATACCTATTCTAGACAGTGATCTTATTCAGTGCCTGATATTCAATACGGGGCCTCCAGGTTCCGTTCTTCTTCTGTACCAACATAATCCACAAGGTGATGAACTCGGCCTGTAGTACACTTTATACAACAACTTTTGAATCTACCTCTTGATTTCATCATTCTCCATAACAAAGCGTCAGTAGATTGGTCCATTGGGTAGCGGTGCGGCCAAGTTCAGATCGATGGAGTGCTTAACCTGAGAATGCAGGGGTACCCTTGTGGATGAGGGGAATATTTCCTTGTACCCATCCACGACCATGTCCATTTGTTGTTTACAAGCGGAGGAGCCTTGTCTGGAGGTCATGGATGTGGTCACAATCTTCTTCTTTCCCTGAGGGTGAATCATAAGGAAGACAAATTTCCCAGTGTGGGAAATGATCTTACTACATTTCTTCGCAGAGATCAAAGAGATGGCGATAAGTGGTGCTACCTCTGGTATCCTGTACAACCTATTTCCCAAAGTAATAATCACAGTGCCGGATGATGTGGAGACTGATTATCTTTCTAATATAGAGGTCTTGTTTCAACTTCGTTTGAATTCTAATCCTAGACGAGGGGTGTGTGGGGGCTTCCCCCACCCACACCCCCCCCCCCCCACTATTGTTGCCTTGAGGGTCTAGTGGGGGGAATTGCATTTTTGGAGCCCCCCGGGTAGGGATTCAAGGGAAACGCCCCCGAAGCTAAAAATATATGAAAATTTTCCTTGTAAAATATTGTAATTTCATAGTCAATCTAGGTCGTTCATTATGCGGATGATCTGACAGTAGAAGTTTTGTTAATTTAGGGTTTTTTTCCCTAGCGTGAAACCCTCAGTTTATATGAGGGAATTGTGTTGTGGTTTTGTATTATTATTCTGAGCGAGAGAGATAAAGGAGAATGTGTGAGAGAAAAGAGGAAATAACAATGGATATTTAATACGTTGTATCTCTTCATTTCACTGGATAATATAAAAGGAAGGACTAACTGTTTCTTCGTGGACGTATCCCAAATTGGGTGAACCACGTATATATGTGTCTCTCTTGTTTTATGAATTTTTGTATTTGTGTTTTCACAATATTTTATGTATTTCATTTCTCAATGAATTAATTTCTAACAACTGGTATCAGAGCTAAAGGTCTATTTGGCTGATAAAATCACAGGAAAGAAGGGTCCTTGGTTCAAGTAGGAGCAATGGCGAAAGATGGTAGGTTTAGGGTCAAGAAATTTAATGACCAAAACTACCAGTTGTGGAAGATGAAGATGGAATATTATTTGTATCAGAAATAAATGTACCTACCATTGAGTGGAAATTCAAAGAAGGTGATGAGTTTGACAGACGTGGAATGGGAGATTCTCGACAAAAATGCATCAGGAACAATATGATTGTGTCTGGCAACGTCGGTGGCATTTAACATTTCGAAGGAAACGACAACAAAAGGTTTAATGACGATATTGGAAAAACTATATGAAAAACCCTCAGCCTCAAATAAGGTATTTCTTATGAAGCATCTATTTAATATGAAGATGTCAGAATGTGGATCTGTTTTTGATCATTTAAATGAGTTTAATACAAATACTAATCAGTTAAGTTCTATGGAGGTAAATTTTGATAATGAATTTAGGGCTCCATTTTTTTATGTGCTCATTACCATAAATTTGCAATGGTTTAGTTATGGCCATTAGTAACTCTGTCTTTGGATCTAGTACTTTAAAGTTTGAGGATGTTGGTGCCATCCTTAACGAGGAAATGCAACAGAAAATCTTTGGTGATACATCATGTAATGCTTTGACTGTAGAGACTAGGGGAAGAAAAATGGAAAGAGTTTGGAGCCCAAGAAATCGCATTATGTCAAGAAAAGGAAAATCCAAATCTAGATCAGGGATAGTGTGCTGGAAATGTGGGAAGAAAGGAGACCTGAAGAAAGACTGCGAATATCAGAAGGGAAAAGAAGGAGATGCACAAAATGTTAACAAATAGGAAGCGAATGTAATAGGTGGTGTGTTACAAGATCTCTGATTATTTAATTAGAAACTATTGTTAATTCCTAGGTTGTAGATTCAGGGGCTTCTTTCCATGCCACACCTGATAGGAAACATTTTCATTACTATGTTCAAGGAGATTTTGGATCGGTTCGTTTCAGTGATGACAAACCCTAAAAAATCATTGGAATGGGTAAGGTTTTTATAAAGAAGCAGAATGGAAACCAATGTTTATTGAAGAAGCAAGGCATGTTCCATATCTAAAGAAAAATATAATTTCAACAAGGCATTTAGGTGGTGAAGGCTGTAAAACTATATTCACAGACAAAACCTTGAAGGTCACTAAAGGATCCCTCGTAATAGAAAAAGGAGAAAAGGTCGGTATGTTGTATTTATGCAATGGTATTTATAATTCTATTAATGTTTTAACCTCCACAGGAATAGATACGACATTGCGGCATCATAGGCTCGAGCACATGAGTGAGAAAGGGATGTATATTCTTCACTCAAGAAATTTGTCGCCATATTTGAAGCAAGTTGATTTGGATTTATGTGAAAATTGTGTTTATAGAAAGCAAAAGAGAATTGTATTTCTCAGAGTTGGGAAGGAAAAGAAGAGCGAAAAATTAGAGCCTGTGCATATAGATGTATGGAGACTTTCTCAGGTATCATCTCTCAATGGCTCTCGCTATTATTTTACTTTTATTAATGATGCAATAGGAAAAATTGAGTTTATTGTATTCGAAATAAATCTGATGTGTTTTATAATTTCAAGAAATGGAAAGATTTGGTTGAGAATGAGACAAGAAAGAAGTTGAAGTGTCTCAAATCAGACAATGGATGTGAATAATACAACATAATGTTTGATAACTATTGTTCAGAGCATGGAATTCGTTGAGAGAAGATAGTTCCAGGAATACCATAGGAAAATGGTGTGTCAGAAAGGATGAACGGGACAATAATGGAGCATGTAAAGTGCATGAGATTGCATGCAAGACTGCCCTTGCAATTTTGGGTAGATGTTGTAGATATTGATGTTTATATAATAAACCAAGGGCCTTAAAGTTCGTTCAATGGAGGTATTCTAGAGGAGGCATGGATAGGTATAAAGGTAAACTATTCCTTTTTAAATACTTTCGGTTGTGGATCTTTTGTCCACATTAATAAAGAAAATAGAACTAAGCTTGAGTCAAAATCAAAGAAATGTACCTTTGATATGGTGTTAATGATTTTGGTTATCGCTTATATGATAATGAAAATCACAAAATAATTAGGAGAAGAGATGTCATATTCAATGGAAAGGTATTGTATAAGGATTAGATGCAGGGAAAGAAATAAGAAAAGGAAAATAAAGAATACACAATGTTTGATGAGATCACAGGAAAAGTAAAGGTGCCTGAAAATCAGAATGATCAACATCCACAAAAACAAAATCAACAACCACAGGCACCTAAAACACCTTGTTACAGGTCAATTTGGGCATAATCCTAAAACACAGATCAGTATCTATCAGGGTCTATCATACTTCAAATTGGTTGCTACATGCCCTAAACAAGTAACTCAATTGGTGGTTTTCCTTCATGAAAGTTTAACTGCTTAGATGCCAGTTGAAGTGCCCCATTGAGCCATCAACGCACCCTTAGACAGTTGTAACTGCTTTGTAGAGCATCTACTCCCATGCAAGGCTGCGTTGCAGAGGATTTAGGCCCACTTTAAAGTGCGTTGGTCGACTAGGAGCGAATTGTTCATTGGATTCCAAGAATCTTCCCAACCTCTAGTGACTTCTAGAAGTTGTTCCAGCTTTCAGCTCATCTGATAGCCTCGAATTTGGAACCCGTGAAGTCATTAAACCTCTTATCCTCCTATTCCCATGAACAAGGAAACCTCTTCATCCATTTTTAGTAAATCCATTCAATGATTCATTTATGTCAAACTACCTTCATCTACTTATAAATAGAGCACTGATCATAGTGCACAAGAGAGTAATAATTTGTGTTAAGTAGAGTTATGTTGGTGACATCACAACTCTTGGAGGTATTGTGCATGTATTGTGATGTTGTTGGATTGTTGATGCTAGATGTGATGAGGATGGGACTCAATATGGATGAGTGACAGTGAATCGATCAATTGGTTGTACTCTTCCTTCTACTTCATAATAAAGACATTTATTCCTTTCCTAATGCACGTGTCAATGATGGTATATGTGTATTTATGAATTTAATAGATTCAATTTATTTAAATTGAATAGATCATATTGCATTTATGTTGTTTTTTGTCTTCTGTTTTCCATGGCAGGTATCAATCAAGCGAGTTAAGCTGGATTGAGAGCGACGAAGGGAGGCGAGGGAAAGTGAACAAATTACAAGTAGTTTTCTCTCCCCTTATCTATTCAATTTAAGGAAAAGGTCAGATATCTTTCTTTTTGTTGTTTTAAGTGAACCACCACACTTAGGGAAAGCATACTTATCTATAGGTTTGTATTTCTGTAAAACAATTGGAGACCATACTGGGGACAAACGGATCATCCCTGGTGGTTTTTTCCTTGTCCATCAACATCTAGTAGACTTTACCTGCTTATTGTTAGTCATTTGAATGTGTCTTAGCAAAATTAGTGTGTTTGCTTGCTATTATAGAGATTCCTCTGGCACCAATGCACTGTTAGTCTTGACACAGTGCTCTGTGTAGCACCATTGGCTTAGGGACAGTGCTCTGAAACACACTTTCTCCCACTCAAGGGTGTGTTTCCCCTGTGACCAACCAAAATCTATCTATTTTGTCTTTTTCCAATTCATGACAGCATTCGCTTGCTGAAGTTTTGAGTGATTGATTGCCTCTAGAGACCAGTTTTCCTCTACTCTTCTTGCCTCACTTTCGATTTTTTTTATCAATGTTTCTTTGTGTTTTCTTTGTCATTTTCGAATAGTTCCAAAGGTAAATTTTACATTTGGTCAATTCATTATTTTTGAAAAGAGGAATTGTCGTTTCAGTCTTCGTTTCTCTTGAAAGTTTTGAGTGATTGTTTATGCATTAGTTTCTTTTTCGTTCATCTAAACTTAAAGTAAATTGAAAATAAAAACATGCATTTGCATATAGGGATTGTGAGTGTTGCTTAAGGAATATTTTAGGGTAAAATTGCATTTAGATGTGGTCATTGTTGATTGCATACAATCGGATTGCTCTATCCCTTGTAGCTATTTTTTTCATTGTTGAAAATCAATTTGAAACGAATGTTTATCATTCTAATTGCATTCTAGGAATGTTCAATACATCTTGGAGTGAACATGAAAGACAAACTAATAAGCAAGATCAACATAAAATTTATCTGAATTTATCTAAGGAAGCATTGTAACATTAACGATAACATTTAGAGGTCTAGACTAGAAGACGTGTTCTGATGTCATTAAACATAGCAGTTGTCGTAAATTTTCTTCGATACATTTTGAGTGTGATACCTCATTCCACGTACGTAAGTATATCGGAGCTTTTCCACGTACTTTTGGGTATATCGGGTGGTGTTCTAGTATGAAAAGTATAAGTGAATGCTCTAACTGTGTGGTTTCACATTAGACAGTGATAATACAGATTGGGCATCCATGTACCTTTGCGTATATTTGGGAGGACAAATTTAGGTTGCTTACCATCCATAGGTAACCAAGTCAGCCACCTTGTACCTGTGATACACTGAACACAACATTCAGGGAGATTGCCTGCACGTACATAAGTCCTTGGTTTACTGGGGCGGTATATTGCAGTTCACAGTTGCTTGGTAAACCTTTTGCCTAGCATCACCCTCTTTTTGTTTATTTGTTTTTGTATAAAATCAATCAACAATCGTGGAAGAAGATCAAACCTTTCCTCATCCTTCACGTAGGATAGTGAATAAACCTCTGTTACCGCCATAAGATACACCTAGTAGATGAAGGTGCACTCATCCTACCGAGTCCGGTACCTCTAGAACTCTTGGTGCTATATCATCTGATATACCAGATACATCTGATCCTTTGAGTACCGAGTCTCGAGTCATTTCGACTGATCTCGATTTATCTGCTACTGTCGAGACAAAACCCTCATAGTTACCTGAGGACACTGAACTTCAATCTAGTGAAATGGTAAATCCAAAACCCAAGCTTGTTCAATTGGAAGTCGATCCAGAAGTTGATCCCGAATTCGAACAACAAGAAGTTGTTCTGGTGCAATCGTCTGATCCTCAGCCATCCAAAATTGTCGAGTCTACCTCTTTACCGCATAGTTTATCACTTGAAATTTATCTTGTGCCTGACAGTGAAGTGCTTCCACCTGGTTTGATTTTCATAGAGGAAGAACTTCAGGAAGATACGACCCCTTCAACTCCCACTCATTTTGGGTCGGGGCTTCATTTATATCAGTATTTTCCTCGTTTGACCTACTCTACTTATGTTAGAGTATTTTTTGGGTTATTTAACCATTTTAGAGACGAAATCCCAGATTTTACCATCTGTTATAGCTACGACAACATCTATTGTTGCTTCATCTTTGATGTTTTTGACGACACCCGAGGCTCATCTTTATGGTGGTCCATCCATCCCACTCAATTTCCAGGCTTTAAATGGAACCTACTCTAGTGTATCCTCTAGTCCATGGACTTCTCCCATGTTATCATCTGGAATTCTATCTGGTTCATCTATTATGAGTACTAAACGGCCTGACCCTCAATATCAGGCTGGTCCATCTAATTACCGTCCATATTATCCAGTATCTGCTGGATACCCATCATATGAAAGTCAGTATGTGAAATATCACTATACTCCATATGTTGGGGGACCACATATGTTCATTCCATATGGTAGTACTCCATCATATTTAGGTCAATAATATGCTGGAATACTAATGAAAACCTACTTTTCCTGTTTAGCCGCAAACAGTTGTGTATCAATATCAACTAGTTCAACTTGTTGCATCTGTGCCTACTATGCCTGTCATTTCTTCTATGGTTGTTGGTAAATCTTCTCAAGTGGGTCCTTCCACCCCTAACCCTCAATTTTTGGGTCTACAAACTTTGTCTTCCTAGTTTGGTATTCAACAACCATATGTATTGGGAATTTCACAATCGCAAGCTAGTTTACCTTTGTCGTAGGCTTCTACTGGCCCTGTCTATTCATAATCGGGTCTGAATTATCCTGGCGGGAAACCCTTTTATCAAATTCCATGGAAGTAACAGCAACCATTCCCACAATATCAAGCTTATCCAGGACCTGGTTAACAAGCCTACCCCTATATTGGTTTCCAAAAACCAAATCCATTTGTTGGTATGCAAAGGCCTACTGCTCATGCGATTTCATCTTATTTTGGTTATTCTCAACCTGACCTTAATCGACAGTTTCCATTTTTTACAACATTAGAGTTATCAGATTTAAATCGTCTCACCAATGATCCCATTCATTATTTACCTTGGTGACTGGTGATTCCACATAAATTTCCCTCGGACATTCCCAAATTAAATGGAAATTTTGGAGAAGACCCATCTACACATGTCATGACTTATCATTTATGGTGTTCATCAAATTCGTTAAATTATGATTATGTTAGATTTCGTCTTTTCTAACAAACACTTACTAGTCTGGATATGAAGTGGTACATTGAATTACCAAGAGCTTCGTTTGATAACTTTGCAACTTTAGCCACTACTTTTTTAACCCACTTCCAGCTACCCATCAGATATGAAACTAGAACAAGAATTTTGACCAGCTTTAAATAGACCACTGTTACTCATATATCATATCATATACATGAGTTTCATCGTCGTCGTCTAATGGTTAAAACATTTGTTCCTGATCGGCTTTTAGCTGAGTGGTTTATTGAGTCCTTGTTGCCATCTATCACCGAGGATGTGGCCAAAGGCAATGTTGTCACTGAAGATATTCATTGCTCGTGCCTAGTATCTGGATCTAATTTACACTCAGCCTAGCATGCTCTACGAAAAGATTCCAAATTTGTAGCGACCAAATTTTATTGTTCCTCCTGCTCCATCTAGTCAGTACATTCATGTCGGCAATGGTGTGATTGGTTCTTCTAGCACTCTGGTATCAATTCGACTATCTGGTCCTACACTTTTTGTTTCAAATAAAAAACCTATTGCATCTGATACTACATCTTCTTCTAAAATCCATGCCATGTTATCTAACAAAGGAAAAAGTGATAAGCAACCTAGAAATAAGAAGAAGTGGAAACATAATAAGAAATCATATTTCACCCCCATAGGAAAAATCATCTGATTCATCCGGTTCTCTTAGGAAACCTCGTTACCCTTGCTTGATATGTAATGAGGAGAATTTAATGCGAGATTTTCCTCACCACTTAGAAGTCCCAAAGCTTCTTAAGAATTCTGCCGCATTTGCAGTGTTGACAAATCCTTTTCCAAACCCGGAAACACATATGGTTGCTACGGATCCTGCTTTTATTTCGCAAGTGCTTATGTTATCCACCACAAAGCCCAAAAATGATGTTTTGGTGTTGACTCGAAGTAAATATTACAGTAATCTGTTGTCTCCGTAAAATGGTCAGGCTACAGATCAACCTACCACTTCGACTTCAACGTCATCTAACTCGGCTCTATCGCCTATCCTTCCAAAGTTAACAATAAAGCTGTCGAAGGGAGTTGTTCACAAATCGACATTCAACCCTCGAGCTCATGCAACTCAATATTATAATGTAGTAGAAGACTTGGCTGAGTCACCTTCTGTTATGTCAATGCTTCAGGTTCTTCACAATTTTCCCTCCCAGAAGCAAGCTTTGTTTTCCGCAATTGGTGGAATCGATCGGATGGATTCAAATCTTGTAGTCTTTAATCACACGGGCTATGTACCACAATTACCAGCACTGTTAGCATTATTGATTCAAGAACATGTCTTGAATCTCCTCATTCATCGCACTATCATTGATGAAGGTGCATATGCTTGTATGATGTCAATGATTTGCTAGAAGTCACTTGGCTTGTCGACTTTGTCAGAATCACCTACGACGTTGAAAGCTTTTGAAGGTCATACATATAAGCCTTGTGGAATTCTTAGTAACCTTCAAGTAGAACTAGGGGGGAAATTAGTTACTGTTGAATTTGAGGTCATTGATGGACCCCTTGACTATAATATATTACTTGGAAGACCATGGGTTTACGCTATGGCTGCAGTAGTATCTACTTACTTTCATATGATCATCGTCCCCCATAAAGGAATTATCACTGCCAATGATCAACTCTCTTTCTTCCCCTCTGGTTCTCAGGCAACTGGAAGCATTCCATTTGTTCACGGACCCCCACCTTCTCTTCATAACATTAGTGTGGGACTCTTTAAGGATCCTTCCCTAATGGGCACCTTTTTGTTATCGTCGCCTAAGACATCGGCGGAAATCTCACATATAGAGACCTACAAAATGATATCTTCCACTTCATATGACTTAAGGAAGATACCCAATGATTCTGAAGTAGTTAGGTTGGGTAACATCATTCCACTAAGTCCAATTGAGATACCATAGAAATCAATTTTCTTGGCTTATGCGGCCAATCCAAATCCATTGTCGCCAACCGTTTAGGTTGATCGTTCTTTGGATTTTGGTACTTATTCTGATCCATTTTCACAATTATTCTCGACTAATGAGAGCATTATGGAATCCATGATGCCAGAAGAAGAACTATGGGAATCATCACATCAACGATCCCATCTTCCATATTACAATTAAGATAATCCATATGAACTATATCACCTTACTATCATTGACACAAAGCATACTTTTATCTATTTTTCGAGCTTTGCTAAACATGAAAAATGAACTCAGAGCACAGATTTATCTCTTTTTCGAGCTTTCTTAAACATAAAAAAGGAATTCAAAGCACACTTTTATCTCTTTTTCGAACTTTGTTAAATATGAAAAAGGAACCCCCCTGGAGTTCTCTTTCAACTCTTTTCAGACTCTCAAGATATGAAAATATTTTCAAGCGCTTGTCCTTTCGGTCTCGTTAAAGGAATTGAAACGACATCTACTCAGTATAAGTTTAACCCTTTTCTGGACTAAGATAGATTATGATTAAGAAAAAGGAAAACCCTGGTAGAACATGGCTAGGAGTTTCTCTCAGGTTTTATTTTACGCTTTTTCGGATCTGAGGGACTATTATACGAAAAAGAACTTTTGGAGTTTTCTTTTTGTCCCTTTTTCAAACTCTCTAAACATGAAAAAGGACCAAGTTCTCACTGTCATTAGACTTGTTAAAGCATCAAATAGCAATGGACTTGCCCATCATGACAAGATCGATTTTCACCTTCGCTAGACTCGTTAAATCATAAAATAGTGATGGATTCACCCGAAGGGTGGAATTATACATCAAGAATATGTTATCCTCCTCAATATTGTTAAAAAATAAAGAGGTACTGGTCAGTAATGACTGGGGAAAATTGGAAAGGGATAAAACACTTTATGGTAGCAAGTCACTCTTGAAAATGAACCTTATTCACTTTATCTCCATGATTTTGGTTTGGGTAATATACTTGAAGTTCTATCATACCTATGGTCTATCATACCATTTGTTATCACCAAAATCGTACTTGATTGGTTACTGATTAGACAACTTCAGTGTAACTATTTCAAACTACTTCCAACTAAAGCTTAGCCTCTTCAATCTGAGAGGGCTCTCTCACAGGTAATTAATGATATCAGTTAATGATAAAGATAGATGGATAACTCTATGAATTATTTATTGGTTTTTTATGTTTGCAGGTTGAAAAGATGAAGGCTTGCTACCATTAGGCTTATGGAGTCAACAAATCAGTAGGTTCAGTGGCAAGGTTTCTTGACATGGAAGTTGAGGCAGATAGGGGTCTTTAACAAAGGAAATTCACTCATAGAACATAGGTCAACAAAATCATTTCATTAATAAAGGAAGTAAGAGCATAGAGTTATGAATTCTGAGTAATAGCAATGAAATCTACTGCTAGTGGTTCAAAGGCAATTCACTCATAAAACACAGAAAAACACAGTCATCTCATTACTAAAGGAAGTCACAGCATAGAGTTATGAATTCTAAGTAATAGAAATGAAATATACTGCAATTAGTAAAACATAAGATGTATATCAATAAAGCATTAAAAACTCCATGATAATCTCAGGTCTGTCAAGAAGAAAACCACTATGTATTACTGAAAACAGTCAATTACATGAAGCTGCAATTCTGCCAAAAATTCTCCAACCCTTGACAAATTAGACTCTATGCCCTTTAATTGATCTGAAAATGTGTGAACAAAATATTTCTTATACAGAGATAGACAGTAGGGGCTTTTACTGGTTATTTCACCTTTACTAGAAAGGATGAAACCATAAGCTTCTGGCCCTCTTACTAGCTCTGCCTAAAGAAATATAAGGTAAACACTAAATCGATCTGGTAATGAAAGTATTTGTTTATGTTTTCAAATTATTCATTAACCAAATTTTATGTGTGAATAAGCGAGTTCAAGTATTCTGCAATGGAAGTAATGTGGTTTGAAGTGAAATAAATGAGTTTTGATCACTGTATAAGTCTCATTGTGAAAATTGGACTTATTAAAAATTATTGTTTATTGTAGTAAACTCTGGAAAATAACAGCAAAAATACACAGCATAACAGTAAGCATTTGTTTAAGCAGTTCACCCCTCTCTTGGACTACCTCTGCTGGGTCCAAAAGCCTTCAAATAGGCTTTTCCCTCTTTCATTAATGCTCAAAATAAGTATTACACTGTGAAGAAAGCCTCAAAAGGCTAAATTAGCTGCAAATTCAGAAACAGAGGACTGAAAACAGTAAAAATCGACTATTCATTCACCTCAAATGGATGAGTATAGTCCAATACAGCTGATCTTTCACCAAGCCCTGGTGGCTCCACAGGAAAATTTGATATTAAAATCACTGACAGAGTGCCCTGATGGCTCTGCCACCTGTCCCAACAGCTCCAGAATGCTTCAATACCCCAAAATAAAAATAAAAAATTCCTCAATTGGACTTCCCTAGCCAAAGTTATGATTAACTGAAGTTTGCCCAGTGTTTCCTAGAAAAACTCCACTAAATGTGGAGCAACTCCAGATAAGTCCGACAAAAATGGGACTGGCGCCTAAATAGTTGGATTCCACCATCTCTCCTACCAAGTCAGGGTGCTAAAGAATTAAGGGTCACGGGTCATATGACCGCACCCGTCGGAAGAGTTGTTATATAACATGGAGTTAAATGTGGCATGTATTAATGTTGAAACAATAAAATAAAATGATGTGATAGTCCCCCGGCGGAAACCACGTGACCACGTTGCGTTTTGTTGTGTGCGCCGACGTTTGAAGCTCCAGGTTCACGCGGATGGTCCAATGCAGAGGGGGCTGGCCTCCTTTCGGGCCCCGCCCAAACAAAACACAATGTTTAAATATAAAATTCCGCCTATCCATGTTAAGTTCCACCCGTGGCCCAATGGTCGGGCCGCTCGCCTTTCTCCGCCCCGACCCAGGGTCGAACCCTATCGTGAACACATAAAATTTTGAAACGCCTTTTCGTTTGAATCTTGGGGCCACGTTGCGGCCTCCGGGCTGGCCACGTGGTGCCCTTTGATTGGACGCCTGCGGAATATTTCGCAGAATATTCTGTGGAATATTCTTTTTTTAATAATTTTTTTTTTTTGTAAAGTCCATTTGGCCATTTTTTAACTGAAATTGAGAAAATTCAAAGTTGAATAACTTTCTCATACAGCGTCGGTTTTCAGTGCCATTCACGTCTACAGGATCGTTTTTCTGAGCTCTTTCCAGTCGATCTGATTTGGAACAATTCTAAGAAACTAAATTTTTGAGCATTTTTCCACAAAGGACTTGATCTCCTGATCATTAATAGACTTGTTACATCATGAGATGATCTTCCTCCTGGCTAGATTCATCAAATTTTTTCCTAATGACACCTTTCATAACCATTAAACATCTACTTAATGACAAAATGACAGCTATCCTACTTGACAGTCCTTCTCCTAATAGGACTCAAACTGCTCATTATTACATTTAAAAACCTTATCTTCTAAAGAAACTACATATTTGACAAATATGCTTTCACATGTTCGAATTGGGGTGATGGGACTCATCACTACATGACCACTTAACTGACCTCCTCTAAAATTGGAAACAAAATCCTGTTTTTTAGGCAAATGGTCTTCTTCTTCCATGAGTGCTTTGACCTCTAATTTATCTTCATTTCGTGGTCTTTAAGTGATGAATGACCGTTGTCATGATCATCTAACACTTGGATAATACCCAGTTGTCCATAGATGCCCAAAAATCTGTTTAAAAGGCTCCCACACAGTACGCTACAAAAGTAAAGCAGTTTCGTAGCATACTTTCGTAGCGCTGCAAAAATGTCATTTATATTCAATATTTTTTATTCTTTCCTTTGGCATGGTCTTCATCATCCTTAGACACATCTCCCATAAAAATTTCACCTCTAAAAAGCTGCCAAAAATAATCCAAAAAGCAAGAATAAAAGCTACAGTAGTTTTGTAGCGTTTTGATGTCCTCCAAGCCTAGGCACGCTACGAAACTGCTGAAAAGTGCTAAAATTCCAGATTTTTTGTGTAACTTGAAAAATAAACCTCATGAGTGCCAAAAAATTGTTTCTAACATTCCTTTAGCCTTAAAAACCATAAACCAACTCACCTTATGATCCTTGAGGCATTTCTTCCTCATTTATGATGGGTTGAGTTATTGGCTCTTCAAGCACTGTCATTTTAAGGCATTTTTTCTCTAACTCCTCATGAATTAGTTCAAGCTGCTCCTGGAGGTCCTTGACTTGGTATTCAACATGACATGAACCCCTCTTAATTTTATGGACCTCATCAAACTAATGAGGAACACAATCCATCTCACCTTTTATATTTAAAACCACTTTGCATATTTTTCCTGTTTTTTTCTGAAAAATAGGTCTTAGAACAGAGCTTATATCTCTGAATCCATGATTTATTTTTCAAAACTAGACAAGGTTTTTGTAAATAATAATGTTTTGAATCAAAAAATATCTTTGTTTTTTGAAAACCCTCTCCAGCTGTCCAGAACCTGCATTTTAAAGACATGGATAAAACATGAAAATTCTGCATTTTGAAAATAGGGTTGAAAGACATCCCTGTATCTCCCAATTTGTAGCACCTTTGAGAAAATTGATAGACATAATTGTTATTTGACATGTGCTTGAAAATAACCTCTCTTAGTTTCTTAAACTACTTCTTTTTTTTCCCAGAAACAGTCCTTGAAGTTAACTGCTCAAAATCAGAAAATAGAGAAACGCTTCATATTCACTACGAAACTTTCAGCAGTTTCGTAGTGTTTTATGCCTAGTTTATACTGAATTTGCTACGAAAGTAGGGATTCTTGGCTAAAATGACCTTTTAAGATTTAAATTCTTGGGAAATGAAAACTAACAGCAAATTATGACTGATGAGACATGATGTGACCTATATGGAGGTGAAATGAGGGTGATCTTGAGATGAAATGAGGGTGATCTTGAAACTTAGGAAAGGTTAAATATGAAAAAAATGAAATTTCCTATGCCAATTTGAAAAGGGTTTAAGGACTCCTTACCCTTTTGAGGATTGAATTATATGACCATGTCAAGTAATGACTCACAAAATTATGAGTGATAACACCATCCATCACTTCGGTTTTGGGTCAAATGCTGCCAATTCATTCAGTGTTGTCGATATTTTCAATAGAATTCACTCAGTTATTCCTCATCTTTTGCAATACTCATAAACCTTCATGTCATGACTGCCATCTCTGAAATTTCTTCATCAATCACATTATGTCTCCAAAATCATTACTCTTGTTTCATGTCATTGATGGGGGAAGCATCATTGCCCTCTTGCGACGAGTCGCTTCCTGTCAACATCAGCTCATCATCCAAGAAGTTGACTTAGAAACAACCTTTCAGTACCTTGGATCTTGCTTACATCAACGACAATTTTCTCGCTTCTAGCGACAGGTTGAAATCACAGGGCTTCGACCGAAAGACTTTGTATGGTGTTCAACATCAAATCATCTATTCACACCATGCAGAATGTTCTACAGTGAGATCCATTATCATCAACGGTGGTTTATCTTGCGTCTGTTAACAGCTCACATCATTTGCTGGTAATTAGAAGGCATATTCCCATGTTCTACTTCAGATCACATATTCACATGGTTAGACTCGTACTTTAAGAGATCGAGTGAACGAGATGGAAGATCTCGGATCTAGTTTCATCCATCCGAGTTGTGATTTCATGAGAAGTACTAAATCATCTGTACAATGGTCATTATTCAGATGGTCATCATATGATGGGTCTATATCAGTATATAATTCTATATATGTAGACGACTTTCTGATGTTATGATAGTTTATGTGCTGAGTATGGGATATGCCTCCCTCATCAATTCATGTCCAAGATGAATAGATGATTAGGAGATCATGTCTTATGCTCAAAAATGAAATTGATTGAAACAGGTCCAAACTTGAGCGACCAGAAAGGTCTCCTCGTTGCGATTCCAGCGTTGTGAACGGTTCGAAAAACTAAGGTCGTATGAGGAAGATATCACGTTCTGTTCGTTTTCCAAAACAACAAAAATTTGGTGACTGGATGCCCAGTCAGCATGCAGGTACAGTCAGCAAGAATATACTTGGAATATTCCATTTTCTCCACATCTAATTGGATGGCGACACATGGAATGTTTTTAACCGTTGATGGTTGGTGGTACAGAGAAGTTTTTATGGACCGTTGATATGTTTTGGTATCTGTCGTCGGATGAGTGATACTTGGAAAGCCCACAGGGCACCACGTGTCCTTAGATTTTGTTGTAAAATTTTATGGCGTCGGGGGGGTTGGGGGGGGGTGTCGACCCCGCGACCACCAACGTGCACGCCAAACTCTTAACCAGTCCGCCTGTCCGAAGTTTCTTACCCTATAGGGCTATCAGTTTAACTTAAAGTTTAATACAGTTTTCGGTGGATAAAAAAAAGGGGCCAACCCCAACCATCAGGACCGACGGCTATGACCGTGATCTGAAGTCGTAACCACCGGCGATAACTGTGACATTTAAAATGGCCTCCAAATTTCTTCCCATGGCTTATAACCACAACATCACGTTTTTTGTTAAACCTGGCGGCTAATAAACCACAACTTCCGCGGTCAATGTATGTTTGTTCACATGTGTTTTCAAATTGTGGCAGTAAATGTTTAAAACCGGTGGTCGTGTAAACATTAAATCTGGCGAAGAACGTTTATCCAGTCACATGGCGGGTTTCAAAAATTTTAATGTGATGGTTGGTTTGAGGAACCGTAAGTCTGAGTTCCAAGTTTTTTGCACGGGGTTTTAAACGTTAAACAACGCAGACGGTGGGGGGTCGAAATGTGACCACCCTGCCCATGACTTTAAAATTTAAATCTAACAGTTTTTCGACTGGTAGAATAAACAGCAGTGCCCTATTTTTAGGTTTTAATTAAATTTAGTCACAGTTAAGTGCATGTTCTCCACATTTAGTGGAGCCTTTCTAGCTGACATTGGGAAAAATGCATGGAGAGGTCAATTTTTGACCAATTTCGGTGAACAAGAGTCTCCCTAGACTAATTTGAGCATTTTGGAGCCATTTGTGCAGAGAAAACAAACATTAGAGGCCTACAAACATATGTAATTTACAATTTTGAGTATAATGAAAAACAGGGACATGCCATTAAGAGCTGGACCAGTAGATGTAGCCCAGGAGGGGTAAACTGCTTCATCATGTGTACTATGTAAAAATTATGTGTGAATGTTTTTCTCTATTATGCACTATTGTTCAGTATTTTTAAGGCTTATTTACATGCTTAAAGTTCACTAATTCATCTAATTTTCATGGTTAAAACTCTCATTCCTTAAGCAAACTTATGGAGACAATTTGTACGTTTAACTAAAAGGACACTTAGCACAGCAGAACTAATACACTCCTTTCAGATCAAGTTAATACCAGAGCTAGAGTTTAATCTTTGGTGTTTTTATGCGCAAAGTTTGTTTAATTGTTTGAAATGGTTTTCATGCCTACTAGGCTCAAGCTTAAGAAAGGAGAAGGCAAATTGGTGGATCCAAGAGGTTCTCAAAGGGAGCCACAACAAAGGAGGGCAAGATTTCCACATTCTCTACCACCTATCTCACCTCCAAGAGAGGCAGAAGCATCATCAAGCATGCCTCCAGGAGAAGGAGAAATCCATGAAGAGATGGATCCCAAAGAGGAAGAAAGAGTGTACAGAAAATCATTTCTTGACTTAACTGAAATGGTGAGAGTCCTTTTTCAAGAAAGGAATGATAAACTAGAAGAGGAAAGGTCCAAACTTCACAAGGAAGGACAAGGATCATTAGGAAGCCATAATTATGAAGATAAATCCAAGAAGGGTAATGGAGGAAATGGAGATAGTGGAAATTCGCCATCATCACCCTCATCTTCATCCTCGTCATCCTCTACTTCATCTTCAGTACATCATTCATATAAGTCAAAGAACATGGGTAAAATTCCTTTTCTAAAACTTGATGTTAAGTTTGAATTGCCAATGTTTGATGGTGAAGTTAATGCAGAAAAGCTAGATAATTGGATTAGGCAATTAGAGGTCTATTTGAGAACTCAAAATTTTCATGATGATGATACCAAAATGCAACTAGCTTCATTAAGAATGGAAGGTGCAACACTTGTTTGGTAGGAAGCCAAGACAAAGGAGGAGATCAAGAAATATGGTAAGATTGTTTTATCATGGACTGATTTCATTTCTGCAATAAAAAAACAGTTTTATCCATTAGCTCATATGCAGAAAGCCATAATGGAATGGTAAAATTTTAAACAATTGAAAGCGAAAAATGTATAAGTGTATACTCAAGAATTTAGGAGAATAGCTCTTTTATTAGGAGTATATTTTCATATCTAAGACACTTTGCTCAAGTATATAAGAGAGTTACATACCTACCTAAGACATACCATCCTCTTGTTTAACACTACAAGCCTAGATGAATTTTGTGTTCAAGCCACACGTTTAGAGGAAAGGGGAAAACAAAACTTAGATGAGAAAGGGGAAAATGAGTTTAAAGGAAAATGGAAGAAAAACAGAAATGAAAATACTAGAAAAGAGAAGGGAAAATTATTCTGCAAACACTATTCTAAAACTAGCCATGATGAGGACCATTTTTTGAAACTTCATCCAGAATTGAAACTAGAAAGTTTGAAGGCCAAAGAGAAAGCCAAGGAAAAGGAAAAACTGTTGCAATAGCTGAACAAGACCTACGGTCAAAATCAGGAGATGAAACAAAAATCACAGCTATGGGACTAAAGAACATAAAAGGGAAAGAGATTGAAACTAAACCCAGTTCTAGTATATCTAACTGTCACATAGAAGCTCCAAATGAAGAAAAGAGAACTGAACTGTTTCATGTGAGGGTCATTTCCAAACATACCAAGGTTGACACATTATTTGAAAATGGGTCACAAGAAAATTTAATCTCTGAAGACTTGGTAAGGAAAATTAATCTTGAGACCTATTAGCTCCCTGTAATTTCAGCAGATTGGTGAGACCAAAAATGCGGAGAGGACACTTGAACCACTTTGGGATTCTAGGATCTAGCCCTCCTGAATCCGGAGAGGGATCTCTCCAATAAGTGCAAAGATTGATTTATCTTTAAAGCTTTTGGTTTTGATATTAGGCTAGTTATTAAGAGCAAGGGTTTTGTTTGTTTTTGGATGGTTGAGCATGATTATTAGTTGAGTTTAAAGTCCTAAATGAAAGAGTTTCAAAGGTGTGAATTTGCAAGCAATCAGAACAATTTTTGGCTAAAAAGATAGATATAACGCTGGTTTTTAGTCCATTGGGCTATGGAGTCATAATAGGGCTTTAATTGTGCAACAATTCAAGAGTGGTCCAACGGGAAAGTCATCTATATCACAAGATATTTGAGATTAAATGATGGAATGGAAACAATAAAAGTGTTGGAGGGGTGGAAACAGATAATAATTTCAACTAGGATTTATAGTCTATCCAAACAAGAAAAGCCTTTTAAGTAACTGTTTAAAACTTGCCAAAGGGTAGGGCTCACCATAAACCTCTTTGGGAAAGTTTGTATTAAAGCTAACTCAATAGACAAACAATCCAGTAATCCAGATAATTACTTTCAGAAAGTATGAAAACAGATAAGAGAAATAAAGTGCAACTTAAGATCAGATAAGATACTTTTAAATCTAGTCTGCTTTCAGCATACAATTAGGGAAACTTTCAAAATTTACCTTTGGAGAAAGAAGCTAGAAAACAGGGCACACCATCACTTCTCTAGTCTAAATTTACTGAGCAGATAATGAAAATAGCATTCAAGAAAGATGTTTAAAGCAAACAGTAGGACGAGGGAACGCCAGCATTCCTAACTGCTTAAACTATTTTGAATCATTCGTAAATAAACAAATTGGAGAAAACATTTAGATAAATCTTATCAGTCAGAGAAGGGTACTGTAAAAAATAACTCCTAACTCTATGCATGTTGTTCTTTATCATAGAATAATGGACAATATGGCATACATGAAAGGGAAAACAATTAACACAGAAAGAAGCACTTCACCAGTGATATAGACCAAGATCCCAAGAATCAGCTTGTATATTGATGTCAATCTAGTTACAATCTTCAAGTCCAATGTTTCAGTACAGCAATCATCTTCACTTCTCAGCCTAACTTATTTGACTACAAACAGAGCTTCAAGAGCCTTTGAACACTATTTACATGTAGAAGTTTCGAGCACAAGTATATTTCAAAGTTCTGCAACCAACCCTTTACAATGAGCTCCTCAATAAGATTTTATAGAAGGATGAGGAGGTCCTAGAGTGAAAAGATCTATGGGTTCAATTAATACAGTTAATGCTTCTCGGCCTTTGAGGGGCTCAATGGAGAATTTTACAGATATTTCCTCTATATTAATTTTTTTACATTAAGTATTAAGCTTGCTTGGAAGCTTTTGTTGACTTTAAGGCTATGTGTCATCTTTACAATAACTCTGTTGGCTTGGAATAACTGTTCGGATGAATTGAGGAAAATATCCTATGTTCTGGTCATTACTCGGCCTCTATTGAATGCTTCGATGCTACAGGTGGCATTAGGTAGCTGGGAGGAATCAATTAGCCTCTGATGTGGCGGTGGGGGCTTTCTCTGTCTGATAGATATTTTTGAATTTTCTTTGATCACTGTTAATTTGATTTGATTCTGTGTATTAGGCTTAATCAGGCCTAAACTCTGTCTTTTTCTCTTTAACTGTGTTTAATTTAGTGGATCAGGCTTTTGATTGTCGATCTTAGCCGTAATCCACCAAAACTGTGATTCTTCCTTCAATTCTTCATTTCTGGCTTGATTTAATCTTCAACACTGATACTCTTTGTTTAATTAAATTCTTACTGTGTCTTGTTGATGTGCAGGTGTTACGGGGCTTTTAGGTTGGCATCAGTGCTCATGATGCACTGACGAATCATGATGGTCGAACCCTGCAGACGGATACTCTTTGATGAATGGAAGCCTGGAGGATCGTCATCCTCGGCTTTTATTTTATTTTAAAATCATTTTAAAACCTTTAAAACCTCCATAAACCAATAAAAATTAGAAAATCCTGCGTATATGGGTCAGACTGCTTCAGAGGTTTTGGTTAAGAGCGTGGCCGTTGGATGAAAGCATCCAACGGTGGAGATTATGCGTTGAGGTTCAAATGAGGCAGTTGGAAGACGGTGAGAAAAAATAAGTCAAGGCCGTTGATCTACAGAGATCAACGGTCGGGAGTGATCCAGGTTCATATAATGAAAAATGGGCCACTTCAATGCGAAATGGAAGAAAAACAAAGGAAATAGATGAAAAATCCTTTGGTCGGAGGAAATATGCATTGAGGAAAATTGGGGTTTCACGGATGATCGTGGGACGTCGGATGAGATCGGCCCCAGGAAATTAACGACTGTGATCACTTTACGAAGTCCCTTGGAGAAAGCGGAGGGCAATATTATAATGGCCAGATTGGATCTGAGCCGTTGATCTACAGAGATCAACGGCGGGGAGCAAACGTGATAAAAAGTAATACAAAATGAGGAAAGTGGTTTTGGCTTAAGAAACCAGCAGTATCGCGCGGTGAAAAGGCGGGTAGGCGGTTTCACCTTTTCGAACGCGATATGCGTTCCCACCCGAAACGTGGCATTTCAATACCGCCTACATCATGTAATTTTGGGGAATTAACGCTCGTGCTTAAAGTTACACAAAAATGCACGTCTACCGTCAAATCTGGGGTCTTAGATCTGACGGCTATGGAAAGAGCGCGATATAGGATAGGTGCTCGGAAGATAACAAGTGGGGCAGGGAATAAGTGGTTTCAATATCAGCCATTGGATCAAGGATGGACAGCTGAGATCAAATCTGGAGGAAGGTAGGACCCACAAGAGTTGTGCCTGTCAGGATTAATCTGGGTCGTTAGATGTAAAGGATCAACGGTGGAGATTAAATCTAGGTTTAAATGGAACAATATACAAAGCGGAGAATAGGTTAATATGGGCCGTTGATCTACAAATATCAACAGTGGAGATCGGCTGGAAAAAAACATTATAAAGTGGGGCTGCATAATTTTCACAAAGGTCGAGGGGTGCGATCTGGACCATCGGATCTTGACACGTGGATGGCCTAGATGCAATCGGAGGATTACGATCGGCAGGGGCATATACAGAGGAGTGTCGATGCGATTAGATGTGGATCTTCGATCTGCAGATCAAATCGATGGTGGGAAATGAATCGAGAGGTAGCCAATCGGAGGTGGTGAATAAAATAATAAACTGTCCCAATGGAAATATCCGATGCGAGATAGAGCTGGCCGTTGATTGGCTCAATATTTAACGGTGGAGAAGGGCTCCGACCAATGAATGGCAAGCCATGATTATAACACGAAAAATCAAAATTTTATGGAATACAAAGGGATTATTGCATCGGGGAGGGTTTGATTCGAAGTTTAGCGCCTGATTGCGGAGCCTTTGGATACATGAAAAAGATGAAGGGACCAGGGTTTAGATACAAGAGGGGCTAATCGGGATCTGGATCATGGAGGGGCCTTTTCAATCTACCCATTTAGAAAATCTCTGATGTGAGATCCTGTTGACCGTCGATCGGCTTTGTAAGATCGACATTCATTTTCATTAAAAATAATTGAACATGCAGGTTTAATATAAACATAGGAAAAGTGGGTTTTACGAATTTACAAAGGGAAAATTCAATCAGGATGGGTTTATTGATGGGTTTAAACGCCCAATTGCGGGCCTTTGAGTTTTGTGAAGCGGCAAAGGGATCGAGGCTTATATATAAGAGGGCTAATCGGATCGGAGGTCTTAACATAACAAATAGACTTGCGCGCTCCAATTGTTTCGATGCGATAAGCGCCAAATGGGCTTAGCGCTTGGTTCCAGCGCTAGGGCATATGGTGGGGAAGTGGTTTAGGGCTTAGCCCAAAGGGGCTTAGGCCCATAGTTTTAAAAAAAAAAAAAAAGGAGTTTTTTGATGGATTTGGGGGTTTCGGTAAGGTTTACAAATGAGTTTTAAACCTTATAAAAGGGATTTTAATGAAGGGAAGAAGGGGATAAATGAGAAATATAGGAATTTTATCAAGAAGAAAGGGATAAAATGGAGGTTAATTTGAAGTGAAAGGATGGTAAAAATGGGGATTTTCGCAGCAGTCTTTACTTCATGAAAACAGCAGAATTTCAGAATTTTGAAAGGGAAACAGCAATGAAGATTAATCATAGGGCATGATGTCTTCATAAGACTTCAAGAGATAATAATTTTTGCAATAAAACTTGTTTCTTGAAGGTTCAAAAATGATTTAGCCATCATTTGATATGACAAATTTCATAGGTGGCTAACAGTGGCTCCACGTGGGGATGGTGCCTTCTTGAAGGCATAAAGAACTTCAGACTTGCATTCTCTAGGGGGCTGATCAATGCCTCATCCATTGGGCTGCAACTTTCTTTACTTGGATGATCTTATTTTGCTCTAAAAAATGTTAGCAGCCGTGAAAAAACAATGGAACTTCATCAATTTAAGCTTTCTACCTACCCAATCCTACTGATCTAACATTTTTTCTTCTTTAGAGTGCACTTGGATTGGCAAACTCTCTTACAAAATTTTATTCTTTTTGAAAGCAAGAAACCAATCTAAGTCTACTTCTTATTTCTCCATGAACTCGGATTAGACAGTTGAGTTCATAAGTTTCTCTACTTAATCTACTATCTGTTAGGATTAAACAGTCTAACAGATTTTTATTCTCTAACTTCTAAAACAGAAATTTAAAAGCATATAAGTCAGGATTGAACAGTCTAACTTGTTGCTAATCTATGGCATAAAAAACAAGCTGCACATAGATATTATTTTACAGAAAATTTAAATCAAAATGGAAGGCTTAATATCTGAAAGTTTAAGCATGACCTTCTCTTTTCTTCAGCTCTGTTTTTAAGTGAATTCGAGCTATTTTTTCCTTGTTATCTGGTTCAGATTTTGAGTTCATTAGAACCAGTTTAATTCTGTTTTTGACTCGAAATTAAAACAGATTAGAGTCACTCTTCTTTTGAAAATTGAGGTTCGGATTTTGAGCTTGTTTGAACCTTTATTTTCTAGCCTAATCTACCATAACTGATAAGCCAAGATTAAGTTGTTTGACAAATCGAATTCACTAACCTATCAGCAGTAAATTTAAAACTAATTAATCATGATTAGGCTGTATGACCAATTAGAAGTTTGTTTTTCAGGAGTGGCTTTTGAGCTTGCACACTTTCAGATTATATTTCTCTTTTTGGTATGGGGCTGTACCTTTATTGTTTTTACAATCTTCCCTCTTTTCTCTGTTCATTGTTCTTGTATTTTTTATTTTTCTAACTTTGAATGCAATGATGGATGAAATATTTATCATGGGAAAAAGATAAAAAGGCTTCAAAACATGATAGGATTAAGAAAAGTAGTGTTTGAGCATCCTGCCATTGACAGGACCCCCAAACAGTTCAGCTCTATTCAACTCCTACAGGAAAAAGGCATTGTTACCAGTAGCAGAATGAATGAGATAAGGGCCAAGCCATAAGTTATCAAATTTCCCATGCTTGCCCTTGTCTTCTCTCCTTGAGTCCCACTTTAACACTTTGTCCCCAACATTTAAATTGTTGGCCTTTGTTCTTCTATCAAAAAGCTTCTTAATGCTTTCTTGCTTCTGTAATGCTTTGTTGTAAACCTCTTCTCTGGTTTGCTGAAGGTGAATGGTCTGATTAATCCTTCTGATCATATCATTGTCTTCAGACTGCACCTCTTGAATCAACTTCATAACTGGTACACCAAGGCTGGTTGGAAAAATTGCATCTGTACCATACACAAGCTGGTAGGGTGACATTCCAATGGATTTTTAAAGTGTTAACCTGTCAGCCCATAATGCATGAACTAGCTTTGTGTGCTAAGACTTCTTGTTGTCCTCCAACAGCTTCTTGATTATGTTCACAAAACTCTTGTTTGAGGATTCTGCTAGCCCATTACCTTGAGGGTAATAAGCAGTAGAATGGCCCAATGTTATCTAATATTTGTGACAGAATTCAACCATCTTCTTTGATCCAAATGTTGTTGCATTATTAGTGATGATCTTCCTAGGACAGTCAAATATAGAGAGGATATAAGTCTCAATGAATTTTATGATGACAGAGTCATTGGCTTGCCTAGAAGGGATGGCTTCTATCCACTTGGTGAGGTAGTCTGTTGCAGTGAGAATCCATCTATGTTGGGTAGATGAGGGTAGATGGATTTCTCCTATGAAGTCAAGTCCCCACTGTTGAAACGGGGCTTCAACAGTGATTGGATGCAGGGGTAAGGACAGAAATTTTCTGTTGCCTTCAAAGAGTTGGCATTTATGATAGGCAATTATCATCTTATGGACATCTAGAAAGAGTGTGGGCCAATAGTAACCAGCTCTAAGGATTTTGTTGGCTGTTGTCTTCCAATAGAGGTTGCCTCCACATTTTCCTTCATGGAATTCGTGCTTAACCTTCTCTGCATCAAACTCAAGAAAACATTTAAGCAATATCCCACTTGCATTTTTCCAATAAAGACATTTATCTATAATGCAGTAGTTTACAGCTTTTAAAACCTTGCCTTTGTTTTTGATAAACCAGGAGGTGTATTCAAATTAAGCAAAACATATAGAATATCAGCATACCAAGAGGAATTCATAAAATGGTCTTCAACGATGGGGATTGAGAATTCTTCTTGGTCATCTAAAGCATTTATCATATTAATATCAAGAACTTCAAAATTTGATTCGGCCATTAATCTAGCTAGACCTTGGCCTTTAATGAGCTTAGTGGGTTTGATCTCTAAATCAAATTCAAGTATAACAGTTATCCACTTACCTCTCTTACCATCTGGGTCTTGTGTTAGAATGTCTTTCACAATTGAATTCGGGATGTCAAAGGTAATGATGTGTGAGTGAAGGATGTAAACTTTGAAGTCTTTTAAAGCTTTGACTAAAGCAAAAGCTTGTTTTTCCATGATGTTATACTTCAAAGGAGCATCCCTCAATGCCTTCTTAAAGAATGCAATAGGTTGCTCTTGTCCTTGTGGATTTTTCTGTAAAAGGACAGCAGCTATTGTATGTTCTGATGCAAATGAAAAAATATAAAAATATTTTAAAAAATCAGGACTTATTAGAACTGGTGTTCTGGTTAATGCTTGTTTAACCAATTCAAAGGAATTATTTGCTTCCAAGGTCCATTTTACCCCTTGCTCCTTTTTCAGCATATTTGTAATGTTTCTAAGGAGCTCAGCCAAGTTGGGTATGAACCTTCTCAAGAAATTAATCTTTCCAATGAAAGATTGAAGTTCCTTGATGTTTCGAGGATGAAATATTTGCAATATGGCCTCAATCCTTTTTGGGTCTATCTTTATTCCCTCTTCTGAAATGATGTGCCCAAGGAGTTTACCTTCTCGGAGACCGAATAGTGTTTTCTTAGGGTTTAAAGATATCCCAAACTTTCTGCATTTCTTGAAAACTTTTTTCAAATGTTCTAAGTGCTCTTCATCTATCTTTGAAAAAACAGTGACATCATCAAGGTAAATAATGATGAAGTAGCCCAATTCTTCTGATAATGCTATGTCCATGGCTCTTTGAAAAGTAGCACCAGCATTCATTAGACCAAAGGGTATTTTCACATACATGAAAGTGCCCCAAGGTGTAGTAAAAGTTGTTTTTAATTGATCATCAGGATGAACTAAAATCTAATTATATCCTGAATAGCCATCTAGCAAAGAAATTCTTTTAGAACCAACTACCCTTTGTAAAATATGATCCATCTTGGGTAAAGGGTAATTGTCCTTCAATGAAGCTTTGTTTAAGTCTCTAAAGTCTATACAAAGCCTAATCTCTCCTGTTTTCTTCCTAACTGACACCAGATTAGACACCCATTCAGAATATCTAATAGGGACAATAATACCAGCTTCATACATTTTCTTGATCTCTTTCTCAACCAAAGGTAATTGAACAGGGTTTATTCTGCGCATTTTTTGTTTAAATGGCTTTTGGTTTTCCTTGAGAGGTATCTTGTGTAGGGAAAATTTTAGGGGCGAATTTTAGCCCAAAGACGAATTTTAAAGGGTTTTAAATTTTAGAGGGGCGAATTTTTAATATAAACCCATTTTGTATGGTTTTATAAAATTAGCCCTATAATTATTTAAAAAACAATTAATTATTAAATGTTAGTCCAAAAAAAATAAGTGCGCATAAACCTTCCACTCTGCATTCACCTCCGATTTTCTTGTTTGGAGCGGATTTTGCCCCATTTTTTACTAGTTGGGGCTTGGAAATTGGAGGAATTCACCCCATTTTTTACTGGTTGGAGCTTGGGGCTTGGAAGTTGGAGGTGATTTCCTGAGCATCTTGTCCATTGGCCTCTCCACCTCAAATTTTTGTATAAATTTCCCAGTTTCCATCGATCCCTCTGACCAGCTTTGCAAAAACCCTCGACCTAATCCTGATATCAAGACCCTGTTTGTTGACCATGCGTGTGTGCCTTCGAATGAATCTTGAACTCCTCCCGCAAATAGTTCTCTTGTTGGTGCACTTTCAAAAGGGGCTGCATTTCCTGCTGCTGGTGCACATATTGTAAGTCATGACTTCATTAGTTCAGAAATTAATTCGTATAAAATGCAACTAATTTTTTCAGTTGATAAATTTCTTTATCTTGGAATTAATCATCAGTTTAACATGCATTCAGCTATGTTGCAGAGTTACTATCAATCTAACATGCTCTATAAAATTTTGACTGTAGCCATTCCAACCTGCAGCCACTCATCCAAGTGCCCTTGCAGGATGGATGGTGAATTCTTTTCCTCCAGCCCCACATACTGTAGTGGCTTCTGCACCATCTTCTCTGGTTTCACAACCACATCCAGGTGAACTGAGATGACCATATTTCATGTAGTAGATTAAGTTCCATATTTTGGTTTTCAAATATGTGATAACACACCTAACTGTAGGTATTGCCCAGGAAGAGAGATGAGAAAAGATAGCATCTTTCTCAAAGATGATGAGCATGCCAATATTTAAATAGGATATAAAATTTTAATTGGTTTTTTGTTAAATGACTTCAGCTACTTTGCTAAAACACCCAAGGACTCCACCCACCAATAGTAATCCCGGATTGGATTATCAATCTGCAGATTCTGAACATCTTGTGAAACGGATTCGTCATGGTCAAACTGATGAGGTATGGAGACAGGAGGCAACAGTTTACGCTTTGAGATATCATCCTTTCTCAAATTTGTCTCTGGGTAACGGAGGGGTTCAGCAAGTATTGAAATGATGTATAAATTGTTTTCTTCTGGAGCTTCCTTAGCTCTCGTTGTGTCTTGACTAAGATTCTAACCTTATAAAGGTGTTTGTTGGTTACATTTGTATTGGCAATATTTGATGTAATGATTGAATACTTGACTGATAGCTTATGCTGGCTGTGAGTCTTTTGCTAAACTAGTTTCAACTTTCAATGAGTAGTGTTGGACTATGGAGATCACTCGCCTGTGTGTTAGTGAAGCACATGCACATACACACACTCAGAACTGCTAGATAGGTTTCAGCAGTGTGTTAAGGGTCTTGTGTTATTATGGAAATCACTCAACTATGTGGTAGTGCACATGCACACACACATACTCGGAATTGCTTTATGGGTTTCGGCAGCGTGTTAAGGGTGTTTTTATTTTATTCCAAGATATCACAAACTTATTTTCATCTCCATTCTGTAACTGTAGGTGTCCTATCCGGCTCCAATTCATCCTCCTAGAATGTACCTGCAAGAAATTCCTAAAATTGTTTCAAGAACCTTTAACCAGGGTTCAAATGTTATGAGCATGGATTTTCACCCACTGCAGCCAACGATACTGCTAGGTGATCTATCTGTAATCTCTGAAATATTTTGTTCAATGTGGCCCCAAATATTCATTATATTGGGTGTGCACATTGATTTATCTATATGTCAAAAGTGTCTCACCTTTTAAAACTTGGGCACCGGGCTTATCTGCCAGTTGGAACAAATGTTGGCGATATTGGAATTTGGGATGTTGGTTCACGTGAAAGATTGGCTGTCAGAGCCTTTAGTGTATGGGATATCTCAGCTTGCTCAATGTCACTGCAGGTATGTCCGTCTCTTTTATGGGATTGCATTCTGTTATTTATTAATTATTAAAATTTGTTTTAGAAGCATACTTTCTGGCCTATTGGCTTCTTGGTGCCTTTTGGTGCCATATACTTGATAATTTCCAGGCTTCTGACTAAAGCTCTTATGTACATGCTTTTGGTTCTTGTTAGGCAGCACTTGTCAAAGATCCAGGTCTCTCTGTAAATCGATGTATTTGGAGCCCAGATGGGACATTTCTTGGTATGTGATTACACCTTGTTTGTGAGTGTCATGTTATTCATCCTTGAATTTTGCAGATTACCTAGGAAAGTTTGATACTATTAGCCTCAAAATGTCACTGAATTTGGCTAGTCTTTTTTGCCATGGCCTTGTATTTCTTGTAGGAGCTGCATTTTCCAAGCATATTGTCCACTTATATTCATATACTGGTGGTGGCGAGTTGAGGCAACATCTAGAGGTTCACAGTGCACACCCTGGCTTCACAACCCACTTTCCTTTTTTTTGTGGTCTTTATCTGTGGTGTCCAATATATGAATTCTTCCCTTTTTCTTTGAATCCACACAGATTGATGCCCATGTCGGTGGTGTGAATGATATTTCTTTTGCTCACCCAAACAATAAGCAGCTCTGTGTTATCACTTGTGGAGATGATAAAGCTATTAAGGTATAAGTTCCAATCCTTTATGCTATAACAGGCAACTAGTGATGCCAATAACAATTTATTATTGAAAGACCACCATATAGATATTTTCAGATGTGATAGATTGGTCTCAGGAGTGTTCAGTGACTTGAGCAGGTGTGGGATGCTGTAACTGGCACCAAGCAGTACACATTCAAAGGCCATGAAGCTCATGTATATTCAGTCTGCTCTCATCATAAGGAGAATATCCAGGTCAGTTATGATCTGTGTACCATAATAAAAAAACTTATCAATAATTTTTTTGAGAAGCCTCTCTCTAATTTTGAAGGGTTTCTTTAATTGGGTACTAGTTCATGCTTGTATTTTGTTGGGGGCTATTCTATGCATGTAATTGTATTTTGCACTATCTTGTATTTGTCTATGGTTAATGGCAATTCATTTTCTCTACGGCTATTGATGGGAAGATCAAAGCTTGGCTTTATGATCTATTGGGATCTAGAGTAAATTATGATGCCCCTAGGCATTGGTGTACTACAATGACTTACAGTGCGTATGGAACACGGTATGATTAAGTTTTCTAAACTATTATGCTTTTCAAGGTGAATATTTAGCTATGTCATTTCAAGAACGATAAGGATGCTTCTTTAATTCATTGAATTACATGCGGGATTAGGCTCTTCTCATGTGGAACAAGAAAAGAAGGTGATTCATACTTGGTTGAGTGGAATGAAAGTGAGGGAGAAATCAAGAGAACATATTCTAGATTCCGCAAAAGGTCCTTAGGAGTTGTGCAGTTTGATACAACGAGAAACAGGTTTTTGGCAGCTGGTGATGAATTTCAAATTAAGTTATGGGACATGGATAATACCAAAATTTTGACAACTACTGATGTTGAGGGTTGTTTGCCTGTAAGAAGATATTTTCTATTTTTGTTATGATCAAATATCAGATCCAAAACTCTGATTTTTATCTATTTTAGATTAGATATATGCCCATCTAGATTGTTTCTTGTCAAATTTTGCAGGCAAGCCCTCATCTCCGTTTCAATAAGGAAGGGTCCTTACTTGTTGTGACTACAAATGATAATGGGATCAAGATTTTAGCAAATGTTGATGGAGTTCGCCTGCTTCGTATGCTTGAAAATAGAGTGTTTGAGGGGACAAGGATACCACCAGAGGTGGTGTCAGCAAAGGTACTATGCTGCCCCCACTTCAAATTGAATACATGTGTACCCAAACTTCTGCATCTCACTACTATTGTCCTTTTTGTAGGCTCCAATAACAAATGCCACGGCTGCTATGGTAAACACGGCTGCTCCACTTCCTGTTCCAATAGAACGGTCAGAAAGGGTTCCTCCTGCTGTATCAATTTCTACTATCGTGAGAGTCATTCCACTTGAAGAATTGGATATTTGGAAATTGACCAAACTAATCTATAGGAAAATTGGGCTTTAATTATTACATCAGATTCTCCTTTTCAATCTGTTGTAACCACCCTGCTTTACAAGTTGGGGTTTATTTTAGCATTATTGAATAAAATAAATTAACCATCAACCAATAACAGTGTATACAGAATAATCTTGACAGTATCCGGGTAGCAGATGTGAAACCTGGGCTTCTGGATGAGGCTGCAGATAAGAGTAAAAACTTGAAGTTAGCAGAGATCACTGATATCACCCAGTGTAGGTCTCTTAGGTTGCCAGATACAATACCTGCTGGAAAGGAAAGTTGTGCTAGGGATCTCATTTATACCCCCAAAACCAAGAATTTGTCGCATATCATAGTTGTTGGACCTTATTTTCCGTATCATAGAAAGTTTTTTGTGCTTGAACTAGATATAATTTTCCATGTGTTTTACAGGTAGCCAGATTAATATATACTAATTCAGGGGTTTTTGTCCTAGCTCTTTTCTCCAATGCTGTTCACAAGCTTTGGAAATGGATGCGTAATGATCGCAATCCATCTGGCAAGGTACAACTCTAAAAGTGTCCTAATGTACTGTTTGTTTTCAGTTTTAGAATTCTGCATTTAATAAGCATTTGAAAGATGGAAATTCATTTTCTAGTCCACAACAAATACTACACCACAATTGTGGCAGCCAACGAGTGGGATCCTTATGACAAATGATATGAGTGACACAAATCCAAAAGAAGCAGTCTCATGCATAGCCTTGTCAAAGAACAATTCTTATGTTATGTCTGCTTCTGGAGGGAAGGTGTTACATACCACCTGTTTTGGATGAGTTATGAGATAAAGAGCACAACTTATTGACATTGTTTTAATCTTATGTGTCACAATATCAAACATTTGGTAATGACTTCTATAACATGATTCTTGTTATAGATTATTTCCTTTTTTGTGATATAATTCTTCTTCTCATGAGGGTAAATTGAAGCATGCCAAACTCAGTTAGATGTAATTTAATCATTAAACAAATTAATAATAGATACATGTTTTCATGAGGGTAAATTGTTTGTTCTCATGATGGTAAATTGAAGCATGCCAAACTAAGTTAGATGTACTTTGATCACTAAACAAATTAATTATAGATACATGTTTTCATTCAACAGTTTCATGATGAGAGGAAGAAAGTTGTTAAGAAGCCGCAAGATAATAGAGATTCACGCAAAGAAAATATTTGTGATGTTTTGAAGCTTGGCGGTAGAGCCTGTAACACATTTTATAAATAATTGTGTCTGGCTTTTGGACATTTGTTTTTTGGGTTGTGGTCTACCCTACGTTGTGACATGTCAAACAGTTTTTGAGCTTGCTAAATCTGAGCATTGAATGTATTTATTGTGCCTCTGATATCCATAAATCAATCATATTGTTTGTATATTAAACATGTTTTCATTGATTACAAAAATATTTTTTGAATGCCATTTCTGACTTATATCATGCACATATCTAAAGTAATTTTGACATGCATGGTGTCTCTTCTATTCTACTTCCTTTTAAAGTAAGAAGACTTTTTGCAGTAAAATGTTTTGAGAGTAAACCTCTGAAAATGCATTTTGGTAATAATGGTCCAAGGGATTAGTCTAATATGATTGGGATACTTTTGTTTATAGCCCACCATTTAGTATGACATTTCGTGTTTAGTGTTTCTTAGATTAATCGCCGACTTACTTGGGAAACACTGAAAAAGCACTACCACCAACTGGTTTTAGACTTTTAGTTACAATTAATCTTAAGAAAATCTTCAACAGGTTTCCCTCTGAAACAAAAATAATATCAATAAACTGTCCTGAATTTACCAGGCATTGGAGTTGCCCAAATTCCTATGCATTGTAACTATTGCAGTAACTCTTGGGATACTTTTGTGTATAGCCCACCCTTTAGTATGGCATGTTCATGTTTCGTGTTTAATTTGCGAGGTTGAAATGCATACAAATTATGCTTTGCCTTTAAACCTAAGAAGTTCCTATTGTTCACGGGGTTTGGAATTGTGGTTTGACATGGAAGTAGGCATAGAGGGATATTTTTACAGTCACACCATCCTGTCAATTAAATCAATGTGCACTGTCTCTGAAGTTTGAACTACTCCTTGGTGAATCAAGGCTACAAATAATGAAAAGCCAACAAAACAGGACCAAAAATATTCTGTTGCTAGTATTTAGTAGAAAAAAAAAGTGGTATAGACCTTAGACATTAAAATTATGGCTTGGAATTCATAAAAGATGAATGATATAAATGTTGATGATGTATTGCTCAAACTAAATGGAATGGTTAAAATTGAAATTTTCTCTGTAGTTCTATTTACACACGTTGGGTGCAGAGGTAGATATAGGCTGATCTATATGACTGTCTTTTCTAGTTGATTTAACAAATCTTACTCTTCCAAGCAAATGAATGTCTATTTTAATAGGTTTAATGGATTCTACAAAACCATATTGAGGAAGGTAATGTAATTTAATTTATAGCATTTTGGAAATGGACATATAGTCCTAGCTTAAGTTTGCTAAGAATTGTTGAAATTGGGTAGCTCGGAAGGTATTTCCCCTTGGAAAAACCCTTGGGGTTTTCTGGTTTGTTTTTTGGGGTTTTGGACCCAAAGGAGTGGGCTTGGAACCCAAGGAAAGACATTTAATCATCTAATTTAAGTATGAGTTGCTTTAAGGGTCAAGTCAGCTCAGGTTGGCCAGCGAGACCAAGAGACAGGACCGTTGGGGTTTCACACCCCTTGGAAAAGTATAAATACAAAGACAAGGAGAAGTAAAGGACAATATTCTTGTGTGGTGAGCAAAGGTGCTAAAAGTACTTAGCCACATGTAGCAAAAGGAACTGCAACAGATGAACCTGCAAAACAGGTCACTGGAATGGTTGAGATTGAAGCAGAATTGCAAGTTGAGCTAGAATACATACAAATGGATTTTCTCCAATCAAATTCAAAGCATCAAAGGAGTACATTAAGTTCTAGAGAGGTGAGTTTTATGGTGATTCTATACCTTAGATTTATCATGATCCTTTTGGGTTTGAGTAATTCAGTTGATGTCTAGTGTTTTCTAGTTTCCACACATTAAGTAGAATTTTTAATGTCGATTTTCCACTAAGAAAGATAGGTGTCATTAAGGATATGTCTATTTCAGGGATTGTTAGGATTGTATACTAACTTGCAAGCTATTTTAAAAATCCATTTAGCATGTGAATGCCTCTAATGCTGCCTTTTTTCAATAGAAGCTGTAAAAAGCTTTTATATTTTCTATCAGAGTGAAATAATGCAACGTTTTTCTTCCAGGAAAATGCCCTACTTTCCTTAAGAATTTTTCTTTTTGTTTGCATCACTGAACACCTCCAAACTAAGGGGAACATAATTTGTAAGTTTGCCTCATTGCAATTTGCAATTAAAGTTGGGACTCGTTGAAACTTCAATGTATTTGCCCTTGTTTTATCCTTACCCCCTACACAATTTTGGATAGAGTTTGAACCACCTAAAGCATTTTCCTTTATTTTATTTACATACCACCTGTTTTGGATGAGTTATTAGATAAAGAGCACAACTTATTGAAATTGTTTTAATCTTATGTGTCACAATATCAAACATTTGGTAATGACTTCTATAACATGATTCTTGTTCTAGATTATTTCCTTTGTTGTGATATAATTCTTCTTCTCATGAGGGTAAATTGAAGCATGCTAAACTTAGTTAGATGTACTTTGATCACTAAACAAATTAATCATAGATACATGTTTTCATGAGGGTAAATTTTTTTTTCTCACGATGGTAAATTGAAGCATGCCAAACTAAGTTAGATGTACTTTGATCACTAAACAAATTAATCATAGATACATGTTTTCAACTGCTTGATTTCATGATGAGAGATACGTAGTATTCTGAAAGCTTTAGAAGTGTAGAGATTCATATGAAAATACTGTGATGCACGAGCTTATTGGTAGAAGGCACATGCCCGCATTTATAAATAATTGTATGCGGCGCTTTTTTTATGCATTTTTTTTGGGTTGTGATACACCTCGTTGCTGACATATCCGCTTGATTTTTGAGCTTGCTAATCCCGAACATTAGATGTATTTATTGTGCCTACGATATCCATAAATCAATCATATTATTTTGTATATTAAACATGTTTTCATTTGATTACAAAATATTTTCCAGTTGCCATTTTAAACATATCATACATATCTAAAATAATTTTGACATGCTTAATTGTCTCTTCTATTCTACACTTCCTTTTAAATGGAAGACTTACTAGGTAAAAATGTTTTGAGGCCAACCTTTCGAAAATGCATTTTAGTAATAATAGTCAAGGATTAATATAATATGATGCGGTCATGAATGGTTGCTCTGCTACCATTTAATCAACTGTTTCCCAGATATGAAGGTTGAATAATGGCCGAAAGGACAAAGTTTTATTATCAAATCACAGGCTATTAGAGATAATACTATTTAATAATCATCATACGAACATATATGAATTATTTGGCCTAGTAAATATTTTCGTCCTCTACTGCTTGGTTTGATGTTTTACTGCAGTTCACAAATTTCCTCCAGATTACCGTTGGTGGAGGGAGAAACACACAATCACAAGGATGGGCTTCCAGGTCAATGGAGTTCTGCAGACAAGACTCCCTTGGAACACCTAGATATTTCTCATGTTGATGACTATGGGGTGTCGCCATATGAGTTAGATAAGCGTATACGTGATCTATTGGAGAAACAACAAGAAGAAAGGATTTCAGAGCTTGAGGTGGAGCTGAAGTCAACTGAGATTAAGCTACACGCTAAAGAAAGAGAACTTAAATATTGGAAGGAATGAGTTTGATGTCTTGCTGAGCTTTCATTTGGGATCAATTCAAGCATTTCATCTCTTACTCATTATGCTCTTTTATATTATTTGAACCGTGTTCACTGCACATCACATGATAATGCACACACTCACAAAGTTCAAGGGTCAGCTCAACTGGTTGTTGCCAATGTTACTGGACATTTGTCTAGGTTTGTGCCAGCAAAGTGCCCGGGTTTAGAATTTTAAATTTCCTCTAGGTGAGGTGCACTAGTCTACATTGATGAGTTTAATGGGGGATGTTGTCCACAAATGTGGGAAGCAACCCTTAGGCTTACTCATGAGGTTTTCCTTGGAAACAAAATTGAAAAGATGTATGTCTGTTTGCAATACACAAACCCTCATGAAGTTGCATCTTTCAGGAGACTTGAAATGTTGCTTGTAATAGATTCATACTTGATCAAAGCCTCATTTAAGTGCTTGTCTGGCTTACTGCATGTTTAAATTGAGTGGTGATTTTTCTGTGTGACAATTTCGCATCTCGTTGAAATGTCAAATAATGTTGATGGCTTCCCGGAAGGAGTTCGTAAGGTCAATTAACAACTCAGGACAGGAGGGGAATTCGTGTTCCCGCTATGGTCATTTAGCCATTGTACGTAGGGCCCTCTAGATTCCACTGCAGACTCTCTCGGATCAACTTAATTACGTAGGAAAAATGGCCGACTTTGGCACGCATTCCATCGACTTAGATTATTTTGAAGATATAGTGCAAATAGGATGGGTGCTCGATTTTCGAGATTCCACCCAATGGAACCTCGCATGGATTTTGTAAAGCATGTTTCGATGTTGGGTCCCGATGCATGCTATGAAATCAATAAGTACCTCCAAACACAGGATTGGGCAGGGAATCGTGATATGCACGAGAACGGATTCGAGGCAAGCACTACATGCTCAGCTTTTTGGACATGAATTACATGAGACATAGTAGTACTGTTCTTTTGTTGGAGACTTTGGGTTGTCCATAACCTGAATTTTACCCCTTGTTATGTACGATATTGTAAGTGTATATAAACATGGGCAGGCCTTCATTAAAGTACGTTTATGTGCTTTCAATTCATCTAATGAGTGTTTGTTTCTACATGCACATTTGTAACCATGGCCCCTTGTCTGATGAACAAGTCTCACGTTTGGGCTTCACTCACCCATTAATGTGACCTCAAACCGAGATGTGGTTTGGTCAGTAAATTTCCAAAAAATATTCAAAGAAGTTTCTCTCAGGAAATTTTGGTGACCAATCAAACTTATTATACATGAGATTCTTGGTTTGGCTGTCCTATTGAAGTAGCACAAAATGACCATACCAATACGTATAACCAAGGACAGGGAAATTCGAAGGCAAGCAATTAAAATTTTGATGATTTCATGGAAAAGCTTTTACTTGTGTTCATGAGATATAATATTTGAGTATCTAGTACTGCTTAACTCATCATTTCAGTATCACAAAAATCAAGCACAAGTGATATTTTCGTTTTGCTGAATTCTCTGTACTGATGATTGAACATATAAATACTCTGTTTATTATAAAAAGTGGGACGAGGACAGGAGTGTAATTTACCTTACCTTTAATGTATAATCCTTACCGTTATCTTCTGTGATTACAAGCAATTAAAAACTGTTAATGGTTAGCGTTGTTTCTTAAATTTAGAAACAATAATATTATGTTTCTTCAAATTGATGATGCTGATTGTCATTTGCACATCCCAGAAACAAAAAGTATGTGCTTCACCATAGCCTTATGGAAGAAATTCAAGTTCTCTCTCCTTATTTTTCAAGTTCGTGGCCCACCGATAACAAAATTTTCAAGATAATGATTAGCAGATCTTTGGTTTGAGTAAGTGCCTAAATGTATGTTTTTTAATGACACCAACCCCCGAAACGTAAATTTGTACTCGAGAAACAAATAGCGAAAGAATATCTTTTTCACCGATCGCCCTAGTCCGCAAAGCACAGGTAGAGGTGCTAACCCAAAGATTCCAAGATAAAGGGAAGACAACTCTACAATTTCATACTTTTTTAGCAAAACTAGAAGAACGCGTTTTCCAAACTGCACGAGAACTACTTCCCTCACGAGTCACCATGTGCCATGCTTGGTCTCGGTGGTTCTCTTCCTTCTACTCCTGGTTCAATTACCATATCTTCATTGGAACCAACACTCCGAACTCCACTAGACAACGATTCACCATTTTTTAGTAGTGATTCGCCATGATTTTACAAGATAATATAATCTCATGAGAGATTCGCCAAAAAATTATATATACATATTATATTATTAATAAAATCGCCTTCCATTTTTCCTATGTATCATGGGGATTCGCCCATTTATTATATATATAAATTTAGGGGGGTTATTAAAATTTACCCTGATCTTGTGTTGAATTATTTCAGTGTCATAGGATTTCAGATCCTCATAACTCCACGCAAAAACATCAAAAAATTCTTTAAACAGCTCTATGTATTTGAGTTTAATGTGAGCTGGTAAAGTCTTAGACAGTTTAATCATCATCGGTTTTAGTTCACTGCCTATATTACACTCTTCAACTTCAGTCTTGATAGGCTCCAGTTTTGGCTTCTTGGCCACATCGTTGAAATCGAACAACTCTTCTAAAGGGGCCAGACCCTTTGGCAAACTTTGATCTTTTGACTGCAGAGTTTCTAAGTCCTTTGTTTCTGACTCTGCAATCGCTTCTGTTTTATTTTCACATTTGTTAGACTGTAGAATTATATTGGCAACCTTAGGAGGCTTTTCTTCTTCATCAAGAAAATTTTCTTCACTAGGGCAGTATGTTTCATAGTCTGAATCCGAGCTGGGTAGTTCAAATTCATTTCTGAACAGCATGAAGTCTTCTATTTTTTTGTCGCCGTCAAACACTTGCCAATATTTTTCGTTATTAGGAACGGTTGTTACACTAAAAAATTTCATCCTGATATTTTGCTCTGTGTATGAGCTCATTATTACTCGTACTTCTCCCTTTGCAAGTCTAACATATCAGTTCCTCATATCAAGCCTTGAAAATCAGATAAAAGTTCCTAAAAATCTCCTAAACTTTGGTGTCGCACTTTCTCTCTATCTTGCCTGCGGTCCCGCACCTAATGTTTAGCTCTCTTGCGTACCTAAACGCACTTTATCTGTGTTACGGGTGCGGACCCCTGTAAGATCAAAAAGGCGCAAGTAAATTCCAAAAAGATCAATAAAAGTGAATTCTAGAAGCTTCCAGAAAATATCTTGCGGTGATAGAACCGCTCTTATGAGGTGCATGTATCCCTTACCTTATGGAGCTAACCCCTTTATGTGAGGAGTCTATACCTTTGAAGGAGGATTCTATCCCTTCATAGTTGGAACAGAAAATCTCCTCTTTTCCACTATAAAAAGAGGCATTGAGTAGCCTCAAAGGGAGTTGAAGCTTTAGAATATTTGAAGTTAAGTGTTGTTGATATTTAGACTCAGTTAACTAAGAATTTTGTGAGGAGAGATTACATACCTCTATTTGTCTTGGTTGGAGGAGTGCAGAGCTTATCAAAGTAAAGGAGACTCCTGCTTCGGACCCCGAGAAGGCCTGTGCAACATCAAGGCTCAGGTTGTAAGGTTTTCCTTCTTTTGAAATTAATACAAATATACTTGTTTTTCTCAATAAGCTTTCAGTTAATGGTTTATTTCATAGATTCCTTGATCACTATGATAAGCATGGTTTATGATGATTTCTATACAGGTGCTATGTAATATTTTTCTTGTTTGTGACTGCAGGTTTACGAGGAAAACTTCTTCAAGCGCGCGAGGGATAATAACGACTTCAAACAAGCGCTAGACATACGGTAAGTCTTTTACACCTCTATAGAGCTTTTCGTAGATCATATATGCTTAGAGAAATATTAGTTTATTTGGCTGTTTGTTGCTAGATACTTTTAGTACCAGGGAGATCGGTCTTGTCCGCAAGATGGATTAATCCACACAACAAATTGGCGACTCCGGTGGGGAAAGAACTTGTTGTTTTTGGTTCTCTTTTATTTTGATTTAAGGAAACGTTTTCCTAGTTTTTGATTGATATACATCTGCCTGGGTAGCTTAGTTTTTCTCTGTTTTTGAAAATTTTGAAGTCTTTTATGTTTTTCTCTAATTTTTCTTGGGACCACACTTTGCCTTCTTTGCACAGTGCGGGCAGTTTTGCATTTTTGCTTTAGTAAACAATGCGGTACCGCACCTGTTACTCCTGCAAGCTCGCGGACCCTGTTAAAATTTTGAAAAACTTTAGATTTATTTCTTCAGTTTATCTTTATTTTGATTTAGAGTTTTTGTTTCTGCCCAGATTGATGATTGTTTCTGTCAAAAGCTTTCTGTGAATGAATCTTAGCAGTATTGATGTTTTGATGATTTTCTAGAAGTTTTGCGTTTCGGATTGTTTTTCACTTGGTCTTTGTAGTGATTCGAAGCATTGACTGTTTAAAGTACCTGAGATTACATTGGTCTTTTTTCTTTTTGTTGAATCTGACCTGATTGTGAAATCATCCTTTATTAAGAAATAGAGCTACCTGTTTCTTTGCAAATCTTCGAAAAGAAACTTTGTTATTGGTTTTTGAATTTCATTTTTTATAAAAATAAAAATAAAAACATATTTGAGTGTTTTTGATCCATTTGTTATTCTGAACCAATAGCTCCTTAGTTTGCTGAATAACTAAGTAAAACATTCTTAAAAAAATATTAAAGCTTTTATTCAATTAGATTATTAAAGTTTGTAGATCTCAGAATTAGTTTTGTAGTTTTGAGTGCTTTTAAAAGTTTGTAGATCTCTTTTGAAGGAAACTTGTTTTGTAGCTTCAAGTTTTTGAAGGGAAAGGATTTTCTTATGAGCTTTGATAATTTGTTTCATTTTGAGTTATTGTTGAATAGACAAAAATATTTTCTTTCAATTGTTCTTTATATTTAAAGAAGGAATTGTTTATTAAAAGAATTGCATTCTCCAACTCTTTCTTAAATAGAATTTCATTGAAAGGAAACGATCTGATTATCATTTTTAGGTGCATTTTTAGTGTTTTTGGAAGTCGAGTATTCACACCATCAGAGTTTCATGTCCACACCCATTGACTTAAGAAACTACTCTTAAAAGTAACGCTTAATTAAAATTCATCTAGCAATCTTTTTATTTTCTAGGGCTCTTATCACCAACATAGCTTAGGCTAGTATCTTGAAGTAGGGATTAATTAACTCTCCAAGGTAGTAAAAAAAAACAAGTAGACAAATCTTGCAGTAGGAAATAAATCCAATTGTAATTTGTATAATCTGGGAAGCTTCTCTTAAAATACGTCAATCACGAGATCATATCCGAACCTTTGAGACAATCAATTCTGTTTCATTGGGGAAGATAGAAGATTTTGCGCGCATTATAAATGGTAAACCTCGGATTAACCATTGTCGAGGAGCCTAGGGTCACTTGTAGGTAAACCTTGGATTAACCATGTCGAAGAACCTTCAAGGGGATTGAGCTTTGTTACTCTACCCTTGCGCATGGGATCGGATCGTAGACTGTTCCCCCAGTTATATTTGTTATTGTTGGTAACCTTAGTGAATACAAACCTAAGATTATTTCCTAAGGTGACGGTGAAGGAAAGATCTCACTATACCTGGAGCAGATGTCGACTAGACTCACTTGGACTCTCTGGGGGGTTCTCTTCACACGAGATGGTTTTGTGAGGAAACTTGTGCCAGTCTGTTTCATTAAGCAGGTTGTCAGGGTAATTGTTCCAACCTCCCTTTCTGTATTGAATTTCTACTAAGTTGGATTTCATCACCAACTAGTGTTTTTAGTACGGGAAGTTACTGTTTGTGTGTGGTTTGAACTCCTAGATTTTTAAGCGTGTGATTCAGCTGTTTGTTTCTTTTGAGACTTTAGGTGTTTTCATTGAAATTTTCTTTGTTTTCGTGTGATTATTTAAATATTTAATCGTGGCGGAATTGCCGAGACAATACCGGAGACTACAAGGGAAACCCCCTGAATATACACCAAGTCAGCTTGAAGGGCTTCGTGCTCTGGTATCATCTAGTAGCGGTAGGATTAAATCAACAGAAGTTGGGACTTCATCTATAGTTGTTCATCCCGATTATCAAACACCCATAACAGAACACATTCAAGAGCCGATTTCAGTTTCTGAAGTTACTGGTAGTATTTCTCCTACCAGTGAACTAGCTGACGAACCTGAAATCTCTGAACCTGAAATTGAACCTTCTGTTTTGGAAACATCTTCAGGATTTATTACACCAACTTCTAGCGATCCTGGTTCACCTAGGCTAAGAAATATTTTCACTGACGATCTTCCATCTGGACTAATTTCTATTGAAGAACTTACTAATCCAGACGAAGAGTTATCTCTTCCCGATTCCCCTCAGTCTTTAAATCTTAGGGAACGTGAATCAATTTTCTACAGCCCTATTCGAACTTCTGCTTGGTATTTATCCTTAACAAATTTTTTAGAGAATCTGGGTCTTTCTTTTTCTCCACCTCGAGTTCCATTTCATCCAACACCCAGAGGTTACTATCCGTCATCCATTATGGCAGGAGAGTCATCCATGTTTTCCCAGACACCGGAAGCATTTTTACACGGTGGTCCTTCTGTTCCTTCGGGATATCAGGCTTTGTCTGGTACTTTCTCGGGAGTAGCTCCTCAACCAATTAAACAAGTGTTATCATCTGGTTTAAGTGGAATTAAAATTGAAACGTCGAACGCAGAGAAAATCTTTATGATGTCTGGTAATATTCTGAATCCGCAACCTCAAGGCAGTCAGTTACTGCCCGGAGGGCAATCTCAAGGAAATCCGTTACCGCCTGGAGGGAAACCCCAAGGTAGTCAGTTACCACCTGGGGGGCAACCTTCAGGAAGTCAGTTACCACCTGGGGATCCACCTCAAGGTAGCTTATTCCCAAGACAAACTGTGGAATCATATTATTTTGGGGGACAACCTCAAGGACAATACACACCTCAAGGATATCAACCTTCAGGACAATACATACCCCAGGGTCAACCCCAAGCTCAATATGCTCCTCAGGGTCCATATCAACCCCAGCTTCAGTACGCGCCTCAGGGTTATCAACCTTAAGGTCAGTACCCAATTCAAGGTTACCAACAGCCTTCTGGTCAGTCATCTATTCAAGGAGCCGGAAATTTACCACTTACTTATCAGCCCTACATTCAACCAGGTTATGGTCCTTACGTTCAACCTTCTACGAGACAATACCCCGGAATGAATATGGTGTAGAATCCATCCCAGTATCAACAGCCTATGCAGCCTAATGTGCAGTTTCCTTTTCAACCTGGACAGGCTTTGGTTTCTGGTCCAACCCAGCAACCTGTCCAGCCTACTATTCAAACTCCTGCACCTAGTTCTGTTCAGTAGTCTGTGCCTAGTACACCTCAGAATCCGCCTCAAACTGCTACAACTGCTACAACGTCTGTTCAACCTGTAACACCTATTTCTGGAGTATCTGTAACTCTGAGTTCGGTTATCCCTGCATCCGTGCAAATCCCTCAATTCTTTGTACCCCAGTCAGGACCTTCAGTTCAGACTTCGGTTCAGATGCCTGCAGGACAAGCCGGTACAAGTACAGTTGTCACAATTCAACTGCAATTCACGTATCAACCGTACCAGGGATATCCTCAATTCGGTCCCGGTTCACAAAATCCAAGTTATCAGTATCAACTGTACCTTGGCTATACTTATCAGCAGCCTCAACAACCCCATTTTGGTCTGGTTAATCCTGCTTTTCCGGGAGGGTACACAATTCCTATCGCAACTCCGATTCCCAGTTATCCTGGGTATCCACCTCCTGGAACTACTTTGGCTACTCAAGGTTTTCGTGACCCCAACCGTCAGTTACCATTTATTGCAACTTTGGATTTACCTGATTTGACGCACCTTACGAATGATCTGATTTTCTATTATCCGTACTGGCCGCCAATGCCGCATAAGTTTCCCAGTGATATACCAAAATTCGAAGGTAAGTCAAGAGAGGATCCATCAAATCACGTCATCACTTATCACCTCTGGTGTGCGTCTAATTCAATCATTGATGATTTGATTCGCTTACGTCTTTTCCAAAGAACTCTTATTGGTCTTGCAGCCAAATGGTACATTGAGTTACCACGAGGCTCGTTTAATAATTTCAGTCAGTTAGCAACTGCCTTCTTGACTCATTTTCAGTTGCCTGTCAGATACGACAATGGCACAGAATTATTAACTTCACTAAAACAATCTACGTCTACATATATTTCTGATCATATTCATGAATGGCGACATAGAAGGCGTTTGGTGAAAGTTTACATTCCGGATCAAATTTTGGCGGAATGGTTTGTTAAATCATTGTTGCCCAATATCACTGAAGATGTAGCTAAAGCTGGTGTTGTTACTGAAGAGAATTAATTGCTCAAGCTCATTACCTTGACCTCGTTTATACGCAATGAGGTACTTTACACGAAAAAATCCCCGACCTTCCAAAACAAGGTCAAATAACTGCTGCTCCTTTAGGGTCTCATGCCGCTGACGGTATGATTGGTACAGTCAATACTAAAAGCAAGAAGAAATCTTCAAAGAATTATTCTCCTATTATAACTTTACCAGATTCTCCGAAAGGAGAATCTTCCCCCGAAATTTCTGCCGACATTCATGTCGTAGAGACATCTACGGCTAAATCTAAATCCGGTGGTAAAAAGAAAGGGAAGAATAAAAACAAAAATAATTCAAAAGAGAAGAATGATAAAAATTAATCCAATGAAGAAGAGCACAAACCTCGTTATCCTTGTTACATTTGTGACGAGGATCACTTTACTAAGGAATGCCCACATCGAGCAGAGGTTGCAAAATTCGTTAAAGGTTCACAACAACCTGCTGTCTTGAAGGATCCTTTTCCCACTCAAGATAGCAAGATGGTTGGTTCCTCCTCGACTACTTCAAAAGAGCCTATTTTGATGATGTCTCATGTAAGGATTGCGACGCGATCGCAAGATTATGGTACTAAGAATCCTGTTGATGGTAAAGAAGCATAATATTCTAGTGCAAATACATCAACTACACCTCCTCCTGTTTCTAGTCCGCTACAAATCGAGAAAAAAAATCCAGACTTAATAATCAAACCGCCTGTTAAAGGTGTTCTTCGTAAATCAGCTTTCAATCCACATGTGAGAGATGCTCAGAATTACAACATTGTTGAAGACTTAGTTATTTCCCCTTCAGCAATGTCGGCTTTGGAAGTGCTACAATCATGCCCAACATAGCGTAAATTGATTTTGTCTGCTATAGGAGCTGTAGATATTCAGGATTCTAATCTTCTAATCTTCGATTTAGAAAATAGTACGCCTCGCTTACCTCATCATATGGCTTTCCAAATTCCGTTGTTAGTCATAAATAGACCAATCTATCGGACTGTGATTGATGAGGGAGCTTCAACGTGTATTATATCAATTCAGTGTTGGAAATCGCTTGGTTCTCCTACACTCAACCAATATCCGACAATTCTTAAGGCTTTTGATGGTCGAGGTTTCCATCCTTTTGGTATTTTGCAGGATCTACCCATAGGGGTCGAAGGTAAAATCGTAAATCTAGATGTGGAAGTGGTTGATGCCCCTCTAGATTACAACCTTCTTCTAGGTCGCAGTTGGACTTATGCTATGACTGATGTTGTTTCTTCGGTCTTTCGACTCATAAAATTTCCATATCAAGGAAGGATCGTTACAATAGATCAGTTAACTCATTTCTCTTCTGACCCAGCCTCTACAGAAACAATCCAGCACGTTGGTAAAGCGGCTATCCCGTATAAGGATGTTGGAGTAGGTTTGATTAAATATTCTAGTTTACTAGGAACTTTTTCCTTTCCTCCTCCTAACGTATCGCCTTCTGTTGCAAATATTCAAATGATTTCGTCAGACACTGTTATGTTTGATGATCGTTGGATCGTACCTTCCGACTCCGAGTTAGATTCAATTGATGGCATGATGTCTTTGAGTCCATTTGAAGTTGCATACCAGGCTGTACAGTCACTTTCCAACCCCTCTTCAACCGAAATTGATCCAATGAATGGGATCCATGAGGAATCACTTTCTATATCCAGTTCAGCCACAATGGCATTTCCTGATTTTGTTGATACTTATGAGCAAATTTGTGAATTTTTGTCCGTTGATGATTTACCATGGGAATATCTTCATCATCGATCTTCATTTTTACCTGAACTAGATCACTTTAAAGATGATTTTGCTTCAATTTTCACTGCTGAATATGTCAAAGAACCCCAGAATCCATTGCAAAATCCTGATTCTGAGTTAAATTTGGAAAATATTTCTTGAACGGTTCCAATTGACATTTCGATAAAACCAGGAATAATTGAAAACATTCATATAGGTGCTTGTTGCACTGAAGATGAAATTCAAACTTATAAATCCCTATTTCAAGAATTTTGTGATGTGTTTGCCTGGTCATATGAATAAATGCCAGGAATTGATCCATCAATTGTCGTACATGAAATTAGGACTTACCCGGATGCCAAACTTGTTCGTCAACGTCTACGTCAAATGCATCCTAGAAAAGCTGCTGCTATCAAAGCAGAAGTTGAAAAATTACTTCGTGCAGGTTTCATTTATCCAATTCCCTTAACGGATTAGGTATCGAATATTGTTCCTGTGACTAAAAAACAAGGAACGATACGAGTATGTATCGATTATAGGGATATTAATCAAGCTTGTCCAAAAGAAAATTATCCAACTCCCTATATCGATCAAATAATCGATGATTGTGGCAGCAGTGAAATTTTTTCCTTTATGGACGGCTTTTCCGGGTACAATCAAATAAACATACTCCCTGCAGATCAGCCAAAAACAGCTTTCATTTGTCTGTGGGGGACGTTTGCTTATTGCAATCTACCCTTTCGATTGAAGAACGTTGGGGCAACTTTTCAAAGGGCAATGTCTTACCTGTTTCATGAGATTAAGCACATTGTGCAACCCTATCTCAATGATTTACTTGCTCATTCATCTCGCAGGGCTGACCATCTCACTCACTTACGAGCCATTTTTATGAGATGTGGACATTATCGAATTAGGCTGAATCCACACAAATTTGTTTTTTGTGTAGATTCGGGTCATTTACTGGGATTTGTGGTTTTAAAGGTAGGTATTCACGTCGATCCGTCGAAGGTCGAAGCTATTGTTAAATTACCTCCTCCTTCGACTTTACGCCAACTCCAAAGTTTGCAGGGGAAAGCAAACTTTTTACGACGGTTCATTCCTAACTATGTCGAGCTTACAAAGGGTTTTACCCGGTTGCTGAAACAGAACATTCCATTCTTTTGGGATGAGATCGCTGATCGATATTTTGATGCACTTAAACACACGTTGACCCATGCACCGTTATTTCATCCTCCCAACTACAACCAGGATTACATTTTGTACCTCGCTGCTTCTCATTCCACCATTGGGATGGTTTTAGTTCAGGAAGACGAATCTAAAACTGAACATGTGATTTACTATCTTAGTCGGAATCTGCATCCGACTGAGATCAAATACACACATGTGGATAAATTAGCCTTGGCAGCTGTTCAAGCTGTCCAAATATTTAGACACTACATCTTGTTATGTAAAACCACAGTAATTTCTGTTTGCAACCCTATGATGTACATTTTAACCAAACAACTGTTAGGTGGCAAGTATTCCAAATGGATAGTCATCCTGTGGGAATTTGACTTGGAGTTTGAAAAATCCAAGGCAAAGAAATCTTTGGTATTTGCGGAACTGATGTGTGATTTCCCTTCTACTGATACTGAAACTGTGGCAGAAGAACCCATTGCGGACGAATCTCTGTTTCTTATCAGTACTCTAGATCCATGGTATGGAGATATTATTGTTTATCTCCAAACCCAATCTTTTCGGCCTAAAATCTCACAGTCTCAACGACGGAAAATACGCTTCCAATCCCAATAGTACAATATTATTGGTGATACACTTTATCATAGAGGAGCGAATTCTGTTTTCCGACGCTATCTTGTTCATGAAGAAGCTGAAAAGGTTTTAAATGACTGCCATTCTGGAGCATGTGGCGGTCATATGTCTGGGTATGCCACAGCCCAAAAGATACTGTGTGCTAGCTATTTCTGGCCGTTCTTATTCAAAGGTTGTATTTATGTAGTCCGGAAATGCCACAATTGTAAACTTTTTGATCGTAAGATGCGCGTGCCACCCGCTCCTCTTCATACCATAATTGTTGTTGGTCCTTTCGCGAAATGGGGTATCGATTTTATTACATGTAACCCTCACTCAGTCGGGGGGCATGCGTATATTATCTTAGCAGTAGATTATTTTACTAAGTGGGCCGAGGCGATGCCTATAATTTTCGGCTGTTGGCAAGACTGCTGCGACTTTCGTATTTAATCACATAATTGCTAGGTTTGGTGTTCCTCAAGCCATTATTACAGATCATGGAAGTCATTTTCGGAATGTCATGATGACTGAACTGACAGATCAACTTGGCCTGTGCCACGATAGTTCCACTCCATATTATCCGTAAGCCAATGGTCTGGTTGAAGCCATAAATAAAGTTTTAGTCACCATGATTAGACGAATTATTGGTATTCACAAAATGATTTGGCATTCCATGTTATTTTCAGCACTTTGGGCATATTGAACCTCAGTAAAAACATCAACTGGTTTCACTCCCTTTCAACTCGTTTACGGTTTGGAAGCTGTGTTGCCGATTGAATGCGAAATTCTGTCACCGAAATTAGCCGTAGAATTACTCCCAGCTACGTCTGAAGAGGAGAAACGTTTCTTGTACTTGGCTCAGCTGGATGAGAATCGACGAAATGTTGTAATAGCAAACAAGGCTCATGTTAAACGAATAAAAGCCCAGTATGATAGAAGTTTTACCCCTCGAAATTTTTCAGAAGGAAACCTAGTTTTAGTTTATGATCAAGCCAACGATAAGCTAGGAGCTGGGAAATTCGTGCCCATGTGGCATGGTCCTTTCATTGTTAAGCGAAAGCTAGCAAAAGGGGCCTATGAGCTGATAGATTTTGACGGTGTCCCTTTAGATAAACCCAGAAATGGACTTTATCTGAAGCGATATTACGCTTAAACTTGGTGTGGAGATTTTTTATTAGATTAGATTTCTTTACTACTGGTGTGTCTTAGATTAGAAAAGCGTGCCTAGTTTAGAAGTGTGTTTTTTATCACTGTTCCTGCTTATCTGAGTTTTACTCCTGATATTGCAGATGTCGACGTCTCTTCAAACCTACATTGGTTTTGCTGATGGTGCTTGTCGTAGTACACGGAACATTTCTTCTGCAGCTTGGGTTATCTATTCACCCTCTAACGAGTTAGTATCCATGCATGGGGTAAGCCTTGGTCAAACAACAAATAACATTTCCGAGTATAGTGTAGTGATAGATTTATTATATGAATCCATATCATTTGGAATTCGGAGTTTGATTGTTAGGTTGGATTCCGAACTTGTTGTATTACAGCTTAACAAGATTTTTTCCATTAGATATCCAATGTTATTATGGTTATTTTTAAGAGTGTCTCTTGGAACGTGAATTTTATTACATTGTATATCAACACATTCTAAGACATTTAAATACATTAGTAGACGCAGTTGCTTCTAGTATGATAAATCGACATTTGCAGTGATCAAAACAGTAAAACAAACAACATCCATAATATATACACAGATAGCCGGTAAATAGTGATATATCATAGTATAGAAGTTTTTCAAAAAATATACATCGTCTTCGATCATAGGTTGGAAACACCTTATGATCGGTAAAATGATAACACAAAAAGTCAAAAATGTGAGTCTACAATACGATCATCCCATCACTGATGGTGATCACGATAAGAAACCACTACCCGGGCCACCCTACACAGGAACCTCCTAAAGGATCTTGGAACACCAATCACATATCTCTGCAATCTAAGTGGAATCTCATCTATGTCTGTCTCTGGAATATCTAGAGTCAGATGCTCTAGATGATGCTCTAAATCAGACAAGATTTCTACTGATTGGCCTACTGGGGCTGGTGCGGCCGCAACTGGTTGTCTTCTTTCATAAGGCTAGGGATGGGTTGGTCGTCGTGGGCCCACATCTGCATTCAAAAACTTTTGGTTATTAATTTTCAAGACGATCAAAAAAAAAAAAAAAAAAATTAGAACTTGTTGAAAATGGTTTTACTTGATTCGTCCCACTGTTCCCCTGCTGGGAAAGTCATCTCCCGGTCGCCGCGGAAATCTATCCCGGCGTATGGAAAGTCTTCAATGACAAAAATTTGGCGGTCCAGCCAACGAAAATATGAAGGAGGAAATCGAACAATCTCAGCACCCTCAATACCGTGACGGGCCATCAATGCAACCCAACGAACCATCCTTGCTTCTCGGGGTCGACCAGCATCAACAGGAATACTTTGCGGAGCTAGCATGGGTACCCTCTCTAGAGAAAAAGTGACCACGATGGATCCATATCCAAAGTTGTTTAGTTTGCCATTTTTCGCTCTAGTTAGTTGGCCTTTTACATTGGCCAACACAGCTTCGCACCAGTTGAAAATGGTGCCTCGAAAACAATCCACAGCAATGCGCATCTGGGAACCAGTAGCCACATGCAGTGCGGCACTCCCACACAATCTGGTAACAGTAAACACAATAACTTTTAGCTCGGGACGGATGATATTTTTTATATCAATCGGTTTGTCCCTGGGGTCTGCCTCATCATTACAGAATTCTTGACAAAGACTAGCGACAGTTTGGCCACCTAGCCTAGTCCCAAACGAGGAAAGTTGTTCGCCCCTCTTGGACAAACCAGTCAGAAAATAAATATCCTCCAGCTCGATTTCGAGCCGGTGGCCACCGATAATGAAACACTGGTCTGCACGTTCCACCTTTTTACCAACCATGTCAGGAGGTCTACCTATGCCCTCATGCCCTGAATGGCCCAGAATTTATACAAACTGCATGCTCTTAATGTCTGCATTATAGGAAAATGGAGCATCGCGGCGTCATCCACATCCTCATGCTCACGTTCTCTCCAAATCAACATCTTGTTGATCCTACAATTCATAAAAAGATATGTTAGAACAATCTAATTTGAAAATTTTTGGGCGGAAAATGAGAAATTTGATTTTGAAATTTAAATGTGTGGGGACCGCACTTTGCCTTCGTACACAGTGCGTAGGAACACACACGCTCTGTGTAAAAAGTGCGGACCCATGACCTTTTTCTCCATAGAAAAAGGTCGGGGTCCGCAGGTCCCGTGTATTGTGCCTGCGGACCCCCGCGGGCGATTTCTTAAACATATTTCTCCCTTAAAAATAAAAACTAAAGCCTAAAAATGAATTCTAAATAAATGAAAAGCAAGATTAAGAGGTCGTGGATTACCTGGGACTAACGGTTCTCGATTTCGTCGGACGAATTTTCCAGAATCTTCACAGGAACTTTTTTACCCAAAAACTTCTACTTTTCACTCTGAACTTGAACGATAAAAATGAAATTGAAAAAGTCCTTTTTATAAGTTTTTTCGAATAGATGAATTTTTAATTTATTTATTTTTCACTTTAAAAAGGATACTTTGAAAGCATTTTTACTTATCTTAAACATGTATGTGTAATGTTTCAAGTTTTTGTGCAGAAATTGGATTTTTCAGGAGAATTGATCATTTTTCAACAAAGAGCATACTTTTATCACTTTTTCTGACTCTTTCAAAAATTTACAAAAAAGCAAAACATTGGAGTTCTCTTTTAAGCCCTTTTCAAACTCTCTAAATATGAAAATATTGCTGAGTACTTGATTGTTCGAACTCGTTAACGTAAATGAATAATCGTCCCTTCAGTATAAGTTCACCCCTTTTACGGACTGAAATGGACTATTTATGAAAAAGGCATACGTTGACTAAATACGGTCAATAGAGTTATCTCCCGCATTATTTTATCCTTTTTCGGGCTCGAGAGACTAAATTTACGAAAAAGTACACCCATGGAGTTTTCTTAAGTTTTTTCTTCTGACTCCCTAAAATTGAAAAATGCCGAGTTACTCCTATACTAGACTTGTTAAAATTTAACAGTAAAGGACCTGTTCAAATTTCAAAACAGGAACGAACCACTCCTCCTTAGGGTTCGAATCTTAAAATAAGTTGGACTCATTCGAAGGATGAGCTTATAAACAAGCAAATGTTATCCTCCTCAAGTTTGTCAAAAATAAAGAGGTACTTGCCAGAAATGGTGGGGGAAAAGAGAGAAAAATGACTTGTTTGTTGTATTTTTAATTTTCGAAAATCCAGTTAACCACTCTTGAACACGACACTTTCATCCACCTGGATTGGGAAATCCTTTGCCTAACAGTTAATCAAACCTCATTGAAAATCTTCATCCGGTTTCTGGGTATTAGCTTTGGGTCAATTGTCACCTGCAATGTCATTATGTGTTCAAGAGGACAGTTCAAATAAAACCATTCATCTGCAAAATATCTGTCATCCATTTTGACTATCCCTGAGTCAGTCCTTGCCAATATACATTTTCAAAACTTGATCTATGATTTCGCGTTGTGGGCTTGCCTACGACGAATCACTTTCTATCGACGACAACTCATTATCTAGGAAGTTGATCTAGAAATCGTCAGTACCTTGAAATCTGCATGCCTCAATGGCAGGTTTCTCGCCTTCGACGACAGGTTGCATCATTGACCTTCGATCGAATGATTCCGTGATATTTTCAACTTCAGCTCATTCATTCACATTTCATGGATTGTACTGGGTACTTTGAGAGCCATTGACATTACTGGTGGTTACTCTCACACTTGTTAACAATTTACATCATTGACTGGTAATCAAGTGGTTTCTACCATGTTCGACTTCGACACATTCATTCACATGGATAGAATCGTACTAGTTCGAGATGCAGAAATCAAGACCCTGGATCTAGTTTCTACCATCCAGGCTGCGAGGATTTTTGTTATCATTTATACAGTGGACTATTTATAAACATATGGTTGAGTCCATACTGTGTCTACACATGTCTATACTGTGATGTACTCAAAATCATTCCTGTATCAGAACAATTTGAATCAGTTTCTAGTTAGTTTTGATCTGAGTATGGGAATACCTACCTCAGCGATGATATGATCACACACACACACACACACACACACACACACACACACACACACACACACACACATATATATATATATATATATATATATATATGTTTTGCATTTAATGTTTTTACAAGTTCCGACTGGGGTGTCCATAGGATGATCCTTGAAATGATAAAGTATTGCACTCTTCATATATGACAGACTTCAGTTTCATCTATTCCAGACTTTTCACTTTAGGGGGCAATCTGTTACACTAAAAATTGTCATCCTGACATTCTGCTCTATGTATGAGCTCATTATTACTCATACTTCTCCCTTTGCAAGTCTAACATATCAGTTCCTCATATCAAGCCTTGAAAATCAGAGAAAATTTCCTAAAAATCTCCTAAACTTTGGTGTCGCACTTTCTCTCTATCTTACCTGCGGTCCCTCACCTAATGTTCAGCTCTCTTGCGTACCTAAATGCACTTTATCTGTGTTACTGGTGCGGACCCCTGTAAGATCAAAAAGGCACAAGTAAATTCCAAAAAGCTCAATAAAAGTGAATTCTAGAAGCTTCCAGAAAATATCTTGCGATGATAGAACCGCTCTTATGAGGTGCATGTATCCCAGTCCTTATGGAGCTAACCCCTTGATGTGAGGAGTCTATCCCTTTGAAGGAGGATTCTATCCCTTCATAGTTGGAACAGAAAACCTCCTCTTTTCCACTATAAAAAGAGGCATTGAGTAGCCTCAAAGGGAGTTGAAGCTTTAGAATATTTGAAGTTAAGTGCTGTTGAGATTTAGACTCAGTTAACTAAGACTTTTGTGAGGAGAGATTACATACCTCTATTTGTCTTGGTTGGAGGAGTGCAGAGCTTATAAAAGTAAAGGAGACTCCTGCTTCGGACCCCGGAAAGTCCTGTGCAACATCAAGGCTCAGGTTGTAAGGATTTTCTTCTTTTGAAATTAATACAAATATACTCATTTTTCTCAATAAGCTTTCAATCAATGGTTTATTTCATAGATTCTTTGATCACTATGATAAGCATGGTTTATGATGATTTCTATACAGGTGCTATGTAATATTTTGCTTGTTTGTGACTGCAGGTTTACGAGGAAAACTCCTTCAAGCGCGCGAGGGACAACAACGACTTCAAACAAGCGTTGGACATACGGTAAGTCTTTTACACCTCTATAGAGCTTTTTGTAAATCATATATGCTTAGAGAAAGATTAGTTTATTTGGTTGTTTGTTGCTAGATACTTTCAGTACTAGGGAGATCGGTCTTGTCTGCAAGACGGATTAATCCACACAACAACGGCTGGTCTGAATTTGATCTGAGTTGCGCATTCTTTGGTTTCATAGGGCATTAAGCATGTTCTAGCAGCAAAAGCTAAACTGTGGGCCATGATATTCCTTTTTCTTGGGACAAAAATCAATTGGAATTCCTCAAAAGTTTTCAATAAATCCACGACATCGTTTTGATAGGCTCTAAGTCTGGGGTGATTTGCGTTGTATTCCCCATTGACTTGCCTAATGATTAATTATGAATCCCCATGCACTTTAATTCTCTTAGCTCCTAATTTCTTCAACAAATGCAAGCCTAAAAGAAGGGATTTGTACTCTGCTATGTTATTCGAACACTGAAAGTTTAATCTACAGGAATGGCCTTTTGTGTGGTTGTTTTCAGTGTTATGTATCCAGACGCCTGCACCAGCATTGCTCCTAGTGCAGGACCCATCAAAGTTCATACTCCACAGAGGACTAGTTTCGGGTTCAGCTTGGTTACTATCCTCTTCAAAAAGCATGCTTTCGGTTTGGTTTTGAATATTAGCACTCTGTTGAATCTGTTTTAATTCCTCCATTTTTTCATTGTATTGAGAAATGATTTCTTGACTCTCAAAGTTAAAAAGCGATGGACGAATGATTTGTAGCTCAAGACCTGTGTTTGGTGTGCTGTAGTCTACGGGTTCAGCAGACTATTTTGATAGTTCTGTGTTGTCCTCCTCCTCCTCTCTATCGGCCATTAATTTAGTAAAGTGACCTGTTCACTGAATGTTTCATCATTGAACAGGATAAAATAATCAAGGCATGTATTTACAGAATACAGAGGATATTTTTCGAGTCTCTATTGGCTAGTAACCATGTACTGCATATGGGACTCCCTGTAAATTCTTCTAGTCTGATTGAAAACGGGGATGGTCGCATAAGTCATGTCCATCTGCATAGTCCCTTGTAACTTAGCTCCCCAAGATCTTTATAACAGCATACCATACTTTGGGGGGCCACAACAATATCCATTACTAAGCATTTGGCTAGGATTTGTGCTAAGTTAACATAGATGTCTTTAATTAATCCTAAAAATTTTACTCTGCTTGAGTCAAAGGAGTAAAGATCCTTATAAGGTCTGGTGATCTCAAGACCCAGGCTCTCCATTACAGCTTTGGGCATTAAATTGTGAGAGGCCCCTAAATCATGCATAGCATTATGCAAAATCTTGTCATGAACGTTTAAAATTACATAAAAAGGAGGAACATGTCCCTCTTGATATCTACCTTCAATCTTAGGACCAAAAATAAGTTCTAGTTGGTCATCGTTAAGATTGACTGTGTCATTATTCTCCTCTATGTTTAAAGCCTCCAAAATTTGGGTTCTATATACATTTTGGGCAGCTAACTCAGTAAGGGGAACAAAGATTTTAATTCTGGAAATTTCCTGCTCCAGGCTAAAAGGAATCTGATTCTTTGAAGTGCTTGTTTCAGCCTTATTAACTGCCACTCTATCAGCGAAATCAATTTTTTGATTTCCTCTATTTACATTTGACAAAAAAAATTTAACAGGAGTACTAGCTGAGGTACTAGTACTACTAAGGTCTGCACTCTGTTTTTCATTGTTTTGAGTACTTTTCTCCTTGTTTTTATCAGAATTTACAGCCACTGTTTTTTCCTTTTGTTTTACAATTTTGGGTTTCTTTATAGTGTTGTTTTTTGAAGATTTTTCAGAGGTTTTGTTGTTGGGGGTTTCTAGGTTCTTCTTACTCCTAAGGTCATATTCCTTTTGAGGCTCTATGATAACATTTTCCATGTCTTGATAATAGCTTTCATCATCATCTCTTTTATCATCATAGGGTGTATAAAAACCTTGTTTTCTATCATAATGAACTTCAAATTCATCGTTATCTACTCCCAACATATTGATATCATCATCCTCTATTTTTTCTATGGTGTCTTCAACCTCACTTACATAGTTTTGATGAAAGGGAGGAGTGATCTATTGATCATCTTCCCTTGGTCTGTTTTGAGGCTGATTTCTCCTAAAATTATGATTTTGGTTCTGATTTCTGTTTTGAGGAGCAGTTTGGTTTTGACTGGCTTGTGCTCTCTCAAGAATGCTCATACTTTTCATCATCTCCTCCATCATTCTTTCCAACTTAGAGCTAGATGTTGAAGGTGTAGATTCCTCTCTGAAGGACACTCCACATTTTTCATTCTTGCTCTTTTCTCCATTAAATTAACTTCCACAGTAAGTGCCCCTTTTTGCATATCTTCAAGGGTTAAAAGATTTCCTTCTCCCAGCTGATAGACCATCTCAACATCAAATCCTTCAGGAAAATTGTTTAAAGCTGAGCCTTGTGGAGGTTTTAGGTCTGGGGGAAGGGCATTATAAACACTGTTAAACCTAGTGCAATAGGCCTGTACATTTCCCCCTGCATTTCTTTGGAGATTTTTGTAATCGAAAAGTATTTGGAGAGGGTTTTTCCTTACTTCCCATTTGTTTAAGAATGTCTGATGGAAGTCTTGAAGATAATTTATACTGTGAGGGGCTCAGCCTTTGAAACATTTTCTTTCTTCTCCCCCTAAACTCTGAGAAAATAGTCTAAGTTTGAAAATTTCATCATCAATTTCATTTCTATCAAAGTAGTCATTCATCTTATCCACATGTTGTGAAGTAGTAGTTGCATTACTGGCATCATACAATGGTATTTTGGACTGATAGTCCTGTGGAAGATTGAATAAGGGCAAAGGAAGGACCAACGGGGCATACCATGCTGCCATGATAGGAGGTGGAGGTGGATTTACAACAGGTGGATTAACAAGAGGGAAAGTGGGCTGGAATGGAGTGGTTTGGATAGTGGATGTAGGATGAGCATATGTGGATGGACCAAGAATAGATTGCTGAGCCGATCTTGGATGAGAGACACCTAAATTGTAAAGGAAATGCAAATCAGGTGGTGTGGTTTCTCTACTACCAGGATGTTGACTTGTTTCGGGAGATGAAAGTGAATACTCTGAATCTAGCTAATCTAAATCATCAAGCAACCTAGTTCTAAATGGATTCCTTAAGTCAACTTGTGATTGTTGTAGAGCTGCAAGGTTTTTAGGAACTAAATTGGCTCTCAAGGGTGATCTGAAAACAGTTGAAAATTAATCTTAGGAGACTTCATAAGGATACTTTCAGGGTTATCACCTATCTCAGGTGGGTTTGGGTCAGGGTAGGTTCTAGTATGAATCTTTCTAGGAGCCACTATGCTGTGTTTTTTAGACCCAACTAAACTAGAAAAGTTTAACGAGATATAACAATATTTGAGAGGTTAAATGATCTTTTAAATAAGAAATTTTCAATCCTAAAATCCTCTAACTGAGTTTAAATGATGCTATGATGATAATGGGTCTTCCCAGTGGATTCTTAAGGTCTGTTTAGGATTTTGGAGTCACCAAGTGGAAGTTTTTATCTCCTTTGGAGGTAAAAGGTTTTATGGTCCACCACCATGTTTATTAAATACCAATATAAAGTATTTTTTGGTTTTCTGAGTTATTTTCTAGTCCTATGGGTTCTAAAAGTATCCTAAATCTATTTCAACACTTAGCTACAGTGATGAGACAAAGATAGTATGCTCTTATGGCTAAGCTAGTTGATCCTTCAAGGTTTGATAAGGTCTTATGATAATCCTAAGGTTTCCTTAGTTTGTCACTGATTCAAACAAGTTTTATCATGATTACCATTGCTTGGTAGTGCTTGAAAAGGGCTGCTTGTACTCACTAAACACTAAGTGTTTGACAAGAAATGTTATGCCTGGTGGGCTAACTGGCTAACATAACAGAGCTCATTAAATCAAGAGGTTTACTGAGCTTGAAAAATCATGTAGGATGAAGTTTGTTCAGAAATTCCCCAGTGGAGTTGCCAGAAAAGTTAGCTCCCCGTAATTTCAGCAGATTGGTGAGACCAAAAATGCGGAGAGGACACTTGAACCACTTTGGGATTCTAGGATCTAGCCCTCCTGAATCCGGAGAGGGATCTCTCCAATAAGTGCAAAGATTGATTTATCTTTAAAGCTTTTGGTTTTGATATTAGGCTAGTTATTAAGAGCAAGGGTTTTGTTTGTTTTTGGATGGTTGAGCATGATTATTAGTTGAGTTTAAAGTCCTAAATGAAAGAGTTTCAAAGGTGTGAATTTGCAAGCAATCAGAACAATTTTTGGCTAAAAAGATAGATATAACGCTGGTTTTTAGTCCATTGGGCTATGGAGTCATAATAGGGCTTTAATTGTGCAACAATTCAAGAGTGGTCCAACGGGAAAGTCATCTATATCACAAGATATTTGAGATTAAATGATGGAATGGAAACAATAAAAGTGTTGGAGGGGTGGAAACAGATAATAATTTCAACTAGGATTTATAGTCTATCCAAACAAGAAAAGCCTTTTAAGTAACTGTTTAAAACTTGCCAAAGGGTAGGGCTCACCATAAACCTCTTTGGGAAAGTTTGTATTAAAGCTAACTCAATAGACAAACAATCCAGTAATCCAGATAATTACTTTCAGAAAGTATGAAAACAGATAAGAGAAATAAAGTGCAACTTAAGATCAGATAAGATACTTTTAAATCTAGTCTGCTTTCAGCATACAATTAGGGAAACTTTCAAAATTTACCTTTGGAGAAAGAAGCTAGAAAACAGGGCACACCATCACTTCTCTAGTCTAAATTTACTGAGCAGATAATGAAAATAGCATTCAAGAAAGATGTTTAAAGCAAACAGTAGGACGAGGGAACGCCAGCATTCCTAACTGCTTAAACTATTTTGAATCATTCGTAAATAAACAAATTGGAGAAAACATTTAGATAAATCTTATCAGTCAGAGAAGGGTACTGTAAAAAATAACTCCTAACTCTATGCATGTTGTTCTTTATCATAGAATAATGGACAATATGGCATACATGAAAGGGAAAACAATTAACACAGAAAGAAGCACTTCACCAGTGATATAGACCAAGATCCCAAGAATCAGCTTGTATATTGATGTCAATCTAGTTACAATCTTCAAGTCCAATGTTTCAGTACAGCAATCATCTTCACTTCTCAGCCTAACTTATTTGACTACAAACAGAGCTTCAAGAGCCTTTGAACACTATTTACATGTAGAAGTTTCGAGCACAAGTATATTTCAAAGTTCTGCAACCAACCCTTTACAATGAGCTCCTCAATAAGATTTTATAGAAGGATGAGGAGGTCCTAGAGTGAAAAGATCTATGGGTTCAATTAATACAGTTAATGCTTCTCGGCCTTTGAGGGGCTCAATGGAGAATTTTACAGATATTTCCTCTATATTAATTTTTTTACATTAAGTATTAAGCTTGCTTGGAAGCTTTTGTTGACTTTAAGGCTATGTGTCATCTTTACAATAACTCTGTTGGCTTGGAATAACTGTTCGGATGAATTGAGGAAAATATCCTATGTTCTGGTCATTACTCGGCCTCTATTGAATGCTTCGATGCTACAGGTGGCATTAGGTAGCTGGGAGGAATCAATTAGCCTCTGATGTGGCGGTGGGGGCTTTCTCTGTCTGATAGATATTTTTGAATTTTCTTTGATCACTGTTAATTTGATTTGATTCTGTGTATTAGGCTTAATCAGGCCTAAACTCTGTCTTTTTCTCTTTAACTGTGTTTAATTTAGTGGATCAGGCTTTTGATTGTCGATCTTAGCCGTAATCCACCAAAACTGTGATTCTTCCTTCAATTCTTCATTTCTGGCTTGATTTAATCTTCAACACTGATACTCTTTGTTTAATTAAATTCTTACTGTGTCTTGTTGATGTGCAGGTGTTACGGGGCTTTTAGGTTGGCATCAGTGCTCATGATGCACTGACGAATCATGATGGTCGAACCCTGCAGACGGATACTCTTTGATGAATGGAAGCCTGGAGGATCGTCATCCTCGGCTTTTATTTTATTTTAAAATCATTTTAAAACCTTTAAAACCTCCATAAACCAATAAAAATTAGAAAATCCTGCGTATATGGGTCAGACTGCTTCAGAGGTTTTGGTTAAGAGCGTGGCCGTTGGATGAAAGCATCCAACGGTGGAGATTATGCGTTGAGGTTCAAATGAGGCAGTTGGAAGACGGTGAGAAAAAATAAGTCAAGGCCGTTGATCTACAGAGATCAACGGTCGGGAGTGATCCAGGTTCATATAATGAAAAATGGGCCACTTCAATGCGAAATGGAAGAAAAACAAAGGAAATAGATGAAAAATCCTTTGGTCGGAGGAAATATGCATTGAGGAAAATTGGGGTTTCACGGATGATCGTGGGACGTCGGATGAGATCGGCCCCAGGAAATTAACGACTGTGATCACTTTACGAAGTCCCTTGGAGAAAGCGGAGGGCAATATTATAATGGCCAGATTGGATCTGAGCCGTTGATCTACAGAGATCAACGGCGGGGAGCAAACGTGATAAAAAGTAATACAAAATGAGGAAAGTGGTTTTGGCTTAAGAAACCAGCAGTATCGCGCGGTGAAAAGGCGGGTAGGCGGTTTCACCTTTTCGAACGCGATATGCGTTCCCACCCGAAACGTGGCATTTCAATACCGCCTACATCATGTAATTTTGGGGAATTAACGCTCGTGCTTAAAGTTACACAAAAATGCACGTCTACCGTCAAATCTGGGGTCTTAGATCTGACGGCTATGGAAAGAGCGCGATATAGGATAGGTGCTCGGAAGATAACAAGTGGGGCAGGGAATAAGTGGTTTCAATATCAGCCATTGGATCAAGGATGGACAGCTGAGATCAAATCTGGAGGAAGGTAGGACCCACAAGAGTTGTGCCTGTCAGGATTAATCTGGGTCGTTAGATGTAAAGGATCAACGGTGGAGATTAAATCTAGGTTTAAATGGAACAATATACAAAGCGGAGAATAGGTTAATATGGGCCGTTGATCTACAAATATCAACAGTGGAGATCGGCTGGAAAAAAACATTATAAAGTGGGGCTGCATAATTTTCACAAAGGTCGAGGGGTGCGATCTGGACCATCGGATCTTGACACGTGGATGGCCTAGATGCAATCGGAGGATTACGATCGGCAGGGGCATATACAGAGGAGTGTCGATGCGATTAGATGTGGATCTTCGATCTGCAGATCAAATCGATGGTGGGAAATGAATCGAGAGGTAGCCAATCGGAGGTGGTGAATAAAATAATAAACTGTCCCAATGGAAATATCCGATGCGAGATAGAGCTGGCCGTTGATTGGCTCAATATTTAACGGTGGAGAAGGGCTCCGACCAATGAATGGCAAGCCATGATTATAACACGAAAAATCAAAATTTTATGGAATACAAAGGGATTATTGCATCGGGGAGGGTTTGATTCGAAGTTTAGCGCCCGATTGCGGGGCCTTCGGATACATGAAAAAGATGAAGGGACCGGGGTTTAGATACAAGAGGGGCCAATCAGTATCGGGATCATGGAGGGGCCTTTTCAATCTACCCATTTAGAAAATCTCCGATGCGAGATCCTGTTGACCGTCGATCGGCTTTGTAAGATCGACATTCATTTTCATTAAAAATAATTGAACATGCAGGTTTAATATAAACATAGGAAAAGTGGGTTTTACGAATTTACAAAGGGAAAATTCAATCAGGATGGGTTTATTGATGGGTTTAAACGCCCAATTGCGGGCCTTTGAGTTTTGTGAAGCGGCAAAGGGATCGAGGCTTATATATAAGAGGGCTAATCGGATCGGAGGTCTTAACATAACAAATAGACTTGCGCGCTCCAATTGTTTCGATGCGATAAGCGCCAAATGGGCTTAGCGCTTGGTCCCGACGCTAGGGCATATGGTGGGGAAGTGGTTTCGGGCTTAGCCCAAAGGGGCTTAGGCCCATAGTTAAAAAACTTATCTTTTATGAAATTTTCAAGGTTTTTTGATGGATTTGGGGGTTTTGGTAAGGTTTAAAAATGAGTTTTAAACCTTATAAAAGGGATTTTAATGAAGGAAGAAGGGAAATGAGGAAAAATAGAGGAACTTCATGGGAAAAAAGGGGATAAAATGGAGGTTAATCTTGAGTGAAAGAAGGGGTAAAAATGGGGATTTTCACAATAGTTTTTTCTTCATGAAAACAAATGTAGACTTCGAATTTTGAAAGGATTGAAGAGGTGAAGATTAATCAGAGGGCATGATGTCTTCATAAGACTTCAAGAGATAACAATTTTTTGCAATAAAACTTGTTTCTTGAAGGCTCAAAAATGATTTAGCCACCATTTGATATGAAAAATTTCATAGGTGGCTAACAAGACCATTCCACATCTGAAACCATATCCACTTGGTTGGATTTGTAAGGATACAAATTTACAGGTTTCAAAGAAGTGCATGCTGTGCTTTAAAATATCTGCACATTTCATTGACACAGTTGAATTATATGTTGTTTCGCTTGATATAACAGGTATGGTGTTGGGCAGTCCTTACTTGTAATATAGGAAAGAAATTTTTCATCGCCATGAGAAAAAATACCATTTATTCAAAGATGACAAGGAGTATATTGTGAGATCTCATCGTAAAAAACTCGACACTTCTTTAGTTAATGCAAGGCAGATGAAGAGGCTCGTCAATGCAAGCCAAAAATTGACATTGATGATGATTAAACAAAGAGAAGTTTTACATAATCCTTTTCATGCAAATACTGATGTATATAATGAGTTGTTTCAATTTGAAAGCATGTTTTCTTTGAAAGAAGATGACAAGCAGTTGCAGTAGTCGACATTGGTGTTGAACAGTGCTGAAAACAAAATGTCAGTGCAAGAAGTTGAAAAATTCAAAGAGAGGGAAAAACAACTTGACAAAGAAGGCATAAGATTCAGAAATGTTCATTGCTGGTTTCAGAAAGGCATGGTACAATGGCGAAGAAACTTGGTCAGGAATCGACACAAGTTCAAGGCTAATTCAGCAAAAAATCACCATAAGGACAGGGTGCAAGGTGAGAGTAATTTTAAGTTTTCTTTGATTAAATACCAATGTAGAAACAATATGTTTACTACAAAGATATATTTATGTTCTGCAAGTTCAGTAAATGTGTAGCATGAAAATGTAAAAAACAACAATGGTTGGTCAATGGAATCAAGGAAAAATTTGTCGTTTCATGAAAAGCTCCAATTAATGAAATTTCAGTGGATAAAGGTTGGATGAGTGGGGACAAAGTCTCCTTAGCTTCATGTTCAGTAGTCTAGAGAGATTTTGGGATCCAAAATCTTCCTAGTGGGAAGGTGTGATCAGGAGATCAAGTCATATGCTGAAAAATGAAAGTGCTCGAATCAGGTCCAAACCTGAGCGACCGAAAATGTCTCGTCATTGCGATTTCGACGCCGCAAATGGTTCAAAAAACCGATGTCGTATGAGGAAGATATCATGTTCTGTTTGTTTTCCCAAACAACAAAATTTTGGTGACCGATGCCCAGTCAGCATGCAAGTACAACCAGCAAGAATATACTTGGAATATTCCATTTCTCTCCATAGTTAATAATACTACGCCAAGTGGCATCGCCGGATTTGACAAGGATGACTGGGAAGTGATTTTTTATGGACCGTTGATATGTTTTGGTATCTGTCGTTGGATGAGCGACACGTCGCAAGCCCACAGGCCACCACGTGTCCTTATATTTTGTTGTAAATTTTTATGGCGTCGGGGGGGGGGCGGGTTCGACCCTCGCAACCACTAGCATGCATGCCAAATCTCTTAACCAGTCCGCCTGTCTGAAGTTTCTTACCCTATAGGGCTGTGGGTTTAAAGTTTAATACAGTTTTCGGGGAATAAAAAAAAGGGGGCCAGCCCCAAAGGGCAAGCCCCAACCATCAATGCACCGACAGCTATGACCGTGATCTGAAGACGTAACCACCGGCGATAACCACGACATTTAAAATGGCCTCCACACTTGTTCACATGGCTTATAACTACAACATCACGTGTTTTGTTAAACCTGGCGGCTAATAAACCATAAATTCCGCGGTCAATGCCTGTTTGTTCACATGTGTTTTCAAACCGTGGCAGTAAATGTTTAAACCGACGATCGTGTAAACGTTAAATCTGGCGGAGAACGTTTATACACTCACATGGCGGGTTTCAAAAATTTTAATGCGATGGTTGGTTTGCGAAACTGTAAGTCCGAGTTCCAAGTTGTTTGCGTACTCAGATTTTAAATGTTAAACAACGCAGACAGCGGGGGGTCGACATGTGACCACCCCGCCCATGAATTTAAACTTTAAATATAACAGTTTTTCCACTGGAAGAATAAATAGCGACACCCTATTTTTAGGGTATTAATTAAATTTAGTCACAGTTAAGTGTCTGTTCTCCACATTTAGTGGAGCTTTTCTAGCTGACATTGGGAAAAATGCATTGGGAGGTCAATTTTTGACCAATATTGGTGAAACAAGAGTCTACCTAGACTAATTTGAGCATTCTGGAGCCACTGGTGTGGAGAAAACAGCCATTAGAGGCCTACAAACATATGTAATTTACAATTTTGAGCATAATGACAAAGAGGGACATGTCATTGGGAGTTGGACCAGCAGATGTAGCCCAGGAGGGGTGAACTACTTCATCATGCCTACTATCTAAAACTTATGTGTGAATGTTTTTCTCTATTATGCACTATTGTTCAGTGATTTTAAGGCCTATTTACATGTTTAAAGTTCACTAATTCATCTAATTTTCATAGTTAAAACTCTCATACCTTAAGCAAACTTATGGAGACAATTTTTACATGTTTATTTAAATGAGAGGACACTTAGCATAGAAAAACTAATACACTCCTTTAAGATCAACATGTATCATGATGTAATATATTGTAATTGATACAGTTTGTCATCCACTTCAGTTCCTCCTCATCACGTCGTAAAGAAAATAACCCAAAATTATCATTTTTGAATTCATGCTTTAGGGGGTAGCTGTTACAGGTCAATTTGGGCATCATCCCAAAACACAGATCAATATCTATTAGGGTCTATCATAATCTAAATTAGTCGCTACATGCCCTAAACAAGTCATTCCAATGGTGGTTTTCCTTTGTAAAAGTTTCACTGCTTAGATGCCAGTTGAAGTGCCCCATTAAGCCATCAATGCACCCCTAGACAGTTGTAAATAATTTGTAGAGCATATACTCCCATGCAAGGTTGCATTGCAGAGGATCTAGGCCCACTTTAGAGTGCGTTGGTCGACTAAGAGCGAATTGTTCATTGGATTCTCATAATATTCCCAACCTCCAGTGACTTCTAGAAGTTGTTCCATATTTCACCTCATCTGATAGCTTTGAATTTGGAACCCATGAAATCATTAAACCTCTTATCCTCCTATTCCAATGAACGAGGAAACCTCTTCATCCATTTTTATGAAATCCATTCAATGATTCATTTATGTCAAATTACCTTCATCTACTTATAAATAGAGCACTAAAAATAGTGCACAAGAGAGCAAGAATTTGTGTTAAGTAGAGCTATGCTGGTGAGATTACAACTCTTAGAGATATTGCACATGTACTGTGATGCTCCTACATTGTTGATGCTGGATGTGATGAGGATGGGACTCAAGCTAGATGAGTGACAACGAATCAATCTACTGGTTGTACTCTTCCTTCTACTTCATAATAAATACATTTTTTCCTTTCCTAATGCACGTGTCAATGATGTTATATGTGTAGTTATGAATTTAATCGATTCAATTTGTTTAACTTGAATAGATTGTATTTAATTTATGTTGTTTTCTGTATTTTGTTTTCCATGGCAGGTATTAGTCAAGCGAGTTAAGTTGGATTGAGAGCGACGAAAGCGACGAAGGGAGGAGAGGGAAAGAGAACATATTACAAGTAGTGTTTCCTCCCTTTATCCATTCATTTTAAGGAAAATGTTAGATATATTTATTTCTATTGTTCTAAGTGAACCACCACACTTAGGGAAAGCATACTTATCCATAGGTTTGTATTTCCGTAAAAACACTTGAAGCTGGTGTTCGAAGATCTACCAGGATAAGTAGACCCCCAAAATGATACTCTCCTTCATTCTATTATGTATTTTTGACTTAGTCTAGTGAATCAAAAATATATGAAGAAGAAATGCAGGTAGAAACCAAAAAGAAGTGGGAGCAAGCCATGCAAGAAGAGATGAACTCCTTGATGCAGAATCAGACTTGGTACTTATTCAAGTTGCCTACTGGTCAAAAAGCATTGCACAATAAATGGGTTTAAAGGTTGAAGAAATAAGATGGAGGAAAACATAGGTATAAGGATAGACATGTGGTGAAGGGGTTCGCACAAAAGAAAGGTATATACTTTGATGACTTTTTTCTCCTATTGTTAAAATGACTTCAATAAGAACTATTTTAAGTCTAGTGGTAGCAAAATACTTGCATTTTGAGCAGTTAGATGTAAAGACAACCTTTCTCCATGGGGATTTGGAGGAAGAAATATATATGCAGCGGCCACAAGGGTATGAGGTCAAAGGGAAGGAGAAATTAGTGTGCAATTTGAAGATGAGCTTGTATGGCTTAAAACGGGCTCCAATGCAGTGGTATCTAAAATTTGACAGGTTTATGTCTAAACAACGTTATACTAGACGTCACTTTGGTCATTGTTTTTATCTTAAAAAGAAAAATGATGGCAGTTATATTATATTCTTATTGTAGTAGATGACATTCTTGTTGTAGGGTGTAAAATGCAGAAAATAAATGTGCTCAAAATAAAATTGGAAAATTCATTTGCAATGAAGGATTCGAGTGTTGCAAAACAAATCCTTGGTATGAGAATACCTAGAGATAGGAAAAATCGCAAATTAACATTGTCTCAGAGTGAGTACATAGAAAAGGTGTTGGAAATATTTAATGTGCAAAATGCAAAACCAATTAGTGCACCTTTGTCTAGCCATTTAAAACTAAGTAAGAATATGTGTCCCAAGACACAGGAAGAGATGGATTATATGTGTAAAGTTCCATATGCATTAGAAGTTGGAATCTTAATGTATTCAATGGTCTACACAAGGTCTAATAGTGCACATGCAGTGGGAGTTGTAAGCAGGTATATGAACAATCCAGGAAAAGAGCATTGGATGGCATCGAAGTATATTCTCAGATATTTGAGAGGTACCACAAATCAAGCATTATGCTTTGGTGGTTCAAACATTTCTCTACATGGATATGTTGATTCGAATATGGCAGGTGATAGAGATAACAGAAGGAACACCACAACGTATGTGTTTGCTGTAGGTGGAACAACTGTCAGTTGGGTTTCAAAATTGTAAAAAATTGTTGCAATTTCGTTCATCTTGCAAATAATTCAACCTTTCATTCAAAGACTAAAGATATATAGCTCAAGTACCCTTTCATATGGTTAGTGTGTGAAGATGGACCACTGAAGCTAGAAAAGATACACACTAACCAAAATCCTGTAGATATGTTAACAAACATTGTAATCGAGGAGAAACTGAGATTATGCTTAGTTTCAATTGGTCTTCAAGTATGATGGTTAAGATGAGAAACATCTAGGTCCAAAGTCGAAGCATTGTACAACAAGTGAAGTAGCGATGGATTTTATATAATCATTCTTCAAGTGGGAGATTATTGGATGTGGAGCTTGGTTATATTCTTGATTCAGAGGTCTTTTATCAGTCGTGTTTGGATCCCAATACCTGACGAGGGGGTGTGGGGAAGCTTTCCCTCCCACTATTACTTCTTAGAAGGTCCAAGGCAGGGAGGGGGGGCAGCTACATGTTTTGATTGCCCCCATGGCAGGGGTTCAAGGGAAGCACCCCTGAAGCTAAAAATAGATGAAACGTTTCCTTGTAAAATATTATAATTTCGTAGTCAATCTGAGTCGTTCATTAGGTGGATGATCTAATGGTATAAGTTATGTTAATTTATGGTTTTTTATCTAGAAGATAGCCCTCGATTTATATGAGGGAATTTTATTGCAACTGTGTGTTATTATTCTGAGTGAGAGAGAGAGAGAGAATAATTTGTGAGAGTGAAGAGGAAATTACAAAAGATTTTTTATGGGTTGTATCTCTTCATTTTTCTGGATAATATGAAAGGAAGGATTGGTTGTTTCTTTGTGGACATAGCCCAAATTGTGTGAACCACCTATATTTGCGTCTCTATTGTTTTATGTGTTTATGTGTTTGTGTTTCCATAATATTTTATTTATTTCATTACTCCATGAATTAATTTCTAATGAGTGTGAGCCTGCATGACACTTCCACAAGTATGGTTTGCCCAATAATAAATCACAAACTTCAAGAGGAACAACATAACATAGCACCTCATCTATGAAGGCCTTTATGTTGTAGGGAAAGCGACATTGTCGAGTGACGTGGAGATCTCGTCCTTAGTGAAGCCACCTGATGGTGTACGAAAATGGATGTGGTATGGTCGGCAATCCCAACAGCTTCATGAACTCTACTAAAATGAGGTTCTTTTGGCTCTCGTTGTCGACAATGAACTGCAGCGGAGGAAAAGACGCTCCCCCTCCTCTGGATCTTCGGGTTCAATCATTTAGACCTTGGTGGTGGCAATAGCGACACCGGGCTCTGCATTAATAATTTGATTCCCTTTGGCATTCCCCTTGTCGGGTTCTGACTCAAAGTTGGAGCATGCATCTGACTATGAAACCTTCAGATCGACCACCAGTTACTGCTTGGCCCGACTCTTGCTTGTGTTGTGAGTGGGGATTTTATGGAACTCACACCATTTTCATGTGTCCTTCTCTGTCTTCATGGTGTTTTTCTTTGCTTACGGCTTCAGTGGGTTTTCCTGGGTCACCCTGCCTTGGCCTTGTCCTTTTTTATGCAAGTTGGGGGCACCTTTCACTTGATTCAAATTCACATATCCAAAATCTCGCTTCTTTAGTTTAATTTTTTTCTCAATCTTGACAATGTATCAATATGCAACACCAAGCAAGGATATGTCAGATAACTCCATCTCGTGATGGATGTAACTGTGTAGACAACCTTATTATTTTAGTACCATATGCCACTCAGAATCCTTGATACCCAAATTCATGTGAAGGGTATGAAAAATATTTGTGAACTTTGGCACGTCTTGGTCCCTTCCCTACTACAGTGTGGTCCACTTTATGTATTTATCTTTAGAGCTCCCGACAGGATAATACTGCTCCTTAATGGCATCTCTGAAAGAATTCCAAGTGGGTGTAGCTGAAAATAGTGAGGTTTCCCCCTCGTCCTTCTTCTCACAATAGGATTTTCCACCAGTTCTTGATGTGGGGGGAGGATTTGAGGAGTGCAAAAGTAATATTTTCCCTATTGTAAAAATCATTAACTGGAAAATATCCTTCAAACATATTTAACCATTTATCTACGACATATGCATCTATATGGCCTTCAAATATGAGGATGTCAAAGTTGACTTGTACCTTAAAGGGAGTGGCGCCTCCATAGTAGTTGTTGGATGAAGATGTGCCGCCTGTGGGTAGTCGCCAAAGTATCTGGGGAAATTTTTCCATCATTGCGTTCATGTGTCACTTGAGGTCGTCATCGAGAAATATTTTGAATGGATGTCATGCTCCAACTTCTTTATTTTCTTCCACCATGGAAGGTCGTCAGGGTTTGTGAGGCTAGTCTTGCAACGGTTTAACCAGTTCGAGCCCTAGATCCTTATAACCTGACCTCATTAGGGACATGCAAAGAAAAACATAGAAAGAGAAAATCACTCAAATACCATTGATCTAGACTTATGCAGGAATGCAACATAATACATATCTAAGAATAAACATAGAGATGCAGAAAAAATACATTCTCATCTCATTAATATGAAAGAACTGTAATATGCTTACATACATAATGGAAATAAACTAGCTCGGGTGATGGTAGCTTATCTGTGAGAAGATATGTGGCAGCTACATGCCTCTGAACTGTGTTATAATGAGGTTCAAGGGCCTTTTTATTGTTTAAAATCAAAGGAAAACCCTAAAAATAAAAAACCTAACCCTAGGAGATGCAACACCAAGAGTTTGTGGGCCCTGTTGGGGTTCCTCGGGTTGTAAGTTGGTCATATGATCTTTGTTTGGCGCATACAATACCCCGTTAGAAATATCTCTTTGAGTATTACAATATTTGTGGAAATTAATTGCTTACGATTATGGGTAGACCATTGCATACGGCTATGGGCGGACCCTTTCCTATGGCTATGGGTCTGCTGCGGACCTTAAAAAAACGTCATTTAGGGCATCAAAACAACTCTAAAATTTCAGGACCCGAGAAACTGCTAAAAATAGTAAATTGTGCTATAAACAAGGAAATTAATAAAACTTACTGGAGGTCTAGGTGGAATAGGAAAGTGGCCACCGATATCCACTTGGATCAGTTAGAAAATATCTAAGATTAAGAAGGTGGTTTGGAACTGGTTTCGGGAAAAAAAAAGGAGTCATATTAAAGAATTATTTGAGATCGACTGGGAACTAGATGTGATTGATGATCCATCGAAACTGGTATATTTCTCCAAAGCTAATAAACAAAGGTTACTGGAATTAGAAAGGATAAAGCGGTCTATTTTATATCAGCAATAAGAGGAATGGTGGCTTAAAAGTTGCGCCATATAGATTGCAAGGGGTGCTAAAAATACTAATTCTTTTCACCACATTATTGCTCAGTGGAGGTGTTAAAATACTATATGGGGTCTGGAGGATGAATCGCGCAAGAAAATCTCAACGTCAAAAGAACTCCATGAAGAGGAAATTCATTACTTTGGGAATTTGTATCGTGCTAGGGATAGGGTGGACTTTGGCAATAAATTGAGGAACCTTCAAGGATATTTGAATATGTTTAATGCTTAGGATAATGCACACATATGGAGGTTTATCATCATTGATGAATTGGTATCAGTTTTAAAATCATTTGCCAGCGAGAAAAGTCTTGGCCTGATGGTTGACTATTGGAATTATATCTACATTTTATGGATATCATGGGATCATAATCGCTTCTATTTGCTCACGAATCGTAGATCACCTATAATATTTTTTATGCAAGCTTCACTGTTATTGCATATATCTCAAAAATTTCAAAGGAAAAATCATTCATGTATTATCAGCTTATTCCAATATGCTATATTCTTTATAAAATGGTGAGCTCATGAGAATAATAAATACGTAATAATAATAATGCGCTTCGAGGCTTCAAGGTACACTCATGCACTCAAGAGAAGAGACATAACTCAAGGGAGGGAGTAGGGCACAAGTCTGAAGGACGAAGGAAGAGCATTCGGGGTTCCCAAGTGCGTTGTGCATTCAAGGGAGAAAAGGAGGGTGTATGGTACACTGTCGAAGAACGAAGGATGAGGCTTCAAGGCTTTGAGGTGTGCTCCTACGCTCAAGGGAGCCAAGGAGGGAACTAGGTGAATTAATGAAGGCTAAAGGAGTAATAATTCAGGGCTTTGGGGTGCGCCCATGCGCTCAAGGAGGGAACATTTCTTCGAATCGAAGGAGTGCACTCAAAGGAAGACATGATTTTTTTTTTGGGGGCGCAATTTAGAACAAGGAAGGGGAATGATGCTTAGGAGTGCGCTCTGTGCTCTTGGAGGGTGCAGGGCGCACTTCTGAACAAGGAAGGATTCCCAATCAAGGCTTGAGAATGCTCCATGCGCTCCTAGCATTAATGGGTTAACTTGTACAACCAAAATTTGTCTATGTCTGGAAGATAAAACAAGGGGCGAAGACAATGAGTTTAGACATAAAATAACATGTGACGCATACCAACTCATTAATAAAACTTAGACACACTTTAAAAATAATAAATACACATCAAACACTAGTTTACTAACACTCCCCAAGTACAACGACCAAAGTGTGTGTGACCACGACCAAAAGTGTCATTTTACAACAAATAAAGGTGTTATGACCATGAAGTGCACTAGAGGTGTTCTAAACAATGTGATGACACTTAAGAATGATCAAGAACACTTGAAACATGTAGAATTACTTGAAACAACACTTGAAGACCAAAGCAACATTTGATATGACAATTAGGTTGGCTCCAAAATTTAAGTGTAGTGAAATTTTTTAGGGTGTTGTAGCAACGACAACACTTGGCGACACACTAGACGAAATTCAACTTATTTGCCTAGGAATAGCTCTTCAGTTAAAGGCTTATCCCTTCGGGAAGTATTTATTCACCAATTATATTGCCTTGGCTTCCCCTTTCTACCTGGTTATATGCATAACACCTTACTTCACTTCATTTGGTTCAAACACACAAAGATATGCTATATCACGATTATTTCAATCTAGGAAACGGTAATATGCGCAACGAGTTTAAGATATTCATAGTATGAGTTTAATATTTGGTGTTGCTTCATTTCTAGCAGGCCTGTATAGTACCCAAGAAGAGTCACTATAGGAGCACAAACATTTTTTCATTGCCAGCGAGCCTGAACAACACCTCCGCAAAGTCACTACTTTCACCTCGTTGTGCAAGAATCCTTTCTCTTCTTTCACCCTTTATTTATTTGTTTAATAGGACTGTGCTTCAACACTTATTATTTTCAACGGGCGAAAGAAGGATCCCGACTTATTGAGAGCAGAGGAGGTTTCCTCTCCAGAGAAGTATTTATAAAACCTCCGATATTGGTTTGCTTGCTTCATATTTTCCACTTATCGTTTCTCTACTATATTGGATAAGTATGCACACACCAAGTTAAGGAGTTTGGATACTAGAATAGATGTGTATCTATTAGGTTCCCTCGATTTTTCACTTTTGGGTGTATCATATTTTTCGTCCAAACTTATCTCAACCTATGACATCTTCCCAAACAAATAAGGAGAATTAACAGATAACCAAGCATTGTGGTTGTCACATTTCCTGTTTATTCCACCACAAAGCCCTTTTGAGCCATGCACCATTTCACACAAGGCATTATTTATATACAATGACTAAGGCGCAAAACAAGACACGACACAACTTAACATGACACACATACGACTGATATAGACGATAAAGAAAAAGAAACAAAAGAAAAATGGTACAGGAAATGCAACTTAGAGCTACTATTAGAAATAAAATTTCAAATCTCGGTGATTTACGAGAAGAGGGTCAGTCCTCCCATCTAAGGATTTCATCTTGAAGATATTATGACCGAGTTTTTCTTCGATGGTGAAGGGGCCAATCCACAGAAGTTGTAACTTCGTGTGTTTGCCTTTCTCTTTGTGGGATTTATCCCACTTCAATACTAAGTCACCCACATAAAAACTCTTAGCCCCTGCATATTTTTTTTCGAACCAACGCTTGATATGGTTTTGATGGGCGAAAAATATTTCTTTGGCTTTGAACCTTTCTTCCTCGAGTTTAAGAAAAGTATCTATCATTCTTTGAACTAGAAGGCAGGGTCTACCTTGGGACTCTTTGGAGAGTTGCAAGGATGGGAGATACATGTTTGGAGGCAAGATAACTCCTTTACCATAAACTAGAAAATATGATGAGGCTTTGAGGGAAGGCTTAGGAGTTACACAGTCAACCCATAATTCATTTGTCAAAGAATTTTGTTAATTCCTTTTCTCAGATAAAATGGTTTTCTTGATTATACGAATGGTATTTTTGTTTGTTGATTCAACTAAACTGTTTCCCTCCAGATAATAGTTAGATGCATGTTTTAACACAATACAATTCTCTAATGAAAATTCATAAAGCTTTAATGAAGAAAAATAAGTCACAATATCAAAGACAAGAGACATTGGAAGGCCAAATTTGGTTATAATATTCTACTTCAAGAAGTGGATGACTTCCTGGTTGTAAATTTGTCTTAAAGGAACTCATTTTTTCCACCAAGTAAAATAAATTTTTGTTGTTAAAATGTACTAGTGTTGCTTCACTAGAAAATTTGGCAGAAATTCCGACGGCCAATTCGTCGCTATTCCGACACATAGTCGTCGCAAGAGCGACAGTTCGAGGGCGGACAAACCGTGGTTTGTCCTGCCGTCACAGTTCCGACGCACGTAAAAAGTGTCGCACTATCGACACCTCTTCCGTTGCTTCCGAACTAGCGTCACTCTTCCGACGTCTCACAAACCGTCGCGCCTCTGACGTTTGTAAACTGTCGCACTTCCGATGAAATGTGGTTCGACGTTTGGAACGTCGCTCTTCCAACGCCTAAAAGCCGTCGTAATTCTGACCCAACGTGGTCCGACGTTTTGGACGTCGCTCTTCCGACGTCTGTAAGATGTCGCAATGCCAACGATATGTGGTCCGACGTTTGGAACGTCGCGCTTCCGACATTTGTAATATGTCGCAACTCCGACGATATGTGGTCCGACGTTTGGAACGTCGCGCTTCCGACGTTTGTAATCTGTCGCAATTCCGACGAAATGTGGTTCGACGTTTTCATATTGTCTCTCTTCCGACGTTTCTAGGTTGTCGCAGTTCCGACGTCTACAAGGCGTCGGTAGACCGACGGAGGGTTCAATTTAAAAAAAAATAAAAAAAAATAAATAAATAAATAAATTAAAAAATAAATAAATAAATAAATAAAAAATAAATAAATTAATTAATTAATTAAAAAATTGAAACTTTAAAAGACGAGAAACGATGTTTTGAATATATTATATGAAGTAAAACAGTCCATGAAAGTGAAATAGCAGTATGTAGAATAGTAAAGCAACAGATAGAGTACCGACGTCCATTGTTCCAAATACAAATTAAAGTACCCAAAAACCTGCAACAGAGAAAAACGAATATGTCCAAAATATAAAAAGACCATCAGACCATATCAATAAACCAGCAACATAGACCAGCATCGCTAGTTTTGAAGGCAGAGTGATAAACATTAATCATTTTTTTTTTCACAAGAGAAAAAATGTTGTTTTGAATATATTATATGAAGTAAAACAGTCCATGAAGTCATTACATTTTCACATCTAAAGATTGGAACCCAAATATCCATCCAGAAAAGTGGAAGTCCCACCCCAGACAATGATAGAAAAATACCCCATGTCACATACAGGGACATGATATAAAACCCAGTAACGTTCCACATGGAGATTATCGACAATCTGAGAAAGCATCCAAATATGCCCGAGGCATCTATAAGAAAGTGAAATAGCAGTATGTAGAATAGTAAAGCAACAGATAGAGTACCGACGTCCATTGTTCCAAATACAAATTAAAGTACCCAAAATCCTTGAACAGAAAAAAATGCTAATCATGTGAGGAGTGTGATATGTCCAAAATATAAAAAGACCATCAGACCATATCAATAAACCAGCAACATAGACCAGCATCGCTAGTTTTGAAGGCAGAGTGATAAACATTAATCATTTTTTTTTTCACAAGAGAAAAAACGATGTTTTGAATATATTATATGGAGTAAAACAGTCCATGAAATCATTACATTTTCACATCTGAAGATTGGAACCCAAATATACATCCAGAAAAGTGGAAGTCCCACCCCAGACAGTGATAGAAAAATACCCCATGTCACATAAAGGGACTTGATATAAAACCCAGTAACGGTCCACATGGAGATTATCGACAATCTGAGAAAGCATCCAAATATGCCCGAGGCATCTATAAGAAAGTGAAATAGCAGTATGTAGAATAGTAAAGCAACATATAGAGTACCAACGTTCATTGTTCCAAATACAAATTAAAATACCCAAAATCCTGCAACAGAGAAAAACGCTAATCATGTGAGGAGTGTGATATGTCCAAAATATAAAAAGACCATCAGACCATATCAATAAACCAGCAACATAGACCAGCATCGCTAGTTTTGAAGGCAGAGTGATAAAAATTAATCATTTTTTTTTCACAAGAGAAAAAACGTTGTTTTGAATATATTATATGAAGTAAAACAGTCCATGAAGTCATTACATTTTCACATCCGAATATTGGAACCCAAATATCCATCCAGAAAAGTGGAAGTCCCACCCCAGACAGTGATAGAAAAATACCCCATGTCACATACAGGGACTTGATATAAAACCCAATAACGGTCCACATGGAGATTATCAACAATCTGAGAAAGCATCCAAATATGCCCGAGGCATCTATAAGAAAGTGAAATAGCAGTATGTAGAATAGTAAAGCAACAGATAGAGTACCGACGTCCATTGCTCCAAATACAAATTAAAGTACCCAAAATCCCGCAACAGAGAAAAACGCTAATCATGTGAGGAGTGTTATATGTCCAAAATATAAAAAGACTATCAGACCATATCAATAAACCAGCAACATAGACCAGCATCGCTAGTTTTGAAGGCAGAGTGATAAACATTAATCATTTTTTTTTTCACAAGAGAAAAACGATGTTTTGAATATATTATATGAAGTAAAACAGTCCATGAAATCATTACATTTTCACATCTGAAGATTGGAACCCAAATATACATCCAGAAAAGTGGAAGTCCCACCCCAGACAGTGATAGAAAAATACCCCATGTCACACACAGGGACTTGATATAAAACCCAGTAACGGTCCACATGGAGATTATCGACAATCTGAGAAAGCATCCAAATATGCCCGAGGCATCTATAAGAAAGTGAAATAGCAGTATGTAGAATAGTAAAGCAACAGATAGAGTACGTACCAACATCCATTGTTCCAAATACAAATTAAAGTACCCAAAATCCTTGAACAGAGAAAAACGCTAATCATGTGAGGAGTGTGATATGTCCAAAATATAAAAGACCATCAGACCATATCAATAAACCAGCAACATAGACCAGCATCGCTAGTTTTGAAGGCAGAGTGATAAACATTAATCATTTTTTTTTCACAAGAGAAAAAACGTTGTTTTAAATATATTATATGAAGTAAAACAGTCCATGAAGTCATTACATTTTCACATCTGAAGATTGGAACCCAAATATCCATCCAGAAAAGTGGAAGTCCCACCCCAGACAATGATAGAAAAATACCTCATGTCACATACAGGGACATGATATAAAATCCAGTAACGGTCCACATGGAGATTATCGACAATCTGAGAAAGCATTCAAATATGCCCGAGGCATCTATAAGAAAGTGAAATAGTAGTATGTAGAACAGTAAAGCAACATATAGAGTACCGACGTCCATTGTTCTAAATACAAATTAAAGTACCCAAAATCCTTGAACAGATCAAGAAAAACGCTAATCATGTGAGAATTCTAAGTAAAGTTAATCTATTAACATTGCGAATAAAATTACACCGAAGTCAAAAACATTGCCCGGCCATACTCATGGCAAATTTGTCATCAAAAAATCAAAAAATTAAGAAGACTGCCCTCATACGGGGAAACCAGTCTTGAACGTTTAATTTACAGAATTCAAAAATATTACTTAAAGGTCCAGCATAGTAAAATAAACTAAAAGCAACCCAATTAAGTGGGCCTGCTAAGCAAGAAAAACAAATTAACCAAACTACTCCTCCGCTGGTTCCTCCACGATTCGGCACCATCCTTCGGAAGGTCCAAGATCGCTAGGTGCTACCTCCACATGCATGCCACGACTCCCCTCCTAAAGGCCCGAATGCTGGCCGGCTTTTTCTGAGCTCAGACCCGCCGGACGGGTGCATTCTTCCTCCATTTGGGCCTCCTTGCGGAAGACCACAGTGACTACAGCTGTGATTCACGGGTGGTTGAGAGAGAAATCAAAGGAAAATTGCGCAGTGCGCGTCGTGGGAGAAGGTGAACTAGCGGTGGGGAAGCCAGGAGCAGGGGAATCCATACGGTGGCCAGATGCTACAAGCCGACCCCGCCCACTCCTATTATTTGGATATCGACCTAAGTAATAATCACTGAACTGGCCGGAAGTCATCTCTGTTGAGGTGCTGGAGGGAGCGCGTCGGGATTGACCTCTAGTGCTCCCCCTGCGGCAACGCATCCTATGACGCACGCGAGGCATAGGTGCAATCTCAGGCGCAGTGGGCACAAGAGACGAAGAAGAAGAATTCCAATTAACAGAGGAAGACAGACAGAGACAGAACCGAGAGAAATGGAAATATGCAGCAAAGTCTAGGCAGAAGTTCCGCTGGCCACTTCTCCTTATCGTCGCAGTTACCAGACAGTGTAATCTAGCAACCGGCTTGTCTGAAAAACCATGGCTAAACGCCATTTTTTATGTCGACCCGTCTGCAATGCAATCAAAGGACGGCCGTCATAATGAATCTCTGATCATTAATAATGAGAGCCGAAGGCCGGATCAAATTGGAGCGTGCGGAATCGCTCAGAGGAGTGGAGGTCCGATCTTGAACAATGTTAAAAATTAATTAATGTAGATTTGATGTGAAAACTTAATTGAACAGCATTAAATGTTAATGCGAATGATATGAAATCGCCATATCCATGTCCCATCACCTTAAACGCCATCGAATGCACCCGCAGCCGGGAGCAGGGCAAGTTTTTAATGAGGACACGTGGCAAAAATTGACTGGAGCGGATATTTGTTTGGGCCGCTCGCGCAGTGGAAATCCGGACCCGTAAAATATTAGGGCGAATTTGATAAGAAATTTGCGTCACAAAATTGGCCGACGTCAGCAGGCTATTTTGGAACGCGAATTTGGTTTGAATTATGGTTTATCGCCGTTTGAAGTCCGGCGGGCTCGACTTAAGAACAATTTTGTTTGATTCCATCTTATAAAATTTGTGTTGGTTTTCTTTGATAATACACATATTTATAATAAATCATGGGAATACCACACTAGTAAACATGTGGAAAAGTTATATAAATTATTGAGAACAATTATTTTTATGTAAAAATATCCAGGTGAGATACATTAGCAGAGGAAGTAGGGGTCGTGGCGTTCAAATATAAAATCCCGCTTAATAAAAAGACAAAATTGTTGTGCTTTCGGAACCTGACCCGAGGATTGGACATGAGTTAACAAACAAAAGGATAGCGGAACCAGACATGCACCCGTGGTCAAGCCCTCTACCAAAACCACGAGCGGAATCACAAAAGCGGGTTGCCCATATCGCACCGCTTTTGCGGAGTAGGCGGTATTTCCTATTCGCGAGCGATTTCATAGGGAATGCGACACGTGGCGAAGTGACCCCCGGAAAACCACCGTTTAACCCGCGCCATCGCACGTTAAAGCCCGACGTTGGAAGCCGAGCGAAATTGCCAAGAGTCGTTGATTTGGAAAAGGGCCATCGGACGGTGGTCGCACGTTGAACTTGCCCGGAGGTTAACTAAGGTGTGCGGAGGATAGCCAGGTACGATACGAGTGTTTGATTGGTTAAAGGTGTGCGGAGGATAGCTAGGTACGATACGAGTGTTTGATTGGTTATTGATATATATAGGTGGGGCTGGAGTATAATGAAATTGTTTAATTAAACGATTGGCGGATAATTAGCATAAGTCTGGAGCGTGATTGTTGTAAGGCTGGGTGGTGAAATATAGAGCTGAAAGTTCATTACAAGTTATTTATTTAAAAATAAATGTGGAGTATAAATACAAAGTGTTGAAAGTTAAACATTGGTTATAAGGCTTGGATATAATATAAATTCTGGAATATAAATTAAAGTCCAACCATTGTGGATAGTATTTATTTATCAAATTCTACGAATTTGATAAATAAACCCGAAGAAAGAAGAAGTCAATTAAGACTCAGGCTGGAGGAAAAGAACGGGGTACACCAAGGGAAAATGCTGATAGAGCGATTGTAGACACACCAGCTCTCCTTGGGGTCCAATTTCAGTTTTGTTGCGTCACACGATGATCTCTCTTCTCTGGCATTTACTTGTATTGAAGATCACTATTCTAGGAATAAGGAGTTATTTTCTCCAAAAATAACCCTAGCCAAACATTGACAATGCATCAAGGATATCTTTCTATGCTTCATAAGCACATTTGTTATACTTCTAAATCATGTCTTGGAAGTGGTTGTTGTGCTGGAAATTATTCACCAGTTGGTTTCATACCAAAGTCTTTTTCACATTTTCAACATCCAATACATGAAAAAGATAATGGTTTAAAACAACATAAATATTTGAAATTTTGCAAGAATTGTCTGGAACACTTTGAATATGAATTTTGAAGTCAAGTGCATGATGCTGTATAGGATCAAGTGTCATTTTGAATACCAAATGTTTCACAAGAAACTTCTCAACATGCTACCCTGCAGTAAGGATTAAATGACAATATTGCACCAACTATTTCCATAATAAAAGTGCACCTCGGCCATAAGACTAAACAACTACAAATGTTGTAGATCTAACAAGACCACACAATCAAATGTATTCCACAAGGCCAATAATGTATGAAAAATGAAAAGGAGTTTGCAACCAAAAATACCTTAGGCAACTAATTCAATTAGATACACCAAACCATCAGCAAAAAGGAAAACCAGCCTACTCAAAAGGCAAGCATTACCTCCTTTGACAAAATTTTGAGTTCCGAAACAAGGGCCTTTATTGTCTTGTCAATGCCCCTAGTAATTTGAATGGGGTTTGCACCTGCTGCAACAACCTAAAAAAAAAAGTTTCATTTCAAATTATTTTCCACAAATTTAAGATACAACCATTGTCAGTTTTGTATTTCCTAACAAGCTCATAAATTTTGACAAAAGAACCAAAATTTTTTAATACCTGATAGCAATTTTTTCACTCAAAAACTATCTTAGACTCAATAAGCCCAACCTAAAACTAAAAAACCAAACACCATAAGACCCTACAAAAATGAATAGATGATCTTAATCCAGTACTATCGACAAAAAGTTACCTTTACACCCACACTTATTAAACCCTGTGCTGTTGAATTTTAACTTCAACTGCTGCAGCAGAAGGACGGATGCAGCAGCAACACTTTTTTTTGGAGGTTGCTTGCATGCCATCCAGAAATTTAATTCAGCATTTAAAATTCCTGCAAGTTTTTTTTGTAGACGGCCGCAGCCATATTTCTGTACAGGATTGTATTTAAACACAACAACCAGCATTAACTCAATTCACCAACCAGAAATTAAACAAACAGAAATTTACTCGACAATTTTGTAAATTCAAAAGGAGGACACGTGGAGCATTAATATTGGATCGCATGAAATTGAAGGGAATCTGAAAACCTGAAAACCGAACCCGAATTTTTTATAGGGCACATTGGATTGAGAATTCGAGTTAAAATTAGGCAGACGTCAGCATCCCATTTTGGAACGCGAATTTGGTTTGAAATTCAATCTATTCAGACTTTTGAAGTCCGACGGGAAGGGTTCTTTAATGTTTTGATAGTTTAATATATACATATGTTTTAAACATATGTTATATATATATCATATGCGAAATGAAAGGTGGGCCATAGAATTTAGTTTTAATTTTATTTTTTTTAAAAGAGGGTTTATTATAATATGTTTTATATGTTACGACATACAAAAATAAAAAGGTCGAAAAAGCTTGGTAGTTTTTTTTATAGACAGTACGTAAATTTTTTATTACACAGTAGTGTGTAAAAAGTGAAAGATTGAGTGTAACTTTTTAAGTGTGTATGCACAGCAGTGCGAAAGGGAAAAACACAGCAGAGTGTTTTAGAGACAGAGTATGTTTGTTTTGAACAGACAATGAGTCGGTTTTATGCACTGCGTTTTGTAGCAGTCATAATTTTGTAATCCCTCTCAGTGAGGAAGTAGTGTAATAGTTTTTTTTTGAGTTATTGAAGGGAATAGAAGTTTGTTTTCAACGTATTGAAACTCTGTCTCCTGTCAAAGAAATTTTTATTTTCTCTGTGTTAGAGGAAGGAAGATTTATTCTCCATTCATTGTTCTGGAATTTTTCAATATTCCACCATGTGAAAGAACAACAGATGTTGTGGTTCCATCCCCAGATAAATCATTTTTCTTTGCCGCAGCTTGCCTTACCAACTTGGCCCCAATATTTTCAACTGGGTCCTCTAATTCAACCAATAAAAAGGCCAAAACCATAGCATTGAGATACATTTCATTACACTGTCAATAATAATAAAATTTGACTCAACCATAACCCTTTCCTTTTATTGTTGTGAAAATCTTTATGCATTACTCTAATGTGGCTAGTCCATAGGCCAAGTAGACCACTGGGTAACAAATATGTTTCCTTTCACCTTTGAGTTTTCAAATTATGCCTACCAAATCTAAGACATTTAAGAGGGGGAACTAATACAACGTTAAAAAGAAACCAGAGCACACATCTACAAATTACCTCCTTAGCTATTGTCACACCATCATTAACTATTTTCGGAGAACCATGCTTGCTCTCCAAGACAACATTTTTCCCTTCGCCCCAAGGGTGACTCCAACAAGATCAGCAAGTTTGTTCACACCGCCCGCAAGACAAATTGACAATGCTTTCAGTAAGTGTGCAATTGAATGCCAGACCATATGCCAAAACAACCCTCCATGAAAAATTAAAATAACACATTAAAATCGAATATAAGTGGACAAGGAAAGATCCACCGCAGTGAAGTTTCACATGCAGGGGACCTTCCTTTAAACATAATTTTTTCTCTGACCTGCAATTTTTTTGTCACTGAGCCATCCTTGTTGAAGTACAAATCCTTTTCCATAGCTCTTGTATTAACTACCTTCTCTCTGTCGCGTAATCTCAGAGTCCCTCTTCTGCTTGAGCGATTAAATGAAATGGGTGAAAAAACTGAAAGAGAAGACAATTGTCTGCCATAATTATCAAACATTGCACCCAACTTCTTCCCCTTTCCATTATTACCCAATGAGGTAGATGTGGCAATTGTTGTCATACCGCCCAAAGCAAAGGCCATCTTCTCTTATGCTGAATATAGAATTACAAGATCTTCATATTAGTATGAACCTTAAAAAACATGACTCCCATTGCTAAAAACCACTTTTAAGTTGTAACAGGAAAACTAAACAACTATCGCAATTTTTGGCAACTTCTGGAGCATTAAGAGAGAAACAACCAAAGAGAAATACAACCACAATCCTCATTTTAATGAGACCGGACTATATATTTGCATTAAGATAATAGAAATAAATCACTACTATATTAAGGCCAGCACAAAACAATCTTTAACCAGTGTCTCTCGCGGCCTTCAGGTTGCCATGCTAGAGGTTGCATATTTTTAATTTAAATTCTTGACCTCTCGTGCCCATCTATGAATGCATCCAATGGGATATCTACATCAATTGCTCCTTTATATCCCCAAAAACAAATTCCCTACTACAAGAGCACCAGTATTGATGGATCACCCCACACCATCCCACCCACTAGAAATGGTGAAAAAGGAAACCCGAGAAATCTTCTGAAATATCTCAAGATGACTATATGGGTGGTTCTTATGAATCAACCAACCATTCAAAACATGCTCATCAATCCAAACCATGAGTATTATGTGACAATATTCAAGCAGGCACTGAATCGGATTTCTGAAGCTATGTTAGAGAAACCCTAAACTCTCACCGAAAATAGGTGAAATGTGGCACCACTCAGAGATTGACATGTGCCAATTGGTACAAGTGGTAGAAAATTGGCATGCTCAAACAACGAGGTGATGCAGGAATGACATGAGGGAGAAAATATCAGAAAAGCCCCAAATTTGGAGAACTAAAGCTCATCACCAACCCGAGATTGACAACTTTACATGATGTAACCTATGAAATCGTAAATGGAGAAATCATAGTAACAATAAAGTAACCTATGTAACAATAAAGTCGGATTCATCCCGGGAGTGGTAATGGGAGAAATCATAGTGAACAACAGGAAACATGCATAGTTGCTTACAATCAAATAGATGAAAAAACACATACAAAAAACCTAGATAATAATCATGAACAAGCTTAATATTGAATTATGAATTGTAAAGGAACTTACAAAATGTGACATTACGAACCTGGTCAAGCGTACAAGCAAAAATATCCTGGACATGACCCTGGTTGACAAGTTGTATTGCTCATGATGCAAGAGGATTTGTACCTGCACTGCCAAGTCAATCAAAATCCATCATTATCTATACAATAAATACAAGTAATTGATGTAGTATTTTTACTCTAAGATGCATTCTTATGATAATGTTAGAACATATGTTGAAAATGTCAAAACATACCCGAATAAGCTCCTCTTCGTTTCAAGAACAATTTATTGGAGTCGCATGAACTTGGAACAAGCCTCCCACGATCTGAAAGAGTAGCAACTAAGTCAACAGTGACTTTTTTGTTGCTACGATGGATCAAGGGAGGTTTGCTCCAAGATTAAATCGCTCCAATAAATTATTATCTACTAAACAGGGCCAACCACGTGAAGGTGGAAGCTCTTATGGCCCCTCCCCCCCCCCTCACATCACTCTCAATTCCCCAATACCCAATCTATATTTCATTTTTTACTTTCATGAGCATAAAAAATATATTCAATAACTAATAAAAAAACAATTCAACAAAAAGTACGCAAGGAAACATTGCAATTAATGCTTGACATAAAAATAGTATGATAAATGAGTTTTTTATATAACGCAAAAAACGTTCCAAGTATGGTAACGTTTGTCTTATAATAATATAATATTTTACATTGTCAAATTTTCTTTTTCTTCTTCCTATTTTTAAAGCTCCTAATTACATCATCAATATCATCGTGCTCTGCTCCTGTTTCGTGCCTTTCCACCCGCACTGCTGACCTAGTTGCGTATTCACGATGTCTGCGCTCATCCAGTGACGGGGCATCACCTACAAAAACAGATAATATTAAATTTTAATTGTCAGTTTTTAAATATCATTGAACTAGTTCAATAATATTAATAAAAAAAATTGCAATGAGATTATTTACCTGGTGCACCAGTTGTCGCCGCTGACCTAGTTGCGTTGTCACGATGTCTGGTCTCATCCAGTGACGGGGCATCGCCTACAAAAACAGATAATATTAAATTTTAATTGTTAGTTTTTAAATATCATTGAACTAGTTCGGTAATATTAATAAAAAAAATTGTAATGAGATTATTTACCTGGTGCACCAGTTGTCGCCGTTGGGACTGTTGCCCTGTCTTCCTCTCTGGTGGTAAGATCCTCAAGGGAAACATTCTCTGTCATTTAAACAAAAAACGTTATAAGGACGACCATCAAGGTATAATTAGAAAAAATTATAAGTGGAAATTAATTACCGTCACGGCCCTCACTGATAGCAGCATTGTCGGCCTGGTCCCCACTACAATGATCAGGTTGCACGAGAGGATCATCTACATATGGCTCTAAAACTGGGTTATTTACCTCGTCGGTAGTGTTGCTCCCCTGATTTAAACAAAGTTGTTAGACATTAAATTTATGGACGAAAACAAAAATATTGAAAGTTTAATGTTTTACCTTATCAGGCATTGTAGATCTTGGGACCTGCCCCAAGCTTCTGCGACGTTCAACTACAGCTTGATAGCCAAAACGGAAAGCGATATTTTTATCTTCCTCTGTAGTTATTGTTCCGAAGTCATCACCCTAAATTATATATGATTGTGTATTTTTAATCATATCTGATAGGATTACAAAAACGTTGGAAGGCAATACAATTAATTATAAGATTTTTAGCTACTTAATTACAATTCTTGCAGCTAATTTCAAGTAGCCACCCTGGTCGAGCTTGTGATGGTCCTTTTTCTCAATCCTAGCTTTGGTTGCCTTTGAGGTGTCAGGCAACCTAGCATCAAAAGATTGAAGTCAGATATGACGTAGCACACTTTTATTTTAGACATAAAGAAAATTAAAGCTATTGAATTAAAGTTGTAATTTACCTTGCGGGTCCAGTTGGCATTTTTCCTTCTTTCTTTGCCCTTTTTTCTTTTCCGTCATGGATGAGTGCTCTCCACTCACTCTCTGGAACTGTGAGAGGACGCTCGTATCTAGGGTTAAATTTCAATTGCGTCCTATAGGTGTCCCTGGTGTATTTCAAATATTTGTCGGCTACCTGAGCCACCGCTGTTCTGTCAAATGTGTCGACCCCAAAAAGGGCTTCGAGATAATCTAGAAGTTATTTTTTCAGGTTGGAATTCTGGGAATTCCACCCTGTGCGTATGGTTGGGCCAAAAATTACCAACGCATGGCTCTCCAAAAACCTGTAGAACTCATTGTTTCCTACATAGAAAAAAAAGATATTATCATTAATTTAAAAATAAAAATCATGATAAATATGTTTTAGATAAAGTACATGAAATAGTTAAAATATTAAAATTTACCTGGGAGTTGTACATGCTTTATAGGGACACCCTCATCGTTCATCAACAACGTGCCATTAATGGTCCCTGTGGAGCTGACACGTGTAGCTCCAGGAAACGCAATAATGTAGCTGGCCATATCAGCCTCATCATTGCCAACATGTTCAGCAGTTGGCTGGGTGTCAGCTTGGGCAGGGTGTGTTTCTTGGCTAGCACCTAAAGGAGTAGAAGGTGTACGAGAGGGTTGTTGGGCAATCTCTTGCCCTTGTGTCCCACTACCACCAACATCGGGTTCAGAAAATGCTAGAAAATGCTACATACAAAAGAACTTTTGTTAGTTTAGTCAATGTAAAAATTAAAAATCAAACTATCACAATTCATCTCATGCAGAACAAAAAAAATATCCTTTTGACTTTTTATTATTACCTGATATCTTTCTAGCTGCCTCATAAGATGTTGTATCCTCTCTTCTGTTTCAGGTGTTTGAGGCACGTCTATCAAAACATTAAATTCCGACCTTGCATCTCGTGCCTTTTTTTACAACAAGAACACTGGAGATAGGGATGAAGAAAGCTCTTCCTCAAAGAAGGAATCATCAGGCATACCATGGCTAGGTGTCTGCATATTTGAACAAAATTAATATTATTTCAATTATGTAAATAACTAAAATACCTAAAGATAGAGCAATGCTGGCACTTTACATGTTCTTCCGCTGGCCTCTTTCCGCGATCATCCCGTCTCTGGGTTGTTCCTGCACTGCTCTCATCAGTCTGCCACATTGAAATAAAATTATAAATGTAAAAACTTGAAAACAATATCTAAATTGAAAACACAAAATGAAAACTGAAATAATTTCTAATAAGACACCGGAAGACAGAGTTAGAGTTTCAAATATGCCTTGCATTGAATTCAGTCCTGGAAACATGTCATTTCACATTAAGGCACCCAAACATTCAATCCACGAATGATATATTTAAGCAGGCTTCTCCTATTCTGGGAAAACACCATACCTATAATGCATTCACTTTCATGTATAAAGGGAAAGGAAAACATTTTTTCATACAACGGTGACAAAGGCATCTTGGGGAAAGGTATCTTCACTTTTTATTTATGTTGTTCACCCACACCACTCTCGTGTTTTCACTAATCCTGTTTTGTCATTTTTGGATTCAAATTAAGTTAAGGCCTTAATTATTTTTTGACCTTTCGGTGTATTTTTTATAAGTGGCATGTATGGATTTTCCATTAATTCTGCACTTTTTCTCGTCATGCGCATGTTTCCCTGGAAATCAAATGCATGATTTAGTCCCATACATTTAACAAGTTGTTGGATCAACTCCATAGGAAATATCATGTTTCCTATTCAATCAAAATTTATCTCAGTTAGGGTAGGTAGGAAGGTTTTCCTTTTGTATTAATAGGGCACTTCTAGCTTGCATTTTTATTATATCTTTCAAATTTAGTGTCGTTTCAATTAGGGCATGAATTTTTGCAACTTTCAAGGTGAGAATGAACAAAGACAAATTTTTGTGATGGATGACCGTATATGACTCCATGGCCAGAGGAAAAGGCACTAATCTACTTCTTCAAATATCTATAGTTCTCATTCACCTCATACGGAGATGGTCCCTGATTTTGAGCCAAATGTTGCAGCAAAAAGTTCCCCCCTCCATAATTTGATATTCAATGGAAATTTCTTAAATTGATGATGGGGCAAGATTATGGAACATTGGCACATACATATGTAATGGAATTTCAAGATCATGATATATGTTTGCATATGTTTATGGCAATGTTCCACCAAGTCCCCTGGAGGTGGGAGCGAGGGGACGAGGGAGCGCGGGAGCGGCCTATGCAAAAGCTCCCTACCAATTTTCAGGAAACGTGGGGGGACGTCGGGGTCATAAAAAATATAAAATTTAATATTTAAAATGTAACTATATTTTTGCAAGGAATGTATATACAATCATCATACACTTGCATCATGAAAGATAAATCATAAATGATAAAATTACAAATCGATGAATGATGAATCATATAATTGAAACAAATTTAAAATTTAAAAGTTAAAACATACATCATACAATCATGCATGTAAGTTTGTAATTTTGTAACTATATAATCATTAATGTAACTACTAACAATGTACAATGAAAATAAAGTTTAAGATATCATATGACATATTATATCAAGATTCAAAATAGAGTTTAAACCGAAGTTTACAACTCAAGTCTGAAACATAAAACTTAAACGCAAATAAGTTATGTCTGAAACATAAAACATAAAACATAACATATGAATATCAAATGATATCATCATACTGATAAATGAGCATAAATGCTCAAGTTAATGCCCCACTAGTCTCTGCATCCAACTTATGCACGAATATATCAAGATCAACCATGTCACCATCTGAATCAGAATCACTTGGATTCTCAAATATGCTAAGTGGCACATCAACTTTTAACACGAAACCATAAACTAAAAGGGGCGGTGATGGGACGTGAGGTGGCGTGAGGGAAACATCCCCTAGAAGTCCCCAAGACCCCGGAGCGCGAGGGGGCAAGGAATCTAGACCCCTAGGTGGGGGGGCAAGACCCCGTGTAACACTGGTTTATGGAGGTGGTGGAGCAAAAAAGAGCTCAAATAGAGCTGAAATTTTTCACATAAAAAGGACTGTGGGCTTGACTAATGGTTCCATTAAAAAAATGATATCAGAATAAGTGTAGCATGCAAACATGCATTGAAAATCCATCTGAGTTTGCATTGTATTACTTATGATGGATTCAAATTTTGGTTTCAAAATGCCAGGTTATGGCATGATTTTGTCGAGAAACCCTTAGTTGGATTCTCATGTTGGTTTAATTTATATTTTAAGTTTGTTTTGCAATCTTTGGGTGATAGTAACTCATGAACTAGGTTACCAATGTGTAACAATCATATTTCAAGAATAAAGTTGTGATTTTTTTATATTATTATTATTATCTATTAGCTACTAGTATTGACACCTAATGCCTGGAATTTTGACATCTTGATAGCATGGATAATTTCGAAAATGTTTCTAGTAATGTTAACATAATAACTATCATTACGTGTCTTCACTTTTGTCACCATAATAGACCTGTGATATGGACTCATCACACAACTTCATATGCTATGTCCAAACAAGTTCAAACTGGTTGAACCTACCTCATAGTGTGGTTATTAAGGACAATTTGCTTGATATATAACTCGATAGCATAGACCACGTTGCAGTTCTAAAAGGAATCCTCAAGTGTCAAAAAAACTTCACAATATGTTCTACTATAAAGCCTTTTGGGATACCTGAAATAATATATGTATCATTGATGACTTTTAAAGTGTGACAAGATCCAGAGGGAAAGGAAATCAATGGAAGAGTGATCCACCAATGAGAACCTAGAATTTAGCATCGGATGAGTTAGAGTCTAGGAAATTGAAACCCTATAATTTTAATTAGTGATGAAGGACATCACATAGGTAATTATATTTTCATGTAGAATAATCTGTTAATTAAAATTTAAACTACATAATATGAAAGGCATACCATAAATTTTTCCACGTAAGTCCAACCAACCTATAAAAAGGGAAAACCTTCTTTTTTCCATGGGAAATAATTTACCTTTCCTTTTTCAAGATAATCTAAATCACAAAAAATATGAACTATACTGCACACATTCTTGGATAATGTGAAAGTGGAAAAGGAATACCCCACACAAGTGATGCACACATGTACATTTGAACACTAATAGATTTTTGTAGTTGAAATGCAATGCTTGTTTTCATTTAAATGTAGGGTTTTTAAAACAGGGAGAAATAATGGCTGCCAAATTAATAAGCGTTTCTTTGGGAAAAATTTAAATCTTGTATTGGGTGATGAAGATAATAGAGGGTATTGAATCTTGATTTTTGACATCTAGAGAGAACCCTACAGCCTAACACAATCCAATGGAATTGACCAAAAAAACCCAAATAGAGTCAACCCTACTATAGGAGGAAGGGCCTGCAGTAAGAACTTACCATTTTGTAAGAGCTGAGGGCGAATGCTGTTCTGCAAGAGCTGAGGGCGAATGCTGAGGGAAAATGCTGTTCTGCAAGAGCTGAGGGCGAATGCTGTTCTGCAAGAGTTGAGGGCGAATGCTGAGGGCGAATGCTATTCTGCAAGAGCTGAGGGCGAATGCTGAGGGCGAATGCTGTTCTGCAAGAGCGGAGGGCAAATGCGCGCGTGATATCAGATGTTAATGTAGCACACATGTACATTTGAACACTAATAGATTTTTGTAGTTGAAATGCAATGCTTGCTTTCATTTAAATGTAGGGTTTTTAAAGCAGGGAGAAATAATGGCTGCCAAATTAATAAGCGTTTCTTTGGGAAAAATTTAAATCTTGTATTGGGTGATGAAGATAATAGAGGGTATTGAATCTTGATTCTTGACATCTAGAGAGAACCCTACAGCCTAACACAATCCAATGGAATTGACCAAAAAACCCAAATAGAGTCAACCCTACTATAGGAGGAAGGGCCTGTAGTAAGAACTTACCATTTTGCAAGAGCTGAGGGCGAATGCTGTTCTGCAAGAGCTGAGGGCGAACGCTGAGGGCGAATGCTGAGGGAAAATGTTGTTCTGCAAGAGCTGAGCGCGAATGCTGAGGGCAAATGCTGTTCTACAAGAGTAGAGGGCGAATGCACGCGTGATATCAAACATTAATGTAGCTATTGCGACAAATACGAAACAATAAAATAATTTTTATGTAGCGCGCATATAAGTTTCGAATTTTTATGTAGCGCACATATAAGTTTGGTATTTTTATGTAGCGCGAAAATAACTGTCATTATACCGACGGCGGAAAAGGCGTCGCTATTACGACGGGTGCCTCCAAACGTCGCAATGGCGACACCTAGACATTGTGTCGCAGTTGCGACGTTTAGAGTCGTCTCAATAGCGACGCTTTGGGCCATGGTGTCGCAATTGCGACGTCTTCCTCTAAACGTCGCAATTGCGACATGTTTTTAAGTGTCGGTATTGCGACACTTTTCTATAGACGTCGGTATAGCGACGATTTCGGGCGGGATGGAAAAAATTTGGGAAAATTTCCGACATTTGGTCAAAAGCGTCGGAACCAAGTGTCGGAATTTCTGCCAAATGTAGTAGTGCTTTGATGAATGTGGGAATATTTTTTCCAATAACATCTATTCCCCATTATTGGAAAGGTTCCTTAACTGCTACAGGTATCAGTGGGGTAGTAGACTTCTGAGCTCAATTGGCACATCTCTAACAAGTTTGGCACTTACAAGCATAGGTGTGAGCATATTTGAATAGGGTGGGCCAATAATAACCAACCCTTATTACTTTATGCACAGTTGTAGTGCCTACATAGTGACCACCTATCGGTCTGTCATGCAAATGTCTTAATACCTACTCTGTATCTTGAGGCTCAAGGCATGTTAGTAGGACATCGTTATGGTGCTTTCTTCAAATCACTCCATGAATGAGCTGTTAGGATAGAGATTTGAGGCGAATTTCCCTCTTTTGCTTGTTCGATAAATGTGTGAGCAAGGTTCCATGCTTGAAGAATTGTCATATATTTGAATACTATGGCGTTGTTGAGCTTGTCTCGGGAACTCGTTCCATTAGGGGAATTTTGAGGTCTAAAATGGGCCTCCTAAGAAAAATGTACAACCAAAATAAACTTTATAAGAACCAATAAGATTCAAGATGATGATGTCAACCATGGGGGATGATTCACCATTTTTTAAGTAAAAGGGTAAAAATATTAAAAAATAATAAAATAATAAAACTACTTTTTCAACTCATATTTTCAACTTATCTCGCAAATTTTTATCTCAAATTTCGAAATGAGTACGCTGACGAAAATTTTAACTAGTTTTAGTACATGTTGCATACTTTCAATGGATCTTGCTACACGAAAAATGAGAAATACATTAAAAAACATGATTGCAATCACGTTTTTAATGTATTTCTCATTTTTCGTGTAGCAAAGCCCATCAAAAGTATGAAACATGGGTACTCCTTTGATGAGGAATTAAATTTTTCATCCAACGAGCACTCCCGCTCGAAATTTGATTAAAAACTTTGGGAGATAAGTTGAAAAAGCAGTTTTTCCTTTTTTCCCTCTAAACTTTGATGATGTAATCAAATCTTATTTTATTATTTCCACTATTATTTTATAATTTCCTTAGGAGGCCCATTTTAGACCTCAAAACTCCCCTAATGAACATTTTACATCTCTATTTCCTACTCCCAACCTGAAAAAATATTGCTTCGAAGCATCTCTCTCTTCTTATTATAATTAACGGAGGCCATGACCCTCGTCCAAATTATCCTCTTCTCACCCAGATCTCGTTGCAAAAAGAGTGTTCTGACTGATGGATGAGGCACATATATGATCGTGTGAGCTTTAAGGAGATAGGGCCTAAAATATTTTACTACCTTATATAAAACATAGGCTTATTTATCGATGGCAGGGTAATTAGCTCTAACCCCTCTAAACCAACACTCATGAAGGAAATAGGTCGTTAATTTCCTTCAACATCCTTCTGAGTGAGTACGGTCGCAACAGGTGAATATGAGGAAAAATTGTAAAGAAAGAAATATTTTACATAGTCAGGACTAAGAAATGAAGGCGCATTAGCGATATATTGTTTGATTTGAGCAAAAGCGTCTTTTTCCCTTTTGTCCAATTTATAAATCACATATTTCTTAATCATCTCCTATAGAGGCTTAACTATCTGAGCATAGTCAGAGATGAACTTGCGCGGGAAATTACTCTTCCCTAAGAAATAATGCATGGCCTTCTTATTTACTGGAAATTGGATTTGAGTTATATCTTTGAACCTTTTAGGATCAACTTTGATTTTGCTTTTTGAAATGATGTGTCCTAAGAGAGTGCCTTCTCACATACCAAAAATAATTTTCTTGGGATTGATAGAAATCCCATATTTACAACACCTCTCAAATATTTGTTTCATATGACGCATATGATATGATCATATTTTGGAGAATATAGTTACAACATCCAAATAAACAACTACACCTTTGCCAATTAGGCCATGGAAAGCGATGTCCATTAGTCTTCAAAATGTAGATCAACATTAATAAACTCTAATGACATGCGGTTAAAGTCGAATGTTCCCCACTTGGTCCTGAAGGTGGTTTTAAGATGGTTTGGTTCTGCCAATAGGACCTTATTATAGCCAGAAAAAATATCTTGCGATGAGAACATCTCAGACCTAGATATTGTTTGGAGGATCTATTCCATGGATGACACTGGGTAGTTTTCCTTGTCTAATGCTTAGTTAAGATTTTGAAAGTCGACACATAATCTTATCTCGCCAGACTTATTTCTGACTGGGACCAAATCTCAAACCCAAGTGGAATGTCTAGCCTTGAAAATGATTTAAGCATCCAACAACTTCCTTATCTCCTTTTGAATTATGGGTTCCAACGTTGGATGAAATTTACTTAGCTTCTAATGAAAAGGTTTCACCCCTCATTTAATGGGAATGGAATGCTAGATAATACATGTATCATATGTCTTCCAATCATCGTAGGTCCATGCAAAGACATCTTGATACTGTTTGAACACACTAATAAATGCTTATCATTCTTGTGGAGAACAACATGTATCGAGGTTTACATATTTTAGATCTTCTTGAGTTCCCAAGTTGACTTGTTCACATGACAACTTCGATCTTTGAGTCTTTGCATTAATTGGTCATCTGAACTGATTTTGTAGGTCGTACAATTTTTCCAGGGACACTACACCTTTAAGCATAGTGTTTCCGTTCATCGCATTAGATGCTTCCTACAAAGCCTTGTCATGCTCATCCTCCTCAATGGCCACATATTTAAACATGTTTGGATTAGCCATAAAATTCAGTATATGTTGGTTGTCATTGAAAACACAAAAATTAGTTATGTTATCAATCACAGGTGGTTTATATATAATTTCTATAGAAAAAACCATTTTTCAAAGACAAAATTCTAGCGGTTGCATTAGATAATGTATATGTTGTGGTACTTCTAAGTCTAAGAACATAAATAATATCAAAATATTTAAAATAATTAATCAATCCCCATACCTCCTATTGGTAGTTTTTAAGATTTGGTAAAACACAATGGATAGTATCTCGTACCTGTCGAGTAACCACTTCTGAGTCACCAATTACCTTGAACAACTCTACCTTCAGGTCAATGGCTTTCTTTAATGCAAGCATGAGTGCTTCATATTCGAAAATATTATTTGTACACTTGAACTCCAAACAAAATGATAGGATGTACTTCTTGTTGTGTATATCTATGAGTATGCAACCAGCTATAGAGCCATCCTGTGTTTTAGAACCATCAAACTACATAGTCCATATATTATTAGCTACTAAACTAGCTCCTATACTATTATTACTATTATGTACATCTATATTACAGGATTCATTAGCACCAGTCAAAGTAAAAGGAAGGAGCTCCAACTGTGTATCTGGTGGGATGGGTGATGACTGTGCTTGATAACACCCATAATCATTTTCCAAAAAATAATTTCCATAGATCATGTTTGCAAAGGCAACAAGCTCATAATGACCCTCAAGTGGTGTCACAATATATTTAATGTGTGGCTCACTCTTCGCTCGAATATGGTTGTTTCTGCCCTTATATGGAAGCCATACATGTGATCAATCTATAGAAAAATACCCTTGTAATTTACTAGACCAGTCTCAACTCAAGAGTACACCATAGGATTCAACAATGTCCACAACAATGCTTATGCATTGGTGTACCTTATGATCAGATGATAATCAAATGGTAACCTTCTTGAGTTCACCAATAGCTTGGACAAGGGATCTTCTGGGCTAAATGATTTTTGCATCAGTTTTATCCCATTAAGGGTTAATTTTCTTAGCAATATATAATGGCATTACATTCATAGATTCACTTTAATCGACCAAACAATTATGTACATTGTAATTAAGTATTTTGAAATTTAACAAAAATGGGGGTCAAATATTATTAGCATCTAAATTTATAACATTAACAACAAATTTGAGAGTTCCAGGAGACTTACCAGGCACCTTTTGAGATGTAGAATCTTTGTCACCTGATGAAGGTTGTGAGAAGGCTTGGACAAGCAGTTCATGTTGGTCTGCTATCTCTGCGAGCTCAAATATGGAAATGTTGGCACGAGCTCTTTTCAAATCTTCAACTATGTTATAATCAATATTTTAATTTTTAGCAGGCAATGTTGAAGTGTCTAAAGTTGTAGCTTGATTTGAATTATTTTTACTACTGGTGGAAGTACTCTTAGAGGTAGAAACATTTCTAGACTTATTTTTTGTATTATGATCAGGATTAGTTGGTGGTGTGAGTCTTCTTTAAAATTGCTTCTTTATTTCATGTATCGCCACTTCTGGATTTGGAATGGAACCTTTGCTCCTCAAATTATAATGACCAATTTGTTTCCAAGGAGGGGATCCATTTTGATAAAGTGCTTCAATACTCTTCTTGTCGGCATTGAGAATAAAATCAAAAGCATTAATTTCATGTACAACACATGTACTTTCCTCATCCATTGCAGGGTCATTTGTTTCTTTTATTTTTTCAGACTACTCATCTGCTAGTAAAGTATCAATAATGTGTGTAACCAGAGCATTCATGTTGTGGTTCCATTGTGGGAATGATTTATCCAAAATCCATTCCTTATGGAAGGAACAATAGTTATTTGTGCCAATACTTTCAATATTCAACACAACATTTGAACTCTGGGCAGATTTACTCAGTTGATTGTTTTTATTGTTATTCCTTTTGAATGAAAAATACTTGGAGGGATTTATACTGGTATAGGTTTCACTTAATTTTCTCTTTAATTATGAGACTTCATTGTTGATTGTATTTAAATATTTAGTAAAGCTTTCAATATCAATAAATTCATTTTCTTTACCCTTACTTGAAGAAGGCTGAGAATTCTTGCCAGTATCCTGGGAGTCTTTAGATACTTCATCATTAGTAATAGCTCCAATGGCACACAAGTATTTCTCCACGGTGATTTCTTCTGCAAAGTTTAAAGACAATGTCTCCTTTGCATCTCTTTTAACAAAAGAAAAAATATTTGTCAGCAAGGCAATTGTATAATAATCAATAGTGATATAATCATGAGGCTGCGTGATTGGGGGAAACTTGTTCATTTTGCAGTTGAACTTTTGATTGAAATCCTTAACTTTCTCCTTATCCCCCATCTTAATATTTTCAAGTTCTTCTAATAACATGATGGAAGTCTTATAATCGACAAATTTCTCCAAGAACAATTTCTTAAAATCCCTCCATCCATGGATTGAATTAGCATGCTGACTATGGTACCATGTTGCCTCTCTAGCTTCTAAAGAAAAAGAGAAAAACCTACAAGCAACATCATCGTATCATACCTCTAACATTCATAGATGCATGTAGAAATCATCGATATGACCTTCTGCCTTAGTCTTTTTTTCTAGATCAAAATTAGATAACAAATTTTTTGGATGTCTGGGCATTCTATGAAATTTATCTAGAAGAGTGAATGGCCCTTGGGCCATCCAATCCAAGTCTTGATCTGCCATGTCTTCGTCTCCTTGCTCCTCTTCCTTCTCTGAATCCGATGAGTCTTCTCCTTCACCATTTAGATCATCGTTAAAATCTAACTCAACTATTGGTCTTTCTCTATGAGAAAGAACAATATCTTCCTCTATCAGAAAGAACAATATCTTCCTCGTACTCTTCGTGAATGGGTGGAAGTGGCTCTTGAAAGACTGTGTCTTCTGAAGACTCTGCTAATTCCTCAAGAGTGGCGAAAAATAAATATTCCACCGATGCAACCAACAAACCAATACAATTTTTTTCTTTCTTTTTAGGATGGCGAGGAAGGTTGTGAGCAACAAGGAGTAAATCGATAGCTTTTGTGAACCAACAGGTATTAGGTCGAAGTGTCAGGAGTTGTTTGTAGGTAACTTCATAGGCCAACTCCGGACCAGGTTGAGAAGACCCTCCTACCTCGGGAATAGGAATAGGGATGTTACTCGGTGTTGGCGACATTCAACACCGTCAACAAGACTCTAGGGGGTTGGAGCAGGATTTTTCTTTATCCCCTCCATTAATTTTTCTTGTTACTGATGGAATGAGTAGGATGATTATTGAGGCTCAACTATAGGGTTATTTATCGGGGCTCCAGATCACTAAAAACATCTCCATTACACACTTAATATTTGTGGATGATGTTCCAATAATTGGAAATGCCTCTATTGTAGAATGGAGTTATTTGCGTAATATTATTATGTCTTTTGGTAATATTTATATACCAGCAAAACAAAATCTTTATTGATTGATCTCTCTATGAAGTCAAACATTGTCTATGATATTGTTGAATAATTTGCAGTCGAGGTGGCCCCATTGGATGGTGGTTTCAAATATCTTGGTTTTCACTTGAAACCAAAAAATTATGGCATTAGATATTGGAGTTCCCTGATCAAAAAATTTGATCACGGATCGACAAATTGGACACATAATTGGATGAAAATTGGGGCGAGGTTGATTTTGGTAAAATATGCCTTGCAGAGTATCACTGTGTACTGGATGCATCTTTATTTATTGTCGTGCAACATCATCAGTCAAATAAATTCCATTATTTAAAAATTCATTTGGGTTGGTTCCAGCGATGTCAAAAAGATTCATCTTGTTGGACTGGAGGACAACTCCAAGAGGAAAGAGGCAAGGGGATTGGGTATTAAGAATATAGAGAAATTTGGCTAGGAATTGGGGGTAAAGAGCTTGTGCCGTGCATTAATTGGTACTAGAATCTGGAAAAGTATCACGAAGGTGAAATACCTCAACAATTAGACCATTTTTTAGTGGATAAAGGATGGGGCACGATATCCATTCTCGATCTCATACATATGGAATGGTTTGATGAAAACCAAACATTAGTTGATTGGGAAATTATGATGGGAGATTGGTTCGGGCTGACGGTGGAGATTGGGATAGATCCTATTAGGGGCTTCACTGGATATCACACTTTGCCTATTTCGCTTATCAGATATATACATAATTTGGGCATATATTATATAAATCTTATTCGAGTGGAAATTGATTCCATTTTTCAATAAGGCTACCTAGATTAGCTTGTGGGAATTGAGTATATTTGGGGAATGACTGAGATTTGAGACATGTACATATACAATTTAACAATGGTTGGAATCACTCTGGGGGAAAAGTGGATAAATACACTTGGGAGGGTAATATTGTTCAAGGGAAAATCACTAGTAGAGATGCATACAATTATATTACAATGACATGACATAATAGGGAGGAAAAAGGGTGGTTCAAAAAATATGGAATTGGGACCTCCCCTTAAACCTAAAATGTTTTGGGTGGCTGTCCTAGAAGAACAAAATATTAACTTGGGATAATTTATGTCGAAGGGGCTTCATATGACCTATAAAATGTATATTTTGTTTGGGGGGCCTTAAGAATGGCTCATATTTTCTTGAAATGTCCATTTTTTGTCTCCATTTGGACAAAAGTACTAAACACCTTAAACCTTTTTAATAAATAGAATCTACATCCATGGAAGAACGTTTTAAGGAATGTATGATGGAGTACAAGGAATATTGCACTCTACCTTTTTACATAATATGGGGCATTTAGAGGTGTAGAAATGATTGCATTTAAAAAAATATACCTTTAGAAATCAATCACATATGCATAAATATTTGTGCATATTTTAAGGAAATTGGACCTGTGGTAGAAAAGGGACCTATGAGATGCATCCAACATGTGGATATCTGGGGCAGATACCCTATTGGTTTCTTTGATGGGGTTGCAAGTTATAATAAATGTAGTAGTGGGGCATACATTGTCTTAAAGTTGGGTCAATATTTCCATTTATTTTGGAACAATAGGGTGGGCACCAACAGTTGGGTAGAGATCATTGTACTTTTTGGTGTCTTATATTGTATTAAATGGTTGTCCATAAAGAAGATGGATATATTTGGAGATTCAAAAGCAGTAATAGACTACTACCTGAAAAAGTCTTCTTTCAAACCTCCTTTACTTTCAATTGGATGCAAAGAATTAGGTTGATGATTGAACTATTTAGTGGGGTGAATGTTTCCCATATTTACAAGGAACAAAATGGAGTTGTAGATGCATTATTAAAGGTTGGGCACCGCTACCATACCGGAGAGATCTACCATACTGCCTATTTCAACGACCAATATCAAGGGTTTAGAAAAAATCTATTCTCATAATTTCCTTTGTTATATGTGGATCTTTTTTGTTTTTCATTATTAGAATTGACAAAATCTCAATCATTGTTGTGAACATATTAGTTAATATCTACTTGGAAAAGTCTCTATTAACAGATGAAAATAATAGGAGATATGAAAAAGCCAATTTACTAGAGAATGATGTTTGCGATATTTTTCCATATGTAAACAATATTATTATTTAATAAAAAATGTCTGATGGTTTCTTCTTATTGAAAAGAAAGTACTTAAAAAATCAATGCACAAAAGCTATATTTAATCATTGGGAATACAAGCATATAGAAGCACATGAAACTCATTACATAATCCTTTCGTTGCTTGTTATACTTTTGGATTCATTTATTTTTTCAAACTCTTGGAAAATAAGCAATCTAACAATTCACTTGTATGGCAAGTTTCATTAAATACTTCAAAATAAATTCACTTACCTTGCAAATTTGGTAAAAAATTGTGCAGATAAGCAATACAACATTTCGTGCTTGATGATTTCAATTGGTTAACACATCATAGTTAAGTTATATAGAAGTCAATTTTCTGAGTTTACAACTAAGACGTTAAAGTATCGTGACTGCTAATAACAATCCATATTCAAAGCTCATAGACAAAGAATTACTCTTTTTATGAAATAAACTCTAATCCTATTTTATATCAAATGCAAAACATCTCTAGATAGGCTACACGGATTCTAATTACTACATTGTTATCTATTTCAAAGGAAAACCATGAATATTTGAAAGTTAAATTCCACAACATTTTACAATTCCAACATCTCTAGGTATAAGACTCCTCCGCAAGTAGTGGACCCAATAGGTGCAACCATCTACAACCTAATTAAGAACAAAGTGTGAATGCAAGTGATTGTTCTCACTATAATTCACAATCACCCCTATAGCTCCACAATCACCCCTATAGCTCCACACTCACCCCTATAGCTAAACATTTTAAAGATTTTTTCACAAAAGTTAACTATTTCCTAATCACCTGCTACACTTTGAGTTAGTCAAAAAACCATAATTTATCCTCTACACAATTGATATAATCACTTCTCAACTAAATCATATTTCAAAATAATCCATGGTAATCACGGAAGTTAGAAAACCACATTAACTTGTTTCCCAAGCTATGATAATTGTTAGCCTCTGCAAATATTAGTTGTAAGGATATGTAAGATATACAAGAAATATTTATTTTTCAAACCATAAAATATTAGTTAAAATAATATTACCAAATGTTTAACTTAGCAATAATAATAATAATAATAATAATAATAAACTCATTAAAGATATACAAGCTTATATCTATCAAGATACCAACTCAAAAATTACTAACCAATTTCTACACAATCATGTCTAAAGAAAACTTATTTTCCTAGGAACCTAAGCTGTCTGGAATCATAATTGAGAGCTCATAATAATTTTAGTAGCAAAATATGTTTTAGTGGTGTTTTTCGACTAGAAAAATTGTAAGGAAAACAAAATCTCTAATAAGGGAATAATTATGTTCATAAAACACTATCTCTAATATTCCTTTTTATTTATCTGGCTAAAAATTCCCAGAAAATATTATGGCATACTGCCAAAAATATTAAATAAAATGCAACACATAATCACATTTATTGCATGCTAATGAAAAAAACCCAATAACTTTATTAGTGACTTCCAGAGGGAGATTACATCAAAAACCTTGAGGATATAATTGGTTCCTAGTTCTCATATTTCTGCAATATGATCTTCAACATCTCAACTCACTCATTGGATGGATAAGCTAACTCCTTGATGGACCTCTTTGAACTCCCTCTAGGATCAATGATTAGTGTGGGTGGCTTTATAACCACCAAAACCAACTGCCACTAGTTAAGGTGTATATTTCAACATCGAAACCGTGAAACATATCGAGGGCTTCTCCCTCACACCGTAAGCTACTAAAGCTCTTGGAACACTTGTAAAAAACAATACTTAATCATAACCCAAATTAACTCCCATCTTCCATTTTATAACTTTTACTCTTCAAATACCATGGGTAAAATACCACGGGTCACTGAAATATCATAGTCAATAACATGGCCATCAAAATACCATGGGTTTTCTTTTTATAACCCCTTTTAATTTTATTATTCATTTCACTTTTTAATGTGGTTTTTCTCTCCAAGTGAAAATGAACAATTAAATTAGTCCTCTTGGAAAGGGACATTACAATATCTTCCAAATTAAGCTTGACTAATCTTCTCAATCCCTTTGTAGGTTTTGGATGAAAACCACTAGCATTTCCTTACAATCTCTTCCTCTCTTAAAAACTCACAAAGGTATCTCTTATTTATAGGCTTAAGGAGCTTTCTGGTTTTCAACCTCTATGCCATGCATAAAGTCCATTTTCTTATTTTCAATAATTCGTAATATTTCTTATCAAGGAATCAATATCTCATTTTTTTTTTTTTTTTTTTTTTTTTTTTTTTTTTTTTTTTTTTTTTTTTTTTAGTTTAGTGATTGTTTGATTATTTATCCCCACCACATGCCATTCTAAGAAAAATCCCACTTATTCCTTTAGTTATAAAACCCATATTATCTCATTTTAATAGGATATTCTTAAAATAGGAATCTACCTAAAAGTGCGCAACAACCTTATCAATTAATTCATGGGGTTACTTGTAATTGCCTCAATTTATCTTTGAATCTTGAAGTTATATATATTTGGAGTGTAATGATTTCATATCTAATTGCATGCCCCCTAATCATAACCATGAGTTATGTAACCCCCCATAGCGGAATTAGTAATTAAAGTAGCTGAGTGAACACAAATATACACAACTTCCTTATCTTCCAAATTAAGCTTGACTAGTCTTCTCAATCCCTTTGTAGGCTTTGGATGAAAACCACTAGCATTTCCATACAATCTCTTCCTCTCTTCAAAACTCACAAAGGTCTCTCTTATTTATAGGCTTAAGGAGCTTTTAGGTTTTCCACCTCAATGCCATGCATAAAGTTCATTTTATTATTTTCAATAATTCGTAATATTTCTTATCAAGCAATCAATATCTCAATTTTTTGTTTTCATTTTTTTTTAATTTGGTGATTGTTTGATTATTTATCCCCACCACATGGCTTTCTAAGAAAAACTCCACTTATTCCTTTAGTTATAAAACCCATATCTTCTCATCTTAATAGGATATTCTTAAAATAGGAATCTCCCTAAAAGTGGGCAACAACCTTATCAATTAATTCAACCACGGGGTTACTTGTAATTGCCTCAATTTCTCTCTGAATATTGAAGTTATATCTATTTGGAGTGTAATGATTTCATACCTTATTGCATGCCCCTTAATCATAATCATGAGTTATTTAACCTCCCATAGCGGAAGTAATTAAAGTAGCTAAGTGAACATAAATATAAGCAAATTCCTTATCCACAGATGATATGTAAAGATATTTTTTGCCTTTATTTGATACTGAGTAGGTAAGCCAAATAAACTCCACTCATCCCAATATAGTATCTTGATCATGTTCCATACCTATATATTAGAAATCCCTAACCAGGAATTGGTTTATCTCTTACACATGCATGACAGATACACACATCCTAATAGATAAATGACCTTAGCATACTCCATTGTAAATGCCTTCAAAAACCTTCTTTAGCTAGCTTGGCCAAATTAGCCGAGGTTAATGAAGACACATATTTTCGGTTCGTTTTATTGGTCAATAGTTTCTAGGGTACAAATATTGTATCTCACATGAACTTGTCATTTAGCCTACTTTCTCCCATGTTTTTTAATATGGTATTAAAGCAAGGTTTAGTTGGACTCTCTAGGGAGAGTGATCCAAAGCCATGGAGAGGGCATGATCGCTAAAAACAATAAACTGATAAGTGTGTGGAACTCAATAAATTGTTGGAATATAATCATGCTAGCTTAGGTCGATTATGAGAAACTTGTTGTTGAAATGCCATTAATTACTACTCAAATTTGGCACTATGTTGCTCAATAAAAAGTAGGATCAATATTGCCTGGATCTAATCATCCAACTAAGTATTGTAGTCATTGTGTAGTTATAGTTTATACAAGAGGCTACATGATGAAAATGAATTATGGGGTTTCTTCGTTTTCAATATTTTCAAGTCTCGATCTTGGATTTGTGGGTCATGAACCCACGAAATCAGTTCATCCTTACTTCCACTACAAACTAAAGAACCCTGGGGTCTTCAACTAACGTTAATTAATCAAACAAAGTTAATGGATCTATGCATCAAGCCATCAATGTATTAAATCACCATGCAGACAAACAAAATTACATAAACTAGGCAATAAAAATTAATTTCGTTTCTATGTTATTACATGGCACCTCAGTAGGTTTGATATTCATCCAATTGGCCACCTCTTTTTAATGCCCAAAAGCTAGAATTTATAGAGGAAATTACAATATTGTGGATCATTTCAATATCTACGATCTTCTCCATAAATCTCTTAACATTATTCTCTCTTCAAAGCTCCCAACATGGTTTTTGTCACAAAGATCACAACATAATCCCTAAGATCCCTCACAGGTTTTATTTTTCAAGATTTTTAACAAATCTCTTGTCTTTTGACGTGCTTTTCTCTTTTTCGCCCTATAGAAGTCATTCTTGCTGATTTTTTTAGAGGATGTGTCGATGCTCCTGCATTAGACTCCCAAGGTACAAAAATTTATGACCTCTTGGTCATATGCATCTGGTCTTCTCATACCAACTTTAACTTGTGAGCTGCAACACGCCTCTGCAGTAACAAGTCTCCACCTTGTTGCACGATACCTCACCAAACTTTCTACGGAGTTTGGGATTTTGGCATTTGCTTGGTTCTCTTCTTTGGAACCCTATGAGCACTGTTTTCTCTAGGCTATTGCAAATATTCTCACCTTGCTTTGCTGTCACCTACATAGAGAAAAAAGGTCTCTTATCAAATCTTCAATCACTTGTACCTTATTTTACTGCTTCTCCTCCAAACTACAAGTTGGAACCTTTTGCGCTCTGATACCACTTGATGAAAAAAAATTATGGGGTCTCTTTGTTTTCAATATTTTTCAAGTCCCGATCTTGGATCTGTGGGTTATGAGCCCACAAACTCAGCTCATCCTTATTTCCACTACAAAATAAAGAACCCTGGGGTCTAAATCTAACTTTAATTAATAAAAAAAACTCAATGGATCTATGCATCAAGCCATTAATGCATTAAATCACCATGCACATAAACAAAATTACATAAAATAGGAATTAAAATGAATTTATTTTCTATGTTATTACATGGTGCCTCAACAGGTCTAATCTTCGTCCAATTGATCGCCTCTTTTCAATGCCCAAAGGCTACAATTTATAGAGGAAATTACAATATTGTGGATCATTTCAAGATCCACAATCTTCTCCATAAAGCTCTCAACATGATCTTCTCTTCAAAGCTCTGAGCATGTTTTTTTTACATAGCTCTCAACATAATCCCTCATGGATTTGATTTTTCAAGCTTTTTAACAAATCCCTTGTATTTTGACGTGCTTTTCTCACTTTTTCCCTCTAGATGTTGTTCTTGCTAATTTTTTCAAAGGATGGGTCGATGCTCCTGCATCACTACATAAAATTTCCCAAGGGAATCTAGTTGACTCATGGATGTGTGTCATGGTTATTTTTACTTAAGTGCATTTGGGTGTTGTCATTTATGTGTTGTGTCCCACATTGTTAACTATGTACCATACCATGTTAGAGATGTTGCAAGGAATAAGTTTGAGGCGTAGAAGGAGCACTCAAGCACGTAATGTTGATTGATTTTGAAGTGGTTAATAATAAAGAGCAAGTTTTTTTAATAGTGGTTGTGAAGGGTGCATTGAGCATAGCTAAGACCAATTTGTTTCATGCCTATTGAGTGGACCACATGCCTCATTCTTTGAAGAGTGGTGGATTCCCTCCAATGAAAGTGTTGTTATATATTGCATAAAGACTATTTTTTACATGGATTACTTTATGTGACACACTATAATTAACATTGCTCATACCTCCTTGTGCGAGAGATTGAATTATAGCGCAACATAATAGATTATGCACTAATATGATTAATGAAGATTCAATAAGGTGTGTTTTCCTTGGATTGATGATTAGTGGAGAAGTGTAGTGTGTGTGGACACTATGAATATATACACATTAGGATGGTGGAAGTTGATCTTTGAGAAGGGTTGCTACATATTTAGGTGGGTAGCTCAGATGCATGCTGAACATGATTATGTAGCATAGAACAGTTTAAATGATCCATGTAGAATAGTTTAGATGGTCCATGTTCGAAGTCTAATTCAAGTCAAAGTCAAAGTCAAAGCATGTTTGATGTTGGAGGATATTCCATGGAAGCCATGTAGCCTTGTGAAGTGGCATATGAATAGGTTGTGTAAATGTCAATCCTAAGGGAGTTGTTGGTCATGGTAAGTGTTATGCATGCATGATTTCCTACAAACTCCTCTTCTTGGGTATTCTTTCTATGGAGTTCAAGGTGATTGGATCAAGCTAGTTGCTCTAGTAGAGATGTGAAACTATAGGTTTTGACGGGATCATAGTCTCTTTGTATGTTTTGTGGAGCATCAAAAATTGGATTATTGATCCCTTTGTTGGAGAATGCTATAACCAGCACATGGAAAAACAATAAAATAACTAAAATGTGATCATCCAGCTACATTAATATGATGTCGAGATTATGCACAAGTTTGGGGCATTATGCATGGTCAAAATATCCATTTAGAGTAGATAACAATGGAGACAATTGATACATTTGTCAATGGGTAGTAGACAAGATGAAAAGAAACTATGCATGGGTTGCCTTGTCAATTAACAAACTTGTAAGCGCAAAAATGTATCTTGGGAATTAAGTGATTGATATTTCTGACATTGTGATGCAAAACTAGAGAAATAAAATGTTGTGGTGGCTCATGGGTTTGTGAGCCGTAGTGAATGGCACAATAAAATGCAAAAATAAATGAAGAAGTATTTGGTTAAGAGGTACTTTGTTCATGTGATTGTATTTGGAACAAAATAGATGCTAGAAATGAAACTAGTTGATGTTTCATAACATCAAATTCTTAGGCAAGTAGTGGTAGGAATTTTATATAAAGTTGGAGTTAATGACATGTAATGGGCATATGATTGTCATACCTTCTTTAGGTATGTGCACCCCTAATTTGATGGTTCATTAACGTAAGGTATAGATATAAACATAGATGCAATAATTAAAGGGGGTATGTTGTAATTATAGATAATTATAAATTTTGATGGGAACAAGTGTTTACCCTATGACAAGTTTAAAGGGAGGAGTGTCAGGTGATAAAGTAAAAGGTGGATAGGTGGGCCTTGATTAGTTTAGTGGTGGGTTTAACGTTGGTGGTTTAAAAGTTGGTTTAGAAGCCTATGGTATTCACTTGTGATGAAGCCCATTTAAAGGTTTGGCATGCTCCATTGTAAAATGCATCAAGTGACCTCCTTTGGTTGGCTTGAATAGATTCACCAAGGTTAACAAAGATATCTTTGTGGTTGGTTTTCTTAGTAAAGGGTTTCCAATGTAAAACATGGGATTTCATGCGTGCTTCTTATTTAGCCTATTTTCTCACATGTTTTTTTTTTCCTTTTTTTCTAATAATTTAACCCAAACTAATAAGTATATTATACGTTATGCCCCATGGTTCTTTTTGTCAAACTCCTTTTAGAAATTTCTACTAGAGAGATAGGAATAATATAAGTAATGCTCTAAGGTTCCTTTTTTTAGACTCCATTTACGAAGTTCTCCGAGACATATAAGTACAATGTGATTTATGCTCCAAGGTCTCCAAGTTAAACATTATCTCTCCAAGTAGTACACATGTTGATAAAAAGATTCTTAAGTGGTGTTTTCTCCAACCATGGGTTCCAAGTATTGAACACTCCTCATTACAAAGCTCCTCGTTCTCCAAGATAAGTATCTAATGATCCAATGCTCCTCCTCAACATATGTGTCTTAAGTCCATATACAAACCTAGGAAATTCACTTTGGATTCAAGTGTCATCAAATCAATTGTTTATCCTCCTAAGGCATGAAAAGTGGTATTGACACTCCCAGGGCTAACTGTTGGCCCTCAATTTTGACCCTTTTTCACCATGCATAATCCACATATCTATCATCCCTTACTATCATATCATGGTAATTTTTGTCATATTTTTGCCTCTCTTTCACTTTAAGGTAAAATAATTATGTTTTTAAATTTTTGGAATTTTTAGTAAAAATTGGGTATTAGAAATTATTTTTGACTCAAACAGAAATTCTAGTAATGGTTCCATTGAAGTCATATGTGCAGGACACCTAGGTGCAAATTGAATATAGATTCGAGAAGTATGGGAACCAAGGATGGACAGACTCTTATTGGCACAGTCCAAATGAGTCAGAACAAGCCCAGTCAAAGCTGGTCAAACTTGACCAGTCACTAAGAAAATCCCCTGATTTAAGGGACAATTTTATGATTTTGTGGAATCTTCCCATATTTTACGTAACAAAATGGATGATTTCGACCCTATTAGGTGGATTAGGACTCTTAATGGTTGTTACATCTATTTTAGTTGAATTTTTTATACTTTTAGCCTATTTAAGCACAACTATTTAACAAATATGAACATATTATTATGATTATTGTGACTTCTCTATTTCTAAATATTTTTTGAAGAAAATACCTTCTATTTCTTGTTGTTCTTGTTGTGGGATGTGATTGTTGATCTATTGTAGTTGATAGTCTTAAAGTGTACAAATCAAAGGTGGAGGGCCCCCATTCTAAGCTAAGTACACTGTAGTGTATTTTTGTGCATAATTGTGAATATCTTAGATTGTTGAACATTTCCTTTACAATTTCTTGTGAATATTTTCTGAGTAAATTCATTAATGATTTCCTTTAAGTAATTTTTTTAAGTAGGGAAGTTCAACCAGGGCATCTAAGTTCGATCGTCTTCCTTATGGATTAAGAATTGAACTGGAAATTGTGTTTATGCATTTGATCTTTACTGCTTTCTTGATTTAATTGTGTTATGCTTTATGGTGGAATTTATCTTGTTGTAATAGGGATAATGAGGAAGGAAAACCAAGGCATCTAAGTTAGAGCCACTTCCTTGTTGGCTATGCTCCACAAATACTCATTACACTCTTGCTTCTAGATCAAAATTTCAATGTTTTATTTTCAGTAAATTATATTTGTAATATACATTTCCATTATTTTCATCTAGACAACTACTTCTTACACTAGCTTAATCTAAGATCCATATACCTTGGTGTGCTTCTAAGTTTACCAACTTGGATTAATAATTTGTATGGTATCATTCGCTGCATTTTGCTTTGGCTTGCAACTACTCCATATGTTGATGGTTAGGGTGTATGATAATCTCTTTTCCCAATAGAGAATGCTTTCACTACTTACCAACTGCAAAATAACAACTAGTTCTTTTCCATATGTGGGATAATGCAAAGGAACTCCATGAAATAATTATGAATGATAACAAACCAGTCTTCCTCCTTGCATAAGCACCAATATTAAAGTATACAGACTTGCATTTATTTCTAGTTCAAATGGAAATTTTGAATTAGGCATTAAAACATTGAATGATGAATTCTTTAGATCAACCCAAGGCACTTAACAAATATAGAATTCTTAGTGATATAATTTCATGGCCATGGAAGTTGATGATGAGATAGGATATGGGATTGAAATGTGAAGGGAACCACTTTAGATCAAATAGCTACCATGCTTATAAAATGCCATGTTGCCAAGTAGGCATTAATGAACTAAAAGAAAGAAAGGGAAAGGAGAGAAACAAATAAAAGACATGAAGGAACCATGATTTGGAATGCTACTAGAAAATGACAAAAAGAAAGGGAAGCATTGGAGTTTGGGAGTTAAATATTTGGGAACACTTGTCCTTCTAATTGATTCCCCAATAGTCAACTCTATATATAAACATAGAGATGACAAATGAAAATGGGTTATTTGGAAACAAAATAGAAGGAATGTTGCATAGTGATTCTTCTAATACTAATGTAATTGATTTGGAGAGCTAGAATCCATTGTAAATTTTCACTTTCTAAGAATAAATGATTAAGCATAACTATTTAATGCTCAATTTTTTCCTTCAATATCCTCCAGGGTAATCTTCGTTGTTCATTGTGTTGAATACTATTGTGATTAAATTGTTTCAACTATTTGTTGCATTTTCATGATTGTTGAGCAAATTATAGTTAATGGCAATGCTATACACTATTTATGGTTGAGTTCCTAAGGTTATTCCTTTGCTATAATGGTTGGCTACTCCAAACCATCCAATTAGACCCTAGATGAAATCAATGGAGGTGAAATTAGACGTGTTACCCAATGTTTTTAATCTAATCTATTATAATTTAGCTTTCCTCCATGTGCATACTAGTCATTATATGCTTGAGAGAGTTTGTGCGCACTTTGCAACGTTGTCAAATAGATAGTTTAAAGCAGTTCCCACACACCCATAATGCCTAATTTATTCTTGTAGCATGTAATTCAATTCACCTAGGTTGTGGAATTCACTATAAAATGTTACTTTTAGACCACTGGTTGCTCATAGGTATAAATCCATTGCCTATTCTCTATAGAAATGTTACCAACATTTGAGGATTTTATGTGATCTTACTGAACCATAAATATTCACACTTCCCTACATCCTGATCCCTCTATACAATGTATTTTTTCCTCCTACAACCAACACTTGGATTATATATCTTTATATGGTAATACACTGTTTCATAATGTTCACAACCTGTTTCTTCATTAATTCATTACAAGCTCCCTTATAAACAAATATATACACATTACTTTGGTCAATTAGTTAGGAAACCATGACTTAAAAAAATTTGATGTTATTCATGTGATTGCTCGATTGTTATTTAGTGGTGCATGTTTAAATAAAAATGAGAGTGTTGGGTTGATTTTTTGCATAAACAATTTTGGTAGTTGTTTTGAATTATAAACCCATTGTACTTGTTATTGGGCACTTGTATAAGCAGTGTAACAAATAAAACAAGCATTAAGAAATGAAGATGCATAGAGAAACCAATTCATGTTAATGAATTTAGGTGTAGGACCTTAATATAAGTTTGAAAATAAGTTGCAAAGACACTAATTTTTTTTCAATTCCATAAAGGATTTGTGTTGGTGAAATGTATAGACTATACATCATGTTATAAAGTTAATTGAAAATTAATTATTGCAGTGTACATATAGTTGGTACTTAGAGTTTGCATATATCTTTGATTATATCTATATGGTAATGATATGTTAACTAACAAACAACCAAATGGAAGAGAAATAAAGTTGATGTATTCCCTCTTTTCCTTTTTGTTTGTTGATTAACATATGGAAAGGAAAATCATTGTTGAGATCAAATAATATAAAATCTAATTAACCCTTTAATCAAATGCAAACATTAAAACAATAAGTGTTAGATTGGTTAACCCTTTCACTTGGTGATCAAGAAATTAAGAAGGGATCCCAAGTTTATTTACCTTCTAAGTGAGGGAAAACCTTGAACTACATGTGAATCTCTCTACCCTGATTTGCAATAAACTACATGGTATTTGGACACAAGAACAAACAAGCAATAAAGAAGGGCTTGAAATTTATTCTATGCGTTGTGAAGTCATTTATTCCCCTTGTAAAAAAAAACAAGGAAATGCTATTAGTTAATTAAATGGAACATAAGTAAACACATACATGAAATGAGATAATAAGTAAACACACACACTTGAAGCGAAAACAATAATATATAGGGATGTATGACCCAGGTGTGCTTAGTTTAAAATGTAGCATCCATTCTCACAACCATGTGTTTAAGATCCCTTCAAGGTGGACAAAGGCATACTATAAGTAACTCAATAAAATTAAACATGGCTATTACTACAAGTAAATGTGAGCCATGGGCCATAGGTGCGATATAAAGAGATAATATAACAATTTCAAATTCAAATATCCAAAAACACTCAATTTAAAAGAAATTCTAACTAAGAAAACATCTCAAGGATGGTACCCTAATGTATTAAGGCCATTTGGGTTCCCATGGAAGGCTACTCAACTAACTAAGCTCTTAGCTAGTGCACGAGGCACAATAAAGATAATATGAGTAAGTGAATGACCCAAATGGGTTTTGCCAAAGTGTTTATAATAAACAAACATGAATGAAGAAAAATGTTGAAGTCTAGGTTAAAAGGGGGCCAAACATAACATCAAACATCAAATTCAAGATCATGATGGCACATCTAAACCATAGTAAGGGAATTGAAAAGGGGAGGTTTCAACACATGTAGACCATTTCTATAATGGATAGGAGGACCTTGGTGTTGGGCATGGATGATGTAGCATGAAAACTCCATAGAAAAATATTTTAAAAGAAATATGTATAGTTAAATACAAAGTACAAAAATCACGAACAATACTTTACAATCTATAGCACAAGATCTACTTAAAATATAAATTCAATGTGACTTATTATTCCCTTCTTAACTTCATACCACTCTTCCTATATTTCCTCACAAAGTTTGGTGAAGTTTAAATTAATTATTTTTGAATCTCCTCTTCACCTTTCTCCAACTTTCAAGCTATATGTAGATATACCAACTTCCATTTTATAGTTAACTTTAAAAACCACCCTTGTGATTTTATGTTATTTCATGGGTCCAATTAACAACTTTAATTTGCTTCTCTTAAAAGAAAAGACTAGAATTAATTTAGTTTTCAAAATGTAATATTTATAACTAAAACCTAATCCAAAACATTACTTACTAAAACCATCTTATATTATAACTAATAATACTAACTATATGTAAATATACCAACTTCCATTTTATAGTTAACTTTAAAAACCACCCTTGTGATTTTAAGTTATTTCATAGGTCCAATTAACATCTTTAATTTGCTTCTCTTAAAAGAAAAGACAATAATTAATTTAGTTTTCAAAATGTAATATTTATAACTAAAACTTAATCCAAAAAATTACTTACTAAAACCATCTTATATTATAACTAATAATACTAATTCCATTAAATTAAATTGAGTCCTCTTATAATCAAGTGAACTTTCTTTAATCATACTCTTTTACAACATTGGTTCTTTCCCATTTTAATCCTACTTGTAGAAATTCCTTGTAGATTCAAACTATTAATTGTAATTTTCTAAAACAATAGACTTGAATATACTCTACCTATTACGGAAACCAATTTAAACGATCACGAAATAACAAAGCATACACGAGAAATAATTCAATCAACACATTACACAATGATTTCCTGCGGAAAGCCACAACTAAAAACCCTGCTATTTGTATATTGCATTAGTCAGAAAATATGAGAAGATTACAATGCTTTGCTCATGCCCGAGCAACCTCTCCACTATCTCTATCTATTTCACTACTTCCTAGTCAAGCATAGGCCAATACTTAACCAAATTTTGGCTTGCCCAAGTCCCTATTTCCTTGCATTGTTCCATTGGGTAATTAACCCCTATTAATTAGGGAAATCCCCATCTAATACCGCACAATCCATCATAGGCCTTCCTCTGATTGCATGCATCACCTATACAAATTGGATGATTATACAACTGATAGTGTTGAAATTCAACAAGAAAGTGCACCCACATACTAGTGTGGAATTTTAGTCACACATTGGTGAGAAATTCAGTTACACATTAGTTCGAAATGTGGGCATCTAATTTATTTTTCCCTTAAATAAATTGGAGAATAAATTGTAATTTCATCTCATAACAAATTGTATCAGTTAACTAAGTCATGATGACTGAGTTAGCTAAAGAAATTCGAGTTGAGGGTCTAAGATGAGGCATGTAGAGTGATCCTAGTATTTTGGGGGTCGAGTTGCAGTTGTAGCGCTAGTGTGGTGTGAGTGTAACCAGTCATCTCAAATTAATTGAGTTAAAATTAGTTTAACTAGTTCTAACTGAGCGATGAATTAGTGAGAGGTCTAGTGAATTAAATCAGATTTAATTCACAAGTAGTGATCAATCAGATAACTGATGATTTGCTATTAATAGCTGCATGCATGTCAGTTCTAAGGAAGACCCAGTTGAGACAGAGGTTAAAGGGAACATAACTATCCGTTGTATTATTAGAAAATTGCCCAGGTGCAATTATAAAGTCATGAGAAGGCCATGATGGATTGTGCAATAAAGGAAGGTTGAATTTCCTATTTAATAGGGGCCTAATTCTTTAAGAATTGCGTGAGCAAGGCAGGCTGAAGGAAGGCTGATAATTGGCTATGTGTTTGTCTAATTTTACCTAGATCAATGTGAGACAATTAGTAGAGTGTGGGAGATTCTTGTGAGCAAGAATGCATTGTATTGTTTCGTGATTCCTTAAATTTATACAATATATGATAGCAGGGTTTTGAGCAGTTGCTTTCCCCAAGAATATCTTGTGCTATGTGATTGATATGATTCTTTCTCTTACTTGTGTTGGAGTCCCGTGATTTGGCAGATTAGCATACCAAATGACAAGGCAACATGGAACCAGTCTTTAGAGTTCTAGGACCTAGCTTTCCTAGACTCAAAGAGGGATCTCTCAGGTTATTTTGCAAAGGATATGGACTTGTTTGCTTTTAATGGTTTGATTTTAGGCTAGTTATTATGTGTGAGGTTTTGTTGTTTGTTTTGGTTGGACATAATGATCAAGGAGCATAGATATAATGAGGAAATCTCTAAGTCATTGGGCAATGGAGTCAAATGGAAGTTATGATAAGTTTACTAAATGATCGGGGAGAATCTAACTTGGCCAGTGGATCTTCAAAGTTTTTGGAATAATGAGATGAACATTAAGGATAAGAATGAAAAGTAGGACAAAGGGCAACTAAGAATCCTTTATCGAGTACTTTAAACAAGATAAATCTTTCAAGGTTACTGTTTGAAACAAGCCAAAGGACAGGGAAAACCATAGACTTCTTTGGGCCAATTTTTAATAAGCAAACCTTTCAGACAACAATCCATCAATCAAATGACTACTTTCAGATAAAGAAAACATATAAGAATAACAATAAGAGTAGCCTAAGATCAAACAAAAATAATCTAATCTGCTTTTGACTAACTCTCTAGGGATATTTTAAAGCAACCTTTAAAGGTAGACCAGAGGATAGGGCACACCATAGACTTCCCTGGTTTAGACTCTATTAAGCATACTTTAAAGAAGTTTTAGAACCAATTCTCAAGTTGTACTCAAAGGAGCATGGACTCACCACTAATTTCCTTGGTTTCACTCTACTGAAATCATTTCTTAAAAATAACCTCTCAAGCCGTAATCAAAGGAACATGGACTTACCAAAAGAGAAACTCCTTGGTTATACTCTATTGAATTATTTCTAATATGACAAGCTAGATGGAACTGGAGGGAAGTTAAGAATCCTCCAATCAGACCTTGCAGAAGAAAACATTAAGACAGTGAAGAGAAAACAGAACTAAGGTGCTTCCAAAAGACATTTCTTAGCCTAAAACCTTTGCTCTATTGTAACAAAGAAAAATGAAAACATAATGAAAACAGGAAATAACAATAACAGATAGAAGCACTTCACCAAAAACCAAGCTTAGGGATCCAGTGATCTGGCCTCCTCCATCAACAAACAAATTAGTGGCATCCACAAGATCCAAGACATCAATTTTCCTTCAACTTCCAAGAAAGAGTCGTCAAATGCCAACAATACAATGAGTTCAGATGCAGTATTTATGCTGCAAAATAAGGAGGTGAAGCTCAAGATAGGGTTTGAGTATCATTTATTACAGAGTAAGTGCATTCCTAACCTTGAAAACCATGCAAGGCTTAAGGCAGGAATATCTGTAGCTACTTCTCTGTTTCAATAACTCTATCTTAACTTCCTAAGGAAAAATAGGTGAAATGTTTGACTTTAAGGTCTATTCTTAACTTTGTAATAACTATTGAGCTACTTAAAAATGTCTCTGACTGTGTAATAATTGCCCACTGCCTTTATGAAAAGAAATCATGCTATAGGTGGCAGTTTTGTCTTTAGAGAAGTGATTGCTCCTTTGTTGAGTCATTCGAAGCTATCTTTGGGTTGATCTGCCCTTGTTTTAATCATTAAACTCTATTTAGGCTTTTGAACCTTGATTTAGCCTTGTAATCTGTCTTACTGCCTTTAGTCTTTATTCTGCCTTATGATTGTTTGGTTGATTTATCTTTATTTTTTAAACCTTTGACTTTCATCCTTTAATCAATGTCTTTATGGCTAATCCTGTGTTTTATCCTTTGGTTTAGGATTTAGGCCATTAATCCTTTTGTTCTTCATTTCTTCATTGCTTCTCTGACTTGCTGTATTTTTCGTTTGTGCAGGAATGTGTTCTTTGTGCGTTGGAGGGTTCTTGATTGATTGATGAGCATGTTTCATCATCGGTCAAAACCTGAGAAGGCATATGATCCCCTTAATCTTGGTTTGAGACCCATGGATCATCATCTAGGGTTTAATTTGTCACTTTTTGACCATGGGAGGGCATTTTGGGCCTTTGTTTTCCATTAAAAACCCGCACAAACACAAATTGTTAATTAAAAACCATGCGGGTTGGGTTAAACTGCATTTTCAGGGGCTTCGGGTGGTTGGAGGGTGCTTACAGAGGGAGAAAGGGTGCAAGAGGCAAAGTTCCGAAGGCAGAACCAAGTGAAATTTTGAATTTCGGTGCGACGAGGAAGAAATCGGTTTCGGAAAACCGGGGTGGTTTATCTCGTGGGTGATGAGCGATAAGTGGTTTAGAGCTTATCGGACGCGATTCCACTAGGCGATCGCTGCGTGTCTAGGGCGAAACCACCCATTTCACGTGGGTTGGAGGCTTTAAACCTCGGTGCTATTTTCTGCGTGATATTCGTTGTCGGCTGGTAGATCTCAGGGATAGAGATCGACGATGCGAGATGACCTGGGGAGCGGGTGCAAGTTTGTAGGGTGGAGCCCGAGGACAGGTGTCAGGATATGAATGGATGACAAGGGATAGTGGAAAGTGGGATCGGGCGAGATGACGTGGGGGGTTTTGTCGTGTAGTGTGAGTTTGTATAATGAATGAGTGGAGTGATGGGGTGCGACTACCGTTGGATCAGGGCCTAGGGTTCAAGATCAATGGTGTAGATGGTCCGGAAGAAAACAAAGAGGCAGGGTAAGGTAAAGGGGCCCACTTTAATTTTTTGAAGGTTTGAGCGAGCTTTTTCTCAAGGTTCGTAGGGGCTTAAATAATATGAAAAGGCAGAGTTTATTCGAAATGGGGAAGGAGCTATAAACAAGGCGGAGGAAACGGTCTTGTGGGAGTACAGGGGACTGGGGTCTGAGACGAGAAGGGGCTAAAGGCCCAATTTATGCAAAGGGCGGGTTTAACACAAAAAAAGGTTTTGGTTAGGTTTTTAAAGGGTCCGATAGGCAAAAAATTATATTTAAACAATGTAAGAAGGGATTTTTACATTGTTTAAGGATTTTTAGAGGAAAAATGATAAATGAGAGAGGATTTTCGAGGGTTTGGGAAAGGGGAAAGAATGGGTTTTTTGAGAGGAAAATAGGGAGTGAGTGAGACTTAGGGGAGGAACAAAAATGAGGTCAGTAAGCCCATAAAATGGAGTTTTCTTAGAGCAGCAGGACAAACTTTGAGAAGGCAAAAGACAAAGTTTTTAATGAACCATTTAGGTTTAGGATAATGAAGGCAGTGAGATTTCTAGAACTCACAATGTTTCTCAAATATTGTTTCTAGAAATCTAGGATTATAACTTAGTCATCTTTGGATATCAGCAAAATTTACTGATGACTAACAACTTGCAAGTGATTGAACGATCGTGTTTTATATTCCACAAATATTGTATAACAATTCAATATCTTGTTTTAATACATCATAAGATTGGATTGAATCCATTGGTATAATTTCTACAAATAGTACACTGCCCTTGAACTCCAATCTCAAATGGGTGACTCTCAATTCATAGATGCATGAGTTATTTTTTGCTAATTTATTAGTTATCTGGTTGACCAATGACTGTGGTTCAAGTGTTACTTCCACACTTTGACCTTCCACTAGTTCCTCCAACAGTTGGAACTAGTTAAACTGACTTTAACTCAAATAAGCTAAATTAATTAATTACAACTCAAAATAAACTCAATCAAGGCTCCTAAAAAGTAAGAACCACTCTACATGACTCAAGTTATACTCTCAACTCAAACTAACTTAGTTAACTCGTATAAGCTGTCATGAGATGTGGAATTACAATTTTATTCTAATTTAATTCAAGGGAAAAATTCAATTAGAATATTTATTGGTGCCATTTTCAACACTCCCTCTTAGCAAGAAAGGGATTCACATCTATCCCGATCTAGTATATTTGGAATGTTTTTCATGCAACACTTCTCACTATTTTTGTTGCTACTGCAACATCTCCAACTGAAAAGCACAACAAAAAAACAAATAGAATAAACTGTGTCTACTAGGAAAAATGTGTTGTTACTGACTCTGCTATTGAGCCTCTTGCTCTGTTGTCAACACTGCTATGCACTCCTTATTATGTGACTGACACTGGTCCTCCTGCGACTGAATATTGTGGGCCCCCCCGTAGCAAGGTAATGATCCATGAAGAAAAAAACACCTCAATAGACCCTACCCAAATTTTTGCACTCTTAAGACTATTGCTTCACATCACCCCACCTCTCACCTGGAGGTATGGATGCATGTGCTCCCTTTGCCCACTTGGCTCGAAATGCCCCTCTAATGAAGGTCTCTACTTGAGTGGATGTCTCCACTCAGCCTCCTCTCTACTTCCCCAATTGTGGCTGCTTAACAACTTGCTGAGGTTGCTTCTGAGGCTACATGTTGAGAGGTAATTCTTGCTCCCTCTTAAACACCAAGTATCTAACCTTTTCCTTTCTCCTTAAGGCTTTGCATTCATCTTCGACCTCAAGTGCATACAGGTTCTTGACTCGCACACCGATCTGCTTCACTTGTACTGTGGTGATGTGTTTAAGGAAAACCTTCCCTTTGCTAAATATCACACTGAAGCCACAGTCTTCCAATACCGCGATGGAAACAAGATTCTTCTTTAGTCCCAGAACAAACATCACATCTGTGATTCTGAGAGGGGAGACATACTCCCTTTGAAAATTGTTTGTACCGATACAGGTCGCGTTATACCTCCCATCATCTCCAAACTCTATGTTCTGCTTGAAGTCTTTCTCCTCCAATTCACTGAAGAGATCTCTATTCCCCGTCATATGGAATGAGGCATCACTGTCGAGATACCACATGCTTCCCATTATAGTGCTTTCCATGCACGCAATGAGAGTGAAATCAAGCTCGAATTGTGAAGCTAGAGCTTCACCTACTACTGCTACTGCAGGCTCCTTCTTGCTTGCCTTCTTTTGTGGACATTTCTTGGCATAGTGCCGAATTCATGACAGTGAAAGCACTTGATGTTGGAAAAGTCTTTCTTCTTGCCCTCCTCGCCTTGGGATTTCTTTCCCTTGGCTTTCTTTTCTTTGTTGACTAATACAAAATCCTCTGTCACTTCTTTGGATGAGGTCCCATCTCTAATGTTCCACCTTATCTCTTCTTGCACCAAATCAGACCACAAACGTTCCCACTCTGGTAACTTCTCCCTCCCATTTACCGAATCTTGGTAGTTGTGCCAACTCTTGGGAAGGCCTAGAAGTGCTAGGGACTAGATCATCTTCAAAAAATCTTACATTAACACTCCCAAGCTCATCCCGTCATTGGGTGAACTTGGTCAAGTACTTTGGTATTGTGTCGCCCTTCTCCATCTTGATTTTCCCTATGTTGTCCTTCATTGCCAACTTCCTGTGGTCACTACTATTCTGAAACAAGTCTGTCAAGGCTTTCCACATTGCATATGGAGTTTTCTTCCCATGGAGGTTCAAGACAATATGATCTCGAACTCCTTCCAGTAGGATCCCTCCCGCCTTTGCTACATTCTTCTTCTAGATCGCCAGATTTTGAGCATCAACTGTTGGAGGCTTAGGAATATCACTGTCTATGAATTCCTTCAGCTAGTTATCTTCCAACATTGCCTCCATCCTGTCTTTACAAGCTATGTAATTCAAGCTGCCCTTAAGGGCATACTCAAGTCTCAATCCATAGAACGACATCCTGATCCTGTTGCTAGTTTTGGAGAATAGATTTGCAAAACTCGTTCTTCCTGCAAGTACAAACTCATATTCTTCTCTTTGATAGTGATTTAAGCTCTAATACCATGTAGAAATTCCTTGTAGATTCAAACTGCTAATTGTAATTTGCTAAAACAATAGACTTGAATCTACTCTACCAATTGTGGAAACCAATTTAAACGACCGCGAAATCACAAAACATAAAAGAGAGAGTATTCAATTAACACATTACATAATGATTTCCTGGGGAAAGCCACAACTAAAAACCCCGCTATCTGTATATTGCATTAGTCAAAAAATATGAGAAGATTACCATGCTTTTCTCATACCCGAGCAACCTCTACACTATCTCTATCTGTCTCACTGCTTCCTAGACAAGCCTAGGCCAATACTTAACCAAATTTTGGCTTGCCCAAGTCCCTATTTCCTTGCATTGTTCCCTTGGGTAATTAGCCCCTATTAATTAGGGAAATCCCCATCCAATACTACACAATCCATCATAGGCCTTCCTCTGACTACATGCACCACTTGTACAACTTGGATGATTATACAACTGATAGTACACTACCCTTGGACTCCAATCTCAACTGGGTAACTCTTAGTTCACAAATGCATGAGTTATTTTTGGGTGATTTATCAGTTATTTGGTAGTTCCTCCAAGAGTTAGAACTAGTTAAATTAATTTTAACTGATATAAACTGAATTAATTAATTACAACTCAAATAAACTCAACCAAGGCTCCTAAAATGTAGGAACCACTCTACATGACTCAAAATAGACCCTCAACTCGAATTAACTGAACCAGCTATGTGGAATTATAATTTTATTCTAATTTAATTCAAGAGAAAAATTAAATTAGAATCTTTCTTTGTGCCATTTTCAACACTACTTTCTTTAATATCAATGGTTATGAAAAGTATATTTGTTATTATTGAAAAAAAAGTATGATTAATGTTTAATTTTATCTATTTATATACAAAGTTGATGAAAAATGTACTCTCTTTATCAAATCTCATTCATAAAAAAATATTCTCCTACTTTTAATCATTCAATAATATTCAAGTAAATATAACCTATTTAAGTTAATCCGTACCATAATCAACTAACCGCAATGACTTAAATCAATTTTAAGATACACAATGCTTCCTCTTATTTTCTCTAGTTAATGGCATGTTCAAGAAACCATTCTTTATGGCTGCATTGCATTTCAACTGTCAAAATCATTAGATTGCATCCACTTTGGCCACAATAGCCCTTAACATTTTGACACCAGATTGCATCCACTTAGGCCACAATAGCTCTTAGCATGATTGGATTTTTGTCCATGAAATTTCCAACATATACCTTAAGAAAACACTCTATTCTACACCTCCTCGTGATCTAAAAAAAATTATATTTACATGAACGTAAATGCTTTAATTTTTTTTAATATTAAATTTTGACTGGAAAACTACATACACGTCAGACAAAATGGTAATGTAACAACTTATTTATTTATTTATGTTCAAATTAAAAAAATAGTTGTGTGTTCTTACGTGGGTTCCATTAAACACATTCACAGCATGTGTGCTTAATATTAATTTAAATTTTAAATTGTGGACTTAATATTAAATTAAATTTTAAATTGAGAAGCCATATTCGTGAAGGTTAGCTGTGAAAGACAATGATTACGTCAGATTGAAGTGCAAAAGTTCCAACTTCTGTGTACTGTTAAAATAACTCATCGATGTCAGAAATAAAATCCCAGTCTAAAATTTTGTCACTTGTTAAAGCTTAGAATTGGCAACAACCCAACCCATGGTAAAAACCGAGAGGGAGAGGTCTCTTCCCTCCCAACCCTCCAAGCGTTATCCTCAAATTGGTGTGTTATCAGTCACACGTCCCAAGCTATTTCCCAAACACTCCACGTCCCTCTTCCGCCCTTATCTGTGTATTTGCAGCCCACATATTTCATCGAACCACTGGGCAGCATCTCCATCACATTCTGTACTTGTGGCATGGAATGGTTAGACCATTCGATTTTCGGAAAAAAAAAATTCATAGATTTTCGGAAAAAAAACATACATTTTCGGAATCTTCAGACAACGTGAAGCACGGGCAGATCCCGAATTTATAAAAAATGATGTCCTTAATGACGAGATACGCCTGTTTGACATTAAAAAAATATTTGCTCACGTCGTGATTGTCATCTGAGGAGCCTGTGTGGCAGTCCCAGAATCTGATCCGAGAGCTCATGGACTTGACCCTTTCATGGACTCGCATACCGAAATTGACCAGAGATTGTCAGGCGGGTTTCTCATTTTAGATCTGGATTTTAATAAATGAAGGACCAAGTATGCAGTGTAAAGAATCTTGTTTAATATTTAAATAAATGGGGTCCTTTACTATAGTTCTTCAGTTATTTCAGCGCTCCGTTTGCATAGACTGGGAAGCCATTGGGCTGGAGCTGAAGTATTGATTGATACATTGTATGTCATTTTGAATTTGATAGTTTCAGGAAATGGGTTCATTGACGGCCTCTAGCTTGCAGCTGTGTTGGGGTGGAGTGGATAACAGAGGCATGTCTGGCAGGGTGTCGTCCGCAAACGTGGTGTCTCAGAATGGGAAATGGGGATGCAGCAGCAATAGCAGCAAGAATGGGTTTGCGAACATGTATGGGCAGAGGAAGAATGTGTGCTGCAAGTTTTCTTCTGTGGATATGGATAGGGCGGATAGCATACTCAACAGCGTGGTTATTCCCACTCCCACTCCCACTAATTTGGCGGATTCAGGTAGGTCACTGTGACGGATTGATTCAAGTAGGATTGAATTTGTTTGTTTTTTTACATGTGGAAAATATCTTTATATTCCATATACCTGTAACCTATTACTGTTAAATAAATCTCAATCATTCCTCCCAACTACCCAATACAAAATTGAGGGACCGAATTTGTTTATTAACATTGACTCTATATTATTTGCTTTGTTTTGGATGGGCTTTGGAATCGTGGTTAATAAGTGTCCATGGATTGATAACCAGTCACTCAATTCATGGCATAGGAAGATTTTTGTTTTGAGCTGGCAAAGCCGTGGATGTAATTCTAACCTCAATAGGCATCTATGTTCTCACCATCGCTTGGGAGGTTTACATTGCCCATTTATGCTTATTACATAACCATGTACTCACCGCAACTCCGGGAGGTACACATCGGCGATGGCTAGTTTCAATCATCATGTTCTAGCTACTTATGCTTACATTCATAGCGGTACTGGTGACTTAGGGCACCCTCCACATCACCCTCTGGGAAAGGATCCTAGGAAACTACCCTCTGATGTTGGTTTTCTCTATGATCATTGACAGGCGAGAGCTTGTAGCCCGTGGTCTAAAATGTCGATTCCCGGGAGGTAGGTGGCTTGGGCCACTAGGCAGGAATTGCCGATCAGCAGTTGGACGGTTACAATTTCTGTTCGAGATGATGGTCAAATTATCTTGTGGCGAGTAGGTGGCAAATTGCAATGGCTGATCGACAGTATGGTCCAGTGGTTGACCAGCAGTCTTATTTTGATTCCTATGGTCATGTGGCCATGTTTGGTTTGAAGGCTGGCAGTTAGCAATTGTTGACCAGATGTTATTTCTTTCAATTCTTGTGGAGTCATTGCAAATCTGCCTGGAAGCTTACTGAGGGCGGTTTGACAGAGACCTGCACCTTCAAATTCGGTACATTATATATTTTCAGATGCATTTTCTAGGTTTGAAGGCTGGCAGTTAGCAATTGTTGACCAGATGTTATTGCTTTCAATTCTTGTGGAGTCATTGCAAATCTGCCTGGAAGCTTACTAAGGGCAGTTTGACAGAGACCTGCACCTTCAAATTTGGTACATTATATATTTTCAGATGCATTTTCTATGTATCTGATGCTTCATCATAACATATGAAGGATTATTAACAATCGTCTTTGGCAGACTCAGCCACCCACCAAGGGTCAACTGCTTGGGAAGGGTCAAACTCTATTCAGCTAAGATGCCATGACAGGGGATAACTGTTCCACCAAAGTCACTCAGGACTGGCAGCTGATGCCATGTCCACCTCGCCTAGATTGGAACGCTGGTGGATGGCATGGCACGCTGCCATCCGTACCATTGAAACAACACCACATTGGCAGATATGGATGTAGATTACTGACAGTAAACACCTGTAATTTTTTTAAAGCAGGTCATCATCTATTCTAAGAGAGGGGACATACGCACGGATTGCAGCGGAATATGGTATGGCTCAGGTATATCGGGAAAAGTTTATCTTCATTTAGCTAGCAATGGTAAGTAGCCCTAACGTGATTCGATCCAAATAACTTGGAGGTGGCTATTGGCAATTAGAGGCTTGAATAATTCTCTGGGGTCTTTCAGAATATACTATGGTGTCAGGCCAAGCGGGTTTGTTGTTGTGGTAAATAGCTATAATTGCTAACCAGCCGTCTCTGTACCATTTCTGATGGAGTCAACTATCAACATAGGCCGTCAGGTTGAAGGTAGCTGTACTTGACAAATATTGAAACTGGCTATATATTTGCTTGGGTGGTTGAATAGACGGGTCACTCTTTCAAGTCACAATCTTGAATTGATGTAGCTGCCTTTGTTTCATAGAGTAATTATAAACGATACTCAATATGCTACTCCTAGTAGGAATCATCACTGATGCTCTTGTTAGAGGATATCTAATGGTTTTCAATGGCACTCTACAAAGGGTGCTCTCTAGTGCAATTTTTTTTTGGAATTGCATTGGTTTCACATACAACCCTAATAAAAATTCAAGGGCAAATTTACCGTCTTTGCATACACCAGGTACTGTCTGCCTAGAAGCATAGTTTCATCTGGTTCCTGAGGACTGCACTAGTTCTGTAGGGATATCAAAGCTTTTCTTGCATTATGTGGAAAGGGTTTAATTATAAATTTCTCTTTTTTTTTCAGAGTCCCTTGAATGTTTGACCCCTTATTTTTTATGTGACCAATTGAAATTTCAATCTTCATTGACAGAGACACACGGTCTAACAGAAAAGTTATTTCACTTGTCAGCTGTGTCTCCTGAGTTCTATTCTCACCGATACTGTTGAGAGGTGGTAGCCAAAACGAACCAGCTACTGTTTAAAGCCAGTTAAGACTGGATTACCGTGATATGTTGTATTATGTAAGAAATATAATTACACCATTTTGTTATATGATTCAAAAAAAATAACTGCAGAGTAAGACATTCTTTATTTATGAATAAAATGCTTCCTTTAAACTTAATTAATAACCAATATATACATGCATTTTATTAAAAAAAAATGGATGCTAAATCAGCTGCCTCTGGCAAAATCTAGCAACTAGGAACTAGGAAGTGCTCATAGGGCCATCTAAAAATAAAGAGTCCGAGGCCTGAGGGCTGTACGAGTCCACAATTAAAACAATGATATGGACATGGACCAAAAAGCAAAGGACTAAAACCAAATAAGATGGCCAGCTGGCCACAATAAGGATAGACTTAAAGACAAAGCAGTAGCAATAGATCCCAGTTCAAGAGGAGGGTAATAATCCTTTGGGTTTGGGCCACACTTATTGAATGGTGGCTTCTCAACATGTTGGCTAAGGTTGCATCCGCTTTCTTCCTATTGCTCAGGGCGCTTCTCCATTGAGATAGTGAAGTCAGGCTTGTTGAACTTGTCCTTCTTTGGTCTAGGAGGAGGCAGGTGATTGTGGTGCTCTCGACTTTGGTTCCTATGTTCATATTTGCATTCTGAAGCTAAGTGGCCTACCGCTAAACTGATGTGAACGACCTGAGCTAGGAGGAGAATGACCTATAGGGCAATTCAACTCATCGTGGAAGGGTGCTCTATAGTACTTCATAAACTGTAGTAGATGCGCTAGCTCTAGTGCCACTTCTTAAGCTTGCACCTGGATTTGCGAATGCAATTTGGTGCACATTAGATCTCTATCATATTGGGTGAATCTATCAACATGAGCATTCTTAAAAACACATCCATTTCGTTTTTTCCAAATGAAAATAGGAGCTTTAAGTGTGTAGTTTTTCACAGTTAGTCATAATGTTGCTTGAGCTTTCTGGCTGTTTCAAATTTTTTACACAGTTTATCTCCAGAAAATTCAAGCAACAATAGGATCTCTATTCTAAAAAGCTGCGATGTTGCTTGGAACTCCACTGTATTAGTGAGATTATCATTGAGGATAGCAAACTTCTAGGTTATAGACCTAGGGAGACACTAACCACATAGGTTTGAGGCCTGTTCCTATATTAGCTTAGCAGAAGTACAAAACCATAACAAGTGTTTGACAATTTCATCTTTGTGGTAGAAAAGGCACTTAGGTCATGACATTCCTAGATAATTTAGGTGTTGGCCAAGAAGCTATTTTGGATTTTGTTGGTCCCGACTCCCAACCTTCTCCGTGTTTGTAAGGAGGTTTTTCATCAACTCTCTTTGGGTGTGGGTATCGACTAAGGGGCTCATTAAGTTTATCCCCAAATTTGGGGACCCTGAGATCATCATTAATTGGTGGCCTTTACCTTGCTCAACGCCTCTTACTAGTTTTTGGCCAAGGACCCAGCACTGCAATTGAAACATATTTGACCTAAGGTCATTCTAGATAATGTTATTGTTGGATGGGAGGGCATGGAAGGGGCTCACTCGTTTGGCATGGATGCTTTGTTTATCAAGATTGATTTTGAGAAGGCCTATGATAGAGTTGAGTGCCATTTTATTTTGGATGTCTTATAATCCTTGGGGTTTGGCCCTGTATTCCTCAACAGTGTCGAAACCTTGTTTGTCAATGCTTCGGTCTGTCTCTCTATCAACCAATGCAAATCTGTGAGCATAGGACTATCTAGGTTCGTTCGACAAGATTTCTCTTAGCTCCTGCACTATATGTTATGTGTAGAAATTTTTGTGGATGCTCAAGGTTAATGCAAAACAAGAATTTCACCTCTTTGACTAAAGGATTCCCAGATCTCAACCCTGTGCATTTTCAGCCTAAGGGATGCTCTGAAATATAGAATAAAATAGCTACAAAGAGTGAGCAATTCTTCAATTCTTAAATAGTCCAATCTTCTTGGCAATTCAAGCAAAAAAGATATCAAAGTGACTTGATAAGTTTCATATGGGCAATCTTATCATGCACAAATCAGATCTGAAAACTCACTTTTACAGCAGTTATAACTAATAACAGCTGTAAAAGAGCCGTTAACCTCACGAATTACTCAAACAAGTCCTCCAAGGGAAAACTTCCTCCTCTCTTTTTCTTTGGCACCAAATACACTCTAGGGTTTCATCACAAAACCCTAATTTCAAACCTCCAAGGGATGAAGACCCTAACCCTCGACGTCAATATGCTCCAAGAAGATCATAAAACCCTAGCGACTCTGAGAGAGAACAAATACAAATGAAGAGATAAGAGAGGGAAGGTACCTAGTGCACACTACTCTAGATCACATTTCTACTTGACTGAAATAAGAATGATGAGTGAATATGATGATCATCATCTCCAGTGTTTCCACCCAAGGTTGCTTGGGAGCAGGAGCGGAAGTGGGGAGCGACATTTTCAAAAGCTCTTCGGTCAGGAGCGAGTTTTATATAATATATATTTTGATGCATCTTTGTCAACAAAAACATGTAGAATGATGTAGTTATAAAAAGCATAAAACATGGATTAAACCCCCTGTTTTAAAAACCGGAACCGGTGACCGGACCGGTGGCCTAATGAACCGGGTTTCTAACCGGAACCGGTCTAACCGGGAGCGGTCAGATGCCAATGAACCGGTTTAAAAAAAATACATTAAATAATTATTTTTTTAATAAAAAAAACTATTTTTAAGATTTGCAACCATGATTCCAAGCCAATAGAGACAAAATATGCAAAATTTGCTCATTTATATACCATGCAAAGGTGAATATATCAAAATGGCACCGAGTGCAATATATATCATCGAAAAATACATAAGCAATGAGGCTCCAAATGGCCCATAAAGTCCAAAAACAATGCTACAAGCTATGAGGCCATTGGCCTAATACAAGACTACATGTTAGTGATCAACAACATGATCACTCCTCATCATGATTAAAATCATCACCACTACTAGACAAGGGATCATCAACATGAGCTACATAAATAATATGGCTCAAAGTTTGAGGACTCCTAAAACTCCTCTACAACTTTAGTAGTAGTAGTAGTAGCAAAAATAGACATCAAAACTACAAATCACTGAGCAGCATGGTCTCTCATGAAACTCATCATTGATTCATCGCTACTAGAAATGGGATCATCAACAAGAGATACATAAACATCATCTAGCTCAAAGTCTTCAGACTTGGATTGCTCAACCTTATAACATGATAGAAATTGAAAAGTTTAACATGCCTAACCAATGATTTTGGTTTGAGTGAAGGGTTCATCTCCTCAACCTTAAAATGCGGTAGAAAAAGATTAGCATGCCTAACCAGTTGTTTTCCTTTGATTGAAGGGTACATCAAGGTTCTTAAAGGACTTCATGCTCTTGATCAAATGCCAATATCATACCCTTACACATGATAGAATCAAATGGAAACATTGCAAATTCTCAAACCATGAAACCCTGAAAACCATTAAGTCTGCTGAATTTTGAGTGAAACCTAAAATTCTAGTTTCTCCATATGAAATCCAATGAGGTCGAAACCACTCTTAAACATCCAGAGTCATTTCATGGTAATGTTAAAAATTTAAGTAAAAGGATGAAAATGAAAAATAAAGGAAATGTCACTTTTACTTTAAGAATTTAACATTACCATGAAATGTCAATGCTTCCCTTACCTCCACATCAGCCCTAAAACTCATTTATGGCCGTGCGTGGGTCCACATAGGGAAAGAGTAGCTAAATGAACCCTCCCATTGGCTCCAAATCAGCCCTAAAACATAACTGTCGCCGAAAATGTGGGTCCGCGGATGAGTTAGCACCTAACCGGCCGGTTAGGTCCGGTTTTTTCAAAAAACAGGCGAAATGCCCTAGGTAGCCGGGTTGCCTGGCCGGTTTCGACCGGTGGGCTATCTAACCGGCCGGTTTGGCCGGTTTCCGGTTCAAACCGGCCGGTTTTTAAAACACTAAACCATATAACATCAATCATCTAGTAGTTACAATCTTCACCAACCACAGGTCCACAAGTTATAAGTTTTGATTTATATAGCATGTAAGGGTGCACATAAACAAAAGAGCATCGAGTGCAATCCATCTCTGAACTGAAAATACATCAACAAACAGGGTCTAGATGGCCTCTAGGTCTAGATGGCCTCTAGCATCTAAAAAAATCATGCTACAACAAATATACCTACATATCATCAAAATCATTGTCTATCTTGGGATCTTTGTCATTAATATGACCCTCTAAGCATTAACATAAGATAGAAAAAACGTAGCATGTCAAGTCAAGTTTTTGTTTGAGTTATGGGTACATTTTTAATATGGTCATGATAGAGTAGTTCAACAACCAATGTCACTGACATCAAGGTACATAGAGGACTTGGTGCTCTTGATTAAATATGAGTTCCATACCCTAGTACATGACAAAATCCAATGGAAACATTGCAATCCCCCTGATCCTGAAAAACTGATAAGTCTGCTGTTTTTTGAGTGAGATCTAAAATTCTACTTTCTCCATAAAAAATCCGATGAGGTCGGAACCACTCTCAAACATCTTGAGTCATTTTTTGGTAATGTTAAAAATTTAAGTAAAAGAATGAAAATAAAAGATAAAGGAGAATCACTTTTACTTTAAGAATTTAACATTAACATGAATTGCATATCAATACTAGGGCCATAGGCTTGATCATTAGGTCGCCCCACTAAAAAATTCTCGTTTCTTTGAAAAAAATTTGCATTTGGAACGTGTTTGCAATTTTTTTTTTGTGAAAAAAGCTAGGGAACGAATTTTTTTTTAGGGAGCGTGTTCCTGGGGTTGCTCCCGATGCGCTTCCGAAGGGAGCATGCTTCGGGAGCATATTGGGGGGGGGCACTCCCCCGCAACCCTGTTTCCACCAAAGGAGTATGTTGAAATTTGGTAGCTTAGAGAGAATTCCCTCCATTGGGAAGCCTTCCTCATCCAGAGAAGCCCCTACTAGCCCTTGGAAGAATTTAATTTGGTCAAGGAAAAATATTATTTTTAATATGAAACCCACATGTACACAAAAGTACAAGTCGGCCTGGGCAAGTAAAAGCCACGCCATCAACCACATGTAAATACACATCCGTTCACATGACTTGGAGGACATCATCACACATCACATCTTCTCTCTCTTGATTTGATTGGTTCGTATAACTTTGAAAATTGCAGGTTGATCTCACATGTGCGAAGGGGAGAGTCTTTCTGTTGACTGAGTTTGACTTATGTTTGGGACTGTTTTGAACACCGTTGACCATGGAGGTTTTGACCTTGTTTGATTGGATTTTTGATCTGTTTGGAAGGCCGAGTTGACTGGGAGTTTGACCAAACTTTTTCAGAGCACTTTGACCAACATTGACTTCAGATTCTGGGTTAGGGTTTCCGCAAATCAAAGTTTGACTTTGATCATATTTGTAGGACTATTTTGGGTTGACTTTGAACAACAAAGGAGGCCGCATTTTCTGACTATTGACCAAGTTGCTTTGGAGGTGATTTGACCATTCACTAATTAGGGGTGCTACTGCTGCTGTTGACTTTGACAAAATTTGCAAATTTGACTTTTGGGCTCATCTTTGACTAGATATTGGTTGGTCAAAGACTTGAATTTGACTCTTTGTGGATGTACTTGAACATTGTATCTCTCTACTGAACATTTGATGACAATCTAATAGAAGAATTTTTTTGAAAGGGTTTCCCCCCTTGTGGGGTTTTTCCCTGTTCTTTAACCAAATACTATGTCTCTATTGTTCTTGGTTGTCTTCTATTGTGTATTGGGTTACTATTCTATCTACAATTGCTTATTGTTGTTGGAAGGTATTGGATAAATTGATTGCTAATTGAAGAAGAATTGATATAAGAAGGTTCTTTGGTCCCTGATGATGGATGGAGTTACCATCCGAAACGTTGGACGAATCTCAAATATTACACAGTTCTACTCCAGAAATCTCCAATCAACAATAAGTGATTTTGTTAAGCATAAAACATTGGAAAATTAACATGGAATCAAAATTGAGGCGAAGACAAGCACAAGGAGACAAGAGACAAGCAATGACCTTTGGAAGGAGTTGAAGAAGCTTATTTGACTTGGTCAAGATGTCTACCTCATACTTCAAGGAAGGAGAGAAGCTGAATGATTCATCAAATTTTGCTGCTTGGAAAATTAGGTTGGAAGTGACCTTGGATGAGAATGATGTTTTGGAATATGTGGAAGGAAAAGTACTTGAGCCTCCAGAGAATGCTTCTATTGCTATCAAGGCCAAGTACAAGAAAGGTGAGATCAAAGCAAAGGAAATAATTATTGATTCTTTAAGAGATCATTTGCTTACTTATATTTCTAAGTTGAAGAAGTCCAAGGAAATTTATGACAAGTTGGTTGGGATGTATGAGGTCAACAATTTGAACCATATTCTCTCCTTGAAAAATCAACTCAAGGACATCAAAATGAGCAAGGGAGAGATTGTGCAGATATACTTCATGAGGATATCCCAACTCAAGGATCAACTTCTGATTGCTGAAGAACCTATGTCTGATAGAGAGTTGGTGCTCTTTGCACTTGGAGGCCTTCCTCCAATATGGGAGACATTTGTTACTACTATAAGCAACAATGACAAGTTCTCGACATTTGATGAGCTCGTTGGCAAGTACACTCAAGAAGAGACCATGATGATTTCTAGGGGAAGGATCCAAAAGCATGATGAAGGAGAACCCTCTGAATTTGTTACTTAAGACAAGAAGAGGAAAGGAAAAGGAAGACCAACTAATTCCAGAAAGGCATCTCCTGAATCCAAGGATTCCAATAGAAGATCAAGGAAAATTGAATGCTACAATTGTCATGGTCACTATGCCCGACACTATTTGGAAAAGAGAAGAGCTCCAAGGTCCAACTACAACAATAATTGAGGCTTCAACAACTACAGGTCAAATGATAGAAGGAGAGATTCTCTTGATGATCGTGAAGAAGGCCACCATCCTCAAAAGAGATCAAGGAACTCAAGGTATGGAAATAATGCACCTGCCACTCAATCTGAATATTTTCTTATTTCTGCTCTTTCTAGTTCCTCCTCCGAATTCGTTTGATAGCTCAATGGTAGGTAGTGGGGCCTCTAGACACTTTACTGGGTATCGTGAAGTCCTCTCAAACTTGGTTGAGAGGGAGACTAATTTGAAGATCATTCTTGGGGACAATTCTACTTATCCCGTGAAGTGCTTTGGTTTTGTTTCTTTTCGTTTGGATTATGGCGAAATCATACATCTACATGATGTTATGTACATACTGGGATTAAAGAAGAATCTTGTATCTATATCTGCCTTGGAAGACAAAGGGATGAGAGTGACCTTCATAAGAGGGAAGGTTCTTACTTGGCCTATGGAATCTCGCACGAGGGATGCATTCACATTGGGATCAAGAATTGAAGGACTCTATAGAGTCAATGGAAGACCAATTTGAGCATTGATACATGATAACAATCATCAAAGTGAGCTATGGCACCGAAGGTTTGCTCATATCCATTATGAAGTGTTGCCTAAAGTAAGGAGGATGGTTTTTGGAATGCCTGAGGTTCAAGCTAATCATGATGGGGTCTATCCGGGATGTGCAAGTGGAAATAAATCAAAGGGAACTTCTAGCAGGAGCAAGACCAGTGGTATTCTTCAGCTCACACATTCTGATCTATGTGGACCCATGCCAGTGAAATCTCTTGGTGGCTATCTATACTACATAATCTTTGTGGATGACTTCTCATGGAATGGATATTCTTCTTGAAACACAAGGACGAGGCATTTGATATGTTCAAGGACCTTAAGGCAGTAATTGAGAATCAAATAGGGAAGAGAATCAAGGTCTTCAGGTCTGATAATGGTGGAGAATTCATTTGAAATGAGTTCATTGACTTTTGCAAGAAAGTAGGAATCAAGAAGATCATCATACCTTACAACCCTCAACGAAATGGAGTGGCTAAAAGAAATAACAAGATCATCATGGAAGTTGCCTGAGCTATGTTGCATGATCAAAATTTGTTGAAGTTTCTGTGGGGTGAAGCTGCCAACTCTATGGTCTATGTTCAAAACAGGATTCTTCATCAAGCCTTGGATGACAAGACCCTTGAAGAAGTCTTCACAGGTGTAAAGCCCGATGTTGGACACTTGAGGATCTTTGGCTGCCCCATATACTTTCACGTGTCGAAGGACAAGAGGAACAAGCTGGAAGCTTATGGGAAGAAAGGTACGTTTGTTGGTTATTGTGAAAATTCTAAAGCTTTTAGAATATATGTGCCTGGTCAAAGGAATATCGATTTTAGCAGGAATGTGATTTTCGATGAAGATGCTGCCCTTGGAAAAGCAAGGGACACTCCTCCTCCTCCTCCCTATGTTGAGAAGAAGGATGATGACATGGACCTACTAGAAGGTCCTTCTTTGCCTGAACTTGACTATGGACCCCTTGGATCCTCCTCCATGTGATCCTCCTGCTAGGATGAGACCACTTTGGCTTCGTGATACCTTACATGATGCTAAAAGACATGCTGCTACTAGAGGAACCTTCAAAGAAAGTAAGAAGCCATGCCGATACTAGGGTTGTAACTTGTGTTATAGCTATGAGCACCATCATACAAGTTGAGCCTCCCACCTTTGAAGAAGTAGTGAAAGAGCAGGTTTGGAAGGATGCTATGGCTGAAGAATATGAATCTATAATGAAGGACGATGTGTGGGAAATAGTTCCAAGGCCCAAAGAAAAGTCCGTTGTGACTTCTAAATGGTTGTACAAGATTAAACACGATGCAGATGGAAGTATCAAGAAATATAAAGCGAGGTTCGTGGCTAGAGGTTTCTTCCAAAAAGGGGGAGAATATTATGATGACATTTTTGCACCAATTGCCGTTACACTACCATCAGATCTATTGTTGCTCTAGTTGCTAGCCAGGGATGGAATTTTCACCAAATGGGTGTGAAGACTGCATTTCTACATGGAGTACTCAAGGAAGAAGTATATGTTGGGTAACCACAAGGATTTGAAGTATAGGACAGGAAGAATCATGTTTGCAGGCTGAAGAAGGCACTCTATGGATTCAAGCAAGACCCCAGGGCTTGGTATGCTCACATTGATAGCTACCTAATGAAGCTTCGATTCACAAGAAGCAATGCCGACCTGATCCTCTACTTCAAAGTTATACAAGGTATGCCCTTGATTTTGGTTTTAAATGATGATGACTTATTCTTGACAGGTGGTGAGCCTTTGATGCTTGAGTGTAAGAGGGAGATGGCCTCTCAATTTGAGATGGAAGACCTCAGATTGATGCACTATTTTCCTGGGCTTAGAGGTGTGGTAGAGCCCTGGTGAGATTTTCCTTTCACAAGGGAAATATGTGGTGAAACTATTGGAAAGATTTGGAATGGTATAATGCAAGTCCATGGCCACACTGATGGAGATGAACTTTAAGAAGCTATGTGGAGAAGTTGCTGGACCTAATTTGGAAAATCCCATCCGAGTATCGATAGTTGATTGGGGCACTTATTTTCCTTGTGAACACTCGACTGGGCATATGTTTTGAGGTCAACACTCTAAGTCAATTTATGACTGAGCCTCTACATACACATTGTGTCGTTGCTAAACATGTGTTGAGATATTTACATGGGACGATTAATTTTGGTCTGAGATATACTGTTGGAGATGTGAGACTTCATGGATAAACTAATGTTGACTGGGCTAGAAATGTTATTGACAGGAAGAGTACATCAAGGTGTTGTTTTAGCCTTGGATCAACCATGATATCTTGGATGAGTAGGAAGCAGAAGTCCGTTGCCCTTAGCACGACTGAGGCAGAGTATATTGCTGCTAGCATGGCTAGCTGTGAGGCAGTATGGTTGAGGAAGCTCTTTGGAGAGTTGTTTGAGTAGGTTCTGGATACGACAGTGATATATTGTGACAACAACAGTGGGATTCGATTGGCAGAGAATCCCGTGTTTCACGACAAGTCCAAGCATATTGAGAGTAGGTACCACTACATTCGAGATATGGTGCAGAGAGGAGCTGCAAGACTCCATCACATTTCGACTGATGAGCAGATAACAAATATTCTAACCAAGGCTTTGCCGAAAGGGAAGTTCTTGGTCTTAAGAGAGCAGCTTGGATTGATGGATGTGACTCGCCTGGGTAAAGGTCATGACTGAACGAAGACACTGAGCTATGCTCTTCCACCCTGTTTGAGCTCACAGGGAAAGAAACTAATAGGATAAATTGCGATCCTTGCCTATATGGTAAGTAGTATCCTGCCTATTGTGTGTGTGATCCTTGCCACTTGTGACAAGTGGGTATCTCCCCCTACCATCAAGTTTGGGACTTGACAAAGTATACCCCAGTATGCATCCTACCCACAAGCTGGGCTTGTTGGGATTACCACCCATCTGGCCAATGGGTGAGGAGACTTGAGATAGACAGTGATCCTTACCATTTGTGGTAAGTGGTATCTTTCTCAAGTGATGGGATGTATACTTGATGGGATGTATGTGTTCTACCACTGACTCTCGAGGGTCAATATGGGAAGATCAGTGGAAAATAGGAGAGACTGTGATCCTTACCTCTCATGGTAAGTGGTATCCTGCCTATTGTCTGTGTACATTTCACTACTGAAATCCTATTGCAGCAACTGGTATTATTTCTTCTAATTGTTAATTATTTTAACAATTTATCTGCGACGCCAAAAATCGAAATAAACACACTACAACCTTCACAAATTAAATTGTGTGGAATAAATAAAGCGCTGGAAACTGAGAAATGCTAGCACACACACATAAAATATGACACAATTATTTTTGGACAAATGTCCCCAGAAAAACCCAATGCGGGAAAACCGGTGCAGCAACTGAGGGTTTAATTATTATGCAGTAGTGAGAAATTCTGAGTACAATAATTTGGATGCCGAATATGGCAATCCTACAAAGAAAAATACTGGCAAAAATCTAGTGAGGAATTTTTCTCACCCCATAGGCAAATCCGGCTTTGAAGACTGGCCTCTGAAACCCTCTACTAATTGCCTTGCGTCACCCTCTGCGTGGGTTCTAATCCGTACGACCTAGATCTCAAATTGATCTTCCTCTTCTGCTTGCCACTAACTTTGAAAATGCTTTTCCCGACTTCTGCAAAATTCTTTTGCAATCACAACACTGAAACGACTTCCCGAATCTACAAATTGAACTGCCCCTTGAAGCTACTGGGCAGTCCCTGCATCAACCTCTCTGCAAAATGCACTCGTAGGATATGGAAATCTTCCTTCAGCCTCACTGTCTCTTCCCCTCTCTCACAGCTTTGATCTATGGTTATCTTCGACAACTGACTGTTGCTACTCTAGAAATCAATCTGCTAAGGAAATCGAACTTCTCAAGTGTCCTCTCCATCACCACATCGATCTCTTGTAATTCACTGTTGGAGCAACAACGACCAAGATTAAAGCATAATCAATGGCTAGGATCATCTCTGGATCGATCCGTGTGAGTTTCTAGACTATTCTCACCTTATCTCAATTAATACTCATTAATTAACCATATTCCCTAAGTTTAGACTAAGGAAATATTTCAAAAACGGTTAATAATCTAATTGAGACACTTCTAAGTGGAATTTCAAGAAACAATTTCTGGGTTTTAAATATCTCATGTATTCTAGCCTCTCCACCAAATTTCGTGGCTAGAACACTTCTGATGCTACAAAAACTAACACTCCCTCTTAGCGAGAATGTGTTTAAGTGCTGCACATCCTGCCACAACACTCTGTCTCTTCATCATCTCCTGTCACGCTTTTGATGTCTAGCTACTGTTGCCCACCAACTACTGCGCAACTTTGATATGCGTTGCATCTGTGTTGCTGCTGACCCTGTTGTACTGCTGCCAACACTGCATCTGCATTGTAGCTCTGTTGCTGCTGCTACTGCAACATCTGTAACTGAAAAACATCCAAAATACCGAATCATCTGTGATAAGTATTATGCATCTGTCACACGAGTCTCTGATTACTACTAGCCTCTGCACTGTCTCTAAAGGATCTGCGTTGCTGTTTACTCTGCACTGTCTCTGAAGGATCCTCGTTCCTGCCGAGTCTGCACTGTGCCACCTGCACTGCTGCCAACTCTGCATTGCGCTCCCCAGCATATGACTGCTACTAGTCTCTGCAACTGTCACACTGGTATCTGACTGCATCCTCTGCCACTGATCCATCCTGCTACTGAATACTTTGGGCCCCCGTAGCCAGGTACTGATCCACGAGGTGGACTCCTCAAGGATCCTGCCCATCTGTAGCTCTCTGGGGCTACAACTCCAAGTCACCCCATCTCACTCTTGGAGGTATATGGGCAATCATAGCGAAGTCTTCCTGCAATCTGTAGGACAACCTGTCGATCTCTGTTGAAGCTACTTGCTGGTCCTGCTTCTCCTCCTTGTCCTTCTTTTTGAGAGGACACTGGGTACTATAGTGACCAAGCTCACCACACCTGAAGCACTTGACAGGTCCTTCTTCTTCTTTCTCTGCTCCCCCTGCCCTTGTCTGGGACCCTTAGATGCGAGGGCCATATTCTCCTCCTCCTTCACCATCTTCGATCTGCTATTGCAGCTGCCACTGATGAAGCTCTTTAACAAAGCTTGCCTCAATTCCTTCTGTTGCAAATCAGCCCACACTTTGTCCCACTCTAGTAGCTTATCTCTGCCCAATATGCTTTGGACAAAGACCTGCCAATCCTCTGAGACATTGTCGAGTGCCAATCACACTAGCTCTGTGGGTTGAGGCACTGCCCCAATAGCTGACAACTGGTCTCGAACCTCTCGAATCCTGGTAAGGAAGGGATCTATGCCTTCCCCCTTCTGCATCAGGATGCATCTCAACTTCTCCTATAGGAACATCTTCCGTTGCTTGGAAGTTCCCTGGTATAACGTAGAGAGAGCATCCCACATCTCTTTTGTCGTTCCCTTGGCCGCTATATGTGAGACAATATGGTCCCAAACTCCATCCAGGATCAACCGCTTTGCCCGCGCCATTTCCTTCCTATATGCCTTCAGCTGATCTGCATCCTGAGGAACTGTCACAACATTATCAATGTAGGCTTTCAGGCCATATTCATCTAGAAGGAAGGACATCCTAGCCTTCCAGATGACGTAGTTGGATGATTTGTCGAACCTATATTGATCTTGAAGCCCTACAGTGGCCATCTCAAAATTGTCGAAAACCCTCTCTTTCCTTCTGCTTTGCTGCTGCTCTGCTACTCGCACTCCCTCCTGGAATACACAGATCTACTAGCTGCGACTGTCAATCTACCTGGAAAAATCGAACTTCTGAGACTCGAAGTTCCTTGAGAGAAATTTTCCCTCTGTTGTGTGTGCTTTTCTCTTTCACCCGACGCTGGTGCTGGTGCTGAAAAACCCTCTGCGTCCAACCAAGGAATCTGCTCAGCGAAAATATGAGTTGCAACTGCTCCCTTTGACGACTGGATTCACCAACCCGGGCAACTCGACTTTTGTGCCAATATGCAACTGAAAATCAAACCTTGCCCCAACAATTCGGGCTGCCTGTTTGAGCACTATGTTGCCTCTAAGAATTTCGACCCATTTCTCCCTCTAAGCAGTGAAATTCTTTCCTCCGCTTCTGAGCTTCCTAGTTGATCACTCACGCCCAGGTACCATGTGCAAATTTCACAACTGAAATCCTATTGCAACAACTGGTATTATTTCTTCTAATTGTTAATTATTTTAACAATTTATTTGCTACGACAAATATTGAAATAAACACACTGCAACTTTCACAAATAAAATTCTATAGAAAAAATAAAGCATTGGAAACTGAGAAATGCTAGCACACACACATAAAATATGACACAATTATTTTTGGACGAATGTCCCCAGAGAAACCTAATGCAGGAAAACTGGTGCAACAGCTGAGGGTTTTATTATTATGCAGCAGTGAGAAATTTTGAGTACAATAATCTGGATGCCGAATATGGTAATCCTACAGAGAAAATTACTGGAAAAAATATAGTGAGGAATTTACCTTTCCCCACATGCAAGTTCGACTCTGAAAACTGGCCTTAGAAACTATTAATTTTGGGCAACTAGGTCCAATATCCATGTTGTATTGCTCAGATGATGATGCCGATATTTTTATTGGATTCCTCTTTCAGAGAGGTGCAAGATTGATCTAAAGATCATCTTGATTGAATGAGCAGAACATTTATTTTGAATTTATTCCACTTATGTGCAAGGTTGGCCAGAATTGTAATGTAGGCTTGGAGCCCCAACACATGTGTCACACACCCTCATAGATGGATATAAATTGGACAAACTTGGAGGTCATTTCATCATCCACTCATAACACACTTCTCTCTTGTGTCTAATTGGTTCGATCATCTTTTGGAGGCTTTTCTTCTCACACGTGTGGAACAACAGCTAGGGTTTTCTGTATGGATATGCCTAGGGTTTCAACGCAGGTTTGACCAGCATTGACCAAACGCTTGGTCCATTTGACCTCAAACTCCACCAAAATTCCAATTTCTGAAGGCCGCATTCATTGGCACAAAAACCGAGGCTAGACGTTGACCTTTGACCTGCTGCGTTGACTTTTTGCTGCTGATGTTTTGTGTTGACTGTTGACTGGACATTTTTTACTTTCGTTGACTTTTGTGGAGCTGTCTTGAGGGTTGTGTGACACTTCTGGTTGGTTGACCGCGAGGATACTTTGCTAGTTGAAGCATCCTGTTGACCGCCGTAACGCACCACAACACATATATTTTGCTAATCAAGTTAAGTGTATTTTTGGCTTGTCTTCCGTTGATCTATTGGTATGTTTTATCAGCATTTTACTTTCATGTTTATGTGATTGCTATTTGGTATCGGGTTTGAAGTAAATTTGCATAAAGCATAGAACATCTTCAAAAATTTACATGGTATCAGAGCTAAGGTGAAGACAAAGCCCAAGTTTGTGTTGAGAGCAATCACCAAAAAAGTAGCATTTGTCAAGGACCCATGGGTACCTTATATTATAATGGCTTCAAAGTTGATGATAAGTTGACTGGCAAGTCTGACTATCATGCTTGGAAGATGTCTTTGGACTTGGTCTTGGAAGATCAAGAGGTCATGGACTATGTGCAGGGAAAAATCCAAGAGCCTCCATCATCTGCACCTGCTGCACAAAATCGAAGTATAGAAAAGGGGAAATCAAAGCTAAGCTGATTATTCAGGATTCCATCCACAAAAGTCTGGTTGCTTACATCTCTGAGCTGGGCACATCTAAGGAGATGTATGAGAAGTTGGTCAATATGTTCAGAGCTAACAATGCAAATCAAGTTCTTTTCCTTAAAAACCAATTAAAGAATCTCAAGAAAGGCAAGGATGAATCCGTTCAATCATATTTTCTAAAGTTGACCGAAATCTGGAAAAACCTTCTCGCCATTGGGGAAACAATAGCTGATTGAGAATTGGTTCTCATTGCACTTGGAGGTCTCCCATTTGAATGGCATGTATTCATTACTACCATTCTCAATAATAATGTGATTCCTGATTTTGATGAAGTATTGTCGAGATGCACTCAAGAGGAGACAAGAATGATGGAATATGAAAATGAAGGAAATGCTGCCTTCACCGCTCGTGCTAAGAAGAAGAACAATGGTGGTCCAAGGAACCATGGAAGAGCAGGGGCCAAAGGAAAGAAAGGAAGATGTTACATATGTAACGAGTTTGGCCATTATGCTAGAGAATGCCCTAATAGAAGAAATTATCTCGGGGATGATGACAACAATGATGCAGGAGCATCAAGACCTTTTTCTCCATTTGTAAATATGAGGTGTGATAATATTAATTTGTAAATATGGGGTGTGGTGATTTTTAATATTTTATTAATTAATTTGAATTAAATAGGAGAAGGTGAGGATTTATGTAAATATATTTTTATTAATGAAAGGATATGAGCAAAATTTAATAAATTGAAGGATTTTAGGGATAAAAACCTATCCTTTAGGATGTTGAGAGATTTAGGGGTTTGTTGAGGATTTTAAGGGATTGAGCATTTAATTAAATGATTTTTAAAATTGTATAAATAAGAAGGGGTTTTGTGAGAAAAAGACATTGAGTGTGGTAGAGAGCTGGTTTTGAACAGCCAAGGCTGTAAGCCTCTGGCAATTTGTAAGGGCCGAGAACATTGAATATTTGGCCAAGAAGAAAATTTTGTAAGTATTTGTTTATTAATATGATAAGTGTGGTTTTTACAAATTGCATGTGTTTATGAAATTCAAAAGCGTGGAATGGTATACCAGGATGATGGTTCATCTGTTTATTGTGAATACTCTTACATAAGTATGTTGAAATGGCAATTGATTGGAAGCTGATGTATATTCATTGAATCGATGTTCGATTTCACACTTGGCTTTCTGATGATTTAATATACCCAGCGCAAGCAAATCGATGTCCCATAAGTAACAGAATGGGTAGTTAATACATAAAATGGGAGGATTAAAGAAATTCCATGTTAAGAGCTGTTGGTTAGGGTCGAAGTCAAAGAATTTGGATTCAATAGCAATTGAATCGTGAATGGTGCTGTTGACTGAACACATTGAATGTAGTTGGATGCGTGTTAAGTTGAAAGACCAATGTATATCGAGATTGATTAAGCCTTCGTTGTAATGTTAAATTTGTATTGCTGTGTTATGTAGACCGAATTTGTCAATGATGCCTTCGATAATCCATTACCATCAATAAGGTTTGTGTTTAATGCGTACTAAATTTGAGTTCACATATTGTTTGGTTGCGTTTCAAGAAGTGCAGTGGAGAAGTTGGTTAAAGCAACGAAATGGTTTTTCTGGACGCTGAAGAGGGTGAAGTTACATTTGAATAACATTGAATATTGGATATTACAGTAGTAATTGACCAGCGCTGGATTGATTGTTGTTGTGAAAAAATCGATGCATATAGGAATCGATTGGAGCAATTGGCGTTTTCTGTGTTATGGAATGATCGAAGTCTATGCTGCAGGCATAGATGTGATCGATTGCAGCGTTGAAGGCGTTAAACACTGGAGACTCGATGTTATATATTCAATTCAGGAATGCGTTAATGCGTTAATGTTGAATGAGAATCCTAGATCGATTCTCATCTCTGTTATGAAATATTGGAGCGCTATTCTCATGGTATTCTGCCTGCCAAATAAGTATTAATATGTGAATGAATTGCAGATAACGTGGTTAAGAACTGGGCGTGTTAAATTCTATTGGAGCGATGTCAATCCTGACATCGATTGATTTAATGGTGAATTTGAGGTAAAAATTCCAGATCTGTTTATATGTGTGTTAATGTCTGACATTGACTTTGAATGTTAATACAGAAAGCGCTGAGGATTTGATTGTGTGGAAGATTGGTTACATATAGCAACTAAAGGAGTTCAACTGTGGGATATAAACCAACGAATATGTTGAGCAGAGTTAGGCGCTGAGCTAAAAGCGATAAAAGGAAATGCAGATTGAAGGTTGTATAAATCGGAGATGCGGTATTGAAAGCGGCAGTCAGTAAATGTAACACAACGATGTTCCTTTGGAATATCACACGGTGCGGCAGACAGTAAATAGTGTATTGATGCATTGAGTTTAAATGTTGCAGCGTTGATATGAAAGGTTATATGTCGAGTTGTGTAGTGGACAGCAATGGTCCACGAAGAAAGCGAGGAGGTAAATTGAAGGCGTTTATAAGTTCAATTATGCATAAACTTGTGTGGATCGATTGCTGTAAAATTCGAACACATGGGAATATATAATTCCTTATGGTATGTTGGTATGAACACGTTCTTTTAATCCAGTCATATATAAATGGGAAGTTTGGTTTTGTTTACGGAAACATTCAAAGTTTATGATTGAAGTTACTTAATTTGGGATTGGGTTAAAAGTTTGGGACTTGGACTGTATCCAAGTTGGTTTGATTAGTATATTGTGAATTATGCTTCCGCATGCAAATGGTATAGTTGTTGAATTTGTCAGGAATTTGAAACAAGCTTCCGCATATGAATGGAGATTGCCAGAGTATGAAATTATCAAGATTGGAGTGTTAATTGGGCAGTGAGTTAAATGCTTTCTTATATGGGGATATTTTAGAGCAATGTTTTAAAAACCGGAACCGGTGACCGGACCGGTGGCCTAATGAACCGGGTTTCTAACCGGAACCGGTCTAACCGGGAGCGGTCAGATGCCAATGAACCGGTTTTAAAAAAATACATTAAATAATTATTTTTTTAATAAAAAAAACTATTTTAAAGATTTGCAACCATGATTCCAAGCCAATAGAGACAAAATATGTAAAGTTTTCTCATTTATATACCATGCAAAGGTGAATATATCAAAATGGCACCGAGTGCAATACATATCATCGAAAAATACATAAGCAATGAGGCTCCAAATGGCCCATAAAGTCCAAAAACAGTGCTACAAGCTATGAGGCCATTGGCATAATACAAGACTACATATTAGTGATCAACAACATGATCACTCCTCATCATGATCAAAATCATCACCACTACTAGACAAGGGATCATCAACATGAGCTACATAAATAATATGGCTCAAAGTTTGAGGACTCCTAAAACTCATCTACAACTTTAGTAGTAGTAGTAGTAGCAAAAATAGACATCAAAACTACAAATCACTGAGCAACATGGTCTCTCATGAAACTCATCATTGATTCATCGCTACTAGAAATGGGATCATCAACAAGAGATACATAAACATCATCCAGCTCAAAGTCTTCAGACTTGGATTGCTCAACCTTATAACATGATAGAAATTGAAAAAGTTTAACATGCCTAACCAATGATTTTGGTTTGAGTGAAGGGTTCATTTCCTCAACCTTAAAATTGGATAGAAAAAGATTAGCATGTCTAACTAGTTGTTTAAATGTTTTCCTTTGATTGAAGGGTACATCAAGGTTCTTAAAGGACTTCATGCTCTTGATCAAATGCCAATATCATACCCTTACACATGATAGAATCAAATGGGAACATTGCAAATTCCCAAACCATGAAACCCTGAAAACCATTAAGTCTGCTGAATTTTGAGTGAAACCTAAAATTCTAGTTTCTCCATATGAAATCCAATGAAGTCGAAACCACTCTTAAACATCCTGAGTCATTTCATGGTAATGTTAAAAATTTAAGTAAAAGGATGAAAATGAAAAATAAAGGAAATGTCACTTTTACTTTAAGAATTTAACATTACCATGAAATGTCAATGCTTCCCTTACCTCCACATCAGCCCTAAAACTCATTTCTGGCCGTGCGTGGGTTCACATAGGGAAAGAGTAGCTAAATGAACCCTCCCATTAGCTCCAAATCAGCCCTAAAACATAACTGTCACCGAAAATGTGGGTCCACGGATGAGTTAGCACCTAACCGGCCGGTTAGGTCCGGTTTTTCTCAAAAATTGGCGAAGGGTGGTGTTTGGCCGGGTTTTTTGGCCGGTTTCAACCGCCGAGCAGTCTAACCGGCCGGTTAGGTCCGGTTTTTCTCAAAAATTGGCGAAGGGTGGTGTTTGGCCGGGTTTTTTGGCCGGTTTCAACTGCCGAGCAGTCTAACCGGCCGGTTTGGCCGGTTTCCGGTTCAAACCGGCCGGTTTTTAAAACACTGTTTTAGAGATGCATTCTTGGTCCTGGGTATTGCAGGCTGCTCTAAGCTTGCATCAAACAACAACTGGGGGAATGGCAATCAAAGGAACAACAAGTTCAAAGGAAAGAGGAAGGCTCCCTCTGGTCGTAATGGAAATGGGCAACCCTTCAAAAGGTCAAGAAATTCCAGGTATGAAGAATCTAATGTTGTTGATAATAAAAGAAATGAATTCATTCTTGTATCTACCCTCTGTGCTGCATCTCCACCCGACACCTTGGATGTTTGGTTGATTGATAGTGGTGCTTCAAGGCACCTCACTGGGTTTAAAGAAGCCCTCTCTGATTTGATTGAGAAGGATACCAATCTGCAAATTATCCTTGGAGATAAATACCACCTATCCCGTGAAAGGGACAGGGACTGTGACCCTCCATTTATCTCAAGGTCAAGTCCTCCGTTTGCAAGATGTATTGTATGTAGCTGATTTGAAGAAGAACCATGTGTCTATTTCGACCATTTCAAGGTGGCATTCGTCGATGGAAAGGTACACATCTGGAAGAAGAGTTTCAAGGAAGCTCTCACTATTGGTTTTAGAGTTGATACACTCTACTAGGTTGGAGGAAGTCCATTGGGGGCAAAGACATGTGATACAATTTGTCAAACCAAATTATGGTACCGGAGCTTTGGACACCTTCATTACAAAGTCTTTCCCGAAGCAAGGAAGGTGGTGACAGGGATGCCCAAATTGAAAAATGATCATGAAGGTGTATGTCAGGGTTGTGTCGAAGAAAAACATACAAGGGGACCTTTCCCCTCAAGTGTCACAAAGACATCTGATGTCTTGCAATTGAAACATTCTGATCTATCTGGTATGTTGCCCATGACATCCTTGGGAGGATGTTCTTATTACATGACGTTTATAGATGACTTCTCTTGCAAGACTTGGCTATATTTCTTGAAGAAGAAGGATGAAGCATTCATGTGGTTTCGTACCTTCAAAGCCTTGGTGGAAAATCAAACAGGAAAGAAGATCAAGATTTTGAGGACCGATAATGGCACTGAATATGAGACAAACGAGTTAAATAACTTTTGCAGAGAAGCTGGCATTAAGAGGGAGACCACAACTGTGTATACTCCTGAGCAAAATGGCGTTGCTGAAAGAAAGAATAGGACCATTGTGGAAGCTGTCCGTGCCATGTGACCAAGGTCTTCCGAAGTTCCTATGGGGAGAAGCTGCGAACACTGCTGTGTACATACAAAATCGATGCCCACATTCCGCTCTGGACTCCAAAACTCTCGAAGAAGTCTCTTCTCTGGTAAGAAACCTGGTGTTTCTCATTTTAGAGTTTTTGGTTGTCCTGTTTACTTTCATGTGCCAAAAGAGAAGAGAAGCAAGCTAGATGCTTCCAGAAAGAAGGGGATGTTTGTGGGCTACAGTGAAACTTCAAAGGCATATAGAATCTATGTGCATGGTCAAAGAGAAGTGGAGATATGCCACGATGTCACCTTCGATGAAGATGCTTCCCTCAGGAAAGTGATAAATCTTCCGAGCTCCGAGGATCACCATGATGTAAGATCAGGGAAGCAGGAAGAGCCGAAGGATGGGATGATGCCCGATGTTGAAGGACCAATGGACCCTATTGATCCACCTCCTTCAATGAAGAGAAGACCCTCATGGCTCAGAGATACTCTCGAGGATGTCGAGAGACATATGGCCCCACGGGGGACATTCCGAGAAAGCAAGAAGCCGAATAAATACCAAGGGTATCTAGCAGCTATGAGTACAATCGTACAATCTGAGCCTGGTTCATTTGAAGAAGTCGTAAAGCATCAAGTCTGGAAGGATGCTATGCACGAAGAGTACGAGTCCACTATGAAGAATGATGTCTGGGATGTGGTCTCGAGACCGGAGGACAAAGATGTTGTCACCTCGAAATGGCTCTTTAAGATCAAGCATGGATCTGATGGTAGTGCTGAAAATTATAAGGCAAGATACGTTGCCTGAGGCTTCTATCAAAAAGAAGGCATAGACTATGATGATATATTTGCACCTGTGGCCCACTATACCACCATCCGATCCGTTATTGCCCTTGTTGCCGTGCAAGGATGGAGTCTCCATCAGATGGATGTGAAGACCGCTTTTCTGCATGGTTCGATAAAGGAAGAGGTGTATGTGGAGCAACCTCTGGGGTTTGAAGTCCAGGATAGAGACTCTCATGTATGTAGGTTGAAGAAAGCCCTCTATAGGTTGAAGCAAGCCTCCAGGGCTTGGTACGAGAGGATAGATAGCTACTTGATGAAGCTAGGCTTCACTCGAAGTAATGCTGATCCGAACCTTTACTTCAAGGTTGATAGAGAAAAGCCTCTCATTTTGGTTCTCTATGTGGACGATCTCTTCATGACAGGTGTTGACCCTCTCATTCATCAGTGTAAGAGGGAGCTTGCTTCCGAGTTCGAGATGAAAGACCTAGGACTGATACATTGCTTTCCAGGCTTTGAGGTCTGGTAGAGACCTGACGAGATTTTCCTCTCTCAAGGAAAATACATTGTGAAGTTGCTGGAGAGATTTGGTATGGTGGACTGTAAGTCCGTGTCAACACTGATGGAGCTCAACTTCAAGAAGTTGTGTGGAAATGCTACTGGGCCCGCATTGGGAAATCCTACCGAGTATTGTCAACTTGTAGGTGCATTGATGTTCTTAGTGAACTCCTGTCCGGACATATGTTTTGCAGTGAACACTTTGATTCAACACATGGTTGATCCTCATCACATTCACTGGGTTGATGCCAAGAATCTCTTGAGATATCTTCGGGGCACGATAAACCATGGGCTGAGATACACTGCCGGGAGTTTGAGACTCCATGGATATACTACTGCCGATTGGGCTGGAAGTGTGGTGGATCGCAAGAGCACATCTAGATGTTGCTTCACACTTGAGTCTGCTTCGATATCTTGGATGAACAGGAAGTAGAAGTCGGTATCTTTGAGCACCGCTGAGGCCGAATACATTGCAGCAAGTATGGCTTGTTGTGAAGCTATTTGGTTGCAAAAGCTCTTCAGTGAGGTGTTCGGGCATGTGCTAGATACCACCGTTATCCTTTGTGATAACCAAAATGGGATTCGCTTGTCAGAGAATCCCGTGTTCCACGCTCGATCCAAGCATATTGGTATTAGGTACCATTTTATCCGGGATATGGTATAGCGAGGCGCCGTAAGGCTCGATCATATAGGAACTGATGAGCAAGTTGCAAATATTCTCACAAAGCCCTTGGGGAAGGTTAGGTTCCTAAGCTTCTGTGAGAATCTTGGAATCATGGAACGACCCTATTTTGAGGGTCCTGTTGGACGATGAGCTCTGGGAGCTCCAGGGGGCTTTGGGGATAGCTTCTTAGAGCTATAAGCAACCACAGGGCTAGGCTTGCTGAACCTTGTTGGTGTGCTTTCGCCCCATCGTGAAGATATTGGGTTGGTTCACCTCTCTTTGATCTATGCCTCGTATGCATCCTACCCATGGAGTCCCAGACTCATGGGAAGTACCTCTCATCTTGGCCAATGAGGTGGGAAATGTGGATAAAGACCGATATCAAGACCGATGGAGTCTGGACGCATCAAAGATTTCCGTACTCTCTATGTCTAGGATGGCACGTGTCCAACCACTTGATCTGGGATCAAGTCTAGTGAAGTTTCGGACCTCCAATTGACTTCGTGTCAGTTAAACTAACTTCGGGTTAGTATGAGACTCCTTTGAGTTCTATAGAGGTTTTGGACCTCTAAGTTGACTTCGGGTCAGCCGGAAGTTATATCTTTGTGACTCACCATTTGAAATAAAGAAGCCAGCAAAGCAAGTTACGGCGGGATGACACACGATGTTTGGATGGCATAGGTGGATGGAGTTCTCCCTAGTTGAGAGGGAGTGTTAATTTTGGCAACTAGGTCCAAACTCCATGTTGTACTACTCAAGTGATGATGTCAATATTTTTATTGGATTCCTCTTTCAGAGAGGTGCAAGATTGATCTAAAGATCATCTTGATTGGATGAGAAGAACATTTATTTTGAATTTATTCCACTTATGTGAAAGGTCGGCCAGAATTGTAATGTAGGCTTGGAGCCCCAACAAATGTGTCACACACCCTCACAGATGGATATAAATTGGACAAACTTGGAGGTCATTTCATCATCCACTCATCAAACATTTCTCTCGTGTCTGATTGGTTCGATCATCTTTTGGAGGCTTTTCTTCTCACACGCATGGAACAACAGCTAGGGTTTTCTGTACGGATCTGCCTAGGGTTTCAGCGCAGGTTTGACCAGCGTTGACTTTGGTCAAGGCTTGGTCCATTTGACTCCAAACTCCACCAAAATTTTGATTTCTGAAGGCTGCATTCATTAGCACAAAAGCCGGGGCTAGACGTTGACCTTGACCTGCTACGTTGACTTTTTGCTGTTGTTGTTCTGCGTTGACCGTTGACTAGACAACGTGGACTTTCGTTGACTTTGGGTTGACTTTTGTGGACCTGTCTTGAGGGTTGTGTGACACTTCTAGTTGGCTGACCGTGAGGAGACTTTGCTGGTTGAAGCATCCTGTTGACCGCCGTAACTCACCACAACACATATATTTTGCTGATCAAGTTAAGTGTATTTTTGGCTTGTCTTCCGTCGATCTATTGGTATGTTCTATCAACATTTTACTTTCATGTTTATGTGTTTGCTATTTGGTATCGGGTTTGAAGTAAATTTGCATCAAGCATAGAACATCTTCAAAAATTTACAGAAACCCTCTGCAAATTGCCCTGCATCACCCTCTGCATCAGCTGTAATCCATATGGCCTGGATCTCAAATTGATCTGCCTCTTTCGCTTGCCTCTGACTCTGGAAATGCTTCTCTCGGCCTCTGCAAAATTCTTTTGCCATCGGAACACTGAAACGACTTCCCAAATCTGCAAATCAAACTGCCTCTAGAAGCTATTGTGTAGTCCTTGCGTCCAACCTCTCTATGGTTCTTCCTCTCTGCAAAATGCACTCGCTGGATTTGGAATATTCCTCCAACCTCACTGTCTCTGCCCCTCTCTCACTGCTTCGATCTTTGGCTCTCTCCAACCACTGACTGTTGCTACTCTGGAAATCGATTTGCCAAGGAAATCGATCTCCTCTTGTAATCCACTGTTGGAGCACCAACAACCAAGATTAAAACATAATAGATGGTTAGGATCGTCTCTGGATTGATCTGTGTGAATTTCTAGACTATTATCACCTTATCTCAATTAATACTGATTAATTAACCATATTCCCTAATTTTAGACTTAGGAAATATGTAAAAAATAGTTAGTAATCTAATTGAGACACTTTTAGGTGGAATTTCTAGAAACGATTTCTGGGTTGTGGAGATTTCATGCATTCTAGCCTCTCCACCAAATTTCGTGGCCAGAACACATCCGATGCTACAAAAACTAACATTGTCATTGGATATAGAGTGGTAGATTTATCTCCCTTATGATGATTCTTTTTCTTTAGATTCGAGTGTTCATCAGATGAGCAGAGACGAACAAAGATGAGATATGACATGATACAACGATGATGATGACAGGACATTTGAGATGAGATTCATGATGTAGTCGATAATTCCTCCCTAGCTGAGAGAGAGTGTTGAAATTTGGCAGCTCAGGGAGAAATTCCTTCCATTGGGAAGCCTTCCTCATCTAGAGAAGCCCCTACTAGCACTTGGAAGAATTTTATTTGGTCAAGGAAAAATATTATTTTTAATGTGAAACCCACATGTGCACAAAAGTACAAGTCAGCCTGGGCAAGGAAAAGCCACCTCATCAACCACATATAAATACACATCATGTCACATCACTTGGAGGACATACAACACATCACATCTTCTCTCTCTTGATTTGATTTGTTCGTACAACTCTGAAAATTGCAGGTTGATCTCACACGTGCGAAGGAGAGAGCCTTTTTCTGTTGAATGAGTTTGACTTCTATTTGGGACTGTTTTGACCAGCGTTGACCATGGAGGATTTGACCTTGTTTGATTGGATTTCTGATTTGTTTGGAAGGCCGAGTTGATTCGGAGTTTGACTGAAATTTTTTAGAGCACTTTGACCAGCATTGACTTTAGATTCTGGGCTAGGGTTTCCGCATATCAAAGTTTTACTTTGACCAAATTTGCAGGCACTATTTTGGGACTGTTTTGGGTTGACTTTGACCAAAAAAGCTGCATTTTCTGACTATTGACCGAGCTGCTTTGGAGGTGATTTGACTGTTGACTAATTAGGGTTGCTACTGCTGTTGTTGACTTTGAAAGAAGTTGCAAATTTGACTTGTTGACCAGATTTGAATTTTGGGCTCATATTTGACTGGATATTGGTGGGTCAAAGACTTGACTGACTCTTTGTGGATGTACTTGAACATTGTATCTATCTACTGAACATGTGATGACAATCTAATAGAAGAAGAATTTTGAAAGGGTTTTCCCCCTTGTGTGATTTTCCCCTGGTCCTTGACCAAATACTGTCTCTGTTGTTCTTGGCTGTCTTCTATTGTGTATTGGTTTATTGTTCTATCTACAATTGCTTATTGTACTGGAAGATATTGGATAAATTGATTTCTAATTGAAGAAGAATTGATATAAGTGATTATGTTAAGCATAGAACACTGGAAAGTTAACAGAGCAAACCCTAGTCACAAGAGCAAGGTCCCAATTGTTGAAAATTGGTAGCATTGGTCAGTATTTTCATTGGCAAATCATGGAGAGAAATTCATATTTTGATGTTTGACCAAGTTGGCCTAAAATGCACAAGTCGGCTCCACACGTGGAAAAGCCACCTCCTAAGACACGCATAAATAAGAGCTCGTTGGACTTCATTTGGCATCCATCACATATCACATCATTCGGTCTGAAATAGCAAGGAGACATCCACACGTGCAAAGAATTCAAAGGAGAATCTGTTTTGCGTTGACCAACCTTCTATTTTTTTGTTTGACCAATGTTAACTTGGAGAATTGCTTCTATTTGACTAATTTCTTTGACTATTTTGGAGGCCAAATATTTTAGGGATACTTTGACTCTGTTTGACAGTGACTTTGCTCCTGTTCCTGGGCTCATTGACCGCAGGTCAACTCTGTACTTTGACTGAGATTTGACTGGTTCGTTGACTGTGATTCTGTGGCAATTTGAGGACCAAATTTCTGTTGGAAATACTCAGGGGGGGTGAATCAGTTTTTCTTACCAACTAGTAACATTAAATATTTACAACTCTTAATTACATATCACAATTAATACAATGATTTGTACTGCTGTGCAAGCCTTTGGTGTTGTTGATGATGATGAATCTCTGAGTGATTTTCTGCCTTGCTGCTTCTAGAGATGATGAAGATCTTCAGCTCTCAGTGATGTAATAGTTCTGGTCTGCTCTTAATGATATTGCCTCTGTTCCTGGTGGTGTTGCTTCTGTTCTTGATATTTGACCTTGTCTTGTTGTGTGATGACTGACCTTGTTGTTACTTGTTCTGGTGTCTTTGTACTGTAAGCAATGTCTACACCTGCAATGAGAAATATACCCAAGCGAATCCCAATACCCAAAAGAAAATGCAAATAACCCGTTAACCAGAAAAATCACGAAACTTTGCCTGCAAAAGATATATTGTCAAATGCTTTGAATGCTTATGAATGCTTACATGGAGTAGTTATGGTCATATATATATATATATATATATATATATATATATATATATATATGTCAAGAACTTTATACAATGTACTTATTATTTTCAATCTGAAGGTAAATTGAGGCTTCAATAATTTAACATAAGTACTCACAACAGAATATGAAATCAAGGATTGGCTTAATGTATTTGATCCTACCAAGGTTGTGAAGTCAATGATTGGCTTAGTGCATATACTTCTTGAGGATACTCACTGATACATAATGAGATTTTGGTGAGAAATATTGTCATATATTGACAACTGTAGGTGAACAAACTTCCTATAGTAGAATGTTAGTACAAAACTGGATTAGACCTTTGAAGAGGAATGCAAAACAAAATACTAACATACACTCATCATGACTGAGCATCAAAACTAAAACAACCTGATCATAGACACAAAACAAGATAAAAGGGACCGCTGTAGTATGATGTCTGCAATGTCTTACCTTGAACCAACTTACCTTTACATCGTCACAACTGAAGTGCTGAAGCTGATCTTCCACCTGCAATAGATTAGCGCAAAACAAATGAAGTAAACAATGCCTAAAACTTACCTTGACACAGGTACATATTCCAGACTGTTAAATTTAGATAACAATGGTGTTCTATGCTTGATGCACTTTTACTTCAATCTTTCTTAGGCCCAATACAAAATAGCAATCATGTAAACTTGAAAGTAAAGTGCTGATAGAACACAATAATAGATCAATAGAAGACAAGCCAAATATAGATCAGATTTACAATTCCTTATGTCCAGCAAATATATGAGATATTGTTGCGTTACGACAGTCAGTGGGATGCTTCAACCAGCAAAGTCTTTTTTGGTCAGCGAGCATTTTCATGTGTCACACCCACAACCCTCAAAGACAGCTCATCACAAGTCAACGCAAGTCAAACCAGGGATAGCGCAGAAAAGTCAACGCATGCAGCTTCAGAAAAGTCAATGCAGCAAACTAGGGCTTCAGTCAAACAGCCCGAAATTCCTCGATTTTAGTGCCCAGCAGTATGGCCTCCTAAAATCGGAATTTCTGCAGAAGATTGAGGTCAAACAACCAAGGGTTGATAGCGGTCAACGCTGCAGCAAAAAAGCCCTAAATAGTTCAGTGCAGAAACTAGAAAGACCTAAATAGATCAGCACAGAAAACAGCAGCTTCGCTCCACACATGTGAGAGAAAAAGGCCTCCAAAGGCTATCGAACCAATCAGATCACAATGAGAGAATGTGTGATGAGGTGATGAGAAAATAACCTCCAAGTCTCTCCAATTTATATTCATCAATGAGGGTGTGTGACACATCTCTTAGGCATGTGGGATAAATCTAGCCGACTTTGCACATGTGGAAAATAAATTCAAAATCAATGTTCTGCTCATCCAATCAAGATGATCTTTAGATCAATCTTGCACCTCTCTGAAAGAGGAATCCAACAAAAAGATGACTATTGTCATATGAGCAGTGCAACATGGAGTTTGGACTAAGTTGTCCAAAATTAACACAGACAGTAGACTCTTCTGATAGGTACACCATTGATTTTGTTCCAGGAAATTCGGTCTATCTCCTGAGGACTTGTTAACCAATTTTAGTTCCAAGACTTATGCCCTAATGAGTTTAAATTATGGACTTCCATTGCAATAATCAGTCTCCAAAATCAAAATACTCCGTACAGGATTTTGATGAATGATGAACCGATGTCCTGGAGCTTCAGGAATAATCATGCCATACCGTGTTGTTCTTCAATAGATCTATTTTAATATACTCAGAGGAATGCCCTAGGAGGGCCGAGGAAACCACCAGTTCTTAGACTTTTTGATACCTGCAGTCAATGTACTTACCACTGAAGCCCTACTACACAGATTCGAGACCTAAATGGATTCTTACTTGCTGAGGGCCGAGGTCCTGTAGTAGCTTATCTGAGGTCTGTAAAGGCTGAGATAGGATAGACTTCCAACGAAAATGATAGGTTGTGATTGTTATAAAGCTTCAACCACTAGACTTTTTGAGGATCAGTCTCTCGGTATTCTTGCTATGAGTCAAACGAATCTTCAGTTGAATAAACCTTCGAGCAAAAATAAAATAAACTGAACCCTAAACCTTCTATGATGCCTGCGTTAACTTCCTCTTTTAGATCATTCGTTCAAATTCATCATTCTAGTGCTGTATGCCATGAATAGATACAATTTTTGAGACCATCAGCTAAACAAAAGGAACGCTAACCCTCTCTGTTGATATCTTCGCTATATCATTAGGGTAGGTCGATAATTTCAAAGATTGACAATTTCAAATTCATTTGTTGAAGTTCATTTCCATTCGCCAAATGAGTCTTCTTTTTATAGATAATCTTTTGAATAAAGGAGGGCTTTTCAATAATTAACTGTTGGAATTTAGGAGGGCTTCACAAGGGGATAAAATATTAAAAACTTTAATTTATTGTGTCTTGTGTACTCAGTAAAGGAGGCCTTGAGCTTTTATGGGAAGAGATATTATTCTTTAGGATAGAAGGGATACTTCTTATGAGGTAGAAATAATTTAATATGCCTCCTAAGATGATACTTTCACTAAAATTAATCAATTACCCTTAAATTAATTAATTAATGATTATTGACGAATGAATGTGTGTGTCATGACACAACCCTATGGGGTTTTTTAGCCCACAGATGGAGGTATCCAACTTCAAACGTGATTAATTCTCAAACTGTGAAGAATTACATGGTGTGCCACATGCCACTAGAAAGATTTTTCCGAGGAGAAACCAATTGGAGTGATTTGAATGGGAGAAACCGCGAATTTCCATGCCAAATTTGTTGACGAAGATTGGGGTAGCTCCTAGTGCTGCTTGAGTTGACATCAATGACAACCACCTATCAACAATCTCCCCCTTCGGCATTGATGGCAACACAAGTACTCCCCCTGCGATCTTAACTCCCCCTGACATCATGCTTCTAACCTCTCTAATGATTCCTCTCTTCCTTTGCCGTCAATGGCAAAGGGTAACTCCCCTTGACAACCTCCCTCTCCTGTGGACCTTGTAACTTGCCTCAACTCCTCCTATCTACTTAACAAGATAAAAGAATAATCTAATGAGGACTTGGGAGAATCCCAAGTTTTAGGTGAAGATACTCAAATGTCTCACGTGGTAATGGTTTAGTAAAGATGTCAGCGATTTGTTCTTTTGTGCCAATGTATTCAACTTTGATATTCTTCTTTGCAACTTGTTCTCTAACAAAATGGTACTTGATCCAAATGTGTTTCGTTTTTGAATGCATCACATGATTTTTGGAGATACTGATGGTGCTGGTGTTATAGCAGAAGATTGGAATGGGCTCATCAAAATTTACTTGAGATCTTGCAAGGTTTGTTTCATCCAGAGTACTCGTGTACAACAAGTTGTTGCTGCTATGCATTTTGCTTCCGTTGTGGATAAAGAGATTGAAGATTGCTTCTTGCTTAACCACGAAACAAGACAACCACCTAGATAAAAGCTACTCCACTAGTACTTTTACGATCATTAACACTTCTTGCCCAATCTGCATCTGTATAAGCTGCAATAGTTAACTTGTTTCCTTTGGGATACCATAATCCATATTCTGTTGCCCCTTTGAGATTTCAAAAGATCCTTTTCACTGCAATGACATGAGATTCTTTTGGTGTTGCTTGTAATCAGGCTATTGATTTGTGGTAGCATCGAATGTGCTCTAAGTCTCAAAATTTGAAGGGAAGCTTAGGCACATGTATTCCAAAGAACCCATAAAGGATTTTGGAAAATTCCACTCAAATTGTGTTTTATGGAAATAATTATTTATTTTTAATGGGACCCTACGTCTAAACTTAGGAAATTAAAATAATTAATGGATATTAATTAAAACAGAGTGTGAACCTTCTAGAAAAGTTAGAGATCAAGTCAAGTTAATCTTAGCCATTGATTAACGATTTAATCTCGGTCGTTGAAGTCTCAACGAGAAGATTATAAGGACTTGATGGATCATTTGGAAGAGACATTGAGAGAGAAAATCTAGAGATTGAAATTCTTTAGTGAGCAGTGCATAGGGAGAAAATCAATCGAGAATATTTTTGTAGAGGGGCAGAGATAATTTCTGGTTGGAAGAGTTTCCTAATCCGAAGAGTGCAAAGTAGATGAGGCAGTAAAGGCCACAAAAAGCCAGCCACACAGAGGCTATGCAGGGACTGTGCAGAGCTTCAGAGGGAGTTCGATTTTCTATTGAGGAAACAGTCAGGGTTCAGTGCCAGTCATCGGAGAGAGTTTCCGGACGCCAGAAAGGCCTCGTTTTCAGTCAGCAAAGAGATCCGACGCAGAGAGAGAGGGCAACATCAGTTGTGACGTAGAGACTGCGCAGAGCAGCTCATCTCGAGCTAAGGTCAGTCCCAGATTCCCATGGAAGAGTGAGATTGTTCTAACGAGATTTTATTTGTCAGTTTCCTCTGTATGATTTGTTAGTGTCGACAATCATAGATTTGTATTTAGAAAATTACTGCATAATAATCAAACCCTCTGATACTGCACTGGTTTTCCCGCATTGGGTTTTCGAGGGACATCGGTCCAAAAATAACGGTGTCATGTGTCTACAATTTTTTATTGCTCAGATCTTGTTTCCGCACATTTATTTTCCGCAATTTAATTTTGTGAAGGCTGTAGTGTATGGGTTTACTGTAGAAAACAATAAATAACTTGTTCAAGTAATTAATAAGTAGAATATTTCTCATTAGTTGCTGCAGTAGGATTCCAAATCTAAGAATTTTCACATGGTATCAAAGATTGTTTAGCAGTGCAGGATGAGCAAGAGAGAAGATCCAGTAGATTCAACATTGAAGAAGAAGCCAGGGATCAAAGAGTTGCATAAGCAACAGATCGATCTCCCCAGTGATTGCGCAGTCCAAGCCAGGAGGGCTAGATCTGCAAGGAAATCTCTCTCTGAGTGAGCCGACAGAGAGGTAGGATTTTTCAATTGCAGTTTGTCAGAGGCAGAGTGAGCAACACAGATCAACAAGCTGGTGGGACGCAGTTTTTGTGTAGCAATGATTGCTGGTGCAGAAAGCGTCAGAAGAAAGTAGCTGAAGACACATTTGGGGATTTCTGACCTCAGAGAGTTTCTTGCCCAAGAAACTTTGATTTCCCATGCAGAATCAACAGAGAACATGTTTTATTTGGCTTGCTCCAGCAAGGAGTGCGCAGAGCCAGCTGTGCAGAGGGTTAGAGGCAGCAAATCGACAGTGATTGGTTGAGATGGCAGCCAGTGGGTTGCGTGACCAGGACCGATTGGAGGGTGCCTCCAAGTACGTAATCTGGGAGGCAAGGATCTCTTTCCTTCTAGATGAACATGACCTCAAGACCTTTATTGACAGTGCATAAGCTGAACCAGTAGATGCTGCACCATTGAGAGCCTTCAAAAAGAACATGGCTAAAGCCAAATGGTTGATCCTTGACGGAGTGAAGGATCATATTGTTTCACACATTTGTGGCAAAGGGACAGCTAAGGAAATGTGGGATGCGTTGGCCACGCTATATCACGGGTCTTCTCAGCAGCGAAAGATGTTTTTGGAGATGTGGACTACTAGGATGCAGAAGGGAGAACGCATTGATCCGTTCCTGTCTAGAATTCAGGAGAACTGTGATCAGCTGGCAGCTGTGGGATCAGCTCCTCAGGCCACAAATATGGTGAGGCTGGCCCTAAATTCAGCGTCCAAAGATTATCAGGTCTTTGTCCAAAGCATCCTAGACAAAGAGAAGTTACCGGACGGGGAAGCAATGTGGGTAGCACTTCAGCAAGAAGAGATGAGGAGAGATCTACTCAAGTGCAAACTTGATGGCAACAACAGTGGTTCGAAGCCCAAGGAGGAGGAGGAAAATGCAGCCCTGCATCAAAGGGGCAACAGGAGCAGCAACGACAAAAGGACATCTCAAATATCAAGTGCTTCCGGTGTGGCGAGATGGGACATTATGCCACACAATGTCCTCTTAAGAAGAAGGACAAAGATGAGAAGCATGATCCGTAGGCTGCAACTGTGAAGATAGAGGAGGAATTCGCCATGATTGCCCATATTTCGCCAGGGGAGCGTTGGGGTGATCTGGAGCTGTAGTTCATGTTGATTTTTGGGTTTCATCGGATGTTCTCTAGCTCCGAAACTTTGTGGAGGGGCTAGAACACATGAGATCTCCAAGACCTAGAAATCGTTTGGAGAAATTCCACCCGGAGCTCAAGTTATTCAAATAATTAATTATTTTAATGGAGACCCTAAGTCTAAATTAGGGAAATTAAATAATTAAAGTGAATTAATTTAAACATGGGGATGAGAATGTTCTAAGTGACGAGGATCAAGTCTTTTCTAATCTTAGCCATCGATTAGAGATTAGATCACGACCGTTGATTCGTCAATTGGAAAAGTATTAAAGGAAGGCTTGGGGTCAATTGGAGAACACACATAGAGTAGCAGCACTTGAGCTAAGTCGAAATTCTGGGGTGCGGTTTACTGAGAATTTCAGATTGAGCTTGCAGTGCAGTGCGGGGCAGTACGGTAGTGGGATTTTCATCCAAGGCCGAGAATACAATAGCAGAGAGGCAACACAGGCATAGGAGGGGTGACACAGAGCTAGCAGAGATGACGCAGAGCCAGCAAGGCTCACGCAGAGGGGACGCAGAGCTAGAAAGGGTGACACAGTCACTCAAAGAGCTGCGTTGGGGTTGTTGTGGGGTAGATTTGGCAGCCATCCAACGTTTTGTTCTATGAGCTGGGAAGGCTCATGGAGAGGGTGACGCATCTCCTGGAGAAGGTGACGTAGTCCAACTTGCTGTAGCCATCGCTCAACAACACTTGGAGGCTGCGTAGTCACCTGTGGGGTTTCTTCTTCCAGTTGCTTGATCAACCATAAAATCTGTCTCCGGATATGGGTACTTCTGCCAAGGATTTTCTCTGTTGGGTGAGCCACATTGACACCCTAGTTTATATTCAAAAATATGTTTAATAATAAAACCCTCAAGAGCTGCTGCATCGGTTTTCCCGCATTGGGTTTTTCCGGGGACATTTGTTCGAAAAATTTGTGTGTCCTTTGTCTGCATGGTTGCTTATTATTTAGTACTTGATCTGTATAATTGTGTAGGATGCAGTGTATGTACTTCAATGTTTTCATGAATTATTCAGAAAATAACTTGTTAAGTTAAATAAACAAGTAGGAGGAGTAAATCAGATTTACTGCAGTAGGATTTCTGTTTAGAGGATTCAGAATTTTTCACATGGTATCAGAGCGTTTGCAGATCAGGAAGAGCTAAAGCCGTCAACAGAAGACTGAAGAAATTTGCTGCAGGAAGGTAGCTGTCTCGAGTGACAACGCAAATCCAGAGAGAGGCAAGGAAGGGTGACACAGTCACCTGTGGAGCTCACGCAGAGCCTGCGTCAGCTAGGAGAGGTGACGGTGTAGCTGCAACTGTGGCAGCGTAGTGTTTGCTGGGCCATCGTTGGGGTTTCGAGCCTCCATCTTTCTGGTTGCCGTGGCTGGAAGTGCATATCATTTTTCTTCAGTAGTTGCTAGTGGGGCATTGTTTTTTTTAGTGCATAATAGTGTCTAGCGGGGCGTGGAAAAGTAAGGGGAAGCAATTCCTCAGCAGAATTCTTGCCAAGGAGTCTAGATACACTGCTGATCAGCAACAAAGAGTGATCGGAGAGGGTTGATTCGACATGAGTTGGCGGAAGATTTCCGGGAGGGAAATTGTTTTTCGGAGGGAGCAGGTTCCTTGGAGATTTTCTGGCGCCAAGAAACTTAGATCCGAGTTTGTTGGGGCAACAACAAAAGAAGAAGAGAACTGGTTCGACATCTTCAGTTGAGCAGAGATGGCCACACATGGACTGAGGGATTAGGACAGGTTGGATGGAGCATCCAACTTTGTCATCTGGAAGGCCATAATCCTATCAGTGCTAGATGAGCATCGTATGAAGCATCTCGCCGAGAGCGTGGTTGCTGTTCTTGTTGATGCTGATCCGTTGAAGAACTATGAAGAAGCTCAAGCAAAGGCCAAGCGCTTGATCATGGATGGAGTCAAGGATCATGTGGTCCCACACATTGCTGAAAAGGACACAACACATGAGATGCGGACTTCTTTGACCACATTGTATCAAGGGACTTTTGTTCATAGGAGAATGCTTCTGTAGAATCAGCTTCGACTGTTCCAGATGTTGAAGGGAAAAGAGATCGACCCCTTCCTCATTAGATTGAAGATGATCCTTGATCAACTGGTTGCTGTGGGGGCCACACTTGATGAAGGTCTTATGTTGAGGACTGCTCTAAATGTAGTTTCCGATGAGTGGGAGAACTTTGTCCAAGGAATTTTGGGCGGAGCAGTGCTTCCAAGTTGGGAAAACATGTGGGCAACTCTTCGACAAGAAGAGATCAGGAGGATGACCAAGGCGAGCATGCGCATCGGAGGGATCAAGATCAAGAAGGAGGAGGAGGAAGATGCGGCTCTTGCATCTAAGGGACAACATGGGCAGCAGAGGAAGAAGAAGAAAGCCCTTTCAAACGTCAAGTGCTTCAGGTGTGGTGAATTTGGACATTTTGCCACACAATGCCCTAAGAAGAAGAAGGGTGAAGACAAGTCTAATTCAAAGGCTGTCGCATTTAAGGATGATGATGGAGATGATGACGATGTGGCCATGAGTGCTCATGTGCCTTGAGAGAAGAGGTGGGGCGACATTTATTTGTAGTTCTTTCGAATTGCAGTGAGGGGCAGGATCCTTGAGGTGCCCAAACTCTTGGATCACATACGAGCTACGAGAGCCCTTAACGACAGTATCAGAATGAATGGAGTCAGTTGGTGCTAGGGATGATGGAGCAACATTGGCAGAGCTAGGACGCCGAAGTCTTGAGCAGCGCAAAGTAGAGGTAGCAGCAACGCAGAGGTTGATGGATTTCAACAGCGCAGAGGTAGTGCTTACGCAGTGCAGAGCAACAATAGTGCAGAGCTCTAGAGGGGCAGTGTAGATTAGCAGTAGAGGGTGCTTCAGTATTGAGGTGCAGTCAGATTGACCTGTATGTCAAGACTTTCGGTGATGTTTTCAGTTGCTTACTTCTCAGCAACTGAGTTGCAGTGCAACAGTTACTAGTGACAATGCTATGGGCATCATGATGCAACATTTTGAGAGGGAGTTGCAGTACAGATGACGCTGTGTCAGTGGCAGTGACATGGGCATCAATACAGATAGCAGCAACGCAGTGGATGGGGGGCAACATCCTAGCATCAACAGCGCAGAGGACTAGGGTGATGCTTCAGGTTGAAGTGTTGCTAGAGCACATTCCTCCCTAAGAGGGAAGGTTGAATTTTGCGTAGCATAAGATGTGCTCTAGCTCCGAAACTTTGTGGAGGGGCTAGAACACATGAGATCTCCAAGACCCAGAAATTGTTTGGAGAAATTCCACTAGGAGCTTAAGTTATTCAAATAATTAATTATTTTAATGGAGACCCTAATCTAACTTGGGGAAATTAAATAATTAAAGTCAGTTAATTTAAACATGTGGGTGAGAATGTTCTAAGTGACGAGGATCAATTCTTTTCTATTCTTAGTCGTCTATTAAAGATTAGATCACAGTCGTTAATTCGTCAACTAGAAAAGTGTTAATGGAAGTCTTGGGGTTAGTTGGAGAACACACACACAGAGTAGCAGCACTTGAGCTAAGTCGACATTCTGGGGTGCTGTTTGCTGAGAATTTCAAAGTGAGCTTGTAGTGCAGTGAGGGGAAATTCGGCAACGAGATTTTCATCCAAGGCCGAGAATACAATAAAAGAGAGGCAAATCAACACTAGAAAGGCAACGCAGACATAAGAGGGGTGACGCAGAGCCAACAGGGCTCACTCAGAGGGGACGTAGAGCCAGAAAGGGTGACACAGTCACTTAAAGAGCTGCTCAGGGGTTTCTGTAGGGTAGATCAGGAAACCATCCAACTTTTTGATTCCTGAGCCGGGAAGGCTCACGGAGAGGGTGACACAACTCCTGGAGAAGGTGACATAGCTCCTGGAGAAGGTGATGCAGTCTAGATTGCTGTAGCCACTGCTCAACAACACTTGGAGGCTGTGCAGTCACCTGTGGGGTTTCTTCATCCAGTTGCTGGATCAACCATAATATCTGTCTTTGGATAGAGGTACTTCTGTTGAGGATTTTCTCTGTTGGGTGAGCCACATTGGAACCCTAGTTTGTTTTTAGAAATCTGCTTAATAATAAAACCCTCAAGAGCTGTTGCACCGGTTTAACCTCATTGGGTTTTTCCGAGGATATTTGTCTGAAAAATTTGTGTCCTTTGTCTGCATGGTTGCTTATTCTCCAGTACTTGATTTGTATAATCGTGTAGACTGCAGTGTATTTAATTCAATGTTTTCATGAATTATTCATAAAATAACTTGTTAAGTTAAATAAACAAGTAGAAGTAAATCAGATTTACTGCAGTAGGATTTCTGTTTAGGGGATTAAAAAATTTTCACAGTTCAACAAAACTGCAAATTGGGTAGGATCCTTGAGGTGTCCACCTCTTGGATCATCACCTTGCTACGGGAGCCCAAATCAGAGGTAACTGGATGGACAAGTTTTAGTTGGTGCAGAGGAGTGCAGAAGTGACAATGCAGTGGCTAGAGAGCGCCAGAGACTGAGCAACGCAGAGCAAGGTTGGCAGTAGTGCAGGAAGGCACAGTGCAGAGTTAGCAGCAGCGTGTTGATCACTGGAGTTGCACCTGATGATTATATGAAGACTCCATACCCAAGGATGAACCAAAGGATACTTGTACCATCAGATATCATCATTTCAACAGAGTTTTTAAACTCTACTTCTACTTCTTATCATTTTCTCTTGTACCCAGACCACGCCCTACGGGGAATTGTAATAAGTGATGCTAGTAATGATGAATTTGAGTCAGTATTGAGTCTGTAACAGGTATGGGTAGCTTGGGACCTTGCCAACAAGTGAGTATTACTCTGGGAGGTTTTTTTCACTCGGTTAATTATCATCTCCCTATCAGGATTTAATAATTAGTTGAGTTTTTTCCTCCAATTTTACCCCAAAGCCGGAGTACGGCTTGATGGTGAGACCGTGGGTGAGTCCTAGTGTCTAGAGTCAATCTATATTAACATACTAGATCACACAAAAATTTTAGTGGAATTTGGTTAGGTCTGATTTTTTAATTTTTTAGATTTCCCGCAAATCGAAAATTGCAATAAAAATTGTAATTGAATTGTAATAAGTGTTGCCTAGAGAAGTTGTATGGGGTATGAGTAATCAAAATTACAACTCTCACCCTCAACTTTCTACTATGACACACTTTGAGGGGTTAAAAATGTGTTTTGAACCATCAAAACCCATTTTTTCGAAGTTTAGTGGGAAATCTGACAACTAATTAAGCCAGGAATTAAATAAATGGAGAAAAAAAAATATCCACACATGCTAAATGAGGTGGAAATGAGGTGGAACATTATGGAGGAATTAAAGTGAAGTCAAAAAGTGATGTGGACTCCTAAAATGAAGGAAATGACAGGTGCTCAAATAAAATCGAATTTCTGGCATTAAATGAAAACTGCTTACTTGGAAATTCGAATTTGTGAAGTTAATGCACATTTGGGAGGATTTGAGAGAATATTTGGTGGAGGATTTTGTGGGAAATTGTCCCCACATGGGTTACCACCCATATACACTTGTCATTCCATCATAAAATTCGAATTTGACACGTAAGGGAAGAAGAAAATGATGTCCACTTGCCATAATTCGATTTTTACACTTGGCATTGGAGCTCCACTTATCAAATTCGAATTTGCCTTGTGATCTTCTCCCTCTCACCGCTTGGCATTTGGTTCTTCATTGAGATTTGCTCCCAACTCTCTATATAATGGAACCATGGGCTCTCATATTTTATCTTTTGTACTAGCTATTGTGCTTGGGGAAGCTTTGCTCCTGTGCACACTTGTTCTTCATATAATAAAAAAGTCTTTGGGGTTCATTCATGGGTGTTTCTCTCTTGGAGTTTGGCTTGGCTCAATGATGGTATATTTCTCTATTTGTGTTTAATTTGATTTCATTCTCTCATATGCTTTCATAAGAATTGTGAATGTATACTATATTATATTTGCAATTGGTTATTTGATATGCTCTAGGCTAGACAACTCTATCTATTTTCAAATAAATTCTAGAGTTCTCTTGTCATTGTTTATTAATATAATCCATGTGAGCTAATGTGCATTTGAAGTTTTGTAGAGGCCATCTTTGGATCAACTAGCAAGCGTGAGGGGAAGTCTTCAAGAGACCAACCCACTCTTGGCATTACTTACAAGGAGCTCCTATCGTTTTTTGAATCTTAATAGCTTACCTTTTGAAAGTGTTGATTTTGCAAGGTTCTTTTTCACATAGTTTGTGCTTAAGCCAATTATTTCAATCAAATTTACATCTTATACTCTTGTGATTTCATCTATTTATCTAGCTAATCAAGAGCTCCTTATAAGCTAGACAAGTGATGGGGTCTTTTCCCATCACTTGATTTAGTTTTTTTTGTATATTATGTTGTAGCATTATCACTCATTTTGCATGCTCTTTTTCACACTAACCTTGGTCTTAGTTTTGCAGCCCTAACATGTTGGTTGTAGGTTCTCTCAAGTTTCAAAGTTCCATTTTGAAGGAGGTCGTGGGCATTAGGAGGGCTTGCTAAAGAAGACTAGGTCATGTATCACTTTGGGAGATTGTATTTCCTTATTGTAGCGCCATCTTCATCTCTCTTGAGGCTCCATACTTGAAGGAATTCCCTTGTGGTTTCAAAACCTCATTTTGTATTTCCATCAATTCCTTGGGTAGCTCTCAAAGAGCCATTAACCTCAATTGTAACACATAATAATAAAATTTCTGATTTTTGTTTGGGAGCGTGGATTCCACCCATTGGCATCCCTATCTCTCCACTTTGGGAGAGGAATGGTGGTTGGATTGACTTGTTGACTCTAGCATCTCCTTTCACTTACACGCGTGATTTAAATTGGTAATTAAGATAGCCACACATCTCATTTAATTTCCTGAAGTTTGCTAAAGTTCTTCAAACTTGCACCATTTACAACAATTGTTGCTACAAGTCTCAAATTACATTTTTGCAAAGCAATTTACTTTCATTTTGTGCAAGCTTCTTCATTATTTTGTTTTAGCAAACTTTGATATACTTGGCTTGGCTATTGCCTAAATCATCTATGCTTTATGGTTGTGCAATATTTCCATTTTGAAACATATTTGAAGCATTGTGTATTTGAGAAATTTATCTTTCAAGACAACCATTTACTCCCATGTCAAGCAGGTTTTCTTTCATTTTCTCAAATTTAAGAGTTCATTTTGCAAGGCTATTTTGAATATAAATCTTGAGTTGCAATTTATTTTACATGCAAATTAATTGCTCATAAGCATCAAGCTTTTAGTTGGTCATCGATTTATCATAAGTCAAAGCAAATACTTTCATTTCACAATTTCATATGTTATGAAGTTTATGAAATCTTGTGTTTTGGAGCATATTTAATTAAAACATCTCTATCTTTTACATAACACTTGCAAACTTACTTGCATATCATAGTAGGAATTCTAACTTAGTTGCATATTCAAAATTTACCTCTAAGCATAAGCTTGGTTGATAGAAATTATAGGAAAAAAATACTTTCTTGGAAAGTTCTTCCATTTGGTACAAAGTAAGATAAAAGCGTGTGACCTTGCAGTTATGAAGGTGGCTTGTCCCCTTGTAGGAACGAAGGCACACGTTGGCTCGTAAGACTCAGGGGATGGGTATTGTTAATGACACCTTCGTGTCCTTGCCCCCTCTTTCTTACAGTCACCCCAATTTTTACCCTTTGGTAAGTGCTCAAGAGGAGGACTTCTCACCTAAATTAGGCATTTTTGATTAAAAGTAACCAAGATTAATTGCATCCAAATCTAGTGTAATTGCATCTCATGCTAATACACCTCATGGTTGTACTTGCAATTGTTTATTCCTCTTGTCATTGTTGAAATTGAATACTTTGTTGTAGCAACCGTTTTTTTTATCTACATTTTGCAAGTAGAACACTAATTGTTTCCTTTTGAGCAAGATAGTTTCTCATGTTTTGATTCATAAATCTATTTATCTTGAAAACATTTACAATATCTTGTGCTAACATTTTCTTGTTTCACTTTTCAGGATTACTTTTGCTTTCCATTTGAAAGCATTTTACTTCATTTAAGCAAATAAATTTTCATTTCAAAGAGAAATACTTTGAAGGCTCTGGTTTTCATATGCTTTATGCTTATTTAAATTATGTATTGATGGTTATTTCTCATATCACTTTTTGCTTATAAATCTTAAGAAGTAATCTATTTAACTCTAACAACTCTCCTAGAAACTCACATCTTTTAACTTAGTTTTCCATTTAGTGACCACCCCCCTTAGCTAACTTAGGAGATGGCTTAAACGAAGAGAGTTGGGATTAGTGTGACAACCCCTTCTCTGAGATCCTTGCCACCAACCACACCTTGTGGGGTTGAAGGCTTTTCTCACTAACTTGTAGGTAGGTGTAGGCGGCAAGCAATAACATTTTTGGCGCCGTTGCTGGGGACAAGCTTTCTTGTACTTGGGAAATCGACTAACTTTTGGTTTTTGCATGTTGGACTTTAGAGTTAGATTCTTGTTCAAGCGGTGACTCCACTTATTTCATTTTCTGCAAGGATTTCTGTTTGAAGCCTTCTTCTTGTAGAATTCTTGTTAATCTTGGATAGGAACCTCTCTCTGTCATTCTTGTGTCTCGTATCTTTTGATAATTGACTTGATGAAAGATTTAATAAGCTAACAAAGGGAAGACATAAGTAACTCAAGTAATTATCAAGAAGAGAATTTGTATTAAACACCAGCCCTCCAAATTCTCAACATGGTTTAAGAGCTAAGGTGCTAATCTCAAGGGCTGCTTGACAAAGGAGACACTCCAGGAAGCGAAGATCAAAGTTTGGGTCAAGGTTACTTGGGAGCGGGAGCAGGAGCGCCATTTTCAGAAGCTCCCGGTGTGGGAGTGTTTCGGGGAGCATTTTTTTTATAATATATATATATTTTTATATTTTGATGCATATGTGTCAACAAAAGCATGTAGAATGATGAATTAGACATAAAAAACATAAAAACATAGATTGAACCATATAACATCAATCATCTAGAAGTTATAATATTCTAATCTAGAAGTTATGTTTCTAATCTAGAAGTTAGAAACATTCAACATATTGACTGTTGAGTCTCACGATTCATCATTCTTAAAGTTTTAAGCTTTCAAAATTCAATATATAACATTTATCATCATTGATTCATTGATCACCATAGTTGTACTTGTAAGCTAAGTGTAACATGTACAAAACAGAGTATTTAACATGAAATGAAATGTTATAAAATGAAACGAAATGAAACAACTTTCAAATTTCATGAAGCATCATATTCATAATTCATAATGAGTTATAAACTTATAACTGCCAACTTCACAGTTTCAAACTTCAAACTTAAATTGTCATATGTTGTTTACAAAAAATATCAAAATAAATATGAAATAGTCAAGTTTCAACAGTTATAAAAAGTTAAAAACTACTAGAAACTAGAAAAGACTAGTAAATCTATTTTATCTATTGTTTGGCCTCTTGCCATGAGAAATGTCTAATTTTTGAAATTTGAGCAGATCGTGGTAATGGTAGTCTTCTAAGGCTTGGCCTTAATGCTTGTTGACATTGTCTTCCCTCAGAAAATATAATTAAAAAATGTGAATAATTTCTTTAGAAATGCTAAAGGGTATTTGTAAAGATGTAAGAATGAAGAATAATTTCTCTAGAGACGTTAAAGGGTATTTGTAAAGATGTAAGAATGAAGAGAAGATACTTTATGTCAGACAACCACTTAAAGACAATGATCCAATAAAATATTTACACAAATTCCCAAGATGTAACCCAAAAGAAAATGAAAAAGCCCTAACCTGTGGTGTGTCTTGGATGAAATAATGTGCAAATTGTCAACCATAGAAATCTAGATGGTTGTAAAGATTTAAAAATATTAAAAACGATGGTGTATTAATAAACACTAAACACATATTGAGAAAATCACATGATACATCTAGTTTTTGGAACACATCTAACATAATATCATCTTAAAAGATACGGTAAGATATTGTAATGTTGGGGTCACATTAGGCAGCTTAAACTGGGGCTTTGATTTTGATATCATTGTGCAAAAAGCCATATGCTTTTTTATGTGATGGCCGCTTAAGAAAAAAAATGGGATCTTGCCTAATAAAATATAATAGAGTTAAAATCTTAGAGCCGTAAGTGAGTCCCCAAGGGGAGAATGGGATCTGCACTTTAGCTAAATGCTTAGGTATTCGTCATGTCCAACAGGTGGAGAACACGTAGAATGTGTTGCTAAGGAATAAATTAATTTCTTTTAAGGAAATGTGAAATTCAACCTAGAAGGCATATCATTAATTATCCAAAGTTTAAGCAATTGCATTTTCATCAACTTGTTACCCACTTTGCCATTAAGGTTGTAAAATCTCTAAGAAACAGTAGATGGGAAAATACACAAGCCCCCATCTCATGCAAGTAATATGGCCATGACCTAAAAGGGTAGAGGCATTCATGAAACATCAACAAATATTTCGGTCATCCATCACTGTCTCCAATAAGATGGCATATCTTGATTGCATAGGACTGTCAACTTGGTTTCAATGTGATAAAGGAGTAGGTGTAAGGCATTAACAATAGTATAAAGAATGATTTCATAATATTTAGGCCCTTTCTACAGTGGAGAGAAATTGTTGTTGAATTAAATACTGAGTTTCAAAGGGTCATATATTCTGCTTATAATAACTACAACACAATGAGTCTTAAAGATAAGCTTTTGTTTTTATTCCTCAATGAAAATTAGCCTTTACTCATATCTTGGCAGTTGATCCTTGGATAAAACGAATATGATGTATGCTTTTCAACTAGTTTGAACAAAATCCATTCCACTTTATGGCAGGAAATTTTGTCTCAAGATTGTTAAAGGATGTACCTTTCCTGGGTTTACAATAAAATAATTGCCATTACCAAATGGAATTGTATTATAATATGTTAAAAAATAGCTGATACACAAATTATATTGACAGTATAGTTAGGTTGGAAAATGGATGATTTAAGCAAATGGAGAGCAAGTAATTTCATTTAGGACCAAGTCTTTAAGCAAAAAAAATGCTCTCGAAAATGCTCCCTCCCTAAAAAAACGCTCCCGAAAACGCTCATTTTCTAAAAAAAACGCTCCCTAAAATGCTCCCTCCCTAAAAAAACGCTCCCTAAATGCTCCCTAAAACGTTCCCTGAAAATAGTGAGCATTTTTCCTGTTTAGGGAGCGCGCTCTCGAGCGCTCCCAAAACGCTCCCGCTCAGAGCGCGAATTGGGAGCGGGTTCGAGAGGGGGGGGGGGGGGGGCGCTCCCCCGCAACCCTAGTTTGGGTTGAAAAGTTTGCCATCAAAGATTCACAGTCAAGACATTGTTAGAAGGAGGACTTCAACTTCTGAAGATATCCTTTACCATCAAGGATCCAAGAACACCTATATTGAAGATTTCTATTTTAGAAGAAGCTCCTAACTCCTTTGTCATCATCAAGGAAGCTACAGGCCACTCTACTCAAGTAAGTATCTATGACCTTACTTAAATCTGTCAAGATGACTTATTATAAAGAAAGCAACAAGCTGGTTGGGTCATCAAACTTTAGCGCATGGAAGAAGAGGACAAATTTGAATCTAATTGAAGACGAAGATATGGACTACATCGATGGATCGACATTTCAACCACCAAAAGAAGATACTCCAGCTCATGCCAAGTACATGAAGGGAGAAATCAGAGCCCAGAGGATTCTCAAAGAATCCATCAAGGATCCACTCATCCCCTATGTATCAAAACTAAAGTCTGCTAAAGAAACATATGAGAAACTGGTAGAGCTATTCTCTGTGAGTACTGCAGGAGAAGCAATCTCTCTGAGACAAGAACTATATAAAATGAAATTGCCAAGGGAAGAGGGAATCACCTCATACTTTATGAGGATTTCTGAAATAAGAGATCAATTGCAGGAACTAGGAGAAGTATTGTCTGACACTGAGATGACTACAGTGGTGTTGAATGCTCTACCAGAGGAATGGGGAAACTTCACTTCAAGTTTATACGGGAAGAAAGAAGCCACTCCATTCCATGATTTCTGGTCTCTATGTAAAATAGAGGAAACAGGACTAAAATCCAAAGCTGATACAAGACCAAGTGAAGGGAATCAAGCCTTTGCAGCCACCTATAGGAAGAAAAGAAGATTCGAAAATTTTGGCCCTCAGAATAAAGGAAGGAATATGGAAAACGTACGATGCTTTGGATGTAATGAACTTGGGCATTATAAAAGAGATTGTCTTAAATTTGACAAGGACAAGAGGAAAAGGGAAGAAGCCCATATCTCAGAAGTGAGGAAAGAACCAGATGCAAAGAAATCTAAGCAAGAAGAAGCAAGGGATCTCTACTATGATTGAGATCATCTTCTCCTTTAAGAGATTTCTGTTGGTTGTAAAATAGTACGATAGGAAGCAATGTATATTATAGCATCATGATAAAAGGCATGTTAGGAGCTCTTGGTGAATCAGCTTTGGGAAAACCTCTCTGATAACATTACTAATGGAAAGCAGTCATCAAGATCAAGGGTCATCATGGAAACATAATTCTGGGATGTGATGACATATTGATGGAGCAGGCCAAGGGAATGAAGCTCTTCATTCTATAGAAATTGCTACAGGATGACTCAAGGGAAAAATGTATGAGGTATGTATATATTTATATGTTGACACTAGATGCTATGAAGTCATGTCATATGGTTGCAGGTAATAAACTTCCATATTGAGAAGTATGATCTATGAAGAAAGGATCTCTCGGTGCACTGATAGATGAAATCAACATAATATGTCCTCATGGAATATGAGGTGGTTGTATATGAACGAGAAACTGGAAAATTTGTAAGTTCCTGGGAATGAAGAATGTGCAAAGAGGAAGAGATCATGAAATGCAACCATGTCAAGAGGCAGTTATCATCCAGAAGCCAAGAAGATGTGACTAGGAGATCTCCTGGGAGGATATGTAGACTCTGACAGAAGTCTGGTAAATAAGAAGACCCTTGAAAAAACATATCATTAGGAGATGTGTCAATTTGAATAGAGGATACCGATGCTTACAGGAAGATGTCATGGTGAAAGATCATCACTGAGATAACTTTTGTTTTAAAAGGTTCATATGTATATGTTTATTTGGATGAATTTGTGCACGGATGCTAATCATGAGAAAGGATACATGATCATTGGAGATGACTTGAAGGAAAGCAGCATGGCATAACGGTGGACTAGATGAGAAAGACTGATGAATCAGTTTCTGATAGTGGACATGACTCGTGACTGAAAGTGATGGATGATTTGTGCCCTATGAAGCCAAAAGTTGAAGATTCCTCAATATTGAAATCCATGACATCAAGGGGAGGAATTCTTCATGAGTAGCTGGATTGCTGCTACATGACCTTGGTTGAGAGGGAGCCTGGTGGTAAGTTTCTTACTTGGAAGAAACTTGAAGTATGTCCTTCCTGTGTTGAGAGGGAGTGACATATGTGATTCTGTAATACATGTGTCATGCACTAGACCAAGACTAACAACTGTAAGTCTTAGTGAAGGCCATGTGGAGAGAATGGATAGACACAACATTCTGCTCTTCACCTGGAAGACAGAATGGAGGATTGGGTAATCATCTGGCATTCGATACTCTTTGAGAATGAGATAGGGCATTCAAGATAAGAGTAGTTGAGGACCGATATTCTTTGAAGGCTGGGTACCCAAGAGAAGAATAGTCCAAGAAGGTCATACTTTGGGAACACCTGGGTGGGGTATGTACCTTGGAGAGACAATGACTATGGTGTTTATTAGTCATGTGTCTCGCTAGCATTGTAGCCCATTGTCTTGCTGAGAGATGGGGCTATTAGTCAAGGCCTTGCACTAGGACAATGCTAGTTGATATGATGCCATACAAATGCAATTACCAATCCGACTCTTCTTATGAGATTCTTCAGTTTGAAAGTGACCATGTACCTGTATGAATACCTCCCTAGTTAAGAGGGAGTGTTGAAAAATGTAACTAGGTCGGTCTTCATATTGACTATGTAATTATATATTCTATGTAAAGAAGAAGACAGATAATAAATGTATTCTGTACTTGCTTCATGGGTTTCATGAGCAAGATTTTATTAGAGGTTAAATAGACTTCTTCTTGATGTCTATCTAGGGTTTGTCTTCTTGATATAAATGTAATAAGTGTCATATATGAAGGATCTAGAAATGCTCCAAGACCAAGTCCAGAAACCATGGAAGAATGGCTATTATTTAGCCCTCATACAACGCTGATAGACAAGCCTAAATAATGTGTCAAGTTAGCCTTCAAACAACTAAAGAAGTCGGCCTCCTAAACAGTCATGTTGGCTCCCAAATAGTCACACCAGTTCACCTAGTAAGGTCGGCTTATATACAAGGGAAAAAAACTATAAATACCCCTGTAGCCTTCGCAGAAAAGGACAGCAAATGCGGATCTCTCTAAACCAAGGTGCGGACTTAAGACAGGAAAACAATGCGGATAATTTGAAATAGTTTGCGGATTCTTGTGGTAAGGTTCAGTGCGGATTTATTGATGGGCTTTCAGTGTGAAGTTTGAAGTGTTTATATGTTATACAATAGTGCTGCAGTATGGGTCATAAGGTGTTGTTGTTCGGATCATCCAGAAGCTACAACACCTTACTGAAGTGCAGATTTGTCTATATGCTTGATCATGAGCATCCTGAAGTGCGGATCTGTTTAAAGGGTATAAGCATGAACATGTGATCATTCTGAAGTACGGACCTGTCCAAATATAAGAGAAGTATTCAAGTGCAGATCTGTTCAAAGATATCTTGCAGATGAATTGTGATATTGGCATCTAACTCAAGTTCATTGAGACAATGGTCTACAAAGAAAATAAGCTATTGGAAAGGAGAAGAAAGAAGGAAAGTAAATCTGTGATTTACTTTCCTCATTACAGCGTATATATATCAACTAAAGATTCAACTGAAGGTTCAAAGAAAGTACTAGTGTAGAACAGTGCACCTTGGTGAAGAGAAGAAGGACCAGCATTGAAGGACATCAAAGAAGCAAGGACAAGGTCTTGGATGCATAAATAGGTCAAGGGTCTAAGTCTGGGTCATGGTACTTGTCATCTGAAATCTATAAGAAGAATTTCTTGTGGGTTTCTCGTGGGTTTTCCTCTCCAAGAGGGAGAGGTTTTGCCCTGGCTCTTAGAGCCTAATTCTTGTGTCTCGTATCTTTTGATATTTGACTTGATGAAAGATTTAATAAGCTAACAAAGGGAAGACATAAGTAACTCAAGTAATCTCACAAGTAATTATCAAGAAGAGAATTTGTATTAAACACCAACCCTCCAAATTCTCAACATTTAGGACATCAATTTCAATAGAACTTCAATCATGCTTTGTCTTCTGAGGTCTCCTCCATAACCCTTGAGTATTCAACAAGCCTTTCCTAAACAAGGAAAATATCAAAAGAAATGTTATTAACATCTAATACAAACACATCTAGATAAGCGAGGGAAACCAAATATAAAAATATAATGCAAGGAGTAAGATACTTATCTTTGGAAAAATGGAGAGGGCTCCCTCTTATTCCAATCTCGAGGGATACCTATAACTTTATCAAAACAATTCAATAATGTTTTTCCAAATCATGTTAAACCTACAAGTACTAGAAATCAAAGCAAAAGGGAAAATAATTAAAAACTTAGAGTAGAGGACTTAGTTGTGTAAGTCCTTTATTTTCGATTCTTCGGTCTTGTTCTTCTTCGACAAAAATTGCTTGATCCCTGTTTCTCTTTTTATTCCTAGGATTGTCAGGACAATCATTTCTATAGTGACCCATCTTGTGACAATTGTAGCATTCTATCTTGGATAGGTCTACCTTCCTTCTAGGTCCTTTAGACTTCTTGAAGGTTCTTTTGTTCTTGTGATGAGCGGAATAAGCATTTGAAATTTTCTCCTCTTCATTCTCTTCGTTGTTTACTAAAGAAATTCTGACTTCTTGACTACATGCATTCCATAATTGTTTGAATGTAGGAGTTTCCTTCCAACTGTTGATCCCTGAAGCAAAGACACTCCAAGAGGGTGGCAATCCCAGAAGTGCAACAATCTTGAGCTCTAGGTACTATATCATCTATTGCTTGGTATCATCTCTAAATCTAGCTATCCTTAGAAAGAAGGAAGCCACAGTGTCATCCTTTGTCATCTTCGCAGTTCTTAGTTTATTCTTAAGACTTGCAACTTGACCATGATTCTTGATTGTAAACAATTTCGATAAGCCTCATACATCTTTTGAGCGGAATCTATGTTGGAGATATATGGAATGAGGTTATCTTTTATTCCATCTACCTTTAGGCTTGTGGCCAATATTTCTGATTCTCTAAACTATGCTTTTTTAGCATCACTTAATTCATCTGTAGGCTTCTTCACTTTTTCCTTGACTAAATCCAAGGACTTTATTCTTTTCGAGGATGAGATCTATCCTCTTCTTTCATGCCCTATAATTGGATGCTCCTAATTTGTTTTCTCCCTTTATTTAGTTATGGTTCTTGAATATAATATTATTCTCTCCTTATATGATCCCCTTTGATGACCCTTATTCAACTTCTTGAGATTTCCTTATTCTCCTTTCAATAGATCTTCATGCTATCTTTTTCCTTCTTCTTCACCTTAGCTCTGATACCATGTTGGAAAATCAGAAAGGTAGAAAGATTTTCTTTACATTGAAATTACTTGTGATATTCTTATGTTCTTATTAACTTTCTTGTGTTCTTCTTTTATCTTAGTTCATCAAGCAATTACCAAAACCATAACACGAAGATCAAAGACGCCAGATGTAGGCGGACAACCAGGGAAAAACCCCTATCTAGGGGAAAACCCAGTCAACAACTCTTCCTTTAATAGTTTCTCAAGATAATCCAAGACTCTTTGACCTAGAAACAGACTTCCTCCAACCACTAATTCAACCCTTCCCTTCTTCTGTGGATGATAACCTTCTAGCAACAACTTTGACCTAATAGCAGCAACAAATCTTCGACCTAGAAGCAACAACACTTCAACCTTGAAGCAACGATACTTCAACCTTGAAGCAGCAGCAGAATATTCACCTTGAAGTAGCAACACTTCAATCTAGAAGCAACAACATAACTTCAACCTAGATGTAGCAAAAGCTTCGACCTTGATGCAACAACAAAAATTTCGATTTTGATGCAGCAACAAAGACTTTGACCTTCCAGTAGTAGCCCAGTAACTTCACACGTGTGAGAGAAAGATGACATAGTAACTTCGATCTTGCAATCCTTCTCCTTCTCCTGCAATTTCATACTCTTCTGCACTTCCTTCTTGTGTATCGAACTTGTGTGTGATATTCTCTCTCAAATGAATCGAACTACTCTTTATTTATAACCTCTGCTGGGGTTCGAATTACCTTTTGTTGATTTTTGTAGCATCAGAAAGTGATCTAAGTCTCATATTTGGTGAGGAGGCTTGGACACCAGTATTCCAAAGAAGCCAAAAACCTTTTGTGGAAATTCCACTCTGTTCTTGTTTTATTAAAATAATTAATTATTTTAATGGGGACCCTAAGTCTAAACTTAGGAAAATTAAATAATTAATGGGTATTAATAAAACAGAGTTGAATCTTCTAGAGAACGAAGATCAAGTCAAGATTTAATCTTAGCTATTGATTAGACTTCTAATCTGGGCCGTTGATTTATCAACGAGAAGATTATAAAGGAAGGCTTAAGGGTCATTTGGAAAGTAAGTCGGGCATACACTCAGTAATCCAAGGGAAGTCGATTCTTTAAAATTTAGAATTCAATTTTAGGGAGAGAGTTGCAGGGCGGAGGGAGCAGAGGGTTTTAGCAACAGTCAGAGCTCGAGGAAGAAGGACGCAGAAGGGCAAAGGAGCAGCATAGGGGGACAATGCAGTAGTGGCATAGCCTCATGCAGTCGTTGCGCAGGGAATCACTCACAGGTGATGTAGTGAAGGCTAGTGAGCCTCTCAGGTATCAGAAATTCTCGGTAGGTCGGGAGAAAATTATCTCATGTGTTTTTTTGGAAGTTTCTCAGTCATTCTACCAGTGATTCCTGGTAAAGAAATTGTTGCTGAAGATTAATATATAAGCCCTCATCTGCTGCACAGGTTTTCCCACATTGGGTTTTTCCGGGGACAATTGTCCTAAAATAACTGTGTCGATGTGATTGATTTCTTGTGCTTGTATTTCACTATTCTTTTCTCTACATGTACTTGTGTGATAACTGCGGTAGAATTTATTTCAAAATTTACTGAAGGGTTTAACTTATTGTGAAAAATAAGTAGGAGAAATAAATCAGTAACTGCAGTGGAATTTTAGTTTGAAATTTTCGCACCTTTATGTAGGCAAACTTGAACAGGTAAGGGACGACTTGGTGTGGAGGTGACAAATGACTTATTTGACTCAATAATAACTCTTTTTACATGATTCAAAAGCCCAAGAAGGGTCTCATAAAATGGACAATGACTCTAATGACTCAATATAAAACCTAGAATTCCTCAATGGGGACTTTGACCTAAAACATGATGACCCAAGCATGAAATCCATGCTTTAATAAGTCATAATAATAATAATAATAATTTCTTTCTCTTTCTTTTCATAAATACATTTCATTATGACTCAAATACAATTATGAAGACCGAACCTAGTTACATTCTTCAACTGGTACCTCTTATAGATGTTTCCTTGTAACCAAGCCCAGTCTTATCACTATATGGTCTTTGAGTATTGATGAGCTCTTCCAATGTTTAAGAGCTATTTGCAAAGTTTTGCAGAGTGTTTCCTTTCTGTACTTCCCTTCGTAGAGAGACCATCTTTGCTTCTAGATCTTCCCTTGCCTTGTTTTCTCTTCAAGATCTCTTCTGAGACAATCTTCAATTTTCTTGGCTTCTTCTAATTTCACATTAAGGCTGACAATGATCTCATTCGATGCTTTATTCTTCTTATTGATGCTTTTAACAAGATCTTCTGCTGTTTTCAATTTAGCTTCAAGATATTTGAAATTTTCTTTTTCAACCTTAAGATCCTTTATAATCTTGATCATCTCGTTCTGAAATGTGATTTCATCCATCTCTTCTTCTTCACTTTCTTCTTCTTTATGATTTTCCTTTCTATTGTCCTTAGCCATGAACAATACTCTTCCCATGCCCTTTTCTTCGTCACTATCACTTTCTTCTTTAGATGAGGAGCTATCTTCTTTAGAGAAAAAACTTTTCTTAAAATTATTCTTTTTACTTTGCTTGTTGAATTTTCTGTGTCCCTTGTTACTAGAGTTCTTATAAGGACATTTGGTTGCAAAGTGATCATTCTCATGACAATTGAAACATATTATTGGAAGTTTACCTTTGAAGTTACCCGTTCCGCTTTTCATCTTTCTCGTTAGGTATGCCGTTTCTTCGTCTGAGAATTATTCTTCCTCGCAACAATAGGTGCTAGATTTTGACTCTTGTTTATTTTTCTCTATCTTCTTAGATGCTGTGAAAGTTGCTTCTTGGTTGGATGGACCATCTTCCTCTTCAATCCTCATTTCATAAATTGTAAGAATCCTGTGTAGCTCATCCATGCTAAGATTGTTCAAGTCGGATCTATTTTCTAAGACAAAACCTTAAGGATTAAATCTTGTTGGAAGAGATCTTAGGACCTTTCGTACAACAATATTTTTATCAATTGGTTCTCCTAGTCCTTCCAAGACATTTGTTACTTCATCCACTTGTCAAAATTCAGAGACATGAATCCTATTGCAACAACCAATATTATTTCTCCGAATTGTTAATTAAATTTAACACTTTATCTGCAGTTTTCAACGATAAAAACTGAAATAAATACACTGCAACCTGTGAAAATTCCTAACTCCCAGAATCCTATTGCAGCAAACTGATATTACTTCTCCTACTTGATTAATTATACAAGTTATTTACTATGTTCTACAAGTAAATACTGAAGAAAATACACTGCAACCTTCACTCAATAAACTGCAGAAATTAAATGCTGAAACAAGATCTAAGCAAGAAAATTAAACACACATGACATTGTTATTTTTGGACTAAGTCCCTGAAAAAACCCAATACGGGAAAACTTGTGCAACAACTGAGGTTTTGTATTATTAAGCAGTGTTGAGAATTTAGAGGGCTAGTGATTAATTCAAATTCTCTTCTTAATAATTGCTTGTGAGCTTACTTGAGATACTTATGTCTTTTCTTCTTTAGCTTATTTGGTCTTTCATCAGGTCAATTATCAAAATACATGAGACACAAAAATTAGGCTCCTAGAACTAGGGCAAAACCTCTCCCTCTTGGAGAGGAAAACCCATAAGGAATTCTTCTTATAGATCTTCAAATGACAAGTACCATGACCAAGACTCAAACCCTTAACTTTTGTATGCTTTCAAGACCTTGTCATAGATGGATCCTTTTCTTCTGCACTGACCTGCACTGACTTGCACCTTTCTACACCAGAACTAGAGAACTCAGTCTCTAGTTAAATTCTTCTTTCTTTGTGCCTTTACTTGACTGAGCTGACTGTTCACTTGTTTCACATTAACACAACTCTTACCTTGGCACTATCATTTAACACAGGCATGAACTTTGTTGTACCTTACCTTAGTGATGTATTTCACACTTTAACACAGTTAGTTTTAGCCTTCTTCAATACCTTCATCCGTTACAACTTCTTCAACAATGAGATCCACACTTGACCGCAACCCTAGTCTTAGCTCTGTGATCCGCACTTTGACCGCAACACTAGTCTCACTTATGTGATCCACACTTTTTCTCCACGTTCAGGCTTGACCGCTACTGCTGCTTACTAATCTGTACTTTTTCTGCCCTTTAATGCGCACTATTTCATCTCTTAAATCCACACTGTGAACCATTGTACAACCACAGAGGAATCCGCACTGTGGACTATTGTAAAACCGTAGAGGAATCCGCACTGTGGACCACTGTACAACTGCAGAGGAATCCACACTGTGGACCACTGTATAACCACAGAGGAATCCACACTGTGGACCATTGTAAAACCGCAGAGGATGAACTGGGCCGCAGGACCTTCATATATATAGTGCATATTCCTGTCTTTTAGGCCGACCCTACAATCACCTTGTAGGCCAACTTCTCCACTGAATATAGGCAGACTTTATATGCTTCTTATATGCTGTTCTTTTGAAGGGTTTAATGCTGGAATTCCAAGGCTTATGTGACATGGTTTGGAGCATACTTAAACACTTCATTCATGACTTCTTAAATAGGACATTTATGACCAGAAACCAAAAACCTAGAGGACATCAAGAAGAAGTCCTTTGACCTAAACCTTGCTCATGAAACCCATGAGAGAACCATATCAATAAAATATATATATTATCTTTGTCTTCTTCTTTTCATAAATACATAGTTACATAGTCAGTATGAAGACCGATCCTAGTTACACTTTTCAACACTCTCTTAACTAGGGAGGTATTCATACAGGTACATGGTCACTTTCAAACTGAAGAATATCGTAAGAAGAATCGGATTGGTAATCACATCTATATAGCATCATATCAACCAACATTGTCCTAGTGCAAGGCCTTAACTAACAACCCCATCTCTCAACGAGACAATGGGCTACAATGCTGGCAAGACACATGACTTATAGACACCATAGTCATTGTCTCTCCAAGGTACATACTCCACCCGGGTGTTCCCAAAGTATGACCTTCTTGGACTATTCTTCTGTTGGGTAGCTAGCCCTCAAAGAATATCAGTCCCCGACTACTCTTATCTTGAATGCCCTAACTCATTCTCAAAGAGTATTGAATGCCAGATGATTACCCAATCCTCCATTTTGTCTTCCTAAGTGAAGACGAAAATGATGTGTCTATCTCTCCCTCTCAGCCAGGGAGGACCTATTCCATGAGGGAATGTACTCATTCTTGTATAAGGAATGTACCAAGCTCATTCTTAGGAATTATTCAGTTTCTTCCAAGTAAGAAACTTATCACCAGCCTCCCTCTCAATCAGGGACCTGCATCAGAAATGGTGAGACACCCAACTGCTCATGAAGAATTCATCCCCTCCATGTCATGGATTTCGAAATTGAGGAATCTTCAACTTTAGCTCCATAGGGCATAGATCATCCATCACTTTCATTCATGAGTCATGTCATCTACCAGAAAGTGATTCATCTGTCTTTCTTATCTGGTCCACCTTTTATGCCATGCTGTTTCGAATCATCTCCAAGGATCTTACATCCTTTCTCATGATTAGCAGCCCTGCACAAATTCATCCAGATAAACATATACGTATGAACTTTTAAAACAAAAGTTACCTCAGTGATGATCTTTCACCATGCTATCTTCTTGTAGGCATCGACATCCTTTATTCAGATGGACACATCTCCTATTGATATGTTTTGTTAAGGGTCTTCTTCTTTACTAGACTTCTATCAGAGTCTACATATCCTCCCAGGAGATATTCTAGTCGCATCTTCTTGGCTTTCGGATGATGACTTCCTCTTGACATGGTTGCACTTCATGATCTCTTCCTTTCTGCACATCTTCATTCCCAGAAACTTCCAATTTACAGTTCCTTGTTCATATACAACCACCTCATATTCCATATGAGGATATATTGTGTTGATTTCATCTGTTAGTGCACCGAGAGAGATCCTCCTCCATAGATCATACTTCTAAATATAGAAGTCCATTACCTGCAACCATATGACTTCACAACATGCAGTGTCAGGATATATATATATACCCCTCATACCTTTTTCCTTTGAGTCATCCTGTAGCAATTTCACTAGAATGAAGAGCTTCATTCCCTTGACCTGCTCCATCAATATGTCATCACATCCCAAAATTCTGTAGCATAGAATTCTTGATGAAACCATTATGCTTTCTTTCTAATCAGTGAATTCATAGAGAACTCCATTAGAAAATGTCAGCACCTGTTTGCATGATGACCCTTGATCTTGATGACTACCTTCCATTAGTATTGTTATCAATGAGGTTTTCCAGGAGCTGTTTTACAAAGAGCTCCTTCCATGCTTCTATCATGATGCCATCAATATACATTGCTTCCTATCATACTATTTTACAACCAACAGAAATCACTTAAATAGGAAGATGATCTCAATCATAATAGAGATCTTTTGCTTCTTCTTTCTTAGATTTCTTTGCATCAGGTTCTTCCCTCAAATCTGAGACATGGGCTTCTTCCCTTTTTCTCTTGTCCCTTTCAGATTTTGGACAATCTCTTTTATAATGTTCAAGTTCATTACATTCAAAGCATCGTACTTTGTCCATATTTCTTCTTCTATTATGAGGACCAAATTTACCGAATCTTCGTTTCTTCCTGGATATGGCTGCAAAGGCTTGATTCCCTTCACTTGAGCCTATATCAGCTCCGAATTTCAATCTTGTTTCCTCTATTTTACGTAGAGACCATAAATCATGGAATGGTGTGGCTTCTTTCTTCCCGTATAAACTTGAAGTGAAGTTTCCCCATTCTTCTGGTAGAGCATTTAGCACCACTGTAGTCATCTCAGTGTCAGACATTACTTCTCCCAGTTCCTACAGTTGATCTCTTATTTCAGAAATCCTCATAAAGTATGAAGTGATTCCTTCTCCTCTTGACAATTTCATTTTATATAGTTCTTGTCACAGAGAGATTGCTTCTCTTGCAGTACTCACAGAGAATAGCTCCACCAGTTTCTCATATATTTCTTTAGCAGACTTTAGTTTTGATACACAGGGAATGAGTGAGTCCTTAATGGATTCTATGAGAATCCTCTGGGCTTTGATTTCTCCCTTCATGTACTTGGCATGAGCTAGAGCATCTTCTTTTGGTGGTTGAATTGTCGATCCTTCGATGTAGTCCATAACTTCGTCTTCAATTAAATTCAAATCTACCCTCTTCTTCCATGCACTAAAGTTTGATGACCCAACCAGCTTGTTGCTCTCTTTACAATAAGTCATCTTGACAGATTTAAGTAAGGTCATAGATACTTACTTGAGTAGAGTGGCTTGCAGCTTCCTTGATGATGACGAAGATGAAGTTAGGAGCTTCTTCTAAGATAGGAATCTTCAATATAGGTGTTCTTGGATCCTTGATGATAAAGGATATCTTCAAAAGATGATGTCCTCTTCTAACAATGTCTTGAATGTAAATCTTTGATGGCAAAGATTATTTTCTTGAATGAGTTGATCCTTTGAATAAGATAAAATATCTTTCTTGAAATAGCTTGAGAGTCTTTCTTGCAAATTGATGTATCTTTTCAACCCAAACTTTGATCTTCGCTTCTTGGAGTGCCCTCTTTCTCAAGTAGCCTTGGTGTTCAACACCTTAGCTCTGATACCATGTTGAGAATTTAGAGGGCTAGTGATTAATTTAAATTCTCTTCTTGATAATTACTTGTGAGCTTACTTGAGATACTTATGTATTTTCTTCTTTATCTTATTTGGTCTTTCATCAAGTCAATTATCAAAATACACGAGACACAAAAATTAGGCTCCTAGAGCCAGGGAAAAATCTCTCCCTCTTGGAGAGGAAAACCCGTAAGGAATTCTTCTTATAGATCTTCAAATGACAAGTACCATGACCAAGACTCTGACCCTTAACTTTTGTATGCTTCCAAGACCTTGTCATAGATGGATCCTTTTCTTTTGCACTGACCTGCACTGACTTGCACCTTTCTACACACCAGAACTAGAGAACTCAGTTTGTAGTTAAATTTTTCTTTCTTTGTGCCTTTACTTGACTGAGCTGACTGTTCACTTGTTTTACATTAACACAACTCTTACCTTAGTGATGTATTTCACACTTTAACACAGTTAGTCTTAGCCTTCTTCAACACCTTCATCCGTTGCGGCTTTCATCAACAATGAGATCCGGACTTGACCGCAGTCCAAACTTCAACTCTGAGATCCGCACTTGACTGCAGCCCTAGTCTCAGCTCTGTGATCCGCACTTTGACCGCAACACTAGTCTTAGTTCTGTGATCCGCACTTTATCTCCACGTTCAGGCTTGACCACAGTTGCTGCTTACTAATCCACACTTTTTCTTCCCTTGAATATGCATTGTTTCATCTCTTAAATCCGCATTGTGAACCACTGTACAATCGCAGAGGAATCCGCACTATGGACCACTGTACAACCACAGAGGAATCCGCACTGTGGACCACTGTAAAACTGCAGAGGAATCCGCACTATGAACCACTATAAAACCGCAGAGGAATCCACACTTCTTGTCACTGAACTGGGCCGCAGGACCTTCATATATATAGTGCACATTCTTGTCTTTTAGGCCGACCCTACAGTTACCTTGTAGGCCGACTTCACTAAATATAGGCTGACTTTATATGCTTCTTATATGCTGTTCTTTTGAAGGGTTTGATGCTGGACTTCCAAGGCTTATGTGACATGGTTTGGAGCATACTTAGACACTTCATACATGACTTCTTAAATAGGACATTTATGACCAGAAACCAAAAACCTAGAGGACATCAAGAAGTCCTTTGACCTAAACCTTGCTCATGAAACCCATGAGGCAACCATATCAATAAAATATATATATTATCTTTGTCTTCTTCTTTTCATAAATACATAGTTACATAGTTAGTATGAAGACTGATCCTTGTCACACTTTTCAACAAGCAGAAGTTTCTGAAAGCAACTGGATGCCCAAATCTGGCTATCCACAGAGAATCTGACTGACAGAGAATTAGTGAGAATTACCTCACACTAACACTGGTGATCTGGCATTGACCCAACACTAAACTGGACAACCCTATGTTGCCTATGCGCTGCCTCTGTGCAGATCTGCGTCACTTTGGCTGGGGACTGCGTCACCTCCTTCTGCTGGTCATTCTGTTGGCTGGATGCTGATCTTCTGCGCCTCCTGTCTCACACCCCAACACTTTGGCACTGGATCTGACTGATCCTGAGCAAAAATTTGGATCTCCTCAAGGCTTCAGCGCTACCTCTGCGTGGCACTGTGTTGCCCAATGTAGCTCCTACGATGCCTCTTCTGCGTCCTCTTCTCTGCCTTCTCTGTGATGTATTCCCAGCTTAGGAAAAGATCTTCCAACTGGAACTATCAATGCCCCTCACTGTAGTCGGATCAGCTCGATCAAATCCTCCGACTGCTCTGCGCTACTCGCTTGAGAAATTCGATCTCTAGACTCACTCGGTGTGTTTTCCAAATGGCCATCGAAGTCCTTATTGTAATCTTCTTGTTGGATAACCAACAACCCAGATTAAAACATAATCGATGACTTAGATCATATTGACTCGATCTTCGTCTTTTTGTAGAAGTTTCACACCCAGTTCTATTAATATACTTTCTCTCCCTAAGTTTAGACTTAGGCTCCCATTAAAAATAATTAATTATTTTATTAAAACCCCATCCGGGTGGAATTTCCCAAAACGCTTTCTAGGTATTTTGGAATACATCTGTCTAAGCCTCCCTGTAAAATTTGAGACTTAGAGCACATCCGATGCTACCAGAAATCAACACTCCCTCTTAGCGAGGAATGTGCTCTAGTAATGCATCCTGCTGAAGCACTACACTGACTCTTTAACATCTCCCTTTGCGCTGCTGATGTCTGACAGTGCTGCCCATAGCCTACTGCGCTGCTGCATCTATGCTGCTGCTGACCTTGCATACTGCTGCCAACTGCATCTGCTCTGCAACTCTACTACAACTGTTGCAGTAGAGAAACATCCAAAATTACTGAACTAAGTGTTCAACATGATGCATATGATACTGAAGATTTGACTGCTGCTAGTCTCTGCGCTGACTCTATGACGCTGTTGCGTTGTGGCTGACTCTGCGCTGTGCCTTACTGCATTGCTGCCAACTCTGCTCTGCGCTGCTTAGACTCTGGTGTTCTCTAGCCATTGCACTATCACTCTGACACTCCTCAGCACCAACTGACACTGGTCCATCCTGTTACTTTTGATATGGGCTCCCATAGCAAGGTATTGATCCAAGAGGTGGACTCCTCAAGGATCCTACCCAACTGCAGCTCTTTAGAACTACAGTTTTAGATCACCCCAATTCTCCCCTAGAGATATGTGGGCAATCATGGTGAACTCCTCCTCGATCCTTGCAGTTGCAGCCTGCGGATCATGTTTCTCGTCCTTGTCCTTTTGCTTGAGAGGACACTTAGTAGAGTAGTGACCCATCTCACCACACCCGAAACACTTGATCTTTGAGACGTCCTTCTTTTGCCTCCGCTGCTCCTGCTGCCCCTTAGATGCAAGGGTTGCATTCTCTTCCTCCTCCTTGGGCTTCAACCCACTACTGCTACTGCCATCATGTTTGGACTTGATCATATCTCGCCTCATCTCTTCCTGCTGAAGATCGACCCACATGTGTTCCCATTCAGGCAACCTTTCTCTGCCCAGGATGCTCTGGACAAAGACTTACCATTCATCTGATTTAAAGTTTAGATCCAATCAGACCATCTCGGTGGCCTGAGGTGCCGATCCGACAACTGTCAACAAATCTCTGGTTTCTTGAAGCTTTGCAAGGAATGGATCAATGCATTCTCCCTTTTGCATCCTCATAGATCACATCTTCTCCCGCAAGTACATAATCTGCTCCTCAGAAGATCCCTGATACAACGTAGCTAAGGCATCCCACATCTCCTTGGTAGTCCCTTTGCTAGCAATGTGACATGTTACATGATCCCTCACTTCGTCGAGGATCAAATGCTTAGCCTTTGCCATATTCTTCTTGTAGGCTTTCAACAGATCTGCATCTATGGGGACAACCACCACATTCTCGATGAAGGCCTTGAGATCATGCTCATCTAATAGACAAGTGATCCTTGCCTACCAAATCACATAGTTGGACGCTCCCTTGAACTGATCTTGATCTTTCAGCCCATTTGCTGCCATCTCTGCCGTTTGAATAATGTCGAACTGCTCCCTCTCTCTCCTCTGCTCAGCTGCTAAGCTGGCCTACGCACTCCCTGGTGGAGTATGTAGATCTACTCCTCGCTACTGCTGCTCTGTAACTGAGAAATAAAATTCCTTGTCTTGGAATTCATTGAGGAAGAAAATTCCCTCAAAAAGTTGATTCTTCCTTCTTTTGGCACTTTTCTGCCCACAAAAATGCTACAGAAAACTGCGTCCCACAGAAAACAGCTCTGTGTTGAAGCTTCTGCTGCGCTGCTCCCTCTGCCGCTGACAAATCACGACTTGAAATCTTACCCCTCCGTTGACTCACTCAGAGAGAGGTTTTCCTTGAAAATCTTGCCCTCCTGGCTTGGACTGCGTAATCCCTTTGGGATTCGTTCTGCTGCCTATGCAGCTATTCGATCTCCCTCTTCCTCTTCAACGCTGAGTTCTTCAGATCTGCTCTCTTGCTTCACCTGCACTGCTTTGATACCAATGAAAACTCTGATACCATGTGAAAATTCCTAACTCCCAGAATCCTATTGCCGCAAACTGATATTACTTTTCCTACTTGATAAATTATACAAGTAATTTACTGTGTTCTAGAAGTAAATACTGAAGCAAATACACTGCAACCTTCACTTAATAAACTGCGGGAATTGAATGCTGAAACAAGATCTGAGCAAGAAAATTAAACACACATGACCAAATCCTGACAATGCGATTAATCCGAAAGACATTTATCTACATTATGGATCACAAAAGTCTTAGATCTAACACATGACACCATTATTTTTGGACTAAGTCCCCAGAAAAACCCAATGCGGGAAAACCAGTGCAGCAGCTGAGGGTTTGTATTATTAAACAGAAGTTTCTGAAGACAACTGGATGCCCAAATTTGGCTATCCACAGAGAATCTGACTGACAGAGAATTAGTGAGGATTACCTCACACTAACACTAGAGATCCGACATTGACCCAACACTGAACTGGACAACCCCATGCTGCCTCTGCGCAGATCTGCATCACTCTCGCTGGGGACTGCGTCACCTTCTTCTGCTGGTCGTTCTGCTGGCTGGATGCTGATCTTCTGCCCCTCCGACCTCACACCCCAGCACTCCGCCACTGAATCTGACTGATCCTCAACAAAACTTCAGATCTCCTCAAGGCTTCAGCGGTGCCTTTGCATGGCACTACATTGCCCAGTGTAGCTCCTACGCTGCCTCTTCTGCTTCCTCTTCTCTGCTTTCTCTACGATGTATTCCCAACTCAGGAAAAGATCTTCCAACCAGAACTATCACCCTCACTACAATCGAATCAACTTGATCAAATCCTCTGACTGCTCTGCGCTGCTTACTTGAGAAATTCAATCTCTAGACTCACTCGGTGTGTTTTCCAAATGCCCATCAAAGTCCTTATAATCTTCTCGTCGGATAACCAAACATAATCAATGACTTAGATCATATTGACTCGATTTCCGTCTTTTTCTAGAAGTTTCACACCCATTTCTATTAATGTACTTTAAATATTTTAATTCCCTAAGTTTAGACTTAGGCTCCCATTAAAAATAATTAATTATTTTAATAAAACCCCATCCGGGTGGAATTTCCCAAAATGCTTTCTGGGTATTTTGGAATACATTTGTCTAAGCCTCCCTGCAAAATTTGAGATTTAGAGCACATCCGATGCTACCATAAATCAACACAACCTTCATAAAAAATTGCGGAAGAATAAATGTTGGAAGAAATGCTAGCACACACACATAAAATAACACAATTATTTTTGGACAAAAGTCCCCAGAAAAACTCAACTTGGGAAAATTGGTGCAGCAGATGAGGGTTTTAATATTAAGCAGCAGTGAAAATAATCTGAGTACAACTGGGTGCCGAAACTGGCAATCCTATAGAGAAATACTGGCAAGAAAAATCTAGTGAGGAAATTTCTTCACTCCACATGCAAATCCGGGCACTGACCTTAGCTCAAAATTAAGCCATCCAAACAGGCTCTACGCAGTCACTGTGTCACCCTAGCGCAATCACTTCTGCATTCAGCTTGGAACAATTTCTCCTCAAGCTGTCTGGGAAAATGTCTCTCTTGGCCTTTGGAACCTTTGTGCAACTTCCGACACTGAAACTATGCTTTTCCCCAGCAAATATGAAATTGCCTCTAGAGGCTATTGCGTTGCCTCTGCGTCAACCTCACTATGGCTTCTCTGCCTCTCTGCAAATGCACTCACCGGATTTGGAATGCCTCCTCCAAATTCACCATCTTTGCCCCTCTCTCGCTCTCCGATCTGGTTGACTCTCTCTCTGGCAACCAGCAACTGCTACTCTGGAAATTGATCTGCTAGTATATTCGAACTGCTAAATTGATTTCTCCAAGTGCCCATCGAGTTCTTCTTATAATCCTCTGTTGAGAATTCAATGACCAATATTAGATCTTAATTGATGGCTAGGATTAACTTGAAGTCGATCTGTGTGAGTCTCTAGAACATTCACACCTTGACTTAATTAATTATGATTAATTAGTCATATTCCCTAAGTTTAGACTTAGGAAATATTTAAAAACTGACTAATAATCTAATTAAGTCATTTCTAGGCGAAATTTCCAGAAATGATTTATGGGTTTTGGAAATCTCCTGTATTCTAGCCTCTCCACAAAATTTCAAGGCTAGAACACATCCGATGCTACAAAAATAACTTAGCGAGGAATGTGTTCTAGTGTAGCAACTACTGCCACAACACACTATCTCTGCACCATCTCCTGTCACGCTGTTGATGTCTGGCTATCTTGCCCACCAACTACTGCGCAAATCTGATATGTGCTGCATCTGTGCTACTGCTGACCCTGCTGAACTGTTGCTAACACTACATCTGCACTGCAACTCCCTTTCATCTGCTGCTGCTGCAACTGCAACACCTGCAACTGAGAAGTATCCAAAATACTGAACCAACTGTGTTCAGTATGATGCATTTGTCACCCGAGTCCTAATTGCTACTAACATCTGCACTGTCACTGAAGGCTTTGCACTGCATCTGCACTGTGCCAACTGCATTGCTGCCAACTCTGCATCGCGCTCCCCAACATCTGAATGCAACTAGTATCTTCAACTATCACTCTAGCATCTGACTGCATCAACTGCCACTGGTCCATCTTGCTACTGAATACTGTGGGCTGCCGTAGCCAGGTACTGATCCAAGAGGTGGACTCCTCAAGGATCCTGCCCATCTGTAGTGCTTTGGGGCTACAAAACCAAGTCACCCCACCTCACTCCTAGAGGTATATCTGCAAACATGGCGAAGCCGGCAGAAGCTGCCTGCTGGTCCTACTTCTCCTCCTTGCCCTTCTTCCTGAGAGGACACTGGGTACTGTAGTGGTCAAACTCGCCACACCTGAAGCACTTAACCTTCAACATGTCCTTCTTCTTTTTCCTCTGCTCCCCTTGTCCCTGACTGGGACCCTTAGATGCGAGGGCCACATTCTCCTCCTCCTTCACTTGCTTTGATCCGTTGTTGCTGCCACTGATGGAGCTCTTTACCAAGTCTCGTCTCAACTCCTCCTGCTGCAAATCGGCCCACATCTTGTCCCACCTTGGCAAGGTGTCTCTGCCCAAGATACTTTGGACAAATACCTGCCACTCGTCTGAGACACTTTTGAGTGCCAATCGCACTAGCTCTGTGGGTTGAGGTGCTGCCTTAACAACTGCAAGTTGATCTCGGATCTCCTGAATCTTGGTGAGGAAGGGGTCTATGCATTCCCCTTTCTGCATCCTAGTGCATCTCAACTTTTCCTCCAAGTACATCTTCTGCTGCTTGGAAGTGCCTTGGTACAACGTGGCAAGTGTATCCCACATCTCTTTGGTTGTTCCCTTAGTCGCTATGTGTGATATAATGTGATCCCAAACACTATCAAGGATCAACCTCTTTGCCCGCGCCATCTCCTTTCTGTACGCCTTGAGCTGATCCGCATCCGTGGGAACCGCTACCACTGCATCAATATATGTTTTTAGGCCAAACTCGTCCAGAAGGAAGGACATCCTTGCCTTCCAAATGACATAGTTGGAAGCCCCATCCAACCTGTCCTGATCACGAAGCCCAACAATGGCCATCTCAAACAAAGTAAAAAATCTCCTCTTCCCTTCTGCTCAACTATTTGAACTACCTTCTGGAGTGAGAAACTCTGCTCACAACTACTAATGATCTGCAAGGGAATTCAAACTTCTTGAGACTAGAAGTTCCCTGAGGAGAATTTTCCCTCAGTGTGTCCTCTTCTTCCACTCGATGCTAGTTCTGCTCTAGCAAACTGCTGCAAAACTACTGCGTCCAACTAGAGATATTCTCTGTGAAAAATACTGGCTGTTCCCTCTGCCTCTGGAATCCCTTTGAATTTTTCTATCCCTCTCTTAGAAAAATCAATGCTCCTCAAGAAATTTGACCTCTTGGCCAAGATGACTGCGCTGCCCTCTGGGGTTTCAATCTACTGCCCACAATGGACAACAAAAATTCTTTTTTCTTCGCTACTGAGCTCTTTGGCTAATCATCTGCACTCTAATACCATGTGAAAATCCAGAGACTCGAATCCTATTGTAGCAACCGATATTATTTCTCCTAAATGTTAATTAAATTTATCAATTTATTTGCAGTTTTCTACGACAAATACCGAAATAACACAATTATTTTTGGACGAAAGTCCCTGGAAAAACCCAACTTGGGAAAACCGATGCAATAGATGAGGGTTTTAATATTAAGTAGCAATGAAAATAATCTGAGTACAATTGGATGCCGAAACTAGCAATCCTACAGAGAAATACTGGCAAGAAAAATCTACCGAGGAAATTTCCTCACTCCATAGGCAAATCCAGGCACCGACCTCAGCTCAAAATTGAGCCATCAAAATTGGCTCTGTGCAGTCGCTGCCTCACCCTAGCGCAGTCACTTCTGCACTCAGCTCAAAACAACTTCTCCTCAAGCTGTCTGGAAAAATGTCTCTCTTGTCCTCTGGAAAAATTCTGCTTCTCCCCAGCAAATATGAAATTGCCTCTAGAGGCTGCTGCACTGCCTCTGCGTCAACCTCACTGTGGCTTGTCTGCCTCTCTACAAATGCACTCACCGGTTCTGGAATGCCTCCTTTGACTTCACTATCTCTGCCCCTCTCTCACTGCTTTGATCTCACTGACTCTCTCTCTGACAACTGACAACTCCTACTCTGGAAATCAGTCGGCCATTGAAATCGAACTGCTGAACTGATTTCTCCAAGTGCCCATCGACTTCTTCTTATAATCCTCTGTTGAGACTTCAACGACCAAGATTAGATCTTAATCGATGGCTAGGATTAATTTGAAGTCGATCTGTGTGAGTCTCTAGAACATTCACACCTGAATTAATTAATTATGATTAATTAGTCATATTCCTTAAGTTTAGACTTAGGAAATATTTAAAAACTGACTAATAATCTAATTAAGTCATTTCTGTCAAAATTTCTGAATCTACACCAGAAATCCTACTCCAGTAAATCTGATTTGCATTTCCTACTTGCCTTATTTAAATTACAAGTTGTTTTTCTGAATATTCAGTAAAAATACTAATGCAAACACACTGCAGCCTACACAATTATACAGATCAAGTACTGAAAAATAAGTAGAACAATCAGACAAAGGGCACACAATTTTTTCAGACAAATGTCCTCGGAAAAACCTAATGCGGGAAAACTGATGCAACAGATCTGAGGGTTTCTATTACTAAGCAACAATATTCTGAGTACATCTAGGGTGCCAAAATTCGGCTCACTCAACAGAGAAAAACCTCGGCAGACATAAATAAATTGAGTTTTACCTCACTCTGCAAGTCCCAGCTGATCTGGATCAGAAACTGGTGAAGCCCCAGCTGCCTTTGTGCAGTAGATGCGTCGGCCTGCGTGTGTCTGGCTGAGGACTGCGTCACCCCTTCTCTGAGCTGATCTACCTCTCAGAAACTGAGTTTCAACCCTCCCGGCCTAGAAACCCCAGTCTCCACCTGAATCTGGATTATCTTTCAGAACCACTGTGTAGCCCCTCCGTGAGCGCTGAATGGGTCTGCGTCACCCTCTCTGGGGTCTGCGTCACCTCTCTTGGTGGCTGCGTTGGTCCCTTTGCTGTTTCTGCTGCCCTTGCTCTGTTATGTACTCTTGGTCCTCCGACCAATTACTGCATCTGCCCCTCACTGCTTTTTTGAATCACTCAGATATAATCTTCATCCGAGCACTGCTCCGTCAGAAGAATTCGATCCCTTAGACTCGTTGTGTGTGTTCTCCAACTGACCCCAAGCCTTTCCTTTATACTTTTCCTGTTGATGAATCAACGACCGTGATCTAATCTCTAATCGATGGCTAAGATTAGAAAAGAATTGATCTTCGTCAACTAGAACATTCTCACCCACATGTTAAATTAATTCACTTTAATTATTTAATTTCCCTAAGTTTAGACTTAGGGTCCCCATTAAAATAATTGATTATTTGAATAACTTAAGCTCCGGGTGGAATTTCTCCAAACGATTTCTGGGTCTTGGAGATCTCATGTGTCGTAGCCCCTCCACAAAGTTTCGGAGCTAGAGCACATTCGATGTTACCCCAAAAACCAACACTCCCTCTTAGCGAGGAATGTGCTCTAGCAATACTTCAATACCAGAAGCATTACCCTGATCCATGGCATCGACCCTCTGCGCTGCTGATGCTCGGCTGCTGACCCTCATCCACTGCGCTACTGCCCATGACACAACCACTTGTCACTGCCTAATCTGTACTGTAACTCCCTCTCAATTGCTGCATCATGCTGCACATAGCACTGCCATTGCTAACTGCTGCACTACAATTTAGTCGCTGAGAGTCAAGCAACTGAAAATCCACCCAAAAACTTGACATAGAAGTCAGTCTGGATGCATCTCGATGGTGAAGCTCCCTCTGCTGCTAATTCTGCACTGACCCTCTGATGCTCTGCGCTGCTGCTGCTCTGCATTGCGTAAGCACTGCTCTGCACTACTCTGCTCTATGCTGTCGAAGTCAATCAACCACTGCAGTGCTGCTGCTACGGTATTGCTACCTTTCTGCTGTTGAAGTCCATCAACCACTGCGCTGCTGCTGCCTCTGCGCTGCTTTAGTCTTTAGTGTCCTAGCTCTGCCATTGTTGCTCCATCCTCCTCACACCAACTGCCTCCAGTCATCCTGCTATTGTCATTAAAGGGCTCCCATAGCTCGTATGTGATCCAAGAGTTTGGGTACCTCAACGATCCTTCCCCTCACTCCAGTTCAAAAAAAATACAGATCAATGTCGCCCCACCTCTTCTCTCGAGGCACATGAGCACTCATGGCGACATCATCATCATCCCCATCATTGTCCTTTGCTGCAGCAACCTTCAAATCAAAATCTTCTTTGCCCTTCTTCTTCTGAGGGCATTGTGTGGCGAACTGTCCCAAGTCTCCACACCTGAAGCATCTGACCTTCGAGAGGTCCTTCTTCTTTCTTCTCTGCTGCCCATGCTGTCCCTTAGATGCGAGAGTCGCATATTCCTCTTCCTCCTTCTTGATCTTGATCCCCGTACTGCTGCTTCCCGCCTTGGTCAAACTTCTCCTCCCAGTTTGGAAGAGCTACTTGGCCCAAAATACCTTGGACAAAGGATTCCCATTCTTCCGTGACTGCATTGAGGGCAGTCTTGACCATAAGTCCTTCATCTGGTGTAGCCCCTACTGAAGCCATCTGATCTCGAATCACTCGCAATCTGGTAACTTATAAGGAAACGATCGATCTACTCTCCCTTCCGCATCTGAAATAGTCTTAGTTGATTCTCAAGCAACATCCTCCGCTGGAAGGAGGTTTCCTCGTACATAGCGGTCAAGGAAGTCCACATTTCCCTTGCCGTGTTCTTCTCAGCAATATGTGGGATCACATGATCCTTGACTCCGTCTAGGATCAAGCGTTTTGCCTTCGCTTGAGCCTCCGCGTATTTCTTGAGAGGATCAACATCAATAGGAACAACAATTGCATGCAAGACATGATCCTTGATGCGATGTTCATCCAAAACTGACAGGATCCTGGCCTTCCAGATGACAAAGTTGGATGCGCCATCCAACCTGTACTAATCCCTCAGTCCATGTGCAACCATCTCTGCTCAAAAAATGTCAAACTGGTTCCCTTCTCCCTCTTTTGTTGCTGTCCCAGAAAAACTTGGATCTGTGTTTCTTTGGCGCTAGAAACCCTCTAAGGAACAAGCTCCCTTTGAAACTCAATTTCCTTCATGGAAATCCTTCTGCCAATTGATGTCGAATCAATGCTCTCCGATCATTCTTTGCTGCTGATCAGCACTAGATCTAGACTTCTTGGCAAGAAGTGTTCTGAGGAACTGCTTCCCTCTACTTTGCCCCAACCCCACTTGACACTGTTATGCACCAATAGAAACAATGCCCCACCAACAACTCTGAAGGAAAAACGAATTGCTCTTCCAGCCACAACAACTGGAAAGGCGGAGGCTCAAAACTTCTGTGCTGGCCCAACAAACACTGCGTTGCCTCTGTGTAGCTACAACATCACCCTGGCTCGCTGAAGTAGGCTTTGCGTGAGCCCCTCTAGTGACTGCGTCACCCTTCCTTGCCTCTTCAGAATCTGTGTTGTCACTCGGGACCACTGCTTTCCTGCAACAAAATTTTCCCTTCGTCTCTTCGCTGATGGCTTCAACTCTACTTGATCTGCAACAACTTTGATACCATGTGAAAATTTCTGAATCTACACTAGAAATCCTACTGTAGTAAATCTGATTTGCATTTCCTACTTGCCTTATTTAAATTACAAGTTATCATTTTGAATATTCAATAAAAGTACTAATGCAAAGACACTGCAACCTACACAATTATACAGATCAAGTATTGAAAAATAAGTTGAACAATCAGACAAAGGACACAATTTTTTCGGACAAATGTCTCCGGAAAAACCCAATGCGGGAAAACTGGTGCAGCAAATCTGAGTGTTTATATTATTAAGCATCAATATTTTGAATACATCTAGGGTGCCAAAATATGGCTCACCCAACAAACAAAAATCTCGGCAAACAGAAATAAATCATGAGTTTTACCTCACTCTACAAGTCCTGACTGATCCGGATCAGAAACTGGTGAAGCTCGAGCTGCCTTTGCGCAGTAGATGCATAGGGCCTGCGTGGGTCTGGCTGAGGACTGCGTCACCTCTTCTTTGCGCTGATCTGCCTCTTAGAAACTGAGTTTCAGCCCTCCCGGTTTAGAAACCCCAGTCTCCAGTTGAATCTGGATTATCTCTCGGAACCACTGCGCAGCCCTTGCATGGGCTTGCATCACCCTCTCTGGGGTGTGCATCACCTCTCCTGGTGGCTGCGCTGGTCCCTCTGCTGCTTCTACTGCCCTTGCTCTGCTATGTACTCTTGGTCCTTCGACCATTTATTGCATCTGCCCCTCACTGCTTCTCTGAATCACTCAGATCTGATCTTTGTCCGAGCATTGCTCTGTCAAAAGAATTCGATCTCTTAGACTCACTGTGTGTGTTCTCCAACTGACTCCAAGCCTTTCCTTTATACTTTTCCTGTTGATGAATCAATGACCGTGATCTAATCTCTAATCGACGACTAAGATTAGAAAATACTTGATCTTCGTCACTTACAACATTCTCACGCACATGTTAAATTAATTCACTTTAATTATTTAATTTCCCTAAGTTTAGACATAGGGTCCCCATTAAATTAATTAATTATTTGAATAACTTAAGCTCCAAGTGGAATTTCTCCAAACAATTTCTGGGTCTTGGAGATTTCATGTGTCCTAGCCCCTCCACAAAGCTTCGGAGCTAGAGCACATCCGATGCTACCCCAAAAATCAACAATTTCTAGGTGGAATTTCCAGAAACGATTTATGGGTTTCGGAGATGCACTGTATTCTAGCCTCTCCACAAAATTTCAAGGCTAGAACACATCCGATGCTACAAAAACTAACACCACTTGCTGAAAGAAAGTTGCTATGTTCTTGTCTTCCTTCATCTTTAGTTGTTCAAATTGTGCTCTGCTAATTGGAAGTTTTGCTTCTTTGACCTTTGAGTCTCCTTCATATATGTTTTGAAGCGTGCCCCAAAGTTCCTTAGTTGTTTTACAACCCATTACCTTAATATAGATAGTTTTAGTGAGTCCACTTTTAATTGCATTCATCGGTTTGGCATCATATTCAACAAGTTTCCTTCCTTTTTCAGCAGTTGGAGGAGAGGCTTTTGCATCATAGCCTTGTTCTACTAATTCCCAAACATCATATCCTTGTGCAAGGAGGTATACCTTCATTCTTCCATTCCAAAGTGCATAGTTCTGTCCATCAAATAGGGGAACTCCATACTTGGTGTATTCCATGATCTCCCTTCAGTGGTTAGGCTGATTTTGCAGGGACCGACTTTGATACCAATTGTTGGAAATACTGGGGGGGTGAATCAATATTTCTTACGAATTAGTAACTTATTAATCTTTTCAGAGCATTAGTTATTCTTTAGCAATATTCGAAACAGTAAATAAGCTATACAGAATGGACACAAATATTTTTAGGTGGAAAAACCCCCTCTGGGTCAAAAACCACCGAATGCTTTTCTAATAAGTTCTTTTTAAAACTTCAGCTCCAACTGAAAAGAAAGCAACAACTCCCTAGAACTCTAAAAAAGCATTCTTCTCCAACACCCACTGGAAGGATGCCCCAACGCCCTAAAGTTTTATCAACAATCAGCTGAATGGATGCAGTGATGCACCAACACCCTAGCAAACATCAACTTGCCCTAGCATCACCCTACCACCCTGAAGTATTTTTAGGCACCCACCTGAAGGTGACTTCAACCACCTCACTAGCACCACCTACCACCCTATAAGGACAAAAAATAAATATAAAAAAATGTGGGCTCTCGTACTAGGGACAATGGTCCACTTACAATGATTTGATTCGATTGACTAGCGACTCTAGACTCAACTACCCTTGATTCAAAAAACCTAGGATCAAACCCTTCTCCCAACCACAGACCAAACCCTTGTCCAAAAGTAAGTCAATTTCTTCAATACTATAGCCCTTTTACAAAATATTTACAAGACTCTTATTTACATATCACAATTATACAATGATTTGTACTGCTGTACAAGCCTTTGGTGTTGCTGATGATGATGAATCTTTGAGTGATTTTCTGCCTTGGTGCTTCTAGAGATGATGAAGATCTTCAACTCTCAGCGATGTAATAGTTCTGGTCTGCTCTTAATGATATTGCCTCTGTTCCTGGTGATTTTGCTTCTGTTCTTGATATTTGACCTTGTCTTGTTGTGTGATGATTGACCTTGTTGTCACTTGTTCTGGTATCTTTGTACTGCAAGCAATGTCTGCACCTGCAATGAGAAATATACCCAAGCGAATCCCAATACCCAAAAGAAAATGCAAATAGCTCTTTAACTAGAAAAGTCACTTACCTTTGCTTGCAAAAGATATATTGTCAAATGATTTGAATGCTTATGAATGCTTACTTGCAGTAGTTATAGTCTTATATAATGTACTTATTATTTTCAATATGTAGGTAAATTGTGTAACTACCCCTCCCATATCTACCCACTTTCATCGGCCTGTCAGGGTAAACATGAGCCAAGGGATACTATGACATGACTCAAGCTCCTAAATCACCTTAAGTGGAATCGACAAACCAAAACTTTACTAACTTTCGTCAGGTGCTACATGTGAAAATTCGGAAATCCGAATCCTACTGCAACAACTGATTAAATTTCTTCTATTTGTTAATTTACGGAACAAATTATTTACTATTTGCTATGCTAAATATTGAAATCAATATGCTACAACCTTCACAAAATAAATACAGCGGAATAAATACAATGCAGGAAAGATAGAAACGCACACAAATAACTCCGTTATTTTTGGACAAAGTCCCCGAAAAAACCCAATGTGAGAAAACCGGTGCGACAACTAAGGGTTTGTATATTATGCAGTAGTAAATTCTGACTACAAGTCTATGGTTGCTCTAAATCTAGCAAACCATACAGAGTAAATTTTACAAAAGGTTAGTAAGAAAAATCTCACTCGACAACTGGCGATCCGACACTATTCGGGCTTCGGATGAGCTGCTCTGCGCAGTCACTGCGTCAGTGTATGCAGTACTGCGTCACACAACTAGGAACTGTGCCCCCTTCACTATCTGATCTATCGCTGTCTGGAAACTTGATCCTCCTGGTCTTCTAGTCTCTCACTTCAGCCTTTGGCACCGAATCAACTCTGTCTCCTAGCAAAAACACGAATCTCCTCTAAAGCTTTGTGCTGCCTCTGTGTGGCCTATGCGTTGCCTCTCTGCTTTTCACTCATCGGATCTGGAAAAGCTTCCTCCGGCCTTACTATCACTGCACCTCTCACACTGCAACGAGCTCACTGACTCTCTCCAGTAACTCAATGCTGCTACTCAGGAAATTGATTTGCCAGTGAATTCGATCAGTGCAAGTGTGTTCTCCAAGAGCCCATCGAGTTCTTTTTATAATCTCTTATTGAGACTTCAACGACCACGATTAAAACTTAATCAATGGCTAAGATTAACTAAGACTTGATCCATGCCTTTTTCTAGAAGATTCGCACCTGGCTTAATTAATACCTTTTAATTAATCATATTTCCTAAGTTTATACTTGGGGAATATTAAAAATTGATTAACTATTTTAATTAAGCCATCTCTAGGTGGAATTTCCCCAAACGATTTCTCGGTCTTGGAGAATACATGTGTCTTAGCCTCTTTGCAAAATCTCAAGGCTAGAGCACATTCGTTGCTACAAAAATCAACAATCCCTCTTAGCGAAGAATGTGCTCTAGTACTGCTGCCACCCTGATAGCAATACTTTGATTCTGCACCATTTCCTGTTGCACTGCTGATGTATGGCTACTGCTGCCCACCAACTACTACGCAACTTTGATTCTGCGTTGCATCCGTAATGCTGCTGACCCTGCTGAACTGCTGCCAACTACTGCATCTGCACTGCAACTCTGTTGCTGCTGCTACTGCAACATCTGCAACTGTCTCTCATCTGTTGCTGCTGCAACTGAGAGATGTCCATCATACTGAACCAACTGTTTCCAGTCTGATGCATCTGTCACTCGAGTCCTAAGTGCTGCTAGTCTCTGCGCTATCACTGAAGCCTTTGTGCTATGCCCACTGCACTGTTGCCAACTCTACTCTGCACTGCTCAGTCTCTGACCGCTCCTAGCTACTGCATCTGTCACTCTGGCACCTAATTGCACCAACTGTCACTGGTGCATCCTGCTACTGTTGCTATGGACTCCCATAGCAAGGTATTGATCCAAGAGGTGGACTCCTCAATGATCATGCCCATCTGTAGCTCTCTGGGCTACAAAACCAAATCACCCCACCTCACCCTTAGAGGTTTATCAGTGATCATGGGAAATTCTTCCTCTAGTTTGGAGGACAACCTGTCTATCTCAACGGATGCAGCCTGCTGATCCTGCTTCTCCTCTTTGTCCCTCTTTCTGAGTGGACACTGGGTACTGTGGTGACCAAGTTCACCACATCTGAAGCACTTCACCTTAGAAATGTCCTTCTTTCTTCTGCGTTGATCCTGCTGCCCCTTTGATGCAAGGGCTGTGTTCTCCTCCTCCTTTACTTCCTTCATCCCATTGCTGCTGCTGCCTCCTATGGTGCTCTTAACCAAGTCTCACCTCATCTCCTCCTGTTGCAGATCTGCCCACATTCTGTCCCAATCTGGAAGTTTTCTCTGCCCAGGATACTCTGGACGAATACTTGCCATTCCTCTAAAATGCTATTCAGGGCAAATCGCACAAACTCTGTAGGTTGGGGTGTTGACCCAACTGTAGACAACTAATCCCGTATATCCTGAAGTTTAGTAAGGAAGGGGTCTATACAATCCCCTTTCTGCATCCTGGTACACCTCAACTTCTCCTCCAAATACATCTTCCGCTGCTCGGAAGATCCCTGGTATAACGTAGCAAGGGCATTCCACATTTGCTTGGCGGTATCTTTGCTAGCTATGTGCAATACAATGTGATCTTGAACTCCATTGAGAATCAACCTCTTTGCTTTGGCCATCTCCTTTTTGTAGGCCTTATGCTGATCTGGGTCCATGGGTACAACTACTACTGAATTGATATAGGTTTTGAGATCATATTCGTCTAGAAAACAGGAAATCCTGGCCTTCCAGATCACATAGTTTGCTGAACTGTCCAATCGCTCCTGATCTCTCAACCATGCTGATACTATCTTGCCTGAAATGTTGAACTCTACCTATTCTCCTCTACGCAACTGCTGACTGGCTCTACGCACTCCCTGCTGGAGTGGGCAAATCTGCTCACGGCTACTGCTTCTCTGCATGGAGAATTTGAACTTCTTGGCTAGAAGTTCCCTTAGGAAAGAATGCCCTCAGTGTGTGCTCTTCTTCCCTTCTGACGCTATTCTGCCAGCAACTATTGCAAAATAACTGCATCCCAGCTGAAGATCTGCTCTGCAAGTAAACGCTGCTGCCCCCTCTACCTCTGACAATCTTCGATTTGGAAATTTTGTTCTTTGTCGACTCACTTAGAGACAAATTTTCCTCAAAAACTGCCTTGCTGGCTAATGGACTGCATAACCTCCAGGGGTTTCGAGCAGCTGCCTATGCAGTGCCTCAAAGCTCCCTCTATCGTTTTGCAACTGAGCTCCTTTGCTTCTTATCTGCACTCTGATACATGTGAAAATTCAGAAACCTTGAATCCTACTGTAACAACTGATTAGATTTCTTCTATTTTTTAATTTACGGAACAAATTATTTACTGTTTGCTACGGTAAATATCGAAATCAATATGTTGCAACCTTCACAAAATAATTACAACAAATACAACACAGGAAAGATAGAAACACACACACAAATAACTCCATTATTTTTGGACAAAGTCCCCGGAAAACCCAATGTGGGAAAACCGGTGCAACAACTGAGGGTTTGTATATTATGCAGTAGTAAATTCTGAGTAGAAGTCTATGGTTGGTCTAAATCTATCAAACCATATAGAGTAAATTTGACAAGTTAGTGAGAAAAATCTCATGCTACAATTGACGATTCGACACTGATCCGGGCTCTGAATGAGCTGCTTTGCGCAGTCACTGCGTCAGCCTACACAGTACTGTGTCACACAGCTAGGAACTGCGTCCCCTTCACTATCTGATCAACCACTGTATGGAAACGTGACCCTCCCGACCTTCTGGTATGTCACTCCAACCTCTGGCACTGAATCAACTGTGTCTCCCAGCAAAAACACGGATCTCCTCTGAAGCTCTGCGTTGCCTCTGCGCTGCCTTTCTGCTTTGCACTCACTGGATTTGGAAAAGCTTCCTCTGGCCTTACTATCCATGCCCCTCTCTCACTGCAACGAGCTCATTAACTCTCTCTTCGACAACTCAGCGCTGGTACTTAGGAAATCGATCTGCCAGTGAATTCGATCTCTGCAAGTGTGTTCTCCAAGAGCCCGTCGAGTTCTTCTTATAATCTCTCGTTGAGGCTTCAACGACCTCGATGAAAACTTAATCGATGGCTAAAATTAACTAAAACTCGATCCATGCATTTTTCTAGAAGATTCACACTTGAGTTAATTAATACCTTTTAATTAATCATATTTCCTAAGTTTAGACTTAGGAAATATTAAAAACTGATTAATTATTTTAATTAAGCCATCTCTAGGTGGAATTTCCCCAAACGATTTTTGGGTTTTGGAGAATACATGTGTCTTAGCCTCTCTGCAAAATCTCAAGGCTAGAGCACATCCAATGCTGCAAAAATCAACACTATAGGACCCCCAAGGGCTAAATCACCCTTCTAGGTTCCCAAACCATGAGTTAAGCCTCTTTTTCAATGTCCTAGACTCCCACATGTTGGCAAAACACTGCAGAAATTCAACTATAACCCTCCAATCGCATGCATAAGCCTGCAAGGGAGCGACTGCAGTTTTTTTCACCCAATTCTATGCCTGTGACCACGAGATCGGAGGCACTTTTTCAGGGCTAGTCTCCATACCATTGCTGAGAACTTACTGTAACTTTCCAGAACAATGAATGTCACAAAGACAAATCCTTCCATACAAAACTTAGACAAAAACTTGGCCTAGCAAGGCCTAACCATGATAGTGATTCCGTCAAACACATCATGAACATAATTACATATCTGAACATAGGGATCTCATACTTATCTGAGAATCGTCAAGAAGGTCTGATGCCCTCTCGCAATAACTGGAGTGTAAAACTCAGATTTAACTGGAATTGTATATATTATTATTGATAAAAAGATGAGATGATTACAATTGGGAATCACCAAGGCTTTAAATACAGCCTCACGGTGTCCCTTGGTGAAGAGGCATGATCTTTGATCATGCCCTTTCACTTAATAAACCTAAGACAATTACATTTAAATAATAATTAATAAATTATACATAACATTGTCCCTCTCTTAAAGATGCTTTGTCCTCAAAGCATACGTAACGACGGGTGTTGTTGACGAAACGGTTCAGTTTCCCAAGAGGCTTCTTCTTCAGGCAAATCCTTCCATTTGATTAAATATTCTGTAATAACACGAGAGCGTAGCTTCTTTTCTTGGGTAGATAGGATACTTTCGGGTTGCAAAATGATCCTTCCTTCATCATCCAAAAATGGAAGTGTCGTTTGGGAGGACTGATGGTCACCAAGTGCTTTTTTTAAGCATGACACATGGAAGACGTTGTGAACACGACTTGTATTGGGAAGGCTCAAACCGTAAGCGACTTGACTGATCTTTTTGATGATTTGATATGGACCATAGAACTTCAGAGTTAATTTATGTTTCCCCTTTTGTTTCAGGGACAACTGCTTGTACGGTTGGAGCTTGACAAACACCCAGTCTCCAACTTCAAATGATCTCTCAGTTCGATTATGATCAGCCTGTTGCTTCATACGATTTTGTGCAATATTCAGATTTTCTTTTAGAACTTGGACGACCTTTTGGTGTTCTTCTAGCTGGTTTTTAACTGCTGGCAGGTTTGACTGGACTGAAGCAAAATCTTTCCACTTCGGGGGCTCGTATCCATATAAAGCTTGGAATGGAGTCATTTTTGCCGATGTATGGTAAGTAGAATTATACCACCATTCAGCGAGATGCAACCATTGAACCCACTTATTTTGTTTTTCCGTAGCATAACAACGTAGGTAAGCTTTCGAACATTTATTGACAACCTCTGTTTGTCCATCCATTTGGGGGTGGTAAGCCGAGCTCATGTTTAGGTAGGTTCCTATATGGTTGAACAATTCCTTCCAAAAATTTCCTTTAAATTTGGCATCTCTGTCGCTAACAATGACTTTCGGGACGCCGTGTAGTTTATAAATATGTTTGCAGAATATCTCAGCAATTTGCTTTGCAGAGTCTGCTTTCTTCATAGCAATAAAGTGAGCATATTTAGTGAATCTATCTACTACTACGAAGATCTTATCCTTTCCATCAGATACAGGTAACCCTTCAATAAAATCCATCGATATTTCTTCCCATTTCTGATTCGGAATATATAAGGGATGAAGTAACCCAGGTGTCATAATATTTTCACTTTTATTTCTTTGATACTTGTCACATACAACTACATATTTTTGAACGTCGTGACTCATACCCTTCCAAAAAAATGACTGACGTGCATTGTAGTAGGTTTTAAAATATCCTACATGCCCGGATGACATGGAATCATGTGATTCCTTGAGTATTTTTGATATAAACTTGGATTTGGAGTTTAGATAAATTCTTCCTTTGTACCATAAGATATCATTCTTCCACTCAAATTTTGAATTTCCTGGGAGATTATTGATTATAGCTGACATTTCTGGATCTTTGGCGTACTCACTTCAAATTGCATTAAGCCATTTAGGAACAACAACCGAGACTGCAAGTAGTGTTAGTTCTTCATCTTTCCTGGACATGGCATCTGCTACTACAATGTCCTTTCCTTTCTTATGTAATATCTCCATGTCGATGGCTGCTGAGAATAGTGGGGAGACGACGGGGGAAGGACGAAATACCTCAGAAGGGGGACGGGGGCAGGGCGGAAAAGGAAGATGGTTGGTAAAGAAAAAACAACGGACTGAAATTCAATGGGAGTGGAAGGCTGGATGGATAGTGAGAAAGAAAAAATATTTGATGGCTGTGTTTACGGACAGCGAATTGATCACACAGGTCCTGAAGAGCGACTGCTCCGATAACAATGGAGTGTAAAACTCAGATTTAACTGGAATTGTATATATTATTATTGATAAAAAGATGAGATGATTACAATGGGGAATCACCAAGGCTTTAAATACAGCCTCACGGTGTCCCTTGGTGAAGAGATCATGCCCTTTCACTGAATAAACCTAAGACAATTACATTTAAATAATAATTAATAAATTATACATAACAATAACTGCATTATCATCTATTAGGTCATGCATTCATTAATCATTCACTTACTAATTAAAACATGATGAGAGCCATAACTAAAGTATGTCATAAAAGCATGCTTATAACCATGATATAACCAAAATAATAGCAACGATAGAACAACCATTAAAACCACATAATAACAAGTACATTTACTCATAATATACCGAAGGAAAAGAGCTCTTATTAACATATGCAAAAGCCAACTAGTCAGGGACTTCCACATACCACCCAACCATAGATTGGGATGAACTAAATCTTTCTTTCAGCCAATCACCCCTGTGCCATATTCCAAGCATGAATGTGGGACTCACAACAAAACAACCAGGTCTTCCTCAGACTTTAAACATATCCCGCCATTACCGGTCAAGGGATTTCTAGGCCCGAAACCCTCATCTATACAGCTAGGCTTTACCGCAATCCCGTCATTACCGGTCAAGGGATTCCTAGGCCAAACAATAAACATACACTACCAGGCTTTACTGCAATCTCGCCAAAAACGGTAAAGGGATTACTGGGAAAATTCAATGACCCGAATTCCTATTGCAACAAACTGTGATTACTTCTCGTACTTGTTAAATTCTACAAGTTATTTACTGTGTTCTAGAAGTAAATATCAAAGCAAATACAACTGCAACCGTCACTAAACAAATAAAATGCAGAAGACAAGTACTGAGCAAGAAGCAATAAACACACATGACACCGTTATTTTTGGACTAATGTCCCCGGAAAAACCCAATGCGGGAAAACCGGTGCAACAGTTCAGGATTTGTATTATTACGCAATAATTTTTGAATACAATCTGGATGCCCAAATCTGGGTATCCAACAGAGAATCCAGCTGGCAAAAAAATAGTGAGGTTTACCTCACACTAACACTGGAGATCCGGCCCTGACCCAACCATGAACTGACAAGCCTCTCGCTGCCTCTGCGCAACTTTGCGTCACAACTGCTGGGAACTGCGTCACTACCTTCAGATGATCTTTCTGCTGGCTAGATGCTCGATTCTCTACCCCTCCAGTCTCACATCCCTCCACTAATCAACAATCACTAGACCCTAAACAAACATGGATGCCTCTGGATTTCTTCACCAATACCTTGAGGAATTTTCCTGTCTCCACCCTCAGGCTTTACCGTGTATCTCACCATTACTGGCCAAGGGATTCCTAGGCCCTTGGGAATTTTCCTGAGACCACCTAACCCAGTTCCAAAACCATCCGATAATCCAACTCAACCAAATGAAAGAACCCCATCACACCATGGCTATTCGGAAATGGCAAGACAAGGTTGAAAACCACTGTCACACCTGGTAAAACCCATGGCAATGACAGTAAGAGAACCAAATACACACATGCATATACGGTATACCAAGCATGCCAAAACTAGAAAAGAAATCATACATGCAACTCGATACCTATAAATAATCCCGCTGTAGCCCCTTGATCCAACTGTAGCTTGCTTGATCCTTGCTTCCCTTTGGCTTTCTTGTCCTTCCTTTGCCTTCCTTTCTCCAATGCTAGAGTGCTCCAAGAATGTTCCAAGTGTGCAAGAGTATGAGAGAGAGAATGGAGAGAGAGATCCAAAACCTTTTTATCAATGAGGCCTATATTTCCTTCAATTTCCTCACTTGCAACCTGCGACCTTTCTCCTTTCTTTTCTCCTAATTTCCTTTATTTTCATAAATAAAATGCCAATTAATGCCTCTTTTGATCCAGACTTATGCAAGAACACAATAAAATATAGAAATACACATAAACGCAAAGACGCAGCAAAAATAAGACTTCATTTCATTAATATCACTTAACTGAAATATGGTTACAGACAGATTGGAAATAAACTAGCTAGGGCGCCGATAGCTTATCTCTGAGAAGAGATGTGGCAGCTATAGGTCTCTGAACTGTGTTACAATGAGGATCAAAGACCTATTTATTATTGAGAAACAATGGAAAACCCTAAACATCCAAAAACCTAACCCTAGGAGATGAAGTGCCAAAACTATATGCCCCGTTTGGCTAAATTGGTACATCAACTTCCCGGGGACGTAACTTTGGCATACAATCTCTGTTTTACGCGCACAATACCTCGTTAGAAAGATCTATTCAAGGACTACAACTTTTGATGTGAGCAACATCGGTCAAAGACCCATGTTGCTCCCGGTTTTCTCAAAAAACGTCGTTTAGGGCCTCAAAACTACTCCAGATGTTTAGGACCCGAAAAAACTGCTAAAAGTAGAAAACTGTGCTACAATTAAGGAAACTGAAAAACTGAAAGAAATAATGGTGGGGCCCCAAGTGGAACAGGCGGGTGGCCACAAATATCCACCTGAATCATCTTTGCCTTTTCAAAGCCTTTGCCAATGCCTTTGCCAATTTCCTTAGCCATAATAAACCAAATGATCACCCACTAGAATGTTTTGTGCAACATTCAACTTGGAATATGTGTCCCATGAGCTTGATATTATTTTGCCTTTATTAACTTTATTACATGGATTTTTACCCAGGGATGTTAGAACCCTCCCCCTTGGGGGAACACCGTCCTCAGTGTTCAACGACACCTATCACCAACAAGACTGCTGAAAACTAAAACACGCTGCCCATGGACCTTTATAACTTAGCTTGATGCATTATTTACAATGAACAACTTGCTGAAAAGAAAAACCAACATAACCAACATGATAACATGACAACCATAACAACCTGACAACCATACTGCTTATTGGAGCTTTATAACATAGTTCGATGTGATATTTACATCATACATATGTATATATAGACATAAACAAAACACAATACCAAAACATATACCAAAAGACATCCACTCAATTAGCGAATAGAGAAGGGTACATAGCCTGTATCTAATCAACCATCTCACATGTAGCTTCATTGGGCCCAAAGTGCTTCCACTGCACTTTAACTTGCTCGATTGCTCAATTATGGAGCATGAACATCTTTCGCTGCAAAATGCTGTGAGGTTCCAGCTGGAATTCTCGTTCTGGCTCCACCTGCAATACAGATCAGTCAATCCCATGACTAACATCTTTCACATACTTCTTAAACAATGACACATGAAAAACATCATGGACTTTCATTGTTGGAGGCAGTGCAAGTTGGTAAGCCACTGGTCCAATTCTCTCAAGAATCTTGAAAGACCCGCAATATCGAGGTGCCAACTTGGCACATGATCCAATCCTCAAGGAGCTCTTCTTGGGCGTGATGCGCAAGTACACCTGTTCTCCAACCTGAAACTCCTTAAATACCCTGTGCTGATCTTCATAGCTTTTCTGTCTATCCCGTGTTGCCTTTAGATTCTTTTGGATAACCTGCATTTCCTGTTCCATCTCTGCCAACATGTCCGGTCTATTCAATACCCTGTTCACTGGATCACTCCAGTTGATGGGAGTAATACAACTCTGCCCATAAAGTGCCTCAAATGGACTCATCCTCAGTGATCCTGATACCCATGGTTGTAAGCAAACTCAACAGTTGAAAGTACTCTTCCCACTTCCGCTGTTGATGCATAACCTACATTCTCAACATGTCCTCTAGAATCTTGTTGACCCTCTCTGTTTGTCCATCTATCTGCGGATGATAAGCAGTACTGAAGGGAACTCCGTACCCAAACCTGCAAATAACTCTTTCCAGAACCTGGAAGTGAACTTGGCATTTCTAACAGATACAATCTTCTTAGGAATACGATGTTACCTCACTATCTCTCTGATGAAAACCTGTGCTACCTCACTAGCTACATGAGTAGACTTCACTGGAATGAAGTGAGCTACTTTAGTCAATCTATCAACCACAACTATGATAGAATCATGCTATCTAGATGTCTTCGACAAACTTGTATTGAAATCCATTGAAATGACCTCCCATTTCCACTTTGGAATCAAAATCGGCTGTAGTAAAACACCTGGATGCTTGCACTCTGCCTTTATGTGTTGACAATCCAAACATCTAGCCACAAACTCTGCCCAGACCATCACAGAGAAAAACATATTCATCGATAAAAATTTCAACCAAAATTTCATTCAAAATGAACTTGTGAGGGACCTTCAATGGCACAATTGCTGACACTAGTATGAGCTTCATCAGGAAATTCTTGCGGGGTTTGTAGATTGATATCAGGGGGTAGGGTTGCCATTTGGCCCCTGCAAGCTTTATGACAGCTGAACTAGGTCCCTGAGGCCTGATTGCAGCAGTGACAGCTGTCAGATCCAGCCACAGTGCTGATCAGATGGCCAGTAACTGCTGCCAGGACACTAAACCTTGCAAAATTTCATACACCTATGTTAAACCTTTCAGAGCACCTCCCTCTATCCTTCACTGAAAAATATCACATTTTTTTCCCTTGATCCAGCATATTATCTACAAGTTATATATAATCACACCATTTTGTGGTCCCAAACAATTAATAGATAATAACAGCAGAGGAAGACTGCTGTCTTTTTTGATACATCATATTTTTGGTCATTGTTTTTTTAAATTTCAATGAAAGATACTGTCATATAAAACTAAGTGCTAGCCTGCATGAATTTCACAATTTCCTTTCCTCGAAACTGTTTTTAATTTCCTATTTTATATTCCCAATTTTCTGAAGTTTGTCTGAATAGTGTTTTCATTGAAGAGGGACGACACACCAGGAAAACTTATACAATTGAACAGTTGGAAAACAGTTGTCATAGATTGAATATAACAAAATTAGATCTGTTTATTTTTCCTGTATAGTAGATAATTGTTTACTAGGAAAAAAAAATAAATATTTGCATTTACTTTTATTCTGCTGTGGCACATATGCAGATGAACTTCAAGATCTAAACAAACCTACCGTTGCATCTTCAACACTAACAGGCAAATTAGATTCTGGTAACAGGATGTCCCTCTCGTCGTTGATGACAGCAGTTGCCGATGATCTACAAATCTTGAATAACAACCTTCAAGCGGTAAGAATTAATGTTTTAAGCTGATCATTTAATTTTGTGCTCCCAAGTCTTTGTTCAAGAGAATATCTTTACCACATTTCTTTCTGCTTGTAATACATTTCTGTTCTTTAGATACATCATGGAATAGTTTTGTCAGCACTTGCCTTTCTCATTAGAATGGAGGCAAGAATTTGGTCCAAATGATTAATCCTCTCTGATTGGAAAACAAAGTGATAAAAAAAGCATATGAGTTGGTATAGGATTTCATTGCCACTATAAACTTTTCTCCAAAATGGGGAAGACCTAATGCAAATTACAAGAAGGCTTTGATGCCGTACATTGTCACTTGAGCAGTAAGATTTAAGTTCAAGATTTTGCAAGTGAAATTGTCTATGCAAAACATGGACGATAAGTTTTATCACTTGAATGATATCATTTAGAAGGCTTAGAAACTCCAATTTCTGTTGGTGTCTGATTTCCTCTGTACCACTAGGCATAGTCGATTCTTATGTCTTTTGCTGGACAACAAAGATGGCACTAACAGTGTGTAGCCTGAAGATGAATGTATTCAATTGAGCCTTTTCCTTTACTGTTGGAGAAGGGTATTGATATGCATGTTCCTTTTCATCATACTGGATTAGACATCTGATTCGAAGATGGATCTAATTCCACAATGGAGAAGAACTTCTTGCTAGTTGCATGAAGGCATTGACAGTGCAACTTACAGATACATAAGGCATTGCCAGTAGTAAGTACAATTTACAGATACATAATGAAGGCATTGACAGTACAACTTACAGATACATATACCTTCATGTTGTATGTCAGGTCTCACAACTGCGAAACTTTTTAATCATGTTCTTAGCTAGAGTGATTCTGGCCCTTTCTAGATGCTCTTGACTACATTTATCCCATTATCACTTGTTTCATTATGGAAAATGATTGCATGAGAATTATGTATTCGAAAATATATTTTTTTAGCATTTTAAACATCACTATAGTGTAGATACCCATCACTACTCTCATAATAGAAAATTATTATTATTTTTACCAGACAATATGGCAGGGGTCTATGCTAATTCTATCTCTGTGCATACGTGCCATTACATCCACAGATAAAAGACAAAATCCCACTGGGGAAGTGGTTTTCACTGTAAATAGTAATCACAAACACCAACATTTAAGCCTTAATAATAATACAAAGTATCAATATTGATTACTCAGAAAGAATTGGCTTGATAGCACTCAATTCTGTGTTACAGATAAAAAGTTATGGCCTTCTGAATTAAAAGGGTCTCCAACAAGGCCACGAGTCCACAAGAAAGAGCACATCTGCTCTAGTTATGAGAGGGCTGACCTTGCATGAAATTATCTATGGATTAGAATTTATACTATTAAAGGTAGTCCCATTTTCCCATGCGTTCACACTTCCAACTCATCTTTTAATAGCAGCAGGATTAGCAGGTTTAATATTCTCTCTACAGCAGCCATCCTCATTTATCTTTATAGGGACTTAACTAGTGTTCCATGGGGATGTGTTCCCCAGGGTGGGGGGTGTGCTCCCTACGTTTCCCACGCTCCTGGGATGGAGGATGCCTGGGGAAATGTTTCCATATGTCTCTCTTTTGGGGAAACACAGGGGGAAACGTTTCCCCAATGTGGGGAACACATTTTCCCAAATAGGGTGCACTTGAGTGTCCCGCATTGAAAAGGCTGGATGTTCGCCCTCTAAAGGGGGAGGTCTGGGTGTCACCCCTGAATTTTGCCTAAAAACAATAATTCATGAGTGCCGAAGCCTAATATTCAACCCTAGGGCCCTACTAATGCCATTCAATTATTGATAGTGTTAAATTCTTAAAGTAAAAGGATGAAAATGTGACATTTTCATCCTTTTGCTTAAATTTTTAACATTACTATTAATTTTTTCAGGGTGTTTGAGAGTGTTTCCAACTTCATTGTATTTCATATGGAGAAAGTAGAATTTTAGATCCCACTCAAAATCCAACAGACTTAACAGATTCTAGGGTTTGAAAGTTGGGGGGACTGCAATGTCTTCATTGGATTCTATTATGTATGAGGCTATAGAACTAGCGTTTAATCAAGAGCACCAAGCCCTCAAAGGAAATTCACATCTTATCATCAAGTGTATTTCCGATCTAGCATAGCGAAGGAGGACAAGGAAGAAGAAGTTTTAGTTGAAGAAAAAGAAGAAGCTGAATTCAAGAGAAGACTCCTTGCACGTGTGGATATTGAAGGTCCAAAATTTTGTGATAAAGTCTGGTTCTAGGTCCGAAATTCTGAGGTAAAGGAGAGGCCGGAATTCGGCCCTAGTGCAGACCTAGAATGAGTTTGTGGAGAAGCTCCCTGAAGTGATTTGGTGAAGTTTGACTTGGCATCTTGAGGCATCTTGTGGTTGTCATTTTGTTGGTTAGTTTGACTTTGATGTATCTCTTGTTGCATTGATTATCTAAGGAAAAGGTTGGTTGGGTTTTTCCCCCAAGTGGGTTTTCCTAGGGTAAAATTTTGTTGTCTCTTTGTGCATTGTAATCTCTATTGCTCTATTGTCTCTATGGTTGAATTTCTGAATGTGTAATTGCTTAAGATAAATTGAAAGTGCAAAATAATCATTTACATCGTTGGAAGTAATTATCAAGTTTTTAGAAATAACTTAATAAGTGCTTGTATAATTTGCACTAGAAAAATCAACATGGTATTAGAGCTTTGGTGAAGGAAAGAGCAAAAAGATCATTCTTGAAAAAGACGTACCTTGAGATCACTTTGAAGAAACGCTAGATCTACAATCAAGTTACATCCATGGCTTCCACTATGAAATCAGGGAACAAGTTAGAAGGGGCTAGTAACTTTAGAGCTTGGAAGACAAGAATCGACCAAATTCTCGCAAGGGAAAATCTTTTGGAGTGGGGATCAGGGGGATCATCCAGACCACATGTCATGGCACAAGGGTAGCTATAATAAGGGAAGCCCATGCTTGGGTATGTGAGTGTAAGAGGGAGCAAACTGTGGTACATGAGTTACCCTGTAATATCCCGAAAGGAAATAAACATCAATATAAAGCACATAAACAAAGACATACAACAACTAGAGACAAATCATAAGGAAAACAGACAATATGGAGAACGCTGAGCCATTTTATTAATACTGAGAAATGGAAATGAGTACAAAGGTGATCAGAATGATGGCACCTCGGCTTGCACTAGGCAAGCATAGAAAGACTCTCTAGAAATGACTCGGAATGGCTGCTCCCTCAACACTGCGTTATCTCCAGAGCTGCTGGTACTGCTACTATACTGCTGCTACTGCTGGAATGAACTGAATCTTTGGGGCTGCTCCCCACCTCGGAAAATTCTGAAACTTCGGGAATGGCCTCTCCTCCCAATACCCAGAAAAGCCCAGAAAGCTTTTCGGAAATGGCTGACCCCCGAAAATGGCTCCCTTGAGGCACTACGCTATTCCTCAAGGAGGGACGCTGGCTTTGAAAGATCTGCTCCAAATAATGGCCCCTGACTCCTCCAAAATGTTGGAATAGGGAAGGGCTGGCCCCTTTCCCACTATCTCACGCTGAATCCACCAACAAACCCTCAATCCGGAACCACCTCCTCTCAAGATTGTGTCCTCCCTCTCACTGACTGCACTGTCTCTCTGAGTGAATGTTCCGACTGTGGTAGCTGCAACACTCTCTGGAAAAACAAGGATGAAACTCCTCACCCGAGCAGGCACTCGAAGTCCCCCGGGGCTGAGGTTGGGATCTCCGAATAGAGACACCCGATGTACTGAACAATACGTGCAGACTTTGCTAAACAGCAAGCGTGCTCAATGTCAAAAGACAACTCTCAAAGATGCATAATCAGAATGAATGAGAATGAGGAGACCCTCCCTCCTTTATGCTTGGTGAGCCTTGCCCTCACCTAGGCCCCACCATCAACTGCGTTGTCTCCTTGAGCCACGCTGTCCATCTCTCTCTGCGCTGGCTTGGTCCCACGCTGCCTACGCTGCCCCTTTTCCCACGCCGCCACTTGACCACTAGGCCCCACGTTGCCACCTAGTCATGTCTCTTAAGTGACTTTAGGAAATACTTTTTATCCCAAGTGTGAGTTAAGTGTTCCTCTTCATCGATTTTATTTATAACTTAACTTTATAAAAGAAAAATAGTCAAAATTAATATTTCCAATTAGCTCTTGCTAATTGGGAATATTATAGTCCTCCCTGGCAAAACGTTGCTTGTCCTCAAGCAACTGTAATGATGGATGCTGCAAAATCTTCTCACTCTCCCAGGTGGCATCCTCATCCGGTAAATTCCTCCATCTCACCAGGTACTCTCTGACTATCCTGCTCCGCAGCTGTCTCTCCCTAGTGTCAATAATGACCTCCGGCTGTAGCACCAGATGCCCCTCATCATCGGTAGGCAGAAGCTCCTCTGTTGCAGTCACCTGCTGTCCTAGTGCCTTCTTCAAGCATGACACGTAAAAAACGTTATGAATCTTGCTACCAATGGGCAGCGCCAACTCATATGCAACCTCTCCAACTCTGCGTGTCACCCTATATGGTCCATAAAAGCGAGGCTTGAGCTTTTTAGCGCCCTTTTGCTTTAGTTCGGATTGCCGATATGGCTGCAAGCGTAGGTAGACCAAATCCCCTACCTCGAATTGCCTCTCAACACGTCCCCTGTTGGTGTACAACTTCTGTTGATTCTGCGCTGTAGCCATGTTATCCTTGAGAGCTCGGAGTATATCCTGACTCTCTTAGATCCAATCCTTGGCTCTAGGAGCCTTGCTAGCACCAAACATCATGTCAGCAAAAGATAAAGCATGATACCCATACAATGCATAAAATGGAGACATACCGATGGACATATGATGAGTGTTGTTGTAGCAGTACTCCCCCAAGTGCAACCACCTCAACCATGCCTTTTGCTGCCCGCTGACATAGTTACGTAAGTAGCGCTCCAGCCACTTGTTTACTATCTCTGTCTGCCCATCCATCTGTAGGTGGTAATTAGTACTCGGTGTCAACTCAGTGCCCACCAAATGGAAAAGCTCTTGCCAAAACCCGCCCATGAAGCGGCTATCCCTGTCACTGACAATGGTCTTTGGGAGACCATGCAATATGAAAACGTCCCTGAAGAATAACTCTGGTACCTGTGCTACAGTGTAATGTGCCGATATGGCAAATAAGTGAGCATATTTAGTCAACCGATTAACAACTACAAATATGCAATCCTTGCCCTGCAGAGTGGGCAACCTCGTTGTTTGGTCAATTTATTGTGTCCTAAATTGCTACATTAATTTGTCAATCCGGGATTCGTAAGCTGACGAAGTGTGGCGCACTATATGTGCAAGATAGCCTATCTCTTACTTTTTGTCGTTTTTGGTTTTTTTCTTTTTATCTTGATTGGTTTCCTAATGTGAGATGGAAATTCTAAAAGACAAGTATGGTTATGATTGTTCAAGGCAATGATGTCCTTTATAATAATTTACCAAACTTCAAACTTCAAAAGGATTTTGAAACATACAATGAGAAAATTAGTTCCTAAAAAGAAATGAAAATGTGCCACTATTCTAGTTAAACAAACAATGAACTATTGATCATGAAAACCATTACCCTTGCTGCTGTCTAAACACAAAAGAAACTGTACTCAAAGAAAAGATTGCAAGTAAAGTAAAACTAAAATCAAATTACATCAACTCATATTCTGACCTCTCACCATTAGTCTCGCTATGGCTTTCGGAGGTAATCATAAACAACTTGAGCAATCTGATATCTAATTTGCAGAAAAATAAACTAACATCAAATTACACACTCATACTTCAATCCCTCACCATTAGTCTCGCTATGGCTTTCGGAGGTAACTGATAATGACATGAGAAATTTAATATCTATCTTGCAGAAAAGTAAACTAATATCAAACTATACACTCATACTTCAATCCCTCACCATTAGTCTCACTATGGCTTTCGGAGGTAACTGAAAATGACATGAACAATTTAATATCTAACTTGCAGAAAAGTAAACTAATATCAAACTACACACTCATACTACAATCCCTCACCATTAGTCTCGCTATGGCTTTCGGAGGTAACTGAAAATGACATGAGCAATTTAATATCTAATCTAACTACTAAAGCAAATGTGCAAGACTGAAATAAACAAAACAGTGCTGGAATTAAAAACTAAGAAAAAGAAATCAGCAGAAGGACAATATTTATTCCATGTCATTAGTCATTATAAAATGATGTGCAAATGCCCGGGCTGCCTATTGTAATCTGGAACAAAACACTGATCAGTTAACAACAATATAAAACATAAAAGATTATGGACAGAAGTAAAATGTAAAGCATGAAAGATTATGGACAAAGATGAAACGTAAATACCATGAAAGATGTAATATATATACACGTGAATGACTATGGCACAATGAACTTAAAGAAATGAAGCATGAAACTATACAGTAATACACAAAACCTCAGCGTGTGCAGGGGCCCTCTACACAAACTTCGGGAAACAACTTTCAAATACGAATTACGCTTATGAACAGAGTCTTCTCATATATTAAAATGCGGTCATAACAGAGAAATAATGTCACAGCACAATGGCGACGCAATTACATTACAGAGCTAACTATTATGCGTATGAGAACGCATTATTTATAACAGAGGGTGATATAACTAATTCCCTAAAGTCTGCGCTGATGGAAGACACGTGAACCACCACGTCCAGAGATCTAGCATTATGGCCGCCATGAGGATTAAATCTATGGAGAGTGGCTGTTGGATTCGGCTTATGGAGCCGTTTACAGGTGTTGATGTGTCTCCCGTGATTTAGAAACGGCCACACAAATCTCCACGTGATGAGAAACAGAGTTCTGTCACCGTGGGACTCTTCGGTTGACCACCATTTGGCCACCTTTGACCACAGCCTTCTTAGGTGAATTCGACCGAGCCAATAGGACACGATCCATGTCCATGTCATTTCTAACTTGCCCATGTGGCTCGATTTGCCTGAAGACACCTGCAATATAGACTTTAACAAAATGGCTGCGGAAAGTTGCAGCAGCTGCGGAAAGTGACAAGATTCCGCAGCTAAATGAGCAAAAATCTAATTCAAACAGCAAACACAAAACATAGTTAAAAACCATTTTAAATGCTCTTTTACAATTAATATGCAATGATATTGATGACTTAGAAGGTCCAGGTGAATGAAAAAGGTCTAGAAAGGTGTATAGGAAAGATGTAGATTTGAGACTCAACACCCGTAATGAAATCCATCGAAATACTCTCCCATTTCCCCTCAGGTATGGGAAGAGGCTGTAATAACCCTGCCGGATGGTTCATCTCCCCCTTGTTACGCTGGCAAACCTCGCACTCCCTGACATGTTGGAGTACGTCCTCCTTGAGGCCCTTCCAAGAGAACCTCTCCCTGATGGCCCTATAGGTCTTGGTGAACCCCTGCTGGCCTGATAATGGAGAGTCATTTGAAGCGTGCAATATCTTCTTCTTGAGCTGGGAGCTCTCAGTCAAGAAGATCCTGTCCCTGTAGTAGATCACCTCGTCCATCACTCTGTACCTGTCAATAGTCACCTGTCCATCCAAAATATCACAGGCAAAATGGTCCTTGGAGTACTCCACCTGAAGTTGAGCCCTCCAGTCCGTGTCCAACTCATCAAGGATAACGCTGCCGGTCTGCGTGAAAGTGCATCGGCCACCATGTTGTTCTTCCCCTTGACATACTCGATGTCAAAATCATATGTCTGGATTTTGCTGACCCACTTCTGCTGCCTCTCCTGCAACTGCTTCTGCTCTAGGAAGAATCGGAGGCTGTTGTGGTCTGTCCTCACTCTGAACCTGTTCCCTACCAGGTACTGCCGAAACTTGGCCAATGCATGCATGATGGCCAACATCTCCTTGTCGTATATAGCATACAACCTTTCATGTGGCAGCAGCTTCCGACTCTCGAAAGTTATGGGATGGCCTCCCTGCATCAAAATTGCGCTTATCCCCTCCCCTGATGCATCACACTCCAGGACAAAAGGCTGTGTAAAATCTGGCAATGCCAAAATCGGACAGCTGCTCATCATCTCCTTGAGCCTATCGTAAGCCTTCTGCGCTGTATCAGTTTAGCTGAATGCCCCCTTTTTGGTGAGATCCGTAAGGGGTGCTGCAAGCTGGGAGAATCCCTTGACGAACTTTCGATAGTAGGTGAAGATACCCACAAATCCCCGAAGCTCCGTCACATTCTTCGGCTCTGGCCAATCCCTGATGGCCCTGATCTTCTCCTCATGGACCCTCACTCCATCCACCTCGATGATGTGCCCTAGATAGAGCATCTCTGTCAACCCAAGCTCGCATTTGGAGAGCTTAGCATAAAATTGCTGCTCCTCCAAGATGCGCAGTATAACCTCTATATGTTGGAGGTGCTCCTCCCATGTCCTGCTATAAATCAAGATGTCGTCAAAAAACACTAATACACACTTCCTCAAGTGACTTCGGAAGATATGATTCATGCATGACTGGAATGTAGCCGGAGCATTGGTCAGCCCAAAGGGCATCACCAAGAACTCAAAATGGCCGTAGTGACACTTGAAAGCGGTCTTGGGAATGTCCTGCTCTCTCACGTGAATCTGATGGTACCCGGATCTCAAATTAATCTTTGAGAAGAACTTCGATCCTCTCAGCTCATTGATCCGTGGGATGGGGTACCGGTTCTTCATGGTCTTCTTGTTTAGGGCCCGGTAGTCAATGCACATCCTCAATGTGCCGTCCTTCTTCTTCACCAGCACTACGGAAGAAGAAAAAGGGCTAGTGCTGGGGCGAATGTGTCCAAGAGCTAAGAGCTCATGGATGGCCCTCTCAATCTCATCCCGATAGGCCTTAGGATGCCTATAGGGTGTAGTAATGACAGCTTGGATGCCCTGCTCCAGCTCAATCGTGTGCTCAAACCCCCGATCTGGTGGCTACCTTGGTGGTATCTCCCCAAATACCGTAGCATACTTGTCGAGAATGGACTGTACATTTGGGTGTACAGCTTGCCCTGTAGATCCTGCCTCCGACACACGCAACTCTACTGCCCACTCTATGTCCCCCTTCCGGAAATCTGCCTCCATCCGGTGTGCTGAAAATGTCTGTGGTGGGTAGGTGTGCATACCCCTAATCTTCTCATGCCTTCCAGTATTCTTATCCGTCCACTCCATCTCCAAGGTCTCCCAATCAGTGGTGACCTTTCCCAGTGTGATCAACCACTGTACCCCCAGTATCAAGTTGGTATCCGGGATGTCCACCACGAAAAAGTGATCTGTCAAGGTGTATGTCCCCATAGTCACTACCAAGGCTGGCACATACCTACCACACTGCATGGTCCGGTCCCCTCGAACCAGTACAAAAAACCCATCAAAGCTCTCCGTTGGTATGCCCCTCCGCTCTCCCAGTTGGGCATCAATGAAATTGTGGTTGGCCCCACTGTCCACTAACACTGAAACACGCTGTCCCCGTACTGTGCCTCGGACATGCAGTGTCAAGTACTTGGGAACTCCCCGCAAGGCTACAAGGGCTCTCTCGGTAGGTGCGAAAGCTGCACCTCCCGCTCCTGGTGGTGGAGGTGGCAGATGATCCCTTCTTTGCGCTGTACTGCTGCCTCCAGCCTCTATCTCCTCATACTCCTCTTCTTCTCCGCTACTGTCGGAGAAGACCTCGATGTAATGTGCCTTCCCTACGACACAATGGTGTCCTGGCGCCCATGGCTCCTGACATGTGAAGCACAGCCTCCTTCGCTCTCTCTTGGCTTCATCATCTCTAGGCCCTCTGCCCTGGTTCCCCCTTGGAGGTGGAACCCTCACATCCTTCCCCTTCGGTTGGAATGCCGGTCTCTGGGGAAAGGAGCTCTAGTCCGGGGTAGTGCATCCTGCAAATCCCGAGTCCTCCCAACTGCATCATGGAGTGCCATTGGCCTCGTCGATCTGACTAATCCCTGTAGAGGCTCTGCCAATCCGTCTATGAACATGTAGATCATCCGAGCTGCAGATAGATCAAGTACCATCACGGAGAGTCTCAAAAACTCTGAGATGTATGTGTTCGGGCTCCCGGTCTGCTTGAGCTTTGTAAGCTCAACAAAATGCTCCTCTGGATCCCTCCGATCAAAACGCTCTATCAGCCTCCGTGTAAACTCGACATATGATGTCACTCTCGAGTACCCTAGCGTAGCCATCCCGTGAAACCACCAGTCCTGGGCCTCACCCTCTAGGTGCAGTGCTGCCACCTTGATGGCCTCTAGCTCTGCCATCTGATTAAGCTGGAAATATATATCCAACTTCTCCACCCAAGCCTTTGCCGAACACTTGGACGATCTGTCAAATGTCGATAAATGGAACCTGCTTACAGTGCGCTGTACATCCCCATCATGTGAGTGCCTGTTCCCCCTGTGATGGTTGCGGGGTTTGCTGTCCCACTTGAGCTGAACAAAATCATGGAATGTAAGGGCATCTTTGAACTCCTGACCGTAGGACTGGTACTCAGCAAAATAATCTCCCATGTGTGTCGGTTCCTGCTCCTGCTGTGCTCCTGCCCCAGTGTCTGCGGCAAGAAAAGTAGGCATCATGGAATGGGGAGGTGTGTGATGCCATTTGCTGCGCTGTGAGGTGCTCCTGTAAGTGCTGAGATGTGCCCGAGCCCTCTCCAACATGGAAACCCGTTGGGGTCTCACGCTGTCTAGACTCTGCCGTGAACCTCTGCCCCATCTCTTCTATCTGCCTCGACAAATCCTGCACTGATTTGAGGAGTTCCCCGAACTCCTTTCCGACATCTTTTTCCTCCGCCATTGGTTCCTCTTCCTCTGCGTCCACCACTGGAACGCTGTCACCTTTCCCAAAAGTGAGCTCTAACCTCCATTCTTGGTCTTTATACTTTCTTCCCCGGTAAGTGAAGTATGGTTTTCCTGCTGGTGTCATAGACAATCTGCTCCACAGGCTGAGCCAAGTCTATGAACTCTGATACCATTGTAATATCTCGAAAGGAAATAAACAGCAATATAAAGCACATAAACAAAGACACACGACAACTAGAGACAAATCATAAGGAAAACAAACAATATGGAGAATTCTGAACCATTTTATTAATACTGAGAAATGGAAATGAGTACAAAGGTGATCAGAATGATGGCGACTCGGCTTGCACTAAGCAATCGTAGAAAGACTCTCAGGAAATGACTCGGAATGACTGCTTCCTCAGGACTGCGTTATCTCCAGAGCTGCTAGTACTGCTACTATGCTGCTGCTACTGCTGGAATGAACTTAATCTTTGGGGCTGTTCCCCACCTCGGAAAATTCTGAAACTTCGGGAATGGCCTTTCCTCCCAATACCCAGAAAAGCCCAGAAAGCTTTCCGGAAATGGTTGAACCCGAAAATGGCTCCCTTGAGGCACTACGTTATTCCTCAAGTAGGGACGTTGGCTCTGAAAGATTTGCTCTAAATAATGGCCCTTGACTCCTCCAAAATGTTGGAATAGGGAAGCGCTGGCCCCTTTCCCACTATCCTGGGCTAAATCCACCAACAAACCCTCAATCCAGAACCACCTCCTCTCAAGACTGCGCCCTCCCTCTCACTGACTGCGCTGTCTCTTTGAGTGAATGCTCCAACTTGTTGGACATTGGATAAACCAACACTCCCCGTGTGTTTCGCGACATGGACTAACCGCCTTTCGTGGATCTTTATCTTTGGCGATGTGATCGTTAACTAACACCTGCGGGTTTTGGTCTAACGGCAATCGTGATTCCCAACAAGTGGTATCAGAGCGTAGGTCACGAGTTCGATACACACCCGGCTCGCGTTGGGGGGGAGATTGTTGGACATTGGATAAACCAACACTCCCCGTGTGTTTCGCGACATGGACTAACTGCCTTTCGTGGATCTTTATCTCTGGCGATGTGATCGTTAACTAACACTTGCGGGTTTTGGTCTAACGGCAATCGTGATTCCCAACACGACTGTGGTAGCTGCAACACTCTCCGGCAAAACAAGGATGAAACTCCTCACCCGAGCAGGCACTTGAAGTCCCTTGGGGCTGAGGTTGGGATCTCTGAACGGAGACACCCGATGTACTGAACAGTACGTGCAGACTTTGCTAAACAACAAGCGTGCTCAATGTCAAAAGACAACTCTCAAAGATGCATAATCAAAATGAATGAGAATGAGGAGACCCTCTCTCCTTTTATGCTTGGTGAGCCTTTCCCTCACCTAGGCATCACCATCAACTGCGCTGTCTCCTTGAGCCACGCTGTCCATCTCTCTCTGTGCTGGCTTGGTCCCACGTTGCCTACGTTGCCCATTTTCCCACGCTGCCACTTGACCACTAGGCCCCACGTTGCCACCTAGTCATGTCTCTTAAGTGACTTTAGGAAATACTTTTTATCCTAAGTGTGAGTTAAGTGTCCCTCTTCACCCACTTTATTTATAACTTAACTTTATAAAGGCAAAATAGTCAAAATTAAATATTAACATACCCTGACCTTTGTTTTTCCACCCTTCTTCATATTCCTTTTGCTTTTGATTGATTTTTCTTCATAACTGCTTGGGGCTCTAGGGGATGAGAGCATGATGTGTAATATGTAGTAGTGGATACCCCCTTAAGGTGGGGCAGTTCATTGCCCACCAGGGGTTGGGACAATCATGGGTTCCTTAATGATGGAGGGGGCTCATTTAGGGCCCACAGGAACTAGGGTGATGGCCATGGATAAGGGGTAGAGCTCATGTTTAGCTATTGCCCACGTGCTAAATTTGTATGTCTTGACCATCTTTTGCATTTTGTGGTACATTTCCTGATGAGAGTGGCCAAATTATGCTTTTTCTTTTCTTTTTAGCTGCATCAACCTCCAGGGCATTGTTCCAAGCTCGACCCAAGGTGTGGACAAGGAGAGGGGGAGGCTAACCCTATATGGACCCGAATGGGCAAAGAGATGAATGGGGCTTAAATGAGTGGAAGGGGAGTGATGTAAATGGTGTCGGGAAGCGGGACCACGCCACCAAAATTGGGATTTCCCATGTAATGCCAACCTTAAAGCTAATGGCCAGTAAAGGAGATCCAACGGGAATAGGGTGCAAGGGTAACCACGAATCGGGAAGTGGAGACAAGAATACAGAATTAACCCACTCTTTCCGCCAGATCCCCCCATCAATCCGTGCCCAAAAGTACCAATGACAAGTAAGGAAAATTACTCAACTATACCAATGAAAAGCCATACCTTTGGGGTCGGGAGGCCCACCTTCAAAAATAAATTCATTACAAGTGATCGAGGGACGACATGGTTGGCTCAGGTGGGGGAGACAATGGCACATCTAGTTATCTGGTGGTTATAAGGGGTTGTTGGCTGCCGATTGAGGACTATCTAGGAGAAATATTTTCTCCTATATACGCTACCCACCGGTGGCAGGTAACATTTGGCTCCAACTGGGACATGATCTCTCGGGAAAGTGTGCAAAGCTACTTGAACGGAGGTCATGAGAACACCAACAATCTCTTGGTACCGCAAACCTGTTTCTTGCACATATCAAAGACCAAGCACATAGGGCAACATGTTTTTGTGGTGTCTTATGATCACCCATGCTTAGTATTAGGCTGTAAAAATCAACAGGAAATTAATATGCAAATTTAAGCTAAATGCAACTATTCTATCATGAGAAATATCTTATGATGTTAGTTCTAATGAGAAAATAAGCATGCAATGCATCCTACTCTAACATGCATATGGTACAATGTTAAGTGTCAGGGAAAGGGGTGGTACGACTCAACCTGATTGGTTGCAGCCAAAGTTCATCGTTAAGTTTGGAAATGTAGTAGTAATCTTCCCCAACCTTCTTGTGAATCATGAAGGGTATTGGATTTTTATCTACCAAGACCACATCCCCAACCTTCTATTCCCTCTCGAGCTTCCATTTTTTGTTTGCTTTGTGACTTGGTTGCTTGAGAATACAAAATTCTTGTGAAGGGAGAATGGGGGAAGGATTTTGCATCTCATTGTTTTGTAATATGGGATCAGTCCTGGCTTGACCACATGAGTAGGGTAGGCAGGTTCTCTATAAAGAATGAAGGGGGTTCCATTAGACTGTGGAATAGTGGCATATGATAGGTCCATTTGGAGATGGCCTCCAACAATGGCTCCCCACCTCCTTGATAGCATCCTCCCCCAAACATCAGGGATATCTATGACCACAAGATCCATAAGCAATGATATATCGAGGTTCATAGCCAAGGAAACCTTAAGTTCTTTTATGAAGCCCTCTACTTCTACGGGTTTGGAGTTAAAACCACACACATTTTTATACCTTCGAGTGATGCTAAGACCCAATTGATTCACGTTCTTTAATGTCATGATATTCGCGGAAGTCCCTGAGTCCAACATGCAATTATGTAATAGAAGGTCATTTATGGCTAAGGTAAGCATGAACGACTCATGTCCCAAGTTTAGATTGGGAAGGTGGATGTTTTGCAATTCTTCAGGTAATTATTCCTCTTCAAAGCCCAGGGATTTCTTGATTTGCCATTGTTGTTGGGGAAGTTTCACAATCTCCTTTAATGTAACTGGGAGAGTCATTTTCCCTATAGCAGTCTCTAGGTCAATGTCATGTCCGACCTCTTTACCTTTATCCTTTTTGATGTTTTCTTACTTTTTGGGGATCCTTTTTGGAATTGACTTTCTTCTGAGGATCCTTTTTAGGGGGGTTTTTAGGAAGAGGTTCTTTGGAAGGAACTTGCTTGGGAATTGAGTCATCTTTGTTGGTTTCTTTGGAGGTTGCGGGGTCTTTGTTGATATCCTTCCTTGAATATTGAACCCCTTTGAATCTTCCACTATCATCAACATTGAGGATCGACTCTTTTCTTATCTTCTTTAATAGTGACCTCACTAATGGGAGGATGAGTATATGAGCTCCCTAGTAAAATGTTAAAGGCATCATATTCTACAAGGTTAACTTGCTTATCAACTTCTTCATCCTCACTTTCTTCCTCATCATTTTGCTCACCCTCAGAAGGTGAATCTCGCTCCACAGCATTTGTCGGGGCCAAATTATTGGGGACTTGGGATGAACTAGGCTTCTCCTCATTTTGCTTCTTAGGGAAAGGATTCCCTTTTGGAGTATAGCTTGATTTTTGGGCCCTTTCCAAGGCAGTCATTTTGTTCATGCAGAGCTAATCTCATGAATTCATATCTTCGCTGATCTTTTCCATTTTCTTGAGAATCACTAAAAGGGTTTCTTTGTGTTGATCCTTAGATTTTCCCTTTTTGATCTCAAACTTAGCCTTGTGGTGTTCATCAACATCCACAGCTATATCTTTGGCTTTAGCCAAGGTCTTTGGTTTCTTATCCCTAAGTGCATAAGTAAGGTGGCCACCCACTGCTTTGATAAATTTGTCAAGTATGTTAGCATTAGGGGGGCCTCAAATGGTCAAGGATGTCCCTAACTACCCTATCAAACTTTAGGATGAATTCCCTAATGTCTTCCCTTCCCCTACTTATTTGATAAAACTTTTCAATGTTGAAGGTTGCTTATGTATCACATGACCATCTCTTTGTGAACATGTCCTCAAATTGATCAGAGCTGTCAATGCATCTTGGGGGAAGACTAAGGTACCATTCCCTCGCCTGTCCTTCAAGAGACAAAGCAAACAACATCATTATCCTATCTTCATTGAATATCAACCTAGGGGAAAGGTTCCAATAGAATTCTTCAATATGGTCGCGAGTGCTTGTGGTAGCATCACCTTTGAACTTGGGCAACCAATTATAGTACTTCTCAAGTAAAGGTTTTGGGTCATCACTCAAGTACAAAAGGGAAAAGACACTAACGAAACACTTTTTGCTTCTAGTCATTTTGGGTTGGTCTTGGCTTGGGTCAGTGCTAGAACCAGATGCCATATTTGGGGTGGGGTCATTGACCTTTTCAAATTTAGGGAGAAGGGTGGTTTTGACAGGTGATGGAGCTCGTTCTCGCTTTCTTGCGGCGACCCTAGCTATAGGAGGAATGTTGTCACCTTCAAGAAAACTAGGGGTTTTGACAATGAATGGAGTCGCCAGAGGAATATTTGAAATGTTGTTTATGAATCAATTCCTCAATGATTCACTAGGGAGGCAGACCTGCTTCCTCCCCGACAACGACACCAAATATGTCACCACTCAAACTAGTGGGGGTCCTAGGAGGGGATCTTATAGGGCAACTATTAGGTCAAGGGCAACAATGGAGCGATAGCCCACTGTCACCTCAGCTAATGCTCCCTGCTCTTTACGAATTTTCATCGATCAGAGGAGACTCAGTATAAAGAGGGAATCACAAGATGAATAGGTCAATGATAAGATAAATAGGTGATTCCTAGGCCTATTCACAAGAAAGACTCAATTAGATGAGTTGCTTGCTTTAGAAGCAAGGTGATGGGCTCTTTAGGAAGGGCCAAGAAGATCCTTGGGGCTAGGTTTTGAGAGTATGTTTTGTCAAGATGATTCATAGACGTAGAGATCTTTATGGAGACTTGGCTTTGATGTGATCTTTGTGAAATTAGCATTAATAGGTTGTGGGACCACATGAGGCCAAGCAAACCCAAAACTAGGTTAATGGTATGGAATTGATCAACCAAGGAGGGGCTTGACCTAATTGTGGAAGAGAAGAGGATCAATGGACAAGTCTTCTTGAAATAAAGTGCAATGATCCAAATAAGGTCACTAGACAAGGGAAACCTAGGGCAAGAGACGATCCTTAGCCTAGGGTTTGCAATATCTTGAGATCCCACAGTCGGAATTTTGTGAAACTTTGTGAGCCCCTAGGGAAAACCCCAACGCAATAAAGGACAAGAGATCGAACTCTTTTGTTTGCTAGAACATGAGATAATTGACGCCCTAGATGACCTATTGAGGCTAGCCTAGAAAAGGAAGGGGAGGTGAGAGAAATAAGCTTTAAAAGTGATCACCTATAATGGAGGATTAGTGCCTTGTCCTTTGGGAGAGAGGGAGTCAAGGATAATTTATAGTTTGGAAAGAGTTCATCCTATCAGGGAGGCCTTCAAACAACTTTGCATGGCATTATGGCATGAGAGCAACTGCTTCAAGGTCTTTATACTTCGATTTGCAATAATTGATGACTTGTCAAGATTTATTTAACATAAATTATCTCTAGGAACATTCACCCATTCATACATCATGGCCCATGACATGATGCAATGATATAAAAGATCACAATTTCCACTAATTCGTATAGAAAAGCAGTAAATTTTAGATAGGTGTAGCGAAAATCCCAACAACATTCATGTGACAAAAGTAAATAACCAGAATAAGCATGAAAATAACACTTACATGTACAAAAGAGTATATCCAATCATCATATTATGCCAATAATGACGCTCCAAGACAAGAGAGAGAAATCCAAACATCAAAATTCATCCATATCATCCAAACTCATCCTCCAAAGGAATAGCGAAAATCTCAGAAGAGTAAATAACCCAATCTAGGTGATGATGAATGAGACAGAATACCTCTTTTCTATTTATACAATCCTCTAAGGGATTTGAATGGCCTAATTTGGACTAATAATGCCCCTAGTATAAAATAATGTGCATAATAACAATACTTTGGTGTCAAGCCCACCAAATAGCTCAATAACATACGAATAAGCCTCTCAAGAGGGTCGAATGATCAATAAAATGAGTCCTTGGGCTTTTGAGGAGGCCTAATGAATTCCAAGGGGTGCCATGATGTAGAAATGGATTTCAAACATAGTGGACAAGGGGTTGGCCCCTTGTTTTCCAAGCGAGAACCTATGGTGCTCCCAAGTGGGTGTGGGGGCACAAGGACATCTTCATGGGTCTCCAAATGGATTGAAAATGTCCATAGACCATCTGTAAGGGCTAGGATGATGACATAAGCCCTCCCTTTGCAACAAGAGACATTTTCTGGACCCTAGAACATCTGCCAAGTGCATGGTGCAACTGTGGAGCCGACTCGGCATGGTGAACCAGGTACATCATCCTCATCCAAAATGGTGGAACATGAGCAATCAATGAGCGCTCTTGGGGATCCATGAAGTAATCTCTACTATGGTGGAGGCCCATGGTTCTCAACGCTCACCCTACAAGTGCCAATGTGCCCCTCTGGAGGGATAAGACCCCGTATAGGGAGACCAAGCCCCAAATGGAGACCCACCTGCAATCCGGCATAAGATCCAATGCGTCCCCTTTCCCTCCAATACAACAAATCATTAGAATAAACAAGTAAGAGAGCTTACATGTCATGGAACCAATGGGGCACTTCTTGGTGGCATGCCCTTCCATAGTGGGCTTTGGCATGTACAAGTGTCTCCAAGTTCAATAAGAGGGTTAATCAACAACCTTATTAGGTGGTTTCAACCTTTAAAAGGGGTGACATGTCCATGGTACATCCCTCAAGCAGTAGGTGGTAAATGACATAGTAACAAAATGGAGTAAGGATCAGGGAGATCATCCAAACCACATGTCATGGAACAAGGGTGTTGATTTTTGGTAGCATCGGAAGTGCTCTAAGTCTCAAAATTTGTGGAGAGGCTTAGGCAATGGTATTCCAAAGAACCCAAAAACCGTTCAAGAAAATTCCACACGGAATATGTTTTATTGTAAAAATTAATTATTTTAATGGGGACCCTAAGTCTAAAACTTAGGGAAATTAAATAATTAAAGGGTATTAATAAAACAGAGTGAGAATGATCTAGAAAAAGCGAAGATCAAGTCAAGTTATAATCTTAGCCGTTGATTAAATATCTAATCTCGGCCGTTGATGTCTCAACGAGTAGACTATAAAGGAAGGTTTGAGGGTCATTTGGAAAGACACACTGAGTGAATCTAGAGATCAAATTCTTTTGACGACGTAGTGCTCGGATGAAGATCAGATCTAAGTGATTCCAGTGCAGAGAGGGGTAGAGATAGCTTTTGGAGAGAGAGTGATTTTCTCAGCCGGAAAATCATCAACAGAGAGAAGCAAAAATTGATCCAGCAGAGCCAGAAAAGTTGACGCAGAGCCAGCGAAGAGCCACACAGGGCTACCTAGTGGCCAAGAGGGTTTCCGAGATTTTACTGTTGGATCAAATTCAGAAGCCGGGATCCGGGGTGTGAGACCGAGAGGCGAAGATTTGAGATTCTGGGAGGTAGATCGATCTTATAGCTGGGTGACGCAATGCCTAGAGAGGGTGACGAAAAGACTGCGTAGGGACTGCACAGTGGCAGCGCAGAGCCTGCCAGGGGCACCTCATCCAGTGACTGGATCAGCCGGGAAATTCCAGTGATTGAGTGAGGTAAACTCACAATTTTTCTGTCAGTATCTCTCTCTGTAACTGAATAACCCTTGAGGTATTCAACGATGTATTCAGAAATTGCTACTGCTTAATAATACAAACCCTCAGATCTTCTGCATCGGTTTTCCTGCATTGGGTTTTTCCGGGGACTTTCATCCAAAATAAAGGTGTCCTATCTGTTTATTGTTCTTTGCTTAGCTTCCTTGTTTCAGAACCATATTTAATTAAGTGTAGGCTACTTCAATAATTTACTTCAATATTTCCAAAAGTAATCTGAAAATAACTATGTAATGTAATTTACAAGTAGATGAAGTAGATTTAGCTAATTTACTTCAATATTTCCAAAAGTAATCTGAAAATAAATATGTAATGTAATTTACAAGTAGATGAAGTAGATTCAGCTGGTTGCAGTAGGATTCTTGAGATTGTTAGATCTAGGAATTTTCACATGGTTTCAGAGCATTTGATGTGAAACAGGAAGAGCAGATCTAGCACTGAAGTGAAGGCCGAATTGCTGCAATAGTAGCAGATCCAATCCACAGAGGGATTGCGCAGTTCTAGCCAGAAGGGCTGAATTTTTCGGGTAGTCTATCTCTGAGTGAGTCAACAGAGAGGTAAGACTTCCGGATCAAGATCTTACCAAGGCAGAGGGAGCAGCGCAGAGCGTTCACGCAGAGCCAAAGGGATGCAGTTTTTTTTGCAAGCAGTTGCTGGGCAGAGAAGCGTCAAATGAAGAAGAAGAGCACATAGTGAGGGAATTCTTCCTCAGTGAGTTCCTTGCCGAGGAATTCAACTTTTCTCATTTGCTGGGTAACAGAGGAGCAACAGACTTACCAACTCCATTAGGGAGTGCGTAAGCTAGCCTAGAAGCTACGCAGTAGGGAGAAAGAGGGCGCAGTTCGACAGTTTTCGACTGAGATGGCATCTCACAGTCTTAGAGATCAAGATCAGTTGGAGGGATCCTCCAACTATGTGATCTGGAAGGAAAGGATCAAATTCCTTCTGGACGAATATGATCTCAAGGCGTTCGTGGACAACGTGGTTGCTGTACCTACAGATCCGGATCATAACAAAAGGTACAAGTTTGATATGGAAAAGGCCAAGAGACTTATCCTTGATGGTCTCAAGGATCATATAGTCTCTCATATAGTTGGCAAGAACACAATTAGGGAGATATGGGAGGCCATGTCCTTGCTATATGAAGGAACTTCCGAGCAGCAGAAGATGTACTTGGAGCAGAAGCTCCGGATTGTCCAGATGCAGAAGGGGGAGCACATATATCCATTCTTAACGAAACTTCAAGAAATCCGTGATCAACTGGCAGCCGTGGGATCCACCCCAACTGCTGCAACTATGGTGAGGTTGGCCCTTAACGCAGTCATTGAGGAGTGGCAAGTTTTCGTCCAAAGTATCTTTGGCAGGGAAACGCTTCCTAGTTGGGAGGAGACGTGGGAAACTTTTTCGGAGGAGGAGCTGAGAAGAGATCTGGTCAAGTGCAAACTTGACGGTAACAGCGGGAGCGGATCGAAGAATCCGGAGGAGGAGCTGAGAAGAGATCTGGTCAAGTGCAAACTTGACGGTAATAGCGAGAGCGGATCGAAGAATTCAGAGGAGGAGGAGAATGTGGCCCTCGCATCGAAAGGACAACAAGGGAAATAAAAACAAAAGAGAGATGTTTCGAAGGTGAAGCGTTTTAGATGTGGTGAGATGGGCCACTTTGCATCACAATGTCCTTTGAAGAAAAAGCACAAGGATGAGAAGCATGATCCAAACGTTGCAGCCGCGAAGATCGAGCAGGATGAGTTTGCCACAAGTGCCCATGCATCTCCAGGAGGGAAATGGGGCGATATTGAACTGTAAGTTCGCAAGAACTTTAGTTGGGTAGGATCCTTGAGGAGCCCACCTCTTGGATCACAACCTTGCTATGGGTGCCCATGATCAGCAGTAGTGGGATGGAGGAGTTTTCAGTGGGGGCCAAGGAGTGATGGAGCGACAGTTGCAGTGGGAATGCTAACTTTTGAGCAGCGTAGAGCAGAGCAGCAACAACGTAGTGCAGAGTGTGAAAATTCCTAGATCCAAATAGATTTAATGAATCCTACTGCGACAATGAAGAGAACTTCTCCTATTAAGTAAATTACATTACATAATTAATTCAGATCTGAATTATTGAAACAACTGCTGAAACAACCTACACTAAAATTGATTCAGAAACAAGGAAACTAGACAAGGAAATCATTCACACATATGACACCTTTATTTTGGACTAAGCCCCCGGAAAAACCCAACGCGGGAAAACCGATGCAACAGATCTGAGGGTTTTATTATTATGCAGTAGCAATGTCTGAATACATCTCTGAATACCCTCAAGGGTTATTCAGTTACAGAGAGAAATACTGGCAGAAGAATATGTGACAAATACCTCACTCAATCATTGAGTCTCCGACTGATCTGGATGAAGGAAAAACTGCCCTTGATAGACTTTGCGCAGATCCATCACTAGAACTTCCAGGCTTAGCGTTAGCCCTCTTCCAAGTCGTTTTGCCTCTGTGGATGCTGAGGAATAGCCTCCTGGTGCCACTTTCCAAATCCCGGCCTCCGAAACTGATCCACCAGCAAAATTCCAAAACCTCTACCTCTGCCTCTGCCTTTGTGCTGCTTCTGTGTGAGCTTACGCAGTCACTGCGTCAGCCCCTTCCTTCAATGCTGGCTAGGCTAGATCACCTCTGCCTCTCTCTGACTGATGCTCCATCGGAATGAGAAATCTCTTCCTCTCCGGATGATATCTCTGCCCCTCACTGCTCAGATCTCTAGTTCGAAATCCTCAGCAAACTGCGCCCTAGAAATTTCGATCTTAGATCAATTCGGTGTCTTGATGCGTTTTCCAAATGACCCTCAAGCCTTCCTTTATAGTCTTCTCGTTGACATATCAACGACCCGGATTAGATGTCTAATCGATGGCTAAGATTAAAACATGACTTGATCTTCGTTCTCTAGAAGATTCACACTCTATTTTATTAATACCCTTTAATTATTTAATTTCCCTAAGTTTAGACTTAGGGTCCCCATTAAAATAATTAATTATTTTAATAAAACATGATCGAGTGGAATTTCCACAAATGGTTTCTGGATTCTTTGGAATACAAGTGTCTAAGCTTCTCCACCAAATTTGAGACTTAGAGCACTTTCTGATGCTACAAAAATCAACACTTCCTTTTAGCGAGGAAAGTGCTCTAGCAATAATGCCTGCTGCATACTGCTCTGCCCCTGAAGCATCCTCTACATTGCTGAAGTCCATCAGTCTTTGTGCTGTTGCTGCCACTGTACTATTGCCCATGATACTGCCACTATCACTACTGCATTTGTACTGCAACTCCCTCTCAAGTGCTGCGTTTGCTATGCTGCTAACACTGCATCTGCACTGCAACTGAGCTGTTGATAGAAACAGCAGAAAACTCACCCAAAACTAAACAAGTGTTCAGTGGATGTACCTCAGTGCTGAAGAATTTGACTGCTGATAGCTACTGCGTTGTCCCTCTGATGCTCTGCGTTGTTGCTGCTTTGCATTGTGCTGCACCATTGTGCACTGCGCTACTGCTGCCTCTGCTCTGCGCTGCTCCAGAAATGAACACTGCTATCTACTGCACTGTCGTCTCCATCACTCCTTGGTTCCATCTGAATACTCCTCCATCTCGCTACTGTTGATCATGGGCTCCGGTAGCAAGGTTTGATCCATGAGGTGGGCTCCTCAAGGATCTTGCCCATTTGAAGTTCAAGGAACTACAACTCAATATCACCCCACTTCCCACTAGGAGAAGCATGGGCACTAATGGCCACCTCATCCTCCTTGATACTCGCGGCTGCAACTTTCGGGTCATGCTTCTCATCTTTGTCCTTCTTCTTTAGAGGACATTGAGATGCATAGTGGCCCATCTCGCTACATCTGAAGCACTTGACCTTTGAAGCATCACGTTTCGGTTTCCGTTGCGCCTGCTGTCCCTTCGATGCAAGGGCTGCATTCTCCTCTTCCTCCATAGATTTTGATCTGCTTCCGCTGCTGCCATCAAGTTTGCACTTGATGAGGTCTCTCCTCAGCTCTTCCTCCTGAAAAGCTGACCACAACTGCTCCTAGCTAGGTAACGCTGCCTGACCCAGTATGCTCTGGACAAACACTTGCCACTCCTCCGTGACACTGTTAAGGGCCACCCGTACCATGGTTGTAGCTGTAGGTGTAGCACCTACTGTCAACAGTTGATCACGAACCTCCTGAAACGACATAAGGTATGAAGCCACACGCTCCCCTTTCCGCGTATGGATCATACGGAGCTTCTGCTCCAAGTACAACTTCCGCTGCTCGGAAGATCCCTCATATAGGTCATGCAAAGCTACCCACATATCTCTTGCAGTATTTTTGCCAGCCAAATGTGAGACGATGTCGTCCTTGACACCATCAAGGAGCAACCTCTTTGCGTTCGCCATATCAACATTGTACTTTTTGTTTCGATCCGGATTTGTAGGTACAACTACCATGTTCTCCACGAACGCCTTCAGATCATATTCATCTAGAAGAAACATGGCCGTTCCTTCTAGATCATATAGTTGGAGGGGCCCTCCAATTGATCTTGATCACGAAGTCCGTGAGATGCCATCTCAACCGAAAAAATGTCGTATTCGCTCCCTCTTCCTCCCTACCGCGCAGTCCCTGGTGGGCTTACGCACTCCCAGGTAGAGTTGTAAGTTCTGCAGCTCCTCTACTGCTCAGCAACTGAGAAATGTTGATTTTCTCAGCTATGAAATCTTTGAGGAAGAAATTCCCCAAATATATGTGGCTGATTCCTTCTGACGCTTTTCAGCCTAGCAACAGCTTTAGAAAACTGCGTCCTTCTGTCTTTTGCGTGGAGGCACTACGCTGCTCCCTCTGCCTCCGTAAGATCTCGAATCTGGAATTCCTTTCTCTCTGTCGACTCACTCAAAGAGAGACTACCATGAAAATCTCAGCCCTCCTGGCCAGAATTGCGCAATCCTTCAATGGATTCGTTTTGCTGCATTGTAGCATCAACAACCTTCACTTCAGAAATTAGGCCCATCCTTCCAGTTTCACATCAATGCTCCGATACCATGTGAAAATTCCTAGATCCAAACAGATCTAATGAATCCTACTGCAACAACTGAGTGTACTTCTCCTATTAAGTAAATTACATTACATAATTATTTCAAATCTGAATTATTGAAGCAACTACTGAAGCAACCTACACTAAAATTGATTCAGAAATAAGGAAACTAGACAAGGAAATCATTCACACATATGACACTTTTATTTTGGACTAAGTCCTCGTAAAAACCCAATGCGGGAAAACCGGTGCAGCATATTTGAGGGTTTTATTATTATGCAATAGCAATGTCTGGATACATCTCTGAATACCCGCGAGGGTTATTCAATTACAGAGAGAAATACTGGCAGAAGAATATGTGAGAAATACCTCACTCAATCACTGATTCTCCACGTCATTCTGTCACATAGAATAATTTATTTCTCTCTATTTTATTTAATTCTAGCCTAATTAATTGCCACAATTTCCACTAAACTTAGGAAATGTGGGTTTTGAGGGTCCAAAACACATTATTAACCCCTCAAAGTGTGTCATAGTAGAAAGTTGAGAGTGAGAGGTGTAATTTTGATTACTCATACCCCATACAACTTCTCTAGACAACACTTATTACAATCCAATTCCAATTTTTATTGCAAATTTTGACCTGGGGGAAATCTAAAAAATTAAAAAATAACTACCTAGACCTAACCAAATTCCACGAAATTTTTTGTGTGGTCTAGCATGGTAATATACATTGACTCTAAACACTAGGACTCACCCAAGGCCTCATGTAAATTTTTGTAGATGTTCTATGCTTGATGCAACTTTACTTTTTATCCCCAATATCAAATAGCAATCACATAAACAAGAAAGTAAAATGCTGATAGAACATACAAGTAGATCGACATAAGACAAGCCAAAACTTACACTTAACTTGATCAACAAAATATGTGTTGTGGTGCGTTACGACGATCAACAAGCCAAAACTTACACTTAACTTGATCAACGAAATATGTGTTGTGGTGCGTTACGACGATCAACAGGATGCTTCAACCAACAAAGTCTCAATATGGTCAACCAACCAAAAGTGTCACACAACCCTCTCGGACAGCGATATCAATCAACCCAAAGTCAACAAAAGTCAATGTTGTCACAGTCAACGGTCAACGCAAAACAACAATAGCAAAAAGTCAACGCAACACGGTCAAAGTCAACGATCAACCTTGATTTTTGTGCCAGAAAATGCGGACTGCAGAAATCGGAATTTTGACCAAGATTTGGGTCAGTTTGACCATGCGTTGACCAAAGTCAACACTGGTAAACTTTGCGCTGAAAACCCTAGGTCGAAAACAGAAATTCTCCTTGCTGCGTTTTCCCACGTGTGAGAGAAGAGACTCCATTAGATGATCGAACCAATCAGATGAGGAGAGAGAATGTGATGTGATGGATGAGTGAAAATGACCTCCAACGTTGACCTATTTATATCCATCAGTGAGGGTGTATGACACAACTGCTAGGACTTCAAGCCTACATTTCATTTCAGGCCAACCTGCACATATTTTGAATAAATTCAAAATAAATGTTCTACTCATCGGATCAAGATGATCTTTAGATCGGTCTTGCACCTCTCCGAAAGAGGAATCCAATAAAAATGGCATCTTCATCTGAGCATCACAACATGGAGTTTGTACCTAGTTGTCCAAAATTAACACTCCCTCTCAACTAGGGAGAACTCCATCCACCTGTGCCATCCAAACATCGTGCGTCATCCTGTCGTAACTTGCTTTGTTGGCTTCTTTATTTCAGAACAAAAGTGAGTCAGTCACAAAGACATCATTCCTGGTTGACAGATTCAGCCCAGAGGTCTAAAACCTCTATAGGACTCAAAAAGAGTCTCATACCAACCCGAAGTTGGTTTACCTGACCCGAAGTCAGTTGGAGGTTCAAAACCTCACTAGACTTGATCCCAGATCAAGTGGTTGGACATGTCCCATCCTAGACATAGAGAGTACGACAATCTCTAATGCGTCCATCAGTCTTTGCTACTGGTCTCTAGCTTTTCCCACCTCATTGGCCAAATGAGAGGTACTTCCCATGAGTCCAGGACTCAATGGGTAGGATGCATACAGGGCATAGAACATGAGAGGTGAACCAACTCAACATCATAACGGTGGGGCAGAAGCACCACAAGGTTCGGCAAGCCTAGCCCCGTGTTTGCTTATAGCTCCGAGAAGCTATCCCCAAACCCCCCTAGAGCTCCAAGAGCTCATTGTCCAACATGACCCTCAGCATAGGGTCGTTCCACGATACCAAGATTCTCATGGAAGGTTAGGAACTTGACCTTCACCAAGGGCTTTGTGAGAATGTCTGCGACCTGCTCATCAGTTCCTATATGATTGAGCCTTACGATGCCTCGCTGTACCATATCCCGGATAAAGTGGTCCTTGATATCAATATGCTTGGATCGATCGTGGAACATGGGATTCTCGGAAAACTGAATCCCACTCTGGTTATCACAGAGTATCACGGTGGTATCTAGCACATGCCCGAACAGCTCACTGAAGAGCTTTCACAACCAAACTGCTTCACAACAGGCCATATTCTCTGCAATGTATTCGGCCTCCGCGGTGCTCAAAGCAACAGACTTCTGCTTCCAGCTCATCCATGATATTGAAGCAGATCCAAGTGTGAAGCAGCGTCCCGATGTGCTCTTACGATCCACTACACTGCCATCCCAATCGGCATCAGTATATCCATGGAGTGTCACGCTCCCGGTAGTGTATCTTAGCCCATGGTTTATCGTGCCCCGAAGATATCTCAACAGATTCTTGGCACCAACCCAGTGAATGTGATGAGGTTCAACCGTATGTTGACTCAAAGTGTTCAGTGCAAAACATACGTCTGGACGGGTGTTCACTAAGAACATCAGGGCCCCTACGAGTTGATGATACTCAGTAGGATTTGCTAGCACAGGCCCAGCAGCGCTGCCACTCAACATCTTAAAGTTGAGCTCCATCAGTGTCAACACGGACTTACAGTCCACCCTTTCAAATCTTTCCAGAAGCTTCACAATATATTTTCCTTGAGAAAGGAAATCTCGCCAGGTCTCTGCCAGACCTCCAAGCCTAGGAAGTAATGCATTAGTCCTAGGTCCTTCATCTCGAACTCAGCAGCAAGCTCCCTCTTACACTAATGAATGAGAGGGTCAACACCTGTCAGGAAGAGGTCATCCACATACAACACCAGAATGAGAGGCTTTTCTCTATCAACCCTGAAGTAAAGGTTCGGAACAACATTACTACGAGTGAAGCCTAGCTTCATCAGGTAGCTATCTATCCTCTCGTACAAAGATCTGGGTGCTTGCTACAACCTATAGAGGGCTTTCTTCAACTTGCAAACATGGGTGTCCTGATCTTGGACTTCAAACCCTAGAGGTTGCTCCACATAAACCTCTTCCTTTATCGCATCATGCAGAAATGCGGTCTTCACATCCATCTGATGAAGATTCCATCCTTGCGTAGCAGCAAGGGCTATGATAGATCGGATGGTGGTATATCGAGCCACAGGTGCAAATATATCATCATAGTCTACGCCTTCCTTTTGAGAGAAGCCACGGGCAACGAATCTTGCCTTGAACTTTTCAGTACTACCATCAGATCTATGCTTGATCTTATAGAGCCATTTCGAGGTGACAACTGTTTTGTCCTCTGGTCTTGGAACCACATCCCAGACATCATTCTTCATAATGGACTCATATTCTTCGTGCATAACATCCTTCTAGACTTGATGCTTTACGGCTTCTTCAAAAGATCCAGGCTCAGATTGTACGATTGTACTCATGGCTGCTAGATACCCTTGGTATCTATTCAACTTCTTGCTTTCATGGAATGTCCCCCTTAGGGCCATATTTCTCTCGACATCCTCGAGAGTGTCCCTGAGCCATGATGGTATTTTCCTCATTGAAGGAGGTGGATTAATAGGGTCCATCGGTCCTTCAACATCGGGCATCATCTAATCCTTTGGTTCTTCTTGATTTCCAGGCCTTGCTTCATGATCTTCCTCAGATCTCGGAAGATTGATTACTTTCCGCAGGGAAGCATCTTTGTCAAAGGTAACATCGTGGCATATCTCCACTTCCCTTTGACCAGGCACATAGACTCTATAGTTCGAAGTTTCGCTGTAGCCCACAAACATTCCTTTCTTCCGAGAAGCATCCAGCTTGCTCCTCTTCTCCTTCGGTACATGAAAATAAATAGGGCATCCAAAAACTCTAAAATGTAAGACGTCAGGTTTCTTACCAGAGAAAACCTCTTCGAGAGTTTTGGAGTTCAGAGTGGAATGTGGGCATCGGTTTTGTATGTACACAGCAGTGTTTGCAGCTTCTCCCCATAGAAACTTCGGAAGACCTTGGTCACATAGCATGGCACGGGCAACTTCCACAATGGTTCTGTTCTTTCTTTCAACAACGCCATTCTGCTCAGGAGTATACACAGTTGTGGTCTCCCTCTTGATGCCAGCTTCTCTGCAAACGTTCTTGAACTTAGTCGTCTCATATTCAGTGCCATTATCGGTCCTCAATATCTTTATCTTCTTCCCTGTTAGATTTTCCACCAAGGCTTTGAAGGTATGGAACCACATGAAAGCCTCATCCTTCTTCTTCAAGAAGTATATCTAGGTTTTGCGAGAGAAGTCATCTATGAACGTCATATAATACGAACATCCTACCAAGGATGTCACGGGCAGCATACCAGACAGATCAGAATGTATCAGTTGCAAGACATCAGATGTCTTTGTGACACTTGAGGGGAAAGGTCCCCTTGTATGCTTTCCTTTAGCACAACCCTGACATACACCTTCATGATCATTTCTGAACTTGGGCATATCCGTCACCACCTTCCTTGCTTCGGGAAGGGCTTTGTAGTGAAGGTGTCCAAACCTTCGGTGCCATAGTTCAGTCTGTCGGATAGTATTACATGTCATCGCTCCGAGTGGACTTCCTCCAACCCAGTAGAGTGTATCAACTCTAAACCCAATCGTGATAGCTTCCTTGAAACTCTTCTTCTAGATACACACCTTCCCATCAATGAATGCCACATTGAAACCTTTGTCTTTCATGGCAAAAATAGACACAAGATTCTTTTTCAAATCAGGTACATATAGTACATCTTGCAAGTGGAGGACTTGACCTTGAGACAAGTGGAGGGTCACAGTCCCTGTCTTTTTCATGGAATATGTGGCATTATCTCCAAGGATAATTTTCAGATTAACATCCTTCTCAACCATATCAGAAAGTGCTTCTTTGAACCCAGTGATGTGCCTTGAGGCACCACTATCTATCAACCAGACATCCATAGTGTCGTGTGGAGATGCAGCAGAGAGGGCAGATACAAGAATGAATTCATTTATTTTATCATCAACAACATTAGATTCCTCATACATGGAATTTCTCGACCTTTTGAAAGGTTGCCCATTTCCACCAGAGGGAGCCTTCCTTTTTCCTTTGAACCTGTTGTTCCTTTGATTGCCATTCCTCCAGTTGTTGTTGTTGTCATCATCATCAGGAGAATCCTTCTTGAAAGGGCATTCTCTAGCATAGTGCCTGGTCTTGTGACATGTGTAACATTTACCTTTCTTCCCTTGGGCCCCTGCTCTTCCTTTGTTCCTTAGACAACCAAAGTTCTTCTTCTTAGCACGAGCAGTGAAGGCAACATTTCCTTCATTTTCATATTCCTCCATCCTTGTCTCTTCTTGTACGCATTTCGATAGTACTTCGTCAAAATCAGGTATCACATTGTTATTGAGAATGGTAGTATTGAATACATGCCATTCAGATGAGAGACCTCCAAGTGCGGTGAGAACCATTTCTCGATTAGCTATTGTCTCCCCAATAGCCAGAAGATTATTTCTGATTTCGGTCAACTTCAAAAAATAGGATTGAATGGATTCATCCCTGCCTTTCTTCAGATTCTTCAGTTGATTCTTAAAGAAGAGGACTTGATTTGCATTTTTGGCCTTGAACATATTGACCAACTTATCATACATCTCCTTGGATGTGCCAAACTTAGAGATGTAGGCAACCAGACTCTCAACTTTGCTTTGATTTCCCCCTTCTTATATTTTGACTTGGTAGCAGCAGGTGCAAAGGATGGAGGCTCTTGGATTTTACCCTGCACATAGTCCACGACATTTTGGTCTTCCAACATAAGATCCAATGTCATCTTCCAGGCATGGAAGTCTTCCTTCCCAGTCAATTTGTCGTCATCTTTAAAGCCATTATAGTTTGAGGTACCCATGCTCTTCTTCGGTGATTGCTACAAACTTGGGCTTTGTCTTCACCTCAACTCCGATACCATGTAAATTTTTGTAGATGTTCTATGCTTGATGCAACTTTACTTTTTATCCCCAATATCAAACAACAATCACATAAACAAGAAAGTAAAATGCTGATAGAACATACTAGTAGATCGACAGAAGACAAGCCAAAAATTACACTTAACCTGATCAGCAAAATATATGTGTTCTGGTGCGTTACGGCGGTCAACAGGATGCTTCAATCAACAAAGTCTCAATACGGTCAGCCAACCAGAAGTGTCACACAACCCTCTCAGATAGCAATATCAGTCAACCTAAAGTCAACAGAAGTCAACGCTGTCATAGTCAACGGTCAACACAAAACAGTAGCAGGAAAAGTCACGCAGCCTGGTCAAAGTCAACAGTCAACCTCGATTTCTGAGCCAGAAAATGCAGACTGCAGAAATCGGAATTTTGACCAAGATTTGGGTCAGTTTGACCATGCGTTGACCAAAGTCAACGTTGTTCAACTCTGCGCTGAAAACCCTAGGTCGAAAACAGAATTTCTGCTTGCTGCGTTTTCCCACGTGTAAGAGAAGAAGAGACTCCAATAGATGATCGAACCAATCAGATGAGGAGAGAGAATGTGATGTGATAGATGAGTGAAAATGACCTCCAACGTTGACCTATTTATATCCATCAGTGAGGGTGAGTGACACAACTGCTGGGGCTTCAAGCCTACATTTCATTTCAGGCCGACCTGCACATATTTCGAATAAATTCAAAATAAATGTTCTGCTCATCGGATCAAGATGATCTTTAGATCGACCTTGCACCTCTCCGAAAGAGGAATCTAATAAAAATATTGGCATCTTCATTTGAGCATCACAACATGGAGTTTGGACCTAGTTGTCCAAAATTAACATCTCACCATCAAGATGTACTCCGTCTTTGGGGTAAAATTAGAGGAAGGAACTTAATTAATTATTTAAGTCCTGGTGTGGAGATGATAATTAACCGAGTGAAAAAAACCTCTCAGAGTAATACTCACTTGTTGGCAAGGTCCCAAGCTACCTAGGCCTATTACAGACTCAATACTGATTCAAAACTCATCATTACTAGCATCACTTATTACAATTCCTCGTTGGACGTGGAATCTGGGTACAAGAGAAAATGATGAGAAGTAGAAGTAGAGTTTAAAAACTCTGGTGATCTGATGATATCTGATGGTACAAGTGTCCTTTGGTTAATCTTTGGGCATGGAGTCTTCATATAATCATTAGGTGCTACTCCAGTGGTCAACATTTGGCTCCATATGGCGATGCATGCTAGATATGAAGTGATAGTGTGCAAGAACTTGGAATCTGCATCCATTGAACAAAGATATATATTAGCAGTGTCCATTCAAAATATCATCAAATAAAATCAAGTACAAAATGAAAATTTTATTCTAAGAGCATAATTTATTCAAGAAAGGAATCTACTTAAATAAAATTGACAAGGGATAAGGTTAGAAATATGATACAAAATGATGCCATATGGCATCAGATGTCCTCAGTGTAGTTCATGTTGATAACCTGATTACTTTCAGGTAGATCCATGGGCTGTTTTTCTGATGTGCCTTGTTCAATTTTGAATATCTTAGGACTTTGACCCATCCTAACACTGTGTTGTATATGGGCATCAAATTTACCAAATCCTTTCCTCTTTTTCCTTTTCTTCTTAATAGATCGTGACGTTGATGTTGATGTGATCAAAGTAGACCTTTCTGCCCTATCTTGAAGATGCTCAGATGGAAAATTTGAAGTATCCAAGACTTCTTTGACTTGCCTTTCTCCATTCTGCATCTTCTCTAACATGAGTGATGGATCAATCTCATAAGTATAAACCTAATTCCCCTCAATTTCCTTGCTATCTAGGTCACCGTCAATTAGCCATTTTTTAATGGAATAATGGACCTCCTCATAATAAGATGAATCTTGCTCTAGTGGACCGGGGGGCTTATGATCTGTTTCTTTGTTTTTTTCCCATTCGTCATCTACCCTAAGTTGGAATTTTTGTACCTGTGACATTTCCATTTCCTCCAACCTATTCTGAAAAGTGACTTGATTATCCTTCATAACACTTATCTCCTTGGCATGATTTGTTTCCATGGTGTTGATTAATTATACTTGTTTTTCTTCCATGGCGAGCAACCTGTTTTGAATAGAGGTTATCTGATTAGAATGATTGACCTCCATGGCCTTTTTTGCTTGTGCTTGATTTATTTCCATGGTCTTAATGAGTTGAGTTTGGTTGAGGTGTATATCCTTAATCATTCAAGTCAACTCCTTGATGAGATCCTTATCATTCTCATCAACTTTTGCTTTGATCTTTCTTTCATCTCCATATTTTTCTTCAAAGGCGTCAATGATTGATTCTAGAGAATCGAAACTGTTAGCAGGTAAGTCAATGAACCAATCCATAGCATTGCCATCTAATGAAAATATGGAAAGTCTCATTTTAACATCCTCATGGTTAATATTATGGCACAATTTGCTCACACAATGGTGGAAATTCCTAAGGTGAGTTTTGGTAGTAATAGCATTGTTACCTAGAAAACTAGGCAAATCATCAATAGCTTCAATGGCTTCATCTAGAATAAAATAAGGATAGCCTGGAATGTTAGTAAAATCACAAGGGGCGAACAAATCATTCATGATGTCATGCTCACTTGACCCTGAAAGAGAAAATGGATACCAGAGACAGGCTTTTGTCCAAGATTAGCAATAACTCTACGAGAAGAAGGCTTCAAGCAGAAATCCTTGCAGAAAATGAAATAAGTGGAGTCGCCACTTGAACAAGAATCTAACTCTAAAATCCAACATGCAAAAAAAAATCAAAAGTTAGTCGATTTCCCAGGTACAAGAAGACTTGTCCCCGACAACGGTGCCAAAAATGTTAATCTCCTTGTCGTCTACACCTACTTGCAAGTCAGTGAGAAAAGAATTCAACCCCACAAGGTGTGGTTGGTGGCAAGGAACTCAAAGAAGGGGTTGTCACACTAATCCCAACTCTCTTCGTTTTAGCTCTCTCCTAGGTTAGCTAAGGGGGGTGGTCCCTAAAATGAAGAAACTAAGTTAAAAGAATGTGAGGTTCTAGGAGAATGTTAGAGTGAAATTGGATTACTTTTAAAGATTTATGAGCACATATGAACAACTTGAAATAATAATGACAATGATAGAACCAGTGCCTAATAAAGAACTTGCTTCAAAGTAAAAATAATGCTCTCAAAAGGTGAGAGCAAAGTAATCTTGCAATGGAAACAAAAGGTTGTTAGCACAAGATATTTGCAAGATAAATGCCTTTGAGATAATCAAATTCAGAAATCAAAACATTGAAACGTATCTTGCCACAATTTAGAAATCAACTTGGAAGATGCTAGCTGCTGAATGAAAAGAAAACTGTTGTTAGGAAAATTACAATACTTGCTTTTGGAATAAACTTTGCCTAAAAACCCAAAACCATCAAGAGACAAGTAAAGTAAAATGTGATGGAGACTGCTTTTGGTTAATTTTAGTTAATTACCTCTACAACAAAGATTTCAAATCAACTCTTCAATCCCAAGACCTCACCCTCGCCCAAATCATGTGGATCTCACAGTGAGGAGTAGAGGGTCCCTAAGAGGTCTATTCAACCAACTTATGTTGGAGGTAAAATTTTAGTGAGTGTTGGTACGCAAGTTATGTTGATTGTCCCAATTAAATTGTTACATGCAATGTTACAATAGAAGTAATTATGAGGTAGTGCTCATTGCCATAACAAATCAAACTTGAGAAATGGAAATAAACTCGTGTGTTGCACCATTAAAACGAAAGTAGGCAAGTAAACGAAATGAATTCCTCTTAAAGATACAATTGTTTCACTTAAGCATAGATGGACTAAACAATGAAGAATGTACCTAAAATTTCATGAAACAATTAAAACTTGCCAAACATGTAAATTACACACATAAAGGAAATTCACCCAAGTTTGTAGATTTTGGAACTTATGCATCATATATTTATTTAGACACAAGGTTTAGTGAAATGAAAATGGAGTGACTGTGTTGTTAATTTTTACCATGCATGAGATGAAAACTAGAAAGCAAGTCAATCCACCCAAAGAAGGTCCTTCCTCTTCAACTCAGGAAGGGGGATACCATGCGAAAAAGATCCCAAGCTCCCTCAAGCAAAAGATTATCTTTTTATTAGCGATTACAATGAGAAAAGAAGCCTCTAAGAAGACTTCCCAAAAAGGAGATCTTTACAAGATAGGAGCTTTGGAAAAGCTAGAATCTCCTCTTCAAATTGTGACAACAAGAACAAGTGGATAACACCTCTAAAACATAAATTTTTGGAGGCCTCAAAGGCCCACGGCCTAGGTAACTTGCTGCTGTCCTATAGAGCTCATGACCTCCCTAAAAAATCAGTCTTTTAGATGATGGAAGGTCCTGCATGCAAAATAATTAATAGTTTCCTGCCATCTCTTCTTCCAACTCTTTGTTGCCCAACGCTCAAACCTATGGGCTGCCAAGCAAAGTCAAGTGTTAGAGCAAAATAATAAGATTAAACTACAAACTAATGTACGAAAAAACACTAGCTCAAGTAGTGGAAGTAAACCCCCATACTTGTCTAGTTTAGAAATTGCTCTTGAACTAGCATGTATAACTTTGAAAGCTTTAAAAGAAGTATTTGAAATTTTTAAATAGAATGGATGATCAAGTAGTTAGAAAAAAGGAAAACTCCCTTTTGGTCTTCATTGGATGAAAGACTTGGGATTGGAAATAGCTGAGTCTTGGGTCGCTTTGAGTCTAGGAGTGAGTTGGTGTATGTGAGACTTCTCCCACACTCAGATGGATTTCCTGCACACAATGTAAAATGGATCTTCTCCACACACTTGAATCAAATATTAATTCACAAGAGGATTAGAGCATCAAAATGAAACAAGATAATCTAAGCATTCCACCTAAAATGCCTTAGCAAACTTACTTCTAAAATAGTGCTCTAAATCAATTACACATGGAAGATAGCTTGCATGCATCAATCCAAGTTATATGGAAAATATGAATTAATATGGATAAATCATATAAAAAAATTCAAACATAGTATGCACAATTACGGAAATAAATCACCTAATTACGCCAAGAGAACACCAACTAGATAGCCCCAAAGTCATGATTTTATTAACCAATATGCAAGTACAAAATGTCAGAGTTTCCTCAAGTCTGATAGCTCATAATCTAATACAATATGAGAGCCAATGGCTCTATTATATAGAGCGTTGGGAGCAATTCCTAAAGAAGAATGCATGTGAGAATTGAACTTGGATCAAATCCCAAGGAAAGATAAGCCAAGTTCGATGTGAAGAAGACTGAGACACCAGAGAAAAATCAAATTCCATATGTGCATCTCAAGGGAAATTAAATTCCCTATATGACCCAGTGTAATCATCCATGAGCGAAGCGAAGTACTGTGCTACATCCCGTCAACCACTGCAAACTCGATCCAAGTGAAGCCTTACCTGTAGATAATCCCGGTGTAGCTCTACGTAGGCATCTGAGAATTGTGTGATTCCTCTAGTTAACTGTGCAGTCTGGCCCAAAGGAAAAGCATAAATCCTCCGAGTGAAGCTTTGAGTGCTGTTGCACTCCAGATAACTCGTGACAAGAGGCCCCCATGTGGTATTCAGTCAACATATGCTATAGAATATTCCTTTGATGCACAATTTCCTTTAATAAATTTGATTTTCCTTGTGTGTAACTGTTGCTTTATCTCTGGGAAATACAATTTTGATGAAATAATGGTGTATTAATGATGTAGTGTGCTCAGTCATCTTCCACATGTCCATTGACTCAACTCTTTGACTTAGGATATTTTCCAAGTCATTTCCATGTCATTCTATCACATGGAATAATTTATTTCTCTCTATTTTATTTAATTTTATCCTAATTAATTGCCACAATTTCCACTAAACTTAGGAAATGTGGGTTTTGAGGGTGCAAAACACATTATTAACCCCTTAAAGTGTGTCATAGTAGAGAGTGAAGGGTGAGAGGTGTAATTTTGATTACTCATACCCCATACAACTTCTCTAGCAATCCAATTACGATTTTTATTGCAATTTTTGACCCGCAGGAAATCTAAAAAATTAAAAAATAACTACCTAGACCTAACCAAATTCCACAATTTTTTTTGTGTGATCTAGTATGGTAATATACATTGACTCTAGACACTAAGACTCACCCAAGCCCTCACCATCAAGCCGTACTCCGGCTTTGGGGTAAAATTGGAGGAAAGAACTTAATTAATTATTAAGTCCTGGAGGGGAGATGATAATTAACCGAGTGAAAAAAACCTCCCAGAGTATTACTCACTTGTTGGAAATGTCCCAAGCTACCTAGGCCTGTTATAGACTTAATACTGATTCAAAACTCATCATTACTAGCATCACTTATTACAATTCCTCGTAGGGCGTGAAATTTGGGTACAAGAGAAAATGATGAGAAGTAGAAGTAGAGTTTAAAAACTCTGGTGATCTGATGATATCTGATGGTACAAGTGTCCTTTGGTTCATCCTTGGGCATGGAGTCTTCATATAATCATCAGGTGTCACTCCAGTGGTCAACAAAACTCTCTAAGGAAATCAATCTCTATTTGTATGTTCTCCATCTACCCATCGACTTCTTCTTATAATCTTATGTTGGACCCTCCAATGACCAAGATTAAAACTTAATCAAGGGCCAAGATTATATCAGGTCGATCTCTGTGAGTTTCTAGATGATTCACACCTTATCTCAATTAATACTGATTAATTAACCCTTTTTCCTAAGTTTAGACTTAGGAAATATTTAAAAATAGGCTAATGAATTATAATCTAATTGAGACACTTCTAGGTGGAATTTTCAGAAACGATTTCTGGGTTATGGAGTGTTAGTTTTTGTAGCATCAGATATGTTTTAGCTTTGAAATTTTGTAGAGAGGCTAGAACACAAAAGATCTCCAAAAGCCATAAATCGTTTCTGGAAATTCCATCTAGAAATGACTTAATTAGATTATTTGTGAGTTTTTAAATATTTCCTAATTCTAAACTCAGGGAATGTGACTAATTAATCATAATTAATTAAGTCAAGGTGTGAATGTTCTAGAAACTCACACAGATCGACTTCAAGTTAATCCTAGCCATCGATTAAGATCTAATCTTGGCCGTTGAAGTCTCAACAAAGGATTATAAGAGGTCGATGGGGCTTGGAGAAATCACTTCTTCAACAGTTCGATTTCTTAAGCAAATCAATTTCCAGAGTAGCAACTGTCAGTTGCCAGAGAGAGAGCTAGTGAGATTGAAGTAGTGAGGGCCGAGCAATGACAGTGAAGCTAGAGGAGGCATTCCAGTTCTGGTGAGTGCATTTGCAGAGAGGCAGAGGAGCCACAGTGAGGCTGAGGCAGAGCAGTGCAGTAGCCTCTAGAGGCAATTTCATATTTGCTGGGGGAAACATAGTTTTAGTGCCAGAAGCTGGGCATAGGGTCCAAAGGCCAGGTGAGACGTTTTCCTAGACAACAACTGACCAGACGACTTGAGGAGAAGTTGTTCCAAGCTGAGTGCAGAAGTGATTGTGCTAGGGTGACGCAGTGACTGCACAAAGCCATTTTGGACGGCTCAATTTGCGCTGAGGTCATTGCCCGGATTCGTCTATGGAGTGAGTAATTTCCTCACTAGATTTTTCTTGGCAGTATTTCTCTGTAGGATTTCCAGTTTGGGCATCCAGTTGTACTCAAATTATTTCACTGGTGCATAATAATAAAACCCTCGGCTGCTGCATTGGTTTTCCCACATAGGGTTTTTCCGGGGACATTGGTCCAAAAATAACTGTGTTGTTTTATGTGTGTGTGCTAGCATTTCTTCCAGCATTTATTTCTTCTACAGTTTTATTTGTGAAGATTGCAGTGTATTTATTTCGATATTTTCCATAGGAAACAACAAATAAATTGTTAAATAGAATTAACAATTAGAAGAAATAATATCAGTTGCTGCAATAGGATTCAGGTCACCGAATTTTCACATGGTATCAGAGCGCAAATGATCAACCAGAGAGGTTAGTGGCGAAGAAAGGAAGAGTTTCGCTGTTCAGTGTGGGCAGCAGATCGAAACCCCAAAGGGCAACACAATCACCTTGGCCAAGAGGTCGAATTTCTTTAGGAGAATCAATTTTTCTAAGAGGGATAAAAAACTTCGATCTCTCCAAATCGAGGGATTCTAGAGGCAGAGGGAGCAACCAATATTTTTTTGCAGAGAAGATCTCTAGCTGGACGCAGTAGTTTTGCAGCAGTTTGCTAGAGCAAAACTAGTGTCGGGTGGAAGAAGAGCACACACTGAGGGAAATTTTTCCTGAGGGAACTTCTAGTCTCAAGAAGTTCGATTTTCCTTGCAGATCAACAGTGGTTGTGAGTAGAGTTTCTCACTCCAGAAGGGAGTGCGAATAGTTGAGCAGCAACTGAGCAGAAGGGAAGAGGAGATTTTCGATATTTGTTGAGATGGCCACTGCTGGGCTTCGAGATTGGGACAGGTTGGATGGTGATTCCAACTATGTGATCTAGAAGGCAAGGATCTCATTCCTTCTAGATGAGTTTGATCTCAAGGCATATATCGATAACGTGGTGGCAGTTCCCACGGATGCAAATCAAATTAGTGATGATTGTGATTTGATAGCCACAATGATAGAGATGTCTTGACAGTGTTTCTTTGACGATAACATTGACAGTGTGACAACTAAGGTTTTGCAATATAATTTGAGTAGAAACAGAGCTATGTGTTGGCAGTTGTGAACAGCCTGATTGGTCATTGTGTTTGAGCAAAACTAGGGTTTATGACACATTGGGCAGGATCATTGTATGCATGGATAGTTGATGAAGCGAGAGGTTACAACTAAGGTTGGTGGTTTGATGCAAAAGCAGATGTTAGGGTTTGATATGCAGTTTGGACAAAGTTAGAAGTGGTTTATATTGGTAGCTAGGGTTTGATGTGTAGATTGAGCAGAGGCAGAATCGATTGACAATGATTATATTTCGGTATATTTTGTATTGATTCAAATCACAGGCAGATCTAGTCTGAAAATTGTGAAATGGGGTCTGCCAACTGATCAGGGTGGTTGGGTGGTGCAAAGCAAGAGAGTGGAGTCTCCTTGTTGGAGCCTAAGAACACTTCAAGGTCGCAGGGTGGTGCTAGGGCATGAGGGCATTGGAGCGTCCGTCCAGTTGCAGACGGTACACAGGGTGTTGGATTGCCTTTAGGTTGGAGCCTGTAAACTAGGGCGTTGAAGCATCCTCCTAGTTGTAGTTGGTAAATAGGGCATTGGAGTGTCCTACAGGTTGGAGCCTTTGAATCAGGGGGTTGGCGCTTCTTTCAGTTAGAGCTGAAAAGTTGATGTAAATCTTTTAAAGACAAATATTAAGAAACATTCGATGGTTTTTGTCCCAGAGGGGTTTCCACCTAAAAATCTCAATGTCCACTATCTTTATTATTCTGCATTGTTAAATGGTGTTTATGAATGTTTATGATTGTCTGATGCTAATAACAATTAATTCTCTCCGAAGTTAAAAATATACTAATTGATAATAAACACTGATTCACCCCCCTCTCAGTATTTCCAACAATTAACCACATTTAGGCAAAATAGGGTCTGAAACCATGAAGAACTTCTTGAAAATACTTGTGGCATCTTCCAAAGTGATTGATTAATAATTACGTGTGGAATCTTCCAAGGTGGGCATCCAAAAAATCTGGATGCCCACAAATCAAGTACTATGGAGATGAATGCATGAAACAAGCACCAAATCCACAAAGAAGACATGTGCAATGTCATCAATGCCCAACTAACTCCATGAAGAAAGGGGGCATTACCTCATCATCCGATGAATAGGGTTATGCCTCAACATGTGTGCAAGATACTCCTCCAAAGATGGCACATGTGAATGATGATGCATGAGAACATGTACAAGGTGGTCTCACAAGGTGGAGTGCCTTATAATAAAGCATCAAGAATTGTGCAACAAACCACTCAAGCTCGAGGTCCAAGATGTAACAACCCTCCATAAGTGTGCCAAGGGATAATTCCGTAAATCAAATGATCAATCCATCATGAAATTATGTGCAATGTTTTAGATCCAAACCATGTATGCAAATTCCAAGTCATCAACCAATTAATTAACAAGGGGAATGACCTCATCAAAAGAGGCATGACCAGTAGTAGGCTATCGGGTTTGGTTATAACCTAACCACTAGGAGGAAAAGGGGTTCCTTTCTATTCAAGTCCATTTTGTTCCATAGATGAGTAGAGTAGCTGAGAGTGGATAGAGAGAGAGCAAACAGATAGGGTTTGTGTATTGTAGAAGCCCATGGGTCACAAGTCTCACTTTGTACTTGCATCCATTTCCATTTAGAGAAAGAGAGAGCAGAGCCGCCTCACCTTCCAGTTGGGTTTTCTCCTGTAAGGATTTCCTAGGTCATATCTTGTGTTGTTATGGTTGTGAGTGATTGTATTTTTGTGTGTTTTCTGTTTTCCATATTTCATATATTGCATGCATAAGCATAACACAATAATTATTGAATCCAGAAATCTAAGGAAAAATTAACCCTCATAGTGTAGATTTTGGATTCTCATAATATCTTTAGTAGATCTGTTGTGACGAAGTGTCGAGTGGAATATCGATGGCAGTTTATGGATCAACCAATTTTAAAGTATTGGAAATGGTGCTATTGGAAACTCTTTTCGACTATAGAATTCTACTATAAAATCTGGCTAAATCATCTGTTTAAAGGTCGATATAAATAGAAAGTGGGCCATTCAAGATGCTGAAATCATATAGCATAAGATGTGCCAAAATATTGGAAATCCAATTAGTGTTCTTAATAGCACTTTAGTGGTAAAAGACATGCTCCACCAGTCAGGTTTGAGGAATTGCTGCTCTGTGATTTGTCACAAAGGAGAGATGGTTAAACTTGTCGGGCTGAAAGGTTTCTGGAGTTTTCTCTGCTGAATGAACCATTCTATTTATCACCTCTCTTAATTGGAATGGGACATTTTTGGGACTGATGGATGGTTAGAGAGTTTTGGAGGTGTGTTTGGAAAATTCTCTCCTTTCTTAGAGAAAAGTTGATGTCATGCAATTTTTAATGGGGATGCTACACCCTTTCATTTGTGTGAGATCAGACTCCAGAGTTAGAAGCACAAGTTTTAGCCAAAATTGCCAAATTTCATAAAAGTTATAGATCCTTTTGAGATTGGAGTCAATGGCCATATGCAGTCTCTCTTTGTCTATGTAAGGAAGGTCAGTCTGTATGATACAGCTTGGCTCAATGATGTATTATTCTTTATGTATTCTTTATTGTTATTTAGTGCAGTATAAGATTCATTTTCCACTACTACTACTACTGATAATAATAATCATAAATCTTGATTCTGAATGTTTGATTTAGCATTGGCTAAGTGTCAATTCTTCTTCAGAAATTCAGATATTTCTTTTTTTCCTGGAAATGGTTCTTCCACTTCTCCATTATGTTGTGAAGCACAGGATTATTGGATCAAGGAAGTCCTTTGATGTTTGGATTTTTCCTTGTCTTTTCATAGTTTATAGCCATTAACTATTTGTATTGTTTATGTTAAAGATTCAAAAACACATTGCATGGAGTGTGTCTATTAATGACTATTGCCCATTTTAATATGCAAAGAGTTCGATTGTTAAATGTTATTAGTGTTGGTAAATGTCATTTTGCATAAGATGGCTTCTTTTCAATTAATTTTCTTAACATTGGAAGAAAGCTCTCCAAATTTTTATAGGTTTTATGTTCTGCAGTCTAATTTTGCATGCCATTTTTGTGGTTATTTTGCTACTCAATAGCTATCTGAAACTCTGATACATATGATTTATTAGGTGGTTGGTGCAGAAAACCCAATGCTAACATCTGCAGCAGAGCAGATATTTAGTGCAGGAGGGAAGAGAATGAGGCCTGCTCTAGTCTTCCTTGTATCAAGGGCTACTGCACAGATGGCAGGCCTAAAGTATGCAATTCTATTGGCTATATGTTTTTGAGGCACTTGCTTTGTATGTTGATTTGCAACAGGGTCTTTATCTAATATAACAAATATGCAGGGATGTCACTCCACAACACCGACGACTTGCAGAAATTATTGAGATGATACACACAGCTAGCTTAATTCATGATGACGTGTTGGATGAGAGTGATGTGAGAAGAGGTATACTGTGCATATCTCTATTACTCCTGTATGAAAGAATGTTCTTGCAAATTTATTTGAAACAGAGGCATTGTTGACATCTGACGTGCATCCCAGTTTGCCTTGCAGCATGCTAGGATGATGCATGGCAAAAGGACCATGCTTCTGTTATTTGCACGTGTGTGTGTTTGTGTTTCAGTTTTTCCATGGAAATTTGTGCTTGCATATGTAAGTTGCAAAGTATATGACTCTCGCTACACACTAATTACAAGTAGTTCTAAACTGTCTTGATAAACATTGGTTTATGTAATTTGTGAAATTTCCTGTTGAACCTGGCATGCAGCACTTTTTTAACCTAGAAGACTACAGATCTACTGAATAAATGCACAACTAGTTTCTTAACACAATTGGGCAGAAACAAAATTACACCAATCTCAATCACGATTCACAAGTGACAAACAAATTCTGCCCAATCAACAGTTCTTCATTAATAACTCCGAACCTACTTGGGCTCCCATCCTGAGATAATAGTCCAACTAAAGAAAATACAATTACAACATACCATGGATATGATTAAGTAGATCATACCCTAGATATGTCCTTGATCTCCTTGGATGATTTGGATCTTCTATGCTGCAGCCTTGAACCTTCCTCAGATCCGACACACCAGAATGGAAGTCCTCCTCCACTCATCACTGAGATGCCTCTCTCAATGTCTTGTGTTGTTGTATGGTGTGTCTTTCTCCTCTCCTTGGCCTTGCTTTTGTAACTTTACTTTGAACTAAATCCATATACCTAATCTCCAAAGTGATGGATGGCTGAGATTAAATCTTGCCTCACTTGAGATCAATGGTTGAGATTAAAACATAATCACTAAAGTAAATTACTTTCCCTAAGTTTATTTAGCTCAATAACTAATATAATTAACTATGTGCTTTTCCTCAGTTAGACTTAGGCTAAGTTACAATAGCAACTTGCTCAAGGAAGTGTCCTAAAAAGGCTTTGGGATACTTTTGCACGCCTAGACACTTAGGCCTGCGTAGAAGTACTTGCTCAACCTACAAACATTAAAACTTCCTCTTAGTAAGGGAGGTACTTCTACCCATTAAAACTTGCTCTGATCTCAGAATTACATCCATTGCCATGGTTGCTTCCTTTGAATTGGAAGCCTTCCCAGCCACCTAGTTCAGAGTCATCCTCATGTTGAGAAATCGATAGGGGCAACAGTTAAGGTGATTTCTCTTTACTTGATAATTGCTTGTGAAGTTTTGTTGGCTTCTTATTACTTTTATTATGTTCTGTTCATCAAACAATTACCAAAACCATAAACTATGAAGATCACAAATAGACAATAAACACAAAATGTAGGCTCCAAGTCAGGGAAAAACCCCTCCAAGGGGAAAACCCAGAAAAATCTTTTCTTCTTATAGAAATAGATTGTAATATCCCGAATGGGAAATAGACAGCAATACAAGTATACGACAATATAGGAAATGCCGAAAATAGAACATAAAGCAAATACACATAAAATGCCGGAAATGCTAAGCCATTTTATTAATCTGAGAATATAATGAGATACAATGGATAATCAGAATAAATGCACCTATCCTTGCTCAAGGCAAGTGAAGAGCCCTCTCAGAAAAACAGGAAATGGCTGCTACAAGAAACTGCATCCCAGCTGCTGGAAGAAACTGCCGTAAACTGCTGCTGCTGGAATGAACTGAAGCTAGGGGCTGATCCCCTTGCCAGAATGAGCTGAAAATCGGCAGACCACCTGAACTCACCACCCCGGACAAAACCCAGAAACCATATACCAAATGGACCACCTCCGAAAATCACCCCAGAAACCCTCCTCCTAGAAAAACGCTGTCCCTCCAGGGCCAGCGCAGACACCAATTGAAATAGACTGAAATGGGGCCACAACTCCTCAGGAAACTCACCAAATGATAAACGCTGAACCTCCACACCGGAATAGGCCTGAATCTCCTGCAGAAATCTCTACCACTGAACAGCTCCAACTCAAACTGTGTCCTCCCTCCAAGGACTGCGCAGTCACCCAATGAAGCTCAGCTCCTCAGCAAAACTCCCAACAAAACACCTGCAAATCTCCTGCTAAAGACTGAAGAAAAACCTTGCCCGAGCAGGCACTCGAAGTCCCCCGGGGCCAAGGGTGAGGTCTCCGACCGGAGACACTCAGTCGCACTAAACAGTGCTGCAGACCGACTAAACAGCCAGCGTGCTCAAGTAGACAGAAGTCTAGCTCAAATATCATCAACAATATCAATAATGCCAAATGAGGTGAAACTCCCACCTTTTATAGTGCTAGCTCCCCTCAAAACCCTAACTGCGTCCCCTCTCTCCATAAGCTCCTCCTATGCCTGCGCAGTTGCTTCTAGAGGCTACGTGAGCCTCCTCTCATGTGTGGTGTGCACCCCCAAGGCTCCCCCTTAAGTTACAACGTTGCCTCTACTAGGGAAACACTTTATTTTATTTAAGTGAGTTAGACCCCTTTTCTCACTTTTATTTATTAATTAACTATAGTCGGCAAAACTATACAAAAATCAAATATTCCAATTAGCGGTGCTAATTAGGAATATTACAGTCTCCCCCGGCAAAATGTTGCTTGTCCTCAAGCAACTGAAGTGATGGATGCTGTAAAATTTGCTCGCTCTCCCAAGTGGCATCCTCATCCGGCAAAAATTGCTTGTCCTCAAGCAATGCTTGAACAAGCCTACTCTCTAGCTGATGCTCCCCACTGATACTGCAAAATGTGCCTGGGTCCCACTGAAACCTCTCTGTCTCCTGCATCACCCTGATACGAAGGGGTATCTCAATGCCAGGATCCCAAACTGGCCTCTCACAGTACCAATCAACCAATAATCCCCCCGGATCCCATCGCCACCATGGCCAATAATCGCCCAAGTCCCACGGCTCGGACTGTGCACTACCTCTGGCTATGACTAATGCTCTAAGAGGTGAAGACCACCAATAAGCATCAATGCTCTTGGGCTCCTGCTGCGTTGTACCTGTAGCTACATATGCTACCCCTCCAACTGCATACCAACTCATCACCTCTCTCCAATCCAAGTCATGACTCAATCCCATGCTGATCCTGTTCTCCTGAAATTGGGAAGGAGTCTTGAAGTAACGATAACTGGTGCCCTCCTGCCGACTGGGATCTGTAACATCTACTATGTCCAAGGGCCCCTGCTCCGCTGTGCTTCCTACGAAGAATACCGTACCATCAAGAGGGTACCAACTTATGATCTCCCGCCAGTCCATCTCGGAGGAAGCATCTGATGTAGCAACAACAACTGCATGTGGAACATGCCTGGAAGGTTGCCGCCAACCCGTAATCATCTCCCACTGCCAAACTATCACATCTACCTCCAACATCTCCAGAGGATATGGATCTGGAGCTGCTGTCACGGTACTCGGTGTCTGTGCATCTGACTGCTCCACCTCAAAGGATGACCCCGATGCTAGCCACATATCCATCATAGGCTCAATGTGGGCACCCATCTGGACCTCACCCAAGGAAATGTCATGCCTGATGTCCATAGTATCCTTCTCTGCTGACTCAGGCTCCATCATGTGCTGCTCTAGCTGAAACGTCAGAAGTGACTCATCACCCAGAGTATCTCCTATACAGTCCCCTGACTGCTCACCCTGCACACTGTAATACGGCTGCAATCTACTGTCATCATACCTGCATGACTGCTCTTGCTCCACAGAAGCAACCTCAACTGATCCTATGGACTCATATGGAAGAGAGTCCTCACCCTGGCATATAGAAGGAATGCCCTCCTGTTCTACCTCCGCCACCTCATCTGCATTGAATATGCCATCCACCCTCTCGATGAAGTGTCGATACAATGTCTGGAGTCCAGACGCATGCTGGGATGCTACCTCTGCTGAACCCAATATCCTCTGCTCATGCGTGATCTCAACATGCCCTGAGGGAAAAATGATGCATGTCTCCCTCATGACCCGCTCCCCAAGCGTAGGCTCAGCAATGACTAATGTGCCACCATTGCAGAGGATCATTTCATCCCCTAAACTGTGGCTGTCAACTAGCGTACTGACCCAGTGCCACCGCTGAGAAGTCTCTCGCCTAGTGTGCTGAGGGCCATCCAAATGTCGTGGGTGTGCCTTACGGACCCTGCTGCTCGACCCTGCTGCTCATGCCCAAAGTGCCAAAGGACAACAACAAAATCAGTTGTGCCCATGAGTGATGTAGAAGAGTGTCAGATGTGTGAGTCCCCACAAATACCATCAAGTATCGCTCCTCTGTCTCCTCATCGATCCCCGGTGAAATACCCCCAAAGGTGCCTCCGTTGTCCCCGTCCATGAGTCTCTCCTCGGCCAATGCTCTAAGACCAACAGAAAGACCGCATGCCCTCGCATACCATCGATCATCCATACCTCAACATGCCACCTTACATCGAGGGCATACCTGTGATATCAGTTTTATACTATGTGCCATCGTCGTAGCACCGTACCATCTCGTGTCTTTGACCGTGTCCGTACCCGTCACTCGCATGCTCTCAATGTGATGTAGGATACTCCTACTCCACAATGCAGTCCCACACACTATGGTACACCACCATGCTACTCCATGTCCACCGGCCATCCACCGCTCAATGCTAGAGGCTCCCACACATCCATGGATGTGATGTCCTAGAGCTGTGCCTCTACGTATCAGACTACCACCAATCGGTATCGTTATGTCCACCGTCGCATCACTATACCCGCCGACAAATGGATCATCACTGCAAATCCTCCTCGAGGGGTCCGAGAAGTGAATCTCCCTATGGGTCAGTAGTGTTACCACCACTGCTCGGCTCCGCTGCGTCCTCTGTCCCCCACACAAAGGTGAAGAATCCTTGGCCCCATACAAGGTGCCATCTGGTGGCCTGCCAATGCCACCTCCTCCGACAAGCTCCTGCCAAGGTGTGCTGACCACCCCGTGATCCTGTGTATGAATGTCATGCCAAGACAACCTAGGGAGTCTGCCCATAAACTGGTTGGCCACTGGAGCTGACCGAAACTGCCCATGCTCTACTACTAGGCCAACTGTACTCTCCAAGACATAGTCAGCCGACCTGCCTGGGAAACGATAGGTGATCCCACCTGGATCCCAATGCCAATCTGGGGTTCCTGTACTCCCCATGCATAGAAAATCCTGCTGAGCTACACTCGGATCCATCACTATCTCCATAGCTCGCTCCACCGAGTACCAACTCAAAATCTCTCGCCATCCATCCTCAACATGTGGATGTTGTACCCTGTGCAACTCTGATCGTCTCATATCGCTATCCAAGTCAACATATGAGATCTGACTAGGTGGCTCTGCCTCTCTCTCTCCAACGGGGAGAGATGACCCAACAACACTGCTAGTCCCATCCATGCATGCCTGAAGGGGAATGATGTGACGCTCCAACGTGCCCTCTGATTGTACCATCAGGGAATCTAGTCGTTCCCCAATGCGGACCAACTTGGCCGCCGACTTGGCACAAGTCACTCTCATACCCTCCAGTTCCTGGTCCTGCAACAAAATGGCCTCCCGTACTGACGTGGCCTTCTCTCTCAAAACTCGAAGGTCCGTCCAAAGCCGATGATACCGCTGTCTGCGACCATCATCCAATACCTCTGTACCTGCTAGTGCCTCATCGAAGGTGGATACATCTCCTGACACTGCACCCATCTGTGTGCTGCTACCACCCGAAGACTCGGGCGCGACTCCGGTCATCACCTCAATGGATGGCTCTACTGGGGTAGGCTCTACCTTCTCCACTATCACATCAACCGACACGGCCGAGGAGGTCTCCAATGAGGGTGAATCCTGTGTCATACTAGGTGTAACCTCGGACTCCCTGCAATCCTGTGTGCCCTCATCCTCCAAGTGCGAGGTAACCATTTTAATGGTTTCCCTCTCCGATACTCGGTCAAGATGGAAAGAGGTATCCAACTTATCCACCCAAGCTTTTTCTGAGCGCCTGGATGACCCGTCAAATGTCGGTAGATGGAATCTGTCCACTGTGCGCTGTAAGCCCCCATCATGTGAGCGCCTGTTCCCTCTGCGAAAGTTGTGAGGTCTACTATCCCGCTAGAGTTGAACAAAATCTCTGAATGAGATAAGATCTCTGAGCTCCGGCCCATATGCCTGATACTCAGCGAAATAATCACCCATGTGGCCAGGCTCTGGCTCCTGCTGTGCTCCTGCCTCTGTGTCTTCATCCAGAAAAGTGGGCATGGTAGAACGTGTGGGTGTATGTGATGCCATATGCTGAGTGGCATCATGCTCCGGCAAATGGTGGGATGTGCCTGATCCCTCACCAATCCGAAATCCCCTGGGGTTTCCCGCTGCCTAACCTCCAGCGCAGTGAGTCTCTGTGACACATCCTGCATGTGTTGGAGGAGCGCCTCTCTAAATCTCCTCTCATCATCATCACCTGCCATCGGCTCTTTCTGCTATGTGTCTACAGGCTCCTCAGAAACTGCACGGCTGCTGCAAAACCATACTGCTGCTTAACTTCAACCTCCGATTTACCCACTGAAAACTACTCAGAAAATTCCAGGAATTTGGGAAGGTGATCCTTGCCCAAAACCCAGAAAAACCCAGAAAACGTTTCTTCTAATTCCAACCTTCAAAATTTGACCCTTTATATTTTGGCCCTTTTTCCAATTTCGTTTTTGGTATTGCAACTGCTAGTGCTCAAAAATTCCAGAAAACCTCTATACGATCTCTTTCCCGATGTCATAGACCACAGGCTAAGCCAGAATTATGCTCTGATACCACTGTAATATCCCGAATGGGAAATAGACACCAATACAAGCATACGACAATATAGGAAATGCCGAAAATAGAACATAAAGCAAATACACATAAAAATGCCGGAAATGCTAAGCCATTTTATTAATCTGAGAATATAATGAGATACAATGGATAATCAGAATAAATGCACCTATCCTTGCTCAAGGCAAGTGTAGAGCCCTCTTAAAACAGAAATGACGTTAAGAACCGCATCCCACCGCCGGAAGAAACTACCGGGAACTCGGCCGCCGGAATGAATCTGTGTGCCAGGGGTCGATCCCTCGGCTTAATGAGTCGAAAATCGCACCACCTCGAACTCACCACCCCACAAAACCCGAAACCACATACAAAACGGACCACCGAAAATCGTCCCCTAAACTCCTCCTCTCACCCCCGCCTGTCTTCTGCACCTCGCCACACCAACCCACATGATCGAAATGGGGCCACAACTTCTCAGGAAACTCACCAAATGATAAACGCTGAACCTCCACACCGGAATAGGCCTGAATCTCCTGCAGAAATCTCTACCACTGAACAGCTCCAACTCAAACTGCGTCCTCCCTCCAAGGACTGCGCAGTCACCCAATGAAGCTCAGCTCCTCAGCAAAACTCCCAACAAACACCTGCAAATCTCCTGCTAAAGACTGAAGAAAAACCTTGCCCGAGCAGGCACTCGAAGTCCCCCGGGGCCAAGGGTGAGATCTCCGACCGGAGACACTCAGTCGCACTAAACAGTGCTGCAGACCGACTAAACAGCCAGCGTGCTCAAGTAGACAGAAGTCTAGCTCAATAACATCAACAATATCAATAATTCCAAATGAGGTGAAACTCCCACCTTTTATAGTGCTAGCTCCCCTCAAAACCCTAACTGCGTCCCCTCTCTCCATAAGCTCCTCCTATGCCTGCGCAGTTGCTTCTAGAGGCTACGTGAGCCTCCTCTCATGTGTGGTGTGGACCCCCAAGGCTCCCCCTTAAGTTACAACGTTGCCTCTACTAGGGAAACACTTTATTTTATTTAAGTGAGTTAGACCCATTTTCTCACTTTTATTTATTAATTAACTATAGTCGGCAAAACTATACAAAAATCAAATATTCCAATTAGCGGTGCTAATTAGGAATATTACATAGATCAAATGCTAAGTCACCTGATACGGGGATTCGGGATTCGATGGATACGGGGATTCAAGAATTGGATTCGGGATACGGTGACCCCCGGAATAGGACACTCCTGGGATACGATATATATATATATATATATATATAAAATTAGATATTTTTTACACAAATTCATACAAATTCATTGATTCAAACATAGATTTAAGATCTTAGATACTCATACATGATACATTGATACATCATACAATTGTCAAATTTACTCAAAAAAACAAGATAGTAAGATATTGTAGTTTTCTCATTATGTCATCAGAATCAAAATGTGTTACATAAGTACACTGCCAATGGCAAATAGAAATAGAAAATACAAAAAAACTACAGTCTACAAGACTACAAGCCTGAAGCCTCAATGAGTCAGAGTCAATGATTCATCAATCCTCATCATCATAATCAGCATCACTGTCCTCATCCTGATCATCATGCTCACCACTGCTCTCCTCTGTTGCATCCTCCTCCTCTGTTATCTCTGCATCTGCTGGTGTGGAGGATGACACCTCTACTGTATCGGCATCATAAAATGTGACAGGCTCTAGCACTGGCGCATTGAGATCCAAGTTGGCCAATGCCAATTCAACACTGCTATCCAGACCCATATCATTAGGAAAGACATCCCACATCTTTGTCTTTCCCTTCAACCAATCCTCCCTCTGCCTGTAGATGAGACGAAGGTTGGTGTGCACATACACCATTGTCTCTACCTTGGACAACTCAAGCCTGCTCTTCTTCACACTATACAAATTCCCATATGTGCTCCAATTCCTCTCGCAACAAGAGGATGCAGTCACCTGAGAGAGGAGCCTTATGGCTAGCTGCTGTAGAGGAGGGCTTGTTGCCCCATGAGTTTCCCACCAAGAATAGGGCTTCTTAGCCCCCCTGTCTCGAATCACATCATAGCCTGCAAATCGCCCAGTGCCAGTGGAAAACTCTACAAAGGCATCCTCCACCTCATCAAGGGATGCCTTCTCCTGAAAAATCCTCCTCAATGCATCTTTCCTCCCCTATGAGATTTCACCATCCATGTGAGGAGGGAATCTGCGAGAAGGTCCACCATTCAGCCACTCATGGCTGTAGTATTTTGGGTTCAAGGAGTGAGCCAAACAATGTAAAGGTGTGCAATTCTTGTCCCATATGCTGACAAGAATATCCTATATGTTGGTGAAGAAGGCCTCTGGTGATGTCTCATACTCTGAGCACTGACTCTGTAAAACAATGGTCCTCATAGACTCAATCATGGAATCCCATCCCTCATAAACCTCTCCTAGGATGGGTTGGTCTGTATCTGCAAATCGAGGCAAGGAAATGATAGGCTTCATGATCTGAATAACTAGATCTACCTTCTCCCACCATAGATCATCCAACACTGTGTCCTTCACTTTCTTCGAGGCTGCTTGATCCGTCTTTCTCCAAAAAGACCAAAACTCTGAAATAACCATGGCCCCAAGAGTTGTCTTGACCTCCCTCAACCTCTTCAACATGATGAATGAAGAGGCAAACCATGTATCCACAATCTTCAACAATGATAGATTGCTGTACTCCTTGTAGATAGTGAGGGCATTTGTATGGTTTTGTACAAAGTTGCGAATATGCCGTGCATCCTCAATAATGGCACCAATCCAAAGCACATCAGACGCAATAGATTTCAGTGCCAGGTTCAATGAATGGACAATGCAAGGTGTCCAAAATATTTGTGGATAATTTGCTTCCACAATCATGCCAACAGCCTTGCAAATAGGTGCATTATCTGTAATGATTTGCACACAAGAATCGACACCTACATCTTCAATAATTTTAATAAATAACTCACCCATATATTGTGCATCCTTGTACTGTCCAAGTGCATCCACTGATTTCAAGAAAACTGGACCATTCAAGGATGACACCATGAAGTTGATGAGTATGTGGCGTGCTGGATCTGTCCATCCATCAGAAACAATGCTAACCCCAGATGTTGGCCATGTTGATTTAATAGGCTCAAGCATTTTGTCCACCTCTTTCTTTTCCTTTGTCAACAATGTGGTTCTGAGCTTCTCTGACCTAGGAGGCACATACCCTGATGGAGCCCCATGACTAAGAGCTCGACACATCTCAATAAATAGAGGTGACCATGCAACATTAAAGGATATGAAGGTCTGATAGAAAAAAATGCAATGGTGAGATCAAACTCTTCCCTCTTCTCTTTTTGAAAAATCTTGTCCATTGGACCAACTGCAGTTGCCTTTCTCTTTGCTGATTGTCCCCTACTAAAACTCTCAAAAGAGAACTTGTTGCTGCTTTTCCTTAAGAATGGAAGGGGGTCATCATTCTTGTTTTGTTTTGATTTTGATGCCACAGTTGCCGCACCAACAAATTGCTCTTTCTCCAATTCCTTCCTCTGTGGCAATTCAATTGCTATACAAGATTGAATACCACAACCTGGCAAACCCAACAAATGAGCTTTCACACGGAAATATGTGAAGTGAAATGGCCGTTGCATATATTGCATTTCCATGAACAATTTCCTCCTCCCTTTCCCTTTTTGCCTGGCCCCGCCTCTCTTGTCACATATTTCCACAATGGGTATTTGGGGTCATGAGTTTGTTTTCCCTGCACATTTGAAGCTGCTGTTGCAGCCCCACTTCCAATAGATGGAATACTTGCAGACCTTGATGAAACAGGGACAGGAGGGGCATCTCCAATGGGGACATTCTTCCCCTTTCTTTGACCCTGTCTTGCTGCCTTTGATTGAGCTATGAATACTGTAAAAAATAAACAAAAATGACCAAATATATAAAACATATGCACATGCAAACACTAACAGCAAACTAAATGCAAAATATAGATGGACAGTGCACTTACTGGATGCTTGAATCTCTTTGAAAAAACTCCCTTTCTCCTTGCTAACCCTTTCTCCTTGCTAACCCTTGCTCCTTGCTCACTTCACAAACAAATATCAGTGAGAAAGAATGAGAGAAATCTGATTTTTATAAGTCAAACTCGCACTTTTCGGCCGCGCGAATCCGGCTGTACGGGATTCGGCTGTATCCGTATAGGGTACGATCGGGATTCGATGTACCCTGTACGGATATGGTCGAATCCAGAGATTTGGGTACGAATCCCTCCTTATCGTATCGGATACGCCGGATTCGGGATTCTTGACCCCCCCCCACCAACGAATTCAGTTTCATAGATCAAATGAGGAATCCTAGACCCAAACAACAAGTCCAAGACCTCCAACAAGACCCAAGTAAACCCTCCTCCCAAGCTCTTCTAGCAAGTCAAAGTTAATTCAAGTCAAAACCTTCCAAATCATCTCTAGCTTCAGAATTTCGGCCCCTAACTTCAGAATTTCGGCCCCCAACTTCATAATTTCGGACCTACAGCGAATCTGCAACTTTGACCCTACAACAACTTCATAATTTCACACGTGTGAGGAGTCTAGGGCATATTTTAGGGCAAAAAATTCAATTTTCTTCTTCTTTCTCTCTCTTGCTTTCTTGCTCCTCCTCTTGAATTTCACTCTTCTTTTCTTGGAGTTCGAATTTGCTTGAGTGGTGCTTCAATTGTGTTAAAATTTGGTAGTGCAGGGATGAATTTCTCCTAGAATAAATCATATCTTTCAGTTCTGTTTGAACCACCTATAATAAAATTTCATTTCCGACAATTATAATATGAATTTCCAAAACTAGTAAGTCACATCTCAATTTGTAGGTGACTTTCAAAAAATAAAAAGTCATGTCTCAATGATCAAGGATAATCTTGTCATATGGAATCCACTTTAAAATCAAATCATTCATGATTATACAAGTCAAAAATTAATATTTTTATCCTTACTCGTATTATTATTATTATTATGGTACTATTATTTATAAAGTAGTCTAAAGTATTTAATTATTATTATTCTGAATCTCACAAGCAAAAATCCTACTACTGTTAACTGATTTGCATTACCTACTTGTATTTTCCATTTAACAAGTTATTTTTTGAGTACTCCAGTAAAATATTAATGCAAATACTAAGCAGCCTACACCAATATACAGATCAAGTACTGAAAAATAAATGAGACAGTCATAGAAATGACACACTTATTTTTCGACTAACGTCCCCGGAAAAACCCAATGCGGGAAAACTGGTGTAGCAGATATGAGGGTTTTATTATTAAGAAAATTTATGAATACAATCTAGGGTGCCAAATGCGGCTCACCCAAGTTCCAACAGAGAAAATCCCAACAGAAGTACCTCTATGCAGAGACAGATATATTGGCTGATCTAATAGCTGAATGAAGAAACCCCACAGGTGACTGCGTTGTCCCCAGTGCTGCGCAGTGATGGATGCAGCAAGCTCTGCGCTGAGACTGCGTCACCTCCTCTAGGAGCTGCATCACCCTCCTCGTGAGCCTTCCCGGCTTCGAAATCGATTTGCTGAATTTCTGCCTGATCTACCCCAGAGAAACCTTAGCGCTGCCTCTCTAGTGACTGCATCACCCTTCTGGCTCTGCGTCACCCTCTTTGGTGTTGCGCTGTCTCTCCTGGTGCTGCTCTGCCTCTCTGCAATTGTATTCTCGGCCTTGGATTGAAGTCCCGTTGCCGAACTGCCCCTCTCTGCAATGCAAGCTCAATCCGAAATTCTCAGCAAACCACACCCCAGAATTTCGACTTTGCTCAAGTGCTGCTTTCCGTGTGTGTGTTCTCTAACTGACCCTCAAGCCTTCCTTTATACTTTTCCTGTTGAGAAATCAATGGCCGTGATCTAATCCTTGATCAACGACTAAGATTAAATTAGACTTGATCCTCGTCACTTAGAAGCTTCTCACCCACATGTTAAAGTAATTCACTTTAATTATTTTAGTTCCCTAAGTTTTAACTTAGGCTCCATTAAAAATAATTAGTTTTTTGAATAACTTTCACTCCGGGTGGAATTTCTCCAAACGATTTTTGCGTCTTGGAGATCTCATGTGTTCTAGCCTAAGTTGCACTGAAACGGAAACGAGAACGGATACGGATACGGGGTTTGAAACAGATACGGCAAATTTTCAAAAAATCTGGATACGATACGGCAGGAAACGCCACGTCATATATATATATATATATATATATATATATATATATATATATATATATATATATATATATAAATATCAAATTTACATTGCCATTCATGATTCATATTTGAAGTTTGAGAATCTAGATTATATCTAAAAAGTAAAAATGCATAATGATTAATCATCTATCATCAATGATCATCATGATATCATCTAGATTCTATGATTCATCAATTATCATCTATGAATTATGATTTATGATTTATCATCTATCATCATCATCAGTTCAGCATATGCATAATGCCATAAAGTTATTCATTTATCTATCATCATCAATTCAGGAATCAGCATAAAGTTATAATTTATAAATTGAAAATTCATAAATGATGATTCATGAATCATGATTCAAGTTCAACATATCATCAAGTTTTTGTTTCTAATTTCAATCATCAACATAAATATCATTTACATATCATCAAATATGTCTTCAACTTCCACATCATTTCCAGAAGTGGGAACATTGCTGCCATGTTCACTTGAAGATCCACCTATTGATGACTCCACATCAAACAAAGTCATATGAGACCTGGCATTCACTGTCATATCCAAGTTAGACAACTCTGGTTCCACATCCCATAATTTGGCGGCCCCAAATTTGTATTCATCTCTCTTGTGTGACAAAAGGCGAAGGTTTGAATGAACATACACTAGTTCCTCAGCCTTCTTTGAAGCCAATCTGTTTCGCTTCATTGAATGGATGGAGCCATATGTACTCTAGTTCCTTTCTGCTGAAGAGGAACTAGCAACCTGTGACAAAATCCTGATGGCCAAATTTTGTATATGTGGAAGTTCCCCACCATAGTAGTTCCACCAGTCAATTGGACTCATTGCCCTCTTGTCCCGCATACAATCAATATCAGAGCCTCAACCCTCTGATCCCACGAAATGAGCAAACTCTGAACGAATTCGATGCCCAATTTCAGGATCTGTAAAAAGTTTTCTAAAAGCCTTTTTAAATCCTTGTGAGACTTCTGAGTCTTTGCTTGGTGCAGTTCTTTCTGGATCACTTAGCAACTCTGCAGCATAATATTTTGGATTCACTACATAGGCCAAAAGGTGCAATGGCGTGGTCATCTTGTTCCACCTTTTGGTCAATATATCTTTTACTTCTCTGTAAAAGAATTCATCTGGGTCATTCTCCTTGGCATTTATAACCATCCTTATCTTCTCTATCATGGAATCAATGCCTTCATACACCTCTCCCAAATTAGGCATATATGTGTCAAACATACGGAGCAAATCCACTATTGGCTTAGTAAATGCCAAAAGGTTCTCAACCTTATCCCACCATTCATCATCAACAACCAATTTTTTGACTTTTGTGCTTTATCAGATTGGGATTGCCTCCATTGATTCCAAAGAGAACTGCATAACATTGATTGTAATGCATCTTTCACTTGCATAAGCCTTGTTAAGACTATGATGTGAGAGACAAATAGAGTCTCGGCAACCTGCAAGTGTCAAATTTTCAATGTTTCAGTAAATTAAAAAATAAAATCATCAAATTAATCTTGATTGAAAACTATTATTTGATTAATGTTTAGGTACCTTAAGGAGCTCCAACTTTTCAAATTCTCTGTAGATGCCTTGGAACATGTGGTGGTTTGTGATGAATGCTTGAATTTATTTTGCCTCTTCAAAAATAACACGAATCCACTCGATTTGCTTCCTCATCTTGCTCAACATGAGGTTCAATGAATGTACAGCACAAGGGGTCCAAAAGATGTGCTGATATTTGCCTTCAATAATTAGGCCTGCTGCTCTACACACCGTTGCATTGTCAGTTATTACTTGGACAACATTTTCTGGCCCCACCAATTCAATTGCTTCAATCAAGATGTCAGCAATGAATTGAGAATCTTTCATCTGCCCCTCACAATCCACTGCCTTCAAAAACATTGCCCCCTTTGGGCTCTGAGCAATCACATTGATCAAAGACCTATTTTTTTGATCTTTCCATCCATCAAAAATGATGGACACCCCTGAAATGCGCCATGAATTACGAATGGGGCTTAATTTAGACTCCAAATCTAACTTTTTAGCACTCGACATTGTAGTGCGAACCTTCTCATATCTAGGGCTTTTGAACCCTTTTGGGGCTTCATTCACTGCTTTTATCATCTTTGCCCAGTAAGGAGACCACACAAGGTTAAAAGGAAGGCCATTTGCATAAATGCATTGACCAATTGCTGCATTTGCAATCTCTCGAGCATCATTATTAAAACTCTTTTCAAGTGGTCCCAAATTAGACCGCTTGTTTGAACCAACAATTCCATGAAAATGAAGTGGAGGCTTTGATGAAGATGCTTCCAACCTTGCAGAAATTGCCTCATTTGATTTAGCATCTACCTCGTCTTGTTCTTTATGATATTTTGCAATTTTTGTCTTGCTTAAACCACTTCCATCTGTCCCATTCTCTTTAGGTGGGCCGCTGCAGATTCGAACCCCATTGCCTTTTGACCCCAGTAAATGTGCTTTGACCCGTGTGTATGATCCCCTAAACTCCTTTTTACATTCACTGCAAACCCATATAGTTGAACCACCTCCTTGGATCTTCCCAACAATAGTTACATATTTCCAAAGTGGTGACTTTGGATCAAATTTAGGGGAAGATTCACTTTCATTCTCCACTGTCTGTACATCAGGAATCACTGAACTTGAAGATGCCATTGATGATGATATTAATCTGCAAAATAAAAAAAAAAAACAATGGGTCACATTAACATACATGATGATGACGTATTTGACATATTTGAAAGTGAGATAATTATAGCTGGAAATTCACGAATTAAGAGTCAACGCTGTCCCTAATTTCCTTAACGCAGCCTTCTAAGTTCTAAGTTCTCTCAAGCCTTCAAGCCATCATTTCCACTTCAATTTGGTCAAATATTCAACTTCTAACTTCTAACTTCTAAGTTCTGGTCCCTGGGTTATTATTTCAGTAATTACTAATTTGGGCACTGTTTATTTAAATTTTTTTTTCTTTTGTTTAAACTTTATCCTCCATTTAGTAGCACAAGTTACAGCCATCTCCCTTTGAAATCCTTATATTTGAATTTTGTTTATTCAGGGAAAAATATTTATTAAGGATAAACTAAACAATGAAGATAAATAATTTATAAAAATGTGAACTGTATACCTGCCCTCAAAATCCTGGAGGCTGTTAGTAGTTACTAAACTGTAATAAATATTTGGGCTGAAACACCAGTTTAAAGTTTAAACTTTAAAGTTCTGCTAGCAGCGAAGCATACCAGGTGCCATAATATAACTTTCTGCTATGTATTTTCATTAATGTTGAGAACTGTGAATACATGTAACTGCCCAGAATACCTCTGTCAATGATTTTATTGAAAATCTGAACTTAAATAAATTATCAGTGGCCATTTGAAGTTAGTTCTTTCACGAAAATTCACTGTGTATGTGTGCCATAAACATATTTCACCTACAGCAAAGTGTTTGTGATTTGTTTGACGAAAGTTCTAACTTCTCACTGAGAACATAGCAAAAAATTTGGAAATTTAATACTGGAATCTTACACTTGTGCCTTAGGCCCTTAGTCAAGAAAGACCACAAACAGTCTTTCTTTTAGCATCATTAAATTACTTTGGATGCAAAAAAGGTAGAGTATGTAAAGAAGGTGCACATGCACGTTAAGAAAATGATCAACAAAGGCTCTAAGTCTACGCACTAATCACTGTCGACAAAGGTTTCTTCAAATTACAAAGTGGCATTCATATACATCAGTTTGAACTTTGAAGTAGTAGTGGTTCATCTACAGCTGGTAGCAGTCTCCTCACAATCACCTTTGTTACGGTTCTTTATTATTCTGAAGAAGGCAATAACAGTCTCGTTATGCACTGTGCAGTAGTCAAGGCATCTTAAAGACATGGAGTAAAGGTTACATAGTCTCGACTCTCGACTCTCATCATTAAAGGGTCTGCACTTACTGTAAAGGTTTTGGCATTCTCTAATTCAGGAGATTCCCAATGTATCTACTATCAAGTGATATATTATTATATAAAAATGACATGACAGTAACCCTAAGAAAGATGCGAGCTGGTACATTCACCTATTTGGAACTGTGTGTCACTGTTGCGCTAAGTATTATGCGCTAAGTGTATGTTTTATTTGAAAGAGATGAAAACACGTAAAGAAGTGAGCTATTTATAGCATAAAAGGGCTATACAATATTCTTTGCAGGGTGGTGTGAACAGTGAAACCCGAGGGCCGAGAGTCCGAGACTACTGTTACAGTGTTAAATTACATAACGGTGATGCTTTTAAATGTTAAGACTAGAGGTTTATCGTTTATGAAAAGAACCTTGGCACTTGCGGCTAGCAGCTGCTCTTCCTCTTGCGAGCCGCGGCTGCTCTTCCCCTTCTGGTTGCTCTTGCGGTCACTCAAACAGCAAAGTTGCAAACACTCGTGACTCAAACAACAAACGTTAACGGTTACCACTCACAATCTCTTACAGTCACGTCTCACAATCTCTTACTCAGAACTCTGTTGCTCTTTGCGGCGGAGGATAAGAAGTTAAAAACGAAATGTTCCCTTAGCTTCACTTTACAAATTACAAATTCAGCTATAATGTTCCTGGCGAAAAAGACGAATAGGGTAAAAACATTTCTAAAAATCGTGATACGTTTCAGATTTTGTAAAATACGTTTCATGTTTTGTACAATATGTTTCCGGTTTTCAAATACGTATTCAATTTAAAAAAAAATACGTATCCAACTTTTAAAACGGGACGAAAACGAGAATTTTCGGAAAAAAACGTATCCAAAATTTCGGAAACGGGGCAGATACGGATCCATACCGTTTCCAAGGTGTTTCGTACGGGTTTCCGTTTCAGAAACGGGGATCCGAGTTTTCGAGGGCTAGCCTTGGCGTTTCCGACAACTTAGGTTCTAGCCCCTCCACAAAATTTAAGAGCTAGAGCACATCCGATGCTACACAAAAATCAACACTCCCTCTTAGCGAGGAATGTGCTCTCGCAATACTTCTCACTAGAAGCATCACCCTGATTCATGACATCGATCCTCTGCGCTGCTAATGCTCGGCCTGTTGCCCTTCATCCACTGCGTTGCTGATATCTGTAATGCTATCCATGACTCTGCCACTGTCACTGCTACATCTGTACTGCAACTCCCTCTTAAAATGCTAGATCATGCTGCTCATAGCACTGCCACTACTAACTGTTGCACTGCAACTCAGTTGCTGAGAGTTAAGCAACTGAAAGATATCCCAAAAATTGACACACTGGTCAGCCTGGATGCACCTCGATGCTGGAACTACCTCTGCTACTAATCAACGTTGACCCTTTGATGCTACTGCGCTGCTGCTACTCTGCAATGTGTAAGCATTGCTTTGCACCACCGCGCACTATGTTGCACCATCATGCACTGTGTTGCTGCTGCTGTCTCTACTCTGCGCTGCATTAGACTTTGGCTCTCTAGCTCTGCCATTGTTGCGCCATCATCCCTCGCACCAACTGACTACCGTCATTCTGCTATGGTCATTAAGGGCATCCGTAGCAGTATGTGATCCAAGAGTTTGGGCACCTCAAGGATCCTTCCCTCAGGACTCTGTAGCTGATCTACAACTCCATATTGCCCCACTTCTTAGGAGCATGAGCTCTCATGGCGCATCCATCATCATCATCCTTATCAGCCTGAGCTAGAGCAGCCTTCGAGTCAGATTCCTCCTTGCCCTTCTTCTTCAGGGGGCACTGCGTGGTGAAATGTTCCAATTCCCCACATTTGACCTTCGAGAGGTCCTTCTTCTTCCTTCTCTGCTGTCCTTGTTGTCCCTTAGATGCGAGAGCTGCATCTTCCTCTTCCTCCTTGACTTTGATCCCTTTGCTGCTGCTTCCCGCCTTAGTCCATCGTCTGATCTCTTCTTGTCAAAGAGCTGCCCACATCTCTTCCCAGCTTGGAAGAGCGACCCTGCCCAAAATACCTTGGACAAAAGTCTCCCAGTCTTCAGTGATTGCATTCAGGGCAGTCCTGACCATAAGTCCACCATCTGGTGTAGCCGCTACGAAAGCTAGTTGATCTCGAATCCCTTGCAATCGGAGTTGTCAATCGACGCAACAGAATAGCTCGGACGACAGTTTTTGCCAAAATATGGTAAAATTTTTTTCAAAAATTCAAGTAGTTGGAGTGTTTGAATTGCATTTTTGATGGTGGAAATGGATTCAACACCATAAAAAACCCTTAGGGCACCTAAAATACTGAAGTTTAACGACTATAACCCAAATTTTCAAAAATCTTTGTCAAAATTTTTTGTAATCTTATCGAAATTTCTGGGTTATTCTGTGGGTTTTTTAGACTACAGCCTTGCAATCTAATGAGGAAGAGATTGATCTCTTCTCAAGCAACATCTCAGCTGGACAGAAGATCCTTGGTACATATTGGTCAAAACCTCCCACATTTCCCTTGTTGTGTTCTTCTCAGCAGTATGTGGGATCACATGATCCTTGACTCCGTCCATGATCATGCATTTTGCTTTTTCTTGAGCCTCCTTGTACTTCTTGAGAGGATCAACATCAATAGGAACAACAATCGTGTTCAAGGCATGATCCTTGATGCGATGTTCATCCAAAACTGCCAGGATCCTGACCTTCCAGATGACAAAGTTGGATGCTCCATCCAACCTGTCCTGATCCCTCAGTCCATTCATGACCATATTTGCTCAACTAAGTGTCGAACAGGTTCCTTTCTCCCTCTTCCGTCGCTGCCCCAGCAAAATTCAGATCTGAATTTCTTTGGCGCTAGAAATCCTCTAAGGAACAAGCTCCCTTTGAAATTCGATTTCCTTCACAGAAATCCTTCTGCCAACAAATGTCGAATCACTCCTCTCTGATCTTTCTTTGCTTCTGCTCAGCACAGGATCTAGACTTCTCAGCAAGAAATCTTTTGAGGAACTGATTCCCTCTACTTTGCTTTAGCTCCACTAGACACTGTTTTGCACCAACAGAATCAGCGCCCCACCAACAACTCCAAAAAGAAACTGTACTGCACCTCTAGCCTCTACGCTAACCCAATAAGCACTGCGCTGCCTTCTGTAGCTACAACGTCACCCTAGCGTGAACCTTCCCAGGTGACTGCGTCACCCTTCCATTGCCTCTCTGGCCTAGGACTGCACTGTCTCTCGAGACAGCTGCTTTCCCGCTGCAGAATTTTCTTTTGTCCTTTAGCTGATGGCTTCAATCCTCCTTGATCTGCAATTGCTCTGATACCATGTGAAAGTTTCTAAATCTCACAAACAGAAATCCTACTGTTGTTAATTGATTTGCATTACCTGCTTGTATTTTCCATTTAACAAGTTATTTTCTAAATACTTCAGTAAAATATTAATGCAAATACTAAGCAACCTACACCAATATACATATCAAGTACTGGAAAATAAATGAGACAATCACACAAAGGACACTTATTTTTGGACTAACGTCCCCGGAAAAACCTAATGCGGGAATACTGGTGCAACATATATGAGGGTTTTATTATTAAGCAGATTTCTGAATACAATTTAGGGTGCCAAATCCGGCTCACCCAACAAATAAAATCCTGACAGAAGTACCTCTATCTGGAGACAGATATATTGGCTGATCTAACAGCTGAATGAAGAAACCACACAGGTGACTGCGTTGTTCGCAGTGCTGCGCAGCAAGCTTTGCTCTGAGACTTCGTCACCCTCTTCGTGAGCTTTCCCGGCTCATAAATCGATTTGCTGAATTTCTGGCTGATCTGCCTCATAGAAACCTCAGCGCTGCCTCTCTAGTGACTGCGTCACCCTTCTGGGCCTGTGGCACCCTCTCTGGTGCTGCGCTGTCTCTCCTGGTGTTGTGTTGCCTCTCTGCAATTGTATTCTTGGCCTTGGATTGAAGTCCCGTTGCCGAGCTGCCTCTCTCTGCATTTCAAGGTCATTCCGAAATTCTCAGCAAACCATGCCCCAAAGTTTCGACTTTGCTCAAGTGCTGCTCTCCGTGTGTATGTTCTCCAACTAACCCTCAAGCCTTCCTTCAAACTTTTCTTGTTGAGAAATCAACGACCATGATCCAATCCTTAATCAACGATTGTGATCTAATCCTTAATCAACGACTAAGATTAAATTAGACTTTATCCTCGTCACTTAGACGCTTCTCACCCACATGTTAAATTAATTCACTTTAATTATTTTAATTCCCTAAGTTTTAAAGTAGGCTCCATTAAAAATAATTAATTATTTGAATAACTTTCACTCCAGATGGAATTTCTCCAAACGATTTCTGGGTCTTGGAGATCTCATGTGTTCTAGCCCCTCCACAAAATTTCGGAGCTAGAGCACATTCAATGCTACCCAAAACCCAACACTTTCACCTCTAATGGATTAATAAAAACGAATTGTCATGGAATAAATAAATTAAATTTAGAATCTCTTACTTGGAAAATCAAACCTCTCTCTTGGAATAAAATAGTAACTGCACACTTAAGAGAATGTAACTCTCCCTCTTGTTAGTTTCTGGTAGCATCGGATGTGTTCTAGCTTCGATATTTTGCAGAGAGGTTAGAATACATGAGTACTCCAATACCCGGAAATCGTTTCTGGAAATTCCATCTAGAGATGACTTAATTAAAATAATTAATCAGTTTTTTAATATTCCCTGTGTAAACTTAAGAAATATATTAATTAAAAGGTATTAATTAAGTTAGATGTGAATCTTGTAGAAAAATCCATGGATTGAGGCCTAGTTAATCGTAGCCATCGATTAAGTTTTAATTGTGGCCATTGATGTCTCAACGAGAGATTATAAGAAGGAACTTGATGGGACTTGGAGGAGACACTTGCAGAGATCGAATCACTGGTAGATCGATTTCCTGAGTAGCAGCGCTGAGTTTCCGGAGAGAGAGCTAGTGAGCTCGTTGCAGTGAGAGAGGGGTAGGGATAGTAACACCGGAAGAAGTTTTTCTAGATCCTGTGAGTGCACAGTAGAGAGGCAGCAAGTGCCACAGAGAGGCAGCGCATAGCCACGCAAAGGTTGTGCAGTAGAGAGGCGGCAAGTGCCACAGAGAGGCAGCGCAGAGCCACGCAAAGGTTGCGCAGTGCTTCAGAGGAGATTCCGTTTTTGCTGGGGAGTAGTGAGATTTTCAAAGCCAGAGGCTAGGCGGGAGGCCCAAAGGTGAAGAAGATCAGTCTTCCAGACAACAACTGATCAGATAGTGAGAGGGAAAGTTGTTCCTAGCTGAGAGGACACAGTACTGTGCAGCGTGATGCAGTTATTGCGCAGAGGCATAGTATTAAAAACCGGAACCGGTGGACCTAATGAACCGGTAACCAGACCGGAACCGGTCTAACCGGTATTGGTCAGGTCTGAACGAACCGGTTTTTAAAAAAATACATTAAATAATTATTTTTTAATAAAAAAAACTATTTTTAAGATTTGCAACCATGATTCCAAGCCAATAGAGACAAAATATGCAAAGTTTGCTCATTTATATAACCATTGTAAAGGTGAATATATCAAAATGGCACCGATTGCAATACATATCATCGAAAAATTACATAAGCAATGAGGCTCCAAATGACCCATAAAGTCCAAAAACAATGCTACAAGCTATGAGCATTGAGGCCACTGGCCTACATAGTATAGTGACAGTCTACTACAAATCTACATATATGATATTACTAAATTCTAATTAATGATCAACATTATCACTTGAAACTTCTAATCATGATCAAAGTTCAAACTCAGTTGGTTGAACTTGAGTCTCCCGACTCTCGATTGCCAACCTTTGCAACTGCTCCAGTCACAAACTTCTCTATTGGTTCAGTAACTTGAAGCTCAAACTTCTGAAGGTATTCTGCCCTAATATGCCCTATTACTTCATCTGGTGCTCCACATGGCTTTACATGGCCTCCTATCCTAGCCAAGTGTTGCTTGAACTTGTAAATACCCCCTCCTGCAATATTTGCAAATAATTTTTCCATCAATCATATCACAATGAGCCCATGCAGTATCCTTGCCTTTTGGAGGCATGATGGCTACTGCTTAGCTCAAGCGGCAAGCCTCAAACTCCAGCAAAAACTCAACACTCTCCAAGCTCTCAATCAAACTCACAAAATATCCAAATGAGATGGTGTGAGACAAATGAGAGGCTGCCCCTGCTTATAAAGGATTGGAGAGGGTCTCCAAGATAGCTCCAACTCCAACTCCAAGCCTCCAAGATTGCTGCTCCAACAAACACTCAACACTCTCCAAGCTCTCAATCAAACTCACAAACTGCAAATGAGATGGTGTGAGACAAAGGACAGGGTGCCCCTGCTTATAAAGGATTGGGGAGGGTGTTTTTGGAGGGAAAAACCCTCCCCTTCCCTCCAAATCAGCCCTAAACACCTTTGCTGGCCGTCCGTGGGTCCCTACAACAACGTAGGTGCTGACCGGCCGGTTAAGAACGGAACCGGTTGGTTTATGGATAAACCGGCCGGTTCCGTCCTTAACCGGCCGGTCATCACCAGTTAACCGGATTTTTAAGGTGAAGTGCAAGGGAAAACCGGGTTTTACAGCTGGTTTGGACTGGCCAATGCTCAGACCGGATGGTTTGACCGGTTTCCGGTTTAGACCAGTCGGTTTTCAACACTATGCGCAAAGGCAGCACATAACAACTAATCTTGAGCCCAGATCAGTGTCGGATCGCCATTGGCAGAGAGAGTTTTCTCACTAACTTTTTGTCAGATTTTCTCTGTATAGTTTGCTAGATTTTAGAGAAACCATAGATTTGTACTCAGATTTACTATTGCATAATATACAAACCGTCATCTACTGCACCGGTTTTCTTGAGTTGGGTTTTTCCGGGGACTTAGTCCAAAAACAATAATGTTATTTGTGTGTGTGTGTGTGTGCATCTGTCTTTTAGTGCTACCATAATATTTTTTTTTATTTGTGAAGGTTGTAATGTATGGGTTTCAATATTTACCATAGCAAATAATAAATAATTTTTTCAGTAAATAAATAAATAGAAGAAACTTAATCAGTTGTTGCAGTAGGATTCCAAATTGTGGATTTTTCACATGGTATCAGAGCACAGGAGAAGCAGGAAGAGCTCAATTGCAGAAAAAAAGAGGGAGCTTCGAGGCACTGAGTGAGCTATTGCTCGAAACCGCAGGAGCTTGCGCAGTCCATTAGCCAGCAGTGCAAAGTTTTGAGGAAAATTTACTTCTCTGAGTAAGTCGACAGAGAATAAAATTTCCAGATCGAAGATTGTCAGAGGCAGAGGGAGAAGCTACGTTTTTCTTGCAGAGTAGATCTTCAGCTGGGACAGTTATTCTGCATTAGTTTGCTAGAGCAGAATAATGTCAGAAGGGAAGAAGAGCACACACTGAGGGAATTCTTTCCTCAGGGAATTTCTAGCCAAGAAATTCGATATCTCACTGCAGAGCAGCAGTAGTTGTGAGAAAATTTTCCCGCTCCAATAGGGAGTGTGTAGAGCCTAGCAACAACTGCGTAGAGGAGAAGTGGAAGAGTTCGACATTTCAGGCGAGATGGCATCAACAGGGTTGAGAGATCAAGATCGGTTGGACGGTTCAACCAACTATGTGATTTGGAAGTGCATGATTTCTTGCCTTCTAAATGAATATGATCTCAAGACCTATATCAGTTCAGTGGTAGCTGTACCCATGGACCCAAATTAGCTAAAGGCCTTCAAAAATGAGATGGCGAAGGTACAGAGGTTGATTCTCGATGGAGTTCGAGATCACGTGGTATCACACATAACTGGCAAGGACACTACCAAGCAGATGTGGGATGCTCTTGCCACGCTGTACCAGGGATCTTCTGAGCAGTAGAGGATGTATTTGGAGGAGAAGCTGAAGTGTACCAAAATGCTTAAAGGGGAGCGTATAAACCCCTTCCTTACTAAACTTTAGGAAGTCTGAGATCAACTGTCTGCAGTAGGGTCAATGCCCTAACCTATAGAGTTTGAACGATTTTCCCTGAATAACGTTTCTGAGGAATGGCAAGTATTCATCCAAAGTATCCTAGGCAGAGAAAACTTGTCAGATTGGGACAAAATGTGGGCAGATCTGCAGTAGGAGGAGATGAGGCGAGACTTGGTGAAGAGCACCATTGGTGGCAACAACAACAGTGAGATGAAGGAAGTAAAGGAGGAGGAGAACACAACCCTTGCATCAAAGGGGCAGCAGGAGCAACGCAAAAGGAAGAAGGACATATCCAAGGTCAAATGCTTCAGATGTGGTGAACTTGGTCACTACAACACTCAGTGTCCTCTCAAGAAGAGGGACAAAGAGGAGAAGCAGGATCAACAAGATGTATCCGCTGAGATAGATAGGCTGTCCTCTAGACTGGACGAAGAGTTTCCCATGATCATTGATATACCTCCAGGGGTGAGGTGGGGTGATTTGGTTTTGTAGCCCCAGAGAGCTACAGTTAGGAAGGATCCTTGAGGAATCCACCTCTTGGATCAATACCTTGCTACGGTAGCCCATAGCAGTAGCAACAGGATGGACCAGTGACAGTTCGTGCAATCAGGTGCCAAAGTGTCAAATGCAGTAGCTAGTAGCAGTTAGAGACTGAGCAGTGCAGATCAGAGTTGGTAGCTGTGCAGAGTTAGCAACAGTGCAAAGGCTTTAGTGACAACGCAAAGACTAGCAGCAATAAAGACTCGGGTGACAGATGCATCTGACTGAACACAGTTGGTTCAGTTGATGGATATTTCTCAGTTGCAGCAACAACAGATGAGAGAGAGTTGCAGACGTTGCAGTGGCAACAACAACAGAGTTGCAGTGTAGATGCAGTAATTGGCAGCAGTTTTGCAGGGTCAACAACAACACAGATGCAACGCTATTAAATTTAGATAACCATGGTGTGTTTAATGCTCAATGCAAATTTACTTCAATCTTTCTTAGGCCCGATACAAATTAGCAATCACATAAACATGAAAGTAAAATGCTGATAGAACAAGCCAATAATATAGACAGAAGACAAGCCAATAATATAAATCAGATTTACAATTCTACTTGTCCAGCAAAGATATGGGATATTGTGCGTTACGATAGTCAACAGGATGTTTCAGCCAGCAAAGCCTTTCTAGATCAGCCAACCTTCCAAGTGTCACACCCACAACCCTCATAGACAACTCATCACAAGTCAATGCTGGTCAACCAAAAGTCAATGCAGGACAACAACATAAAGTCAACGCTGCAGATTAGGGCTTCGGTCAAACAACTCCTTTTCCCTCAATTTTTGTGCTTAGCAATACGACCTCGCAAAATCGGAATTTCAACAAAGTTTTGAGGTCAAACACCAAGGGTTGACCATGGTCAACGCTGGTCAACGCTTCAACAAATCAACCCTAAATAGATCCGTAGAAAAATAGCTACTTCAACTCTGCACATGTGAAGGGAAGAGGCCTCCAAAGGTTATTGAACCAATCAGATCACAATGAGAGATGTGTGATGAGTTGATGAGCAAATGACCTCCAAGTCTCTCCAATTTGTATCCATTTGTGAGGGTGTATGACACATCTATTAGGCATGTGAGCCTACATTACAAAATTGGCTGACCTTGCACATGTGTGGAAAATAAATTCAAAATATATGTTCTGCTCATCCAAACAAGATGATCTTTAGATCAATCTTGCACCTCTCCAAAAGAGGAATCCAACAAAATATGACCATCATCATATGAGTAGTGCAACATGGAGTTTGGACCTAGTTGCCCAAAATTAACACTCCCTCTCAACAAGGGAGAACTCCATCTGTTCACAAGTGCCATCCATCAGTACCATCGTGTACTTTCATCTAACATCGTGCGTCATCCTGCCGTAACTTGCTTTGCTGGCTCTCGTCACAAAAAAAGAGTGAGTCACAAAGACATCACGCTCAGCTAGCCCGAAGTCAACTTAGAGGTTAAAATGTCTCTTGGACTCAAAAGAGTCTCATACTAACCCGAAGTTAGTTTACTGACCCGAAGTCAGTTTAGAGGATAAAACCTCAATAGACTCATAAAGAGTCACATACTAACCCGAAGTCAGTTTAGAGGTAAGAACCTCATCAGACTTGATCCCAAATCAAGGTGTTGGACACGTGCCATCCTAGACATAGAGAGTACGACAATCTCTGATGCGTCCATCATTCTTGTAATTGGTCTCTATCCACATTTCCCACCTCATTGGCCAAATGAGAGGTACTTCCCATGAGTTCGAAACTCCATGGGTAGGATGCGTTCGGGGCATAGATCAAAGAGAGGTGAACCAACTCAATATCATATCGGTGGGGCAGAAGCACAACAAGGTTCGACAAGCCTAGCCTTGTGTGTGCTTATAGCTCCAAGAAGCTATCCCCAAGCCCCCTGGAGCTCCCAAAGCTCATAGTCCAACTCAAGCAGGACCCTTAGAATAGGGTCTTTCCACAATTCCAAGCTTCTCACAGAAGGTTAGGAACTTGACCTTCCCCAGGGGCTTCGTGAGAATATCCGCGACCTACTCATCATTTCCTATATGATCGAGTCTTATGGCGCCTCGCCGTACCATATCCCGGATAAAGTGGTAACTGATATCAATATGCTTGGATTGACCGTGGAACACAGGATTCTCATAAAGAAATCCCACTCTAGTTATCACAAAGGATAACGGTGGTATGTAGCACATGCCCAAACAACTCACTAAAGAGCTTTCGCAACCAATCAGCTTCACAACATGCCATATTCGTTGCAATGTATTCGGCCTCAGCGGTGCTCAAAGCCACCAACTTCTGCTTCCTGCTCATCCAAGATATCGATGCAGAACCCAAGGTGAATCAGCATCCAGATGTGCTCTTGCAATCCACCATACTGCCAGCCCAATCGGCATCAGTATATCCATGGAGTCTCAAACTCCCGGCAGTGTATCTCAGCCCTTGGTTGATTGTGCCCTGAAGATATGTCAATAGATTCTTGGCACCATTCCAGTGAATGTGATGAGGATCAACCATATGTTGACTCAAAGTGTTCACGGCAAAACATATATCCGAACGGGAGTTCACTAGGAACATCAGGCCCCCCACGAGTTGTCGATACTTGGTAGGATTTGCTAGCACGGGCCCAACAACGATTCCGCACAACTTCTTAAAGTTGAGTTCCATCGGTGTTGACACAGACTTACAGTCCAACATACCAAATCTATCCAACAACTTCACGACATATTTTCCTTGAGAAAGGAAAATCTCGCTTGGCCTCTGCCAGACCTCCAAGCCTAGGAAGTAATGCATCATTCCTAGGTGTTTCATCTCAAACTCGGAAGCTAGCTTCCTCTTGCACTGATGAATGAGAGGGTCAACACTTGTTACAAAGAGATCGTCCACATAGAGAACCAGAATGAGAGGCCTTTCTCTATCAACCTTAAAATAAAGGTTTGGATCGACATTACTTCAAGTGAAGCACATCTTCATCAAGTAGCTATCTATTCTCTCGTACCAAGCCCTAGGGGCTTGCTTCAACCCATAGAGGGCTTTTTTCAACCTGCATACATGGGTGTCTCTATCTCGGACTTCAAACCCCATAGGTTGCTCCACATACACCTCTTCCTTTATAGAAAAGTGGTCTTCATGTCCATCTGATGGAGACTCCATCCTTGCGTTGCAGCAAGGGCAATAATAGATCGGATGGTGGTATAACGGGCCACAGGTGCAAATATATCATCATAATCTACGCCTTCTTTTTGAGAGAAGCCTCGGGCAACAAATCTTTCCTTTTACTTTTCAACACTTCCATCAGATCCATGCTTGATCTTATAGAGCCATTTCGAGGTGACAACAGATTTGTCCTTCGGTCTCGGGACCACTTCCCAGACATCATTTTTCATAATGGACTCATATTCTTCGTGCATAGCATCCTTCCAAACTCGATGCTTTACGACTTCTTCAAATGATCCAGGCTTAGATTGTACAATCGTACTCATGGCTGCTAGATACCCTTGGTATCTCTTTGGCTTCTTGCTTTCACGGAATGTCCCTCGTGGGGCAATATGTCTCTCGGCATCTGCGAGAGTATCCCTGAGCCATGAGGGTCTTCTCTTATTTGAAGGGGGTGGATCAATAGGATCCATAGGTCCTTCAACATCAGGCATCATTTCATCCTTCGACTCTTCTTGCTTCCCTGCTTCATCTTCCTTGTCTTCCTTGGAGCTAGGAAGATTTCTCACTTTCTTGAGGGCAGCATTTTCATCGAAGGTGACATCGTGGCATATCTCCACTTCTCTTTGACGAGGCACATAGATTCTATATGCCTTCGAAGTTTCACTGTAGCCCACAAACATTCCCTTCTTTCCAGAAGCATCCAACTTGCTTCTCTTTTCTTTCGGCACATGAAAGTAAATAGGACAACCAAAAAATCTAAAATGAGAAACATCAGGTTTCTTACAAGAGAAGACTTCTTCGGGAGTTTTGGAGTCCAGAGCGGAATGCGGGCATCTATTTTGAACGTACACAACAGTGTTCATAGCTTCTCCCCATAGAAACTTCAGAAGACCTTGGTCATGCAGCATGGCGCGGGCAACTTCCAAAATGGTCCTATTCTTTCTTTCAGCAACACCATTTTGCTCAGGAGTGTACATAGTTGTGGTCTCCTTCTTAATGCCAGTTTCTCTACAAAAGTTATTAAACTCATTTGACTCATACTCGGTCCCATTGTCGGTCCTCAAAACTTTGATTCTCTTCTCAGTTTGATTTTCCTCCAAGGCCTTGAAGGTATGAAACCATTTGAATGCTTCATCCTTCTTCTTCAAAAAATATATCCAGGTCTTGTGGGAGAAGTCATATGTAAAAGTCACGTAATAGGAACATCCTCCCAAGGATGTCATGGGCAACATACCAGATAAGTCAGAATGTATCAACTGCAAGATATCAGTTGTCTTTGTGACACTTAGGGGAATGGTCCCCTTGTATGTTCCCTTCGGCACAACCCTGACATATATACCTTCATGATCATCTCTAAATTCGGGCATCCTTGTCACCACCTTCCTTGCTTCGGGAAGGGCTTTATAATGAAGGTGTGCAAACCTCCGGTGCCATAACTCTGTTTGAAGATTTGTATCACATGACATAGCCCCCAATGGGCTTCCTCCAACCTGGTAGAGTGTATCGACTCTAAAACCAATAGTGAGAGTTTCCTTGAAGTTCTTCTTCCAGATACGTACCTTTCCATCAACGAATGCCACTTTGAACCCTTTGTCTTCTATTGCCGAAATGGACAAAAGGTTCTTCTTCAAATCAGGTATGTACAACACATCTTGTAAGCGAAGAACTCAACCTTGAGATAGATGGAGGATCACAGTCCCTGTCCCTTTCACAGGATAGGTGGCATTATCTCCAAGGATAATTTCCAGATTAGTATCATTCTCAATCAGATCAGAGAGGGCTTCTTTATAACCAGTGAGGTGCTTTGAAGCACCACTATCAATCAACCCGACATCCAGGGTGTCGGGAGGAGATGCAGCAGAGAGGGTAGATACAAGAATAAATTCATTTTCTTATTATCAACAACATTAGACTCATCGTAGCTGGAATTTCTTGACCTCTTGAAAGGTTGCCCATTTCCACTACGATCAGAGGGAGCCTTCCTTTTTCCTTTGAACCTGTTGTTCCTTTGATTGCCCTTCCCCATGGAGTTGTTGTTTTCATCATCCATGGGAGAGTCCCTAATATTAGGGCACTCTCTTGCATAGTGACCAAACTTGTTACATGTGTAACATCTTCCCTTCCTTCCTTTGGGCCCCGCTCTTCTATGGTTTTGATTTCTTGGACCACGATTGTTTTTCTTCTTTGCATGAGCGGCGAAGGCAGTAGGGTCACTTCCATTTCCATTAGAGGGATAATCTCTCTCTATCATTCTTGTCTCCTCTTGAGTGCATCTCGTCAATATTTCATCGAAATTAGGAATCACATTATTTTTAAGGATAGTAGTATTGAATACATACCAATCACGGGGGAGACCTCCAAGTGCAATAAGAACCATCTCTCGATCAACTATTGCTTCCCCAATAGCTAGGAGGTTATTCCTGATTTCAGTGAGCCTCATAAAATAGGATTGAATAGATTCATCCTTGCCCTTCTTGATATTCTTCAATTGATTCTTGAAGAAAATAATTTGATTAACATTGCTAGCCTTGAACATGCTAACCAGCTTATCATACATCTCTTTAGATGTGCTCAGCTCAAAAATGCAAACAACCAAGTGCTTATGAATAGAATCCCGGATAGTCATCTTTGCTTTGATTTCCCCCTTTCTATACTTCGTCTTTGTGGAAGCAACTGCATTTGATGGAGGCTCTTGAATCTTCCCCTACACATAGTCCATGACATCTTGATCTTCTAATACCAAATCCAAGGACATCTTCCATGCATGATAATCAGACTTATTAGTCAATTTATCATCAGCCTTGAAACCCTTGTAGGTTGAGGAGGCCATCTGTCCTTGATAGGACTTCATCTTCGGTGATTGCTTCTTACACTAGCTTGGACTTTGTCTTCCCCTCAGCTCTGATTCCATTTTAAATTTAGATAACCATGGTGTGTTCTATGCTCAATGCAAATTTACTTCAATCTTTCTTAGGCCCGATACAAATTAGCAATCACATAAACATGAAAGTAAAATGCTGATAGAACACAATAATAGATCAACAGAAGACAAGCCAATAACATAGATCAGATTTACAATTCTTCTTGTCGAGCAAAGATATGGGATATTGTGCGTTACGATAGTCAACAGGATGTTTCAGCCAGCAAAGCCTTTCTAGATCAGCCAACCTTCCAAGTGTCACACCCACAATCCTCAAAGACAACTCATCACAAGTCAACGTTGGTCAACCAAAAGTCAACGCAGGACAACAACATAAAGTCAACGCTGCAAATTAGGGCTTCGTCAAACAATTCCTTTTCCCTCGATTTTTGTGCCCAACTGTACGACCTCTCAAAATCGGAATTTCAACAGAGTTTTGAGGTCAAACGACCAAGGGTTGACCACGGTCAACGCATGTCAACGCTTTAGCAAATCAGCCCTAAACAAATCCGCAGAAAAACAACGACTTCAGCTCCGCACGTGTGAAGGGAAGAGGCCTCCAAAGGCTATCGAACCAATCAAATCACAATGAGAGATGTGTGATGAGTTGATGAGCAAATGACTTCCAAGTCTCTCCAATTTATATCCATTTGTGAGGATGTGTGACACATCTATTAGGCATGTGAGCCTACATTACAAATCTGGTCGACCTTGCACATGTGTGGAAAATAAATTCAAAATATATGTTCTGCTCATCCAAACAAGATGGTCTTTAGATCAATCTTGCACCTCTCCGAAAGAGGAATCCAACAAAAATATGACCATCATCATATGAACAGTGCAACATGGAGTTTGTACTTAGTTGCCCAAAATTAACAAACGCTTATCAGAGTTGTGTAGTTGTTCGTGGGCAGCATAGCCAGACATCAGCAACGCAACAGGAGATGGTGCAAAGACAGTGTATTGCAGTGGCAGTACTAGAACACTCTCCTCGCTAAGAGGGAGTGTTAGTTTATGGTAGCATTGGATGTGTTTTAGCCTCCAGATTTTGCAGAGAGGTTAGAATACATGAGTACTCCAACACCCAGAAATCGTTTCTGAAAATTCCATATAGAGACGACTAAATTAAAATAATTAATCAGTTTTTTAATATTTCCTAAGTCTAAACTTAGGAAATATGATTAATTAAAAGGTATTAATTAAGTCAGATGTGAATCTTCTAGAAAAAGGCATGGATCGAGTCCTAGTTAATCTTAGCCATCGATTAAGTTTTAATTGTGGCCGTTGATGTCTCAACGAGAGATTATAAGAAGGAACTTGATGGGACTTGGAGGAGACACTTACAAAGATCGAATTCACTAGCAGATCGATTTCCTGAGTAGTAACGTTGAGTTGCCAGAGAGAGAGCTAGTGAGCTTGTTGAAGTGAGAGAGGGGCAGGGATAGTAAGGCCGAAGGAAGTTTTTCCAGATCCGGTGAGTGCACAACAGAGAGGCAACAAGTGCCACAGAGAGGCAGCGTAGAGCCACGCAGAGGCTGCGCAGTGCTTCAGAGGAGATTCTGTTTTTGCTGGGGAGCAGTGAGATTTCAGAGCCAGAGGCTGGGCAGGAGGCCCAAAGTTGAAGAAGATCAGTCTTCCAGACAACAAATGATCAAATAGCGAGAGGGATGTTGAGAATTTGGAGGGTTGGTGTTTAATACAAATTCTCTTCTTGATAATTACTTGTGAGCTTACTTGAGTTACTTATGTCTTCTTTTCTTTAGCTTAGTTATCTTTCATCAAGTCAATTATCAAAATGCATGAGACGCAAAATTAGGCTCCTAGAGCCAGGGCAAAACCTCTCCCTCTTGGAGAGGAAAACCCGCAAAGAATTCTCCTTATAGATCTTCAAGTGACAAGTACCATGACCCAGAGTTAGACCCTTGACCTAGGAATGCCTCCAAGACCTTGTCACTGCCTTTTCAAACTTGATTCTTCTCTTCTTCAACAATCTGCACTGCTACCAGAGAACTCGGTCTCCAAGTTTCACTTCTTATTACATAGTCAAATATTGGGACTGAATTATCTTCACCTTGCATACACTTGCAACTATATTGTAGTAATAAGAGTGAGGAAGGTAAATCACAGATTTACCTTCCTCACTCTTATTCACCTTTAAGACTGCCTTTTTTTTAATGATCACTGTCTTCACTTCATGAAATGTAGGAGCATACTGATCCGTAGTCTAACTTATTAGAAACCCTTCAAACCGACTGCCCTTAACTTTATATTTCAGGACCTCTGCTCAGCTTTCTATTCTTTTCTTTAGTCCGCAGTTAGCTTCAGAAGAATCCGCACTAATCTGCACTGCACCTGTACTTCCGCGCTACACCTGTACTTCAACATTGCACTTGTACTTGTGCACTGCACCCTGCACTTCCGCACTGCTTTTGAACCCTTCCTGAATCCACACTATTTCAGAGTGATCCGCATTCCTGTCCACATCAAATGATCCGCAGATTCTGAGTTTATATAGTGGTGTCATCTCTGCCTTTAGGCCGACCATTCAGCTAGTGGGTAGGTCGACTTGAAGTGTAATTACTCCAACATTTAATGAGACATTTCTTCATTGTATTTGAAGCTTATATTCCAGCGTTGATGAAGGTTGTCCATAGCCATTTCTTCAAGGATTTGTGACAAGGTTCATGACAAGGTCTAGAGCATATATTGATGAATAGACTCTTCATTTACTAGACATTTAATTACAAATGTAACTAGAAGACAACCCTAATAGACATCAAGAAGAAGTCTATAATAAAATCTTGCTCATGAAACCCATGAAGCAAGTACAACCAAAAATAAATTTTATTATCTTTGTCTTCTTCTTTACATAGATACATAATTACATTGTCAATATGAAGACCGACTTAGTTACACTTTCCAACAAGGGAAAGTTGTTCCCAGTTGAGAGGACGCAGTACTGCATAGGATGATGTAGTGACTGCACAGAGGAAGCATAAAACAACTCATCTTGAGCCCAGATCAGTGTTGGATTGCTAGTGGCAGATTGAGATTTTTCTCACTAACTTTCTATCATATTTTCTCTGTATGGTTTGCTAGATTTTAGAGCAACCATAGATTTGTAATCAGATTTACTACTACATAAGATACAAACCCTCAATTGTTGCACCGATTTCCCGAGTTGGGTTTTTCCAGGGATTTAGTCCAAAAACAATAGTGTTATTTGTGTGTGTGTGTGTATCTGTCTTTCAACATTATTTTCTTTGACAATATTTTTTATTTATTTGTGAAGGTTGTAGTGTATTGGTTTCAACATATACCGTAGTAAACAATAAATAATTTTTTTCTGTAAATAAACAAATAGAAGAAATTTAATCAGTTGCTGCAATAGGATTCCAAGTTGTGGAATTTCACACCTCTCCGATTCAATGTATGGCAAAAGTGTAACTTCTCCTCATTAAATGCACTTGTAACTCCCTCATTCAATTCGATTTGTAACTCTCACCAAATATTCTCTCATGTCTAAATGTAACTCTCTCTCCCCTTAATTCGAATTGTAACTCGTCAAGATAAGTGTACCTCTCTCTCTATTCTTGGAATGAGTTACACTTCTCTTCAAGTAACTCCTCCCTCATGGAATTCAATTCTCCTATTATTGGCTCAATGAATGAATTCATTTTGTAACTCCTTTCCTTTCTCATCTATTTAAGTAAAAACAAGTGGGAGTTGAGCATAGCATGTTAATTGTGAAGAAGGAGAGCTAGAGTGTGTGCAAGAGAAGTGTGAGAGCAAGAGAAGAGTAAGAGCAAGGGAAGAGCTGGAGCAAGTGTGAAGGACAAGATCTAATCAAGAGAAAGAGGAGATCTTCAAGCAAAGAGAAAGAGCATTTCAGCTGCAAGTTGATCGAACATTGGTGACTTTATTCATTCTCATTCTCTCTCTCTCTCAGACATGATTTAACATAATATTCCAATTAGCAAGGCTAATTGGAATATTGCATTTTTGCTTTATTTTGCCGCTTTAGATAGAAATAATAAATAAAGTGAGAAATAAGAGGGGTCACCTCACTTTAGTCACCTCACTTTATAATAAAGTGTTCTTTTTCCTAGTAGATTGACGTTGTAACTTAGAGAGGGGTCCTTGGGCGTAAGATTATATTTATATCTGCCCTGCAATTTTCTCGTTTTTATTATCGCTACTCTCTTTGGGACATGCACTAGAATAAATCTAATAGAAGAAGAATCATTTGGGTTTTCTCCTTGTGAGTTTTGCCTTGGTCAGTGGACCTAACTCTCAGTGTCTCATATTTGTGTTTGGTTGTCTTCATATGATCCTTAAGTTTATGTTCTATCTACAATTGCTAATCTGAAAAGTTGTGAAGAAAAAATCTGCATTCTAAGTAATTATAACAACATAGTACATTCAGTTTTCTGCAAAGTACATTCAAATTTCTGCAATGTACATTCAGTTTTTGGCAAAGTACATTTAGTTTTCTGAACAATACATTCAATTCCATTCACTTTTATGCAAAGTACATTCAATTTTCTGCAAGTACGTTCACTTTTCTGCATAGAACTTTCAAGTTTCTGCAAAGTATTTTTAAATTTCTGCATAGAACTTTCAGATTTTAACATGGTATTGGAGCCTTGGTAAAGACAAGTCCAAGGATATCAGAGATCACCTGAATAGACCTCACTTGCTGCCAAAGTTTTCTGATTAAGATGACTTTGTCCTACTTCAAGATAGAGGAGAAGTTGAATGATACTTCAAACTTTGGTCCATGGAAAACAAGGGTAGATATCAGTCTTGAAGAACACGAAGTTTTGGAGTATGTTGAAGACACAATAATTGATCCACCAGAGAATGCAAGTGTTGTTGTCAAATCCAAAAATAAAAAAGGTGAAATCAAACCTAGAAAAATTATCCTTGATTTTCTTAGTGATCATCTCATTACTTATGTTCATGGTTTGAAGAAAGCTAAAGAAATATATGACAAACTAATTGACATGTTTGCAATTAATAACTTGAACCAAATTATTGCCTTGACGAATCAGCTGAAGGACATCAAGTGTTGATTTCTGGCAGCATTGGATGTGCTCTAAGTCTCAAATTTTGCAGGGAGGCTTCTACACATGCATTCCAAAATACCTAGAAAGTGTTTTGGGAAATTCCACCCAGAGGGGGTTTTATTAAAATAATTAATTATTTTTAATGGGATATGATGCAGGAGCATTAGACTCGGAAAAATACTTTGTATTTTATTAAACCTAGGGTTCTCATGTTTTTGAGAAAATATTAATTTCATGTAAATATTAATGAGATTTTTGAGTGATTAAATTATATTTTTAATTAATTATATGTGAGGATTTGTTAATGTTTCCAAATAATTGGAAAACATGAGAGAAATTAAACTTGAGATATTTTAGAATTAATTATGAGCCTAAGTTAGATTTAGTTTCAAGATTTTAGGGATAAAAATCTAGATTATAGGGGTGTTGAGATATTTGAGGACTTTGTTGAGTGATTAAAGGGATTTGAACCTAAATTGGTTCAATTCAATTTGTATAAATTAATGAGCCTCAAAGGCCAAATAGGGCAGGAAAAATAGAGTGTTTAAAGGTGAGTTTGGACAGCCAAGTTTGTAAGCCTCCGGGCATTTGTAAGAGGGCCAATGATTTGAAAATCAGGCCAGGAACTGAGATTTCCATGTATGTAAGTTCATTTGTTATATGAAAGCATTGGTTTTGAATTATGCGCCTTAATGGATTGATTTATGTATGGTTAAAATCCTGTATTGAAGATTTGATATACGCACTGTATGCGTGAGGAATATTTTAAGTTTCTGTGAGAGAATGGACAAGAAGCGCATGTTGAAGTTTTAAGTATTGAAACGTTGAATCTGTGTGAAATAGAAGATTCGATGTAATTGTGTATCGATCAACATGAAAGGCTGCACACATACCAGTCAAAGGGTCGATTACGTTGAAGGAGAACTGAACTATAATCCAGCATAGAATACATCGACTTTGGTTGGCGATGTTAAACTGATAGAAGTTGGAACCACGCGTGATAAAGATTGCAGTGGAGCTGTGGGCAACAACAAATCGAAAGGATAGCTAGTGAACCACGATATAAATAGTAAAGACAAAATTTTTGTGTTATTATGACAAAATTATGAGCATCTGCGAGATTGTTGAAAGGATCGACTTACAAATAGCTGCAGAGGCCTTGTCTTAAAAGCCTGTCCGATCCTGAATATCATCGCATGCGATAGCAGGGAGCAATGGTGTAATTTAAATGTGGATCGACAAAGTGGAATTCAAGTTCAGTATGGCAAATAAGATATATGGAGATCAGGCGCAGAAGGCATTAAAGATTTGAGCAGCGTGGAAGATTGGATTGAATTTTCAATTATGGGGCGAGGGAGAATGCATCAGATGTTAGTATTTGATTTTGAATACATTAATTGTGTCATGAGGGACGCAGATGTTAACATGGTTGAATCTGCGTGGGAAGCTCCATTTCCCTGAATTGATATCAGTTGAAATCGAACTCTGAAGGAGCGGATTTAACTTAATTATAATAGAAGTCCTGCGTTGACAGAACCCTGAGATGAAGAACGCATAGTACAGCAGAGAAATTGTTGTGGTGTTTGTTGAAGAATTCGCATCCGTTTAAGCGCAGTCTGGCAAGGTCGTTGAACTGTAGCTGCGTGGTTGGAATTGCCGGCGGAATTGAGAATATGGTTGTGCAGAAACCAAGAATGGTGCTGGTTGGCGAGTTTAAAGCAATAAGACAGTGTTTCGAACCTTGGATCGATCGATGAAGCCAGAGTTGAACGAATTTGAAGTAAATTGAAGTCGAATATGTTCAATTGTAGCGTTGGCAAATGATGAAGAAGTAGTGAGAATTAAATCGGATCACTAAAGTTCGATTGCCAAAGAAAGTCCATCGTTGGATGGAAGGTAAGTTAAATTGCATGGGCCAGATTGTTGTGTTTGTGTTGGACTTTGAATTTTCATCAAAGTGAATTATGGTCGAATATTATTTGAGAGCGCTGACATTTTCTTAAATTAAAGCCGTATAAGATCTCATTGGCATTAAATCAAACAAGTTTGAAATATTTGAATTGGAACATTCACATGGATCAACAGTATAATAAGCCATGGGGCTTGATTGTATAAATGTTAGGTTGGTGCTATTTAAAGTCCGGTATCAAAAGCCATATGTAAATGTTGGGTTTAAAATAAACCAATGGGATTTAATGAAAGTCTTTTATAAGACTTTTGGATAAGCGTTCATAAAGATTGAAGGTTTTTATGAAGCATGGGTTTTAACCATAGAGTTGACACAAGTAGAGTTTCTGCATGAAGTTTTTAAATTGGGATTGTATTGAAGTTTGGGTTCAATTGCAAGAATTGATTTGAAGTATGGTTTCCATAAACCATTAAAAGTTGTGAACATATGTTACAAGCTTCCGTAAATGATAGTGTGTTGAATTTGCCGAGACTTAGAGTTTTATTTGGGCAGTTATTTGGATGCATTTTTATATGCATGAGAATTTGGTTGGGAGAATGTGGGTTTTGCAGGGTTCTCTTGCATCAGGATAATTGAAGTATATTAATAGAACTAGGTGTGAATCTTCTAGAAAAAGACGAATATCAAGTCAATATGATCTAATCCGTTGATTATGTTTTAATCTGGGCCGTTGGTTATCCAACGAGAAGATTATAAAAAGAACTTCGATGGACATTTGGAAAACACATCGAGAGAGAATCTAGAGATCGATTTATCAAGCGAGCAATGCAGAGCAGCCAGAGAGATCATCGAGTTGATTCTATGCAGTGAGGGGCAGAGATAGTTCTGGTTGGAGATTTTCTTGAGCTGGGAATACATCGCATAGAAGGTAGAGAAGAGGACGCAGAAGTGGCAGGGTAGGGGCTATGCTGGGCAGCGCAGAGCCACGTAGAGGCAACACTAAGCCTCTGAGGAGATCTGCAATTTTGCTTAGGATCAGTCAGATCCAGTGCCGAAGAGCCGGGGTGTGAGACCAAAGGGGCAAAAGATCAACATCCAGCCAGCAAAAAGACCAGCTGAAGGGAGTGACACAGTCCCCAGCCAGAGTGACGCAGATCTGCGCAAAGGCAGTGTGGGGCTTGTCAGTTCAGGGTTGGGTCAGTGTCGGATCTCTAGTGTTAGTGTGAGGTCATTTTCTCACTAACTCTCTGTCAGTTATTTTCTCTGTATGGATGGCCAGTAAGGAATCCTAGATTGTATTCAGAATTACTACTTAATAGTACAAACCCTCAGCAGCTGCACCGGTTTTCCCGGATTGGGTTTTTCCGGGGACTTAGTCCAAAAATAACGGTGTAATGTGTGTCAAATTTTCTTGCTCAGATCTTGCTTCCGCATTTATTTTCCGCAGTTTAATTAGTGAAGGTTGCAGTTTATTTGCTTCAGTATTTATTTGTAGAACATAGTAAATAACTTGCATAATTTATCAAGTAGGAGAAGTAATATCAATTTGTTGCAATAGGATTCCGGGGTTAGGAATTTTCACATGGTATTAGAGGTGTCACATGGTATCAAAGCAGTGCAGGTGAAGCAAGAGTGCAGATCGGAAGAACTCAACGTTGAAGAGAAAGAGGGAGTTCAAATAGCTGCGTAGGCAACAAATCGAATCCCTAAGGGATTGCCCAGTCTAGGACAGAAAGGGAAAGATTTGCGAGGAAGTATTTCTATGAGTGAGTCGACATAAAGGTATAACTTTCCAATTCATGATTTGCCAGCGGCAGAGGGAGCAATGCAAATCAGTTTTCTGCAACATTTTTGTGGGCAGAAAAGCGCCAGAAGAAGGAAGAAGACACTTTTTGAGGGAATTTTCTTCTTCAGTGAATTCCGAGCCAAGGGATTCTATTTATTAGTTGAAGAGAAGCAGTATTGAGGAGCATATCTACATACTCCAGCAGGGAGTGCATAGGCCAGCCTAGCAGCTGCGCAGAGGAGAGAGAGGGAGCAGTTCGACATTATTCAGACGACAGCAAATAGGCTGAGAGATCAAGATTAGTTGGAGGGAGACTACAACTATGTGATTTGGCAGGCAATGATCAATTGTCTATTAGATGAGCATGATCTCAAGGCCTTTATCGAGAATGTGGTAGTTGTCCCTGTTGATGCAAATCCGTTGAAGGCCTACAAGAAGAATATGGCAAAGGCTAAGCGTTTCATCCTCGACGAAGTGAGGGATCATGTAGTATGTCACATCACTGGCAAAGGGACGACCAAGGAGATGTGGGATGCCTTAGCTACATTGTATCAGGGATCTTCCAAGTAGCGAAAGATGTACTTGCAGGAGAAGATGCGATCTATGAGGATGCAGAAGGGAGAACACAGTGATCCATTCCTTACAAAGCTTCAAGAAACCAGAGATCAGTTGGCAGCTTTCAGATCAACACCTCAGGCCACTGAGATGGTCAGATTGGCTATTAACTCTGTATTAGATGAATGGCAAGTCTTTGTCCAGAGCATCCTGGGCAGAGAAAGGTTGCCTGATTGGGAACAGATGTGGGCCGCTCTTCAACAAGAAGAGATGAGGCGATATATGATCAAGTGCAAACTTGATGGCAGCAACAGCAGTGGGTCGAAGCCCAAGGAGGAGGAAGAGAATGCAGCCCTTGCATCTAAGGGGCAGCATCAACAACAAAGGCGGAAGGACGTCTCTAAGATCAAGTGTTTCCGGTGTGGTGAGATGGGTCACTATGCTACGCAGTGTCCTCTCAAGAAGAAGGACAAGGACGAGAAACATGATCCACAGGTTGCAACTGCTAGGATCGAGGAGGAGTTTGCCATGATTGCTCGCATATCTCTAGGGGATAATTGGGGTGATCTAGAACTGTAGTTCGGAAGAACTGTAGTTGGGCAGGATCCTTGAGGAGTCCACCTCTTGGATCAATACCTTGCTACGGGAGCCCAAATTAGCAGTAGCAGGATGGACCTATGTCAGTTAGTGCAGAGAAGTGTCAGAGTGACAGCGCAGCAGCTAGAGAGTGCCAAACTCTCAGCAACGCAGAGCAGAGTTGGCAACAGTGTAGGAAGGCACAACCCAAAGTCAACAACAATGCAACAACTTCAGAGGGTCAGCGCAAAGACTAGTAGCAGTAAGATCTTCAGTATCAAATGCATCATGCTGAACACTTTGTTCAGTAATTTTGGATGTTTTTTTGCTGCAGCAGCAACAGAGTTGCAGTTGGCATCAATATCTAGGGTCAATAACAACATAGATGCAACAATGCAGTAGTTGATGGGTAGCAGTGTCAGGCATCAACAGCGCAGAGGGAGATGTTACAGAGTCAGTGTTGTGCTTCAGCAGGATGCATTACTAGAGCACATTCCTCCCTAACAGGGAGTGTTGATTTCTGGTAGCATCGAATGTGCTCTAAGTAGGCTTAGACACATGCATTCCAAAATACCTAGAAAGCGTTTTGGGAATTTCCACCCAGATGGGGTTTTATTAAAATAATTAATTATTTTTAATGAGAGTCTAAGTCTAAACTTAGGGAATTAAAATAATTAAAGTATATTAATAGAACTAGGTGTGAATCTTCTAGAAAAAGATAGAGATCGAGTCAATATGATCTAAGCTGTTGATTATGTTTTAATTTGGACCGTTGGTTATCCAACGAGAAGATTATAAGGATTTCGATGGGCATTTGGAAAACACATTGGGGAGAATCTAAAGATCTATTTCTCAAGTGAGCAGCCAGAGAGATCATTGAGTTGATTCTATGTAGTGAGGGGTGGAGATAGTTTCTGTTGGAGATTTTCTTGAGCTGGAAATACATCGCAGAGAAGGTAGAGAAGAGGACACAGAAGAGGCAGCGTAGGGGCTATGCTAGGCAACACAGAGCCTTTGAAGGGATTTGCAATTTTGCTGAGGATCAGTCAGATCCAGTGCCGAAGAGCCGAGGTGTGAGGCCGGAGGGGCAGAAGATCAACATCCAGCCAGCAGATAGACCAGTCGAAGGAAGTGACGCAGTCTCCATCCAGAGTGATACAGATCTGCGCAGAGGTAGCATGGGGCTTGTCAATTCAGGGTTGGGACAGTGCCAGATCTCCTATGTTAGTGTGAGGTTATTTTCTCACTAACTCTCTGTCAGTTATTTTCTTTGTATGGATGGCCAATAAGACATCCTAGATTGTATTCAGAACTATTGCTTAATAATACAAACCCTTAGTTGCTGCACTGATTTTCCCGCATTGGGTTTTTTCGGGGATTTAGTCCAAAAATAACGGTGTAATGTGTCTCAATTTTTTTTTGCTCAGATCTTGCTTCTGCATTTATTTTCTGCAGTTTAATTAGTGCAGGTTGCAGTGTATTTGCTTCAGTATTTACTTGTAGAACACAGTAAATAAGTTGCATAATTTATCAAGTAGGAGAAGCAATATCAATTTGCTACAATAGGATTCTGGGGTTAGGAATTTTCACATCAAGATGAACAAAGGAGAGACGGTTCAAGCATACTTCTTGAGAATGACCAAAATCATGAATCAACTATCAAAAATTGGTGAAGTTGTACCCGACAAAGAAATGGTGTTGATTGCGCTTGGGGGTCTTTCTCTTGTTTCAGAGACTTTTATCACCACCATCAGCAATATCAACAGTATTCCCACATTTGATGAGCTCTTGGGAAAGTGTATCCAAGAGGAGGCCAAAATGATCTCAAGAGGGAGAATTTCACATCACGAAGAAGGAAAACCTACTGCATTTTCAGCTTATGACAAGAGAAAGAAAGGTAATAAAAAAATATGCTTTTATATCAAATAAAGGGAATCTAGACATGTCAAAAGTTAGATGCCTTAACTATAAAAAACATGGTCACTTTGCTCGTGACTGTATAGAAAGAAGAAGAGCACCTAGATTAAAAAACAACTCTGATTATAAAAAAGACTCTTTTAAAAATTAATAGAAGGGCATCCTAATAAAACAAGAAATCCAAGATATAGAAATGATGCAGCAGAAGCTCAATCAAAATATTTTCTTGTTTCTGCTCTTTCCAGTTCTTCTGCGTATTCATTTGATAGTTGGTTAGTTGATGGTGGTGCTTCCAAAAACGTTACTGGTTACAAAGAAGCACTCTCTAATCTAGTTGAGAGGGAGACTAATTTAAATGTTATCCTTGAATATGATTCTACTCACCAAGTTAAAGGTTATGGTTCAATTTCATTTCAGTTAAATGATGACAAATCTATTTTTCTGCAAGAAGTTTTGTATGTACCTGATTTGAAAAAGAATCTTGTATCCATATTTGCTCTAGAAGATAAAGGAATGAAAGTTGCTTTTATTAATGGAAAAGTTCTAACTTGGCCTTTAAACTCAAGGATGAGAGAAGCCTTCACTTTTGGATCAAGATGTGAAGGGATTTACAAAGTCAATGGTAAACCCATTCATGCATTGGTCCATGATACCAATCTTTAGTGTGAGCTATGGCACAAAAGATTTGCTCACCTACACTACAAAGCCTTACCTCATGTAAGGAAGATGTTTTTTTGAATGCCTGAGATCAGAATGGATCATGAAGGAGTTTGCCCAAGATGTGCAAGTGGAAAGCATATAAAGGGACCATTCCCTTCAAGCAGAACAAAAACTAGTCAGGTACTTCAGCTCATACATTATGATTAATGTGGACCTATGCCTATTACTTCTCTTGGTGGCTACTTGTATTTCATGATTTTTGTTGATTTTTCTCGCAAGACATGGATATTATTTTCGAAAAAGAAAGGGGAAGCATTTGACATGTTTAGAGATTTCAAGGCTTTGATTGAAAATCAAACGAGAAAGCTGATCAAAGCTTTATGATCTGATAATGGGGGAGAGTTCACCTCTAATGAGTTTAATGATCTTTGCAAAGACGTTGGAATAAAGAAAGAAACTACTGTGCCGTACAATCTATAAAAAAATGGTGTGGCTGAGAGGAAGAATAGAACCATTATGGAAGCAGTCAGAGCCATGTTGCATGATCAAAAGCTACCAAAGTTTCTGTGGAGAGAAGTTGCAAATACTGCTGTTTATGTGCAAAACAAAACTCCTCATCAAGCCTTAGACAATAACACTCTTGAAGAAGTCTTCACTAGTAAAAGGCTTGAGGTGAGTCATTTGAGAATCTTTGGCTGTCTTGTGTACTTCCATGTGCCGAAAGAGAAAAGGAACAAACTAGAAGCTTCAGATAAGAAAGGTCCGTTTGTTGGTTTTTGTGATAATTCAAAAGCTTATAGAATTTATGTACCTGGTGAAAGAACCATAGAGTTTAGCAGAGATATAACATTTGATGAAGTTGCAACTCTTAGAAAAGCAATAGACTCTCCTCCTCCCGCCATTGCTAAAAGATAAGTTGTTAATGAAAAAGAGCATGCATATGAGTCTAAACCAGAACTTGAGAATGAGCTTGCTGATAATCCAATGGGTCCCATGGATCCTCTAGATCCTCCACCACATGATCCTCCTACCAGAAAGAGACCACTATGGCCGCGAGATACCTTGCAAGATGCTGAACAACATGCTGCCCCAAGAGGAACGTTCAGAGAAAGTGAGAAGCCAAGTCGGTTTCAAGGGTATGTTGCTGCCATGAGCAACATCATTCAGACAGAACCATGCACCTTTGAAGAAGCTGCAAAAGAACAAGTTTGGAAAGATGCCATGATTGAAGAATACGAGTCCATCATCCAAAATGATGTCTGGGAAGTGGTTCCTAGACCTCAAGGTAAATCTATTGTCCAAAGGGTTGTTTAAGATTAAACATGGTGCAAATGGTAGTATTGAAAAATATAAGGCTAGATTTGTAGCTAGAGGATTCTCTCAGAAAGAGGGAATAGATTATGATGGGATTTTTGCGCCTGTAGCTCAAAATACTACTATTCGATCTATTGTTGCCTTAACTGCTAGCTAGGGATGGACTCTTCACCAAATGGACGTGAAAATTGCTTTCTTGCATGGTTTCCTCAAGGAATAGGTATTTGTGGAACAACCACAAGGATTTGAAGAGCATGATAGGGAAAATCATGTATGCAGACTAAAGAAAGCCTTATATGGACTGAAGAAAGCCAGATTGAGTGGGTTTTATAGTGGTTGGGCTTGGGACCAATTCCTTTCTGGGTCCTATGGAGAAAAATTAGGGGAGGCATCAACTATATTTTCAAAGGAATTTCATCTCTATTACAACATAAAATTTTTGTAGTTATTTGGCAGCCAGTAGTAGTTGGGAGGAGCAAGCTTAAAATCAGGGTCCTAGGTGGTCGGTAAAATTTTCCCAAACCCTTTTTGGGTTTTTGTGGGATTTATGTGGAGAGGCTACAGTGAAAATTGCAGAACTTTCTGGGCACTTTTGAGGTGTCAAATACAGGGTTGTTTCCAGTTTTCAGCAGTAATTTTCCACCAGGAAGGGCACAGTTTCTCCAGGAGGGTTCTTAGGCATTTGGAGCCATTGGTTGACACCTGGGTTATGCTTTGTTCGCTGTAGCAAGTCCAGGTTCCTCTTATCATAATCATTGTACTCCCATTTTATATATTAATGTAATGGCTCAAAAAAATTTGCCCCTTTCAGCAAATTAATTGTGTATGGTTGTGCATGTTGAAATCTGATAGCTGTAACTAGTGCATTGTTTGTATTATTCACTGTATTTTTTTCCTTTAGGGATATTACATCTTCTCTGTAGATCTGAATCTCTAGCCTCTCTGCACTCCCTTAGACCCAACACACTACTCATTGAGATGCTTCTCTCATTCTTGTGTTGCTCTAGTGTCTCTTTCTCCTGTTCTCACCCTTGCTTTTGTAACTTTACATTGAGATAAATTCCTAACCGTAAACCTAATTTCAAAGTGATAAACAACCGAGTTTAGATCTCGCCCCACATGATATCAACAACTAAGATTAAAACGAAATCACTAAAGTAAATTACTTTACCTTTCCTATGTTTCTTTTAGCTCAATAAGCCAACAAACTAATATGTGTTTTTTCCTAAGTTAGACTTTGGCTAAGTGACATTAGCAACTTGCTCACACTTGAGCAAGTGTTCTAAAGAGAATGTGGGTTGAATTTTGTACGCTTCGATACAAGTCTTCTCCAAAAGTACCTACCCAAGCTACAATTTTCAACACAATTCTTCATTAATAACTTATAATCAACGTGGGCTCTCATCCGAAGATAATGGACCAACCAAAGAAAATATAATTACAACATACCCCGGGTCTGATCCATCATATTGTTGATTTTTGTGTAGCATTAAGAGGTATTCCCACATGCCAAGAGGTCACCTAAGTCGGCTTAGAAGAATTGTGAAAATTAAAATATTTTTTTTTATTTTTTGGGCATCATGTATGCTAAAAAAGGACAAGTTGGCCCCACCATGAAAGGGTGTGTCCCTTAGTCAAATTTAACTCATTCAACTTTTATATATACATGACATGACATTCATTTTGATCATTCATCATCACATCGTCTCTCTTCTGGAGCACCACTACGTGTGACAAAAGGAGGTCCAATTGGCTTGATTTTTCACTGAGTTGAAGGACGCTAGGTTGACCACACTTGATCGAGTTGCAGGGGCCAAGTTTGATTGCAGTTCACCGAATTGCAGGAGTCAAGTTTGGCCATAGTTTACCAAGCTGCAGGAGCCGAGTTCGACTGCAGTTGACCGGACTGCAAGAGCCAAGTTTGATTGCAGTTGACAAAGTGCAGGAGCTGGAGTTGACTAGAGGAGCAACAGGGCCGAATTTTACCACAGAGTTGATCGTAGGTCCAAGTTTGACCAGAAAGATTTGACCGCAAATTTTGGGTAGTTTGACTAGCGTTGAAATTTGATTATTTTGGGAAGTTTGACCAACCTTGACTTGCTCGAGTTTGACCAGATTTGTCTGGTATTTTGACTTGGGTATTGGCATAGATTTCTAGACAAATTATTGATTTGTAAACCTTGCTGAAGAATAATTTATCCTAAAGAAAAGTTGCTGGTTTTTTTCCCAAGGTTGGGTTTCCTAGGATAAAATTTGTTGTCTCTATTGTGCATGGCTGTGTCTTTATGAACTTTACTATTTTTGTTGCATTTACTGTTGAGATTTTCTATGTATAATTGCTCAATGATATCAGTGACATGAGATAAATTGGTTTAAGATCATTAAGTAGTAATTATCAGATTAGAAGATTGGTTTTTGACTGTGCATCTTTTAGAAAATTCAACATGGTATCAGAGCCATCTTGTTGAAAGAGCAACCATTGAAGTCAGACTAAGAGACAAGTGTTCAACAACTTGACTAGATTTTTTCCAAACGATGCCAATTCTCAAAATGGAAGAGAGTTTAAAGAGTGGTACAAATCTTCAGAAGGAAGCTATTCCAAAACCAGAGGGAGTTGAGGAGAAGGTCTTTGTTTCTGCTTTTTCTGGTACTATTACCAATAGCAGTGATACCTACTTAGTGGACAATGGTGCTTATAGGCACATGGCAGGCTTTGAAGATTCTCTCACCTATCTAACTGAGAGGGATTCAACATGGGAAGTGGAGCTTGGAGACAATGCTCAGTACGCTGCAAAAGGAGTTGGGACAACTTCAGTTTGTGAAAATTCCAAGATCTAACCAGATCTAAAGAATCCTATTGCAAAAATTCAGTGTACTTCTCCTCTTAAGTAAATTACATTACATAATTAATTCATATATGAATTATTGAAGCAACTACTGAAGCAACCTACACTAAAATTGATTCAGAAACAAGGAAACTAGACAGGGAAATTATTCACACATATGATAGTTATTTTTGGACTAATGTCCCCGGAAAAACCCAATGCGGGAAAACTGGTGCAACAGAGCTGAGGGTTTTATTATTATGCAGTAGCAATGTTTGAATACATCTCTGAATACCCTCAAGGGTTATTCAGTTATAGAGAGAAATACTAGCAGAAGAATTTGTGAGAAATACCTCACTCAATCACTGAGTTTCCGGTTGATCCGGATGAAGAAAAACCTGCCTTGGGGAGGCTCTGCGCAGTCCCAACGCTGCAACTTGCAGCCTCTGTGTCGCCCCCTTCCAGGATCAGTGTTCAACCCCAACCAAGTCTTTTTTCCTTTGTGGATGCTGAGGAATAGCCTCTCATTGCCAGTTTCCGGATTGCGACCTTCGAAATTGATCCACCAACAAATTCCGAAAACCCTTCCTTCTGCCTTTGCACTGAGCTTATGCAATCACTGCATCAACCCCTTTCCTTTTGTGTTGGCTAGGCTAGATCACCTCTGCCTCTCTCTAACTGATGCTTCACAGGATTGATAAAATATTTCTCTCCGGATGCTATCTCTGCCCCTCATTGCTCAGATCTCTAGTTCGAATTTCTCAGCAAACCACGCCCCAGAAATTTCGAACTCTTAGATCAATTTAGTGTCTCTGTGTGTTTCCAAATGACCCTCAAGCCTTCATTTTATAATCTTCTCGTTGACAAATCAACGACCTAGATTAGATGTCTAATCGATGGCTAAGATTAAAACATGACTTGATCTCCGTTCTCTAGAAGATTCACATTGTTTTATTAATACCCTTTAGTTATTTAATTTCCCTAAGTTTAGATTTAGGGTTCCCATTAAAATTATTAATTATTTTAATAAACATGAACCGAGTGGAATTTCCACAAACGATTTCTGGGTTCTTTGGAATACAAGTGTCTAAGCCTCCACACCTAATTTGAGACTTAGAGCACTTTCTAATGCTACAAAAATCAATACTCCCTCTTAGCGAGGAAAGTGCTCTAGCAATAATGCCTGTTGCATACTGCTCTGTCCATGAAGCATCCTCCACGCTGCTGAAGTCCATCAGTCTCTGCGATGTTGTTGCCACTGTACTGCTGCCCATGATACTGCCACTATCACTGTTGCATATGTACTGCAACTCCCTCTCAAGTGCTGCATCTGTTACGCTGCTAGTACTGCCACTGCTAACACTGCATCTGCATTGCAACTCAGCTGTTGAGAGAAACAACTGAAACTCACCCAAAAGTGAACAAGTGTTCTGTGGATGCACCTCGGTGCTGAAGAATCTGACTGCTGATAGCTACTGCGCTGTCCCTGTAATGCTCCGCACTGCTGCTGCTCTGCATTGCGTAAGCACTGCTCTGCACCACTGTGCACTGCGCTGCTGCTGCTACGCTGCTGTTGCCTCTGCTCTGCGCTGCTCCAGAAATGAACTCTTCTACCCACTACACTGTCGTCTCCATCACTCCTCGGCTCCATTGAAACTCCTTCATCTCGCCACTGCTGATTATGGGCTCCCGTAGCAAGGTATGATCTAGGAGGTGGGCTCCTCAAGGATCTTTCCCAACTGAAGTTTAAAGAACTACAACTCAATATCACCCCACTTCCCACTAGGAGAAGCGTGGGCACTCATGGCCACCTCATCCTCCTCGATTCTCGCGGCTGCAACCTTCGAGTCATGCTTCTCATCCTTGTCCTTTTTCTTCAGACGACACTAAGATGTATAGTGGCCCATCTCGCCACATCCGAGGCACTTGACCTTTGAAGCATCACGCTTCGGTTTCTGTTGCGCCTATTTTCCCTTCGATGCAAGGGTTGCGTTTTCCTCTTCCTCCACGAATTTCGATCATCTTCCACTGCTGCCATCAAGTTTGCATTTGATGAGGTCTCTCCTCAGCTCTTCCTCCTGAAAAGCTGCCCACGACTGCTCCCAACTAGGCAATGCTGCCCGGCCCAGTATGCTTTGGACAAACACCTGCCACTCCTCCGTGACACCGTTAAGGGCCATCAGTACCATGGTTGTAGCACCTACTGTTGACAGTTGATCACGAACCTCTTGAAACCGCATAAGGTATGAAATCACGCGTTCCTCTTTCCACATCTGGATCATACGAAGCTCCTGCTCCAAGTACAGCTTTCGCTGCTCGGAAGATCCCTCATATAGGTCATGCAAAGCTACCCACATATCTCTGGCAGTATTCTTGCCAGCCAAATGTGAGACAATGTGGTGCTTGACACCATCAAGGAGCAACCTCTTCGCTTTCGCCATATCAGCGTTGTACTTCTTATTCTGATCTGGATCTGTAGGTACAACTACCACGTTCTCCACGAACGCCTTCAGATCATATTCATCTAGAAGAAACATAGCCCGTTCCTTCCAAATCATATAGTTAGAGGAGCCCTCCAAGCGATCTTGATCACGAAGTCCATGAGATGCCATATCAACCCAAAAAATGTCAAAGCTGCTCCCTCTTTCTCCCCACTATGCAGTCCCTGGCAGGCTTACACACTCCTTGGTGGAGTTGTAAGTTCTGCAGCTCCTCTACTGCTCAACAACTGAGAAATGCTGATTTTCCTCGGCTAGGAAATCACTGAGGAAGAAATTCCCCAAATATGTGTCCCTTTGATTCCTTCTGATGCTTTCTGCCTAACAACAACTTTAGAAAACTGTGTCCCTATGTCTTCTGCTTGGACGCTTTGCGTAGCTCCCTCCACCATAGAAAAAATTTGAACTGGGAGTCCTACCTCTTTGTCGACTCACTCAGAGAGAGACAACCTCAAAGTTTTAGCCCTCCTGGCTAGATCTGTGCAATCCCTCTGGGGATTCGTTCTGTTGCACTGCAGCAAAAACGAACTTCACTTCAGAAATCAGATTTGTCCCTCTTGTTTCACATCAATGCTCTAATACCATGTGAAAATTCCAAGATCTAACCAGATCTAAAGAATCCTACTACAACAATTTAGTGTACTTCCCCTATTGAGTAAATTACATTACATTATTAATTCCGGTTTGAATTATTGAAGCAACTTTTGAAGCAGCGTACACTAAAATTGATTCAGAAACAAGGAAACTAGACAAGGAAATCATTCACACATATGACACAGTTATTTTTGGATTAATGTCCTCGGAAAACCCAATGCGGGAAAACCGGTGCAACAAATCTGAGGGTTTTGTTATGCAGTAGCAATGTCTGAATACATCTTTGAATACCCTCAAGGGTTATTCAATTACAGAGAGAAATACTGGCAGAAAAATTTGTGAGAAATACCTCACTCAATCACTGAGTTTCCGACTGATTTGGATGAACAAAAACCTGCCCTGGGGAGGCTCTGTGTAGTCCCAGCGCTGCAACTTGCAGCCTCTGCATTACCCCCTTCCAGGTTTAGCGTTCAGCCCTAGCCAATTCGTTTTTCCTCTATGGATGCTGAGGAACAACCTCCCGGTGCCACTTTTCGGATCCCGACCTTCGAAACTGATCCACTAGCAAATTCCGAAAACCCTTCCTTCTGCCTCTGCGCTGAGCTTACGCAGTCAATGCGTCATCCCCTTTCCTTCTACACTGGCTAGGCTAGAACACCTTTGCTTCTCTCTGACTGATGCTTCACCGGATTGAGAAAATCTTTCTCTCCGGATACTATATCTGCCCCTCACTGCGCAGATCTCTAGCTCGAATTTCTCAGCAAACCCAAAAATTTTGAACTCTTAGATCAATTTAGTGTCTCTGTGTGTTTCCAAATGACCCTCAAGCCTTCCTTTTATAATCTTCTCGTTGACAAATCAACGACCCATATTAGATGTCTAAGATTAAAGCATGACTTGATCTTCGTTCTGTAGAAGAGTCACACTCTGTTTTATTAATACCCATTAATTATTTAATTTCCCTAAGTTTAGATTTAGGTTTCCCATTTAAATAATTAATTATTTTAATAAAACATGAACCGAGTGGAATTTCCACAAACGGTTTCTGGGTTCTTTGGAATACAAGTGTCCAAGCCTGCACACCAAATTTGAGACTTAGAGCACTTTCTGATGCTACAAAAATCAACACAGTTCAAATGGAGTCTGGAAATTTTATACACATCAGTGATGTATTGTTTCTACCAGGTTTGAAGAAGAACCTACTATCCATTTCAGAATTGGAGAATAAAGTCTACAAAGTTGCATTTGTAGCTGGCTAAGTTCTTACATAGACTTAGCAGAAGTGATTGGTGTTCGAGAGGGAGGACAATATAGATTAAGAGGATGACCAACCCAGGCATTTGTGCCCAAGGAGAAGAAGAAGAAGGAAATGTCAAAGGTCAAGTGCTTCATTTGTCATGATTTTGGACACTATGCCTCCCATTGTCCTGAAAAGAAAAGGAAGAGAAAGCAACATGCATCAACAGTCAATGTTGATAATGATTATGATGAGCATCCACCACGGAAGAAGACAAAGGAATCTAAGCATGACGAGATTGCAAATGAACTTCAGTGACTTCTGCAAGGAGGCAAGGATCAAGAGGCAGTTGATAGTTCCCTACAAGCTTCAACAAATTTCTTCCTTGATCAAGAGATAAATACGTTATATTTTTTTCCCTTGATTTTTATTATTATTTTTGTTCTTTGGTCAACCTCTTGTTCTTGTGTTTGGCTTGGTTATGATTTTTCCTTCCATGGCCTCCTAAATGGAGTTTATAGAAAGGAGAAATAGATCCATTGTGGAGATTTCCAAGGAGATGATTCACGTAGCAGATGGAAACATAGAAGTAAGTTTTGAGACTAGAGCATTCTCCTAGAAAGAGGGAGTGGACTACAAGAAGTTTTTTTTCTCCAATTGCTAGATGGTCAAATTCTTGGGGCTTGAACAAATTGTAAGGACATTCAGGACCATGCCAGATGACCAGAAGAGCTTCCAGCAGACAATTAGGCAAAGTGGAAGGAGTAGCCTTCCAAGAGGATGTCATGAGTTGAGATTGTCAGACTAGATGCTTAGAGACAAGAGGTATCTAGGAGCAACATGCCTTCTATGAAGGGACCATGTGAGACAGCGGAGTATGATTCAGTGACAGAGGAAGCAACAATGGAAGGACTTGCTTACGTGACAAAGGGAGCAACAGTGGCAGGAGGATTTGCTTCCGTGATAGAGGGAGCAGTCAGGATTACCACAGGAAGACCTGCTTCAGTGTCAAAGGGAGTTGGCCTCGAAGTTTGAAATAAATGATCTTGGCCAGATACACTAGTTCTTGGGATTAGAGGTGTAGCAGAGACCAAATGAGATCTTCCTCAAGGGAAGTACATTGTCCAGATTTTGAGAAGATTTGGTATGATGGACTGCAAGTCCATGACTACACCTATGGTGACCAATCTGAAGAAGTTGAGTGATTCTGCTTCAGATTCAGATTTGATGGATTCCACGATGTATAGGCAGTTGATTGGATCCTCACTTGAGATCAATGGTTGAGATTAAAACATAGTCACTAAAGTAAATTACTTTACTTTTCCTAAGTCTCTTTAGCTCAATAGCCAACATAATAATTATTTTCTTTCCTAAGTTAGGCTTAGGCTAAGTTACAATAGTAGCTTGGTAAAACTTGAGCAAGTGTCCTAAGGAGGATTTGTGTGACTTCTACATGCCTAGACACTTAGGCCTGTGCAGAAGTACCTGCCCGAGCTACAAACATAAACATATTTTACCTGATTTTGAGTGAGCAATGCAAGAATATTTTAATGCTCAGGCTGCAGACACTCATCCCAGTCCTCACAATCTACTCTCTCTAATGATTTCATTTGATATCACACTAATATGATTTAGCCAACTGGTTATTAAGGTCAGACTGGTCATCGAATCCACCAAGAACACTCTAAATACTAGAATAACAAGAACTATGTCGATGGGACAATACTAATGATCTTTAATTAGGTTCCTGGACTGGCCGAGAACATCCTAAATTGAAGACACAAATGAGGGACTGAAATATAGCAACTTGTGGAAAGTGCATTTTAAAGTATGTGTTCACAACCCTCGTCAGAACACAGTTTATGAATATCATGCATAAGAGAAAGTACTTATGTATTTTCTACTTATCTTATGCATGTTTTAAGTACGTTTCAATGTTTATAATAAAAAAGGAATCACGGAGTATTAGAGTTGCAGGAAGAAGTGATATAGCTGCAATAAACTTCATGCCTTACCTTCCCATAGCATCAAAATGTTTCACATGCATTTCCTGTTGAGCATCCTTGTGTATCTACGTTGATCAACTAGTTTGAGCCAGCAATGTAAAAACAAATTGTTCAATTTTTCTAGGTACCTGTGATTTGGAAACATTAAGGAGTGTGTCAATGAGTTCAATTATTAACTCATGTTTACTAAGCCATAAATATTACTAGAATGTTATCTTGGGTAGATTGATGCCATAAATATACTAGAATGTTATCTTGGGTAGATTGATGTCAAGGGGACCTGGTTAGACTTCTTGCTCAAAGAAAGAAGATAGCTTCTTTCGATCTGTTTTCTCTCTTGAACAATAACCTCTTAGTCTTTCTGCAGGGAAGAAGACCATTCACCAACTCTATGGCACTCGAATTGCAGTATTGGCTGGAGACTTTCTGTTTGCCCAGTCATCATGGTATCTCGCAAATTTGGAAAATCTTGAAGTCATCAAGCTCATTAGTCAGGTAGCAAAGAACCCTTCTATTATTATAGTATGAACTGTTTAATCACAGCTATTTTACTATACCTCCAAAGTAAAGGAAGATGTGGTCTTTCTTATGCATTTGAACAAATGGTTTGGCATCCTTTCTTTTTGTTTTGGAAAGCCTGATACTTATATTAATGAAAGGGGTGTAATTGCCATGCCTTCAAAGAGTACGTGTTAAGGTTTGTATTTTATTTGCCTTTTTCTTCTGACAGGTAATTAAGGATTTTGCAAATGGCGAAATAAAGCAAGCTTCGAGCCTTTTTGATTGCGACATTTCTCTTCAAGATTATTTGGATAAAAGTTTTTACAAGACTGCATCATTGATTGCAGCAAGTACAAGGTCTGCAGCAATATTTAGTGGTGTTAACTCTAGTGTTTGTGACCAGATGTATAATTACGGCATGAACCTGGGATTAGCTTTTCAAGTAGTAGATGATATTCTTGACTTCACCCAGTCAACAGCACAATTAGGTAAGCCAGCTGCAAGTGATTTAGTGAAGGGAAATCTGACAGCTCCTGTGCTCTTTGCACTTGAGCAAGAGCCAAAATTAAGAGAAATAATAGACTCTGAATTTACGGAAGAAGGTTCATTGGATATTGCTATTGATTTGGTTCATCGAGGTGGAGGAATTGAGAGATCACAATCACTTGCCAAACAGAAGGGTGACCTGGCTATAAAGAACCTCCAGTGTTTGCCATCAGGTGCCATGAGATCATCTCTTGAGGGAATGATAAAATATGTACTCCAGCGAATCGACTAAAATGATGCCTTGATTCAGGAGCATTGCATTCTTTCCTGCCAAGTCTTTTTTTAATTAAATTCTGGTTTTTGGTGATATACATAGGTGATTTAGGTCAATCTCAAGAAACTCGGCATCCCAATTCATGTGACTCTGCTGCAGAATCCATCTCCTGCAGCAATTGTAATAACTCTTCAGATGTATCCACATAATGTAACGATATATCGTCATAGGTTAGTCAAGTAATGACAAGATTCACAGCCAACTATTTATAAGATCTGCAGCTCCAACATCTGAGATTCTTGTAACTTCTATCGTACTACCTATCTGTACACTACATATACTCAAATAAGTTCCTTAGCAAGGAAATTAATAGGTAGACATTTTCACGTTGTTGCAAATGGGGTCAGATATTCTTATTGGGATTCAAAGAATTTTTTTTCTTGGATTTCTATACAACTTGGATTAAGTTATTGATCTTGTTTGTCCATATGGGAACGGAATATTTTGATATTGTATCTGGGTTTCAAGTCTCAAAAAGCTTCTTTTGTGTGGCTTTATTTGTCATTTCTTAATTCATTCTTCTATTATGGCAGAATGTTCACGTTTTTAAACACCCCATTGGTTGGTAAACTGCATTAACTTGGTTAGAAATTAGCCTTTCAATACCAGGCCTTAATTTTTTGGTTCTAGTTTTAAAACTTAACCTATCCTTGCGTATCACGCCTTAGCCTTTCGGTTCTGGGTCTTATTCTCTTGATCCGAAACCAGAGCAAGGTAACCCATCTGCAAAGTTACAAGACCCTAGATCCATCACTTCAATAGGGTCATATACTCATGCACTGTGTACGACAATTTTTTAACTTTGACACCATGCGATCACAAACAAAGTGAAATCTGCCATTTACTAAATTTAATCTGTATTAACCAAATACAGCTTGAAATACTGAAGTCATTTTTTTGGAAGTGCATAACAAAAATATCATTGTTTTGAAAATTTGCATGTCATCATGCACGTAACAATATAAGAACTTAACATCATAATGGTTATTGTCTAATACTACATGTTGATAAAATGACGTTCACCAAAGTGCAATGGGCTGTGCTTAACCTATTTGATTAACTATCTTATTATGAAAAACATGCCATCGAGCGGAGGCAAGATATGAACATTGGGTCATAAGCTGACTAATAACTCTTAAACTCAACATAGGAATTATTCACACACACTTAAGAAAATTTGGCCTCACTATATGACAATCTTTGAAGATGTTGAAAGTGTAACTAGTGTCGGTCTTCATAATGTAATGTAATTTTATCATTAACATATTTATTATATTTATTGTTATTATTATATTTTATTTTGGTCAAAGCATGTATTTCATGCTCAAAGAATAAAAAAAAAAGTCAAAAGAATTTATTATGAGTCAAAAGAAATTTGAGGCATGTCCTATTTGGACATTTGTAAGAAAAGGAATTTGAATTTTTGGTCGAGTCAAAGTCCACCAAATGATCTAGTCGGCCCTCCTTGGAACAAGTTGGCCCAATCTTCCAAGAGCCACCTATTCAACCCTCCCGGACAGCTATATATAAGAGACAATTCGACTAATTTGGGAGACCATCCAATCACAAAACAAGAAGCATTTTTCTTAACTATCAAAGGAGAAAGGAAGCTGAATTAAAGGAGAGAGAATCTCACACATGTGGAAGATAAAACATGTTGAATTATTTTGTGTGTAATATTCCCAAATTTTCACATAATATTTGAAATATTAGAGTTCTTAATAAACTTAATTAATTAAGTAAATAAAAGGGCAGATGGACCCATAATCCTCAAAGATTAATAAAAATCCACTTTTGATGTGTGTATGTGGATATTTCAGATCTAGATCTACATAATGGAGTAATAGAGCAACTACTTAATGTGAAAGGAGTGGAGACCATGCCTCACTAATAAGATAGATCATGGAGGTTGATACAATCAACTAAGATCTTGGAAAGGATCAAACATAAGATCATAGAGCATTTATGATGAGATGATGGAGGAAGTGGTGCATTAATGCACACATGATGGAGAGGGTGATTATTGCATTCACACATAATGGAGATCATGAAATGACAACGCAGTCAACATGGAGACCTATGTCCACATGTACAATGCAGTTATGAGGAGGGCCAAGGCATGAGAAGGCTCATAATCTATATAAAGAAGATGAAGGCACAATAGAAAGATATGTTGACGATTATTATTGATGTATGATCTGTTTAGATCTGGAATTGTCATGTGACATTCCATGCTTTTTCTTGATGTTTAGCTGAGATTGCAAGTGCTGTTTAGCACCGGGTGTTCCTCGTCGGGAATCCCACCACGTTCATTGAGTGATCTCTTGGAAGAGTATTGTACTTCATTCTACATCAGGCATTGGTGCCACATATCTTTTCCTACTTTCTGCACAACATTCATATTCAGAAATTGCACATTTCTGAAGACCAGTTTGAGAGGAGGAGGTTGTCTTCAATATTTCAGTTGAGGAACTGGTGGAGGATTCATCCTATCACCTTGAGCTTTAAGATCAACCTTCCACTGCTTCAGATCTATATCAGGAATCAGATCATCTATTATTCATCTCCTAGCAGCAGCAATCCCTTCAGGAATTGCGTAGTCCAGTGTTGTAGATCCAAGGGAGAAGGGAAGTTGCTAGCATTTTAGCTAGTAATCCAGTGGAGGACCAATCCTTCACATTGTATGCATTATTTCCATTAGTCTTGAGCTTCATAGCCATATTTTGCAGTAGGCTAGAGAGCCTCCTTCCTTTACAGTGCATTTTTCATGAGTAGTTGTGTAGCAGCAGCTGCAACCTTGTTTGGAGGATTGAGGAGCTGGATCTTGAGCTCCTAGCTTGAGGATCTAGTGAAGGGATCAACCCTTCAAGCTTAGATCTGATTTTGTGACATATTTCAACCATCTATTTGTTAGATCTAGCTCCAGATCTGCATAACCCAGCAGACAAAGGATCAATCTCTAGGAGGGTGATTTTCCAAAGTTGTAGATCTGGAAAATCCTTTCTGGGTTATCTTGGGTATCCATCATAGAGCCTAGATCTAGAATATTGGCATCATCAGAGCTCCAGATTTCCATAGATCTGCATTTTCCTTTTCAGCCTGCAGTCATATATTCATATTCTGCTGAAGAGACATCGCAGTATTTTCTTCCAGCAGCTCTCCAGTTACGCAGTGCCTATTGTGGCATGTTTTCAGGGTGATTCTAGGCCATCCCTTTGGCTAGATCTACTGATATTTTGTACATTGTGTAATTGAATCTTCTCCTATATAATAGAATGGCTCAACTATTATGTTTATATTTGTGTTGATCATAAAATTACATGTACATTTTCTGTGTTACAAATATTGTGTTTGTGTATCAATGCATTATTCCATTTTGGGATATTACATTGTGGCACTGCAGACCCAAAATTTTAGGGCAGAAATTTCAATGAAGTTTGACCATGTTGACTTTGACTTTGGAGGTGACTTGGAGGAGGGTTGGACTTGGAGTTTTTGGTGGTAGTCTTGGTCTTGGTCTTGGATATCTCATTTTGATCTGATTCTATAAGAAAAGGATTGTTGGGTTTTCCCCCTTGTGGGGTTTTTCCCTGGCTTGGAGCCTAATTTTTGTGTCTCTCGTCTCTTTGCTTTTCTTGAGGGATTGCACATTTTGTATAATTGCTTGATGAAGAACACTTAAGAAGTAATAAGAAGACATTAAACATTCACAAGTAATTATCAAGATAGAGAAATCAAGCCTAACCTCACTACACTTTGATTTCTCAACATGGTATTAGAGCTAATGAAGATCGAAGAAACAACATGTCTAAAGCATAAGTCTGAATCCTTTGATATGTTTATGTAGTACATATCTGAATCTTTGTGGTGGCTTTATCATGGTGTGTGACTCCTATCTAAACTCCGTGGTAACCCTAGAAAAAGGACAAAGTTTGTGATATTTTTCTGAGACTTGAGAACGAGTTTTAGAGGTACATATTGATGCAAATTTCCTATGGCATATTCTATCTTTGAAATGCAAGTGTCTGTGGTGATACAACTCTTTGTGGTGCAAGTTTCTATGATACAAGTTCGTGTGGAAGCTTTGATCCATATTGCATTACCTCTGAAATGGCATCTCTGAGAGGAATCTAAACTTCTTTGTGACACTTGAGTTTCTCACTATGACTTAAACAAATTTAATAAGTATGAATCTATGGCATTGATGGAGTTCAATCCATCTATGACACCATTATAATGATATATACGATTCATAAGTGGCAACATTCTGAATAGATCTGAACAAATAGCCCAACGACATGACATCAAATTCCGAAAAATATATAAATGGATACAAGATCGAAGTAAAAATATAAGAAAATTTGCACCCTTGCTCAAGCTAGAAAAAGGACAAAGGACAGTGGTGACATGCAAATTCTTTAATCTCTATGGCATACAAACTTTAGTGACACCTTCTCTTTATGACATGCGAAGGATTATTCTTTCGATGATCCGATTTTTTTGTGTGGCCTCTGAGTTCTACGAAACTTCTCTAAGGTTCATGTGAACCTGTTATCTATGTTTCTTGAAGGCAGTACATTGGTTGAGAAACCATGTCGAGAATCCAACTTAAGAAACTTTAGGTTCAAGCTATCCCTTGAACCAGAGGGGGCTCCCTCAAGTGTTTCGAGCCTTTAGTGTTGTTCACTGTCACTGAAAAAAAACCTATAAAGCACAATGGCTAGATCTAGGGGTTGTTGTATAGGGTGATTGCTTCAGGTTTCCAATCCTTGCTTAACAAATAAATCCCTATCTTGCAGAGGTCTGATTAAAGTGTCAACGTTTAGCTATGATAGAGAAACATAACTAGAAAGGTTTTGATAGATGAATAGAAGAGAAATTAGATAATCAAGTATCCTCCTTGAATACCTAATCATCTAAAAAGAGCATAAACATATAGAATAACCTCTATAGTGAACACAAATATACATAAGTATAGCATAGAAGCAACAATTTAATGATTTCTAGGTAATTTAATCAAACACATTATTCAATTAATTACTCAATATAGAAAATAACATTGCAATAGGGACGTTAGGTTGGCTGATACCCATCCTAGCCCTTCCCAATGTCCTACACTACCTCAAATATATGTAGAAACATATTATGAAATCACTAGAAACACTAACAAGTACACAAGTTCTGTTAATAAACTGAAGCCAGAAACCCTTGAATTAAAACTCTCTATTATCAAACTTTATAGAAATATGAGGGTCCTTCTAGGCTCAAAAGCCAACCCTTTTACAATGAAAATGAAACAATATATAGGAAAATACATCAATCTAATCGTGTCTAGCATTCTGGAATAAAAATCTAACTAATAAACTAAAAAAAACAAAATATTCACTTTGTTGCAGGAGATCTGGAATTGATAGAAAATCTTCTTCCTTCAATTCTAGAAATTGATATACTGACTGCTGATCCTCATGAAATTTGGAGCTATATGCTGATTTTTCCTCCTGAAATATGGAAATAGTCACTCCTGTTAAAAAACTTTGATTGTTAGGTGTTAAATATCTTGCCTTTAGATGCTCTTCCATCTATCATTATTTTCTTATCCTTTGACTGCTTATTCAAGGCCTGTAAATGTGGATATTGACAATGTTGATTCACAGTATATGCAAAACTACTGCCAGATATTAACATTTGTCCTTTTCACTAAATTCATGATAAATTGATTTATGGGCTAGAACACGATTCTTACCACTGATCCAAATAAACATTCCTTATCCTGTTCATTAGGCACTGTAACAGGCAACCCTATGTCTAGACTTCACCAAACCATTTCACTGACCAATCATGTTCTCAACTTGATTGTCCATATATCAGTTTAGTATAGATAGGTAAGCTCGATCTTTAATGAACATAGTTGATCTCAATCCATTCCATCAAATCCGAACTTGGTTCCCTTTTCTAATAGTGTGTAGAAGGCACCAATCAATTTCAACAAAAGAATGCTCTAGAATTTTAGTATGCGTTTTGTAGGTGCTGGCTACAGTCAAATGAAGTTTTGCTCCATAGTCTCACTAATTTCCATTAAAACTACGATATTACCACACCTACAACAATAATTTTGTGCATTGAAAACTGTAACAACATTGTTATTTGATATAAATTGAAAACCCTCTATAACAAAATATTGTGTCTTTGCAACCAAATTCAAACCATTTTTATGATTGAATTGGGGCTAATTTATCCTGGATAAAGTAAATCTAATTCTTCTATGTGAAATATCTCAACCACATCAATTATTTGAGTTTGACCACAATAGATCACCATAAGCCCTTTATGTGGTACTTTTTTGAATGCGGTCTAGGGATCTTATACTATCAAGTGTGTCTAATGATGGGATGAGAGACCTACATGCAAGTAGAGATCTGAATATCTTGCTAGGAGAATGTAGTCAAATAGATATGTAAAATACTTCCATACTTGGATAAGGTTCTTATTTTTCAACTTTGAAAGTTTACTCCTGATAAGTGCTCCCCTCTTAATCGTATTCAACAAGATGTTAAATTTCTCAAAGTCATTCAATTCCGCTTTTTGCTTTTGAAAAACTAATTTCTGACACCATGAACTATGATCCTCGCTCTTTTGAATTTTTGTAGCCTTTATGACCTAAATCAAAATTTTCTTCATTTCTTCCCTACCTCATTGGCACTTGAATATGTTCAATGTTTCAATAGCAGATATTTGATGAATTTACCTGTCACCACCAGAAAAAAATGAAAATGCCATATTTATCTAAATAATCAAACCATTATGACTGTGATGGACTTTCATATAGCTGTTATGAATGCTTCTCGGTATTACTTGCCAACATAGTTTTTGTTTTGTGATCATCTCTTAGGTGTGTCACAAGCACTGAAACGTTCTCAGTAATTGAGCATTCAAAACTTTTGTAAGGATAATTGTAAGGCTTGAAATATGCATTGTTTTTCATTGTATAAGAACGTGGGACCTTGGAATTATCTTCATGTCATCTGTCATATGGTTTAAGCTTGCGAGCAAAAGCATTGCACTCTTCATTAGAAATACCTATTCCAACTCTTGTCAGGTAACCACTAGAAGTCAAATTCTAAAACACCTTAATTTCATTTTTATGGTGCTGGTGTAATTTGGGGGAACAATACGTGCACTTCTTATTGCAAACATGGTTAATCATACAAGAGTATTCAAATGAACCGCCTTTCCTTAAAACACATCGTTATAGTCAAATAGAACAATTGCAACCATATACAAAACGTCCCCATTTGAATTTTGTAAGAGCCTAAACTTCCTTTAGTTTCAACCTTTGCATATTATCATTCATAGAAAAGGTTGCAGAGTTGCAACAAAGTCAATATTCATAAGCTCCTTCGCTTCTTCATATGCAATTCAGAACTCAGAATTTATGAAAATCTCAAGTTTCGCAATAAACTTTGCAAGAAACGAACATAAAAAACATTTGTGTGCATGTTTTTCCGCATATCAATTGCTTCACAAATGTTTGGTATCACTTGAGTCCTTATACTGATCATAACGTGGGGATACTGTCATAACCCGATGACCATGTGTAAACAACGCAGGTGGAAATCCTTCTAGGACATCGCCAAGACCTCCAATTTCACTCCAGGGGGCACCTCAGTTGATACAAAAACCAGTTTCATCCCACCTCTACGAGTGACCACTCCCTTGGGACTGCTAGATGTTGAGAGATCTAGGGCATTATGATTATGGTTTTCCTTTTAGTTTGATTTCTCTAACTTTGACAATTCTTGTGACATAATTGGGAGCTCAGACATGGGGAAAAGAACATAGCTCAGTGTCCTTGATCAACTGGGACCCCTACCTGGGAGGGTCATGTCCATTAGTCCAAGCTACTCTCTAAAGACCAAGAACTTCCCTTTTGGAAAATCCTTGGTGAGTATGTCTGCTATCTTCTCGTAAGTCCAAATATGATGGAGTCTTACGACTCTTCTCTGCACCATGTCCTAGATGTAGTGATATCTAATCTCAATAAGCTTGGAATTGCTGCGAAACACGAGATTCTTTGCTAATCAGATCCCACTCATGTTGTCACAATATATAACTATCATATCTAGAACCTGCTCAAACAACTCTCCAAAGAGCTTCCTCAACCCTACTACCTCGCAACCAACCATGCTAGCAACAATATACTTTGCCTCAACATGGTAAGGGCAATAAACATTTGTTTCCTTCTCGTCCAAGATATCACGGTAGATCCCAAACAAAAGCAAAACCATGATGTGATATTCCTGTCACTAACATTTATGGCCAAGTTAACATCAATGTACCCATGCAGTGTCACATCTTCGGAAACATATCTCAGACCAAGATTAATCGTCCCATGCAAATATCTCGGCACCTTCTTGGAAGCAACCTAGTGTGCATGAAGAGGCTCAGTCATGAATTGACTCAAAGTGTTAACTGCAAAATATATGTCTGAATGGGCATTCACAAGGAACATCAATGCCCCAATCAATTGTCGATACGCAGAGGGATTCACTAAGTTAGGTCCTCCAACATCTCCACATAGTTTCTTAAAGTACATTTCCATCAGTGTGGCCATAGATGTACACTCCAGCATTCCAAACTTTCCAACAATTTCACAACATTTTTCCTAGTGAAAGGAAAACCTCATTGGGATTTTGCCACACCTCTATGTTAATCCAAGTTATCATTGATGGCAACAGGTTGAATAAATGAACACACTTGATGAAGGTTGAAAGACTAGAAGAGGCTGCACTATGACATATCACTGCACTATATTGAATACATGATGCTTTACCTTCATGACCTTGTTGGGTACTATCATAATGACATAGATGTCATGGACAATCATGGAAAATTGTTGGAGGGCACTCTTGAAATTATAACAAAATATTTTTTTGTCACCTTGGAGGCATCCTTTCGCTTTGGCTCCTTCACCATCTCGAAGAGGACTCTTTCCTCTCTCCAACGAGCCCTCACTCAGCTCCTAACTCTAAATATTCTAAGAGAAGTTGATTTTTGAAGTTTTCTTATCCTATCTTGTGTCCCAGCCGACCTACACTTAGTCATACATGTCGGCTTCACTCCAAACAAGGCATGTCTATCTGTCATAATCAACTCCTATATAAATACATGTTCGAACCTCCATTTCTATCATCATATTTTTCGGTCATCTAATACAAAGTGTGAAGAACATAAATAGTTCACATCTTGTGAACTTTAAGGATCTTAAAAGGAGAACAAGGAGAATTATTTGGGCTTAAAGATCACACTAAAACACACCGAAATTTCTACGAAGAAAATTTGCAGGCCTCTTGTAGCTTAATGTCAGATCTGTGATTTCGTATTGGAGCAGCCCTTATCTTGGCTCAGTCCTGTCCAAGATTGACTGCAGCTCGGATCTGTTAGCATGAGGATAGTGCTGCAATAGAGACAAAGGAATATATAGGCCACAACTCAGTGCCTTGAAGAAGCCACAGTTCGGTGCTATAATGGAGACTACTATTTGATGCTATGAAGGAGCTACAGTTCAGTAATATTATTCAATGATTCAGTGCTATCTCAGATTCGGTGATATCCCAGTTTCAGTGCTAGTACAGTGATCATATTTCGGTGATATTACAGTGATATATTTAAGTGGAATCTCAAGTGTGGACAATCACCTTGGAAACTCAGAATAGCAACATGTGATGACTTAAACAAGAATTGTTAAGAAGCCCGCAGTTTTGTGGAGGATAGTCTAGACAAAAATTTTGTCTTCTTGAGTTGTCATAGTTCAACATATACATCATCAATTGGAGTAGGTCCTATTGATTGTGGAAGCTGGTTTTAAGGATTGTTTTGGAGAAATCCTTGAAGGTAACGTTGAGGACATATGCAGTGAATGGTGGAGACCTAAAGATTGAAGAACATTAGACACTTTTGAAGATAATTTAAGCTTTGAACAGTGCAGAATCTTGTTGGAGAAACTCAAGTAAGTACATTACTCATTTTATTAAAAAAGACTGAAGGATTGGTGTCCTTGGAGTAGGAGCTCCTAAACACAAGGTTGGTGCCTTGAGAAGATAGGGTCGAAGCCCTAGAGGTCGGAGCCTCATCAAAGTCCAAGTTGGTGCTTGGAAAACAGGTTGGTGCCTGCTTCATTAAAAGGGTTGGTGCACTTCTCTCATCTATTGTATACTATTATTAAAAAGGGATTGAAGTTCTCTTTAATTCTTAATATCATTATTATATATATCTCTCTGTCTTTAATTGTGAAGAATCTAACTGGCAATAATTAACAATTGAAAAGAAATACTGATTCACCCCCCTCTCAGTATTTCCAACAATTGGTATCAGAGCTAGCTTCTTCATTATCAACCTAACAACTGGAAGAAGGATTCTTAGGCACAATGAAGAACATGAAAGCAACAAGGAAACTGCCTATCTTTGATGGAACAAATTCTAGTTTCTAGAAAAAGAGGATGTCCTACTATCTAATGTCTCTTGGCCCTGAAGTATGGCACTCTGTTTTGGATAGATACAAAGCTCCTGCTGGTCTTCCAACTGATCCAGATGAAAGAAAAGCCTACATTGCTAATGCCAAAGCTTTAAATTCCATCACTAGTGGAATCACCGATTTCGAATTTACGAAAGTCATGAATTGTGACTTAGCCAAAGAAGTATGGGATAAATTGGTTTCTCTATATGATGGGGACTCCAAAGTTAAGAAGGCAAAGCTTACAAATGTTACAACAATCGTTTATGAAGAATAGTGGAAAGCGTTAATGTGAAGATTGATGAAGGCCTTCCAGAAAAAAGAATTGAAGATCATGAAGTTGAGTCTTTATTTGAACAAAGTGAAGAAGAAGAACCTGAAAGAGAAGAGGAGAATGAAGAATCTCAAAGTGAACCTCAAAATGAATCTTCACAAGCTCCCTCCAAGATCAAGTTTGTTCAAAGATATCATCCGGAAGTACAAGTCATCGGAAATATAGATGAAGGAATCCAAACTCGAAGAAGAATGATAAGCACCCCAAGAAAAGATGATGTGGCTCTATTATCTTTAGTAGAACCTGAAAATTTTTCTCAAGCAAGCAAAAATCCTTATTGGATAAAGGCCATGGAAGAAGAAATGTCTCAAATCGAAAAAAAATGAGACTTGGGAACTAGTACCTCGCCCAAAAGATAAAAATATAATTGGAACAAAATGGGTTTTCAAAAACAAGATGAATGAAGATGGAAAAATCATCAGAAATAAATCCAGACTTGTCTGCAAAGGATACTTGAAAATCGAAGGAATTGACTTCGAAGAAACCTTTGCACCAGTAGCTCGAATGGAAGCCATAAGAATGTTTTTAGCATTTACTTTCTCAAAAGGATTCAAGGTTTATCGAATGGATGTAAAATCAACATTCCTGAATGGAGATCTCAAGAAAGAAGTTTACATGGAGCAACTAGAAGGATTTGATCTTGCTGAAGGAAAAGACTTTGTATGCAAACTAAAAAAGGCCCTGTATGGATTAAAACAAGCCCCTAGAGCATGGTATGCTTAGTTGGATCACTATCTACAACAAGAAGGTTTCAAAAAGGGAGTGGCAGGTAGCAATCTCTACATGAATATGGACAAGGGAAAACTTCTGCTCACTCTTGTTTACGTTGATGATCTAATCTTTGCTTGCAATGATGAAGAAATGAGCCATGAATTTGCTCTAAATATGTCCAAAAAATTCAATATGTCAATGATCCATGAGTTGTCTTACTTTCTTGGGCTACAAATATCTCAAACTTCTGCAGGCATGTTTATATCTCAGGAAAAATATCTTAAAGACATGCTTAAAAGATACGGGATGGAAGATTGTGCACCTATGAGCACACCAATGACCACAGATTGTAAATTAAGCAAAGACGATGATACCCCTCAAATAGATGCAACTCTTTACAAGTCAATAATTGGAGCTCTCCTATACTTAACTACTACAAGACCAGATATTATGCAAGCAGTAGGAATGGTAGCAAGATTTCAGTCAAGTCCTAAACAATCCCATCTAGCAGTTGCGAAAATAATTCTCATATATCTGAAAGGAACGACTGATTTCGGTCTTTGGTATCCTAAGAGTTCAACTCTTATTGTGACAGCTTATTCTGATGCTGATTGGGCCGGAAGCATGGATGATCATAAAAGCACCAGTGGAAATGCATTGTTTATGGGAGATTGTCATGTATCTTGGCTCAGCAAAAGACAATCATCTATATCCCTTTCTATAGCTGAAGCCGAATATATAGCTGCTGCTGATTGTTGTACACAAATTCTATGGATGAAGGAAGCCTTGAAGGATGTCAACATATAAACTAAGCAACCAATTGCTATTTTTTGTGACAATACTAGCGCCATTAGTCTTTCAAAAAATCCGGTGATGCACTTGAGAACCAAACATATACCAATCAAATACCACTTTCTCCGTGAACAAGTTGCTGAACACAATATCAGGTTGGAATACATCAATACAACAGAGAAAATTGCGGATATATTTACAAAACCCCTTCCACGAGAAGCATTTGAGTATCTTCACCAAAAGATGGGGGTCATTGCTCTTGCATCACATTAAATCAAGCAGCATGTCAGGGGTCCAGTATGTTAGGGGGAGCAACATGACAGGGGGAGCACTTTGCCATTGATTTCAAAGGGGGAGAAAAGGAAAATATTGCCATCCAATGACAAAGGGGGAGATTGTTAATCCAAGTTATCATTGATGGCAACAAGTTGAATGAATGAACACACTTGATGAAGGTTGAAAGACTAGAAGAGGCTGCACTGTGACATATCACTGCACTATTATTGAATACATGATGCTTTACCTTCATGACCTTGCTGGGTACTATCATAATGACATAGATGTCATGGACAATCATGGAAAATTGTTGGAGGGCACTCTTGAAATTATAACAAAATATTTTTTGTCACCTTGGAGGCATCCTTTCGCTTTGGCTCCTTCACCATCTCGAAGAGGACTCTTTCCTCTTTCCAACGAGCCCTCACTCAGCTCCTAACTCTAAATATTCTAAGAGAAGTTGATTTTTGAAGTTTTCCTATCCTATCTTGTGTCCCAGCCGACCTACTGTCAGTCATACATGTCGGCTTCACTCCAAATAGGACATGTCTATCCATCATAATCAACTCCTATATAAATACATGTTCGAACCAGGGAAAATTTTAGGGACTAATATTTGCAGTAGGACTAACATTCCATGCTTTTTTCCAAAAAAAAAGATTCGTCAATTTCCATTTTTCTAAAAATGAATTCGCCCAAATTTTATAGTATAAAATTATTTTACCTTAAAAATCGCCAATATTATATATTTTCTAATATAAAACAATTATAAATATAAATAGTTTTACAAAATTATCATAAATTTTTTTAAAATTTGGATATTAGGGACTGGTAAGATTCGCCAAGGTTTCTAAAATTTAGGATAAAAAACCATCCTTAAAATTTTTCCTGGTTCGAACCTCCATTTCTATCATCATATTTTTCGGTCATCTAATACAGAGTGTGAAGAACAGAAACAGTTCACATCTCGTGAACTTTAAGGATCTTAAAAGGAGAACAAGGAGAATTATTTGGGCTTAAAGATCACACTAAAACACACCGAAATTTCTACGAAGAAAAGTTGCAGGCATCCTGTAGCTTAATGTCGGATCTATGATTTCATATTGGAGTAGCCCTTATCTTGGCTCAGTCCTGTCCAAAATTGACTGCAGCTCGGATCTGTTAGCATGAGGATAGTGCTGCAGTAGAGACAGAGGAATATATAGGCCACAACTCAGTGCCTTGAAGAAGCCACAATTCGGTGCTATAATGGAGACTACTGTTTGATGCTATGAAGGAGCTACAGTGTGGTAATATTATTCAATGATTCAGTGCTATCTCAGATTCGGTGATATCCTGGTTTCAGTGCTAGTACAGATCATATTTCGGTGATATTACAGTGATATATTTCAGTGGCATCTCAAGTGTGGACAATCACCATGGAAACTAGGAATAGTGACATGTGTTGACTTAAACAAGAATTGTTAAGAAGCCCACAGTTTTGTGGAGGATAGTCTAAACCAGAATTCTGTCTTCTTGAGTTGTCATACTTCAACATATACATCATCAATTGGAGCAGGTCCTATTGATTTTGGAAGCTGGTTTTAAGGATTGTTTTGGAGAAATCCATGAAGGTAACATTGAGGACATATGCAGTCAATGGTGGAGACCTAAATATTGAAGAACATCAGACACTTTTGAAGATAATTGAAGCTTTGAACAATGCAGAATCTTGTTGGAGATACTCAAGTAAGTACATTACTCATTTTATTAAAAAAGACTAAAGGATTGGTGTCCTTGGAGTAGGAGTTCCTAAACACAAGGTTGGTGCCTTGAGAAGATAGGTTCGAAGCCCTAGAGGTCAGATCCTCATCAAAGTCCAAGTTGGTGCTTGGAAAACAGGTTGGTGCCTGCTTCATTAAAAGGGTTGGTGCCCTTCTCTCATCTATTGTATACTATTATTAAAAAGTGATTGAAGTTCTCTTTAATTCTTAATATCATTATTATATATATCTCTCTGTCTTTAATTGTGAAGAATCTAACTGGCAATAATTAATAATTGAAAAGAAATACCGATTCACCCCCCTCTCAGTATTTCCAACACTCTAAGCCTAAGAAATAATGCATCAATCCAAGGACCTTCATTTGAACTTAGAGGCCAGATCCCTCTTGCATTCGAGCATCAGAGGCTCACTACTTGTCAAGAATAAGTCTTCAACATACAAAACCAAAATAAGGGGAATAGCTTGGACCAATTTGAAGTAGAGTTTTGGGTAGGAATTTCTTCTCGTGAATCCAAGCTTCACCAGGTAGATATAAATACGGGCATACTAGGCTCTGGGGGCTTGCTTCAATCCATAAAGTGCTTTCTTCAATCTGCAAACGTGTGTCTTGTTGTCATGCACTTCAAAGCCTTGTGGTTGCTTAACATATACTTCTTCCTATAGTATGCCATGAAGAAATGCAGTCTTCAGATCCATCTGGTGAAATGTCCATGCTTGAATAGCAACAAGGGAAATAATAGATCTAATAGTAGTATAGCATGAAATTGGTGCAAAGATGTCATCATAATATTCTCCCTCTTTCTGGGAGAAACCTCTAGCCACAGACCTCATCTTATATTTCTCAATGCTCCTATTGACTCCATGTTTGATCTTGTAAAACCATTTAGAAGTCACAACAAACCTCCCTTTGGGTCTCAGAACCATTTCCCACACATCATTCTTCATAATATATTCATATTCTTCCACCATAACATCATTCCAAACCTGTTCTTTCACTACTTTTTCAAAGGTGGGAGGATTAACCTGTATGATGGTGCTCATAGCTACAACATATCCTTGGTATCGACATGGCTTCTTTCTTTCTCTAAAGGTTAATCTGGCAGTGACATGTCTTCAACATCCTGTCAAGTATCATGAAGCCAAAGTGGTCTCTTCCTTACAGGGGGATCACATGGAGGAGGATCCAACGGGTCCATAGGTTCAATGGGATCATCGTCAACATATTTCTCAGTTTCAGGCATAGAAGGACCTGTTATCATGTTGACCACACGTGTCAACTACCCCAAGATGCAGAGATAAGGTCAACAGATGATTTTTTTTTCAAAGTCATAATCATCATGCAACTTCGAGATTGACATTGTAATTCCAAATTCTATAGCCCTGTGGGACTTTATTGTAAAAATGATTCTAGTATGACTATTAATCTATGCAAAACATCTAGGTAAGCCTTTGATTCTTAGAAAAGAGTTTCAATTTAGGGAGTTTTTTACCCTCCACCAATTATTCACATTTTCTAACACTTATAATTGGCAGAGTTTTTATCCCACACATACCCAAAGCTAGAGTGGGGCTTGATGGTAAGGTCTTAGGTGTAATCCTAGTGTTATCGAGCCTATGTAAATTCTCATACTAGATAAACTGTCAAGTGTCTCCGAATTTGGTTGTGTCTAGATGTGATGTTTCAATTGTAAAATTTCCCCTTTTTTATGGGATATCCATGTGATATTTGATGTAAAAGGTGTTTTCTACGAATATTTTTGGTGGATGAGTAATCATAATTAGAACTCATTTCCAAAATACTTTTATACCCACTCTGAGGGTGAAAAATATGTTTAATCCCCTCTAGAGTCATTTAATTTATTTTCTAGAAAAAAATTGCAAAGATATTCCGAACGATTAGATCTTGATTTGGTCAATAATATTTTATTATTTCCCATTTTCGAGATCAACCCAATACTTTGTTATAAATAAGAGGGTTTTCCATTCATTTTTCACCATGATCACTATCATCGTCACCACTATCGATTCTAGCATTCGAGCTCCCATTTGAGTTCCATTCTTTGTTTTGGGTTTTTCACACATTGAGAGAGAGAATAGATTGTTGAAGCACAATGACATCAAAGGACCCATCCCACGGAGGGGATTTTGTATACCCTTGTTGTAGATCTCTTTCAGTAGGTGTTATTAATAAAAAATTATTCATTTTAAAATTATTTCTCTATTGGGTTATTGCATCGGATATTTCTTTTTGTTTTCAATTTTGATTGCATACAATCTTTTTTTTGTAGGGTTTTCCTATTTTATTATTGCATATATGAAGTGTAAACAACCACATATTGTTGTTAGGGTCACCTTTTACCAGTGACTTAAGTGAAGCATTTTTGGTACATCTTCTTGAAATCTTTACACTAACAAATGGCGACTCCGTTGGTGTAGTAATTCAGATCCTTGGTGACTGTTGTTTCAGTGGTTTTCAATATTTTCTTTAGCTACTTTTATCCTCTCAATTTCTTTAGCTCTCCTTTATTTTTCTGTCAAATTTTTGCATTCTGTTGGTTTGTTGGTTCTTTCCGTAGGTCACAGGTATCAATCGAGAAAGAGACGACACAATTTGGGCTAGATATGACGATCGAGAGTCTTGGGAGAAAAATGCACTTTTAAACCCCTTATATGCGTTATGGAAAGCATTTTTGGCCCAGTTTCTTGCATTTTACACTCTTTCTAGGTCAGAACCTGCGTTTTGCACTTTTTTAGAATTTTTTTCAGAAATGTTGACTATGTTGTGTGTGGACTGGGAAGGGTTTATTTTCTCTTTTGAGTCTCCCTAGGCCTAGATTCTCTTAGTTTTTTCTCTGAGGAAGGAAAAACCCCCCCTCCCAAGGGTTTAGAGGACACCTCCACTTTTTTAGGAAGATATTTGTTGAGTTGAGGAGTCTAGGGTTCAACATTTTTAGCCACTGCTTTTTAGGGTCTGATCCACTGATTTACAACCCTCTAGGATAGGTTTATTCACCATTTAACTCCCTTTAGAGTTTAGTGTTTCCTTTCCCCCTTAGGATACCCTTATGTGTCCTAGGTTTTAGAGATTCTTTCCCATCCTTCGTAACATTTTTCACCTTTGCTTTTTGCTGTTTATCTACACCATTTACAACAAATCAATTCCTCTAGATCACATTCCCTTTGACATTAGATATTTTAGGCCATTTGTGTGTATTTGTAGCTTGTTTTCCCTTGTTTTTAGCTTTTTGATAGCCTTTTTGGGTGGGGTTTGTGTGCTTGGATCAACTATTATTTTACTGTCCATGTACAATATTATTTACATTTTTTCAACACTTCATTTCAACAACACATGGAATCATAAAACATTCTCAATTAAATCATACATTGAACACACTTTTCACACAAATTTTCACACCCTAAGTGAACATGATCTTGGTTAACACTGCCAAGCCAAGACTTGAAACAAGCCACATAATAATAATCTAACACACATAGATTAAGCCCACTTGGGCACTAGGGCCAAACAATCTGTGTAGTTAGGTGTAGGATCGGTGGGATAGGATTCCAATAACACCTGTCGATCACTTATATTGAGACACAAAATTTGACTTATTAGGGAGCTTAAAACCCTTCACCATCCCAGGGTCCAAAGCCAAAGTGCATCATAAACCTGATTTAGAGGGGGTTAGGCTAGGTCATTGTGCAATTAGTTCTCCTCGGGGCTACCTAACTCGTGGTAGGGAATTTTGTGAAGTGGATGATCACCAAGAAGATAAAGACTCGAACACCTTCGTGAGACGAAGGTAACTGTAGTGACTAATGATATGAAAACACCCTCTAGGATTGGCTATTTGCAGCAGTTGGTTCTCTACCCCACCTTTCTCTGGACAACTCTACTTGCAAGGATCTGATTCCTTCAAGTAAAAATTATTTTAGAAGGCCATCTGAAACAATAAATTTAGGACTTGTTTGAGGATTTAGACACCTATAGTCTAGAGGTCATTTTTCTTTGGTAGGATGTCTTTGATTGAATTAGAGTAGCATCTTAATATAACTAGTTTACACTTGGCACCACTGCACTAGGTTTTTTCTTGTTGTTTTTTTCTCTTTTTCTCTATCATCCTTTATTCCCTTGAGTCATCATTGTGCCTCCTAGGCATTTGTCACGGAGAATTCTTGGCCTTCACCCCGAGTTTCCATTAGGAAATATTACTCCTCCCTGTAGAGTTAGAGTTCATCATCCTAGTCCTCCATCGAGTCCCCATTTTGACTCCGATTCTAGTAATTGTTCCAGTTCTTCCTTTAATTATGTGTCTTCCCAACCTCGTACTGTCACTATATTAGGCACCAAATTGGGTGTGTGAAACTAAGGTGGTAACCAAGGTACTAACCAAGGCAACCCCACAAGCAGAACCTCTACCGGTATGGTCACTCTTACATTGGTACCCTTCATGGTTGGTTTGAGTCTCCTTGATTTTAGCTAGCGTATCAATGATCCTTTTCTCCATGACCTCGATTGGGTTGCTATGCCTACCAATCTTCCTTCTGACATACCCAAGTTTGAAGGAAATACTGGATAAGATCCAACAAATCATGTTCGCTCATTCCATTTGTGGTGTTCATCCAATTCTATCACTGAAGACTCCATCCGTCTTCGCCTCTTACAACTCACCATTACTCGAGTTGTTGCTAAGTGGTATGTGGACCAACCACATGCCTCCCATTCCAATTTTGCGACTCTTTCCAAAGCCTTTCTATCCTATTTCAATTTATGTCTCTGTTATGACATTGATACCAAACTTTTGACTTCTTTCCTTCAAACTTCTACCACTCACCTATCTAATCATGTTCAAGAATGGCGCCGAAGGAGGAGCATGTGTAGAACCCCTCAATTCGAAGACTTTGTTTACATGGATTGATTCCATAGATCGCTTTTGATCCCCATAGGTAAAGATGTTGCCTCACATTTCCCTCCTTCGGAGGAATATGCACTCCAATTATCTTTGAAATATGACCCAATCTATACACAGTTAGGATATGTTTATACCGTCCTTCCCAATCTGCCTCGACCTAGTGTTGCTAATGCACCAGGGGAATATCATTCCGCAGATGATATCATTGGATCCATTTCACACCCTCAACCTCCACCGTATACTCCGCCTCCGATTACTTATGATAAATCCAAGGGGGGGATCAGTTCCTATTACATCTATCTCCCCCCCAATATTTCACATGGAAACACTTATCCAGGTCCTAACACATCATATGCATATCCTTATCCGCATCAACAAATTTTAGGGCTAGCTATTGTTCCACCTGTTTATTCTAATGCTTCCCTTTCTCCTTGTTATCCTTATGCACCCCCTAGCGCTCTAGCCTTGTCGACACTAACGCCCCAACCCCTCATGCCTCCTCCACCTCTGCCACTACATCAACATCCTCCACAAGGTCAAGTGTATTATTAGTAGAGCGCAACCAATCCCCCCAACCCCAAGAAACGAAACAAGGGGAAAGGTAACCACAACCAATAATATCAAGGTATCCAGGGTAACCAGGGTCCATGAACTAATTCACCTCAGGGAAACTAGCCTAACGCCATAACTTAGAAACAACGTGCAAAACCCAAGCAAAAGAAGGCTCTTCGTACAAATAAATCTTGTGCCTATTGCGACGTATTTGGCCATTATACTCATGAGTGCCCCCTTTTACCTCAGATGCGCCAAGTATGGGAAGCTCAAGCAACTGATTCTAGAGGACCTCAGCTCATTTATCCACCTCCTCCTCCCCCTGCTTCATCTCAATTGATTTTTCTTACCAATCCTTTTCCTCATCAAGGATACATCGCTGGTCAACCTGCACAAGGTCATGCAACTCCCAAACCTTCACAATCTGGTCATAATTATTATCATATCCTTATGATGAATTCTGACGAAGTTATACCGAACAAGTCAACCTTCAGACTCGATCACACCAATATGAAAAGCCACCTACTAGGTCCAAGACTAATTCCCAACCTCAAGTTTCCACTGAGCCTCTGTCGTCATCCAAAAATACCTTATAGATCCCTCCCCCTAAGGTAGGGGTTATCCCTAAGATCCTAAAAGGTCCATTATGTCGAAACGTTGCTTCTGCTAAAGCTGCCCATACCTATAACACAATAGATGAATTGGCACAGTCTCATGCTTCATTTCAATACTAGAAGTCCTCCAGATGTGCCCATCCCAACGTAAAGTTCTACTCTCTGCTTTAGGCAGTGTGGATCCCTCTAACGATTGCATGATTATCTTTTACATTGAAAAATTGAAACATCTCCCCCTTCCTTCATATGTTTCTTTTCAAATCCCAGTCTCCATAAGAAACACCACTATCCAACAGTGTATCATAGACGAAAGCGCCTCCACCTGTGTGATGGATGCTAGTGTTTGGAAAACATTTGGTTCGGGTTCACCGGACCTATCCCCATCCACCATCACTCTCCATGCTTGGGACGATCATCCCTAACAGCCCCTTGGCTTATATCACAACTGTCCAATTACTATTGCCAACAAGACAATATTTATTGACATCGAGGTCATCAATGCCCTCTTAGATTATAACGTCCTCTTGGGTCCTAGTTACACCTATGCCATGTCCACTATCACATTTGTGATCTTTCGCAAGATGCGCTTTCCTCATAATGGAAATATTGTCACTATCAATCAGTTGACTTACTATGATCGTAAGTATCAGACTTTCCCCCAATCGACTATCTCATCAATGACTAGCAATAAGACTATCTCGTCCCTCACTAATGTCTCTCGGGGAGTCTACAAATGTTCCATGTTGCTTGGTTCTTATTATGGTCAACCACCTACCCCTCAGAGCCTAGCTCTTCCAGTGTTTTCATGTTTCAAGCATCATGAGATTCCAACAAGCGGTCTGGTATGCCTTCACAATAGCCATCCCCTATGCAACCTGCTGCTCCCAACTCCACCCAACTTTCAGGTATAATTCCCCAAGGTCTATTTCCTTCTGCTAGTATCTCTCCTAGTCCCTTCCAGCTTAAAATCGTTCCCCTAGGTCTTAACCATCCAGGAGAAGTATCGCCATGTCATTACCCTTCTAGTCAGATACCCTTCTTATTCCCACCACCAGGAATATTTTCTACACCTGTCATGGCTACGTTGAGTTTACCTAACATCCCCTTGGGGATCCCAGTCTGGTACATTGATCCTCTCGCAAGCACTCCCCTTGATCAACTCAAACCTCACACAACTTTGACCCTAGTTCAACCTGTTGTTCCTACCCCTTCCTTTGCTTCAGTTCCACAACAACCTCAACAAGAAACCACTCCTATTGTGAAAGCATCTAGTGAGGGGGGAAAAACCCAAAAAAATGGACCTAAAGACAAGGCACCCCAAACAACTCCAGCTCCCCCTAAGTCTCTAAAGTCTACTTCTCCTTGTCCTTTGTGTGATATTTTTGGACACACCACCAATAATTATCCTGAGCTCCCTCATATCAAGAATGTGGTCTCTGATTCCTTTCCCGACTCCAACATTTCATAGGGCCATGTCACCTTACCCAAGTCATCTAAAAAGAACAGATCCTTATGTGCGAATCACCCTTGTGCTTTGTGTGATAACTATGGCCATTATTCTCATCACTATCCCCGTCATGAAGACTTTCATGATACACTTGAGGTTCTTTGCGACTTAGATGCCGCTTGTTGTGGATGATTTTGTCACCCTCCTAGAGACAGCCTAGAGTTGCCATAGACCAGTGCCTAGGACATCTTAATATAGCAAGGAGTCCTTTATAGTTTGGGTTGTCAGTCTAAGGGACTCGCCTACTATCTCTTGTTCTAAACAAGGAAATTGAATCAGATTGAATGGGTCCAAATTCTCTCTCAGAGGCTGATACAAGGATAGGAGTAATGTAAAGGCATAATGTATCACTTCAGCATGAAAGCATCAGATAGTTAAGAGACCGCTTTACTGTAAAGAGGGCCGATTCATATAATATACCACAGAAATCAAATATCAAGAAGTGCAGGCAGTGAGGAAACATAAGAAGATATTACTGGCAGAAGGGCGCATCAATTTACGAATCCTTAAGCCACTAATATAGCAGAAATTATGAAAGAGTGAACATGGAACAACATATCACTTCTAGGCCTATTTAAAGCGCTTGACTAATTCCAGAAAGGGCACCACTTAAGATGAATCCTTACTGCAAACTAGTAAGCCACTCGCATTCTAGAACATGATACAAGAAGAAATTTCGCTTGAAAAGAGATGATGGATTAACACATAAGAAAATTTACATACTGTAATATACCAAAGACCAGAATACTCAATACAGTCATAACCCCTCCTCACTGAGACCCTACGGGCTCTGAAACTTCATACATAAATGTCACAAGATGAATACAATAGTCTTCTCGCTGCACAGCTTGCTTACAGAAATCTGGAACCCTAACAATGTCTTCTTTTTTAGTATTTATAGAAAAGCCTGAAACTTCTAGAGGAGGGGGAGGGAAAATGAGCAATTAATGACTATATTTCGATCCAATGGCGGAAAACACTCGCGCCTTTTTATGAATGACAAGTTATAAATAAATACCTAACCACCTGTATACATAAATTAATGCTGGGAGATAAAAAATCTCCTTATGTACAAGACAGAAATAATAAAATATATACATCGGGATGCTTCTGGCTGAAGGCAAATCTGCTACCATGAGAGTCCTGAGAAAATATTCCATTCAGTACTGTACGCCTAGCCTTTGATTTTGAACTAGAGTCCCGGACCTTAAATGAGAGGTGAACTTCTCTGGAGGGTTCTGAGAATCTCTGTCTGTGTCTTCTTTAATTGTAGTCATTTCAGGCATCTGCTCTTAGTCTTTTCCATTAAATTTCGCCTGCAGGAAATCACCTTCTGATATATTCTTGATTCTCTGGAATGGAAGCGGTGGATTTAAACGCCCATTCTATCATTTAGAACCTGCAAAACCTCGAAACTGTTAGCAAAACTGACTCAGGCGAAGGCAGAAGTGACGGAAGTGTGAATGGAGGAGATGATGGTGACACAGGCTAAAAACGGTGGCCTACGGGGTGTGGGTAGCGAACAATGGAGGCTTTTCGTAGAAAGAACGAAATGTCACACAGTGGGGTCGGGAAGAAAAACTAGCGGCAAACGCGAATAAAACACACAAATATATATATATATATATATATATATATATATATATATACGTTGGCGCGGAGGGATGTACGGGGGGAGACACGTGGGCGAACAGGGGGCAAATGGGAGGCGACGTGGCGGGTGAATTGATGGGCGGAGGCGTGTAATAGTGACACGGTGGCGGGCTGTGGGACGTAGCGGGTACGTATCAATGGGCGAACGATTTTGTTGCATCTTCGCCGTTGGATGGAGATCTGGAGATCCGACGGTCTTTGTGAATCCCGCTGCCCAGCCATTGGTTGAAGTTTAACGCGCGGGGGATGGGCGGTTTCTCACTCGTACCGAGAACACGTGGCATGAGTTTTATGGCATCACTGCCTCCGCGGGGAATACCACTGTTCTGACGAGGGTGGTGCGGGGCAATACCGTCTGTTTCGAGCGTGTGGTGTACATATGGGGGGTCCTGCCAATAAGTTAGCTGCCACGCCGTTGATTTAATTGAATCGGACGGCTGCGACGACGCCCGGGACTCAAATGATAAGCCCCCTTTTCTTCTGGCCTGTGGTCCTGGACTCGGGTCATATGAAAATCAAGGCGGGAGGGGCTAAAGTCTAAGGGGCTTTGGCCCGACATATAAAATATGAATTTTGAACATTCGAACAGAGTATTTTTTAGAGCGGCATGGGGGTTTTCAGCCATGAAATATAATGGAAACAGGTTTGAAAGGGATCGATGGCTAAATCTGAATGGAGGGGGAAAAATGTACAACATCGGCTCCATCTGGGGACGGCATGCTCGACTTCGGGCATGTCGAGAACACGCAGACTATTCAAAATTTCCATTCTGTCACTCAATTTCTTCTGCGCTTCACCTTCCGATAATTATCAGCATTCTTTTTCCTTTGCAAAAACTAAAATGAAAGCAATTTATATACAGTATATACAGTCGGGCATTCTTCACCTGGGTCAGAATTGAAAATATGGCTTGAGGAATTGGCCATTCACGGGCGCATCCAACAAATCACCCTGTAGATTCTCCAACATAAAAGTATTATTCCCCCCCTGACTCGCGATTCTGAATGGACCAAACCATAATGGATCAAACTTAGCGTGCTTGCCCTTTTCTGCTCTGCGAACATCCCATCTAAGAACCAGGTCTCCAACTTGAAAATTCCTATCCCTTGCGTGCTGATCAAAGACCTTCTTCATTCTCTCCTGGTACTCCATTAACCTCTGGTCTACCTGGTTCCGGGTTTCCTCCAACTCTACCAGCTGATTTATTCTCCTAATCATCTCATCTGGCTCCTCCTGGTTTTCCTGCAAGAAACGTGCCACTGGCAGTGCCAATTACACAGGAAACACTGCAGCCCGCCCATACACTAGCTCATATGGAGACTTGCCTGTTGCTCTTTTGCTGGTTATCCTATTTTCCCACAGAGCAAACTTCAATTGAGAGTCCCAGTTTTTCTGATTTTCAGCTATTGTTTTCTTCAGAGCCCTTACCAGGGTTTTATTAGATGATTCTGCTAAACCATTCCCCTGGGGATAATATGCCGTGGAATGAGTTAATACAATATTATATCTCTGGCAGAAACTTACAAACCTGGTAGACTTAAAAGCTTGAGCATTATCGGTTACAATCCTTGCAGGACAGCCAAACCTAGATATGATATTATCTTCTATAAAATTCATGATTACAGCATCTGTAGCTCTTCTTGTAGGTATGGCTTCCACCCATTTCGTAAAATAGTCTGTGGCTGTCAGTATCCATTTATGTTGGCCACTTGATGGGGGGTGTATTTCTCCTATAAAGTCTAATCCCCATTTCTGGAAGGGTTCATTTACATGAATGGGAATTAAGGGCAAAGATGCTAACTTCTGTCTTTCTGCAAACCTTTGGCACTTGTCACATGCTCTAACCCAAGCAAAGGTATCTGAATACAATTTTGGCCAGTAAAAACCAGCCTTCAAGATTTTATTGGTTGTAGCCCTCCAGCTGTAGTGTCCTCCACATATTCCCTCATGGAATTCTGTCATTATATTCTGCACTTCATTTTCTGTGAGGCATAACAACAATATACCCAAAGGGTCTCTCCAATAGAGCTGTCCATTGGCAATGGCATACTTCTGAGACCTCATCCTTACAGCTCTGTACTTTGCTTTGTCACAGCCAGGAGGACAACTAAGTGTCAACAGATATTCAACTATTTGCTTATACCAAGGACTAGTCAGATATTTCACATGTACCTTTTGTGTGGCCATTTCTAGTCCATGTTGCTCCTCTTCTTTTTATGATTCTTCATTTGCCATCATGGATAGATTAATGCCCAGAGCCTGATGATTAGATTCAGATAACATCTTGGCAAGTCCCTGTCCCTTGATCAATTTAGTAGGCTTTATGTCTAAATCATACTCCTGAATTTTTGCAATCCATCTTCCCCTTCTACCCTCACTGTCTCCCTGAACTAAAATGTCTTTTACAACTGCTGTGGGAACATAAGCAGTAATATGGGATTGCAAAATATAAACTCTAAAAGCTTTAAGGGACTTTACCAGGGCATATGCCTGCTTCTCCAGTATATTATATTTCAATTCAGCATCATACAATACCTGACTGAAGAATGCTATGGGCTGTTCATATCCTTCTTCGTTTTTCTGCAACAACACTCCAGCAATTGTATGTGGTGAAGCAAATGAAAATACCATAAATGGCTTACTGTAATCTGGTCCTGCTAGCACGGGAGCTTCAGCAAATGCTTGTTTAATTCTTGTAAACGCATCCCTAGACTCCTGGGACCACTTAACTTCACTGTCCTTTTTCAACATATTGGTTATGTGCCTAACTATCTCTGCATAGTTAGGAATGAATCTCCTTAAAAAGTTTATTCGGCCCAAAAACACCTGTACTTCTTTCTTATTTCTTGGCAGAGGAATGCTATTTATTACTTCAACTCTCTTAGGATCAATTTTTACACCATCCTTAGTCACGATATGTGCTAAGAGTTTTCCTTCGTCTAATGCAAACAAAGATTTTTGGGGATTAAGAGAAAGGCCGTACCTTCTGCATTTTTCGAAAGTTCTTCTTAAATGTTCAATATGCTCATCATCATTCTTTGAGAACACTGTGATATCATCGAGGTACACTACTAGAAACTTGTCCTGTTCTCCCACAAAGGCTATGTCCATCGCCCTTTGAAAAGTAGCACCTGCATTAATCAATCCGAACGGCATCCTTGCATACATAAAGGTTCCCCATGGAGTGGTGAACGCAGTCTTCTTCTGATCTTCTGGGAAAACAGCTACCTGATTGTAACCTGAAAATCCATCCATCATCGACATTCTGGATGCTCCCACCACTTTCTGCAGGATGTGATCCATTTTAGGCAGTGGATAGTTGTCCTTGAGAGATGCTCTATTCAAATTTCTGAATTCCACACACAGCCTGATTTCTCCATTCTTTTTTCTGACAGGAACAAGATTCGCTATCCATTCTGAGTACCTCAAGGGCACAATTATTTTGGCCTTCAACAATTTTCTAATTTCTTTCTCAATTGAGGGAAGAAGCAGGGGATTAATCTGTCTGAGCTTCTGTTTGTATGGCTTTGCATCTTCCCTGAGTGGAATCTTGTGTTGTATAACATTTACATCAAAAGTTTTTAGGTCCTCATAGGACCAGGCAAAAACATCTTTATAAGACTGAAATAACTTCAAATACTTTTCTTTATATTCCTCTGGGATTCTTTTAGATAATTTAACAATTTTGGGATCAGTAGCAGTACCCAGATTCAAATCTCTCATTTGGTCTTCTTCTACTGCTTTGTTTGGCTGCATGGGAACATCATTCTTATTGAATAATCTTTCTAGAGGCACTAGACCTCTAGGTATGACATTTCCTTTTAACTGCAGCACTTTATTTCCTGCTATATTCTCTTCCCATTTACCTTCAGCAATATTTTCAGCTTCTTCCTCCTCATCATCATCAATTTCCATACCTGTGAATTCTCCCACTGTCTCCATGAATCTCTTCATTTGTTCGTCATCTTCAAAGACCTGCCAATGCTTTATATTGTCTGGGATAGATGGTCTGTAACGTACCTCCACTTCATATCTTAACAATGGGTTCTGAGGAGGCCGGAACGTACTGGCAGCCACAGCAAGAGAGTCTGCTATTCTGTTATGCTCCTGGGGCATGAACTGTATATTGAATGCTGAGAAGAAATTTTCTATCATGTCCCATACTTCGTTTCTATATGCTCTGAGCCGAGGATGTTTAGCTTGACATTCATTCTTAATCTGCCTCACTATTAGCTCAGAATCTCCAAACACTTTTAGACATTGGATGCCCATGTTTTTAGATGTCTGTAGGCCCAATAACAATGCTTCATACTCAGCTACATTGTTTGTAGCTTCATACTCCAGTTTGAAAGACAGCGGCACCCATTTTCCTGTGGGGGAGATTAACAATACCCCAGCCCCATTACCTTCCCTGGAATTTGCTCCATCAAAATGCAAAGTCCATATTTCTGATTCCTGATCTACCTTGGACTGCTCGGCTTGGAATTGACCAGAGAGGGACTCATGTGCATAATTTTGATTCTCTTCTAACACAAAACATGATAAATCACCCTCTTTATTATAAACTGGAGAATTGTCTGAGCAATCAGCAGTGGTCACCGTTTTAACAAATCTGGTTTCCCTATAAAGCCTCCTCTCCTGACCACCAAAGACTGGGACAGTAGCATATGTAAAATCCAATTTAATCGATCCCCCAATCTTCGTACCCCAGTACCTTGACAACAACATGCCAAAGCGAGCTGGGATATCAGCGACCACAATGTCCATGACCACACTTTTTGCTGGGATTTGAGCTAGATTGACCACTAAATCTTTAATCATTCCCAAGCATTTAACCCTTTTAGAATCAAATGAATATAAATCTTTATATGGCCTTGTAATTTGCAGCCCTAGTTGCTCCATGACAGACAGAGGCATAAGATTATGGGAGGCTCCAGAATCTAGCATACAATTGTGAAGCAGCAGGTCATGAATGACTAGGGACACATAAAAGGGAGGAGTAGAAGGGTCTATCTCCTCAACGTGTGGGCCAAAGACTACCATGGGTCTTTCTTCTTGAAGATTTAGACTATCAGGTGTAATTGGAAGTTCAGGAAGAGGCATGAAAGAGGTGACCTGAGACTGATATACAGGCTGTTTTAACAATTCAGTCAGAGGAACATGAATCTTAATCTTTTCAAGCTCTCTTTGCAAATTAAAAGCAGATGTGGGCTTTTTTATCATTACTTCTCTTGACTCCTTATTCTCAACTGAGGACTTGACCCCTTTTGACACTGGCTCAGCATTAGAAGGACTGGCTATTTTAGAGGAAGAAGGAAATTGATCAGTTGACTGCAGGGGAATATTCAGGAGATTCTTACCTTTTTCTATGCACTTCTTTGTTACTGATTCCTTCTGAGCAGATGTTTCTTTCTGAGGTGGATCTTCTTCTTGCTCCTGAGTTCGGGTCCTCTTCCTCGAGGATATGAGATCATATTTGACATTGAATTGGGCTTCCATGAAATCAGCAAATTGCTTGCAATAATGGTCAATGTCTGCTTCTTCATCTTCTTCTTGCAGGGGACAGTCCATATCAATATTGTTTGAAAAAGCCAGATTGGAATCTTCTAATCCATAGGCTGCCTCTCCAGTGGAGTCATCTGCTGGTCCTTCCAGGTACAAGGGGTGAGGTACCTGATCTTGCTGCTCCCTTGTCTCTCTCGGAAATATTTGGAGAGGTGGCCTCTTATACTGGGGATTGTACCCTCTGTTCGGAGCATTGTAATAGTTCTTGGGAGCTGCGTTTTTAGCTTCTAGTTCCATCTTGACCAGCTTCTTTATCATTTTACCTATTTCATCCATTTTATCTGAATCTTTATCCTGGTTAGAGGTAGAAACCTCTTCTTTACCTTTCCTCCTGGCATCTGGTTCAATTCTCCCTTTTAACTTTCCTGTGGAGGCAAAGTTCGCTTCTAGTTCTAGAGCATCTGATTGTGCATCATCTAAATTGGCAGGCTTTCTTTCTCTTAAGGAGAATCCAAAGTCGAAATCAAAGGCCGCTATGAAAATTATCTTGGCAGCAGCTTCATTTGGCTTCATGTCTGGAGGCAAGCTTAGGTATAACTTGTTGAATCTTTTGATGAATTCTGATACCCCTTCATTCTGTTTCTTTTTGATAGTATTAAACTCAGTAAGGCACATTCCATAATCCTTCTTTTCTCCCCACTTCCGGAGAAAAACGTTTTCCATCTGATCCCAGGTTGTCACAGAACGATTTCCCAATGTTTTAAACCATTTTCTAGCTTCACCTTCTAAAGACTGCACAAATAATCTCAAAACCACATCCAGGTGTTCAACATTCAAATTTTCTGCAAAAGAGCAGAAGGTCTCGAGATGTTTCTGAGCATCAATATCATTTTCACCATTGAACCTTGGCAGGATCTTCAGATAATCCTACGGCATATCATTCAACACCTGGGGTAAAGCCAGAGGAGCATATTTGTTCAGGAGAAATGCAGGAACATTGGCCATTGGAGGCGGTGGGGGTTGCACAACAGTCTGAGAAACAAATGAAGGGAGAGGGGTAGGGGGAAGCGGAGTGTGAATAACAATGGGAATATATTGCACCGAGGTCTGAGGTGTGGATGGGAATAGTTCTCGGTTAACAGAAGCTACCTCAGTGACCTCTTTAATTTCTTCAGCCTCGAAAACAGGATAAGATTCTTCTCCAATTAAAGCACTTCCCCTACGTGGGGTTTCTAAATAAAACTCGGGATTTTCTGTTCTAACTTCTTGAGAAGAAGAGGGCGGATAATCTTCAACAGAACACTCGGGATTTTCAGCACGGGCTGACTTCCTCTCCTTCCAAACTCTTTTATGAATAATTTTCTCTGGGTCAGACACGTAGGGTGTTTTCAGTTGAGCTGTATCTGACCTCAAATGCGGCCTACGAGGAGCCAGGACTACCGATAAGATTTATCAAATAAAGACCAGTGAAGTCGCCAAGGTGAGAAATCTGAAACTCTTCACCTCTCTGTGCTCACCTGATTAGAGAGTGAAATAAGATGTCGAAAACCCAGGGAAACTGATATTCTTGAATTCGTGTCCCCGGCAACGGCGCCAGAAAGATGTTGTGGATGATTTTTTCACCCTCCTAGAGACAGCCTAGAGTTGCCATAGACCAGTGCCTAGGACATCTTAATATAGCAAGGAGTCCTTTATAGTTTGGGTTGTCAGGCCAAGGGACTCGCCTACTATCTCTTGTTCTAAACAAGGAAATTGAATTAGATTTAATTGGTCCAAATTCTCTCTCAGAAACTGATACAAGGATAGGATTAAAGTAAGGACATCATGTAAAACCTCAGCATGAGAATATCAGACAGTTAAGAGACCGCTTTACTGTAATGAGGGCCGGTTCATGTAATATACCATAGAAATCAAATATCAAGAAGTGCAGGCAGTGAAGAGGCATAAGAAGATATTACTGGCAAAAGGGCGCATCAATTTACGAATCCTTAAGCCATTAATATAGCAGAAATTATGAAATGAGTGAACATGGAACAACATATCACTTCTAGGCCTATTTAAAGCGCTTGACTAATTCCAGAAAGGGCACCACTTAAGATGAATCCTTACTGCAAACTAGTGAGCCACTCGCATTCTAGAACATGATACAAGAAGAAATCTAGTTTGAAAAGAGATGATGTATTAACACATAAGAAAAGTTACATACTGTAATATACCAAAGACCAGAATCCTCAATACAGTCATAACCCCTCCTCACTGAGACCCTACGGGCTCTGAAACTTCATACAGAAATACCACAAGATGAATACAGTAGTCTTCTCGCTGCTCAGCTTGCTTACAGAAATCTGGAACCCTAACAATGTCTTCTTTTTTGGTATTTATAGAGAAGACTGAAACTTCTAGAGGAGGGGGGGGGGAGGAAAAGGAGCAATTAATGACTACATTTCAATCCAATGGCGGAAAACACTCGCGCCTTTTTTTATGAATGACAAGTTATAAATAAATACCTAACCACCTATATACAGAAATTAATGCTGGGAGATAAAAATCTCCTTATGTACAAGACAGAAATAATAAAATATATACATCGGGATGCTTCTGGCTGCAGGCAAATCTGCTACCATGAGAGTTCTGAGAAAATCTTCCATTCAGTACTGTACGCCTAGCCTTTGATTTTGAATTGGAGTCCCGGACCTTAAATGAGAGGTGAACTTCTCTGGAGGGTTCTGAGAATCTATGTCTGTGTCTTCTTTAATTGTAGTCATTTGAGCATGTCTTAGTCTTTTCCATTAATTGCCTGCAAATCACCTTGATATATTCTGGTTCTCTGAGATAGACGGCGGTGGATTCGCCGCCCACTCATCATTTAGAACACAGAAACCAAGCCCATTATACAGCCCGACACGTGAAAGGCAGTGACGGAGTGCTGAATGGAGGAGATGATGATGGTGACCTGAGCTAAACGGTGGCCTACGGGGGTGTGGGTAGCGAGCAGTAGGGAAGCTTTTCGCAGAAGACGAAATGTGCGGTGGGGTGGGGAGAAGAAAAACTGACGATAAACGCGAATAAAACACACAAATATATATATATATATATATATATATATATATATATACGTTGGCGCGGAGGGATGTCGGGAGGTACGTGGGCGAACGGGGGCGAATGGGAGGCGACGTGGCGAGTGGATTAATGGACGGAGGAGTGTAACAGTGACACGGTGGCGGGCTGTGGGACCTGGCGGGTACGTATCAATGGGCGGACGATTTTGTTGCATCTCCGCCGTCGGATGGAGATCTGGAGATCCGACGGTCTCTGTGAATCCCGCTGCCCAGCCATCGGTTGAAGTTTAACGCGCGGGGGATGGGCGGTTTCTCGCTTGTACCAAGAACACGTGGCATGAGTTTTATGGCATCGCTGCTTCCGCGGGGAATACCACTGCTCTGACGAGGGTGGTGCGGGGCAATACCGCCTGTTTTGGGCGTGTGGTGTACGTATGGGGGGGGCCCTGCCAATAAGTTAGCTGCCGCGCCGTTGATTTAATCGAATCGGACGGCTGCGACGACGCCCGGGACTCAAATGATAAGCCCCCCTTTTCTTCTGGCCTGTGGTCCTGGACTCGGGTCATATGGCAATGTCAAGAGGAGGGGCTGAAGACTTTAGGGGCTTTGGCCCGATATATAAAATATGAATTTTGAACATTCAAACAGAGTATTTTTTAGAGCGGCATGGGGGGTTTTTTAGCCATGAAATATAATGGAAACAGGTTTGAAAGGGATCGACGGCTAAATCTGAATGGAGGGGAAAGATGTACAACATCGGCTCCATCTGGGGACAGCATGCTCGACTTCGGGCATGTCGAGAACACGCAGACCATTCAAAATTTCCATTCTGTCGCTCAATTTCTTCTGCACTTCTCGTTCCGGTAACTATCAGCATTATTTTTCCTTTGTAAAAACTAGAATGAAAGCAATTTATATACAGTATATACAGTCTGGCATTCTTCACTTGTGTCAGAATTGAAAATATGGCTTGAGGAATTGGCCATTCACGGGCGCATCCAACAAATCACCCTGTATATTCTCCAACATAAAGGTGTTATTTCCCCCCTGACTCGCGATTCTGAATGGACCAAACCATAATGGATCAAACTTAGCGTGCTTGCCCTTTTCTGCTCTGCGAACATCCCATCTAAGAACCAGGTCTCCAACTTGAAAATTCCTATCCCTTGCGTGCTGATCAAAGACCTTCTTCATTCTCTTCTGGTACTCCATTAACCTCTGGTCTACCTGGTTCCGGGTTTCCTCCAACTCTACCAGCTGATTTATTCTCCTAATCATCTCATCTGGCTCCTCCTGGTTTTCCTGCAAGAAACGTGCCACTGGCAGTGCCAATTGCACAGGAAACACTGCAGCCCGCCCATACACTAGCTCATATGGAGACTTGCCTGTTGCTCTTTTGCTGGTTATCCTATTTGCCCACAGAGCAAACTTCAATTGAGAGTCCCAGTTTTTCTGATTTTCAGCTATTGTTTTCTTCAGAGCCCTTACCAGGGTTTTATTAGATGATTCTGCTAAACCATTCCCCTGGGGATAATATGCCGTGGAATGAGTTAATACAATATTATATCTCTGGAAGAAACTTACAAACCTGGTAGACTTAAAAGCTTGAGCATTATCGGTTACAATCCTTGCAGGACAGCCAAACCTAGATATGATATTATCTTCTATAAAATTCATGATTACAGCATCTGTAGCTCTTCTTGTAGGTATGGCTTCCACCCATTTCGTAAAATAGTCTGTGGCTGTCAGTATCCATTTATGTTGGCCACTTGATGGGGGGTGTATTTCTCCTATAAAGTCTAATCCCCATTTCTGGAAGGGTTCATTTACATGAATGGGAATTAAGGGCAAAGATGCTAACTTCTGTCTTTCTGCAAACCTTTGGCACTTGTCACATGCTCTAACCCAAGCAAAGGTATCTGAATACAATTTTGGCCAGTAAAAACCAGCCTTCAAGATTTTATTGGTTGTAGCCCTCCAGCTGTAGTGTCCTCCACATATTCCCTCATGGAATTCTGTCATTATATTCTGTACTTCATTTTCTGTGAGGCATAACAACAATATACCCAAAGGGTCTCTCCAATAGAGCTGTCCATTAGCAATGACATACTTCTGAGATCTCATCCTTACAGCTCTGTACTTTACCTTGTCACATCCTGGAGGACAGCTAAGTGTCAACAGATATTCAACTATTTGCTTATACCAAGGACTAGTCAGATATTTCACATGTACCTTTTGTGTGGCCATTTCTAGTCCATGTTGCTCCTCTTCTTTTTCTGATTCTTCATTTGCCACCATGGATAGATTAATGCCCAGAGCCTGATGATTAGATTCAGATAACATCTTGGCAAGTCCCTGTCCCTTGATCAGTTTAGTAGGCTTTATGTCTAAATCATACTCCTGAATTTTTGCAATCCATCTTCCCCTTCTGCCCTCACTGTCTCCCTGAACTAGAATGTCTTTTACAACTGCTGTGGGAACATAAGCAGTAATATGGGATTGAAAAATATAAACTCTAAAAGCTTTAAGGGACTTTACCAGGGCATATGCCTGCTTCTCCAGTATATTATATTTCAATTCAGCATCATACAATACCTGACTGAAGAATGCTATGGGCTGTTCATATCCTTCTTCGTTTTTCTGCAACAACACTCCAGCAATTGTATGTGGTGAAGCAAATGAAAATACCATAAATGGCTTACTGTAATCTGGTCCTGCTAGCACGGGAGCTTCAGCAAATGCTTGTTTAATTCTTGTAAACGCATCCCTAGACTCCTGGGACCACTTAACTTCACTGTCCTTTTTCAACATATTAGTTATGTGCCTAACTATTTCTGCATAGTTAGGAATGAATCTCCTTAAAAAGTTTATTCGGCCCAAAAACACCTGTACTTCTTTCTTATTTCTTGGCAGAGAAATGCTGTTTATTACTTCAACTCTCTTAGGATCAATTTTTACACCATCCTTAGTCACGATATGTCCTAAGAGTTTTCCTTCGTCTAATGCAAACAAAGATTTTTGGGGATTAAGAGAAAGGCCGTACCTTCTGCATTTTTCGAAAGTTCTTCTTAAATGTTCAATATGCTCATCATCATTCTTTGAGAACACTGTGATGTCATCAAGATATACCACCAGGAACTTGTCCTGCTCTCCCACAAAGGCTATGTCCATTGCTCTTTGAAAAGTGGCACCTGCATTAATCAGTCCAAATGGCATCCTTGCATACATAAAGTTCCCCATGGCGTGGTGAACGCAGTCTTCTTCTGATCTTCTGGGAAAACAGCTACCTGATTGTAACCTGAAAATCCATCCATCATCGACATTCTGGATGCTCCCACCACTTTCTGCAGGATGTGATCCATTTTAGGCAGTGGATAGTTATCCTTGAGAGATGCTCTATTCAAATTTCTGAAGTCCACACACAGCCTGATTTCTCCATTCTTTTTTCTGACAGGAACAAGATTCGCTATCCATTCTGAGTACCTCAAGGGCACAATTATTTTGGCTTTCAACAGTTTTCTGATCTCTTTTTCAATTGAGGGAAGAAGCAGGGGATTAATCTGCCTGAGCTTCTGTTTGTATGGCTTTGCATCTTCCCTGAGTGGAATCTTATGTTGCATAATATTTACATCAAAAGTTTTTAGGTCCTCGTAGGACCAGGTAAAAACATCTTTATAAAGCGAAATAACTTCAAATACTTTTCTTTATATTCCTACGGGATTCTTTAGAATGATTAACCTATTGATCATCGGTAACGTACCCAGTTCTTTTCTCTCATTTGGTCTTCTTCCTCTTTTGCTTTGTTTGGGTATGGGAACATCATTCTTATTGAATAATCTTTAGAGGTCTAAGACCTCTAGGTGACATTCTCATGTTCTTTGTTTATTTCTGCTATATTCTCTTCCCATTTGCAACAACAACTGCTGCTTCTTCCACCTCATCATCCTTGATTTCCATACTTGTGAATTCTCCCCTTGTCTCCATGAATCTCTTCATCATTCGTCATCTTCAAAGACCTACCCGATGCTTTATATTATGCGGGATAGATGATGTAGCATTACCTCCACTTCATATCTTAACAATGGGTTAGGAGGCGAACGTGCGCGGCACGGCAGAAGTGCACTGTTACATTATGTTCCCGGGGCATAAACTGTATATTAAATGCTGAGAAGAAATTTTCTATCATATCCCATGCTTCGTTTCTATATGCTCTGAGCCGAGGATGTTTAGCTTGACATTCATTCTTAATCTGCCTCACTATTAGCTCAGAGTCTCCAAACACTTTTAGACATTGGATGCCCATGTTTTTAGCTGTCTGCAGTCCCAATAATAGTGCCTCATATTCAGCTACATTGTTTGTAGCCTCATACTCCAATTTGAAAGACAGTGGCACCCAATTTCCTGTGGGGGAAATTAACAATACCCCAGCTCCATTACCTTCTCGGGAATTTGCCCCGTCAAAATGCAAAGTCCATATTTCTGATTCCTGACCTCCTTTAGGCTGCTCGGCTTGGAATTGACCAGAGAGGGACTCATGTGCATAATTTTGATTCTCTTCTAACACAAAACATGAGAAATCACCCTCTTTATTATAAACTGGAGAATTGTCTGAGCAATCAGCAGTGGTCACCATTTTAACAAATCTAGTCTCCCTATAAAGCCTCCTCTCCTGACCACCAAAGACTGGGACAGTAGCATATGTCAAATCCAATTTAATCGATCCCCCAATCTTCGTACCCCAGGACCTTGACAACAGCATGCCAAAGCGAGCTGGGATATCAGCGACCACAATGTCCATGACCACACTTTTTGCTGGGATTTGAGCTAGATTGACCACTAAATCTTTAATCATTCCCAAGCATTTAACCCTTTTAGAATCAAATGAATATAAATCTTTATATGGCCTTGTAATTTGCAGCCCTAGTTGCTCCATGACAGACAAAGGCATAAGATTATGGGAAGCCCCAGAATCTAGCATACAATTGTGAAGCAGCAGGTCATGAATGACTAGGGACACATAAAAGGGAGGAGTAGAAGGGTCTATCTCCTCAACGTGTGGGCCAAAGACTACCATGGGTCTTTCTTCTTGAAGATTTAGACTATCAGGTGTAATTGGAAGTTCCGGAAGAGGCATGAAAGAGGTAACCTGAGACTGATATACAGGCTGTTTTAACAATTCAGTCAGAGGAACAGGAATCTTAATCTTTTCAAGCTCTCTTTGCAAATTAAAAGCAGATGTGGACTTTTCTATCATTACTTCTTTTGACTCCTTATTCTCAACTGAGGACTTGACTTCTTTTGACACTGGCTCAGCATTAGAAGGACTGGCTATTTTAGAGGAAGAAGGAAACTGATCAGTTGATTGCAAGGGGATATTAAGGAGATTCTTACCTTTTTCTACGCATTTCTTTGTTGCTGATTCCTTCTGAGCAGATGCTTATTTCTGAGGTGGATCTTCTTCTTGCTCCTGAGTTTGGGTCCTCTTCCTCGAAGATCTGAGATCATATTTGACATTAAATTGGGCTTCCATGAAATCAGCAAATTGCTTGCAATAATGGTCAATGTCTGCTTCTTCATCTTCTTCTTGCAGGGGACAGTCCATATCATCATTGTTTGAAAAAGCCAGATTGGAATCTTCTAATCCATAGGCTGCCTCTCCAGTGGAGTCATCTGCTGGTACTTCCAGGTACAAGGGGTGAGGTACCTGATCTTGCTGCTCCCTTGTCTCTCTCGGAAATATTTGAAGAGGTGGCCTCTTATACTGGGGATTGTACCCTCTGTTCGGAGCATTGTAATAGTTCTTGGGAGCTGCGTTTTTAGCTTCTAGTTCCATCTTGACCATCTTCTTTATCATTTTACCTATTTCATCCATTTTATCTGAATATTTATCCTGGTTAGAGGTAGAAACCTCTTCTTTACCTTTCCTCCTGGCATCTGGTTCAATTCTCCCTTTTAACTTTCCTGTGGAGGCAAAGTTCGCTTCTAGTTCTAGAGCATCTGATTGTGCATCATCTAAATTGGGAGGCTTTCTTTCTCTTAAGGAGAATCCAAAGTCGAAATCAAAGGCCGCTATGAAAATTATCTTGGCAGCAGCTTCATTTGGCTTCATGTCTGGAGGCAAGCTTAGGTATAACTTGTTGAATCTTTTGATGAATTCTGATACCCCTTCATTCTGTTTCTTTTTGATAGTATTAAACTCAGTAAGGCACATTCCATAATCCTTCTTTTCTCCCCACTTCCGGAGAAAAACGTTTTCCATCTGATCCCAGGTTGTCACAGAACGATTTCCCAATGTTTTAAACCATTTTCTAGCTTCACCTTCTAAAGACTGCACAAATAACCTCAAAACTACATCCAGGTGTTCAACATTCAAATTTTCTGCAAAG